>CP144047.1:2473892-3710839 GCA_036427605.1 Cryptococcus sp. DSM 104549
GGAGATTGGGGTTCTCCGGGATCTGGGCATGGTAGAGGGCTTCGGCGGGGACGACGTCGTTCTGCAAGTGGATCGTCAGGTCACTCCTCGTCCGAAGTCGCAGGAGAAGGCTTACCTCGACAAAGTCGATGAGAGTTGCGAGTACCTTCTTGCCCCGCTCGGAGAAGTGGGGCTCGACCTAGCCAGTGTCAGTCGCCCACGTATCTGGCTGTTCTATAGCTGGTCACGTCGGGGAGAAGGCTCACCAGCTCCCAGGCGCCCGGAGGGATGTACTGCAGAACAGGGTGGGCTGACATTGTGCTAGTTTCTGTGACTGGTGTTTTGTGATTTTGAGAGGGTGATGATACAGAGACGAGAGCTGCTTCAGCTAGGCCACATGTGAGGCATGGGCTCGCTGTCTTTTGAACGGTCTGACCTTGGAGAATGGCCGCCGGAGCATGGCATGAAGAGTCGTGTGTGGCCAGTGACCGACTGCACCGGGGCACCGGGCCAGAACGCGTCTCTCATTGCCGGCGTTCCTTGTTTGCGCCTCCACTTTACCGCTGCATTACGTAAGTCGGTCAATCATGAATCTTTTGGGGAGATTTGCAGGGTCTCAGGGACAGATAACGATTGGATCGGCGTGTTCGTGGGGAAATCGGCCAGGTGGACGTGTCGTGGAAACGTTGAATGAGAACTGGCAAGCCATCTCTCGTCGTGACTGTCGACTTGGACGACATGGAACGGCCTTCTCGTCGTCCATGCAGGACGAACAGTGTCTCCCCCGTGACATGCATGCAATGCGTACGCTGTGGGTTGCCCCACCGTGTACCGTCGTCGACTGACGATCGGGCTACGCGGGGAGATCGACGATCGACCTTGTGGGGGCGAAGTGGAACATGGTTTAGGCAGCAGCTTTCACGCCTATGGATCCCTTGTCGTGCTCCAAAAGAGTCGCATACGGCCCCACCCGCAGCCTCGTGTAGCCAATGCCGACTGTTCCCGAAATTCCCATGCATGGAGAGGGCAAAGTCGACGAGATGACGGTGGAGAATTTGATCCCGTCGACGTCTCTGCGTGGATGCGCTGTGGGACACGGAACTCATCCCCACCTTCCCCAACGGTTGCTGCCATTTAAAACCACTCTCATTCATCCGTATCCCCCTCCTCCTCTTCTCTCTCTCGCCACCACCAATCCGCTTTCCCATTACTCACACCGTCCGCTCGCATAGCGAAGACTGTCCTTTCATACCCCTACTCTATCACCCGCACCACACACTCTTTAGGCAACTGGCACTCAGTTCAACTTTTACCCCACTCTTGCCACCCCACGACGAACATGTCGACCGTTCCGCCCATGACTCCTCCTCTCGAGGGCCAGAGCGAGCTCTTCCACCGTCGCCCCTCGCCCGTCGATCAGCTCGACCCGGCCTTCTCGCCACCCCACACCCCGGACCAGACCGCAGCCAAGTCTGGTGAGTTCCACTTTGCCCCGCTCTCGAAACCTGACAGTATACTGATTCATCTTGAAGGCTCCACCGTCGTCCACCCCATCACCCCCACCATGAGCCCTTCTGACCGCTACATCCCTGACAACTACGTCAGCGATACCATCAGCAAGCAGAAGTACCTCCCTCCTATCACCTGGAAAAATCTGCTCTGGAACATCCAGTGGATCTCCTTCCTCGCCCTCACCATCACCCCCGCCACCGCCATCTACGGCATCTTCACCACCGCCTTCAACTGGAAGACCGCTCTCTGGAGGTAACTCACTGTCAGCGTCCCTCGTCCTGCCACACCGCTGACCCTCGCCTGCAGTGTCGTCTACTACTTCATCACCGGTCTCGGTATCACCGCCGGCTACCACCGTCTGTGGGCTCACCGCGCGTACAACGCCGGTCTTCCCCTCCAGTACTTCCTCGCCATGGCCGGCGCCGGTGCCGTCGAGGGTTCCATCAAGTGGTGGTCTCGCGGCCACCGCGCCCACCACCGCTACACCGACACCAAGCTCGACCCGTACTCTGCGCACGAGGGCTTCTGGTGGTCGCACGTCGGGTGGATGCTGGTCAAGCCTCGAGGGAAGATCGGGGTGGCGGATGTGTCGGACTTGTCGAGGAACAAGGTTGTGAGGTGGCAGCACAAGAACTATGTCCCCTTGATCTTCATCATGGGTTTCATCTTCCCTACTGTTGTTGCTGGCCTTGGGTGGGGTGACTGGTGGGGTGGATTCTTCTTTGCGGGTGCTGCTAGGTTGTGCTTCGTCCACCACGTGAGTCACGTCGTCCTCGGTAGTTCAAAAGGATAGAAACTGACACACACTCACAGTCTACCTTCTGCGTCAACTCGCTTGCGCACTGGCTCGGCGAGCAGCCCTTCGACAACAAGCACACCCCGCGTGACCACTTCATCACCGCGCTCTGCACCATCGGCGAGGGCTACCACAACTTCCACCACCAGTTCCCCCAGGACTTCCGTAACGCCATCCAGTGGTTCCAGTACGACCCTACCAAGTGGTTCATCTGGACCGCTTCCGTCCTCGGCATGGCCACTCACCTTAAGAGGTTCCCCGACAATGAGGTCAAGAAGGGTCAGTACACGATGAAGCTCCAGCTCCTCAAGGAGCAGGCCGACCAGCTCCAGTGGCCCAAGTCTTCAAACGACCTCCCTGTCATCAGCTGGGACGACTTCAAGGCTGAGGCCAAGGAGCGATCGCTCGTCGCGGTCCACGGGTTCATCCACGACTGCTCGAGCTTCATCGAGGACCACCCCGGTGGCGCGCACCTCATCAAGCGCGCGATCGGCACGGACGCTACCACTGCCTTCTTTGGCGGCGTGTACGACCACTCGAACGCGGCGCACAACCTCCTCGCCATGATGCGCGTCGGGATCCTCGACGGTGGCATGGAGGTCGAGCACCTCAAGCGCCGCCCCGCCGAGTCGGTCTCGTCCTCGGTCGAGAACTCCCCCGTGTCCTCCGCCTCCGCCTCCTCAATTGACATCCAGTCCCTCCCCGACGACGACTTCCGCCTGGACCAGACCCAGCTCAACTCGCAGGGTCCCAAGCCCAAGGCGCCGTTCGGCCAGCCGCAGGCGATGATCGCCGACAGGTGGACCTTGTCGGTACCCCCCAGCGAGAGGTTCAGGATCACGCAGACCGTGCCCGAGATCCGGCCGGGCGTGTTCTCGCACCACATGTCGTCGGGCTTGGACAAGGTGTCGAGGGCGGACATGACGGGTGAGGTGAACGAGTTTGTCGGGGAGAAGGTTGTGGAGCCTGTGCCGGTGCCCGAGGCCGCGAGCTAGATGGGGGAGGAGAAGCTGGGGCTGCGACGAGGGGGAGGGGCCGAGGGCCGCGTTTCGTTTTTTTCTTTGGGTCAAGCGCACTTTTCTCATTTTCATTATAACATTCTTTCCACATCACATGGCTTCTAGCCAACCACCGCTACACCATCCCTCGCATGTTTTACGTACCGTTAACCACCATCACCATCTACACTCCCCTCTCTGTTCATAGCCCCCCACACCGTCCTCACCGTCCCTCCACCATATTGTCTGTCTTTTTGCAGAATAGTCGTTTGATCCTTGTTTATACAATGTCGGCGATGAAGAAAAATGATGAAACATGATGAAAACGTGAAGCATGATTTGTGCCAGAGCTCTTGAGAACAGTTCACGGGAATGTCGAGCAAGATGAGTAGGCTAATAGCGTGGTCAAGTCGTGGAATGCCACGTCAGTAGTAGTGTCCACCTGCAGCCGGGAGGAGAGCCCCTGCATGACGATGGCCCATGATGGGCGGGCTGTGATGTGTCCAGATTCCAGAAAGAAGACGCTTCGTTCACGGCGTATGTACATGTGCAACAAATCCAACAGTCCAGCGATTTGAGGTGACCACGATGGCCACGAGCCCACGATGAGCAGACTTCGCTCCCCATCATCGACATCCAGCAGCAGCAGCTTCCCGGAGGTGACCGGCCCGGCCAGGGTAAGATTCGACCATCGAGCTCGGCACGACCTCGGCACGACTTCGGCAGCAGCTCTTCCTTGCTCTCGGTGAACAACCGCAGCGCAGCAGACGTCCAAAAGTAGCAGCGAGGACATCAGGTATGGTTTTTAGCCGTAAAGATACCCCCAAGAACCTGTCGGGGTTAACGCATATCAAATGGAACATGATTTTCTTCTTATCTTTTGTGTTTCTTCCTTCTTGACTTCTCGCAATAAACCGGGGCTGATAACGCGCTCACGGTCCACGGCACGACGATATAATGGAGGCTTACCTCCAGTACCGCGCCTTCACCCCTCCCGACCGCCCCACGCACGATATCCCAGACAAAACCCACCCCGACGAACCCACATACGTGAAGTTCGACCACGATGATCCCCGGAACCCCCAGAACTGGTCGATAGCGTACAAGACATGGGTGATCGCGCTCCTGGCGTTCTTGACGCTGTCTTTGACGTTTGCGAGCTCGGCGTCAGCTGCGGCGGAGAAGGGCATGCGTGAGGAGTTTGGGTGTTCGCAGATTGCGGCGACGGCGGGGACGGGGATATTCTTGGTGGGGATGGGGGTGGGGGCGATGCCCATGGCGCCTTTATCGGAGTGTGGGCTGTGTTATGTCCGTTGTCGCGATAAGATCACGGGTGGCTGACGAGGATTATGTCCGCTTGCAGTGTACGGTCGTCTGCCTGTGTACCTCGCCACTATCCTCCTTGCCACGCTCTTCGAGATCGCCTCCGCTCTTGCTCCCAGCGTCGGCGCCCTCCTTGTCCTGCGCTTCATCGCCGGCTTTTGGTCCACCACCCCGCTCTCCAACTCTGGCGGCACCCTCAACGACGTGGGTGACCCGGTCCTCCGGACACTCGCCTTACCGCTCTTCACCACCGCGGGCTTCACAGGCCCTTGCTTGGGGCCTATCATCGCGGGGTTCGTAGCAGACAACCCGTCGTACGGGTGGAGATGGTGTTACTGGGTGGTCGCGATTTGGAATGGGGCAGCATTCCTCCTGTGTGCTCTTTTCATGCCCGAGACTCTCGCGCCGGCGCTGTTAAAGTTCAAGGCCGTGCAGTACAGGAAGGTGACAGGAGATCACACGTGGAGGGCGCCTATTGAGGATGAGAGCATGAGGAAGTTGACGGGAAAGTACCTGCAGAGACCATTCAGGATGTTGATCGCAGAGCCCGTGGTGCAGTTCTTTGTGGTCTACCTTCTTAGTGAGTGCTTCGCGAGACAACCCAACGACTTTGCTGACGATAGCTCTGCAGTCGTCTACATCGTACTCTACGGCTTCTTCGACGCCTACCCCATCGTCTTTGCCCAGCACAACCTCAGCGGCGGCAAGGGGGGACTCATGTTCATCCCCGTGCTGATCGGCTTCTTCTTGTTGCTCGGTATCACATACTTGCACTACCGGCGGTACAAGAAGCTGCATATCGACGCAGCGGCGGGGATAGAGAGAAGAGGTATTCACGAGGGGAGGATTGAGCCGGAGGAGAGGCTAGTACCGCGTGAGCTTATTTTCCTTGGTCGCCCAGGAGGCCAAGCTGACATACAGGTGTATGCGATAGTGATGGTGTGTGCGATCCTGTTCCCCGCTGGCATGTTTTGGTTTGCTTGGACCTCAGGGGCGAATTTTAGCTACTGGGTACCCATGATGAGGTAAGTGTTTGCATTGCTATCTTTGCGGTGAAGCTGAGCTGACACTTGTTGAAAGCGGCCTGATCTTCGGAATGGGTCTTCTCTCCATCTTCCAGGGTTCTACCCAGTATATGATCGACGCGTATGGTCCCTTTGCTGCCTCCGCAGTGAGTGACATCTACCGCAGATCACGTCGCTCCCAGCTCACCCGCTTTGCAGCTGTCGGGGTCGACATTCGTCCGCTACTCGGGCGCAGGTGTCGTCATCTTGGCGTTCCCTACCATGTACGAGAACTTGGGCGACCAGTGGGCGACATCGATCTTTGCCTTCTTGGGACTGGCACTCACGCCTGTACCTTTTGTATTCTACTTCTTTGGTGAGCGACCTCCTGACCTGTATGTTTCCGCCGCATCAGCTGACAAATGTTGTGCAGGGCGTCGCGTGCGGGCTAGATGTCGCTTTACCGTGCGCTATTAGGACAGTACAAGCACTTGGGGTCTTGGGGGAACTTCACCACCATCTTCGGACTTTGCATGTAGCACATAGATATACATCTTAGGATACTTACAGCCCTGCATATGCTCGTCATATGTCATCCACTGTGATTTCTGGGATCGGTAGACCCGCTGCCGACGCCTTGGCCAGAACTTTAATCGCCTGTATAACGATCAGTTGGTGTCGTTGGGTGTGATTGAGAAAAGATGTTCACCTGCTTGTACACCGGTGCGTCAATCATGGCCCCGTCGAGAGTGTAGGCGCCTTTGCCGAGCTTGTCGTGGTGCTCAAAGGAGAACTTGACGCGAGCAGCTTTCCGGATATCTGTTCTGCGTGTCAGCACAATCAGTGCATGAGCAGCTAAACGACCACTGACCCTTCTCGTTCGGCGCGAACGAACGGTGAATGATGTCTACTTGGTTGGGATGGATCGCTTGCTATATCTCGTGTCAGCTCATTTGGGCAGCTGCGCCGAATTCAGGACACCATCTCTTACTTTGCCGTCAAATCCTAACCGTCGACCCTCCTCAGACTCCTCTGCGAGTACCTGGGGGTCCTTGTAGTTGACACAGACCAGGTCGATAGCTCCCAGGCCGAATGCTTTGGCGGTAGTCACGAGCTTGGAGCGGGGGTAGAGAAGTTCTTCTCGGGTAGGTGTGCGAGTCAGTCCAACATCGGCGCAGTCTGCGAATGACAGGACATTCGTCAGCTCATTCCTCTGTCGACAGCAACGGACGTCAAGCTTACAGTCCTCTGCCGCAAACTATACGTCTGAGTCAGTCGTTTGTCTAGATACATGAATGCAAGAGATACGACATACGAGTAAAGCATCAAGATGCCCTTCTCCGCTAGCCGCAATCGCCTCGATGGCCACCATGGCCCTAGCATTCTCAATCATAGCGATGATCTTGATCGCCCCTTCCTTCCCCGAGCGTTTGGGAGGGGGCGCCAGCTTATTGATGCGCGAGATCAGATATGCGATATGATCGGGAGAATTGGTTTTGGGCAGAGCGATTGCTTCGAGGTGTCTGGTTCTGAGCTGCAAAGGGAATCAGATCACATACTCGGCTTCAGCAGTAAGACATGTGTTAACGGCGATCACTCACAACTGCATCCAGATCATCGTCCTCGTAGCCAGTTCCGATAGCGTTGATCCTCGCCACGACTTCTCCAGCAGGTCTCCGCTCCCCCTATAAGTTTGTCAGCTCAGATAGGATGTCGCGCGTCCCATATGAGGTTAGCTCACGTCTAAAAGCTCAGCCACCAGCCTCCTGGCATCCGCCTTCTTGCCCGGCGCAACGCTGTCCTCCAGGTCATAGGCTATCGAGTCCGCCGGGCTACAAAGCGATTTTTCCAGCATGCGCGGGCTGGAGCCCGGTACTACGTAAGTAGCGAGTAAGCCACATACTGCCTAAGGGTATTGCATTGCACGTACCATAGAGCATTGCCCGACGCGACACAGGCAGTCGGGGAGTCGCGGTGGATAGACATCGCCTCGGCAAAGCTGAGCAGCTGGCACGGGCAAGCGACAAAGTCATGGGTCGGCTCATGGTGGCGGCAGAGCAGAGGTAGGCGAGATGTCCGAGGGCATGCGGGGGCTGCAGTGGGACCCATGAGATGTGGAAGAGCAACATGAGCGTTCGTTCGGCCACCCACTCGCCGCGTCGGGAAGTCGGCGTGCAGCGTCATGAACCCGAGCTCTCTTCGCCCTGCCTCCACCTTCGGGATTGCCTCCGCGTCAAATCAGCCTGCCCTGCCAAAAATGGCCGAGTCCACCAGCCAACGACCTCTCTCCCTTTCAACAACACCTTCTTGCTGCTCTTCACCCCTGCCCCCTCCTCCCCCCCAGCCCCGTAAGACTCTATAATCATGGCTGCCCCTCCTCAAAAATACCCTTTCTGGTGAGTCGCTTTCCCCAAGCCGCTGGCGCACGCAAACCACCCCAAACCGTGTCGCCGGCTCGCGGTATCGGCCATCAATTTTTCCCTTTTGTTGATCTGAGCTCACGCGACAACGGCTTATCTATAGGCTTGGAGGTGAGGACGGCCTTCGTTGCATGGGTGCTTGTGTAGTGTTGGGCGCTGACCTGGAGATACTCGACTCTCGCCTTCTCCTCGCCTTCGGCTGTTACGTACTGCGTTCGCTCGTCAACAACACTTTTCACGACTCGGTCATGTCCGAAATTAGGTGCTGCGGCGTCCAGTGAGTGCCGAGCTGTTTCGTAGGCGTGGGCGTCAACGGGGAGGTGTGGGATGACCGAGGTCCGAGGCTTGGAGCTGACGCTCGGACTGTTCCAGTGGCGGCGTGCTGTACTCATCCTCTTGATGTGATGCGAGTGTGAGTGCTAATCTTGACCGTGGCCGTGTCGGTGACTCTCGGCTGATGACTGATCTGCTACAGGCGAATGCAAACATCTACGAGTAAAACGACGTTCGTTAACGCTGTCAGGACTGTCCTTGCGCAAGATGGTGAGCGGGAGTATGTCATCCTCAATAGATGCCATAAGAGCTGACAGACAATCTTATCAGGCGTCCGGGGTCTGTACACCGGTCTCACCGCGTCGGTCTTCCGCCAGATGACATATAGTGTCACGCGATTAGGCGCGTACGACATGTTGAAGAGCACAATGTCCAACGGGGGCACGAAGAAGCTCACGACGGGGGATATGGTGATCTGCGCGAGCACGGCGGGCGCGTTGGGAGGGCTGGCAGGGAACCCGGCGGATATCATCCTTGTCAGGTGAGTGCAGCTCGCTCAAGAGGAGGTGTACAGGCATGGAGCTGACAGGCGGTGGACAGGATGGTGGCGGACCCGACAAAGCCGGCGGCGGAGCAGCTGCGGTATAGAAATGCGCTGCAAGGGGTGTACAGGATGGTGCACGATGAGGGGGCGAAGTCGTTGTTCCGGGGCCTTGCCCCCAATACCGTAAGCTAACTGTGTCCACCACTTCACTTGGGAGCCTACTGACCATATACGTCCACCAGGTCCGCGCCATCCTCATGAACGCCTCCCAGCTCGTGTCCTACGACTTCTTCAAGGACCACATCCTTGCCGCCAACCTCATGCAGAACGGCATGCCCCTTCACTTCATCTCCTCCGCCCTCGCGGGCACCGTCGCCACGACCATCTGCGCGCCGGCAGATGTGGTGAAGAGCAGAATCATGAATATGAAGCATGGGCATGTGGGGCATGGGCCAGTGGGGTTGATCATGGAGAGCTTGAAGCTTGAAGGTGGGTCAAGTGCTGCTCGCGTTGGCGTTACATGCCGAGATATGCTAACCCATGGCGGTTTGTAGGGCCAAGATTCTTGTTCAAGGGATGGCTTCCCGCGTGGAGTGAGTAGCTTTTGCGGACTGAAGAGTGTACGAAGCTGATCGGTTCTCCACTATAGTCCGACTCACCCCCAACACCATCTGCATGTTTGTCTTCCTCGAGCAACTCCGCAATGCCGTTGATCTCTTCCGAAGCAAGGCGGCCCCCGTGGAGCCCAAGGCTCAGTAGATGTCTGGGTGTAAGATATGTGAGAAGCGCACGGCGGCAGGACAGAGTAGTACATCTGATAGAGCATCGTTACTGATAGATTATAGAGTCTGCGCCCCAGTTACCGGGGCTGGAGATGTATCATTTAGTATTTGCGGGGGCCGATGATGGGTCTTATGTCTAATGACTGTCCATTCAATGTAGCTACTGACAATTCGTAGTACAAGTTCGAGTTATCTGGGGTATACTCTCCGCCCTCCTCAGTACACAATGACACCTCTCAGTGACTCCAGCTCGGACGCGTCCGGTACGTAACTACTCTCCTCCATCAGACTCCTGTAATACTTCCCCTGAGCCTCAAACGATCTCTGCGTCTCATCCAGCTCACTCTTCCTTCTCTGCTGATCTCGCCACAGCCTCTCTTCCAACGTGTCTTCAAAGTCACTGAAGGGGTCGGTACCCAATGGCCACACCGGCGTGGTGTTTCTCTCGAGGGCAAGCGAGGTGTCGTACCACGATGCCGGTGGACGTCTGATGGACAAGACTGACTTTGATCCGACGGGCTTGGGGATGATGTCACTACGGTCCAGGTTCTCTACTGACGACAACGGCGTGTCTAGGATGATGCTTTCGGCAATGGATGATGCGGAGGGCCACGTCGGGGGTGAAGTGATCTGGGCTGATGGCAAGCTGCCGGGTTGTGTTACAAGCTTGGGAGATGAGAGCCCAAGCACTGTTTGGAGCGGGGGCATGATACGTGTCCTCGCCACGCCAGCGAATGATGGCACAAAGGGGGAGGGCTCTGGCGAGTCTGGGATAGTGCTGATACTCTCCATCGACCCCCTTCGGCTGCTGGTCCCACTGCTTGGCATCCGGGAGGAGGAACCAGATACTGACCTTGCTACACCGTTGTCCAAGACTACCGGTGTCGACACAGGTATGCGAGCAGTAGCTGCTGTGGTGCCCTCTTGATCTCGCTCGCCGTCGCTCAGCACGCCATGAAGGTCGTTGGCCATACCAGCATCTGTCCAGATCGCCATCGCATCCCTCTGTCCAGTAGGTTTTCCATCCTTGAGGCTGTTGGTGAAATCGAAGCTGCCCTCGTCCGCGGCCGGTGTCTCCAGCTCCTTCGTGTAGTCAAACACCGGAGTGCGACTCCTCTTCACAAGAGGTGTTCGGCCCGTCACCCAGTGTGCAGCGCTTACCACCCTTGACAGAAGCGATTTGGCTGCCGACGAAGCTATCGAGGTCGCTGTCTTACCATGTTTGCTTCTAGGGATCGTACGACTCTCGGGCGCTGAAAGAGGTGAGTGGGTCGAATTCCCACCGGAAGGGACGCGCGATAAGAGAGTTCGCCTGGCCATTGGTAAGCTCGGCCCTGCTTGGGCTTCTTCAGAAGTTTTCCGGCTATACCCTAATCTTCGTTTCAGTGTCTGAAGTCTTGATGGTCCAGAACCTGTGGTCTTTGTGGAGCTGCCAGGAGGTATCCTATCATCTTCTAGTGTATCAGTGATATCTGATTGACTCCTCTTGAACCATGTCGACTGACGGGATAGCTTTCGCCCAGATCGAGAAGGCTGACCAGTAGGACTTTGCGACCTTCTTGACGGAGAGGTGTCTGACAGCACAGCAGAAGAGGCAGCATCACCTGTGCGGCGCCCCCGGAGACGGCTGGGAAGCACATCTTTCCAGGTCCTACGTGTCGTGCTCTTCTCAGTAGTGTCGATGAACTTGGTCTCAGCTACGGATGACGCTATGCTCCGTGAGTCTATCTCAGGGTGCAAACTCGCCTGCCTCTCTTCTTCCACGGGATCCTCTACAATGTCCGGCAACCCGGCGGCATCGTAAGGGAAGTACAAGTTCGACGTATTGCCATTTGAAGCGGTGACGGGGATCTCTTCTTCCATTGGGGGCTCCTCTCTCAAAGCATGGGGAGGCAACTTCTCGTCAGTCTCGAATGCTGGAATTTCGAGGAAGTCACCGCTGCCGGCGATGGGTGCTCGGGTCCGTTGATGGGCGCCATACAAGTCTTCTTGAGCTTCATTGCCGTCCTTTGTCCGAGGTATGTAAGTGGCGGCTGGGTCCACTCGCCAGAGCCCCTCGTCTTCGATGATGCTTGAAGAGTCCGAGAAGTCATCTCCATCAAGGTCCCCCAAGCTAGAGAAGCTACCCGTATGACTTGCAGCAGACGTTCCATACGGAGCCGTCTGATTGGAAACAGAAGATAACCCTGATGGGCGTGTACCAAGGATATTGGCGTCTTCTTTGGGCAAGGGTGGAACAGGGGGTATGTCACTTGGCCGATACTGCTCTTCAAGGCTGTCGCGTGAAGTCGATCGAGAGGAATTCTGAGAGGAATACCCCGAGTCATCCGGTGTATCGAGTGAGGACTGTGAGGGCTTCCTAAAGTCTGCAAAGGAACGGCGAGAGTGGCGAAGTGGCGCTTTGTTCGGGCTCCAGTTCACGTCTGGCATGACGACTCCTGCTCCCGCACGAGACATGTTGTAAGTTTTGAGAGCCCGGGATGCACTGAGTGATTGATGTAGTTTGGTTTATGGAAACTCTGGAGGTGATGTAGGAGGGAGTTGTTGTTGTTGTTGTGGGAGACTGTGAACAGATATGATGATGGAGGAGGTGAAGAAGAAGAAGGAGAAGAAGTTGGCACGCAACTAATGCGCCAGTCGTTGAAGTGCATACACATACGTACAGGACTGCTGTATGCCCTGGAGCGGAGCTGATACATGTTGTAGCCAGTGAACGGAACGTCTTCTTTGGGACAGTTGGACGAAAGAAGAAGAAATAAAGGAGGAGGTGTGTGGGGAAAGGGGCGGACTCGCGTGTGATCTCCGTCCGCAGCTCCCCAGTTCAGGACAGCAACAACGGGCCCTTCTTCCCCTCGCTCCTGCCAACGCTGTCACTCTTCAAGCCACTTTATCTCGTCGCGTTGTCACTTTGCTATATATCCCCGGACTGATCACCACACCAGTCCTCTACTGGGCCCATCGACTACTGATTAAGCCAACCACACACCATGATTGAGGACAAATACATCGGGCTGGCGCTGGCGCTGGGCGGGACGTTTTTGATCGGGTGAGCGAGACGCGTCGACTCTGGAGCAACAGGCTTGGCGTCGCGCAGCGCACCGTTAGCTGACAAGAGCCACGATGCTGTAGATCGAGCTTTATCATCACGAAGAAGGTCAGCTTGTGATGGGAGCAGCAAGAGAGCTCGTGGGACGAACCTAACGAGGCGTACTGTAGGGGCTGAACGATGCGGCCGCTCGGAATAGCGAGTACCCCCATTCTCATCAACGGCAAACGGGAAACCGAAACGCCTGTGAGTGGCTTCCTGATGCGCATATGGTCGAGCTTCACCGATGACACTCGCTGACGACATATGTAATTGTAGCCGATGACCTGGCGTATCTCCAAAATCCCATTTGGTGGGCAGGAATGATCACCAGTACGTAACGCGTGGGCGTCAGAGTGGTGGGGCTATCGGCTGACATTGTGCGGTAACGACCTACAGTGGTGGTCGGTGAAGGTACGCGAAGCTAGTTTGAGTATGCCTGGAGCTGTTGAGCTGACATGATCCTCTGCAGTTGCAAACTTCGCTGCCTACACTTTCGCCCCTGCCATTCTCGTAACGCCCCTTGGCGCCATGAGTGTTATCATCGGGTAAACTCCTGCAATCTCATTCTTCATGACTAGACCAGTGCTGATCGTGCTTTGCAGTGCTATCCTTGCCTCCTTCCTCTTGGACGAGAAGCTCGGAAGATTAGGTGTCTGCGGGTGTGCTTCGTGTATCGTAAGTGGGAGATGCGTTCTCAGGTTTGCTGGGTGCTGACGACAGACTACCAGATTGGATCGGTTATCATCGTCCTCCATGCCCCGTCTGACAAAGAGGTCGAGACCGTTGATGAAATCTTGAGCTACGCTGCTCGCCCTAGTACGTCCAGAGCCAGGCATCCGCGCTGGCGTAGAAGCTGATACGAAGCTTTTCACAGTATTCCTCTTCTACATCACCTTCGTTGCCGTCTTTTCGCTGTACATGATCTGGCGTGTGGTCCCTACCCATGGCACCAGGAACCCCATGGTCTATCTCTCTATCTGCTCGCTCGTCGGGAGTGTCTCCGTCATGGCTATCAAGGTACGCATGTTCTGATTGCGCACTACCGTGGGAGGGTCATGCTGATCAGTGTGTTGACGGTTTAGGGCTTTGGTGTCGCACTGAAGTTGACCTTGTCTGGTAACAACCAGCTCACACACGTCAGCACGTACGTGTTCTTGGTGGTGGTCGTGGGGTGTATCGTTGTGCAGATGGTAAGTTTGGCTTGGGTTGGTGCTGTAGGTTGGCTAACGCGTTACGGGCAGAACTACTTCAACAAGGCTCTGGACACCTTCTCCACCAACGTGTAAGTTCTTGGCCAGTATCCTACGCGCAAAGTTCACCGCTCATGGACATGGAATCCATCAGTGTCAACCCCATCTACTACGTCTTCTTCACCACCGCCACCATCATCGCTTCCGCCATTCTCTTCTCGGGCTTCAACACCCCTGGCGGTGTCAACACCATCTCCCTCATCTGCGGCTTCCTCATCATCTTCATGGGCGTTTATCTGCTCAACATCTCTCGCGAGCCAGAGGTGCCCCACCACCCTACCAGTCTCGAGGCTGGTCTCATGAGTAAGCACCTTCTAGAGTCTTTCGATACCTGAGTGGCAAGTGTTGACTGAAAGGAACACAGACCCCCGTATGAGCATGTCCAATGGGCGTCTCTCCATTGACTCCAACGGCCCCGGGTTCGGCTATGGCGCTGTGCCCGGGGCAACCTACGCGCCCGATGGCTCCCTTCACTCGGCCAACCACGGCCGCCGGAGCAGCCTGTACCGCGCGCAGAACACTACCCTCTTCAGCGCGTTCGAGGAGGAAGGCGTACCGCTCGGTCAATTGGCCGAGGAGGATGAGTCGTCGGAGGACGAAGTGGGTGGAAGTTCTCGCCGAGGGCAGGCTCCGGGGAGGAGCTTGATGGGCAAGAAGGGAAGGGGGGAGGTACCGGGAGGCAGACATCCAGCTTACCAGGATGCTGACCGATGAGAGGGAGGAGGGAGATGCGGGAGAAGATGGGCGGGGTCGGAGAGATGCATTGGTTTGAGCCTTAGCAATCGCGGAGTTGCTGATCAACGTCTTATGTTGTCTCACCCGAGAGTACGTCTGCATCCGATATACAGCTCTGCTAACCAGCCCGACGGCCATTTTGAATGGCGCAGTGAGTGTTTGCCCCCGGCCCCCGGATATTGTCATCGCACAGGCTTGATGGTCTTCTCTTACTTCACACGGCAGCTCCGAGGATGGACAGGTGCTCACCGAATCAAAGGGCGGACGCGACGCGAGCCACGCAATCTCCGCGAATGATGATGACTCCTTTATTTTCCTTCCTCCTGTCCATGAAACCCCGATGCCGGCTCCTTTATCGTCTTTCGGAAATCACACGCACTGTCGGGAACGGGTACGGTCTGAGTAAACCAAGCATCACACGTTCTGCTCCTCACATGTGTATAAAAGTAGTACAAGTACCTACCAAGTCCGCCAATCTTGCCACTCATCGTCTCAAACCACAGCTCATCTTCAACCATCTCGACTCGAGCCTCTAAAAATGGACTATTCCGGCAATACTTATGGTCGAGACTATTACGATCGCTCCAGGGGAGCTAGTGATACCTCCCACTTTGTCCAAGACGACTACTACGATTCTGGGGATGAGGATATAAGGAGCCCAAGCACCTTCCGCCCGCCGCCCCGCACCAGCTCCTTGCCGGTCACTCGTAGCCACGCAGGTTATCAGCAGACACCGGCGCCAAGTCTCGGGGGGTACGGCAGTCAATACCCCCCGTCCTCTTACGACGGCTACCCGCCCACCAGCGTGCCTCCTAGTATCTATGGCACGGGTGGATATGATGTGGGTGGCGATTTCCCACCGCCACCACCTTGGTACACAGGACCGGAACACGAACCTTTCTCCACTAATTTACCGTCTCACGGGGGAATCAGGGTGCAGCGCGAGGTGATAGTCAGTGATTCGACTGAAAGGGCACCTGCAGGCTACACTTTAGCAACCAGTAACACTGTTGTCGGTGGAAGCGGAAGAGAGGTGAGGGACAGTGAGCGGGAGCAGGTATGGCAAGGGCCAGAGAACGATTGGAACGCTCCGCCGGAGGAATCGGCGGGAGGATCAAGGAGCGGGAAGAATAAAGATGGCACGACGAAGAAGGTTGTGAGGAAGCTGAAGAGTTCTAAGAGTCTTCAGAATCTCAAGCGGAGGCTGCCGGGGAGTGGGCGCCGCTGAATGCTGAATGATGAGATAGCTTGAGACCCAGGGTACGATAGATGTACTGTCCTTGTACTCTATATGTACTACTCGTACTCAACCTTGTGGAGTTGTGCTTGTCCGGAGTCTCACGGCTTACGTCCACACTTTGACATGTCCGGCAACCATCACGTTCATGGTCTCGGGCACAGCTCCCAGGTCATTGGTCAGATAGGACTTCAACAGGAAGAAGGGGAGGAATCATTTACAGGGAATAGGTCTATTACTCACTCCGCACACCGCGATACCGAGTTTCTGATCAGCGAAGGAGCTCAGGTAATGTGCCCGCCGACAAAGTCAGACTGTCGGGGCGAGGTGAGATTATTATGTGGCTAAGTGTTGGCCAGATGAAAAGCGTAGATCAGAGCCGTCGATCGAGATCGCCGCACACTATTCATGAGTGAGAGTTGCTTTGCAGACCGACCTCCGACGGCGCACACCCGACGGCGCAAGGGATCGTTTCCTCCGAGAGCCACGCCACCGCTCAAAGATGGGATCTCCGCTTGCAATGAGGCCTTGAAGGTGAGCTGTGCTGATCCACTAAAAGAAGATGTATTGGGCGGACTTGTCTCCCCCTCATCCTTTATCTGTTTGGTCGCTTAAAGCCCGGAGATGCCTCAAGCTGCCTGGGAGGGGGCGGTTGAGACCACACTGGAGATGTAAACAGCGGTTCGGTCTCTGTGTAAGTTTAGCATCGCATATTTTGCCACTCACAGATGTATTAAAGCAGCACCTACGAGCTGTAGTGTTTCTCCACCCCCATCCGCTCCATCCAAGCCACGCATAAAACATGAGTAGTAAACAAAGCTCCGAGTTCATGCACCCAGCCATGTCATCCCACGAGGGGGAATACTACGAGGAGTACGACTTTTCCTGCGAGGATAGACCGAGTGACACGAGCGCGAGTCAAGACACGCGCGTCTTCCCTCCACGCTCAAGCTCGCTGCATCCTCTCACAGCAAGCGACAGAGGTGAAGATAGCGTTAACGACTTCACCAAGCAACCTCCGAACCCTCGATATGCCTACCCTCCTCAGGAGCCAGCAGATGACCTTCCAACTTCCGTTGGGAGCTTCCAAGTAGCCACCCGCGCAGGGTACGAGAACCCGGGTGGAGTGCAGGGCACAATGATCATCCCGAGCGATGCATATGACGCTAGCAAGCCGTATGATATCCCGCTTGCTGATCGTAGACGAGTGGCAATCTGTGACAGGTCGTATAGGAAGACTATGACCCCGGAGCGAGCAAGGAGTTGGAGGCGATGCTTTTTGCCAACGAGAGTCGCCAAGGAAGTTTGGCCGCGCTTGAGGGTCTTGAGCCGCCCCCCTCGATCGGGCGGAGGTACGTGTCGCAGTCCCAGACCTCGTCCTCCTCGTCGCTCGGGGCTATACAGGTCACGAAAGAGCTCCATCGTTTTTCCACTCACGGGCAACCAGTAAACTTTACATCGGCGAGCAGCAGCTCCGTCACTGGTGGAAGTGGGGTAGAGATGGCAGATGCGGAGAAGACAACCGTATGGGAGAAGCCGACGCACCCGTGGGATGCCAGCCCCGAGGACTCTGAGGGAGCGGGGGCGGGGTCAGGATCAGGTGAAGAGTCTACGAGGGGAGGTAAGAGAGGCAAGAGGAGGGCCATGCTGAAGTCGTCAAAGAGCATACAGAGACTACGGCAGCTGGTGGGGCGGGGCGGGGCCCATGAGTAGAGAGGCAAAAAAAAAAAAAAAAAAAAGGCCCTTGTTGATATGCGATATGCGAGCTTTTGGCATGTATATACACAATGATGTCGCCGCTGATGAGATTCGCCCCACAAAGGTTGCCGTGCTCACCGACACTGACTGGACGGTAGGATGCGTGGGTCAGTGAGCGTTTCTTGAACGGGGATGAGAAGAAGCAAGAAGATGGGCAAACTTGGGCGCTGAAAGAGGCGCCCAAAGCAAGGCACGCTCGCCTTGATCCGAACACCCGGAACTCGGAGTCTTCGTCAAAGCCGCCAACAATCTGATAAAATCGCACCATATACTTTGCCCGGCCGCTTCACCCGAACTCGCCACTGTCTCCTCTACATCATCTCCCAAGAAGCCGACCACGATGACACGGCTAGCGACAGTACTGGCGGTGGTGCCCCTCCTCGGACAGGCGGTGAGCGCTGCGACGGTGGAGTACTGGTGGAATATCTCGCATGCGACGGCGAATCCGGACGGGGTGAGTGGACTTTCTCGGGACCGCCTCGCTGGGTACAACGATGTGGGCTGACACCTCGGGCACAGCTGTATACGAGGCAAGTGGTGGGAGTAAATGGGACATGGCCGTACGTCCTCACTTGATATCGACACTTAGCAGCACTAGAAGCTGACCCACCCCCAGTCCACCCCCCATTGTCGCAACAACAGGAGACACCGTCATCATCCACGCCTACAACGGCCTTGGCGACGACACCTCTGGCACTGCCCTCCATGCGCATGGGATGTACCAGAACGGATCGGAGGTGACGACGTACAAGCTTGAGAGTGGAGAGTACGCCACGGGAGGGGCGGTCATGGACGGCGCGGTGGGGGTTACTTCGTGCTCGATCCCCCCGAAGCATAGCCTGCCATATGTCTTGGAGACGAAGGATCAGGTGAGCTAAGCTGTTTGAAGTCGCGCAAGTGAAGCTGACGATATCAGGTCGGGACATATTGGATACATGGCCACTATCTTGGGCAATACGTCGACGGGTTGCGTTCTCGTGAGTCCACGCTTTCGTTAACCTCGTTATACGTCCACGCACTCGCTGATACCTCGATGTCGATAGCTCTTATCATCGAGCCGAAGAATGCGACAGGCAGATCAGATGATGTGACGTGGGACGAGGACTACACGTTGATTGTGTCTGACTGGTGAGCGTTAGTCGTTTGTCTCTTGTGGCAAAGCTAACGCTTAAGCTGCAGGTACCACCGCCAACATATCGATCTCTTGACCAACGATTTCTTGACGTGGGATAACCCTACCGGTGCCGAGCCCGTACCCGGTAAGCTATCTCCCTTACAAGCGAGGCACGCGTTAGCTCACACGCCAGACAGACTCTGCAATCACCTACCTCGTCAAGGACGGGAAGTACTACCCCAGCGCAGAGGATGTGGCTTCTGGCGCGGCCACCAACGAGAACCTCAGTATCCCGTTCGAGGCTGGGAAGAAGTACAAGATCCGAGTCATCAACATGTCTGCCTTGGCCAGTAAGTGACGAACCCTGCCACTAAGACATTCGGCACGAGGCTAACTTGCTCGAACACGCAGTGTTCTTCATCGCGATTGACCAGCACGACATCAAGATCATCGAGGTTGATGGTGTCGAGGTGGAGCCGTACGATATCGACGTGCTCACCATCTCGGTGGCTCAACGATACTCGATCTTGGTCGAGGCCAAGGACGTGTCGGACGTGAACTACGCCATGACTGTCATGCAGAGCGAGGAGATGTGGGTCGATGACTGGAGAAGAGCAGGAGATGATTCGCTGACAGTCGACCGTAATGCAGGTACGACTACCTCCCCGACGAGCTCGTCCTCAACAACACCATCCAGATCTCCTACTCTTCCGCCAACGCTCCCGCCTCGCCGGTGACCTACGGCGAGGTCGACGACCTCGACGACACTCAGTTCACCCCCCTCGTGCACCAGGCCATGGCCCCCGCCGACGTCGAGTTCACCCTCCACGTGGACTTTGACACCTACTCGGACGGCACCAACCGCGGTGCCTTCAACAACATCACCTTCCAGGAGCCGCCCACCCCCTCCATCTTCACCGCGCTGACGATGGGCAACGACTCGCTCAACCCCGCGGTGTACGGCGCCCAGACCCACGCGCTCACGTACAAGCACATGTCCAATGTGCAGCTCACGGTGTACAACTGGGACTCGGGACCTCATCCTTTCCACTTGCACGGCCACGAGTTCCAGGTGGTGCAGCGGAGCTTTGATGTGACGAGCGATGAGGAGGGGGATAACCCTGAGTTGGAGGAGGGGCAGGATAACCCGATGAGGAGGGATACGATCACGATCCCTGCGACGGGCAAGGTGGTGCTCAGGTGGAGGGCGGACAACCCTGGCACTTGGTTCTTCCACTGCCACGTACGTCTTACATGTTTTCACTGGCCTCATCAGCTCCGCTGACCAAAATGATACCTGCAGGTCGACTGGCATCTCTCCTCCGGCCTCGCAGCAGTCTTCGTCGAAGCCCCTGAGAAGCTTCAGGAGAAGGCCATCGTCCCGCAAGTCTTCTACGACCACTGCGCCTACTGGGGCTTGCCCACTTCTGGGAACGTGGTAGGACTTAACTCTACCACGGACTTCAAGGGCCAGCCGCTGGGGCCTTTCCCGCTTGTCATCGTGAGTGGCTCTCGCCCTTAGCCATGTGAGACAGGAACATGAAGCTAACACGGATGGGGAAACAGGGATGGACGCCCAAGGCTATCGGCACGATCATCATGTGCGCCTTCACCGCTCTTCTTGGGTGCTGGACGGTCGTGTGGTACGGGCAGGACAACCTCGACTCTCGCGACATGGAGGATGAAATCAAGAAGAAACTCGAGGCGAAGAAGAGGCGCAAGGGCCTGTTGAGGAGGCTCAGGGGGGACTAAATCTTGTGGGGGGTATGTAGGGTGGTTGATCTTAGGGTTTAGATGCGGTGGCAATGTAATAATCAAAACCAATCAAGAAATGGGCAGATCATGTCAACCGTAACTTTCATGAACATTGCGTGTGCCCCAGCCCCAAGAACATATGCCTCTGCTTCTTTTCACTCTCGTCAAGATCCCCCAATCCCATATGCACGTTCGTCGAAGAGCTTTTTAAGACATGAACTTGGAAGCCTGCGTTTGATATACAGTGAGTCACCTAACTTGCTTCGTAATGGGACTCAGCAAACTTACCATGCCCATAAGTCCCGAGAGACCACCAGAGTTGGAGCCGCCCATCATCTGTGATCGCCACCCGATCAGCATTTGCCGCTCTTACATCATACACACAAAGGACGTACCCCCGAGACCTGGTTCTTCAACAGCATCTTCATGATCACCTGCCCGGCAGAGGTCACGGCGTCCTGCTTGTTGCCCTGGGCAGCACCGCCAGACTGGTCGAAGAGCTATTTCCAGTCGAAACCACCGTCAGCTCATGAGCCACAGAGGGACTAAACAGGTCCATTCAAGGGAGAGCTTACTTTGGCAGCCTCCGACATGGCCATACCGATGATCTGCAACGCAAGTCAGCATTGACTCGCAGAATGAGACAGGCGGGGCAGCTCACCTTGGACTGCATGTCCCCACCGCCGCTCTTGTTGGCAGAAGTGTCCCCGCCGCCCGAAGTGAACTTCTTAAGCGCCTGCATCGCCGCAGCTCTACAGTCATCCAGTTGATCAGCACCTTGCTCGAGGCATTTCCCTACGCAACTGAACGATAACTCACGCGCCCATCGAGCTCGCGCTCATGCTCCCAGCGTTCCCCTGGCCGTACGCCTGCTGGTGGTCCTTCTGAACCTTCTCCTCGTCGACGTCCGTGTCGTCCTTGTTCATGCTGTTGAGGAAGGACATGGCCTGGCCGAAGAGACCAGAGTTTGCATCGCCGTTGGAATTTTGGGAGTTGGCAGCGTTGATCGCGGCGTTCTGGTTGACTGTGCGGGAAGGAAACGCGTGTCAGCTGGCTGTCGCCTCGAAGTGTCGGCAGCTGTCGAAGCGAGAGGTGTGCTTACTGTTAGGCAAGCCGTTGTTCCCGCTGGACGCACCGCCGTCCCCGTGAGGGCGGTTGAACTCGGCGCCGCCAGTCTGGCCGTACCCACCACTCCCCTGGTTCTGGTTCGAGTTGTAACCGCCCTGGTTCTGGTTTGAGTTGTACCCGCCCTGGTTCTGGTTCGAGTTGTAACCGCCCTGGTTTTGGTTCTGGTTGTTGCCGTAGCTGTCCTGCTGCTGGTTGCCGCCGTAGCCAGAGCCCTGGTTCTGGTTCTGACCATAGCCCTGGTTCTGGTTCTGGCCGTAGCTCTGGTTCTGGTTGTTGCTGGAACCGTAGCTGTCGGACTGGCCGTAAGACTGCTGCTGGTTGTTGTTGTTGCCGTAGGAGTTGTTGTTGTTGCCCTGCTGTTGGTTCTGGTTCTGGTTGGAGTTGCCACCGTTCACTGTGATAGGCCGCCATCAGCACAGGCATCTTTCAAACCCCTTCGGACGGTCTTCCGAAAGCGAAGACGTGGAAGGCCGCGGGAAGCGGGCGGGTACTCACGGGCAGACTCGAGCTGCTCAGTAGCCATCTTCTTGATGAAGTCCATTTTGTGTGTGGTGCGGTGTGGGCTGGGGTGGGTATGGAAAGCGATGGAAGGGGGTGTGGGATAAGAGGCAAAAGAGAAAAGTACGTGAAGGGTTGTTCTATTTCTCTGGGCGCTCGGCTGCAAATGAAAGGGTGGATGGCCGGCTGCTGATGGACGAGGAACAGCGCGTGGCAGCCGCGCCGTCAACGGCACCCCCCGTCACTGATTACGTCATGAACGCGTCCACACAACGGAGGGGGGTGTTGCTGAGGGATTCTATGGTGGTGGGTTGCTGTTGCTGTGCTTCCTTGGGACACTCTGAAGACATGATACAGTGCATAGGGGGCTTTCAGTCGCACGGGTCACGACACAGGCATGCGCTATAAGTGTACTCTACTCTTCGCCGCCTCCGCCGAGATCACCTCCTCTTCTTTCGCCCGGGCTTCTTGATCAGCTTGTCCGCTTCGCTGCTCTTGCACGCCACAATCTTCAGCCTCTGCAGGTGAAGAGGCTCTTCTCTACAGCACAGGAAGTCATGAGATACATTTGATTCAGTTGTGTCCCTGCCGAGACCTCCTCCATAGGAGAAAGACAGAGCTGGAACTCACTGCGTGTCGTCGAGTTTGACGTGACACCTCTTCAGGACGAACGTCCACACGTCGTCGACGTGGCTGAACGTTCCCGAGTCGCTCTGCAGAGCAGAGGGCACATAAAAAAATAAGCCCATCCTTTCGCGGAAACCCCACGTACGGGTTGGGGCTTACCACGATCTTGGCCTCGGGCCCAGGCGGGGGAGTTGCAAGTGCATGAAGTTGCTGCGCAATGCTCTTGTCGAACTGGCGGCGAGGACCCGGAGTGGTGGGGAGGGGGACAGGGGACATTGTGATTGTTTCAAATGAAAAAGAGTGAAACAGCGGGCAAACTTACTTGCTGTAGCACCAGTATAGCAAGGCTAGTGCTCATCTGCCCTTGGCGGATCATCTCATCCAGCGAGTCGAGTAGCGCCATCCCGACACTGCGTACCAGCGTGTCATAAGAACACGGCAAGAAACGAGCACGGTATGTATGCAGGACCCACCTGGACCTCCGGTAGAACTCATAGTAGCGGGTCTTTTGCGTGTTCGAAGAGAAGGGAGACGAAGAAGCTGGTGGATGATCGGAGGGCATCGTGCTGGACGGCTGCTGCTGTTTGCAAAGGCGGGCGCGTGAGATGACCTCGGGTGTCTGTCGGTATGGCTGGCGTGAGGCAGCTGCGACAGGATTGATGGTTAATGCGGGGTGTAAAATGGCATCTGTATGCGATCGATGTGACTTGTGGCTTGCAGAGGAGATATTACGAGAAGAGGTAAGAGGTAAGAGAGAGATGTTGAAAATATGAGAGACCGACAGATCTTGCGAGGTGTGGGAAAAGGTCCGTGCGCGGCCCGCCGGTGGCAAAAACTGGATCCTCCACCGGGTGGCAGATGTGGCACTGACAACAGACGTCCCCTAGGCAATTGGCCAGACCTGCAGCTGCGAATTCAATGTCTATGCATGGTTGTGCATGGACAGACCTGCACGATTCTGGTACCATGCCCACTAAAAGTCGTCAGGCTCGCCGCCGGCGGCCCGACGCTGCTGCTGTCTCCTCTTCGACCATCTACGCACACTACATACCTTCGCCATCATCATTGCCGAGTAGCTAACAATACATACACTTGATATGACAGCTGGTTTTATGACCTCTAACTACAGTCCCAAATATGATTTTTCCACCAAGATGTCTCGGGCTTTTCTCTTCTGCCCCTTGACCATGCTCCCCCGCCTTCGCCAGCACCGACCCCAGCCAATCCCCCGGGCCTACGAGTTCACGCTCGCAACTTACGCCCCGCCCACCTTCTTCCCGTCCGGCACGTCCGCGCTCTTGCACGCCACTATCTTGATCTTTGATCCTGTGACCATCTCCGAGCTGTACAGACATAACGACCGACATCAGCGGCAGGACGAGGGGACCCAATCGTAACCAGTGGGCAAGCTGTAAAAGGGTTGAACGTACCCGGCACCGATACCCTCCATCTTGAATTGCGGGTTCTTGACCACGAAGGTCCACACATCGTCGCACAGCCTGTATGTCGCCAGATGACCCTAGAGAGAGGAAGGGGTCAGTATACATTGAGATAGACGAGGCGGAGGACTCACCTTGATGTTGGTCTTGTTCTTGACGCCCTTCTGGAGACACTCTGTCAAGGACTTGTCAAACTAAACTCCCGGGCACTATCAGTACCGCATGCTGCTACTCCATGTCGGACCAAGTAGGCACATAGCAGTGGAACGCACCTGCTGCAGCACCCTCATAGCGAGTTGTGGCGGGATGTCGCCTTGTGTGATCAACTCATCGAGCGAGTCTGTCAGGGCTGTCCCGATACTACCACACCATCACCCAGAGTATCACGTTAGTGGCTTGCCGCATTGCTCGGAGCGTGGAAGCAACGGAGCAACACCAGAGGGGGAAGGCAGGGAGGAAGGCCGAACACACCTGGACCCGCGGTAGAACTCGTAGTACGTCTGGCCTTGGTTGTTGGTGGCCATTTTGTGCGGGATACGAGGAGGATCTACCGGGACTGGTCGAGTGGTGAGTGATGGGGAGCGGCTGATGCGAAAGTGGTCTGAATGGGATGAGTTGGAGTGTCAAAGGAAAGCACAAAGTCGCCGTCAAGGACGATGATGAGTGAGCGCGAAGAGGAGCCGGGTGAGCGTGCAGATGCGCGCCTAACTGGTCAGGTGAACCTCTTTAGATAGGCACGCATAAAGACCTCCACTTGGAACCGTCCCCTCTATCGATTCGTCCTCCCTCGTTCTGCCACCACGACGACACGCCATTCTCTGCGGCACAATGATGCCAACTTCTCGAGGGCAACCATGCATGTGCTTTCTAATGGCCGTATTCTGTCCTACAGAGCATTGCAACGGCCAGTGGGGGCCACTTGCTCCTTGCTTAGGCATTACGTGATGGCGCTGACCGATTTTGCGACTGACCGTCGGGCATCTTCAGGCATCTCTCCAGCCAGAGAAGAGTGCCTGGATGCTTTAGCTTATCGATCGTGAGTTCGTGACTACAGCGGCTGAGGTCAGATTGACTGAGACCAGTCAGTCAGTCGTTGCTCATCAATCATCATGGAGCTCGAAAGGCGAAAGCCTCGACATATATAAGGGGGTGCACCTCGTCTCACTGGAGAAGAGCACACCACTCCCGATCAACAGCAACTCCCCATCCACCCTCTTCGCCTTCACACCTAACCGCTTGCGCAATCGCCAAACATCATGTCCACCGTCCTCATCACCGGTCTCAACGGGTACGTCGCTCCCCACGTCGCGTCGATCTTCCTCGCTGCGGGGTGGGCCGTCCGCGGTACCGTTCGCTCCGAGTCCAAGCGTGAGAAGGTCCTTGCTCTCCCCATCTTCAAGGATGCTCCCAAGGGGAAGCTCGACGTGGTCATCGTCGAGGACTTCTTGACCGCCGACTGGGTTGCGGTGCTCGATGGTGTTCAGGCTGTGAGTACGAGCTTGGGGGTCTTCTCCGTCTTGGACAAGAGTGTAGGCTGACGGTGAGCTCTGGCAACCACGATCCCAGATCGCCCACGTTGCGTCGCCCTTCGACTTCACCCTGGGCTCTTACGACGAGTTCCGCAAGGGGTCCGTCGACGCGACGCGCAAGATCCTCGAGGCTGCGTCCAAGGTCTCCAGTGAGTGGCTCTTGGCATATCATCCGTTGCCATTTAGATCCACGAGCTGACGACTGCTACGTAATCACGTCAAGGTATCACCGCCGTCGGGGTTCTTTCCTCTGTCGTCGCTACTACCGACGCCATGCTTCCTGTCGACCAGCATAATGGGAAGGTCCTCACTGAGGACGACTGGCTCGCGTACACCGAAGAGGATGCCAGGACCAAGTGAGTGCCTTCAGGCATCGGTAGCATATGAGCGCGGCTGACTGGCATTAATCTCAAGGTTGGCTGACGCCGGGCACTGGTACTGCGTCTCCAAGAAGTACGCCGAGCTTGAAGCTAGGAAGGTGCACGAGGAGGTTGGGGCGAAGTGGTCCTTGGCCACAGTCTGCCCGCCTGGTAAGTCTCATTTGTCTCACTCTTGTGCGAGGTGGATCAAAGCTGATATCAGATCGCTTGATGCAGCTATTTACGGCCCCGCCGAGCACATCAACACCAAGGCCGACCTTCTGGCGATCCCGGGGACCGACATCTCCGCCTCTACCCTTTACGCCGTTCTTTGCGGTGGGGAGGACAGCCCTCTCCCTCCGGACCTCGTCGTCAGTGTGGTCGACGTAAGCCACCCCTTCCTTCTTGTCGGTCGTCCTTCGCTGACCAAAAATCTGTATAGGTCCGCGACGTCTCCCAGACGCTCTACCTCGCGATCGCCGCCAAGTCCAACGAGCGCTTCCTGTCCGCCGGCGCGAGCTTCGTCATGAACGAGGTCGTCACCTCCGCTCGCAAGGCCCGCCCGGACTTGGCCAAGTTCATCGTCAAGCCGGACCCCGAGAGGTGGACTTCCATCCCCGAGGGTGCTTACAGGGTGGACGCGAGTAAGAGCGAGAAGGTGTTGGGCGTGAAGTGTGAGTCTGCCATTCTATGATTGGCATGCGGGGTGTTGAAGCTGACGGGGATCGCCTTTTCCAGACCGCTCTCTCGACGAGACTATCCGTGACACTGTCACCCGTTTCGAGCAGCTTGGCGCGTACTCGGCCTGATAGAGTTTTACCCTTGGCTGTCTGTTTCGTGTTTCGTTCCCTCTCAGTTTGTAAAGAAAGATTCCAAAAGCTATGAATACACTCTGATTGCTGCCCCCACTGTTGGCCTTGGTGCCGTTCCTTCATCGCATGACCTCAGCAGCCCTCCTCCTATTCAATGCCTCTACAGGTTATGTAGATCGTATCAGTCTGTAGCACCGGTGCTCAACTCAAACGTTGTATGGCATTCTTCTATGGACAAACGTCCTACATGGTCCTTATGTAGCTGTGAGTTGGTTGTTACCTCATTTATAATTTACACCTTCCAAGTATTCCCTTCCCGTCCGCCTCCAGCACCTTCACAGCTTATGCCTCCTTGACGGCCTCGGCAATCATCCCCCTCCACTTCCTCTGCACCTCAACCGCCTCCCTAAAGATCTTGTACTTGACGTCCAACAGCCTCTTCTCGCTCTCCCCCTCCTTACCAGTCCTCGGGTCAATCCGCTTCCCCGGATGCGTCATCTCCACCATAACGTCCCACAGGCGCCACCCGTCCTTCTCCTTGGCTTGCTCCGCGTCTTCCTGCGTGAGGAGGGGCTTGCCCTGGCGCTCGTTCGTGAGCTGGTGGGCGTATCGCCCTAGCATGGCGGCGCCGAGGACGACGGCGGCGGAGGGTTGAGGGGGGATGATGACGGGCATCTGGAGGACGGTGGCGAGCAGGCGCATAAGAGGGCCGTTCTTGGCTTGCGAGCCTAGATTTCGAGTGTTGGTCATCAGCACACGTTCCTGCTTTGAGCTGGGGAGAGCAGTCTCTCGAACACTCGAGCAGCTACTCACCGCTCATGTAGATGGAGTCGATCTTGTGGCCCTTGGCGTTCATCTCGTCAACAATGTGGCGCGTCTGGAGGGCGATCGCCTCGAGCGTGACGTTGAACTTGGCGGCGAGGTCGCTGAGCGAGTCGTCGAGTGTGAGACCGGTGATCATGCCCTTCATCCTCGGGTCGGCGAGCGGGGAACGGTTGCCGTGCTGTGTTCTAAGTCAGCTGGGCGCATGTGAAGAACAATCTGGGCAGCTTACCAGGTCGGGGTAAAAGTGGAGATCCTTGGTCAAATGGGCTGTTCACGTCATGTCAGTTCGTTCTGGGGTGCAGATACATGGTGCTGATAGCTTTGACTCACTCAAAGTCTCCGCGCTCTTCTCCTTCATCATCTCCTCGAGCCTGTCGCCCAACAGCTCAAAGGTGCTCTTGCCAGTCTTCTTGGACAGCTCCACCAGCTTGGGGTACGCCGGGTGGGTCTGCATCATGAAGTCGATGAGCTGTATTGGGGAGTTGAAGGTCATGGTCAGCATAGGTGTGCCGATCTGTGAGGGCGTAAGGTTGACCTACCTGGCCGGTGGACGACTGTCCGCCCTCGTTCATCCAGAGGTTGGGGAATACGGCGTCTCGGTACGGACCCCACTACACCACCGTCAGTTTTCAACCTCCCGTTATAGTAGCTGCGACTAAACTCACGACACTGTACGTATGTCGTCAGCTCAAGCCCTGTCTATACTCGACATGATGGAGCAGACTCACCCGGGAACCAAGATACCCTCCTTGCTCTGCGCGATATGGCACGTGCTCGTACCCGCAATCGCCGCCAGCCTGGCACTCGCGTCCTCAAGAGTGGGCTTCAACTCATCCTTGCCTGTGGCAGCAGCGACAGTCCCGATCCACCCGGCGTAGCTGCATCAAATATGTCAACAGCTGCTCATGACGTCTTACAGGGGCTGAGAGCAGACTCACGCGTCAATGACACCGGACCCGACGGCAGTACCCTCCGTGAGTCCGAGGTCCTCAGCGGCACGCTTGCTGAGCCCCTTGCCGACCGGCTGGCCAGCAGTGAGCACAAGACCGTTCTTGCCGGGGATACCACCCAGGGACTCGTAGTCCTCCTGGACGAGCTCCTCGAGGCCTGAGAGGCGGTGGTGTCAGCGCTCGGCTTTTCAAGGCCTTGTATGGCACAACGGAAGACAATAGCTGAGGCTCACCAATCTTGTTAAAGAACCTGGAGGACCAACCCTCCTTGCTGACCTCCTCCTTGCCGCCGTCGCACTCGTGCGTCATGGTCGCGCCGATGGGCACAAAGGAGCACTTGCACGCCAGCGAGCAGGTGGAACGCGCAAGGTTGGAGGTAGCGTGGTAGGTGAGGTAGTCGGGGAGGCTGTATGGTGGTCAGCTTTGTCTCTACAAATGCTGAATAACATCGTTGACTAGATACGTACTCGAAGAACATGCAGTTCTTGAACTTGTCCTTGGCCATGTGCTTGCTGAGCCAGAGGGTTTTGGGGATCTCCATCTCGAGCTGCAGCATCTGTCAGCGCGATCCTGCCTTACACGCATGCCAACAGTACTATCACTTACACTCATTGTCTTGCCCACGAACCCAAGCACACCCTCGCCGGTCGCATTGATCTTCTCGGCCTCCTCCTCTGCACGGTGGTCCGCCCACAGAATGACATTCCACTCCCCGTCCTCACCGAGGTTCCCGTCCTTCTCGTCGTCCTCACTTTTGCCGGTCCTCGACACGCTCACAGGCTTGCCGCTCTTGTCGACGACCGCCAGCGAACAGGTCGCGTCAAAGCCAACACCCTTGACCTGGGAGGGGGAGATGCCCGACTCGGCGAGGATCTTCTTGGAGCAGGTGGCAAGGGAGGTCCAGATGTTCTGGGTGGACTGCTCGAAGATGCGGGCATCGGTGGGCGATCGGTGAGTGAGAGTGGCCTCTGTTGTGGGGGTTCAATGATAGAGTCGTTAGCTGGTGTCGGTGCGGTGGGGGGAAGGTGTGTGGAGAGGGAGGATGACGTACCAGCGTGCTCAGCGATAAGCTTGCCCTTGTTGTCGACAAGACATGCTCGGCCGGAGCCAGTCCCACTACGAGACCATACCTTGTCAGCTCACTGTCCCCCTCTTCTGCCCCCTGCACGCCCCTCCAGATGGGCGCCATGGCAGTCGAAAAATCTGTCGACAGGAGACACCGAGCTGGGCGCTCCACTTACACGTCGAAGCCGATGTAGTACTCGATGTCGCTCATTTTTGGATGATGAGGGGGGTTGTCTGGGGGGAGAAGGGGATGATGGGTGTGTGTGCTGTGCTTTTAATGTTGTTGGGGGGAAGAAGGATGATGGAACAAAGGAGAAGTTGGTATATATGGGGCTGTATATGCCTGCGATGCGATTTCCCTTTTACCCGACGCCCCCCAGTCGAGGCCCCACCCGGGGCACCTCCACTCCACGTCTCCACCTCCCTGGATTATCGGGCCCACTTTCTCTGTTGTTCGGCATTAAAAAAAAAAAACCAGCTCTATGACTGCCCATGCTGCATGGCTGCCCATGATTTGCATGATTATACTTTGCCGCAAGCCCCACATGGCCCCTTTCCTCCCCCATCCTTCTTCCCTCTAGGGACTACAGAATATCTTCTCGTCTTGTCGTCCGGGTCAAATTGGGGATGAAGGCAGTCAGGAAGATCTGTCTTTTCCAACGCCGCCCTCATCGCCTCTGAGATATCCATCAATCTGATATCAGCGCCGTTGGTATAGAAAGTGACGAGGGTAGAAGCGGCGCGTTGGTCTTATCACTGCAAGACGTGAGGAGTAAGAACACCTCGCAGTCAGCATGCGGTGCTTAGCAAGGGTCAAGCGGAGAGCAGTGGAGAGAATCGACTCACTCGTTCCACCAATAGTCACACTTGTACAGCTTCGTCAAGTACAGGACAATGCTGATACCCTCGTGACGCACCGCATCCTCCTTGTATGGCATATGGACATGCACATCCAGCTCTCCCTTCAGCCTCCCTCGCACCATGCTGTCTGGGCTCAGGTTGTGCAGGTGAATCTTCCAACCCTTCGGTGGCAGATGACTCACAAGCACCTCGACGGTTTCGAGGCGCATCTTCAGCCGTGGAGGGAAATCCATGCACACCGTCAAATCCAGCAGTGAGCACAAGTCTTCCATCAAGCGGCGCAAGGCGTCGGCCCACAGCCCCGGACAGACGTTGACCCGCGCGAGCAAGGCCGGCCCCAGCCGCAGAGAGCTCAAACGCCAGAACAAAGACGCAGAAATTGCCGGACTTGGGTCATCTGGATCCGCGTGGAAGACATTCCAGAAGGAGGAAATGGTTTCCGCCAGAGAAAGAAGGGCCTCATCATCAAGCACAGCAAGGCTGACGGTAGAGCCGCGGAGGACAGTCTTGCGCAGGTGCGGCTTCATCTCCAACAGCGGCATGGAAGGCTCCTCTTCTTTGCCTCTCATGTACACTTCTTCTATACTCGACCACCTCACGGTATGTTCCGACATGCCCTCGTCCGTCCCACCGCGAGAGTGAGAGTCTCCGAAGGAGACAGACTCATAGCCTGGGTGAGGCAGGCGCGAGAGATACCCCGCGGCGTTGTTGCGGTGAAGCGCGACATCGCGGTACAGCGTGTTCGCGCACTCCTCGTATACAGCGCGGCAGGTGCAGAGGAAGCTGATGGACGGGGCGGCTTTGATGAAGGTGAGGATGCGGGTTTGGATGGAGGGAGGAAGAAGAGATAGGGTGGTGATACCGGAGGGGGATGTGTTGGGCATGATGGTGAGGCGAGCGCCGGGATAGGTCTGTGTTTTGAGATGATTCGAGATCAAGTAAAGGGAGGGGAGGAAGGGGCTGGGGAGGCGGGGGGAAGGATGATAGGGTCAATAATAAGCAACGTTTCGTGTAACTTTTTTGTCGAAAGAAGAAGGCAAGTCACAACCAGTCAATTCCAAAATCGACAGCCAACGCGACGCAGCGATGATGATGTCCGGACCGGGTCCGCGAAGTCACCATCATCATGGTCTGCTCACTAACAACCACACAATCATCTCTCTCTTCGCAAGACGCATGCAAAGCATTGCAGAGAGAAGCAAGGACTGATGGTCACCAATAACACTCTCAGTAAGTTGAGGTATCGTGCTCCACAGCAGCAACGGCGACAAAACCAACAGAAGCGACCAGCGGTCGGGGACACGCGAGAATGATCATCATCACGTCGTCGGTCGGACGTGGTGCCAGGAGGGATGGCAAGCGGTGTACGGGCTGCATATACTACTGATATGCCTGAAGATTAGGGTACGTATATACTGTACGTCGCACTTACCCTCCTGACGTACCACGACTTGTGAAAACATCTCCTCGCCTCGCTACTTGCGGGCCTGCGTTAACCTCCTCTTCTCGCCTCACACCCTCCCCCCACACACACACCATCCATGTCCCTAATCAAAGCTGCCAACATATGCACGCTTTACAGTGTATATATCAGCATACATCCTTGTCCAGCCACTTCTTTGACACGAACCCACCGCCAGCGTACAAAGCGTTCACGCCCTCCCATCGCTTACTCGCTCCCGCCATGTTAACCGCTTGCCGTCCACGTTTTCCCGCCGTCGATGATAAACCATCTGAGTGACCTTAGAAATTACGATGGGAATAGTCAGCAGGCTGGACCCAGTTGGAATGTCCACACCAGACTCAAACTCACTAGCGACCCCTCACCATTCAATCATTCCTGCCGCACATACCGCAGACGTGACCATGCGCATCCGAGTACACCCTCACATCCACACGATCGCCAATCAAACATTGCTTCTGGGTTCTTTTTACACTGTGTTCGATCACATTGCAATCCGACTGTAGGTTATAGATGTTGATCTTCATCGGTCTATATCCGCCGAGGCTGTACAAAGACGGTGAATATCAGTACACACAGGCTCATAACCACGCTGCCGACGGCCCAAACTGGCAGCTAGACTTACGATGTGTCATCCTCCTCCTCCCAACTCATTGAACTCACGAGATGCACCACATCGTCTTCCTCTTCGTCGTCGGAATCCATCCCCCACCCCCCAAGCTCAGGCTCGATCCTTTCTCTCGCCGTCCTCTCCCTAAAAACATCTAGCCGCCCCCCGTCCACCGAGGACCCTATCGGAGGCCACCGGTAGTTTGAGCCGTGGATCGAAAGCCGAGTCGGCTCCGACTGGGACAGGAATTCCTACAGAAACCCCAGGCACTCTCTGCGCGGGGCGGTACTCGACAAGGTCAGGCATAGGTCGAGGCCACGGGGAAAAGCGCAGCGCACGGCGCTCACGGTGGCATGAGACTTTCGGGTAAGACCTTCCCAGGCTGCATCTTCCACCAAAGTCCGGGGAAAGAACAGACAGAAACGGCGGTCTGAGCCTGGGACATGCCGAAAGAGGCTTTGGTTTGGGCTCCCCAGTGGTCGACCGCCCTGGGCCAGATATTGCCACATGGAGTCGAAGTTGCTGAAGAACCGGACAGCTTTTCCAGTGGCAATGAGTGCCAAGGGATGTTGGAAGGTGATCTGCCCGACCCGCCTGAGGAGGTAGTGCTTGGGGTAGCGGGCCGTCCGGCTGTGTGAATAGTCCACAGAGCCTTCGACCAGTGCTTCCGATTCCTTGGCCCGCCGAGTCGTCTCCTCGTCTCCATCCCACTTGCGAATCATGAGGAGATCATCTATATCTTCCAGCCCAGCGTAGAAGCCGCGAGCATTGTCGGCGTGAAGGGTGACCTTGTCGTAGAGCCGGGTGACGGCGCGGTTGTGGGTCTGGTGGTCGAGACAGAGGATGTCTTGGTAGGAGCGGGAGGAGAAAGGGGTGGAGAGGATGTAGGCGTCGAGTATGAGGGATTTGATCTCTGGTGGGAGGCGGTCGAGGGATGTCAAGGTGGGCTGGCTTGTCTGGGGGAGCTGGGGAGCCGACATGGTGAAGGATAATAGTGCAAGCTTGAGTGTCTCATCGCGAGATGATGACGACGACGATTCGATGGCAACAAAAAAGAGAGCCTCGCGTCTACGCGACGTGGGAGGATCACGCGTTCAGTGACGTCGTGCTGCACTTCTTCTTTCTGCGATGAATGCTGATGGACAAGAGCGTAATGGCAGGAAAGCCACGTATACGTACATGTGCTGATAGGTATGCCTGATATTCGTAGCATTACACGGCTAAAGTCTGCGTACATAAAGATATCACAGTCCTTGCCCCAAAGGGAAGGAGCGCCCCGACGATAAGCTCTATATATCATCACTGCCTGTTGCATTGCCGGTTTGCACCCTCTAGTCTCTATCCCCGTTCACCCTCTATCCCCGTTCACCCTCCTCCCGGCACGATGAACAGCCCTGGCACCCCCGCTCTCGGCTGAAAGAGACCGCGCTACCTAAAGATCTCTAGTCAGCACAGCTCAATAGGTTCATGCCCGACCACTTCCTGGGCGAGAGCTCACCACGTACAGCGCGTCGTCCCCGCCGCAGCGCTCCTCAATGTGCTCATTCACGCCGCCTCAGACGCTCGCCGTCCACGCTTCCCTGCCGCTGATGGCCAAGTATCTGAGTCGGACCTTGAAATAGTGGTGGAGATCATCAGCGCAGTCAATCAATAGGAACGACAATCACCAGACCCAGACTCACTATCGACTACTCGCTCATCATCCTTTGCCGCATATACCGCAAACGTGATCCCGATCACTTGGATACAACCTCTCATCCCGATGATCGCCCCCTGGACTCCGCTCTAGAGTTTCTTTTAGGCGGTCATAGGCGACTGCCTTATCAGGTCGTACGTTGTAGATGCTGATCTCCACTGGGCTGTGTACACTGCAGTTATGGGAGGAAGGCGGAGATCAGTATACAGCACCTCATGATAACTCCGCTGACAGCAAAAATTGGCAGATCAACTCACATGTCGACATACCCTTGCCGATCCCTTGCACGCAATATCTCCATCACATCGTCGACTTCCTCGTCAAATTCAGATCCACCGCTCAGCCCCGCAGGATCGCTATCTTCTCCCACCGTCTGCTCAGAAGAATCGACTAACCCCCCCTCCGCGCAAGCCACAGACAGAGGCTGCTGAGGGCCTGAGATGTGGACAGAGAGCCGAAAGGGTTCCCACAAGGACAGGGACTCCTGCAGAAATGCCAAACACCTGTTGCGCAGGACAACTCTCGGCATGGTCAAGCACACGTCGGGATTGCTGGCAAGACCTTCCCCCAATGCTTTCAAAGTAAGATACTAATACCCAGGGGAGAAATTCCCCCAGTCTGTACTCTCGGCTACACTCCGGGGAAAGATCAGACGGACGTTATGCTTCGAGTCCGGAACGGGTTGGAAGAGCTTTGGGAGGCTGTGAAAGCGGTCTGGGGGGTGGCCCTTGCACAGGAGCATGGCGGCTTGTCCGGTGCGCATGAGCGCCGACGGATCTTGGAAGGTGATCTCCATGGTGCGCCTGATGAGGTAATGTTTGGGGTAGCGGGCCGTCTCACTGTGATGATAGTCCGCAGCGCCTGAGATCAGTGCTTCGATTTCCTCGATCCGCCGCTTCTTCTTCTCGTCCTGGGAGAGCTTGCTATTATCACGGTCCTTATGCCGCTGGAGGACAGGCGTGTCTTCCAGTCCGGCAAAATATCCGTTGACATTGTTGGCGTGGAGGGTGACCTTGTCGTAGAGCCGGATGACAGCACGGTTGTATGTCTGGCGGTCAAGACAGAGGATGTCTTGGTAGTAGTGGGAGGAGAGGGGGCTGGAGAGGATGTAGATGTCGAATATGTGGGATCTGATCTCTGGCGGGAGCCGGTTGAGAACAGACATGGTGATGAGTTGTGGAGGCTTGCATGATGAGGAGTCGTGAAAACAGCAGTATCATAGTGCGATGATGATGGTGCTGTTGCTACGTAAGTAGTCTGGGGGCTGCTGAGCCTGATTCTAGGGGAAGTTCAGCCTGATTTTGCGGAGCTCATCTTGCTGTGATGTCCGCCCGTGCACTTTGTTCTTTGTTGACGTTGTTGTGGTGGTCGTTGTACATACGCGGTTGTAGTGCACAGATAAGCAGTACTTAGTGATCAATCTTGATATTCACGATCCAAAGTGCATGATGATCACCAGCCCCAGCCCGAGTCCTCGCACTCCAAGACCACGATGATGAGTGACAACCAACTCGCCGCCTAGATGTAGCAACAGGATGGCGAGGGACTCGTGTATCTCGCGTATCTCGGGGTTCCTCGGCATCCCCTCTCGCTGCTCGCTGTCTTGTTGCTCAGAAAGTCTTGCACGTTATCATCAATTGATCTCTTATCTCTGCACGCTTCATGCCAGGCAATCATTCAATTGGACTACTCGAGAGATAGCGGCTTCTTACCACGGCCAAATAAACGCACAGCTCGCAGCTTTCTTCATCAGCGGCAGTCAGTCGACCAGCGAGAAGAACGAGCCCTCCACGATATGCTGCCGATGCCTCTTCGGTGCTCATCATCTGTGCATGTTTCCTTCGCTGTTTCGGGTCATGTAGACCACCCACTGGAGATCCGATAGGGATCGCAACGAGCCATACGTAGCGATAACAGTCCGGTCCTGTAACCGACGGGCTCGATGAGCTCATTCATATGAGATCAAGTACTGTGAGTCGTACATGTGAACTTCTATATCGAGACCAGATACTAAGACTTCTACTACATATATGATAGAAGACTACAGCACGGCCCATAGCCACTCTGCCATCTGCATCACAACAGTACGACCACTGCCATGTCCAAAGGCAGCAACATCGACGATAAGTGTGGCGAGCAGCCCGCGGTGGAATACCAAGTGCAAGAGGTCCTCCCTCTTGATCACTCCCCGTCACCAGCAACACAACCGCCAGCAGCGTTCGAGAAGCTTGACACTCATGCCTTCAGCTTCTTGAGTGTGTTCAGTCTCGCCTTCTCGTGTATCAACAGCTGGGTGGTGCTCGTGGTCGGCCTGAGCGCAGGCTTGGTCTCTGGGGGACCGACAGCCAGTAAGCTCCTTCGGTCTTCTAACTACAGTGCAGAGAGGCTCGCTGACGTGCGATCCAGTGGTTTGGGGCTTTGCCTACGCCACGGTATGCACGATGGCGACAGTGCTTAGTCACGGCGAGATGTTCGCAGTGTTCCCCACCGCCGGCGGACAGTATCACTGGGCGGCGATGCTCAGTCCGCCTCGCATGCGAGCATCTGTCAGCTGGACCACGGGGATGTTGAACGTCATCGGGCTTTGGCTGGCGCTTGCTAGTGCAGCATATCTGTGCAGTAAGTATGCGTGGGTTTGATTGGGCATAGCAAACATGATGCTGAAGTCAGAAACACAGCCAACATGGTCGTCTCAATCATCCTCGTGAACAACCCCGACTACGTCAACACTGCTGGCAAACAGTACGCAATCTTCGTGGCCATGACCATGGTAGCCCCGCTGTCTGTTCTCGGCGTGAGCTCCAAGTAAGTTCTCACAGGTCGCGTAAGACGCACCCGCATAGTATCATGAGCTGACTTGCCAGTGATGTCGTTCAGAGCAAACCGTCTACTTGAGACTGGCTTGATGGTTTTGTCGGTCGTGGGGTCGTTGGTGATCATCATCACCCTGCTTGCCACTTCGAGCCCCAAAGCTTCCGCGGTGAGTACCGGCCCTTCAATATCTAAGTACTTGTCTCATCACTGACATTTCCTCATAGAGCTACGTCTTTGGCGGTGTCACCAATGAGACTGGGTGGGACTCGACCGTCATCGCGTGGCTCATCGGGCTCCTCCAATCGGCGTACGCTTTCATCGGCTTCGACATCATCTACCACGTATCGGAAGAGCTGCCCAACCCGAGGGAGACGGGCCCGAGGGCTGCTAACTGGACGATTCTGTTCAGCGGTGTTTCCGCTTGGGTCATCATCGTCTGCATCTTGTTCTCGATCAGCGACGTCGACCGGGTGTTGGGGACATCATATGGGTGAGTTTCTCAATTTACTTCGTCCGATCTCTGAAGCATCACAACTGATCCATGTTACTAGCCTCCCCTTCGCTCAGATCTGCATGGACGCCACCAACTCCAAAGCAGCTACCACCATCTTCATCCTCATTATCCTCATCATCTTCAGCAACGCCACTCGTGGCTGCGCCATCGCCGTCTCTCGCATGCTCATGGCCTTTGCGCGCGATGACATGCTCCCGTATGGCGAGGTGTTCATGATCGTCAAGTGGGGCGAGCCAGTCTGGGCATATGTTTTGTCCATAACCATCGCGCTCATCGTCGGGCTGGTTCAGTTCGGCTCGTCGGCTGCCTTTAGCTCTTTGCTGGGCGGGTCGACTATCTTCTTCTTTGTGACATATAGTGAGTTACCCACAAGACAATTCCCTGTTGCGCATCATTGGCTGACGACCACCAAGCCATTCCCTGCGCGTCTATGCTCTTCGGGGGGCGAAGGAGGCTCAACAAGCTCTTCCCCGACAGATCACACAACCTCGGGCGATGGGGCATCGTGTGCAACATCGTGGCCATCTTCTTTGTTTGCCAGTCTGTCGTCATTTACTGCTTCCCAGCTACCATGGTGAGCATGGATCTTCACACTCTCATGTTTGACTGTTCATCTGACGAGATCCCCCTAGCCTGCCACCGGCGAGAACATGAATTACGGTAGGCTAAGTCGGCTTGGAGTCTGGGGTGTGAACTGAGCATTAAGCTGACAATCTGATATCTGTAGTGGTAGTCTTTGCGGGCTTCTTCGGGGCGGTCCTGATCGGTGTTTGGTTTGGATATGCTCGAAAGAGGTTCACCGGGCCCAAGGTTAAATTGCCCACCGAGATGGATAGTGTGCTGGAGGAACTATAATTGATGAGGAGACCGCGCTGTAGGTATGGCTGTTGCTGCGGGTCTGGCCGGGGTCCACTGGCTGCACGCAGATTCAGTGTGAGAGGAGAGGGGAACATTGTGTAGTGTTTGATAGACAAAAAGTAGAGAGTTTACGACTAGAACAACATCAATGCAGAATAGAGTATGACTGTACAGAAACAATGTTTGGCTTTCAACGACAGCACCTTCCCCTACCACTCAGCAGATCCTGCGTTGCCCCCATCTGCTAATACTAACGTCATTCTCTTACTCTCTCCCTCATCGCCGCCATACTCTCCCAGACTCCTGGCCCCACCAAGCGCAACATCGCCCCGTGCTCTTTCCCTCATTCTTGGCAGACATCTAACACGCATTTGTATCTCCTGCTACCCGGCCTCATAAGCGCCGAGGACGTGAGGTGGCAGCTCATCGAAGGGCCTGCCCCAGATGATGGCGGCGGAAGTGGGTAAACGGGTGAGAGCGAATGGGTAAAGTGATTGAGGGGAATGATGGAAGACCAATAGGTATACGAGGGCAGTAGGCTGTCGGGTTTGAAGAGATGATGTAGAAGGAGTAAGGATTAAGGGGTTTGGAAGAGGTGGATCAGACATTCGAGCCGCCCCTCCTCCGCGACGATTATGAACAGCTCGCGCACTCGAACCGAAGGCTGCACCCTGCGAAGCGATCACGGTCAGCCCAGTCCGGTTCTCCAACCCCGGACTTTCTGTACGTGAACTCACCGACCCCCGACAGCGCAACGCGCGTCCAACTCCACACGCGCGTCCAACTCCACACGCGCGTCCAACTCCACACCGTACCATCCGTCACTCGAGGCTCCCACCATCTCACCCGCTTGTCGCCCACATCACACCCCCACAGCCGATGACCAAATATCCTAGTAAAGTCCTGAGGACCGCGATGGGATGGTCAGCAGAGTCGACTGAATGGAATGATGATTACCAGACACCATACTCAAACTCACAATTGACCTATCCATATCTGTTACCGCACATATCGCAAGCGTGATCGTGACCAGTCGAGTGTAGTCTCATATCCACACGATCGCTCTTTGGATCCTCCTCCTGATATGCTTTTATGCTATCCTCGATGTCATTCAGATCAGACTGCAAATTGTAGATGTTGATCGTCATTGGTGTGTGTCTGTGGCGACTGAAGAGGGGAGGGTGAAAGTCAGCAAGGCCCATTTACAGTCGAGAGAGTGATGATCATCCTGGCAGCTCGACTCACGGCCACTGGCAATCTGCCGCGTAGAGGAGCAACTTGAAGAGGTACATCACCTCGGATCTCTCCATCTCCTTGTCTTCTTCGCTCACCTTTCCAGGATCGCCACTTTCTCCCACCATCTCTATCACTTCAAAGACATCAAGACGGCCCCCATCCACCCAAGACAACATCGGAGTCCACCATCGGCGCTGGCCGTGGAAGGATAGCCGAGCGGGGTTCCACAGGGGCATAGACCGAAGCAGATACACCACACACGCGGATGCTGAGACAGTCGCCGGTAAGGTGAGGCATACGTCGAGATTGCGGGGTAAGCCTTCATCCAGTGCTCTCGACACATGAGATTTCAACTCCCCAGTGATATCCTCCCAGGCCAAGCTCTCCGTCAGACTCCGGGGAAATACCACACCAAAGTTGCGACCCGAGTTTGAGACAGGCAGGAAGAGGCTTTGGTTTGGCCGCTTCCCGTTCTCCCATACATGGGCGAGGTCGCGGAATCGCTTGACTGCTCCTCCGGTGCAGACGAACGCTGACGGATGTAAGAACGTGATCTGACTGACACGCCTGAGGAGGTAGTGCTTGGGGTACCGGGCGGTCCGGCTGAGGGAGTAGTCCACATACCCCCCAAGCAGCGCCTCCAATTCCTCGCTCCACCCGTTCTTCTCATCCCGAGGTCGCCCGCTTCCATAGCACTGTTCGAGGGGAGACGCTATATCCTCCAGCCCGACGTAGAAGCCACAAGCATTATCGGCGTGGAGGGTGACTTTGTCGTAGAGCCGGACGACGGCGCGATTGTGGGTCTGGTGGTCGAGACAGAGGATGTCTTGGTAGTGGGGGGAGGAGAGGGGGGTGGATAAGATGTAGATGTCGAATATGAGTGATATGATCTCTTGCGGGAGGCGGTCGAGGGAGACCAAGGTGGGTTGACCTGTTTGAGAGTGGGAGGGTTGGGAGGCGTCCATATTGAAAGTAAGGCAAGTTTCCATGGTAAAGAGGAGCTGTAGTGTGATGGTGCTGTGATCATTACGATGATCGAGTGGCCAAGATGATGAGAAGGAATAGATGAATAGATGCATCGGCTGATAGGTGGACGAAGAACGACGGGACGGAACGACGCGACGCCGGACGCGGGACACGAACGGGGACGCGCATCGCATCATCATGGACACGAGGTGACATCGACCTGATGATGTTCAATCGGCCGTGCAACGCTGTTCGGTCCCATAATACATATACACCGAAACTGCTATTCATGTCAGGAAGCGATATCTGGTATGAGCTTGTACTGGTCTACGCCTCTTTTACGGGGTCAAGACGGGTAAAGACTAAGCTGTACAACCCTGACCCTCCTTTCCCACCACCACCGGCCCCTCATGAACAGCTCCTCCTCTACTTGCGCCGACAGATACAGAAGGCCCCAGACTTCGAAGTGTAAATAGTCAGCACATGGCATTTCCCTAGATTCCTGCCCGAAGGTTTCTATACGCAAACGTACAATTCGCGTACAACGCGCCCCCGCCGTCGTCCCATCGGCCACTCGCTCCCGCCATCTCGACCCCTTGCCCTCCATGTTCCCCCGACATTGATGGCCCAATTCTGAGTCGAATCCGCTGGGGCTTTGTGAAGAAGGCGGACATCAGTAAACGTCCAGAGGCCCATTCTAACTATGCCGGCGGCGCAGCTTGGTAGCTCAACTCACGACAATTTCGAACTCCCCTCCTTCAGCATAAAGCCCATGAGATCCATCATCTCGATCTCCTCGCCCTCTTTGCACTCCTTCATCCCTCTCTCAGACGCATGCCCGCCACCTTCTCCCGCCATCTTTTTCTTGAAAACATCCAACCGCCCCCCTTCCACCCAAGGTTTTTTAAGAGTCCATCCCGGGGCTATGCCGTGGATTGAGAGCCGAGCGGGCTCCCACTGAGGTAGAAGCCACCGCAGAGCTACCATGCACCTGTTGCCCTGTATGGTCTTCGGCAAAGATAGACATACGTCGGGCTTGCCAGGGAAAGCGTCCCCTAGTTCGCTCAAGGTGTACTGCGGCTCCCAATGTTGATCCTTCCAGGCTACACTCTCCATGAAACTGGGAGGAAAGATCAGACCAAAGTTGCGTGTCGAGTTGGTGGCGGGTTGGAAGAGGTATTGGGCTGACCATGGCTGATCGCCTTGCCACAGGTGCTCCAACACATGAGTGATGGGGTCGGTGAAGAACCTCGTGGCTTTGCCGGTGTGGGCCAGCGCCGTTGGATCCCGGAAGGTGATCTGTCTGACGCGCCTGATGAGGAAGTACTTGGGATACCGGGCCGTCCGGCTGTGAGAGTAGTCCGCAGTGCCCTTGAGCAGCGCCTCCGTTTTCTCGACCCACCGTTCCTCCTCCTCGGTCTGAGGACGACCTTGATTCCAGGGTACAGCCCCAGGACAGGCAGTATATCCTCTAGTCCCGCATAGAATTTGAGGGCGTTGCGCGCGCGCGAAGGGTAACCTTGTCGTAGAGTCGGACGACAGCACGGTTGTGGGTCTGGTGGTCGAGATAGAGGATATCTTGGTAGGAGTGGGAGGAGAGGGGAGTGGAGAGGATGTAGGCGTCGAGGATGCGGGATCTGATCTCTTGTGGGAGAGGGTCGAGGGAGGTGGTCAAGGTTGGATAATCTACTTGAGGGGAGGGCATGGTGAAGTTTGGGTAGGCTGCATGACGAGGAGGAGCAGGGGAGATACAGCGATGGTGTTGTGATCCAGGATTGTGTTGTGAATTGTGCGGTTTGATAATGGGTGGCCGGGACGAGATGGGACATGATGGGAGGCATGGACCAAGCACAGCGAGCGCGACGCCGGACACGGGACACGAAGGGGAACGCGCATGGACACGAGGGTGGCATGATGCTCGACCGGTTGTGCAACGCTGTTCAGCCCCATACGCCTAGTAGTGCGAGTGCAGCAACTGCTACCGATGTCAAAAAAAGTGATATCTGGTACATGTCCGTATATGTGTATCTATTCATGCAGTATCACAACCCTCGCCTCGAGGGCAGAAGAGCTAAGCTGACATCCCCACACCCACCCTTCCCCGCCGGCTCACGGACAGTTCCTGCATTCGCGCTGACAGCGACAGAAGGGCGCACTTCAGAGTGTAACCAGTCAGCACAAATAGATAGATTCCACACCAAAAGAAGGCCCTTAGACGCAAACGTACCACCTGCGTACAACGCGTCCGCGTCGCTCCCGCCACGACGTCCACCGCCTGCCGTCCGCCTTCCCCTCGCCGCCAACAGCCGAGCATGAGAGCAAGACTTCGAGGACCGACATGGGATGGCCAGCATAGTCGACTTCATGTAAACAGCCATCGCCATGCTCGGAACTCACTCTGGATCTGTCACTTATTCTTGCCGCACATATCGCAAACTTGACCATGCCCAGTCGAGTACGCCCTCAGGTCCACACGATTGCTATTTCGATGTGCTTGCTGCAGTTGTCGCATGGTGTTCTCGGACGAATGATACGATTGTAGATCGTAGATGTTTATTTGCAAAGGCTTGTAACCGCTGAGGCCATACGGAGAATGCGAGGGTCAGCATACACAAGCCTATCGTTTTACTATACCCTGCTCTGCCCGCGACCCAGCCTGGCAGTTGACTCACAACTCGTGACGGGTAGGGTGAAGGATTACCTCCAAGAGATCAATCAATGCGTCGCCGCAGCTACGCCCTCCAAGCATGTCCCCAAACCCAAAGATGTCAAAACGGCCCCCATCGACCCAGGGCCCCACCAGAAGCCAAGAAGGGTCTGGGTCATGGAAGGATAGCCGACGGGGTTTCCACAGGGGCAAGACCCGGCGCAGATACAGAATGGAATGTCCGTCTTGCTGCATGTACTGGGGGCTGGGCAAGGTGAGGCACACATCGAGATCTGGGGGGAGACAATGCCCCAGCGTGTGCATCAGATGCTGTGTTTCCCGAAAGAGATGTTTCCAAGCCGAACTGTCCATCAGACACCGGGGCAAGATCAGGCAGAAGTTGCGACCCGGTTCCGGGACAGGAAGAAAGAAGGATGTGGCCTGCCGTCCCGACTCTTCATCACCCGTTGACGTACTTATGTACCGGTGAAAGAATGCGATGGCTTCTCCAGTGCGGGCGAGCGGCCAGGGATGCAGGAAAGTGATCTGCCTGACGCGCCTGAGGAGAAAGTGCTTCGGGTAGCGGACAGTCCGGCTGTTCGAATAATCCACATAGCCCGTGAGCAGCACGTTCGATTCCTCGGCCCGCCGTCTCTGCCCCTCGTCCCCAGACCGCTTGCCTTCATGGTACCGCTTGAGGTCAGGAACTATATCCTCTAGCCCGAGGTAGAACTTGCGGCCATTGTCTGCGTGAAGGGTGACCTTGTGGTATAGCCGGACGACGGCGCGATTGTGGGTCCGGTGGTCGAGACAGAGGATGTCTTGGTAGGAGCGGGAGGAGAGAGGGGTGGAGAGGATGTAGGCGTCGAGGACGAGGGATTCAATCTCTTGCGGGAGGGGGTCCAGGGAGGTCAAGGTTGGTTGGGCGGCTTCAGCGGGCGGAGGAGAGGCCATGGTGGGAATTAAGGATGGCTTGCATGTGAAGAGGAGTAGTGAAAATTCTGTGATGATGTTGTGTGATGAGTGAGTGCCCTTCGTTCAAAGTCTCCTCCGTCGGTCGTGTTGAAGTGCTAGGGGCTGCTGAGGCTGATTCTGTGTTCTTGCGGGTCAGCCTGATTTCTCTGTACCTCTCTTCTGTGAATGAGCCTTTTGTTCTTGCAGGATCCGCGTCCAGCCTGCGTGGACCGTCTTTTGACGCGTCGCGCCCCAGATCTGGTGCTGCCTGCCCCTCCTGAAGCTGAAGCTCGAGGCGGTTGTGGTTTGTGGAGCGGCTCATCTTGTTTGTGCGAGATGCGGTGACATGCATAAACATCATAAAGACGTGCCAGCGTAGAAGAGGCCCCAGACTAAACTGGAGCAGAGCCAGCCAGCCAACGCCAAGCCGATGTGGACAACGCAACAACCAGCCCGAGGAACCGTTTCATGTCTCCGCGCCGCAGCTGGGTCTTCAGGAAAGAGCAGGAATCCCAGGACAACTCGCCAGGTTCTCTTTGGAATCTGCAGGAAAAGACAGGAGTCCCAGGATGCCAGGATGCTCTCTGAGGAACGCTCGCTTTTGGGACCCTTGGTGGAGAGTTTACTTTACGAAAGACGATCTCTTTTGTTCTCGAGCTGGGGTGTTTCACCAAGAGCTCGCGAAGCTGGACTGTGGCTGGTGCACGGGCCTGTATGTGACGGTGTGGATTTGTATCCAGTGTCGGTGGCTGGTCGGGTCGATGCATGCTAAGACGACGCTTGTGTGGACAGAGCTGGGCATGAATGCCTCTCTCTTCATCATCTCTTCTTCATCTGATCACTATTATCTTCTCTTTCTCTGATCCCCCTCACCGCACGCAGCGATCGACACCGCAGTGACAGCACCGACGCCCGCCCGCCCACTGTAGCAGTATAATCGTGTCCCTTGACCACCCACGCCCACAGGCAGCCACACTCTCTTTACCATCCCCCACACCCGCCCGCCAGAGCATCTCATTCTCCCCCGCCCACCACAGCGCACAGCAGCCCGCGCATCACACCCAGCCACCCGCAGGAGGACTTCAGAACCGCACCACCTGCCACATCCCACCGCCCCAGCACGTTCCAGGAGCCTGCCTCGCACACAGGACACGCCCCGCTGCTCCTGCCCTCTTGCCCTCCTCCCTTGAGGGTCGCGCCCCTGAAAAGACGTGAAAAGGCAAAGTCAAAAAACGCGCACAGCTCCGCGGTCCGCGGTCACGTCCGCGTCTCTGGAGTGAGTTCCAGGCTTCCAGGCGCCGAGCTTCTCTCGTGGATGTACGATAGAGTAGATTTGCACCCCCTCTTTCTCTTTCTCTCTTCTTTTCTCCACCCTCGAAATCCTCTTCCTCCTCACCGCCTCCCCCAGCATCCTCCCTACCGTCTTGACGTACCCCACTGGCAGGCCCAGCTGACCCGACTTGTTGATCAAGACTTCTACACGCCAAGACAAGATCCGCCACCCCTCTTCGCGCCCTTCGTCCCCCGCTCCACGCCGGACGATCAGCACCCACCTCACCAGCGCACGCCTACCCCCGCGCACGCTCAGTACTCGCTAGCCGACGTCTGAACAAACACCTTGGCTCTGCAGGTTCAAGCCAAGACCCATCCCTCCCGCGTTTTGTAGAAAGTTTCGCGCGTCCGACTACGTCCTTTGAGTGAGTGAGTGCGAGTCTTGATTTCTTCCAGTGTGTACAGCTGCGCGCGCAGACAGACAGGAGGGAGGATGAACGGCAGTGGCAAAGGCATGAGACAGGCAGGGCGGAGACCGAACGCACTGACCGCGCCGCTCCTTTGATGAGCTTCCGCAGTGGCTCGGCGGTCGACCGGGATGTGGCTTGGGGCTCGGTGCAGCGTCATACGGCAGGCAGAGCGCTGACAATCGCGAAACGCTTTTTGCAGCTACCTTTCTTCGTCTCGTCCTGTAAGTTCACGTCGGCCCATTGTGCAAGCGGGTGGTTTCGGTGGTGGCCATCAGCCTATGACCTAATCGCTGATCCCCCGATCTGCTGCTCTCCCTTCGAGTGTAGACTCGCTCTCGCTTCTCTGTCTTCCACCACTCGCTAGTAGAAGATCCATCCACACCACCGCCTATCGAAAAGAGTCGTCTAGACTCATCGTCTACGGAACCCCCTTACCCACCCTCATCCACACACCGCCCCCGCCCAGCAAGATGGTCGCCCTCGCCCTCACGCTCGCCCCTCTCCTCCTCTCCCTCCCTCTCGCCCTCGCCAACCCCGTCCCCTCCTCTTCATCCTCCTCCGCCGCCCCGGGTCCTACCGCTCCCGCACTCACCCCCCGCGGGATCGGCATGCCCCTCACCCACGGTGCCGGGTACGTCAAGCGCGTGAAAGCCCAGCAGGCTGCTGCCAAGCGCGACGCGGCTGGCAAGGCTGGCGTCGCCGCCCGCGCGGACGAGGCCACTGAGGAGGAGGAGGGCCTCCCAGCGAGCTGGCTGCTCTGGGCGGGCGCGAGGGTGGACACGAAGTACAACTCGGGTTTGGGCGGGTTTGCGGCGGCGTATGCTAAGGAGTTGACGAAGCGGGCGAATGGCGAGATCACGTAAGTCCCGTGTCTCTCTTTGGGTGTAAGAGAGAGAGGGTCGATGCTGATAGTCCTTTGTGTCATTGCGCAGTTTGACGTGAGTACCCAGTTGTCGCAGATAGCCATGCAGTTACTGAGATAAAAGCTGACAACGGGCCCATCTGCATGCGCGACGATGATAGCAACCACAACCTCGACACGTCTTACTCCGCCTCGCTCAGCGTCGGCACCCCCGCGCAGACACTCGAGATCGTGCTCGACACCGGGTCTTCAGATCTGTGGGTCGCGTCTGACGCGTGTCAGACCACGGCGTGCAGTAGCATGGACCAGTATGATCACAAGACTAGCACGACGAGTCTGAAGTGGGTGACCCCTCTCCGCCGTCCGCCGCGCAACACCGCTGACACCCACCCACCCTGCAGCATGACTACGAGCTTCGCAATCGAATACGGCTCCGGCACCGCCTCCGGCTCGCTCTTTCAAGACCTCGTCACCCTCGGCGGCTACTCTGTCGCCTCCCAGACGTTCGCCGCTTGCGACGTTGTGAGCACGGGTCTGCTGAGTAGCGGGGTGAGCGGGATTATGGGGCTGAGCTGGCAGGCTTTGGCTTACTCCAAGGGTGCGTTTTGTCTCGTGTGTCTGACATGGAAGTGGAGCTGACGAGGACGTTATAGCGACGCCGTGGTGGATCACGCTGGCCAAGTCGACGTCTTGGTCCGACCCGCTGTTCGCGTTCTACCTTTCGCGATACAGGAATGTGGCGGGCGCGAGCGCGACCGAGACGGATGGCGGGTACGCTACGTTTGGGTACCTCGGTGAGTTGGCTCGTGTAAGAGTTAAGGGCATGGGCTGACGTGGGGCGGTAGACTCGTCGTTGTACTCGGGCGACATCACGTACGTGTCTGTTGGGAGCTCGCCGCAGTACTGGCAGATCGAGATGGACAGTGAGTTTGCATATGTGGCAGAAGGGATAGAGGGGGCAAGGGCTGACGCGAAACCGCAGGCGCCACGATGCAGGGCAGCGCCATCTCCCTCGGCTCGTCTAACATGGTCGCCATCGACACCGGCACCACCCTCATCGGCGGGCCCGAGTCCATCGTCGCCTCCATCTACGCCAAGATCCCCGGCTCCTCCCGCATGACGGGCTCCTACTCGTCCTACTACCAGTACCCGTGCAACACCTCTGTCGACTTTGAAGTCACCTTCGGCGGGTTCACCATCACCATCACCGACCAGGACTTCAACCTGGGCAAGTACTCGTCCGACACGTCCATGTGCACTGGTGCGGTCTACGTCCAGGCTCTGTCGAGCTCGTCGCCAGTGCAGTGGATCGTGGGCGACGCGGCGCTGAAGAACACGTACACCGTGTTCAGGTACTCGCCTGCGGCGGTTGGGTTCGCCAACCTCGCCGAGTCGGTGACCAGCAGCGAAGCCGCCCAGTCTACCACCATCGTCGACGCGTCGAGCTTGCTCGCTGCTGCGAGCTCCACCGCGGCCTCTAGCAAGGCCAGCACCTCCGCCTCGGCCTCCTCTGCGGGTGCTTCGGCGACGGGGTCGGCGAGTGCGTCTGCGGGCGCGTCGAGCGAGGCACCGCATGTGGTGGTGATCAGCGCGTCGAGCACGTCGACTGTTGGCACCGAAAGTGCGGCGGCGAGCGGGACGGGGAGTGCGTCGGCGGCTGGAGCGAGCGAGTCGGCGTCGAGCGGTGCGGGGAGGGTGGCGGTGCCGGCTCTTGGGGCGGTTCTGCTGGGTGTGCTGGGTGCGTTGGTGCTGTGAGGTGCTCCCGGTATCTCATTCAACCGCCTCGAGGTGCTCTCTGGGCGGCGTAGGGGCAGTGTAAGATAGGCAGGGGGCGTTTCTTCGTGTAGGCGTTCCCGACAGTGGATAGACGTATAGTGTGTGATATAGTAGCAGTAGTGAGCTGGAGCTTCCTAGAGTAGACAATCCAGACACATAGGACATTCATCGCTATATATACTCATACGGTATAGATAGCACCCGACCGTTCGTTCGTCATCTTGAACGACGGGCGCGCATACTTTTTACTCTTCTTTGCATGGCGTTCGTATATAGCATTTTGCCAGCGACGACGCGACGTTCTTTACGATATCTGTCACTCTTTGCGTTTCACACGCGGTCACGTATTGTTAGACGGCGATGCGGTATACATATGCATCCTCTCTTTACGTGAAGACGCGAGGGACGTGACTGTGTGGGCGGCGATGAGAAGGGTGCGGTTGAGGGTGGAGGTGCTCCCGTGTTGGTTCTGTGCTGTATATGTACGTATGGCCTTGGACGCGTGGGCGAGAGCATTGATAGACGAAGAGAGACAATAAGAAGGGAGATTGCCACAAAGACTGCCGAGTGCTCACGCCAATCCGCCATCACCATCAACATGGCCTTCACCACGATCCATCAGAGATCAGACGGGTTTCAGCAACGATCAATCAGATGCTGGCTGACGCGGTCGGTGCGGGGCGCCCTGTTTTGCCCTGAGTTATCCTGAGACATCCGGTGTGATGCCGTAGGGTGCGTGACGCCTCCTCAGCGCTCGGGCCCTGGCGCCAGAGGGCGGGGGAGCGGAATGACTGGTCGGGGAATTGTTGATGCAGGGAAATGATGCAGGAACGGGATGGCTTGTTTGATTGTTGTGGTTCGGAGACGAGGAGACGAGGACGGGCGACGAGAGGCTGGCTGGTGGTGGGCGGAGGATTATTGCCTTCTTTGACTCTGTTGCCTCTTGTATGCATGCACACACAAGCAGCAGGGAGCACAGAAAGAAAGACCCAGCAGAGCACAGGAGTGAAGAGCCCGAAGAGAGAGTCCCCCAGGGTGAGCACCAGCATCCCTACCTTGATCCGTCTTCTTGCTCGAGCGTCCTTGACGAGCCCTCTCCAGATCAGCCCTGCACTTCACCCCGTCTCCATCTCCACCATCACCCGAGCACATCTCGAGCACCGTCCACTGATCACCGGACACCACATTCTTTCGTTCCACCCACCACTTCTCTCCCTCCCAACCCAGCACACTTCCGCGTTACACACCAGAACCAGCCGACCCTAGCGTCGTAGCATCGCGCCGAACCGACCATCCTGCCCTAGTGCGATCTCTTATTTACCATAGCGTGCGTGCGCAACCTTTTCTCCATTCCTCCCGTTACATCCAAGTCCACCACCCTGCTTCCGCAGACTCCTCCTCCTTGCTCGTTCTCCTCTCCATCTTGTTCCGGGAACAGCAGAGGCGACACGAGGCTTCTTCACCACCATCACGCTCATTCAACGTCTGACACTCCTTTGGCGTAGCGCTCTTTGCAAAAAACAACAACAAACAAGCCGCCTGCCTCTTCACCCCCTGCCCTCTCTCAAAATCCCCCCACCACCACCTCCCACTATCCTCCTATTCCCCGCGCACACACCGCCCACACGGCCGCACCAGCCACACCATCCACGCACCAAACAACCCGCTACATAGATCTCCCCACCATGGACGTCCCCCCGGGATCCCCTCTCACCCGTGTCTCCGCTGCGGCCGGCACGAACGCCGTCCCCGCTGTCGGTAGATCAGCACCCCCTGCGTCGTCGCCCCTTGCCCAACCGCCAATCTCTTCTTCTTCCTCTTCTTCACCTTCTTCCACCACCTCTACACCCCCCACACCCACTTCTCCCACCACAGCCCGCCCGGCACCTACCAAACGCCGCTCGACACTCTTCACCCTCCTTCGCGGAAAGAACTCGTCCTCCGACGCAGACAAGATGGTAGTGCCGAAGCGGCAGTCGGTGTTTGCTGATATGGAGAGGGGGCCGCAGCGCGCCGGAGCGGGGCTTGGGCTTGGGCTCGCGCTTCGCGGGGCGGGTGGGGAGGAGGTGGAGATGTTGGGACAGGAGGGGGAAGAGGATGATGATGGTTTACCGGCTGTTAGGCTCGTTCCGCCAGAGGGTGAGTTTTTGTTTACGTCTCTCGTACATAAAGGTAGCGCACGTGGCTGATGGCAGTGATGTTTGTACAGATGAAGGCGAGCCAATGATGCTCTACCCCCACCCGCTCTCCCCACCCGCCTCCATTGACCTCCATCCCGCTTCGTCCGGCTACTCCAGCACCCCGGGCACCCCACCCCGCGCCCAGACACCCCCTCTTGCTGGCACCCCGCCCCAACGCCGCCAACCGCTTCCTTCCGCCTCCCGTCCCCGCCCGCAGAGTGGGTACACTCCCAGCGCGCAGTGGAATGGTATGGCGGAAGGCTTCGCGTTGCCTGCGCCCAAGTTTTCTCGCGCGGGGGCGGGCGGTGGTGGCGGGTTCGGGAGGGGGATGGGAGGGGTGGTGATGCCGAAGAAGAGGGAGGAGGTGGTAGAGGAACGAAGGAGGCGAATGAGCGGGATGGCCGAATGGGGCACGGTGCAGCCGGTTCAGCCTGGGATCGCCATCCCGGTGCGGGTGAAAGAGGCAGAAGAGGAGAGGGCGGCGAACATGGTGAGGGAAGAGAATGAAGGGGTGGGCAGTCCGGTGGTGGTGGAGAGCCCCGTGGCGGTCGACTCCCCCGTAGTTCCCGCTCCGCCAACAATAACAACTACTCGTCGGACCACCGAGCCCGCCCCGGAGACGCCCCCTCTCTCCCAATCGCCCGCTCAGCCCATCCCACCCAAATCACCAGTCCCCAAAGCCACCCGCCGCTCACGCACTCTCTCGCTCTCCGCGGCATTCGCCGCACCGCTGTTCAAGTCCGACTCGCCTACTGCGACGGCCGCGCCCCCCGTTCCAAAACTTCCTGCACCGCCTGTCCCGCCGATCCCGCAGACGGCGGAGAGGCGCGTGCCGAAGAAGCAGAAGAGTTTGAAGAACTTTTTCTTCAGCTCGTCGACGCCGCCTGAGGCTGTCGTTGCGGCTGCTCCCTCGTCGGCGGCGGCAGGGGCGCAAGGCGAGATGAGGAAGTCGGACGAGAGCGGGACAGCGACTCCTGCCCCGGCCCCAGCTCCGGCGAAGGAGGAGAAGCGGAAGAGCTTCCTGCACAAGGCGCGGAGCAAGCCCTCCCTCCGGATTGACGTTGGCACAGCCGCCATCCCCAGCACCGGCAAGCCGCTCGGCACGCCCAGATCGGGCAGCTCGAGCATCACGCCGACAGGAGCAGCGGGAAAGGCCGCGACGACGCCGACGCCCGTGACGCCCGCTCTGTCAACGGGGCGAAGCGAAGGCTCCAGCGCTGGGACCTTCCCGGACACCCCTTCCTCCGGGCGGACGGCGAGGGCGAACCCGCCTGCTCCGTCGCCTCGCGATGAGGCGCCCGTGCCGTCCCCGAGAGCGCAGAAGAGCGTGAGCAAGCGCTTCTCGCTGAGCAACATGTCGATGTTCAAGAAACGCTCGAACAGCATGCCGTCGCCCGGCGCTGGGTCGCCCTCGGGAGCGAGCTCGCCGTCTCTGGCGCTCCCGGGGAGGAGCGGGAGCGAGAGTGCCGCGGCTGGGGAGACGATGGGGGAGTTTGGGATGCACGCGTCGGAGGTACCGCGTGTGCCGGATCTGCCGGTGGCATACAAGCTTGAGAAGGAGGCGAAGGAAGCGAAGGAGGCGAAGAAGGAGGCGACATCGGCGGTGAGCAAGGTCGGGGTGACGCCGTGGGCTGCTACGGCACCGGGCCCGCCCAAGCCGCTCTTGCCTCCTGTTGAGCTCGAGACACCTGCGCCCGCACCTGCAGGCATCTCGGACGCTCCTCCTCCCGTGCCCACACCCACGCCCGAACCCGCGACCGTCACAGAGCCTGACGTGATCCACGGCTCCCCCGTCTCCCTCTCCCCCTCCCTCGCCTCCACCCAATCCACCTTCGACGACCCTTCCTCCGCTTCCATCGCCGGCTCTGACGCCGATTTCGACGAGGAAGACATCCTCAACGCTCAATTCATGCAGCTCCCCACTCTCCCTGCTCCCTCTTCTGGCCCCTCCGGGTCCGGGTCCAGGCCGATCTCCCCGAGGTCGATGTCCCCCGCCGGTGTTGGGCGGGAGTTTTACTCCGCGCCCAGGGGCCGGGGGGAGGTGGTGGTAGTGCAAGAAGGGAGGAGGAGCCTCGAGGCGCTGGTGGTCCTCGGCCCCGCGCTGGCGGGGCTGACTTCTCGTCCTGTGCAGCCGCGGAGGTCTCATAGCGGGGATACCGAGCGGGACGGGGCGATGTCCGGAAGCGGGAGCGAAGGCAGTTTTGCATCATGCGATTCGAGCTCGACCCTCGGGCTGGGGATGGGGATGGAGAGGTCCCCTCGTAAATGCCGGAAGCACGGCGGAGCCAGCGAGGAGAGGCGGGGGAGCGCGGAGAGTGAGGAAAGCGAGGAAGGGGAAGGGGTGGTGACACCCGCGATGGATAGTGTGGAGTGGTTCCAGGGGCTGGAGCGCGGGCGTGGCAGGAGGGAGGGGAGTGAGGAGAGTGAGGGGGTCGGGGAGGGGGAGGAGGTGATGGCAGGGCGCGATAGTGAGGAGAGGCGGGGCGCCAGCATGGGAGAGAGGGACGGGGAGCGGGAGGAGGAAGGGGAAGAGAGAGGGGAGCCGAGGGGGCTGTTCCGTGGGATGGTGAGGAAGTTCGAGTCGTCTCGCAAGCTTCGTCCAACCGCTGCGTCCTCTCTCCCTCCCACCCCCACCCAACCCAACGCCACCAACCCGTACCCCTCCTCCCTCCCACCCAACATCCCCCTCCCCCCAACACCCACCACCCCGCCCAGCCCCACCTCCGCCGCCGAAGCCGAGATCAAAGGCCGGCTCGGGACGGGGGACGACGCGCAGATGTTGAAGAAGGAGAAGAAGATTGGGAGTTTGCATTTTGAGACACTGGGGTTGGACTTTGGGGGCGGGTGGCAGCAGGGGGTCGAGGCGAGTTCTTGAGCGAGGGGGAGAGAAGAGAGAAGGGAGAAGATCACAGGCTACGTATCATACCATTCCCACGACGACAGCGCCACCATATACTATAATCTACTATACCCAAGCCTGTCGGCGGACTTTTTCTTGCTATATACCGTTGTACCATCCCTCCTTTTACCCCTCACCTCACCTCACGATACTTTTCGTCACCCCCACACACCTTGTTTTATCTTGATCAATCTTGCTTGATCTTGCTTACGAAGTACGGGTACTCTTACGTACGGGGAGAGGGAAGGGGGAGGGGAGGATGATGATGTTTATGGACAATGCATACTGTAGCGCCTTGGCTGTTTCTCGCAGATATGTGTGTGGCGCCCAGACGCGTGGGAGCGCGTCACAGCGAAGGCGAGGAGGCGACGCGTTCATTCTTCGTCTGTGTTGCTGTCATCAGTAATCCTGCGTATTGCCTGCGCAGTGCCCCGAAGCTGTGACTTGGGCTGATTGAGCAAGTAATGGGAGCCGCCGTAAGCTTGAAGATCAAACCGTGAACTGTACACGCCGTCATTCATACGTTCATAGGGGGTCGTTATACGGGCAGAGATAGCAAGAAGGGGGTGGTATAAGGAGGCGTAAGGCGGAGCGAGCGGCCGACTCGTAGTAACAACAACCGTACAAGTAGGGAAGGATGAACAAGAAGACGTCGGGATAAGAGAAGAGGGTACGTAATGGGAGGGAGGAGCTGAAGGAGGTATACGTAGAGTAAGGGGGCTGAAAAGTAGTGTCCGTAATAGCGCGCCAGCGGCAAAAGAGATATGTATACGAAGAAGACTCGCCAGGCCACAGAGGGACAAGGCAGTAGACCACAAGGTGGAGAGAAGCGAAAAGCGAAGAAAGCCAAGTCCGTCAGGCATCAAGGGGCGTGAAGGAGTAGTAGTCTAGACCACCTCCAGCGCGTCCTCCACGAGCCCACCCCACCCCTCCACCTGCAAGCTGCTCCAAAGGTGCCACCCGCCGAGCACCACCACCCCAACAAGCACAACCGCACGCGCACGAGTCCTCGCGCTCGTCCAGCCGGAAGAGGCAGGAGGAGCAGGCCCACGCGCGAGGGAAGGGTTGTGCAAGAATGAGAGGAAGGCGGGGGAGAATTGGTGGCCCGCTTTGGCGGAGATGGAGGAGGTGGTGGAGTGGCCGTGGGGCGGGGAGGGGGGGAGGGGGAGGGAGGTGGGTGCGAGGAGGACGGTTTGTTTGGGTGGGGGGGAAGGGCGGGGGGAGGGATGCGAGGGTTCGGCTGGGTGGGGGGTAGGGGTTAGCGACGTGGCGACGGAGGAGCAGGGGGTAGGTAGGAGGACGTACTGAGGACGATACCGGGCACCTCCAACGACTCTTCCTCGAAATCCTCCTTCACCATCGCACCCATGACGATCCTCTGCGGGCTCCCGCTCTTCTCCCCCCGCTCACTCCCACTCGCGCTCCCACTCGCAACGCTCTCCTCGCTCCCACGCCTGCTCCCGCCAGAGTAAGACCGCCTCGGGCTCGGGAGCGCGTAAGGGGACGACTGGAAGTTGAACCCGCTGGACGAGGGGGAGCCAGGGAGAGGCGGGGAGAAGGAGATGGCGGTAGGGGAGGAGGTGGTGTAGGTGTGCGGGGAGTAGGTAGGGGGAGGGGAGGCGGGGGAGTTGAAGTCGAGGTGGAGACCTGGAGGGTGGGAGGCGGGCGCGCCGGGCGAAAGAACGTGGGGGTAGGCGTAGCACATCGCAGATGTGGTTTTTGTTATACGTAGCAGGCCGAACAGAGTCGAGAATGAAGCGGGAGATAGAGAAGAAAGGGATAGTCGACAATCATCAGCCTTTTAGTCCCCCGCTAGAAGTTTCCAAACACCCGGTGATTGGACGGGGTGATCGGGTACCCGAGAAATGACTCACGAGGCTTCTCACAGACCATTTTGGTGTGTTTTAAACGATTAGGGCAAGGGATGAAGTATACGTGTGCGCAAGAGGCTTGCTCTTTGCTGTGGTGCGGCTGTGGGTGGGTGTGGGTGTCTGTGCCGTGTGGGCGTGCGGAGGCGGTGCGGTACGGCGGGGGACGGATGGGCGAGACGCGTCAAAGGTGTATGTACGCGTAGAAGGATGGGGGGACAAAAGAGTGTGGTGTAGTAAAGTAATGAGCGTGAGTGTGTGTCTTCCAGAGTGTTTGTATGTATAGAGAGGATGTCAAGATGAAGATGAAAGTGAAGATGGGGTGAAGGCGATGGAGTTTTTGTCGAGAGTCTCGGGCCTCGGTGGGTCTCGGCCAGGCTGTGACGGCGACGGGTCCAAGCACCAGGGAGAGAGGGCGGGGTGAGGTGATGGACAGGCTGAAGCGTGAGCCTCGGCGCGATCACGACTGGGTCACGACTGGGTGGTGGTGGAAGGGATTCCGGGGTGGATGTGTGTGCGAGTGACAGCGACGCCTGAAGGAGTTTCAGTGGTCCCTGTGGAGAGTGGTCGTGTGGGAGAGAGGAGAGCGGTGGTTGTGACTGGCAAGTCGTGTGCTGTGGTAAAGAGTGTGGGTGGGTCTGGCAGGGAGTGGGGGGTGCTGTTCTACAGGCTGAATCAGTGAATGAATGCTGGGAAAGAAGAGAATGCCACCAAGAGCTTTCCCGCTGGAATCTCGCCCTTCGCCGATGTTTGCTGCGTTCAGGAAAAGAGTCGCGCCCAAACAACTCGCCCGGACCTGGCCGGGACCTAGCCCATGCCACGTGGCTGGCCCTGCGGGGGCGCAACTCTGATTCCGCCCATTTTCGTCAGTCATGCAGCTCATGCTTTGTCGACGTCTCTTCTTCAATCGCATTCTCGACGTGCAGCAGAGATGCATGCAAGATTTGTCTAGAATGGTCTGACCAGGGAGAGCCCAGGAATCACAAACATCATCGCCTCGGCACCACGTCCTCCCGCAGCCCGCCATCCACCTTCAACTCCTTCATCCCCATCTCCAACTCTCCCTCCTCCGCCAGCTCCTCCGCCGTGATCACAGCCGGCGACTCCTCCCTCGCCCTCCTCAGCCTCTCTTTCGTGATCTTGAAGCTCACAGGAAGACGCACGTCCCACTTGCTCGTCTTGAGGAGGTGGGCGAGACCCCGTGTAGCGGTGAGGATCCGGGCCATGCCGTGCCCGTGGAATGCGACGGCAGCGAAGAGGTTGGGGGAGCCTGGGACCTCCCCGATAAGGGGGAGGTGGTCGCGCGATGCGCCCATAATGCCTGCCGGTGAGGTTAGCAAAGTGACCGCGAGTGGGTTCGGCAGTCTATCTGAGAATGTTGTGGCACTCACCTGTCCATGAACGAACAAGCCCTTCGCCATGGGCCTCTTTGCCCCACCCCTCGAACGTCCTTGCACAGTACTCTTTCATCCCTACCCAGCCGTGTCAGCTTTGTCGGACCTTTACACGCGACCTTCACAGGTGACTCACAGTTATGCATACTCGGCATCACCACCGAGTCATCATACACCTCAAAGATGTCCTTCTTCCTAGCCACCCCATCATGCAGCGCACCGGTATTGTATGGCCCCAACACGATACCTGATTGCGGGGTGGTGATGAGGTAAGGGCCGTTCTCGATGCCGTAGGAAGTGGTGAGGGTGTTGGGGCCAGAGAAGGTGGCGGGCGGGGTGACGAGGCTCGCGTGGCCACGGAACGGTGTGATGCTGGGAGAAAGTGTGAGCTGTTGCCCTGCCTGCGACAGCCAAGAGGCGCTAAGCTCACTGCTTCTCAATATCAGAACCCGGCAAGATATGTCGCGTGTGCCCATTCGTACACAACACCACCGATTTTGCCTCCACCGCCCCCCGCTCATGACAATCCACAGTGTACCCCTCCCCCGACGCGCGAGGCTGGACCGACTTGACAGGCGCCCAAGAGAAGAACGAGAAGTCGCTGCAGGTGGATGCGAGGGCTAGCTTTGTCAGAGCTGTGGTAAGCTTGTGTGGGTGATTGGAGCCTCCCGGACCACGGCAAACGATTGTGGCGGCGGAGACGCGAGAGATCTGGGGAGGGGTCGCTGTCAGCTTGTGGCCAGGTGGAACGATATCCTGAGGTTAGCTTACGGCTTTGGCTTGGACGGGGTCGTCGATGAGCTCCCACTCGCCTGAGCGAGGGGGGTGGTTCTCGCTCTTAGATCGCGCCGACTTGAAAGCCTTGTATGCAGCTCGTGCAGAATCCGCAGCCCCTTCAGATACTTTTACTAGAACACAATAGGGTCGTCAGCTGTGCCACCCACGCTAGCGCTTGGCGTGAAAAGAGCAGCTCACCTTCGAGCTTCTGCCCCTTCCAAAAATCCACATCCAGCCTCTCCTTCTCCACTAGCTCTGCAGCATACTCGAGAGTATCCATCTCGTTATCCAGCACATGCAAGGCTTCCTCCTCGCTCAGACCGGAGCCGCCCGCGCACAGAGGTGCGATAAGGGATGGGAAGACGGTGAATGAGGCCGGGGCGATGTGGCCGCCATTCCTGCCGGCTGGTACAGCCCGCCTTGCGCATCAGCATCATAACTGTGATATTTAGGTGGAATATAGAGTCGCGCGAGACGTACAAGCTCCAGAAGCGAGGTCCTTGGCTTCGAGCATCACAATCGTCTTGCCCTCTCCCGCCGCCCCCGGCCGCGTCAGCTGATAAGCCAGGGATGCACCTGTATCGTGAGTACATCACACGAGTGTCAGCGAGGCTACTCGGGCCCCAAGACGCGACGGTGGATACTCGCCTGTTATTCCCCCTCCGACGATGAGAATATCAGTAGTCTTGGGAAGAGGCGCCGTTGAGCCGTGCTCCCAGAGAGCGTCGAGCCCGCGGTTCGTGGCTTGCCAGTGGGAGACAGTCGAGGTGGTTGATTCGGGGAAGGGTGACATTATGTCGAGATTGTTGGAGGATGAGTGGTAAATGGGCTATGTAGAGTGTCGAGAGAGTCCTGTGCTCGACGCTGGAGAGTACATTCCGGACAAGAAGGTGGTGATGCAGCTCGCTCCCCAGCCAGAGGCCAACGCAAGATACGCGAGATCTGGATGATCCGAATGTCGGACCATCCGCGTTATCTCGCCGCTCGGCAATCGGCCCGACAACAGCCATCATCATCATCGTCCTTTCCAAGACAGCAGACCAGCAGCTGGCCAGCGCGGCAAGAGCATCCGGGAGGGTGCCGTCTGTGAGCGGGAGAAGCAAGCGCCACTGCGGGATGATCATGTGAGTAAGCGTGTGGTGAGTAGCATTGGTCATGTGGCGGATAACCACCACCACGACTAGTTGATGTTCTCTATGTTTATGTATTATGTACGTGCTTCAAATAAGCCACGAACCTAAGGAATACAATTCGCAGGCAGAGAGATGAAGAAGAAGAAGAGCTTTTGTAGGACAGTTCACAGCAGAGTGCATTCCGGACAAGATGGCATAGAGTACAACTATTCAAAGGAAAGATTCCACCAGCTTGGTCACCGCCGAAGCCATACCCCACGAGTACACATACCCACCACCCGTCAAGCCTATCCCCAGCTGGTCAGTATCATGCACTACATCTGAATCGGGGCAGCTAGAGCTCACCGTAAGCGTGCACCGTCTTGATCCCACTGGGCAAAACCTCCTTCTCCACGCGCACGCGGTCCTCGCGCTCGGGGCGGAAACCGACTTGGTCTCGGATGATCTCGAGGTCTTCGAACTTGGCGGGGACGTGCTCGGGGAGGAGCTCGTGGCATCTCTCGTGGATCTTTATTCCAATGCGTCAGCTCAAATTACAACCGGAGTATGAAGGAGGTACGAGCTTACCGCACGACGCAGCCACTCCTTCGGAGCAGGCTCCACATCATGGAACTCCTTGATCCCCCCAAGAATCGCCGTCCCATCCCCCCTCGGCAGCACATACGTGTAATTCTCCCCATGCCTGATATGCACCTCCTTTGCTGTGCTCTTCACCAGGATCACCTGCCCGCGGACCATCTGGCACGTCTCGTCGTTGACGTCCACGAGGAACTTGGCGCCGTTGCCCGACGCGTTGACGATCACGTCGCAGGGTGCGAGCTGGGAGGCGTGGCGCAGGGAGGTGACGTCCTGGCGGATGAAGGTGACGCCGGCGGACTCGCATTGAGAGCGGAGCCAGGGGAGGTAGACGGCGGGGTTGACGACAATGGATGTGTCTGCGTTGACGGTCAGCTAGGTGTGTTGGGGACGGGCAGGGAGGACTCACAGAACATCCCGGAGCCAACTCCGTGCTTGATCTCCTCGGGCTTGAGGTAGCGGAACTGCGCGTAGCGATCAACACGTCAGCTCTGGAAGACCATCTCAGGCTGCACGAGTTCTGACTCACGTTGGGCATGAAGGTGTACCACAGCCCCTCGTTGTCCGGGTTGGCATGAGCATCCTGATAATCATACACGTCCATCCTCTACCGTCGGCTCCGTCAGCACTGTTCAAGATCCGTCCAGGCCTCCTCAGCCTACCTTTACGCTCGTCTCGGGCATCGTCTCTGCCATCTCCCAGAACTTCTCAAAAGACTGCTTCTGCATCTTTGCCTGCGCGGGGGTCGACCCGTCCACGCCGAACCACATGGCACCGGCCCAGGGACTGGCCCAGCCCAAAGAAGGGGGGTCACCGGGCATGTTGCGGGCTACGATAGTTACATCGCAGGTCCTGTTCGTGAGAAAGCCAGTCAGCGCAGGAAAGGGGGGGAGGCCAAGGTGGGAGAGACACCTACTTGCTAAGGTCAAGAGCGCAGGTGAGACCCACGACACCAGAGCCGAGGACGGTGACGCGGGGGCGGGTGGATGTGCTGATAGGCATGATTCACGGTGGTTGGGCTGGTGTGAAGCTCGAAAGCGAAGAAGAGGTGGATGTTATTGACGACGGTGTTGCCCTCTGGGGCTCGGCGAAGGACATGGTTATGAGGAGCGGCTTCGCAAGCACGGGGGCTTCGCGTTATCGGCTATCGGCTTGCACAGCCAGAGTATCTTTGGTCCGAATATTGGATCAACCCTGGCGATATGACCAAGAAGGAGAAGAGCTGCTTGCTTCGGACAATCAATCATCAATGAGCAGGTTGTTGTCCGGCTCGTGCGGCTACGCGCGCGCGTTTGGAGATCAGCTGAACTCTGCTCCGATCTGCGGCGCAATCAAATCGCCTTGGCCGGCTGCTATCTCCTTCATTCCAGATATCTCCTTCCGGCAAACCGAACAGCGTACAACAGTGCTGAATGCACATCTCGCACCTGCTGATACTGATAGCCAAGAAATCTACATATTAGATATGGCCAGCCCTCACCTGGCTCTCAACTCACCCCTGCATCTCCTCAACATCAACCGGTGAAACGACCATCCTCCCACCATGTCGTCGGACCTCAACGCACTTGAGAAGAGAGACTCTGCCATCCCAGAGCCAGAGGTCGACTATGAGGAGGTTGACCTTGAGAGCCCCGAGTATCGCGAGTTCGAGGCGCTCAGCCAGGTCTTCCAGGGCGAGCGGCTGGCCAGCCTGACTGTGAGTGTTCCTTCGGTTGTTCTTATCGTCGGGCATTGACTGACGGGGTGTTCTGGTCATCGCGCAGAGAAAAGTCGACTGGCACGTCCTCCCTCAGCTGATCTTCATCTACCTCTTATCCTACATCGACAGGTAAGCTACGGATCTACTGTAGAGCTGCTGAAGCCTTCTGTGACGACCGAAGCTGACACCCGTGCAGGAGCAATGTCGGAAACGCCAAGCTGTTCAGCGCGGCAAAGGACATGAACATGACTTCGCAAGACTGGAACACTGGCCTCACTGTCTTTTGTGAGTTGCGGTCACCCATTCTTGGCGGACGGCAGCACTAACCATACCATGCTCGCAGTCATCACGTACGCCGCAGGCGGTCCTCCTTGCAACATGGCCCTCAAGCGCTTCGGTCCCAAGAAGATCTTGCCGTTGATCCTCCTCTGCGTGTCCTTCATCCTCATCGGGTCGGGCTGTGCTTCGAACAGGGTTCAGTGGTTTGCTCTTCGAATGTGTGAGGCTTTTTCAGGTCGTCCTTGAGGTATCGGTGAATCCTACTGACCTGGTCTACTTCAGTGCTGGGTCTCTTCGAAGCGGGCATGTTCCCAGGGTGTTGCTACACCCTCACCACTTGGTACACCCCTGCCCAGATCCACGGCCGTACAACGATCTACTACTGCGGTGCTTCTCTGTAAGCATTTGTGTCTGGGATACCCGTGCTATCTGAGCTGACATGTCTCAGCGCCGGTGCCTTCTCCGGCCTCCTCGCCTACGGTATCGGCCAGCTCGACGGCACCTGGGGCTACCACGGCTGGCGCTTCATCTACGTCATCGAGGGCCTCTTCTCCCTCATTGTCGCCGTGGTCATGTTCTTCTTGCTGCAGGAGACACCTGAGAAGCAGGGCAAGTGGCTCAACGATGAGGAGAGGAGGTTCCTTGTCCTGAGGTCCAAGTTCTTGTATGGGTCGGACAAGAGCGGTGCTTCGGATGAGTTCAAGCTTAGCCACTTTGTGCAAGCCCTCAAGGTGTGTCTTCGTCCCTCTATCTCACTGTCGCACTTGAGAACAATGCTGACAGAAGCTGGTACATAGTCATGGCACGTCTACGTGATGGCCTTCTCCTTCTTCTGCACCGCCGTCGCAGTCTACGGGTTGAGCTTCACCCTGCCCACCATCATCGCCAACATGGGCTTCTCCGCCGCCAATGCCCAAGCTCTCTCTGCACCGCCATACGTATTTGCCTGCTTCTGTGTGCTTGTGTCGGGGTGGTTCTCGGACAAGTATAGGATGCGGATGTGGGCGATGGTGATTCCCAGTGCTGTATCCTTTGTGTGAGTCACCTACTGCCATATTTTACGAGCTCAGTGAAGGGAGTTAGGAGCTGACGACGAGTGGTACTTTAGCGGGCTGCTTATTGCTGTCCTGACTGTCACGCACAAGAACCTCATTGGCCTCAGTTGTATGTCCACTTCCATAACTCCTGTACTCGTAAGCGGCCTAACAGCTCGCCACAGATGTCGCCGTCTGCCTCGCCGCAGCAGGCATGTACTGCCTCTCCCCTTGTATCGCCGTATGGATCGCTCTCAACCAAGCCGGTGCCACCAAACGTGCCGCTTCCATCTCCATCACCATCTTCTTCTCCCAGCTTGGTGGTATCGTCGGGTCCAACATCTACCTCGCCAAGGAAGCTCGTGAGTGTCTTTCCCCCTGAATTGCATGATGCGAGCTAACAGTGCCCATGCAATTACAGCCAGATACCACACAGGGTTTGGATGCTCTCTCGCATTCTTGGGTGCTGGCTGTATCGTCCTCCCCATGGTGTACTGGTACATTCTCGGCAGAATCAACTCCAAGCGCGAGCAGATGTCGGAGGTGGAGGTGTCAGCCAAATATTCGGCCGAGGAGCTGCAGGAGATGGGCGACCTTTCTCCTCTTTACAGGTACGAGCGATAGGCAGTGGGCGGGTGGAGTATTGTATTGTTGGTGTCGGGTTGTCAGCTAGGTGCATAACTTTGGGGTTGTCAGTTGTTTTCAGCAGTTGTGCCAGAAATCTTGTCAGTATGCAACTGGGTCTCGATGGGAGTTGTCTGTCGGCTCGTCTTGATACGATGCAATGGTGCATGATGACTTTACGATGGCCCTATCTGCTCAACTACATCAGAACAGGCCATGATTCACCCCAATGTTTGCCAACACTGTTCTATGCATCAGCAGCTTGCTTCACAAGACACCGAGGCGCTGTCACTCACGAGCATCCCAGTCAAATTCATCATCCTTCTCGCCCTGGGCTTCCATCGCACTTGACCCAGCCCACCCCCCCAGCATCCCCATGTCCGTACCCATCCCCCACTCCTGCCCCTCCCAGGGTACACCCAGCAAAAGATCATCCTGCACCGCCACAGCGTCTTCCAGTGTTGTCGGGAGGGTTAGGTTTGGGTCGGCTGGTGCGGGCCCTGCTGGACCTGGTGGGGCGACGGGGGTGGATTTGGGGGGGATGCGATGAAGAGTCGTTCCGACGCCAAGGAGATCTTCCGAGTCGTCTGGGTTGGTGGGGTCTTGGGAGGAGTAGAGAGCTGCTCGCGCGCCTGGATTGGGATGTCAGCTGTAGGATATTCTTATATGTCTCTTCTCAGAGCTCACGCTCGAGAAGTTGTCGCAACGTGGGCTACCCCCGGAATCAAGACCATATTAGCCTCAATCCCAGCCAGACGAAGAGGATATGAGCTCACCAAATCGCTCCGAGCCTTGAACCCAAGTTTCACACTCTCAAACAACCTTATCCCTTCCTCAATTTGCCCGAACGCCGCGCCTGCCAGAGACGAAGTCGGGGATCTGATGACGGTGGCAGCGAAGAAGACGATAGCGGAGAAGGCGTGGAAGAAGAAGATCCAGTATCGGGACGTGAGGGATGCGTTGAGTGCTCTGCAAGGTTGGAAGGGGTTATACATGTGGTCAACACACGCCTAGGCAAAACGGGATCTGCATGTATGTACTCACAAAGCGTCGCGAAGGATACCCAGGACGACCCGAGATGATTCCAACTGCGACACAAAGCTGAACCTGTTGTCAAGACGTGCGTGTCAGCAAGACGTCAGCGTCGGACTCATGTTGACACGTACCGGAAAGGGGAGTTCAGCGGCTCTGCCAGGTGGTCCCGTAGCGCTCTTGCAAAGTGATTCCGATGGAGGAAGAGGAACCTGGGACAGAACAATGAGCATGTGAGGGCGGTGGTCTACACCGTCTGCCACAGCCACATACCCTTCCTGGATGAGGAGCTTCAAAATGAGTCGCTGGTAGCTATCCCTCGAGGATAGAAGGTCCGGACTAGACACTACGATCTGAGTGAAATCATGGTTCAGCTCTGGCGGCAAGCCCGATTCGTCTGTAGACCACTGATTAGCTCACCACGGCGATTGCTCGAACCAGGGGGCATGAAATACACACGCACATTCTCGGAGCATCTTGTCCACTTCGAAGACTTTTTGGTACGAACTCGGTGTGACTTGCATCTGCAGATCGTTGACTTTTGCCAATATCGTTGCGAGACGATACTGTAGAGTCCGTCTCGTCAGCTCATAATCTCCCATGGAAGCGAGAACCATCCACCTTTTGATGATGAACTGTGCTCTCAACATCCGAGTGAGTACATATCCACACGACACGGAGGAAGAAGACACTCACATCGAGGTGAAAAGCCCATGGACTCTGTGACACTCGGCATCGCCGTGTCATAGTTGCTGTCATGTATCACCACTGAGCCATCATAGTCCGTGTTTCAGGATAGTGCCCAACAGCAGTACATAGCACAGACTCTACACACTCACATCTAGGCCGTCCTTGCGTGAGGCTCTGCATGATGTCCTCTGTGTGAATCTATCGCCCGACATCTCCTATCAGCGCTTACCCCCCAATCATACCGACGTTGACCAAGCACTCACCTCCCAAAACACCCTCCTCCGCAACTCAACCTCCTCCCCTTCCAACCCCCACTTCTCCCCATCCCGATGCAGTCCTATCTGCTGAGCGCACCTCACCCCGAACCCCAAGGTCGACCAGAAGCCTTCGGAGCCGGTGGCGCCGCGAGTGGTGTTGACTTGGTAGCGGCTCATGAGGTGGATGGCTTGGATGAAGGGGGTGGAGCTCGAGGGGTCTGGAGCGGGTGGGTTCATTAGTGGTGAGCTAGATTGCGAGAGGTGAGGGAGACTTACTGTGAGCGAGAGCAGCTCGGGCCAAGTGCATATACCCTTCCCCGACCTCATTATCTGACCCTCCATCAGTATCCCTCTCCTCATCTACTCTCAGTCCGCTCACTCACACGGTGGAAGATGGACATCCATCTGAGACCCTATCGCCAGCACCAGAAACACCACCGCCAGCCGGTGATTGTTCACTTTCTCTGCTGGGAGCGATATCGAACCTGGTGCTGGTGACAGAGGGTATACGGCGTCTAGGAAGCAAGTGGAGAAGGTGACTGGGTCGAGGATGTTATTGATGAACGATCCATCCTAGCCACAGAATCATCTCATCAGTAAATGCCACTCGGCAGACTCCACGTGAGCTGCTTACCTCAAAATAAACCCTAGCCCGTTGCTCCGCCACCCCCCTCTCAGGCAGTTGCGCCTGCAGGTCCTCCAGAGTGTGGTTCACAGGGAGCGGCTGGATGAACGGTATGGGCACGTAGTCATCGTACGCATCTGGCGGGAGACTTGCAACCCCGGTTTCGGGGTCTGATGGGTTGGGCACAAGGACATCGCTTCGCTCACGCTGTTGCGTCGTTCCCGCCGAGAGATCAGCTTGCAACCTTAGCTTCCCGCTGGGCGCATAAGCAGGACTTGGCTGATGCTCACCACGAGATAAGCCGCCCCAGCACCCCCAAAGTACCTCGAACTCCCCGGCTCTTCCCCCAAGATCAACTGCCCGTGATCCTCCCGTCTCTCTGCACTATCCGCAGTGCTACCGCCTGGCAGAGTCTCTCCTTCTGAGATGAGGAGGCTGGTAGTGCCAGTTGTGAGTTTCTGGATGACGGATTCGAGCTCTGCTACGCGTCCTTGGAGCGTTTTGACGAGCTCTTGGTTATCTACGAGCGCTCGGCGGTGGTTAGCAGCCAGCTACCCTGGGTGGATCTAGGTGATTATAAGTAGCTGGAGAGCGGAGAGACAGGCTGGAGGTGGCGCACCTTTGGCAGAAGTCAGCTGTCCCTCGGGACACATCCCCTCCAGCCCCCTCTTGCGGCAGTTCGAGCATGGGAAGTTGCGATCGCACCTGCATACCGAGATCAGCTACACAGTCAGACAGTGGCGTGTAGCTGTCCAAGATGCCCAACAAGAAGAGACCCACTTCCACTTGTTGCGCCGGCATTCCAGGCAGCTCACAATCTGCTGATTGCGATTCCCGGGGCCTGGGCCACCTCCTCCTCCTCGTTTTGCCGACTTTGCTTTGCGCGAGGATGATGATGGCTCGCCGCTGTCTTGCGGGGCGGGTCGCTTCGAGGTTGACGCGGTGGGTGGGTGCTCGGGCATGCTGGTTGGGGGCGCTGGAGGAAGAGCATATTCTTTTCCAGATGACGGTTGATGGGTGAATGATAGCAGGTGATCTTCGGACCGGGCCTGGAGTCCGCTAATCACGAGAGCCGCGCTTATCTCGCCCCCTGGCTCTTGCACGGCTCGGCTTGCTGTCAGCTTCATGCTGTTCGTCCCTCTCAGTTTCCTACAGTATGCCCAGAAACGTGACGAGACTGGACACTTTATGCACATGAACATGAAATGAAGTATGTATGCTACACAACACTTTTGCCGTACCTCCCTCCCCATTTCCCACATTCCCATCTCCCACATCCCCAGCTCCCGGCTGTCCCCTACCAGTGATCACTTCCTTTTAGCCTGACCTACGCCTTCTCCCCACCCTCACTCTTCCCCGCCTCTCCAGCCGCCGCCTCCTTCTCCAGCCTCTCCTTCTCACGCGCCGCCGCCGCAAGCTTCTTGGCCTTCTTCTTGGAGAGGGAGGATTTCTTCTCTTCCTGTGCGGGAGCGGGCGGTGCGGGTGCGGGTGCGGGGGTGGGGGCGGGGGCGTCGGTGGTGGAGTCGCTGGCCGTAGGAGTCGCAGTGGCAGCGGGAGCGGGCTCCGTGGTAGCTGGAGCTGAACCGTTCTCCGTCGACTCGGGTGCAGCAGCGGGAGCCGGCGCAGGAGCGAGGGTAGCAGCCGTCGGGTCCAGCGGTGAATCATCCTCCTTCACCTCCCCTGCCCCTGCCCCTGTCTCCGCCTCCGTGTCCTTCACCCCAGCCTCTGCCGCCGCCTCTTCCGCCTTGACCTCCGACCCCGTCTCCACGGGCGATACAGCCTCCACGGGAGACTTTGTCTTGCTGGCCTCTGCACCGGCGCTCAAAGCCGACGCCGCCTCGGATTCAGGCTCGACGGCGGAAGCAGCCTCGGGCTCAGGCGTCGGCTCCATCAGCCCCGCCTCAAGCTTCTGCGCCGCCAACGCACTCTCCGCCGCTTCCACCTTCTCCTTCTCCTCCTTCTCCTCTGCTTGCTTCTCCGCTTCGTCCTTGGGTTGGGTAGCTGCGGGCTGGGCGAGGGCCTCGATCTCAGACTCGGGCTCCGCGTAGAGCTTGACTTCCTCCATCTCCCCGTCACCCTCTTCTTCCTCTTGCTGCTTCTCCGCCTGCACGGCACCCTCCTCCACAACTTCTTCAGGCTTCTTCACCCCCTCCGCCGACGATGGGGGGAGGGGCGCCACAGTCGGTGCAGGCGCGAGCTTGCCTTCCTCTTCGAGGAGCTCGATCTCATCTTTCGGGATTGGCGCGGGGGGCTCCACGCTGGCCTCCGTGGGTGCAGGCGCAGGGGCAGAAGAGGAGGCGGGTTCAGACTCGAGCGCATCCTCCAACTCCGAGATCCTCACCATACTATGCACACTCTCCGACCTCGCCCTCCCCGCCCAACCACTCTCATCCTCTGGCAACACCATCCCCTGCCCCTGCCCCTGGCCCCGCCCTTGCCCCTGCGACGTGCCCACAGCTGGGGAGACGACAGCAGGCGCGGGGGAAGGGTCGGCGGCGGCGGGCCAGAGAAGGGAGGTGGATGTGCGGGGCGGTTTGCCTCGGGAGAGGGTGGAGCGGGAGAAGGTGTCGGGTGGGGGGGAGGGGGGGTCTTGGGCGGGGGCTGGGGCGGGGACGGGGGTGGCGGGGGTGGAGGAGGGGCCAGCGGTGTCGGTAAGCTCGGGCTGCTCCTCCTTCTCCTCCGGCTTCTCCTCGCCGCGGCCCTGCTCCTCCCTCCCCTCCCCACCGGTCCCCCGATCATACTCCCCCACAACCTCCTTCGGAATAACCAACAACTTCTCCCCAACCAACTCGTATTTCTCACACAGCGCTACAAACCTCGCATACAACGACGTCTCCGACTCGGCGAGGATGAACGCTTCGCGGTGGTGGAAATACGCGTGGGAGAAGATGCGTGAGAGACGCCGGAATATGGAGGGGAAGTGGGAAAGGGAGGCCGGGGGGATCTGCATCCGGGAGGGGAAGGATTTGGAGGAGTTGAGGAGGGTGACGGTAGAGTCGAGGCTGGAGGTGGGTCAGCTGGGTCGATGGGCGAGGGGGGGAGGGACGTACGTGTGGAGGATATAGTCGATGGTGCTGCACTCCTGGGTGCCGTTGCCGTGGGCCACGCAAAAGTAGGACCACTCGGACGAGCGCATCTGGGGGCAGGTCTCGCGGGTGCAGATGGGCAGGAGGGAGGTGATGAGCGGGGTGAGGTCTATGGGGAGGCGTCTGCGCGGTTGTCAGTCTTGATGGGTGACAGGAATAAAGCCATCTTAGACTTCACACTCACCGGAGGTGCTCGTATATCCACTGTGCGCAAGAACAACATTGATCAGCACCAGACATAGGACGAAGAGACAGCGAAGGGACACACAACATCACTGTCCGGGGCCTTGCCCCCCAAGCTCCCGTCTCCCGTAGGCACGGTTATCAGCCCCTTGATGTCATGCGGGTCATGCTTGACTTTGAGTGCGAGGTACTCTGCGAGCTGGAAGGGCCCGTTGAGGTCTGAGAGGGGTGGGACGGGGGGTGCTGGGGGTTGGGGTGGAGAGTCCTGCGGTGTTGTTAGCTGGTGCGGGGCAGAGAGAGGGGAGTACTTACTGCGAGTTTTGTGCCGCGCTTTAAGCGGTACGGGGCTGTGAGTGCGGGCGGCTGTGGCGCTGGGATGATCATGGTGGGTGTGTATGGGGGAGTGCGAGGAGAGTGGTCGCCCGAGTGAGTTGAATGCTGGGTGCACGACGGGTCGGGAGCGCGTCAGTAGCCGAGTGACGTGGCAATACACGGAGGGGAAGGCGTGATGTTACGTCAGCAGTAGTCTACTGTTTATATGGTCCCTCTGTACGCGGCACGATCTGTGTGCCGATCGCTGAAGGCTTTGTCACCGTGCCGGCGCTGCTGTGAGGGGAGTACTCGGGGAGAGACCTCGGGCAGCGGCAGCAGTCAGCAGCAGAGAGAGAGAGCGGTTGCGTGGCCGAGACGGCGACGGGGATGCATGGCGCAACGGAGATCCACGGCCCTGGCCCGAGTCATCCATACCATGGGGGAATGCACAAGGAATCCGGTGGAAGCACAGAGTTTATAAGCCCTTCGGCCATCCCTACGCGCAACCCCTCCCTCGCCCGATTGTTATCACAGTAGTCCTTTTGTCTTGCTCTTCCTCTTCCTCCTCATCACCCGCCCCACAGCAATCAAACAAGTCAACCCATACAACAACACACCATCACTCACCACAACGCCCCGCCCTCGCCCAAACACACCACCCCATACCACCACCACCCGCCTCACCGCGCGAGAACAATAAGCCAAGTGGCGATACCGCCCCCATCGGGCATATTCCCACCCGCATACAACACCGTACGTACGTCGCTTTCCCACCTGTCCATCTCTCCCCACCACCCCCTCTCCCGCACCCACACCCCTCCACACCTGCACTGCACCACCCGCACCCAAACACCAGTGTGTGCCGCAAACACCTCCCGCCTCTCAACGCCTGCGGGTTACGCATACTACCGGGCGACCGGGCGGGCCCTTTGGAGTGGCCGTGGCTGTGTGCTGGCTCGTCCCCTCCCTCCCTGCCCCCTTGCGTGCTTTCCCTCGCCCCACTCCGCCCCTTCCCCTTCCCCTTCCCCTCCATCCAAACACCCGACCATCGTATCACTCCTCTCACTCGTCAACGTATATTAACACCCCCCCGCGCGCAGATTCTCACACCCAACACCATCCACCTTCCGCCACCAGACACAATGTCCGCCACCACCTTCTCCCCCTCTCTCACCGTGTCGTCTCAGCAGGACGACATCGATATGAGCTTCGCCGAGAAGGGCGAGCTCCCGGATTTCCAGGAGATGTTTGATTTTGACGGGTACGGTTCTGCGGGGGACAACAGCGTGAGTCTCACCCCCGCCTCTCCCTCCGCGGCGACAGCTCCCGCCGACTGGTCCGCATTCGCGGCCATGGCCACCGACATGCAATCCTGGCTAACCCACCTCCCGCTCTTCCCGCCCTTCCCACCCACACAGTCCCACTCCCACTCCCCCAACACCGCATCCCCCAACGCCACCCCTTCTCCGCTCGCGGCCCCCGCGCACGAGCCTTACATGCACGACTACATGGGTTCCACCGCTATGGATTTCCCGCTGTTCTCGCTCCCTGAGGTGAAGGAGGCGCCGGCCGCTGCGGCCGGGGCGGGGTCGTCCTCGGTGTCGCCTGCGACGGCGAGCCTGGAGGAGATACTCGCGGTGAAGCAGGAGCCGATGGAGTTTTCGTTTGAAAACACCCTCACCGCGACCAACCCTACCACTACCATCCCCGCGGCACCCCCCGCGCCTGCCCCCGCACCGGCGGCGGACCTCATGGCCCTCCCGTTCGACCAGCAGCTCGCTCTGCAGAAACTCATGGAGAACATCCTGAACTACCAGAAACAGTTTGGGACGGAGCTGCCTGGGGCGGGTGGGGCGGCGGCGGCGGCGGGGGCCCCCGCGGCGAAGGCGGCAGAGACGATCGAGCCGTCGATGTTGATGGGCGGTCAGGAGGGGGGTGTGGGGGTATCGGCGCCCGCGGCGGTCAGTGCGGCTGCGCCCGTGCAGCCTGCCCCCGCCGCTAGCGCGCCCGCCGCCGAACCCACGCCCACCACCGCGGCGACTTCCACCTCCGCCACGGACGACGAGCCCCTCCGCTCCATCACCGAGTCCCCCGGCCCCTCGCGCGGCCGCGCCATGTCCACCATGTCCATGTCTCTCGACGCGGACGACCTCGACTCCAAGATCGACCGCCTCGTTCCGCTCCCGCAGATCTTCTCTGCCGGCAAGGGCAAAGGCGGGAAAAAAGGCGGCGGGATGAGCTCGGTCGTCCGTGCGGAGGATGAGGATCTCGACGACGACGACTCGTGGAGGCCGAGTCCGGAGGAGTACAAGAAGCTGTCCAGCAAGGAGAAGAGGCAGTTGCGCAACAAACTTAGTGCGAGGGCGTTCAGGACGAGGAGAAAGGATTATATCGGGACGCTGGAGGGGCATATCAAGGATAGGGATATGGTGATTGATGAGATGAGGAGCGAGCTCATGTCGTCGCGCGTGGAGAACCAGGATCTCAGGTGGGTCGTCAAGTTTTTGTGGAACCATGCGCATGATCAGTGTTGACCGGTCGTGGGTCAATAGGAAAGAGCTGGCAGCGCTGAAGGCTAGCACGATGAGCATCCTTCACCCCGAGAGCGCGACGCAGTCCGTCTCTCCCGCGATGGTCAACGCCCTCGCCATGTCCCCCATGGCCAGCACCGCCACCACCCCCGCCCCGGCCACCACCGCCGCCGCGCCTGCGGCCAAGGTCAACGCCACCGCGGGTCCCGGGCCCAACACCATCCGCCGCACGCCTACCCCGCTCAACACGTTCAACACCCGCAAAGACCTCCCCGGGTCGCTCCGCGGGTGGAACAACGACAACATGTTTGGCGGCGGGTCGACCGTGTGCCACACCATGTTTACGCCTGACCTCGTGTTGCCCTCTCGGCGCGGGTTCGCCGACCTCCCTCGAGCAAACCTCAACCCCCTCCTCAACGACCCTTCCCCTGCCCCCGCTGCGCCCGCCCCCGCGGCGCGCGCGCACCACCTCGCCCACCCGGGCAACGGGCAAGACACCGCCCAGCCCTTCTCCGAATGGACCGAGTCCACGCCCTTCTCCCTCCGCTCCATGGACTCGTACCGCATGCAAATGTGGTCCCGCCTCGCGCGCGAGGCTGCTGCAGACAAGGCCCACCTCACGGGGGACTTGCGCCCCAAGTTTTTCGTGGAGGGGGCGACGCCGGCGGCCTCGCCCAACTCGGCGGATGCGGCGCTCATGGCAGCGGCTGCGAGCGCGACGCAGCAGCACGTGACGAGCAAGCTCGCGAGCTCGTTCTGGTTGGCTTTCCAGGGGACAAACGGGAAAGCCCTCGACGAGGGCAAGCTCGCCGCCGTCGTCACGGGCCAAGCCCGCCTCAAGGTCGTGGCTGCTTCCGCCGCCTCCTCCGCCTCAGCACCCACCCCGTTCAGCGAGAAGGCGGAAGAAGCGACCCGCGAGAGGGAAGAGGACCTCGCGGCGCTGATGGGCGGGCTGAAGCTCGCTGCGGGCGGGGCGGCGTGTGCGGCGGGGAGGAAGGATCTGGGTGTGGGTCTCGGGGTTGGGGCGGGGGCGAGGGAGAATCCGTTGGGCATGTTTTGTGGGTTTTTGAAACATGCGGGGGGGTTGCCTACGAGGGCGTGAACGGGCTCTTGTTTGTGGCACCGCCGTTTTGTTTTTTTGTTTGCATTGATCCCATACATCACCCTCCCCTCTCCCATTCCCACACTCCCATTCGCATTTATCCCACACACAGCTCAATTTGTTGATATGTCCGTTTTCGTTTTCGTTTTTGTACAACTCTTTATAACTAGTTGGCTCGAGTTTGTTTTTCGGGCGTTGCGGGGGGCCAGGATGGGGGGAAAGGGGTAGAAGGCAAGGCAAGGGGCAGTATATATATGGTAGCTGGACAGTTCTGAAGAATGAATTGGACTTCTCGTTGAATCATACATGGCCATGTCGCCTTGCAATCGTTCTGACGACATTGTAGTACATACATCGTGGAACAGAACCATGAACAGAATCAATCTAAGTAAAGTCGGTGGTGCTGGCCGATTGAGAAGAAGAAGGGGAATGTAAGTTGTGTTGGAGTGAAGTGACCACCGGCCGTACAGCCCTCCTGCTCTTGTCCACCTCCGAGGATCGTTTACCTGACTCTGCTACCAGACTCGCCACGACTGAGAATGTACAGAAACTATCAGGAAGGCGCCGAAACGCATCAAAGCAAGCTGATCCCTGCCGTGGAGCAGAAGAAGAAGGCGGAGGAGGAGAGGGTTCTCACTCGTCGGTGTCATTAGAAGGTCGACCGTCGTGGTTAGACCGGCGGACTGCGGGGACCGAAGCGGTTGGGTAGGCGTGGACTTTTGATCAGGGGGGATTGGGTAAAGCGGGACAGATACGTAGGAGAAGAAGATGCGAGAGGGTAGTTTTGAACTGGCTCCTGATTATTGCGTGCTTTGGAGCAAGAAACTTCCCACTCCCGTACTCTCCCAGAAGGTCCCCGCTCTCTTCAGTCTCCATCGACTCCTGACAAGAGAAGAGCAAGATAAGAATATTGGCATACCAGGGAATACATGGGTATACTGTAGTGAAATAAGCCAAAAAAATGGATGCCTCAGCGATTCTATCTCTACGGCGCCCTTCGTCCTGCTGGCCCCACCCCAAAACCCCGTCCCCATCTCGGTGTCTTCAACCCCAATGTCGATAGACGCCCACATCCGCACCATCCCACGCCACGCCACGCGCTAATCGGGAGATTAGGCGTAATGGTCGATAAGACTATCCCGCATCTCGTTGATGACCGCCGCAGAGGTCTGACCTTGCAAGCCTGTTTCCGCCATATCTGTTAGCTCTGCTCGATCGCGCTGCCCATAGATGCCTTGTCCACGTAGCTGTGACGAGTGAAAGACAGCACTCACGGAAGGTAGCCTCAATTACGCTGACCTCTGTCGCCGTGGTGTCCAACCCGGTGAACGCACACCAGTCGTTGACCACGAGCCCGGCGCCGATGACCTCGGAACCGCGGTTGACGGTGCCGGCGACGAGGGGGACCTGGAGGAGGGAGGAGAGCTCGTCGAGCTCGGAGCGGGAGGTTTTGGGGTGGACGAGGCCGCCCTGTGTGGTGTGTTAGTGGGGGATGGTAAGGAGGGGAGGGGGGCAATGACGCACCTGATTCGAGAGCGCACAGTAGCTCCCCACAAGGACGTTGCTCGCCACCGTCTGCCTAAACACCTCCACCTTGAGCGTATCCGCAATGATCTCCTCCGTCTCGCGATCTATATCCGGGTGCACCAGCGCCACATAATCGTTACACGCAATCACATTCCCCAGCGCCGAGAGGCGCTCCTCCACACGCTGGATCGCGACGCTCGCGGGGAGCGCGTTGCGCAGGTGCTGCAGCTCTTGGTCGGTGGTGGTGCTGGGCACGAGGAGGCCGTGGCGGTTGCCGGCGCAGAGACGGCCGATGATGCGGGTGCCGCCGATGGTGGTGTGCACGATGGGGATGACGTCGGCGAGCTCGGACTCGAAGACGGAGTAGAAGTTGGTGGAGGAGCCCAGGGCAGTGAGGCAGTAGCTGTGCGTGGGGGGTTAGATGGGTCTTGTCTTGGCTTGGGGTCTTGGGAGCGCTCACGCGTTGGTGAGTTTGGAGAAGACACCGATGTCGGTGGAGTTCTCGAATTGTGTTCCTACAGAGGGGTCAGTGAAGATCATGGAGGAGCAACAAGAGAGGTGACTCACGGACGGCCATGGTGAAGGGGTGCTCTGTGGGTAGCGTTTGTTTTTAGTTTCTTCTTGTAGGCGGTGGTTGATGTGGTGATCTTGTGTAGAATGCGCTTGTCGTGAGTGCTCTCTTGCTGCTCTCTCTGGCTAGATATTTATAAGTCTTGGAGGTCCAACTCGAGGAAAAGCTGATAGAGCACCAGCAAGAGCATCGACACCGGATCCGGATCGCATGGCAACTTTTTATGTGGAGGCACAATTAAATACGTAATCAATCAGTCGTCGTTCCGCGTGCAGCCGCCAGCCGGAACGAGTCTTCATCGAGCAACCAGTCAACAATTCAGCTATGGGTATCGAGTAGAACACCCATCTTAACAATTCAAACACACCCGATCTACTCACGCCACCGCCCACACCCTAATCCTATCAGCAACCTACGCCCCGCGGATCCGTACCCACCATGAAGCTCCCCCAGTACATCAGCTCATTCCGCGACCCACTCAAGCACCAGGACCCGCAGCCCCTCCTCCGTCTGTTGGCGTGCGACAGCAAGACGGCGCGTGGGCTGGCAGATACTGTGGGGCCCATCGATGTGAGTTCTGATTACCATGCTCCCTGTCTGGTAACGATACCCCCCAATGAGCATGCAGGAACTGTGTAACGATTGCTAACGGTCGAAGCAGGCCCGGAGACTCGATAACCCCGGACACACATTGGAGGACCCATGGGACGGTATCGCCGTAAGACATTGCGCAGCTGTGTATTCACTGCACACAAAGCGTGACCTCGTAGCAGCGTGAGTGTCTCCGCCCCTCTTCTGAGCTCTTATGGTGTCGCTTGGGCGTATGTTGAGCCAGAGGCGTTCGGCGGATGTGGACGCGTACGACGGATGAAGGGAGCTCGTTACGGCCACGTCGCTGGTGTGCAAGATGATGCTGACCTTGATTTATATGCGACAGGTTCAACCACCAAGACGCCCTCATCTCGCTCTTCCTCCGGTGGATACAAAACCAGCCGTCATGGGCTCTACCGGTGCTCTATGTCCTGCTGAACGATCTGCGTGACCTTGGAGAACGTGTAAGTCGTTGCCTCCTGCAGATGCCAGATGCTGGTCGCAGGGCTACTGCCTTGGGAGCGGTATCAGGGTGCTTGACATCCGAGTGGGGCGCACGTGAGCTGACATGGCTAATGGCGCCCACCTATAGGCCGACCAGCTGTCGTACGAGTCGTCTGGGGGCAAGACGCCGAATCTCGAGGCGTGCGCGCGGACGGTCGCCAAGGCGTTCTCTGTCTGTGCTACCGACAGGTGAGCTAGGATGGTCTGTGCCGCGACAGTAATGGACCATGAGCTAACATGGTGTGTGTCGGTAGGCAGTTCACCGGGGCACAGTCAAGGAGGACGGGGGTGTACCACCTTGCTTGTATGACAATCAAGTGTTACTTCAAGGTGTGTCGCCTTTCACGCCCCTACACCACGTCCATCCATCTCTTTGACCGAGCTGCTAACGCGTGAAGGGAATTATGCGTAGGTCGGCAAACCCAACCTTTGCAAGAACGTGATCCGGACAGTAGGATCTGACCCCAAGACGCCGGCTGTCGACACTGCGCCTTTACCAGACCAGGTGTGTGGTGTTCAGCTCTCTCCACCTTTTGGTTACCATAGACGTCAAGCTGACGACGATAATAGGTGACATGGCACTTCTACATTGGGATGCTGGCGTTCCTCAACGGGGAGGATAAGAAGGTCAGCTAACGATTATGGCTGCAACCGTTGCGATACAAGCTGACCGGACGTGCGGAACAGGCGGACGAGGAGCTCGACTGGGCGTTGATGCACTGCCCCGCCGAGGCTAAGCGGAATCAAGAGTACGCCTCTGCCTCCCCCTCCCCCACTCGACACACTCCGTGCTGACCCACCCCCCATGCAGACTCATCCTCACCTATCTCATCCCCCTCCGTCTCCTTCGCGGCCAATTCCCCTCCCCCATACTACTCGCCCTCCACCCACGCCTCCAACTCCTCTTCTCCCCCTTCATCACCGCTATCAAAGCGGGGAATGTACGCGAGTACGACCGCCGGCTCGAGTGGGCGCAGAAGAGGCTGGTGGGGATGAGTGTGTATCTGGTGGTGGAGCGGGCTAGGGAGGGGTGTATGCGGATGTTGTTTAGGAAGGCGTGAGTCTGCTGTCTTTCGAGCATTTACAGCTGGGAGGTGACCTTGCCCGAAGCTGACGGACCGAGTGGTGGACAGGTGGCTGGCGAGCGACAAGTCGGCGAGAATACCTATCGACACGTTCAAGCTTGCGCTGGCTATGCACGGCGTAGAAGCCAGCACAGACGAGGTCGAGTGCATGTGCGCCAATATGGTCTACCGGGTGAGTCTTGCCTCTTTTCTGTTGCACACTGCACGCGGAAGCAGAAGGGCAAAAGCTGATGACGAACGGACAGGGGTACATGAGAGGATACATATCACATGAGAAGGGGATGGTGGTGCTGTCGAAGGTGGGGCCGTTCCCGGCGTTGACAGCTATCGCGAGATAGCATCATGCATCATCTGACCTTGAGTACGGGCATGTGGGTGGTCGCATGTCTCACCCACTTCACTTTCGATGGCCATATGCGAAATTAAGGCAGCGTGAATTACATGTCTATACTTGTATAATGTCTCTTCGTCTATATGAACAAAACCAACAATGTCTATCGTTCTATCTACAACCACGCATCAATGTCCTCTCCATCCAGCTCCCCGAAAGCCTCCTCACTCTGCACATACGTCTTCAATTTCACAAACTTGACCTTCGCCACACGTCCTAGCACCCTCTCACCCATCCCGCCCGCCACCCCTTTGACCTCAATCCGCCTCCTGATCGCATCCTCCACGATACCCCCCACCCTCCCCTCACGCATCGCCCCGATCCCCATATTCAACAGCTCCCCGTCCATCCCCTCCACACCCACGATGACCACCTCCGCCTCGGGCGGTACCGCCAGCGCGGCGTCCGCCATGTCCTCGCAGAGCGACATGAAGCTCGTCCAATAGTTCCCTCGGCGTGCGTCGTAGAACGCGGTCTGCCAGGGGCGGCGGGGCCGGGTGTAGAAGATGATGGCGAGGCGGCGAATGGACGCGATGTTGCGCTTGTGCCGGAAAACGTGCGAGTAAGGGGTGTAGTCTTTGGCGTCGTACGACAGGCCGGTGGGGAGGACGATGGTGAGGTCCTGGAGTTGGGGGAGGCGCGGGGAGTGGTGTGAATGGGAAGGTGGGGGAGGGAGAGGGAGAGGGAGAGGGGGGAGGGAGAGGCGTGGAGGGGTCTTTTTACCGGAGCGAGAGGAGCAGGTCGAGCTGATGGTGGAGGTAGGGAGGAGAGGGGGGTGGAGGTGCCCGTGGTGGTGGTGCTTTGTCTTTGTGGGCAGATCAACGGCTGACATAGTAGGGCTGCTGAGCAGTGGAGGAGTGTTGGCAGCGGTGGATGGTGCCGAGGCGTTGGAGGGGAAAGCGATGGGCAGCACGACAAGCGGGGTGCGCGCACCCAGGATCACGAGCTTGTCGACAGACAAGTCGACGAGCAGCGGGCACTGCCGCGGGTACCGCGGGCAGAACATGCAATGATAGTCGAAATCATCCGAGAGGACGACCCGGAGGAGCTCGAGCTTCGGCATGAGCACCGAGAGGGGCACAGGCGGGCAGCACGGTGGAGCCTCGCGGCACCCTTCGCGATTTGCCTCCTCATCGTCGTCGTCATCGTCCTCCCCGTGGCTGAGCAAAGTCACCGCCCCGACGTGCTTCAGGAGTCTGTCCTTGAAGCGCTTCCGCCCCACGGCGACTTTGCCGGTGACGGCTTCGTGCACGATGGTGGAGCCGTACAGGACAGGCCGGAAGTCATCGCGCCCGAGGGTGATGGCCGAGTAGAGCTGGCAGCCCGCGATGTGGAAGAACAAGCGCGAGACGGAGAGGCACTGGGCGAGGGTGTGGAGGGAGCAGTGGGAGAGGATGCGGTTGATTATGGTCGTGGGGAGGTGCGCGTCGGTGTGTCGGCGGCGGGTGTTGGCTGTGCGTCGGGGCCAGACAGTAAGGCGAGAGTGGGGGAGGTGGGGGACGCGTCGTCGGTCAGCCTCTAGCTTCGACGTTGCCGCTGCACGACCGCGACTTACTGGTGTGATGCAGGTTCAATGCAGACTTTGGCCGTGGCAGAACAGTAGGCGCCGGTTTGAGCGACTTCTTCGATCCAAAAAGAGCATCCTACCCAAACCCCCATCGGCGTCAGCTGCTGCGCTGCCGGGAAAGACGACGTCGACTTGTCTCGCTCCAACGAGCTCTTCCCCCCGCACCTCGACGGTCGTCCTCCACCGCCCAAGTCCTGAGCAGCCCTGACTTACCGCCAAATCAGCAAAGCTCGCGGACCGCATCGTTGCGCTGTCATAAACTCATGGAGAGGAGGAATTTATGCAAAAACGAGCTGGGCATGATGTGGACGTGAGTTTATAAGAGGGGTCGGCGGAAGACGTGGTTCCCAGAAATTTTGGTGCGGCTGTGCGGGGTGAAAGGATAATAATCAGCCAGCCCAGGCCACGCCGTCGGAGAGTCGCCATCGGGGCATGGAACAACGTCAATGGGGGTCCCCAGAATTTATGCATCCACCTCTTGGCGGTATAGTCTGGACTCTCCACGGATGCGCATATCCAAATACATACAACCTGCATCACACAGATACCGACCCTCTGCCGTCTGCCTGCTCTGCGCGTGCCGGCCCCCGCGCTCGTCACCGCCGCCCGCCGCCGCCCCAGACCCAGCGCCGCTACCTGTACTCCCCCTCCAGCCCGCCAGTACCCGTCGGCCCCGTCGAAGGACCGCTCCGCCACACTCGCATTATGAGCCAGAAGGCGACCACGGCTGCGACGATATACGCGATTGTGCGATACTGCCGGAGGGTCGAGTTGGCCGCGACGGAGCGGCTGTGGTGCCGCGAGGTGGAGAACAGGGAGGAGGCGAAGGAGGAAAATGTGTTGGTCTAGCGGGGCGGGCAGTCAGCCTATTGTCAGCTGGCCAGTCCGTGGATAGAGACGGAGAGAGCATACAGTTCGGTCGAGCTAGTTGCGGACGGGAGAGTCAGCCAAGTCACGTCATACAGTCGCGTAAACGACGACATACCTGGTCGTTCTGCCGGTTTGCGTCGTCCAGAATATCAATGGTGACCTATACATGGGAAGCATGGTGTGAGCTTGGGAAGTAAGGCTCAACCTGAAGAGCCAAAACTGAAAAAGGGCAACCCACCGAACGCAAAGACTTGATCTTGCTGTGCAAAGAGTTCAGCTCCTCCTCGTTCTGGTTCTCCAGAGTTTGGTCAGAAGCACTACACCAGGAGGTCAGCGAATACTGTAAGCATGTATCATCAAAGATATGACTGACCTAGGCATGGCGGACGACTGTTGGAAGGGGATGTGGGGTGAAAGAAGTCTGGCGTGTAGAGAAGGCGGCAATGCGACGCGATCCCAGAGTCTAGTGATCTCAATTGGTGTATCGGAGTGTGGCGAGTGTCTGCGAGTTGCTGGGCTGCGCTGCAGGGCGATCTGGAGGTGCCGGTATAGGTTGCTGGAGTGGATGCACGAAGTCTAGGATGAAAGCAAGGACGACAACAACAAAGCGGAACAAGCTCAAAGCAACGACCAGGTCCGTCCATCTTGGACTCCACACTCCACGCGTCCAGTCGAGGAACCGGTTAACCTTGTGGCGGCGACAATCGATATCGGCTTTTGGTTTCATCTCGTCCATGAGATCACAGAAGCATATGCATACAAACACGTCTAGTCTAGTTCTCCTGCTGAACCAAAAGGAACAGTCCCACCACTCCCAAAAGACCGTACTTGAGCTGCGGGAAATCGTTCTACAAGAGCACACTTTCATGTCAGCCAGGTTCCAAAGATAGACGGACCGCAGCCTCTCGTGGCAGGCTCACCATCGCTATCGTCACGTAGCCCACGTACGGCAAGAATCTAAAGATCCCCGTCAGCGTCAGACTCCATGATCGTCCCCCACGTGTACATGCATAACTCAAGAACTCACCCCCTGACTTTGCCGATTATGTGCTTGCGCTCAATCCACTGTATCCCCTTGTACAGCATGAAATCGTCCCCCGGGTTGTTATCTCCCTTGGTGAGGAGCAGCTGAGTGGTATTTCTACATTGAGCAACACGTCAGCGATGTCTTCCCAAGGTTGACGACCCCTTCATCGCCCCAGTACCCTCGCGAGAAGCGCTCAGACATACGTGATGTGGGATTCGATGACTCGATGCACGATTGGGATATTATCTCCCGGGCTGTAGATGTGTCAGCTAAACCATAACGGATATGCGTATATTCTACCATGGAAGCTCACATCTTGTACACCGTAATATCTCCCACTTGATACGGCACGTCTGCGGGGTTGGTCAAGAACAAGATGTCTCCTCGGTAGAACGCGGGTTCCATTGATCCTCTGCATCGTGATTTCATCTTGGAATGAGCTCGGCGAGAGAAACTCTGCAGGAAGATGACTCACGAAAGCACAACCACAATGGGGGACTCTGAGTTTGTGACCAGACAAAGGCCTTTCCACATCATGAGGCCAGAGGCGACGACGGTGAGGAAGTTGAGGACTTGGAAGAGGAGCTGTGATTCGGCAGCAGCATTTGGGGAGCACGTGGAATACAGGTTCATAGACCATTGATAGCACAGGGGGAGGTTAAAGTGGCAACATCAGCTCATCGTCAATCAACCCGACCGATGGGACCGCAAATGGACGTACGCCTTGCACCCCCAACTTCCGGATCCGCGCTATCTCTGATGAGAACATGGTTGCTGGGGATGTTCTGGGTGCCGTAGCGTATCCCAGACAGTGAGATGGAGCGTGGGTGCAGAGGTAGAAGTGTGTGTAGCTAGAGCTGATATCGATACACCATCTCGACTTCAACATCTCGAACCCCCAACACAGCCCGGCCGGACACGCATCTCTTGCCGGCGGGATCAAATGCCACGTCACACGCCGCGTCCCCACTCAGCGCGCGTCAAAGGTCGTCCGTCTTCACGCATGTTGGCATCACTTCTTCATGCGATATCCTACCTTCATATCCATGCACCCCCAAGCAACCTTGATCGAGGACACCAAACCCGTTTCACCAAATGCAGCAGGAATATCCTCACATACACCGAATCCCCGAAAGCGTAAAGGGATGAGGGCAAAGAAGAAAGGATCGAGGAAGCACCATCCTTCGTGGCGATCGAGATGCCAGTGGGAGGGTGGGAGTCGTCGAAGACGCTTGGGAATATAGGCAGAGCGAACCTTGAGCGTGGTATCATATCAACCCATACCCTCTACCGCCCTCATCCCCTCGCCTCTCACCTACAACACTAACTCACAGCAGCGCCGATTGCGGCATCGCAACTCTCGCTCCACAACCTCCATCAAATTACCGGGCAATTCGCCCCACCCCATCTCCCACCACCATGACCATCCAATTCTGGAATTCTGCTCCAGCCCCTCCGGCGTTATTCAAGGGCCAACCTCTACCCTACAGCGGCGCCACCTACCTCTCGAGGTTTACGTCGGCATGGATCGCGCCAATGATGAAGGTCGCGTGGTCGAGGCAGATCGAAGTCGACGGTGGGTTGGCTGTTGCTGAGCTTGAAAGTTTACTGACACGATACATGCAGATCTCTGGGACTTGACTCCTGACTTGCAGTGCAAGACGGTAAGAGTTTCTAGCGAGCACCCGCCATCACTCATATTCACTGACACGGACTCGCCAGGTCGGGGCTGAACTGGAAGAGTGCTTCATGCGCAGGATGCCGCCATCCCAGCGACCCCTTCCCTACCGCCCATCCCAGACCGACTACATCTCTAAACATACTCCAGAGCAGGGCGCATCCCAAGAAGAGAGTGTCGACTATGTGAAGGCTTTCGGCAAGCGGGAAGCCAAGAAGATTGAGAAGGGCGAGCTAGTGGTCGAAGACGGCAAGCTTTACGACCGGAGCTTGCTCAAGGCGATGTATCTCTGCTGGTGGAAGGACTATTGGTATGCCTGTTACCTCAGGACCGTCGAAAGTGAGTGGTCATGCAGTGATTGTAGAAGCCTCATCACTAACTCGGCCGACCCACCGTAGTTCTTCTGAGGATGACCGCGCCCCTCGTGACCAGGGCCCTCATCACCCAGCTTACCCGCTCTTACACTTGGCACAACGCTATCAGAGCCGGCGCCTCTACCGACAATTTGGTTCCACCGAAGTCTGTGGGGTTCATGATCGGCATGGCGATTGTCCTTTGGTTTATGCTTTTCATGAGCACTTTTTTCTTGTATCATGTCTGGATCGTCACCAGAGTGCACGGGATGAAGCTTCGGTCGGCGGTGAGCTTTTCTCTAATCTCGTGATGATTTTCCGACAACGGTTGAGCTGACGGAAGTACACAGCTCATCGCAATGATCTCACGAAAGTCCATGTACGTGCCCGCGGCTTGTCAAGCCAGCACCGCTGAACCATCCGTCCCACAGGCGACTGTCGGGGAAATCCAGAGTGGAAATGACCAACGGGCGTCTGACGACCATGGTGTCTGTCGATTGCTCATTCATTGTGAGCTTATCAAGGTTGACGCAAACAACTAAATCGCTGACGATACTTCGCTTGCCTGCAGGAAAAGTCCACGGACGTCGTGCTCGATATCCCGCAGATGCCTATCTCACTTGCTGTTGGGATCGGGCTGCTCATTTACACCCTGGGTTACTCCGCTCTAGTTGGTCTCGGGGTACGTGCAGTGCCCAAGATACTCCGCATGTGGTTACTGATGTCGTATGCTCGCCACAGGTCCTCTTGTTGACCGGTCCATTGAAAGGTACGCTACCTTTCTAACAACGTCTGGCGCTCAGCTGATCGGCCCGCCCAGCTTGGATGTACAAACGTATCTCGGCCCTCAGGCTTGATCAGAACAAGATTGTCGACACTCGCGTCCGCCTCCTGTCTGAGATCCTCAACAACATTCGCGCAGTCAAGCTGTATGCGTACGAGACCCTCTGGAGCAAGAAGATCGGCGACATGCGGGCGTTGGAGCTGGAGAAGCTGAGGCACAACAATATCAGCAAGTCTGGACTGAACACGGCGATGTCGTTCATCCCGACTTTGGCTGCTATCCGTGAGTTTTGTGCTCCTCGTGCCACAGGTGTCAGGATACCATCTGCAAACAGGGATCACGCTGACGGGAGAGCAATGTAGTCACTTTCATCACGTATGGCCTCAGCGGTCATCGACTCGACGCTGCTATCATCTTCTCCAGCTTGCAGTTTTTCAACGTGCTCAGGCTGCCTATCGGATCAATGCCAGGAGTCTTGACGGGAGTTGCAGAGGCTCTCGTGGCGACCAGTAAGTCGATGCGCGTAAATCTTCAGCGAGATCTGCAGCTGAAGCTGGGGACGCCATATTGCAGAACGTATAAAGGCAATGCTGGTTGTGAGTACTTGACTATCGTGTTTGGCTGATAGCTGAGAAGCTGACGTCTACTCATGGAAGGCCGAGGAGCTACACGACGACATCAATATCGATGAGGCCTCTCCATTCGGCATCGACATCGAAGCTGACTTTCAGTTCGAGAGCGTCGCCTCCCATGATAACAATGACACCTCGAAGGATGACGAGAAGAAGCCCAGCAAGACATCTTCGGATTCTCCGTCGGAACCTAAAGAAGAGCAGGTCGAGCGAGAGCCTTTCGCTTTGCAAGGTGTCAATCTTCACATCCCGCGAGGTAAGTGTGGTCCGGCTGATAAGACATGACATGCATAACGCTGACGCTCTGATGCAGGTGCCTTGGTTTGCGTGGTCGGACGACTAGGTACTGGGAAAACGGCTCTGCTCTCCGGCATGATCAACGAAATGAAGCGGACCCGCGGGCATGTGGTATTTGGCGGTTCCGTCAGCTACGGTGAGTGAGCTCGAGGCTCCAGTTTGACTTATAAACCTGACCCACCCATACACAGTCCCGCAGCACGCCTGGGTTCAATCTGGGTCAATCCGAGACAACATCACCTTCTCTTCTGATCCTGAGCACGTTGACCTTAGTCGAGTTGAGGAGATCATTGACGCTTGTGCCCTCCGATCCGACGTCAACATGTGGCCCGATGGTGATCTGTGAGAGACGGGTTTATGTGACAACATCCCGATTCCGAACTTTGCTTACTCTCGCTTTACATAGCACGAAGATCGGCGAGCGCGGTATCACTCTCTCCGGCGGCCAGCGTCAACGCATCTGCATAGCCCGTGCCGCATACCAGCGCAGTCAAGTGGTCCTCCTCGACGACCCTCTGTCTGCCTTGGACGCTCACGTCGGTCACCACCTCCTGGAGCAGTGCATCCTTCGCGGACCGATGGCAGATCGAACGAGGGTGCTGGTGACGCATCATTTAGACGTGTTGCCGAAAGCGGACATCGTGCTTGTAATGGACCAGGATGGGGAGGGCGTAGGGAGGATCATCCAACAAGGATCTTATGAGGTGAGGCGTGGAAGCCAAGTTTGTGAGGAGAATCAAAGCTAATTGAATCGCTTGGCAGGACTTGATCAGGCAGGAAGGGGAGTTCAGAACGCTCATCGAACAGTACGGGTCCGTCTCCAAAGCTTCTGAGTCGACCAGCGACGAAGACGAGCTAGCCCCCCCCGACAAGAAGACCACCCAAGCCGGCGCACCTGATGGGCCAAAAGCGGACGCTGGCAAACTCATTATCGACGAGGAGCGGGCGGAGGGGTCGGTCAGCTGGGGTGTGTATTCCGGATATGCCAGGTCCATCGGGCACTGGGTGTACCCTGCGGTGGCCGGGCTGTTCTTGGTGATGACGCAGGTTGCGACGGTCTTCAATACGCTGTTCCTGGGCTATTGGTCGGAGGATCAGTTCTCAGGTCTTTCCCAGGGAGGATACATCGGTATCTACGGAGGTAAGCCAACGCGTACGGTCTGGATAGCTTGATGTTGCTGACATATACTTTGTGATTAGGAATTGGCGCCGCTATGGCGCTTCTGACCGTAAGTTGAGCCACGCGACGAGCTGGCGAGAAGGCTAACCAAGCATCACAGTGGAGTGCCATATACACGACATTCTTGGCTGGCATCAAAGCCTCCTATACTATGTTCAACGAGGCGTTCCACGGCGTGATGAGAAGCCCCACGTCTTGGCATGATCGTACTCCCGTGAGTTACTTGGTGTGAATGGTGTTCCAGGGTAGAAAGCTCATCTTGCAACGTTCAGACTGGCCGAATCATCAACCGAATGTCTAAAGGTTCGTTTTTGTTCTGACAGATGTCGATAGGAGATAGGACACTGCTCATTGCCGTCACTAGACATCGACAATCTCGATAATCGGTTGCCTGATGTATGGTACAATGTCATATCGTGAGCTCTTATCACTGACGAGTAGATTACATTGCTGAATGGAGATGGCAGAGGTGTGCTGGGAATCCTAGGGTCAATCGCCTTGGTGCTCTACACGTATCCCTACGTCGCCTTGATGTTCATCCCCGTGCTTTTCTTCGATGTGAGTCCATTCCCATGGGAGAGAGGATACGAAGCTGACCCCGATGCAGTACGTGGCTACGCAATATTACCGCAAGACTGCTCGCGACCTCGTCAGGATCGTTTCGCTGCAGCGGAGCCACCTATACTCAACTTTCGGCGAGCAGGTGAGTCTCTTGTCCATTTACCTCTTACTACGAAATACAACACTGATGTTCTAGGCATCGTCTGTCACAGCTGGCTGGCTTACCCATCATCAGAGCGTTCCACCGGCAAGAGAACTTTGAGAGGCGACTCGAGAGGGCGATAGATTCTGAGTTTGTGAGTGCCATTCCTTTGCCGCATGACCGGCGCGCTGACGAACGGTACTTATACAGGTGGCTGTTTTGAGTGGAGTACGTCTGTCGAATCTTCATATACGTAAAGAAACACTGATTAACTTTTGCTCCCCGCTCTAGAATCTTTCTCAAGGAAAGTGAGTGAATGTTGTGTTGGAGAGTGAAGAACTCGCATCTAACATTCTCTGCAGGTGGCTATCCATACGACTTGGCTTCTCAAGCTATCTACTGGTACTGGTCAGTCGGCCTAGATTACAGCTATCGGGCATCGATGTGTAGTGGCTGACTTTTCCAATTCGCCAGGCTGTAGCTATCTTCGGGGTGCTCTTCCGCAACTCCGTCTCTCCGGCTAAATTCGGCGTTGTCCTGACGTACATCATCGCGGCCACTTCCATCTTGACTGGCTTGATCGGGTGGGCAACAGAGGCTGAACAGCAGATGGTATGTTCCCCTGGCCATGTCATCACGTATGCTAACCCACACTCCCTGTGGTAGAACACCGTTGAGCGAGTCCAGTACTACGCCTCTCTTCCAACCGAAGCATCTCCCACGCTCCCCGAAGACCCTTCTCCCGATGAGAAATGGCCCACCGATGGCGCTGTTTCCTTCAAGGACGTCCAGATGAGGTACCGTCCAGACCTCCCGCTCGTCTTGAAGGGGGTCAACTTCGACATCCGACCCGGGGAGAAGGTAGGGGTGATTGGACGGACCGGCGCGGGGAAGAGTAGCATCGCGCAGGTGCTGTTCAGGACAGTGGAGATCTGCGGGGGTACGATTGAGATCGATGGGAAGGATACCAGGAGTCTGGGAATGGACACGGTGAGAACATGTCTTCACAGTGCCGGACGCGTAGATAACTAACTCGTAGAGGATATAGCTTCGCCAGAGAATCGCGATCATACCGCAAGACACATTCCTGTTTGGAGGGTCAATCAGGTAGGCTCCACCTTCATTACGCCGGACGTCCAGGGACTGACTTGCTTAGTGATGTAGAGAAAACATCGACCCGGTGGGAACTCGATCGGATCATGAGCTCAACGACGCACTCAGCCTCATCCACAGCGACCCCAACGCTTCCAGTGCGCTTCGAGAAAAGCTTCATTTGGACGGCACTGTCGCGAATGAGGGTTCAAACTTCAGTGCCGGCGAGCAGCAGCTTCGTGAGTCATCTTTCGCACACTGGGATGGGAAGGTCGGTGCTGACCACAGCATGTGTGAAGTTGCCCTCGTCCGAGCTCTCGTGAAGGGCTGCAAGTTTCTTCTTTTGGATGAGGCGACCTCATCTGTCGACCCCGAGACCGATGCTTTGATCCAGCGAATCATCCAAACCGAATTCTCGGATGTCACTGTGGGGACAAGCTCTCATCTGTGAGAAGGAAGAGTTACTGACTGCAGTTGCCACAGTTGATTTCTATCGCTCACCGACTTCAGACGGTCGCGTACTATGACCGTATTCTAGTCATGGACGCTGGGTCGGTAGCGGAGGTGAGCTGCCAGTACTATGATAGGGAATATAGCTGACGATATGGTTACAGTTTGACACGCCGATAGCCTTGTTTGACAACCCCTCGTCCATCTTCAGGGGCTTGTGCGACACCAAGGTGGGCTTTATGTATCATCAGACAGCTCAAGCAACATACCGGGGTAAGTATATACTGACGAGTGAGCGATAGCATCTGAGCCGTGAGGACCTACTCAAGATACGTCAAGATGCGTCATCGATGAAGCACTCGACTCCGGTCTCTGGATACACCCCACACTCAGACGGGCGATCGTCGTTCTAGGTGCCACACGAGAAGGTGGAAGTGCCTGCTGTGCTCTCCGTCTTTCTTGAGCCACGAAGCTGAGTGATCTCAACTGAGTGTATGCTACTGCAATATGTATCTGTCCATACCATGCATATAATGTCTTATACAGCTGGAAGAAAGCAGATTGAGGGAGGCAACCACACTCCGCGACAAGCTTCACTCAACACGGATGGACGGATCCGAAGGTTGAGCCTGATAACCGGCGTTCGCCGCTTCGCATCAAAACTCTCGCTCTTCGGCTCCTTTGCGTGGTCCGGCGGTCTTGCTGTCGTTCTTGCTTTATCGATTGCAGTTACTCGGCTGCATATCTAATCACACTGCTCTACTCTTCACCAGCATAACCCCAAGCAGAAAGACAGAATGGCCAAAGTTGCCTCTGACATCGTGCGTTCGCCTTCGTCCGTTCCTCTCCTAGCTATCAATACACTGACATCCCATCGCAGAGGAGGACTTTCCCTCGTACCGACGAGGTTGTCGTCTCGTACATCGCTGGGCTCGTAGACGATGAGGACGAGGAGGTGGAGGATATTGTGGACATGACCCGGGGGATGCTGGGAGGGGGGCCGTCTAGTGGAAACTCCACTGCGCTTGATGACTTGTACGTTTCGCCCACCACCGAAGGATGGCAGCTGGGAGCTTCAGATCCACAGCTGGCAGCTGCTAACTCTGCTTCACCACAGCATGTCACGCCTCCTCACCTACCTCGACTCGCAGTCCTCCAAGCGAGTCCGCAAAGCCACCACTGCCACCAAGCTCGACAAGACCATCCACATGCGCTCCCAAGCCATGTCTGCCACCATCGCTATGTCCGGCAAGGTCGACCTCGAGTCCAACACCAAGGGTCAGGCCTCGCGCGTGGACCTCACCAAGCTCGCAAAGGCCGAGGCCAAGCTCAAGGCCAAGATCGAGAAGCGATCGAAGCGCGCGGACCTGTACCAGGGAAGCAAGCTTATCGATATGCAGAAGCAGCAGCAGAGCTACGAGGAGATGTACATGAAGGTCAACCCGCTGGATCTGAGCGGGGCGGCAAAGGGGAAGTCGAAGGATATTCAGTTGACGAATATCGATGTGTCGTTCGCGAGCAACAGGATCTTGTGAGTTGCAGCTTTCCCAGCCGGTGAATGAAGCTGATGTACATTGCCCTGTAGGTCCGGTGCTACGCTTACCATGGCCCACGGGCGTCGTTACGGGTAAGCTGCTTCGACCAATGCTAACACAGCACCAGCAGCTCAGATCAAGCGCTCACATAAATCCTACAGTCTTATCGGTCGAAACGGTATCGGAAAGTCTACCCTTTTGCGTCACATCGCCCTGCGAGAAGTGCCCGTCCCCTCACACATCTCCGTGCTGTAAGTGCTCGTAGCCTCTCTCACACTACGCCAGACGCCTACTTACCCCCTTACGCAGGTACGTCGAGCAAGAAATCGCGGGCGACGGCACCACCGCCCTCGACTCTGTACTCCAAGCCGACGTGTGGCGCCACAAATTCGTCACCGAGGAGCGCGAGCTCAACGTCAAGATGGAGGAGCTCGACCGGCTTTCCGCCAAGGAGGGCCTGCTGGGCGAGGAGAAGGCAGAGCTCGACAGGGAGAAGGAGGAGGTGCTGAACCGGCTCGGGGAGGTGCAGAAGACGCTGTTGGATATGGAGGCGGAGTCGGGGCCGGCGAGGGCGGGGTTGTTGTTGGCGGGGTTGGGGTTCTCGGAGGAGGACCAGAAGAGGACGACGGGGTCATTCTCGGGTGGTTGGAGGATGCGATTGGCGTTGGCGAGAGCGTTGTTTGTCAAGCCCGATGTGAGTTGTATAGACCGTCGCTTATGAGGTTGCCAGCTGACGAGTCGAATGTAGCTGCTCATGCTGGACGAGCCGTCAAACATGTTGGATCTGAACGCCATCGCCTGGCTGGAAGAGTACCTCCAAACCTGGCCCTCCACCATCCTCGTGGTCTCGCACGACCGAGCCTTCCTCGACTCTGTCGCGACCGACATTGTGCACCAGCACAACCAGCGCCTGGACTACTACAAGGGCAACTTTTCGCAGTTCTACGCGACCAAGACGGAGCGGGCCAAGAACCAGAAGAAGGAGTACGAGACACAGTTGGCGTACAGGCAGCATCTGCAGGCGTACATCGACAGGTGGAGGTACAACGCGAACCGAGGTGAGCTAGCGTCGCGTCTCTACCGCACTGCACACGCGAGCTGACACCTTACGCGACTCGCAGCGGCGCAGGCTCAGTCCAAGATCAAGATCCTGGAGAAGCTCCCCGAGCTCGAGCCGCCCGAGGAGGACGACTCCGAGTCCTTCAAGTTCCCAGACCCGGAAAAGATCTCCCCGCCGCTGCTCCAGCTGGACGAAGCCACCTTTGGCTACACGCCCGACAAGATCATCCTGCGCGGCGTCAACATCGACGTCTCGCTCGACTCGCGTATCGCCGTCATCGGTCCCAACGGTGCCGGTAAATCCACCATGATCAAGATGCTCACTGGCGACCTCCAGCCCAGCATCGGGCGCGCGACGCACAACTCGCGCTGCAGGATCAGCTACTTTACGCAGCATTTCGTGAACCAGCTGGACATGACGGTGAGCCCTGTGGGGTTCCTGCAGGCCAAGTTCCCGGGCAAGACGGAGCAGGAGTACAGGAGTCATTTGGGGGCGTTTGGGATCACGGGGTTGACGGGGATGCAGAAGATCGATACGCTGTCGGGAGGGCAGAAGGCGAGGGTGGCGTTCGCGGTGCTGTCGATGCAGAAGCCCCACATCTTGCTCTTGGACGAGGTGAGTCGTGCATGTTCGTTGGTGAGATGACGGAACGGTGGCTAAGACGACACGTGGTACAGCCGTCGAACCACTTGGATATCGAGGGTATCGATGCGCTCATCGAGGCGATCAAGAACTTCAAGGGCGGTGTGATTAGTATCTCGCACGACGAGCGATTCATCACCAGCACTTCCAATCAGGTGCGTCCCTCCTTGACCTCTACCTCTAGAAGATCGAAAGGGCGCCGCTGACGTGATCTCACCTTGTACAGCTCTGGGTATGCGCGGACGGGAAAGTGTCCAAGTTCATGGGCGATGTGGAGGAGTACAAGAAGATTGTGACCCAGGAGCTGCAGGCCAAGCTGAGGCCTTAGGTTGGCAATTGGATGTGCGAGCACTTGCAGAGCAGGGGAAGGGGCATGCAGAGCTTGTTTTGCGAGATCGGTGTTGGCGGGTATCAGGCACACCCGACTGCACTCTCTTGATGCCTCCTAGCCATGATGCTCCCCTTCCGAATACCACAAACAGCCCCACTGCCTCAACTCAAGCCTGGGCTGTGAAGTTGTCTCGCCGTTGTTCTCCGTCTTCGACTCCTCCCACCAATTCTCCCTCATTCCCTCATCGCACTCCTTCCCGCCGCTTCCCCACGAGTCGTCTCCGACCTCTGACACAAGCCTCCCTCTAACCATAAAGCCATCCAACACGTCTATGCATGCCTCCCATCTCACTAGTGCGGAACCTCAGCTTCCATGGCGCTCTTCTTGATGTAGCGCGCGGCTTCTGCTCGTTCCGGTCGGGGCACATGTTGCAGGCCATTGCCCTCGAGCGTCTGTGATGGCATCTCGTCGTCAGTTTGTACGTCGGGATGGGTAAGATGGCACGTCAAGAGGGAGAAGGGAAGGGGGGGCGGGGGGAGCGAGAAGGTATAGGGGCACGCACGTTACCGACAGACCAGAAAGTCCCCATCACTGTCCCAATACCCGCGCAAGAACCGACAGCCGCCGGGACGGATTTTCGTACGGCACCGGCGATGATGCCCATGGCGCAGCCGCCTGCAGCAGCGTTGAAGCCGTCGTTGGTCTGCAGACATAAGGAGAAGATGTATCAGCTGGAAAGTTGGGATACGCGTGACGTGACGTGTGGAGGAACGGACCTGACGGATGTTGGCGAGGAAAGGGGTGACGAAGGAGTAGGCGAAACCACCGGCAGCTGGGGTGGGAGGTTAGCTGGGCTACTTGTAGAGGTAGTCTCGGGCCGCTCACTGAAGAAAGCAATGGTGTTTCCTGTTCGGGTAAAGACACCCATCGCTCCGTGGTTGTGGCTACGCACGCGGCATCAGTTCCAGCTCGCACATCTCGCACCGCCCTCTCACGGCTGTGATGCCTCCCGCCCAGCACCTGCTCTCACTCACTTCTGCAGGGCGTTCTGCACGGAGCTGACGAGGAGACCGACTGCTGCGCTCTGTGCTGTCACGGGGAGGGCCATCTCGAGGGTGTTGTTGGGGACGAAGGGGTGCTCCTCATTGGGGGAAGGGATGATGAAGGGGGAATTTTGTGGTCTGGAGGTGATGGGGGGGAGGAGGGGGTGGGCGGAGGAGGAGGCGGACATGGCGGGCGGGCGGGTGTAGGGGCTGTGAGGTGTGTGGTGTCTAGTGCAATTGGGATGCCTGCATTGGCCAGCGAAGTGGTGCAGCGATAGCAAGAGGGCGTGAGTGCTCAGAGCTGCCACGCCGGGGTTATCCCAGTGTGGCAGCGATTTGGTCCCGTGCGGGGCTCCGGGTGCGTGGGCGAGTGGCCGGCCGTGGCGATGGTTGCCTGTTGGGTGCTCATCGCGCTTTCACTGGGACGGTCATCCTCGCTAGGTATCGCATGCTAAGAGACCCCCACGCACCCAGCTATATATACACCCACAGCCCACACCTACTACTGCCCTCTCACTCGCACGCCCGCAAAGCACACAACCCGCAGCTCAAGATGAGGTATGCCGACTTCCCCCACCGTCACCGCCAGCCCTTATCGCACGACCACCGCTGACAGAGCCCCGTCGTATCCCATGCAGCTCCCCAAAGCGACGAGTCGATACCGACGTCATGAAGCTGTAGGTTTCAGCCATGTCGCCTACTTTGGGTGCTTGCAAGGCCGATGGTAAGCTGACACGCCACCCATTTGCCACCCTCCCGGTCGTCCCTGTCCGCCAGTCTCATGTCCGACTATGAAGTAACTCTGGTCAACAACAAGATGTCAGAGTTCTTTGTCAAGTTCCATGGGCCTGCAGAGAGTAAGTCCTCTTTGCCACCCACCACTACCCCATCACATCCTGCCCGTCTACCCCTCGCCCTAGCCCCGCTCGCCATCCTCGCGGTGCCGCGCACGCCATCACGCCTTCGTCCGGAGCTGACCGGCGCTATGACTCGTCCCCCCTCCCCCACAGCACCCTTCGCCAACGGCGTATGGAAGATCCACGTCGAGCTCCCCGAACAGTTCCCGTACAAATCGCCCAGTATTGGGTTCATGAACAAGATCTTTCACCCGAATATCGATGAGCTGTGAGTCGCATGCCGGGTGAAGGCTGGGGGTGATTGCCGGAGCGACGTGGGTGGCGAATGAGTGAGCGGGCACAGGCTGACGGGGTACGGGGCGTTTTGTAGGAGCGGGAGTGTGTGTTTGGATGTTATCAACCAGACATGGTCCCCCATGTTCGGTAAGCCTCCTTCCCCACACACCTTATTCCCCCACACCCGTACTAACGCCCCTCACAGAGCTCATCAACATCTTTGAGATCTTCCTTCCCCAGCTCCTCCGGTATCCCAACCCCGCCGACCCCCTCAACGGCGAAGCCGCCGCCCTCCTCATGCGCGACCCCAAGGCGTACGCGCGTAAAGTCGAGTCGTACGTCGAGCGCTTCGCGTCGCGCGAGGACGCGGACCAGGCCGGGGAGGAGAATGACTCGGACGACGAGGCGATGATGTCGCCGTCGAAGAGGTCGGCGAATGGGCTGGGGGCGAATGGGGGGAGGGCGAATGGGAATGGGAGTGCGAATGGGGCGGGGGCGGGGGCGAACGGGAATGGGAATGGCAATGGCCATGCGCATGGGGACGACGGGACGGACGAGGACGAGGATGAGGACGAGGAGGACAAGATGAGTGATATGGGGGAGTTTAGCGATGACGAGGACGAGATCATGGGCAAGATGGACGACTAGGCTCAGTCGCCGACGAGCCCATCCATCTACTGGCGGACCGGCGGACTCTTCTGATCGCATACGCCCCACTCATCCACCATCTCCACACACCCACCTCGCTCTACCCGTGTGGACCTTCATCATATACCATCTTTGTCGCCTTGATTTTGGGTCGTATCCCGATGCTTTGCATATGTGGGTACTCTAGCAACCAACCTCGTAGCATAGTCTTTCCCCCAAGCCAACCCAAGCCCTCCCCTTTGTTATTGTTGTATGAACTGCTGAAATATCGGTCTGCCCGTTCATCTCAGAGCGCTCGCTCGACTGACAGATCCCACGAGCTCATGAGCTCATGAGCTCGCGAGGTGGCGCTCGCTGCATGACTTGGCATGCGACAAAGTGTGTAGGTGAGTATCGTCCTTGGTAGATGTCCGCATGGCCGGCCAAGAGGTGAGCCTTCGCACAGCTCTCAGCTCTTGTCTGATTCACAACTACTTTATACTCTACTGACTCTCACTCACTCTCAGTGTCAGCTCCCAAGGCCACCTCACCGAGATCCCTTCCTCCTCGCTCCTTTGTCTTCCTACACCACCCGCAGCGACGGTCCGCGGCCGTATCCCCCCTTCTCAGCTTACGCCGTCCTTCCATGGGATCCGCTCTCACCCACCACACCTCACCCACCTCGCATAACCTACCCATACCCGCGCACCACCACCCATCCTTCCCTCACCCACCTCCCATCCTTCCCCACCCTGGCATGCCTCAAAGGATCCCACCGCCCATCCTAATTCGGCGGGGCGGCCGCACAAAGGACACGCAGGGAAGCTCGGGGGGCGGAGCGCGGATGTCGATGAAGAGTGGCTGACGGGGGTAGGAGGGGTTTGGGATCGCTGATCTTGGGCTGGGGGGGCGGGCTGGGCTAGGAGAGGGAGGGGGGGAGGCCTTTGAGCGCAGGAGGGGGGGTCTTTGTCTGGGGCTTGGGTGTGGGATGGAGTATGGTGGGTGTGGGACTTGGGTTTGCATTGGTTTCTCAACTGCATCGTTTCATTCATCTTCAGCACGAGTGATACTGCAGTGAAGGAGCAGGGGTAGCGAACCAGACCGACCAGACCAGACACTCTTTACAGACCCCACGGATGCCCTCTCTGCGCTAGACCACACCCACCCACCTGTCAAACCATCTGCCCCCCCCCCCTTCTCGCCTCTACCACCAGACCGAGCCACCACAAACCACACAATGTCCACCACCCCCTTCTTCATCCCCGACACGTCCCCCCTCTTCGCCTACTCTTGCCCCGACTGCTCCACCTCAAACGCCACCGCCTCTGGAGGGAACGGGAACACGACGAGCGCCAGCTGGCTGGCAGCGTACCGCCCCCGCGGAGACGGGTATGACCAGACGTTCCATGAGACGGGGGATCAGGGTGCTGAGGTGGCGCTAAATGTTACCGGTGAGTCTTTACCGTCTCGTGTTCCTTGCGGTGGGTGTCGCGCGGCCTGAAGACGGAGCCGCCCCCTGGGCGAAGGATCAGTCAAGCAGTGCCCAGCAGAGCTAACAAAGGACCCACCTCCCTCCCCAGCATCATCACTCACCTTCCTAACCTCCCCCGGTATCTCCTGCCCCGCCCAATACAGCCTCAACGGCTCCGCCTGGGCGGACGCGTGCAACGCCGGCGAAGCCACGACGAGCGGGTTTGAGCTGGGAGACTTGCCTGGGGGGTTGCATTCGCTGAAAGTGAGGCCTGGGAGGGGGGTTGGGGACGGGGGGCTGGAGTGGATGGGCGTTGGGGGGGAGGTGAGGATTGAGAGTGGGGGGAGGTGAGTTTGTGTTTGGTGTGAGGGAGGAAGAGGGGAAGAGACGGCTGACGAGATCGCACAGCACCTCAAACCTAACTCTCGACGACACCTCCCCCTCATTCATCCTCTCCCCCTCCAACGCTTGGACCACCCTGCCTTCCCGCTCCTCCTCCTCCCCATCCAACGCCACCCTTGCTACCATGTACAGCGACACCTCACCCTTCTACAACGGGACGCTGGCGATGACCACCTCGCAAGATGCCCGGATGGATATCACGTTCCGCGGGTTGGGTATCTATGTTTATGGGTTGTCGGGGACGGAGGGGGGCGCGGCGGTGGTGAGATTGGATGGGGAGGTGCAGGCGGCGCTGAACATGTCGGTGAGTCATTGCTCGTTCGCCGAAGTACCTGTAAAGACGCGCACAATCCATGTGCTAATGAGGAGGCGGCGAAAGAATACATGGAACACGTACTCGTCGTTGCTGTACATGGGCAGCGGGTTCAGCCCGAACGACACGCATACACTCAGCTTTGTCAACACCACCCCGGGGAAGCAGCTCGTCATTGATTATGCGCTGTTGACTACTGCTCAGTCTTCCTCAGCATCTTCTTCGTGAGTACCAGCGCGCCTTTTGGGGGACCGGGGTGGGGCACGCTGACACCAGCACATCCAGGACAAACCATCTCGCCCTAATCATCGGTGTCATCACCGGCATCTCCGCCCTCCTCCTCGCACTCGGCGTCTCCTCCTACATCCTCTACACCCGGCGCAAAACGCAGCGCAACGCCTCCTCCCGCAACCGCACCCCTTACGCCTTCGCTGGTGGGATCGGCCCCGGCGGTGCGGGGGCATATGGGAGCATGGCGAGTTCGATTGATGTTTGGCGGAAAGGCGCTGGAAGTGGGAGCGGGAGTGGGAGTGGGAGCCCAGCGACGCCGAGTACGGTGTTTGGTACAGGGAGCGTAGGGTTCGGCGCTGGGCTGGAGAGGGACCCCCGCTTAGGCGGGGGTGCAGGCGGTGTGATGAGCCCCACGCCAGAGTACCCCGACTATCTTCCCTACCGCGGACCCGTCGAGCCCCCTCCCCGATCCGCCCGATCCGCCCACTCCGCCCGCGAAGCCTCCGAGTTCCTCTACCCCCGCCCTGCAGTGCTCCCATACGACGGCCTCGCAAGGACAGCGACGGGCACGAGCGGGAGTACCCGTTCGGGAAGGTCGAGCCCTCCGTTGATTGCGGGGGCGAATGCTAGTGCAAGTGGGTGGTTGCATGCGAGTCGGCAGGCGGCGGCGACGGCGGCTGCAGGCGCGGGGGTGGGCGGGTGGGCAGGGGGGGTGACGTCGCCGTCGCCGAGTTACTCGTCCAGCGGGCGAAGCGGGAGTGGGCGGAGTGGGTGGAGTGGGAGTAGGAGCGGGCGGAGCCCGCTCGAACGCCCTTCCCCGACTGCAGTGCGGGGGTGGGATCGCGAGAGAGAGCGCGACGAGAGGGAACGCGGGAGGCAGTTGGAGTTTGATGAGATTGCGCTGGATAGTTATTATCAGCAGCCGGGCGTGGGGAGCCCGCCGCCTTTCCAGCTGATGGACAGAGGAGATGAGAGTGAAAGAGGCGGGAGAGGGGAGCCGGCATCGCCGGGTTCGGTGTCAACGCCGTCGACTTTGGGGCTGTCGGGTGTGCCCACTCGCGGGGTGGTAGCTTCGCGCTCCGTCGCGCGTCTCTGGCCATCGCGGGACGCTGTGCCTTCAACATTTCGCACGCCGTCCATGTTCCCCGCCAGCCAGAGTACATCCGCCCTCACCCCCACCCCCGCCCCTGCTCACCCGGGATCCTCCTCCCTCCAGCTCAACCCCGCCACATCCACCATCGACCTCCTCCCCACTTCTCGCTCCGCCCCTTCCCCGCTCCCAACTTCCTCGGGTTCCCCCTCCCTCCGCCGCGGGGTGTCCATCAAATCTGTCAAGACCATGCGTTCCTTCTTCTCGGGCCTCATCTTTGTGCCGCCGTCAAGCACATCGCCCGTGCCGAGCACGCCGGCACTACTGCCGCAGACAGCGGCGAGGCCGGATAGTGGGATCTTCCCGCTGGGCGGGGGGTTCTCGCGCGGGCCATCGAGGTATGGCGCGAATGGCGGTAGGAGTGGTGGTGGTGGGAGTGGAGGAGGGAGCGTAGGCCGTGGGATCACCCCGCTCAACACGAGCATCTCTGGGCGGTCCCCCGGGGCCCTCGGGCTGGGCACGAACATCGCCCCGGTTGCTGGGCCAAGTGCATGGCGGGGGAGCGTCACTGGTCGACGTGATGACCGCGATCATGAGCGGAACCGTGATCATGAGCAGCATGGGGAGGGGGAAGGCGACGAGACCTCCCCGAACTTCTTCATCGAGCTCGACCCGAACAGCCCGATCACAGCCAGTCGGCCCGGGAGCGCATGGACGCGGTACAAGAGTGGGGCTAGCGGGTTCGCGGGGTTCTCTGAGAGTTGGGAGGGGTAGTCGTCTCGAATCTATACTATACGTATCGGAGTAATGCAATGCAACAGTCACTCGTTCACGGAGACTTTAAAGCAGTGGGAAAGGATGACGGATGCCTGATATGATACGGCTCGCGATAAGGTGTGGCGGTGCCTGGGTGCCGGGGGTGCGTCACTCGCTACGGCGGGCAGTGACCGCTTGCTTCGGCGCGAATTTCTGCTCGCAAGTCGCAGCACCGCGGTCTGCGGGGGCCGGTGGTTCTCGTCCTCCCGCCACGCTGCCAAGCACGCTCCAACGTCATGCAGCGTTCATGCAACATGCACGAAGATATCATCCTTTGTTCTTTGAGTTGTCACTGGCAGTTCAGTAATTAATTCGTTTGCGTTGCTCCTCGTTTTGCCTCTTCCCTCCGATCATCCTCAACGCGCCGACGCGCTCCTATCGATATCCCCGACACCCCCCTCACCGCCCAGAAGGCAATGTCCACCTTCCCCCCACCCCCACCAGCTACCCCACTCAACCCCCTCCCCCTCCTCATCCCACACCTCCCCATACTCATACTCACCACCCTCGGGTGCTACGGCCTCCAGGCCCTCTCGCATGTCGTCGCGCCGAGAGTGGTGGCACGGTATGAAGAGTTTGATCGAAAGACGCGGATAGGGTGGGCTTCGCATGTCGTTTGTGAGTGACTTTCAGCTCCGTGGTATACATCTTCCGGGTAGGACGGGGCCATGAGCTGACTTGGCCATGGGCGGAGTAGCGACGGTACACGCCCTCACTATCATCCCCCTCGCCATCCAGTCTGCCAAGTCGGAGATTCTGAAAGCGGACCCGCTGTTTGGGTACGACCCCTGGGTCGGGGAGGTGGTGGCGTTCACGGCGGGGTACTTTGTGTGGGATACGATTGACTCGTACCTGCACTCGACACCGGGGTTTGTCTTGCATGGTGAGTCAGTGGCTGCGTTCTGCTTGGCTGGGTCGAAAGGCTGGGTTCGGGGAAGAGCGGTCTGATGCTGACGAGTGCACTGTGTGGCTGGGTGCGTGGTGTAGGTGCGGCGTGTTTGATGGTCTTTCTGTTTTCATTCGTGAGTAGCTACCAGGCCTCCTCCGTTGTCTTCTCTCAAAGCCCAGCAGCTAACGACCAAGCCTTCTCACAGCGACCATTCCTCGCCGGCTTCGGCGCACCTTTCGTCCTCTGGGAGCTCTCCACGCCGTTCCTCAACGTGCACTGGTTCATGGTACGTCACCTTGCCCTTGCTCGCCCACCGATTGGAGCCCGCACTGACAAGAAGTGGCGGCGATGATAGGACAAGGCCGGCTGGGCAGAACGGTATCCCAAGTTCGCGCTGGGCAACTCGCTCATGTTCATGCTGGTGTTCTTCTTGGTGCGGATTGTGTATGGGGCGGTATATGTGAGCTGGCTTGGGCCTGGTACGGACGCGCTGGGTGGGTGAGGGGCTGCATGGGCTGACTCGGTGGCACGGTTTGCAGAGCGTGGGGTTCCTCCAGGTTATGTGGGATGAGCGGGAACGCATACCCGTGTTCCTCCATGGTGAGCACTCCTCCTCTCGTACTCACCTTGCCCCCGCACTCGCTCACCCCCTCCTCCCCTCTACACCCGTAGTCATCTACTGCACCGGCGACATCGCCCTCATGGGCCTCAACTGCCTCTGGTTCTCCAAGATGGTGCGCAAGATGGTGGAACGCTTCTCGGCGAGGAAGGAGCCGGTGGTGAGGGTGAACGGGATCATCACGGGGCACCCACATGGCGTGGGCCTCGGGGGCGCGGTGGTGAAGCATGATTGAGACGGGTGGGGGTATCATCACGGGGTGCATGGCGACGATTGCATGGGAGTATGGGAACATGAGGTCGGGGTAAGCGGCGGAGGTGTAGACGGGCGCATACACGGGCGTACGGCACACATCCTACGGCGTCACTGGGTGGGGGAAGCGAGTCGAGGGCTATCATTATCACGTATCAGCACGCACACAGCACATAGCATAGACCGGTCTAGTGGTTATCTCACCACGCACGCACGCATGTACACACGACGCATCATCATCAGCGCCAAACCATCAACGCCACGACTGTGCGCCCTGTGGCAAGGTTTAGCCGATCGGTCGCTCGGGGGGGAGGGCCGCGCGGGGGTTCTGGGTGAGTATCGTACACCGGGGGGGCGTGTGGTATGGAAGCCCGTCGGAGAGGGGGCCGGAGGAAGTGCCACACTACATATTGGACTGGCTGGGATGTGTAAGCTCTCTCCCCCCCTCCCAGGCGATCTTGTTTCGGAGAGTCAGCCGGTGGTGTCGGAGACGGAGTCGAGTGAGCTGGCGATGATTTCATTTAACTTTGATGGATCCGGGAAAGGAGGTGCGGGTCGCGACGAAAGGTACGGCGACAGGATCTAGCCCGCAGCGTGCCCAGTGAAAGAGTGGGGGGAGGGGGTCTGTGCGCTGTCGGAGGAGAGGAGCGGTGACGGCGATCCGGGATCAGTGCGCTCACGGGGGCTGTGGGAGAGGGTGGGAGAGGGGAGAGTGGGCCCGGGCGACCCGGGTGGGGGGGTTGTTGCTGGGGAGGACAGCGTCCGGACGTGGGTTGTGTTGACTGGACGAGAGCGGGAGCATCCATACAACCAACCTTATGAGCGTCGCGCTTCATTGTCCTCTCTTCCTCCTTCTTCCTCCCCCTCCTCCCCTTCCTCCCCCCTCTCCCACTACCGCCCCAGCCCACAACCCGATAGCCCTAGCCACCGCCCGCCCGCTCGTTACGTGCACCTCGGAAACCCGCGTTAGTGCATCCCCGTTGTCTCACACGCTGCGCCCTCTCCCTTCCCATTGGCCCGTGACTGACACCGACACCCGACCCCCCCACGCAAATCACCCCCTTCCCCGACGATCTGCATATAGCTCCAGCTTGGTATTCGGCTCGTCATGCATACCCCCCCAGCTTGTGCAAGAAATTTTCGCAGACGTCCTTTGGCTCCACTGATATAAATCCATAGAAGTGCATCGCAACCATTCCTCTTCCTCTGTATCTCCTTCTTCCCCTCCCATCCAAAAACCCTCATATCCCTCACAAACCTCACACCAGCATAGCTGGCACCCCCCTCCCTCCTAGTATATCATCTTGCCTTGGCGGGATCGTTCTTTACAGAGAAGAAAACAAGAAACAACAAAAAAATGGCCCCCAAGCTCGCCGTGAGTCCCCCCCCTCCCGACACCTTCCTACTTCAACCTCTGCACCACCGCTGACCTTGCCACCCCCCTACTCCAGAAGCCCGGCGATATCGCCTCGGCGTTCCAGAACATGGCGATTGGTACCTCTACCAAGGGGATGCAGGAGACGCTGGACGGTGAGTCGTCTGCGCCGTTGGACGACACCGCCCCCGTCGCCCGTTGCCCCGTCGGGGCTGTATTGCATAACTGATACCCCTATCTTCCTCCACCTCTCGCGTTGCACCACCACCAGGCTGTCCTCCTCGCCCCGGTATGTCGTCGCGCTCTGTGTTCGTCGAGTTCACGATACTTTCAGTGGGCTGACGCCATACCTCTTCTTCCCCTCAACACAGGCTATGGTACCGCCGGTAAGCCGATCAAGGTCAACGCCAACATGTTCATGGCTCGTTTCAAGAACCAGGGCTCTACCATCGAGTATGTCACCGTCACCTGCATCTCGAACCTCCCTCGTGGGATCACAGCTGACAGGCACCCAGCCACTACGATATAGAGATCAACCCTGTGGTCAAGACTAAGGATGCCAAGTGAGTCTCTCCCGGCCCGTCGTCATCTCGCACAGTGCCATTTGCTGACTCGCCCGGCCCCTTGCAGGAAGCCGAGGCCTCTTCTTCAGAAGATCTGGAACCAGATGGTCCAGGAGGCGACTGGGGACCTCAAGAAGGCCCTCGACGCTGCTGCGTACGACCAGCAGTAAGTGCCTACGTCGGCCTTGGTTCATGAGCGGTGCTGACTCCCTGATAGGAAGAGCTTCTACACCCCCTTCACCATCAACCTTGGTGGGCCTAAGGTAAGTCATCTCTCGAATTGTAAGTGTGAACGGGACCGAGCTGACGCGACCACCCCCAGCTCGAGATCATCGTCGCCCTCCGCGAGGATGGCAAGGCCCCCGAGGACGACTCGCGTCGTTTCAAGTGTGTCATCCAGGCTACGGACAACTTGAAGATCGATCTCGACAGCATCGTCGACTACTGCAAGGGTGACACCCAGACCGAGCAGGCCAGGGACTCCATGGTACGTGCCATCTTTTGCTCTCCGAAGGGCCAACGACTGACGTGGTCGAGTACAGTACCGAGGGGTCATGGCCATGAACGTTCTCTTCCGACAGGACCCTGCCCGGCAGTACCACATGTCTGGTGCTGCCGGCCGAAAGTTCTTCACTGCCGGTAAGTCGTATGGCTCTACACCCTCATACACCGATGTGCAGTGGCTGACGCCAAACTTTTTGCAGAGGGTGGTGTGCCCCTTTCGAGCGGTGCTATACTCTACAAGGGTTTCCAGCAGTCTTTCCGCTGGACGTCTGCTGGCTACCCTGCTATGCAGGTAAGCTCGCCCGACACTTTATGTCATGAGCTTTGCTGAGGTGTTTCGCAGATTGACACCGCGTACTCGGCCTTCGTCGAGCCTGGGCCTCTTGTCGTGAGTTGATGTTCATACCTCCTCACCTTCGCGGGCTACGCTGAAAAGTGCTACAGGAGGTCGTGCCCAAGCTTCTCGGTCTTGGCGGCGGCGGTGGCGGCGGTGGCCGTGGCCGAGGCGGCCCTCGTGGCGGTCCTCGCGGTGGGCTCCAGGGTGGTGGCGGCGGCGCTCCTCGTCCTCTCCAGGAGCTGTCCCCCTTCCAGACCAAGCGCCTCAACGACATCCTCCGAGGCGCCAAGTTCACGGTTACTCACCGGTCAGTTCCGAGTTATGCTTTCAGTCTTGGACTCCCACTGACAATCTTCTGTAAACAGCAAGACCGAGAGGATCTTTGCTATCATGAAGCTGACCAACCAGCCTGCCGAGGCCATCAAGTTTACCCTCAACGGCAAGGACGGCAAGCCCGACAAGCAGATGTCCGTCGCTCAGTACTTTGCCGAGCAGTACAACGTTCGCGTGCAGTACCCCCGCTTGCCTTGCGTGCAGTACGGCAAGAACTTTATCCCGTGAGTCGTTGTGATCGTCCGATATTGGGGTGCGCTGGTGCTGACATGTTGACATGATTAGTATGGAGTTCTGCCGCTTGGAGCCCTTCAACTCCATCCCCATGATGAGGATCACCCCCGACCAGACTGCGGAGATCATCAAGGAGGCCGCCAAGCCCCCACCCATGCGCGCTGCCGCGAGTAAGTTGACCTCCCTCTTCTTTCGCCCATGGGCATCAGCTGATTGGTCACCGTAGTCAACGAATGGCGCAAGCGCCTCAACTACGCCAACCTCCCCAAGCTCAAGGCATGGGGTGTCGAGGTCCAGCCCGCCATGATGAGCGTCGACGCGCGCGTCCTGCAGCCCCCGATGGTGCAGTACGGCAACAGCAAGTCTGTCCGAGCCAACTTCGGTGCTTGGAATATGAAGGGTGTTCAGTTCACCAAGGCGGGCAAGCCCCTCAAGTCCTGGGCTATCTTGTCGTTTGACCAGTTCTGCACCAAGGAGGACTGCCAGAGATTCGCGACCTAGTGAGTTTGCATCCCGCGTCCTGCTGTCGGTGTGTTATGCTGACTCTGGTCTAGCTTTATTGGTGTCCTGTCCTCTTACGGTATGTGTTTGTTGTGGGGCTTCTATTCCGTAGACTGACAATCGCCACAGGATGCCCCGTCGTCAACAAGCAGCCTCCCTGCATGGTTCTGCCCCCTAACCAAGGTGGTCCCAACATGAGCGTCAAGAGCGGTCTCCAGGCCGCCGCCAAGGATGCGTACGTGCAGAGCAAGGCCGACCCTCAGATCATCTTTGTGATCATGCCCGTGAGTGCCCCCGCCGTGTTCATTGGTGGTTGTTCTTGGGCTGACGTTCTGTGCGCTTGTAGAGGAAGGACCCGAGCTTGTACCAGGCTATAAAGACTATCGCGGCTGAGCAGCTCATGAAGGTGTGTCTTTTTTTCCGAGCTGTGCGGCATTCAGTGTTTTTCCTATGCTAACAGCTTGTGTAGCCCGTTGTCACCCAGTGTCTCCAGGCCCAGAAGATCAAGAGCGACCGAGGTCTCGACCAAGTGAGTCCCTCTCGCTTTGTCCTGGGAGCGATTCGATCTGACTCGCATTCCTGTAGTACTGCGGCAACGTCTCGATGAAGGTTCACGCCAAGCTGGGTGGTCTTACTCACCAGGTCCAGCACAAGGTGAGCTCAGCGTTCCGTTGCCTCATAAACTGTAGCTGACAGTCCCTCGCAGATCGAGAAGACCACCATGATGATTGGTGCGGACGTCACCCACCCTCCTGCCAAGGGCGGTGCCATGCCCCCTTCTATCGCGGTCTCCATATCCGCGGTCAACGGCGAGAACAACCAGTTTGTTCCGTCGATCCGTCTTCAAGAGGGCCGAGTGTACGTTGCTTTTTTGTGTTCCTCGCTCTTGCCTGACGTGTAGCTGATGTACCACTGCAGCGAGATTATCCAGGACCTGGAGGCCATGGTCCACAACCACATCGCGACGTTCGAGAAGAACACGAGGGCCAAGCCTCAGAGCATCTTGTTCTTCCGAGACGGTGTGTCCGAGGGGCAGTACAGCCACTGTGTCAAGTGAGTCGTCTGGAATGTTGTTGCTCATGCACGCACTGACGACCATGCCCACAGCCAAGAGCTTGCGAGCATCAAGCGCGCGGCCAAGCGATTCGGCGGCAACTACAACCCGAAGGTCACCTTCGTCATCTGTGCCAAGCGCCACGCCATGCGCTTCTTTGCGCAGAGCGACGCCGACAAGGACCGTACCGGTAACCTCCCGCCTGGTCTCGTTGTGGATTCCAGGGTGACCTCGCCCATGGTCCACGACTTCTACCTCCAGGTGAGCTGTGTCGCCTGTGCGTGGCTATTGGAGCAATGCTGACACCCCAATGCAGGCCCACGCTGGTCTCCAGGGTACTGCCCGCCCCACCCACTAGTAAGTGCAGCTGGCCTCGTGTGAGGACCGTAAGGCTGATGATATCGCAGCGTCGTTGTTGCCGACGAGAACAACGTGAGTGTAGCCATTTGCCTTGCCCAAAGCACACTACTGACTTGACCTCGTGTAGTACTCTGCCGACAAGCTCCAGGGCCTCGTCAACACCCTCTGTTACTCTTACGCCCGAGCCACTCGTTCGGTCTCCCTCGTGCCCGTTGCCTACGTGAGTGCTTCCCCTAGTTGCCGGTGTCGGTGAATGGTGAACTGACTGTTAACTCCTCCTAGTACGCGGACATTGTCGCCGAGAGGGCCCGCGAGTGGATCTACAACGACGATAGCGAGACCAACACGGTCCCGTCCACCGCATCTGGGTCCAGGCAGGAGCAGCTTGTGTTCGATGCCGCCAGGATAAGTGCGTTATCCCCTCTTGCTCAATGCGCGTATCGCAGCTTGCTGACAGATGGACATCACAGGCAGGCGCTTCGAATCCAACCCCGACTGTGAGTGTCGTGCGAGGTGTGGGGTAGGATGAGACTTGAGCTGACCATGTTTTCTTTTGCCTCCGCAGTCAACAACGTCGCCTGGGTGAGTTTCTGGATGGATGTCGGTGACAATGGTATACAAGCTGACGACTTCCACACAGTACATGTAAATCAGCTCTCCGTCATGATCGACCTGGTACTTGGTCCCCAAGTATCCTTGTTCGTAGTGTTTCGGGATGGGTGTGGATACTTCATTTTTCGCTCTCTCTCTCTTTTCAAACCTAAACCACCACCCCTTTTACGAGTTGCTTGTAGAATTTCCAAGTGAAGACGATGGAAACTAGTTTTGAGGATGCTTTGAACTGCGAGAGGGATGATGGGCTTGGCGGTGACGGCGGCGGGGGGGGCGGAAATCTTTGACCATCTGCGTGAAGTGTGGTTTTCTCGGTCCGGCCCTCCCCCCGGATCGTGCTTTAAACTCTGACCCTTCACCAGCTGGCTGGTGTCTTTACTTCTACTTATGCTCGCCGAGGTTCGACATCTCTGCGCTGTTCAATTTATCCCAACTATGCACACTCTTTTATATTTATACTGCGGGCGGGACTTGCTGCAGCTGCGCACACACCTGGTACACGCCTCTCGAGCCAAGAGCATCCACAAATTGATACATGCGCTTCTCACAACGTACATACTTTCTTCTTCTTTCTTGTCTTGTAAAAAATGATTCGGTTCAGATGCGTACACGAACAGAGAAAAAGAGGCTCAGAGCCAAGCGTGCGAACACACGGGAAATGGGAATGATGCGCGGTGTATGGGTTCCAGGGTAATTCTCCTCCTCATGCTATCCTCTTCTATCGCCTCCCCCTATCCCCACTTTCGCACACACTCCCCGTCCCGCATATCACACCCCCAACACCTCACCCCCTACTCCGCCCAACAGCCAGCTTACACTTGCCATGCTCGCTCTTACTCGCGCACAACGCCCTCGCCGCGCCGCTTACTTCTTAGCAGGCAGCGTCGCATTGTTGTACGCAAGCAAGTTGGGCGAGCCCGCCGGCAGGTCCGTAAGCTTCCCGGGTGAGGCGAGCTTGATCAGGGCCTTCTTGAGCTGCGCGGGCGTGAGAGGCTCGTCCTTGGGCGGGACGGGGCGGAACTCTGCGCCCACCGAGACAGGGGCCGGGGCGGGGAGGACGGCCTGCGCGTACGAAGGGAGGAGGTTGAACGCGGTAGCGTACGCACCGCTGAGGAGCGAGGTGGCAGAGGAGGAGGTGAGGGCGTCGTCATCCGCGAGGATGGTGAACGTCTCTGTCCCGTGGATGGAGAGGAGGTAGGCGAGCAAGCCGCAGATGTGCGGGCTCGCCATGGAGGTGCCAGAGATGGTGTTGGTGGTCTCGTTCCCGCCGGTCCAGGTGGAGAGGATGTTGAGCCCGGGGGCAAAGATGTCGACGCACTTGCCGTGGTTGGAGAAGTAGGCGCGCTCGTCGCCGAGGGTGGAGGCGCCGACGGTCACGGCCTTCTCGGCGGCGGCGGGGGAGTAGTTGCACGCGTCCTTGTTGTCGCTGCGCGTGGCATGTCAGCGGGATGTACGAGTGGCAAGTGAAACCTATGTTCAGATTCGCCACTCACTTGCCAGCGGCGACGGCAAAGTGGAGACCAGCCTCAACAGCGGCGTCAACGGCGTCGTCGAGGGACTTGGCCTTGCCACCACCAAGAGACATGTTGGCGACGGACCCCTTGCGCTTGGTCTTGCCGGTGGCGGCGACCTCCTTCTTGGCAAGGTCGGCCTCCTTGGCAGCCTGCTCGGCGGCCCAGCTACGAGACGTCCGTCAGCGCCTGGCATGGGGGGGGGACTTTGGCAGGAGACAACGACTCACAGGACACCAGCAACGACATCGCTCATGCTGCCCGACCCGTTGCTCCCGAGCACCTTGACAGCGACAACCTCAGCCGACTTGGCGACACCGTACTTCCTCGACGCGATAGTCCCAGCGCAGTGCGTCCCGTGGCCGTTCCCGTCCTTGTCCACATCGTTCTTGGGGATCGTCTTGCCCCACCTGGCCCGACCCTCAAACTCGACGTGGTCGACGTTGATCCCCGTGTCAATCACGTACGCGGTGACGCCCTCCCCGCCCTCCGAGTAGTAGAGGTACTTGGTGAAGGTGGAGAGGTGGAGCTGCTCGCGGTGGGAAATACGCGCGAGACCCCAGGGGGCTCCGCGCTCGGTAGTGATGCCGGTGGAGGAGACGTCCTCAACGTCGTCGTCGTCGACGCCGCGGGGGATCTCGGTGGTGGTCATGATCTGGTCGTGCTCGACGTACTCGACCTCGGGGGCGGAGCGGATGGCGGCGAGCGTGTCGGGGGAGAACTTGCCGGCTGTGGGGGGTGGATGGGTGGCGGGTTAGCCGAGATGAGTCGGGTCCGATCGACCTGGGGCGGGTGCAGAGCGGGTGTGGGTGGCGGGTGGCAACATTGCGGGGCGGGGTGGGGGAGGGGGTGGGGGAAGGGGGGGGGGGAGAGTGACATACCGTAACCGAAGAAGCCGGTGTTGGTGTTGACGGTGGGGGGAGAGTACACATGCCTGACGCCACCCTCATCGATCTCGCCCTCGGAGGTGAACGAGTTGATAAGGGGCTGCAATCACGCCATCGTCAGCGTTGATGTCCACGCTTCGTGCAACGAAATGCGTGGCGTGCAGTGCAGTGAAGGAGAGGAAGCGTGTGGCAAGTGACGGTCGGCAAGGGCAGCCTCCACCGCACACAAAGGAATGGTGGCAGGCTGGGCGATAAGGGGACGCGGACGCGGACGCGGCCCGAGAGTCCCCCCTCCCGATGGACGGGTTACACTGAGCGGGATGGGTAGAGAGCGGGAGAACGACTCACGTTGGCACCGTGGACCTGCTCGATGCCGTTCAAGTGGAGCGCGATCTGGTTGGGGTCTACGCCCTTCTTGAAGACGACAATGTACTGGTCGTCGATGTGTTCGCCGCCGGTTTCCTGGAGGGGCGCGAGGGGCTGCTCTGTGGTGGCGATGGGGGTGGCGAGGGCCAAGGGGAGGAGCAGCAGGGCTGCGGCGAACGCACGCATGATGGCAAGTGTGTAGGGGTGGGGGTGTGGCTGTGGATGTATGGGGGCAGAAGAGAGAAGAGCTGAGGGGTGATATAGAGGTAGTTGCCAGATAGAGATAGGAGGTGATGTGCGATCATGCGATGGAGGCCGCATCGGGTACTCGCCGCAAGGGAAGTGCCACAAATGACGCAGGGAATAGCCGCTTCCGGCAATCATCCCCGGGTTACGTAACACAAGCCTCCACCGCGCTCAGACGCGACTGACTGGACTCGGCGTGTCTCCCTCTTTCTTCTCACTACTCTTTTCTCTCTTCCTCCTTCCTCACATGCACGCCCTCACAATGGACCTGGACGATATCGCACTCCACGCCAGGGACAAGAACTCCAAAACTGCCTCCGAAACCATCCAGCACACCCTTCTCCGCGACCGCAAGAAGGGATGGCAGAAGAGGGCACAGAGGTGGCTGGATGGGAGCAAACTGATGGACGCGCTGCTTGTGAGCTTTGGAGTATCTGAATCTGGTGCCGTTGTCTAACCAGATTGCCACGATAGTCCGGCCCAGCTCTCAATGAGCATGCCTGCACCGCATGGCTCGACTGGGGAGACGACTCTGTGAGTATAACTCCGCGACGTCGACGATGTGGCTGACGCCATACTCTTCCCTCACAGCTCGAGCTGATCAGCATGCACGTTCCGCCGCATATGACATCTGATTATGCCAAGAAGATCCTTGGATCTCTACACGATCTTGTCTATCGGGGTAGCAGGGAGAAGCTTGGTAGCGACGCTTCAGAGGCCGGCAAAGCAGTTAGGGCGGGAAAGGTTGCAGCGGTATTGACAGACCTGTGAGTTGCACTGCTGATACACCCCACGGGAGATACACTGCTAACTCAGTCTTCATCAGACTTATTGTGAGCTAACTTATCATGTTTGCATATGGGATCAGCTCTGATGACAGATCCAGAATGCAGAGTCGTCCTTTGATGACGTTTGTGAGCCGTCCATATGGTACTCCGGTTGACATCACTGATCACTGACGACGACGAGGATAGCCGATGAAGACTTCTGGCCGAGATGCCTCATCAAGCTGGTAGACGACTGCAACGATGGCCATCTGTCAGACTGCGACGCCCACGCCAACGTGAGTCACGAGACCCATCCATCGCTGCAGACATTGACCGTTGTCTTCATCACAGATCGGCAGACTCCTGTACAGGCTGTCAAAGAACGACTCTGGACGCAAGTTCCTCATTGAAGACGCCAATCTTGGCTTGTGAGTCTACGTCGGGCTTTGAGTTTGACATATTCTGACGTGACCTACTGCAAAAGCACGAAGGTTGGGGCAATGATGTATCGTTCCAGCAGTGAGTGCCACTCTGATCGCGTTACTTGGACATACGCTATCAAAGCTAACTCGAGCTCACAGGCGCGGGTATCACTGCCAACCTCATCCTCACCTTGCAGAACATGCTCCCCGAGCCAACCAAAGGCAAGGGGTCGCCGCGAACTGTGGCGCTGCACAGTGCGCTCAAAGATCAGGGGTGGACGACCGATGTGCTCAAGGACTCGTTCTTTGCAATCGGTCGAGCGAGCAAGGGGATGGTCCCAGAGGTATGTCTCCAAATCTCTTCTCATTATGACGCATGAGACTGACCATTACCATATCGAATAGCAAATCATGCAATGCGTCAACATCTTCTCGAAGGACTCGAGCCGCTCTCGACCCCAGGGCTTCCAGATCACATCGCTATCCGTCAACGCGGAGGATCAACTGGCATCTACCAAGTCTATGCGCTACTTGGAGCAAGGGAACATCATCTGCTACCTGGACAGCATGGGCTGGCGCTTTTCGGTGAGTAAAGGTGATTACTCTGACATGATGCTAATGGCGCTTCCTTGTCTCACAGTACTATGAGGACGACGAGGTGGGAAGGGCCCACTCGTACCCCCATGTCGACATTGAGAACTTTGAGCGCACAAAAGGCCAGGATCGTGAGCTAGCCCTGCCTGTGTCGACTGATCTCAGTATTACAGCTCACTGTCCTCTCGAACAGCCAATCTTCGGTTCATGTGCCGGGTGTCGTCGAGCGAAGTCTTGAGGGTCGAGTTTTCTGTCCGGTCTGGCCAGACCGAAGCCCTTTTGAAGTCGGCGGAAAGCTTCATGGTATGTCACGTTTGATGGCCACCCGCAGACTCCTCGGTGTGTGTTGCTGACGCGAAGCAGGCCAAACCGCTCGACACGCATGCCTCGTCCAAAGAGAGCTCAAAGAGGTCAAAGCAGGCTCAGGAGGATCACGCCGAGCAAAGTGACACGTCGCAACATCTCCCTCTGAAGCCTGTGACGCCCTCGACGCTTAGAGCGAAAACATGTGAGCAGACAGATTCCCTTGTAGCGAGTTCTAAAGTGTGCAGCTAGCTGACATGCCTGGTAGACGGCAGTAAGGGCTCTGGCAGTCGGCGAGCCAGCAGAGCTACCGAGAAACCTGCCCACGACCTCACCTCCGAGTCTGATCAAGACGAGCCGGCTCCGCGACCGCCCTCCAAGCCTGCCTCCAAAGCCAAGGCCGCGGCGAAGAGCACGGCAAAGAACACAGCGAAGAGCGTACCCGCCTTGAAGCCGACGGCTCTAAAGTCTCGAGCGAGGTACACCCTCGCCGGGTCAATCATGGATGAGAAGACGTTGACGCCGTCGTCTAGCAGAGCTGTTGGGAAAGCCAAGGTGGAGGAGGGACAGGACAAGTCGCTTGGTTCTGTCAGAGCTGGCACAAAGAGCAAGGCAGCAAAGCAAACGGTGAGCTGCCAGGACTGCTTGACTGAAGTTTCAGGGCTATCCAACGGCTTGCTAACACCAATCCATAGGCCAAACCGGCCATCGCCCCTCCCAGGACCATCGACCCCGCCGTCCTGCGCGAAGCCAAAGAGACCCTCATGGCGGCTATTGCCAGCGACTCGGAGCATGAGCGTAGTCCCGAGCCGATGCCATGGGAGACTGCTGGGAGGAAGTCGCTCTCCGCTCAGGAGAAGGCGGCGGCGCTGGAGAAGGGGAAGGAGGAGAGGGAGGTGGGAGCTGAGGCGGGGCGTCGGACTCGCACTGCGCCAGTGCGTGTGCAGTCGGGTTTGTCGGAGATGGAGGGCCAGACGAACAGGTCGGTGAGTGTAGTTCAACGTCTTGGACGGATCTTGGCAACGTGCTGTGCTAACTGCCATCTTCCTCAAACAGCTTGAAATCCGTTTAGCCGCCAAGGGCAAGACAGCCACCAAGCCGGTGGTCAATCCCGCGCTGCAGAAGACGGTGGTGAAGCGCAAGTCGGGGGTGGACACCTCAGATGACGCAGAGGATGAGGAAGAGGAGAATGCGCCCAGGACTCGTAAGAGCAGACAGTCGGTGGGTTAATCAGCTTCGGACGCGACATGAAGAGACAGCCAGCGAGAGCTGACCATGTCACAACAGAGGCCTCGGGTGACAGAGGAGAGCGAGGCAGACGAGCCTCCTTCGTCTCTTCCCGTACCCAAGTCACCGCCCCGTAGGGCCTCGCGCAGCACCGCGCGTGCGTCCACCTCCAACAAGCACATCCCCGAGTCCGATAGCGACGACACCGCTGCCCCCGTCCCTGCTCCCCCACCCCGCAAACCCACTGCGCGTCAACCCGCCACCAAACCTCCAGCAAAGGCCAAACATAAGCCAGAGCCCAAACACTTCGAAGTGCACATCAACCCGGATGCCCTTTTCGACGGTCTTCCTGGAGGCGTGAGGCCCTCCCATGCTAAGGGCCCCGCGGGCGCCCCGGCAAAGAAGATGACAGCTGCGGACCATAAGCTCGCGAATGAGCTTCTCTTCGAAGGCAAGCCCCCCAAGCGGGCGGGTATCCAGCTGAACAGGCGTGGGTCGCTCTTGCATGAGAGCGATTCGCCGGTGGGCGAGAGTGACATGGATGAGGATCTCAGGGAGGAGGACCTCGAGGAACTGGAGAGGCTGTATGACGAGATGGACGAGTCGGAGGAGCTGAGGGAGAGGTCCTGGAAGATGGAGCAAGAGGAGAAAGCCCAGGCTAAGCGCGAGGCGGAGAAGGCCCAGCAGGCGAAAGGGAGCAAGGGCAAGCGACCCGCCCCGCTCTCCAAGCCGGCCGCGGTGGGCAGCCCCGCGAAGCGGTGGATGCAGGATGTGGATGTGGAGACCTCGGAGATGGAGGAGGACGAGCCGGTGCGCCAGGCTTCCAGGCCGCCCATCAAGAAGCACAAGCAACCGCCCCGCCCGACTACACTCAAGAAGAACTATCCGGAGCTTCTCACCGACTCTGCGGCCGGGTCTCGTGTCGCCTCACCCTCTCCCTCGCCTCCGCCTGCGCCGGCGAACAGGGGCACCGCGAAGTCCGCTGTCAAGCGCTCACGCAAGTCTGCGGTACCTCAAACATCGTCCCAACCCGAGCAGGCGCAAGAGGAAGAGACTCCTCTCGCGACGAGCGACCCAGAGCTTGACTCGTCGTACGAGCACTCACCGAAACGGACCAAGATGGCGGGCAAGACACCAGCCCCGAAGAAGGGGAGGTCTTCTGCGGTACAGCAGAGGAGTACGCGTGGGAAGGGGAAGGGGAGGGCGGATGAGGAGGAGCAGGAGAAGAAGGACGAGGAGGAGTTGACGGTCCCGGAGGTGAGTGGCGTAGCGCTGCTGAATAGCGGTCCTGCGTCTTCCGTCACTGATAGTCAATCTCCGCAGATGCTAAACAAGATTGCACCTGTAAGCTCTAGACATTCACCCTCTCAATCACTGCAAGCTGATCCACTAACCGCTCAACCAGATTATGAGGAAGCGCGTCACTCGCGCACAGGGCCGAAAGGCATGACGATATCCCACTGCTCACACCCCAACATCACGTCTCGACACTACGTCTCTATCGCGTCGTTGTACATCTCCTCTTTGCAACTATGTTTGTGCCATACTACCTATGCATGTTACTATAGATATACAGACTCTATTAGTCATCCACAGCACCAGTCCGTACGGCTTGAAGCCGCCAGATCAAAGTATATCAGCAAGCGTATATGGTGCCGCTTATCAAGCGGCATTCGAGAGTCATTTTGCAATTTTCGAGTGCTCCAGCGTTTACGAGTATCCGAATCATGGGTATACATACACCTGTGGCACAGAAAGCAAGATCCACCACAAGCCCCCTTCCCCCTCTGACTCATCACTCCCTTCTCCCAAGCCCATATCCCTTTACTTCGTCTTGACCGACTCTGCCGCCGAGATCTCCCCCTGTTTCGCCAACTCCCCGCTGTACCACGACGTCCACGTCTTCATCCCCTCATCCAGCCCCACCACAGGACGGTACCCCAACAGCCTCCTCGCCTTCTCGATATCATAAAACCTCTGCTGCGTCGCCTGGCTCACCCTGAACCTCGTGAACCCGGGCTCCTTCCCCGAGATCTTGCTAAACAGCTCTGCGAGCGTCGCGAGGATCAGACCGAGCGCGGTGGGCAGCACGATGGTGTAAGGGGGCACGTGCCCGAGCTGACGCCAGATCGTCCTCGCAAAGTCCCAGAAATAGATGGGCTCGCCGTTGGTGATAAAGTACGCCTGGCCAGCGATGGGGATCCCCTCCTCGTCGCCGCCTTCGTCCTTCTGGGACGCCGCGCTGAATTGGTCCATCCGCGTGCGCAGCACCGGACGGAGGTCCGACTCATCCACGAGGCCCTCGTCGAACCGCTTCGCGGCGAGCAAGTCCGCCTGCGTGGGGCTCTTGTTCGGCCCGATAGGGCGCGCGGCCGAGGTGGGCACGCGGTGCTCGCCGAGCGATATGTCGATAGGAGGGAGGGGCTGGCGGAGCGCGGAGAAGGGGTAGATGGTATCGAGCTTGTCCGCGGCGAGGAGGTGCGCGTGCGCAACGTTCCCGACGTAGGTGAAGTCGCCAAGGTTGGTGTTGTCCCCGATCTGCCACTTTGTCTGCCCGTTCTTCACCACGCCGTAGAACCCCGAGATCATCTGCCTGTCCCCCGGGCCAAAGATCCCCGCAGGGCGGATCGCGCAGGTCAACAGAGTCGCACCCGTGCCCGCACCCGCGTCCGTCTTGGCCGCACCGTTCGCCTCGAGCACCATCTTCTCGGCGGCGACCTTGGTCTCGTTGTACGCGTCGAGCGGGACGGCGGGGTAGTCGAGTCGCTCGTCGGCGTTGCAGGTGTCTTCCTTGCCAGAGTAGATGACACCGCCCGAGGAGGTGTAGACGAGCTTGCGGACGAGAGGGGAGGAGAGGGAGGCGTCAAGGAGGGTGCGGGTGCCGCGGACGTTGACGAGCTCGTAGATGGCACGGCCCATGCCGTGCGCGGGGGAGGCGGTGTGGATTATCACGGTGGCTTGGGACTGTGGGTGGGCGTCAGCACCAGCTTGCCTGATCGATTATGAAGCGAAGCGGGAAATGAGCTCACCTTCTCAAGCGCATTCTCCACATCCTCCGCCTTGGACAAGTCACCAATGTAAAAGTTCACATTGCTACCACACCACCGTCTGTCAGCATAAGATCTACGGAGAACTCTCAGACTCGCATGGCCGCCAACTCACGAGTCGAAATGCCTCTGAACGATATCAAACACCGCAACCTGAGACTCGCCCCTGCCGAGGAGCTGCTCGACGATGTGTCGTCCGAGGAAGCCACAGCCGCCGATGACGAGGTAGGATTCGTGGGTGGCCTGCGAGGTCGACATTTTGCTTTTGGGGGGGCGTGGGGGGAGGATAAGGGGGGTGTGGAGATGTATAGGGCGGGAAGGTGTGGATGCCTGAGACGACGAGGGCGAGAGTGAGACGAGAGGACGAGGAGCGTGCTTCGTTTTTAACTAGGGTTAGATATAATGTAGTTACGCTTCAAGTTAACCTCCACACACTTCGTCCAGCGAGAAGCCGAGAAGAAGTCAACAGCCGACTCTTCTTCCGTTTGTCATCCTTCTTCATCTCTCCCTTCCTTCTCACTCTCACAAAGACCACATCATATTAGGTCACCCTGAACAGCTAGTGGATAAGGTATTGACCAACTCAGTACCCATCGACAAATCGAAAACATACCCAGCCTCACACCTCGTCCAAACATACATCACCATCTTACCGCAACACACTCTTTCCCCGCTTAACACCCTCTCGCCGACTACCACTCGACATCTTCCTCTAATACCGCAACGCACACTGGCGACACCAGTGCCCCGCCCGCCCCACCATGTCCCGCCCATACTACACCATAACCCGCTCAATCTTCGACCCCACCCACCACCTCACCTCCACAAACTTCCCTTCCTACCGCCGCCTCCTCCTCCCTTACCTCCAATCGCACAACCTCCTCTCCCACCTCCTCCCCGGCGCCCCCGAGCCCTTCCGCAAGCCCCACGGCGCCCTCGTCCACCTCTTCGAAGCCATCTCGTTCCACCCGCTCGGCGAGACCGCCGGCCTCTCCCCGCCGACCCCGCTCGTCACCTGCTCGGGCTTACCGCTCACTCCCGCCGAGCGGGACTTGTGGGAGGCCTGGGCGGAGAGGGAGCGCGCTGTGCGGGAGGTGTTTGAGAGGAGTTTTACGGCGGGGATGTGGCAGAGGCTGGGGAGGTTGTGGAGCGTCGCGGAGATATGGGACGAGCTCGAAGCAGAGTACATGCCCTCCCCGACGGAGCGCCACGCGCAGATCTACGCGCACCTCAAATCCCGGCGTCTCGTCGAGCGCGCTTCCCAAGCCGACATGCTCCGCCACTGGGAGTGGTACAACGCTCTGATTCAAGAAGGCAGGGAGGCAGGGATGGTGCTCCCCGACGGGGAGGTGACCGAGGCGTGGCTCGGGACCCTGGGTGGGGGGTTGTTGGCGAGGCTGGTGAGGGAGAATTGGGAGGGAATGGATGAGTGGGATGGGAAGAAGAGCTGGAGGGGGATGAAGGCGATGGTGAAGGGGAGGTTGGCGGTACTTCATGAGAACGCGCCGGAGACGGTGGCGTCGATGTCGGCGGCAGCGGTCGCCTTGTCGGGCGGGGCGGGCGCAGAGGAAGTGTACACCTCGAGCGGGAGGAAGGTGCTCGGGGAGAAGTCGGTCAACGTCGGCGGGAAGGGTAAAGGGCGGATGAAAGAGGGTACAAGGCCGACGTCGCAGGGGCTGAGGATGCTGAGCGATGGGAGGGTGGTGCGAGTCTGAGGCGCCGATGTAAGCTAGCCAGTTCGGATGGACGGTCGGTGAGCTGACGAAACGTTTCGTGCACAGCTTATCCCACACATCCGGACTCGACCACAGCTCGGCTGACCAACTCATCAATCTACACCGCACATCGAACACCCACACAGCCCCTTCGCATCTCCAACGCCATACCCCCGACCTCCCTCCACCCGCATCCCTTTTCTCTATCTCCTCCGTTCGAACTTTCGCAACCCAATCTTCCTCATACTACTCAACCACAGTCATTACTCGGACACCCTGGACTCTTGAACATTATATATCCCTTCTTGGACATTTACTGGACACCCACCATCCCATAGCATAGCACTGTCTCTTGTTTCCTAACTTCGTATCCTGTCATTCGCCTGCAAATACAATATGTATCGCTGTTGTCGCGCTCTTCCCTGGGCTGTCTGTCTGTCTGCCAGCCCGGCAGCGTAGTTGACATTATATAATACATCCTATTGGGGTGTTATAGCAGTAGCGCATCTATATATCATCGTCGTCATGCTCTGACACTGGCACTGATCCCCCCCATCCCCACCCCTACACGCTCTGGTCTCCCACCTTGCCCCCCTCCCCAGACGTCCCACCTAAGCCTGCTCCACCGAATCCATCTCATTCTCCGCCACCTCCTTATTATGCTCATTCACACAGTTCCTCCTAAACAACCAAGTCGCGAGCGAGATCGTGATCGCATTGAACACGCACCACGCGAGGAGGATGCCAATGTTCTCGGCGATGTCGTTCTTGGTGTTGAAGATGATGGTGCGGACGACGCGGGAGGCGTTGTAGAAGGGCATGGCGACGCCGTAGCGGTAGATCCAGGGCTGGAGCTCGTGCGGGAGGGAGACGACGCTGCGGGACGGAGGTCAGCGCGGGACGCGTTTGATAGGGAAGAGAGGGGCAACTCACGAGACGTTGGAGATAATCAAAGGCAACAAGAAGAACGAAACAAACTTGGGCCCCACCACAGTGATCAAAAACTCTGTCGCCCCGCCAACGGCACCCATCCCGAGGAACAAGGTGAACCACCAGAGGAAGAACCCGCCCGCGTAGGTGTAGTGCGCGCCGAAATGGATCTTGAAGGGGAGGTTGATCATGGCGAAGAAGAATGAGATGGGGAGGTAGAGGCAGAGGGGGGAGATGATGCGGTAGAAGATGTATGACCGGGTGTTGAGGAATGGTGCGCTGCAGGATCGTCAGTATTGGCCCCCTCGCGCTTTGTGCTGCCACACTCACATGATCTCGCGAACAGCATTGTTGGTCATGGTCATGATGAACGAAAAGATCAACATGTAGATCAGCCCGACGAGGGTGATGGCCGTCGCCACAGGCTGGTTGTACGGCCGCAAGTTGGTGAGGGTGTACCACACGGGTGTGGAGATGGTGCTCGGCGCTTGGGCGAGGAGGGTCATGGCCGTGGCGTTGTTCGCGTTGGCTTGCAGGCTGTAGGGGGCGGGATGTCAGTTGATGTACGCACGGCGGAAGCCAGGCGAGGCTGAACTCACTACTGCGCTACGCTTCGCGCATTGTACTGCCCGACCGAGCTCGACAGCGCCGCCTGGATATACGGCAGCAAATACGTGTTGACCGCCGTCTCCTGCCTCGCCTGCGCGTAAAACACCTCAATCGCAGATGACGCGTTGTACGACGCGAGACCATTCTGGCGGGCCGAGGTGAGTGCGTCGGAAGCGCCAGAGTTGATGACGACGGATGCCCAGACGCCCTCGTTGACGACGTCGTGCTCGATGGAGGCGACGTCGGGGAAGTCGGCGGAGGGGGTGGTGAAGTAACGGAGGTTGGTTTGGGAGAGCTGTGGGGGGGGTGTTGGCGGGGCGCGGCTGGGGAGGTGGGGGGGAGGGGACGTACGAGGAATTGGGAGATGGTCGAGCCAATCTCACCGCCGTCGCGGTCAATGACCCGCACAGTGAGCTTATCCGTGTACCTGTTCGACTTCCAAACTGCACCCCAAACAAGTCAGTTCGACCTTCCTCACGGCGATATTAGCTCCAGAACTGGACTCACGGGAACCCCAGTACACGGGTAGACACAGCCACATGACGACCGTGGTGATCACACATGTCCCAATGAGGATTTTGAAGGCGATTTTCCGGAACATGGCCATCTCTGGGTCAAAGACTGCGTCACGATCGCTCGTTAGCCTACCGCCATCTCCGCCGCACACGGAACCCCCGCCCCGCCCCGCCCCGCCGCCGCCCCATCCCGCCTCGCACCCCTCTCACCGCGGGCGCCGACCACCCTGGCAGACGCAGACTCACAATTATACTTGTACTTTTCCATCTTCTTCTTCTCCCCTGGCGCGAGCGCGGCCTCTGCGACCCCTTGCGCCGGTCCCAAATTATTGGCCGTCTGGGCCTCTGGCGATGTATACTTTTTGGCGCCCCGGCTGACGTACACCTCGAGCGGTGCGAACCCGTCCTTGTCGCGCCCGCTCCCATCGCCGCCATCCCGCGCACCGCCCATCGTGGCGTCGCCTGTACCGCTACGCTCACGCGAGCCGCTTGGGAGCTTCTCGTTGTCGCTGGGTGCGAAGGGTTCGGGGGCAGTGGGTCCGGAGGGGTAGGCGGAGTTGGGGTCGACGTCGGCGTCGCCCGAGGTGGGGGCGGTGGGGGGCATGGTGGTGGAGTGGGAGTCGGTGTCTGGGGGGAGCTTTGTGTGGGCTGAGGAGGTGGGGGAGGGGTTGTGGACGGTGGATGTGGTGGAGTGGGCAGCTGTGGACATGGGCAGTGGCGGGGTGTGGGGGGGGTGCAGGGTGGTTGTCGAGCGAGCGAGGGAGCGGCGTGTGGCGGAGAGATGTGAACGGTGGCTGCGATGGGGCGTGATAAGATACTGCTCTTCCCGTGACTATTTATACCGCGGCCCTCGGTTTGGGAAAGAAGAAGATATGTTGTGAAGACGTGCCCGATCCCCGACTGACTGAGCGATTAACTTGCGGTGACCAACCCTCTTGCGGTGTTTACCAAGCTGCCCGCGGGAGTAAGGTTTGGCGGGGGATTTCTGTCTGCAGATCAGTCAGGCTTTGAAAGCGGATTGGTGAGCAACAGATCTCTATGCATCTGCCTCCCTTCTACCCCCCCCTCCCCCCCTCCCCCATGCCCGCTGCCCATGCCCGAGCTCCCTCCACTCCACTCCCGTTGACAAAGCCAAAAAACCGCTCACAAAGACAGGCTCAGGCTCGGTTTCGCCACCAATCCATGACCGAGCACCCCGGCCACCGTCACCCGGCATCTCCGCAGCCCCAGGCACCACCAGCCTCGCTTATCTCTCTGCCGCCCATCATGTCACGCATTCGTTGCGTGCCCGGCTCCTCCTTCTTGCTCTCCTGCTGCATATACTGCCCGACTTGCCGCCATGCCCGGGGTGCAGTGGCCCCGCAAACTCAAACTCGCTCATCTGTACAGTCATGATGCCTTCTGGTCCTACGTTCTCCCTTTGTCATCACCACAAGCACCACCACAAAGCATGATCAAGCCGTATCATCAGTAGGTTCATCACTCGCTGACACACCAATGCAGGTATCTCCCACCAGCTCCATGCAGCGTACATTCACGTGCTGTATGAGTCGTCTTCTTCGCCGTGAACAGCATCTCTCTCCACTCTAGCGTCTCGTTCTCGTCTCCCTCAGCGCCCTCTTGCGTCTCATCAGTCTCGCTTGCCCCCTTCTTACTCATTCACCTCGCCCTCTGACATATCCGCCTTCTCCTCGCCGTCTCCGTCCTCATGGCCCACCCTCAGCTTCTAGAATGGGGATGACCGCCGGGATGGCGGAATATAGGAGATGGGATGCGAGTGTGGGATGTGATTGAAGAGGACACTACTGATAGACAGATCGTTGAGACTGCTGGGGCGGCGGTTGACAGTAGGCAGAATGACATCCAAAGGAGGTCAACACGTGGTGTGGATTAATGGAGTGATGCTTGAGGTCTGATCCCGTTCCCCACTCTTCAGCAGAAGATAGCATCAGCCAACTCACTTGCTTTCACTCACACATCATCCCGAACAACCCGAACAAAAGCAGCACACCCAAGCCCACATGAGAACCTTCCCCACGATGCTCAGGCGCTCCGCCGTCGTCGCTCTCAAACCGGCCATCTCCCACACCGTCACCGTCCGCTACAAACCCACCAAAGTCCGGATCTATGGGCCCAACTCTGCGCCCCCACAGGAGGTCGTCATGTCCGTCCCCATCGGCCTCGAACCCTCCCACCCTTCGTTCTCGCACCTCGTGAACCTCATCCCGGAGAACAGGAGGATCTTGGGCGAGTCGTCGGGAGGGGTGAGCGGCGGCGATTATTTGCGTAACCCGCGCGACCCATATGTGAGTTTCATATCGCCTATGTCGTCCCTACCCTTGGCCACATCCCTCTGACCGCACGCTACAGGCTTTCAGTAAGGAGCTGGACAAGCTTGAGGCCAACATGGAAAAGCTCAAGCAGAGCATCATGGAGGAGGAAGAACAGAGGAAAGAATGGAGGACGGAGATGAAAGACTGGAAGAGGGTGTTGGCCGCCGACAAGGCCTTTGCGCGTTTCCCGGAGGCTTCTTACCTCATGCTTGCCTGTGAGTCTGCGGCTCTGAGTGACGGGAGACGAACGGTGGACGTCTCTGACATTCATGTTTAGCGGTTGGGTCGCGTATCGGGAAGGGCATGGTCAAGAAGCAGGGCGAGTTCGGTTTCACTTATCGACAGCGCTGTGTCCGAGTTGCTCTTCAAGGTGTGTCGAGCGATGCTTTGTTTCCATCTCCTCTGCAAGAGGATCACTTGCTGACAGACGCCGTCTATCACAGCCAGCGAAGAAGACATCGCCTCCATCCCAGACTACCAGACCCGCCAACTCCTCCCCATCCTCCAAACCCTATACGACCCCACCCCTTCCCGACAGCACCTCCTCGACGTATACGGGTACTACGGGCAGACATACCCCCCGACGCCCGACGAGTTTGCGGCGTACATCAACGACCCGGAGTATTACGGGCTCGACAAAGTGTGCCCGGGTGTGCTTGAGGCGATTGAGGGGGGGAAGGGTGGGCTGCTGGTTGAGGGGTGGAGGAAGGTGTATGAGGAGTGGAAGGTGATGGATGAGTGGGATGACTGGAAGGATGTTGAGTGGGAGGAGGAGGGGGAGGGGGAGGAGGCGAGTGGGGGGGAGTGTTAGGTGCCAGGCTAGGGTGTGAATGTGGCTGGAGTGGGGGTGAAGATAGGAAGGGATTAGCTCACTTGTACAAATAGCTCTACCTGTTGATACAGGATGGACGTCCTCAAGTTCTGTACAACACATACATCCATGCATGAAAGTTTCCTAGCATCGGCTCTAAGCCGGTGCAAAGTCCGGCACTTCCTGACAGTCTAGGGCTCATGTGTGCCACACCCAGTTCGTTGTGCTGTCCATCACCAGATGCTCCTCATCACAACGCATAATCAAGCCGTAACCATATATTCATCGCTCACATACCAGTACTCTCCATGCAGCGTGCGTTGTTCACGTATTACCATCTCCCACACTCGTTGGTTTTTATATTCTCACACCGCGCCAGATCGCGCCTGCCACACCCTCTCTCCCCCTCCTTCTCTCGTCCCATCGTATCGTACTGCTACCACACCGCAAAGAAAGAAGAAGAAGACGAGTAAAAACAAAAGAAATCACACCGCCCGACAACGATGACCATCCCCAGAGATTGATCGATGCAAAAAGAGGCGGGAAACCAGACCAGACCGAGGGGTTGGGGTTTAATGCCCGTTAGCCTGGCCCCCGTTGCCCATGCTGCTGAGCGCAGCATCCGCCTTGGCGAGGTCCTTCTCGGACAGCCTGCGCCCGCCAGAGGGGGTCTGCGTGCCAGAGATGGCGGACGCGAGCGAGTCGGAGCGGTTGCGGGGTTTCATGACCTGTGTGAAAGGGGAACCCAAACAAGCAGGTCAGCGTCGTAATCCTTTTACGTACAAACTCGGCCGGTGACGCGGTAAGCCAGCCGGGCATAGACGGCGATTGGCATGGCCATTGGCCGCGGACTATGACAAGTCAAGAAACGACACTCACGAGAGGGAACGGGTAGTGGTTCTCATCGTCGTCGTCGTTGATCCCTCGCCAGCCTGCACCCACGCTCATCAGCTAAATCGCCCCTCGGCCACCCCCCAGCTTCGGCCAGACTCACTCTTCGCGCCCATGTAGTCCTGCGTCCCGAGGTGCTCCATCTCCTCAGTAAGCGTAGCATAGTCCCCGGGGGTCATCATCCCCGTCCTCATCTTCGGGCTCCCCGGCGCACTGAGCGGCGCGCCCACGCGCTGCACCCCCGTAAAGTCCGGCTCGTCGTCGTCAAACGAGTCCGGGTACGCTCGGCGGAGCGCGAGCTGGCGGGCCTTGACGTATTCGAGCCCGAGGGACTTCCAGTCGAGCAGCTCGGAGAGGCGCTCGGTGCGGTTACGCTGGTTGATGCGCTGGCGGCGCGACTTGGTGGAGAAGGCGAGGAGCTGGTTGGTGAGCTGGTTGACAGAGTCGTCGATGCCTTGCCCGCGGCGGTCGACGATGTAGCAGCCGTAGTCCTACGCGATGGGGGTCAGCTATGTCGTCCGGTCAAAGGGTAACGGAGAAGCTAGCTCACCTCGGGAGACTCGAGGAGGTCCTCCATGAAGCACCCGAAACCAGAGAGGTTGGTGGTGACGTTGGGGATACCCATGACCGTGCACTCTGCGGGAGTGTACCCGAAAGGCTCGTCTATCTCTTCCGTCAGCCCTATTCTTTCTAACCACCCCACGAAAAAGACGACACTCACAGTAACTGGGGAAGACACCCAAGTGGCACCCTCGCACAAACTCCTCATAGTCCAACCCCAAGATCGGGTTGTTCGAGTTCAAAAACTCTGGGTGGAAAATCACCTTGACCCTGTCCTGGGGCCTGTTGAACAGCTGCACCCTACGGATCTGGTTCAAGATCGGGTCGTTCGAGTCGTCCGCCATGTTGTGCGTCACGATCGGCGGCAAGCTGTTGCGCTTGAGCGCAAACACCCTTCGCTTGAGGAGGACCTTGTCCTCAGACGAGAGGAGGTCCTCGGCGTTGGGCAGCTCGGTGCCGTGCTCGCCAGAGTAGCGCGCGGCGTGCTCAAAGATGCGCTTGCCGATGCGCGCGGTGACTTGGTCGACGCAGTCCTTGAGCTGATGCGTGACGGCCTGGCCCTTGAGCGCCTCGATGGTGTACGAGTTGGTGGCGGCGGGCATGATTATGAAGGCGACGACGGTCGTCTTGGAGCCCATCTTCTGCAGACGGTGGTTGAGTCCTGCCCCGCGTGTCACTCATCAGCTCGCGCCTCTCCCACACCTTCATACGGACGACTCACGCGCCAAACTCTCGATAAACATATCGACACCCTTGTTCCTAAACTCGTATCGACCAGCAGTGAACATGTAGAGCGTGTTCTCGAGGTCAAAGTCGTAGTGCCCGTAGAAGTGACCTCGAATGAAGTCGTTGATCTTCTCCTTGGACTGCACATGCAGGTTCTGGAACTCGTGCATGGCCGCGAACTTCTTGACGTTGAGACCGTTGGGAAGGACTCCGTCTGCGCGGGCGGGGTCAGTCTATGGAGCTTGGGGATGGATGATAGAGGTACTTACCAGGCTTGCGCTTGAGCAGGTGCTCGCTCTCGAACGCCGTGATGTGGCTGACGGTGGTAAACACGTCCGCCGAGTGCGCCGCCGACCTCTCAATGCAGTACCTAACCCCTTCGTCAGCTCCGCTTCCGATTCCGCCCACCCCAGCCCAGTTTTCTACGGCTCACCTGTGGTAGATACCCCTCTTACCAGCCTCATGGTCCACATCAAAGTACGCCAAGTTGTTGTAGAAATCCACACTCCCCGCACAGAGGTATCGCCCGAGCAGGGTCGCGTGGGTGGTGAAGATGGTGGTGACGTCGATATGTCGCTTCCTGCAGAGCGGGATGGCGAGGCCGGCCTGCCACTCGTGGAAGTGGGCGATGATGGCGGTGCTCGTCTCGCGCGCGGCGAACTACGGGGGAGGGGGCGTGTCAGCGTGTGGGCGTGCCAGGTGGGTCATGTGGGCGGAACGTGTTTGGGGGCGTGGGACGCAGGACGCACCTCGCCGAGGAACCAGGCGACCATGTAGCCAAACACGATGGTCTCGTTCGTCTCGTGGTCATTGGGAGGGGAAGGGATACCCGCAAGGTTCCAGAGGTCCGTCTTCCACTCGTCCATTCTATACCATCCCCATCAGCTCCGCTCTGTACCTTCCGCAAAAACGACCCCGGAAAAGCGGGACGTACCGGTCGTAGCACGAGCCAGTGTCGAAGAGGAGCACCCTCGGCGCCCCCTCGATGAGCCATCGACCGTATATGAGCTTGACGCCGCGGTCCTGCATCGACTTGATCGTGAGGGCGAACGGTGACCCAGGCTCACTGCGCGCGCCGCGTGTCAGCTCTGTCGACGACTCAACCAGAGGCTAGGGCTCGACTCACGGCTCTTCCGACTCAACCTCCATGGGCGCAGACTTGTACGACAGGGGACCGATCAGGCATGCTCTGAGGTTCCGCTAGTCAGCTTCCGCTTTCTTTTGAAACACTTGAGCTAGAGGAAGGGGAGGGCGGGGGACTCACCGGTCGCCGAACTCTCGGACAGTCACGGGCACCTTGGTCTTGATGACGGTGTAGATACCGCCGACCTTGTTGGCGACCTCCCAAGCACACTCAAAGAGCAGCGGGGAGTGGACGGAGCGGACCATGGTGTGTGCGTGTGTTGTGGAGCGGGTGGAGGTGGAGGTGGGTGTTGTGGGGTGGGTATGGGGGGTATGCTAATGCTCGTTGCTGTGAGAGGATCGGGTGTGAGCGGAAGCTACCTCAATACAGTCTCGACGAGATATATGTATAAAAGTGAGAGAGAGGATGAAAAAGCGAGACGACGGCTGCCAGCCTTTGCAAGGGCACACCGGATCTAGCTAAAGGCAGGTAGACAGGGCTGGGATCGAGCTGAACGGATGGGTGCAATGTTGGCAGATGCAGGGTCGGGCCTGGCCCGCCCTTGGGGCGGTCGGCTGTCTTGCCTTTTGGCCGGACACATGGAACAGTGAGGCGGTGGGGGGAGGTGTCAAGGCCGGGAAGGGGGTGGCATGGAGGACAGTGCTGGGGAGAGGGGCGGAAGGAGCAGTGGGAAAAGGTGAAGCAGCGCAAGGCCGACGCAGGAGAGAGACGGAGAGTGACGTATGACAATGAGAGGGACTTGCCTTTCTTGCTGCTCGTGGGGGAGCCGTGAGAGATATTGAAGCTGGGGAAGTGGGGAAGGGGAAGAGAGGGGAGGGAGGGGGCGTATAAGTAGCGGTGTGAAGAGGAAGAAGGAAGAAGAGAAGCGAGGTGAGGGATGACGGGGCAGGAGAGAGTGAGGAGAGAGAAGGAGCACCTGGCAGGGCCCAGTGGGGCCTCGGATTATTCCCAAATAAGGTAATTACGCCGCACGCTACTCAGGGAGCCCCGCCTTTCTACCCTGCATCTCCGGCCCGCCCAATCAGGAAAGACGTCATACCCATCATACTGCCACGTGCAGAGCGGCAACAGCATCGGCAACTCGCCCGGGAGCCTTCGTGGGTGGCTTGGTGGCTGGCTGTGGCTGTCTCTTCTCCTGTCTCTGCTCTGTGCCACAACATGTCAGATGACCTCTCTTCCATGCAACGCCTCTCTCAGGTCTCACCACACAGACACCGTCAAACAGCTCAGACACTCATCTGCTTCCCTGCGCCGCCGGATGTGGCAGCCGGCAGTGACGACGACGAGCCCACAATCAGCGATAGAGTCGTCGACTACTGTAATACCATGCACAACATATAAGAGATTTGTACTAATGCCCCGTCATACCCGGAGTGCCCCCCATTGAAACACCCTCTACTTCTACCCCTACCAGCTCCCCACGAGCGGCACCTTCCCCAGCGCCCTCCTCCAGATCCCCTTCTTCTTGATCTCCACTTCCACCTTCGTCTCCCCTGCACTCCGGTCTACTGTAGCCTTGTACTCCCTCCCCTTTTCCTTCGTCTCTTTCAACATCTCCTCAATCTTCCTTTCTACCTCCTTCTTCCTCTCTTCCTCCTCCTTCTCCTCCATCTCCTTCTTCATCTCTCTCTCCTCCTTCTCCCTCTCCGCCCGCCTCATCTCCCTCCTCGCCCTCCTCTCCTCCTCCCTCGCAATCCTTGCCTTCACCCTCCTCTCACGCTCCACCACGAGCTCAGACCGATCCCAATCCCGCCCAAGCGCCTCTTCGATCTCCCATTGGATGCCTTCGTCGGTGCGCCGCCAGCCGAGGTCGAGGACGAAGCCGACACCGCGGAAGCGGAGGTCGAGGTACCCTGGGGGGAGGGGCTTGGTCTTGCGGGCTGTAGGGGCGGCGGCAGTGGAGGCGGGGGGTGGCGCGACGTCGGTAGGCGCGGGGTCGGGATGGGAGGTAGACTCCGGGGCGACCGTCACAGCCGAGCTCTCAGGCCCTCGTCGACCAACGAAGGAGGCCCAAAAGCCTGACAGCCTGCCTCCCACCGATCCCGATTTCGCCGACTCCCTCTCCACTTCCCCAGCTTGCCCCTTGTCGGCCTCCGCAGCCTCCGCCGCTGCCCTAGCCTCCTTCTCCTTCTCCTTCTCTTTCACCTCCCTCTTCCTCTCCTCCACCTTCCTCTCCCACTCGTACCCCAACGCCTCCCCCATCTCCCTATACCCCACCAACCTCGGCTCCCACACCCTCCCCGCGTTGAAGTCGAACCAAGCCCGGTAGGGCACGGGCGAGGAGAGTGGTAAGGCGGAGAGGGCGTCGGGGGTGGTGAGGTGCCGGGTATCGGGCGGGGAGGTAAGGTGGTGTATGGAGAGAGGGGTGGATGGGGGGGAGGAGGTGGATGGGGAGGTGGTGTAGGTGTTGAGGAAGGGGGAGTTGGGGGAGGTGGAAAGGAAGAGTATGGAGAACTGCCGTATTGATCATTGTCAGTCCGTATGCACTCCGATTTGCAGACAGAAGGGAACTATACATACGAGAACGAGGCAGTAGCCGCAAGGCCGGAGGGCAAAGAACAAGGCCAGAGTGAAGATTATGAGGAAGAAGGGTGATGCGGCCTGAGTTGGTCATGGTGTCAGCGCGATGTCGCTAGTTTGCTCGGCTCATTTTCGATGCCCAATGTGACACGCAGCTGTAGGGGTACGTAGTGTTCCCCCTGGTAGCTTTCTGAAGGCTCGACACATGGGCTGAGAGGGGAGAGACTCACGGGCATCGGGAAGATGAGAGAGTACAGTATGATGTCCTTGATGCACAACATGGTGGGCGAACGTCCTATCCTTCGTGGATCTCTTGCAGGAGGTTGAGGATATGGCGACCTTGCGGACACCTTTTGATGTGGTTCTCTTGGTTCACTGAGAGTGTGGGCTTGAGGTTGATGGAAGGAGAGAACAATGACAAGAAAGAGCGAGGGAGCCGGAGACTCAACGACGAACAAAGAAGAGTAGTGCGCAAGTCATCGGTCATGCGCGCAGGCTGGGTGGGCGGCGATCGCCGTCGGGCTTGCTTGACCAGCCTTCTTGGCGTGCGCGCCAAAAGGAGGGGGTTCATCATGTTCTTTGCTTTCTTGCCTTTGCCTTCAGCAAGAAGAAGTAGTCCATCCTCTATCTGCATACACTGGTCTGGAACGGTATCTCCTGCCCACAAACCATCACGATATCAACTTCAAGCATTCATCAAGACCATGATTACGACTATTCGATCAGGAGTAAGAGCCAGCAGTAGGCGGTATAGACATCATCCTCATACGTGAGCACTGCAGTCAATCACCTCACGCTTCGTCGTTTGGGGGCACCGTCGTCCTTGAAGAGCGTCAGAGACGGATTGCTATCATAAGTGCTGCCACCCACAAGCTGTCGCTGCCAATAATGACCCTCTCCATTATCTTCCGACTTGGTAGAGACGGCCGAGTAAAGCACCGCCATATTCCTGCCTCCGCCGAGATGCCCCCAAGCCGCTCCCCTATCGAGTCTCGTCTTCCCATCCGCTGATTCGACGGTCCTATCCCAACCCTCCGCGCCACCTTGCCTCATCAACTTCACCACCTGAGTTGTCATCGTCCAGCGGCCAGGGGGTCGACACGTAGTCGCGCGCCGAAGCTGATAAGGCAGGGAAATCCCGCTGATCAAAGAATGGACCGTAGGGAAGTTTAAACGGTGGGTAGTCTGGCATTGAAGAGACCTTATTGTTCTCAAAGAACGCGTCCGAGACATCTTCATAGTTAAGACAAGTTGTCGAGCGGTCAAATCACGGCAAAGCCGAGTGCGTGATGGTTCCATCCTCTCCGATGTCCTTTGCGGGGATCGTCCTCATATATAAGAAGCACTTTCCATCGCCCTCACTCTTGAGGTGAGTTCTACCAGCTCGATTAGTTTGCGCTTGGGCCCAGCTGGGTCTTGGGATCCCGAATTGCTCATAACGGAGCTCGGATAACGCTGACCTGGTCTCTTGGTCCAGCTTGTCGAGGTCACCTTTGGACCGCCTCATTTCATTGACGGCATGGGATGCCTTGTGGTACTTTTCGGGGTCGGCCTCCAGGAAAGCATCGATCTTACTACCATCAGCCTCAAGTTCGCTCCCAAAGAGCTCGGCGTGGATCATCTTGCCCATCTCAAAGGTGGCGGGGGCGTAGGTGAAGCCCCCGGCATCGTGGAGGCGGCTGACGGATGAGAAGAAGCTGGAGATGGTTCGGTCGCGATCAGCTTCGGACAGACCGGTCGTGGGGGTAGAGCTGTCGTGCAAACTGAGCTGGTCAAAGGGAGACTGGATGGTCTCTGCAGAGGATGAGGGTGTGGTGTCTGGGTTGATTTGATGGCTGTCATGTCTGTGATGACGGGAAGTTTGTCCAGGTTCGGTGGTAGGTGACGGTTCGATTGCTGGGTACCACACATGTTATACTATCAGGGCACCAGCTATGTACTCATGAATCGATAGTGATTTGAATGCCCGACCGAATACACCTTCTTCTCCGGTCATTTATTGATGACAGGAGTGCTGGAAAGACGATTGTTGTTCCGTGAAGAAGTCTCCAATCAATGGGCCTTTCATTCACCCTGTCTTTTGAAAGGTGGCTCAGATTCTGTTTTATTACTGTGGCTACTTTCATTTGAGATAGCCTGCTACACTAATGATGGACATCCATACATCCCAAGTAGTAAGATACAGAGTGCCATATCGCACTTTCCGTCTTGATAGCGGCGCATGGGGTGGAGGAGGCTCCTACGAGGGCGATACTCCTCCGTTCATCGCCGCTTGCCCGTCTCGTCTTCTTCAGAACCTCAAACAAACCCCCACACCATCATCATCCTCAGATCCCACCCCCCTTCCCACCCCTCCCCATCCGGCTCCACCTTCCCTAGGAGTTCACCTTCCCGCACCCCAGCCCACCTATCCAGCATCCTCTCAAACCACGCCATCTTCCTCTCATACCGTCCTTCTTCCTCTAACGGCCGCTCCATCTCTCCGGGCTCTGTCGTCTTGGCGTACCGGACCATCTCTTCCATATACGCCTTCACGTCTGCTGGGAGAGCGGATGAGGCGGAGGAGCGCGAGAGGTCGGCGAGGATGAAGAGCGGTTCGAGCATGAAGAGAGCGTAGTGCCTTGGACGGGTACGCCGGCGGTCTCGGGCGAAACATTGTTCTGGAGTAGGGTGGGTGGCAGACCACTCGTCGAAGAAAGTGGTGGCGTAAGAGCGGGCATCGGTGAGGGAGGTAACGGAGAGGTGGGTTGCAAGCTGGATAGCGACCACGAGTCAGCTGGGGTGATGTGATGTGGTGGGCGGGGGGATGTCTTACTTACGATAGCATGGTACCAAACCGTCTTGTTATCATCGCACCGTTTCACATCCTCCGCCTGCTCGCACGTCTTCATCCACTCAGCCTGGCGGGTAATCCAGAACTTCATCGCATCCGCGAGCTCGGGGTCCAGCCGGTCGGAGATGAGCCGGAGACTATGGTCGACGAGGATGATGAAGCGGATCTGCGGGGTGGCCTTGCGTGTCAGCTGGAGTCACGAAGTGTCGAGCAAGCTGGATGTAGGGCGCCGTCGGATAGACGTACGGCAATCTCGAAAGCGTAGTCACCCTTCAGAGGGATGTCACCAGGCCTGCACTGCGCGTACATCACCTCCGGTACCATCCTGTCCGGCCCCTCATCGTCAGCCGCCTGCGTGCGATGTGTCCCCGCTCGCTGTGGTTGCGCTCACCGTGTATCCTCGTCCACAAAGAACACTCTCAAGAGCTGCTCCACACGAGCCAAACATCCCTCTGCGAGGTCGGGGAGGTGAGCAGCCCCGAGGGCGAGGCAGTGTACGGCGCGTGCCATCTTTTGGAGCTGCTTTTGACCGCCGGGAGAGTCGCAGTCTACATAGCCCGCCATCAGATGATGGTTATGTACCATGTCAGCTCTGACCGCTGTACGTCTCAGCGTGTCGTCCAAGCTTACATGGGTTACGCTTGCCATCACGATGCACTGCGGTGATCCGCCCCAGTGGCATCTCTGAGATCAGCGTCGGTATCGGTGGTGGTACCAAACCAAGAAGCTCGCTCGCACTCACCCCACACCCCAGGCTCGGTCTCCCAGTAATAAGGCTTGAGCGTGAACAAGTGGTTCTTCCCCTCGGGGCAGAGAAGCACCGAGTTGGTGACCGAGTACGTCTCGTCCGAGGCGAAGTGGACGTGAGTGTCGCATAGCTGGCGGAGGAGGGAGAGGGTGTGCGCGCTGGGGGGAGGGGTGGAGATGGGCGCCGGGGTGAGGATTTCTAGCGGGTGGTCTGGGATGGGGACGGACATGATGTGATGGGCCTGACGGGATTTGGATGCACCGTATGATACGTACAGTACTGTTTATCATCATCATCCTGCCTGCTCGTCGATGATGTGCGATGCAATAGCAACGCAGGAACAACAAAGGATGCCTCCTCCTTCGCAACTGAAGGGACGGTCCTTTGTGTGTGTGAACGGACATGTAAGAGTGCCTTACCTTGTTGATCCCCAATATAGCCCATACCATGGCGTGTATGCATGGACTTCCTCATACTGGCATTATTGTCCGTTGAACATCACTCCCCATCTCACACAAACCCCCAGATCATCCTCATCCTCTGTGTCCACTCGCCACCCTCCCACCCCCTTCCATCCGGCGCCTCCCCTCCCCTGTCCCCCTTGCCCGTCCACCCTGCCAGCATCCGCTCATACCACGCCCACTGTGGCCTGTACCTCTCCTCCGCCTCCAGTGTCTCCTCAAGCTTCCCCGGCTTCACTGCCTTGGCAAAGTCCAGAAGGACACGCAGGTATCGCCCCACCTCGGGGGTGACCTGACGCTGCTGGGAAAGAGTCAGCTCTGCGAGGATGAAGAGCGACTCGAGGGCGAAGAGAGTGTAGTGCCGCGGGCGGGTGCGCTCGAGCTCGTGGGCAAAGTACTGCTCGGGAGTAGGGTGGGCGGAGCTCCAGTCGCGAAAGAAGTTGGTGGCGTAGGAGCTGCCCTCAGAGGGATTGTTGACGGAGAGGTGGGACGCGTACTGATGAGGTGATGTCAGATCATTGGTGAGTCGAAATGCGCAAGAAGTAATGACCCACAATGGCATGGTACCAGAGAGCCTTGTTGTCCTCGTACTTGCGAGCCGCCTTGCCCTGATCCGAGGAATCCATCCACTCGGCCTGGGTCTTGATCCAGCCCTGTATGGTCTGGACAAGGTTCTTGTTGATGAAGGGAGCGGCGATGCGGATGGCCTGGTCCACAAGGATGATGTAGCGAAGCTAGTGGGCATGAGATACCGTCAGTGGTGTCAGAGGTAACGAGCAGGATGTTATGGTACCCACAGCAATTTCGAATGCATAGTTACCCTTGAGAGGCTTGTCCCCAGGCTGGCACTGGGCGTACCACACCTCGGGAATCATCCTGATAGCACCGTATCGTCAGCTCAGATTGCACCAGTCCCTTTTGGCCCAATCGCAGCTCACCGAGTCTCTGGATCCACAAAGAAGACATTCAGGACCTTCTCCATCCTCTTGATGCATCTGTCTCGGTACTCTGGTGCGTGCTGGATCCCGAGAGCGAGGTTGTGCAGAGTAACGGATACCAGCTCGAGCTGCTTTTGCCCCTGCGGAAGGTCACAGTCTGCCGGGGAAAGCCGTCAGTCGTCGGTTTCTCTTGTAGGGAAGTTCATGGGCTTACACGGGTTACGAGTACCGTCCCTTCTCTCTATTCCGGGATGTTAGCACCTTGCTCTCAAAGACTCAAACAGCAACGCGGGAACAAGGCAACCCACCCCAGCTGCCTCCGGGCTGAGTCTCCCAGTAGTACGGCTTGAGCGTGAAGAGATGATTCTTTCCCTCCGGGCAGAACAATTTTGAGTATGTCACAGAGTAGACCTCATCTGACTCCACCGCCTTGCGACATATCTGCTTGATGAGCTTGACGCCCTCGGGAGTGGGGTCGGGGCGCGGGAAGGGTGTGAGGATCTCGACGGGCTTTTTGGGGATGGAGAGGGTCATTTTGAGGCTGTTTTTCTGGAGGCGTGGTGGTGGAGAGAGTAGTTGCAAAGTTGGGGGCGTTTACAGATGGGTCCCCAGTGACTCATGCGTATATATTTGAGGTGAATGATGATGGGAACATCATATTGTACAAACTGCATGTCGGGAAAAGCTAGCCTCTCACCGCGTCATAGCTCATGCTACCCCACGGGAGAGAATGCTTCCGCGAGCGCGACGCGTGCCCGGCGAATGGAAGGCTAGGATCCCATCCTCAACTCTTGAGTGTCGTCTTGACAGGTCCTCACCTTCTCCTGTTACGCAAATTCAAGACCAGATCTAGATGGTATCCATACAACAGCTTCGATCTGACAACCCGGCACACTCCCCCCACCGCTCTCTACCTAATGCAAGAACCCCGACTGCTTCCACCTCCTCGTCCACAGCGCCGCCAACTCCGGTCCCACCTTCTTCACCTCACCCTTCATCGTCGGCGACTCGCTCTCCACCCTCTCCACCTTGAACTCCATCGGCGCCTTCTCCGTCTTCTTCCCGATCCTGTTTTGGTAGAACCCAAGCAGCTTGTACGTAGGGTTGACCGTCACATCGGGGTTAGACTTGGCGAGACGGTCGAGCCACTCTGCGCGGGAGACAGTCTCAAACTGGAGGCCGCCGGCGGTGAGGCCTGCGAGGATGTCGGACCAAGATGCGAGGTGGGAGTTGAGGACGTGGTAGACGGAGGCGGAAGAGGGGGTGAAGGTCTGGGAGGCGAAAGTGACGACTTCGGTGATAGTGGCCGCGGCTTGGTTGACAGGAAGCCACGAGGGTTTCTTAAGAGGGTAGCACGTCAGCTATGTGCGATACCACAGATGCGTTTGTCATAGCTCACCTCTTCAAGCATAGGGAGCGCGTTAATGGCGTTGGCAGACTTGAACATCAGGGGCCAGGCCTCGGTCTCGTTCCATACACCGCTGTGCGACAGCGTCAGCTGCGTTGCTTCAAGGCCAAGACGAGTCAACTCACTTTTCGGTGTCCCCAGCCAGCTGCCCGATCCTCAGCACTCCACACCGCGCAGCCGTCTCCTTCCCCGCCCTCTCCATGATCTTCTCCACAACCCACTTGCTTCTCCCGTACCCCATCCCCGTTGCCTTGTCTGGCGTCTCAGCAAAGCCCTCCTCAACCACCGCCTCCGTGCCGCCCTGCCTCGTCCCCACCGAAGACGAGAAGAAGAACGCCGGCTTGGTCTGCTTCGGCGACTTGAGAGTCAGGTTGAGCAGGTTGACCGCGCCCCCAATGTGCTCGTCATACGACTCGATAGAGAGCACAAAGTTGACGGGCCAGGCGTTGTGAATCACAGCGGTCGTCTCGGTGCGGAGCGTCTCGTACTCCTCAGAAGCCAGGCCAAGGTCCTCGCGGTTAACGTCCGCAGCAAAGGAGACGATCTTGGCCTCAGACTCGGGGGAGAGGATGCGCAGGCGCTGGGAGAGCGAGTCCTGCACACGCTGGAGCGAGTCGTCGTGCGACTTGGCGCGAGAGAGGCAGACGACCTTGCGGACGTCGGGGCGGCGGACCAGCTGGTCGAGGATGTGCGCGCCGAGGGACCCGGTAGCTCCAGTGAGGACCACAACGTGGCTGTTGTCGCCGTTGGTCTGTACCCCACTAGCCGTTGCTGACCCAGCCTCCCCCTTTACCAGCTTCCCGGCGTAACGCTCCACCATCTCCCACATCGTGCTGTACGCCTTCTCCGGCCCGTTGGCGCCCGCCTTCCCGCTCTTCAATTCGAGGAGGTAGTCCGCCAGCTGGGAGATGGACGGGTACTCGTAGACGATGTTCTGCCCCAGCTTCGTATCTTCTCCGAGCTCGAGGGACTTGGTGATGACGTTCCGCACGCGCGTGGCCTGGAGCGAGTCCACGCCATATGCGAAGAGGTCGGTGGACGGAAGGAGGGAGGAGGTGGCCTTCTCGCCGAGGGCAGTGAGGATGGTAGTGGTGAGGAAGGCCTCCATCTCAGGCTTGGAGGTGATGTCGAGTTTGGGTTCGCCGGTGCCGCGCTCGAAGCGCTCGTAGATGGCGTCGATGATGCCAGCGAACTTCTTGTAGCACGCGGGCCGCAGGATAGACATTTTGGTGGCCTGTCGTGATATGTCAGCTCTCGCCGCAAAGGCCGAAATGCAACTCAACTCACAACCGGGATGTCGGTGCCGTAGCCCAAGATCTCAACCATCTCAGGCAGCACCCGCGAATGGGTGGGAGCACTGGCGTTGGCCTCAGCAATGACAGGCCAGATCGTGTCGAGGTACGCCTTCTTGTCTTTGCTCAGCTCCGCCCCCTGCTCTGAAGGGAGGATCAAAGCGCCGACTTGGGGGCGCCCGTCGCCAAAGATGATGCACTCGGCGATGAGGGGGGAGTTGCCGCGCTGTTATGGACCTGTCAGCGGGATGGAACAAGATGTTCAAGCTAGTCAACTCACAATGGCGAGCTCGATCGGCACAGGATTGGTCTTCTCACCAAGCGTCTGGGTCAGAGTGTCATCCAGTCGCCCGATGTACTTGAACCAAGTCTTGTGCTCGGGATGGCGAAGCACCAAGTCCTTGGTACAGTACGCCCCGTCTGCCCGGTTGCTCATGATCTTGGCGGGCCAGCCGTCTCGTACAACGACTTCAAAGGTGTCGGAACCCTGGGGGATGAGCTCGAGGTACTCGGCGATGGGGCCCTCGGCACGCAGCCAGTTCCAGCCGATGTCAGAGGTGAAGTCTCGGCGAGAGGTCATGAGCGCGCCGGTCTCTGTATGGTCCGTCAGGGTCCGTATCACTCAAGAACTGAACAAGAACTACTCACCCGTGGTACCGTAGAACGAGATGAGGTTGACTCCAGCCTTGACCAGCCTGTCTCCCAAGTCATCGGGAAGAGCAGCCCCCGCAAACGACACCGCCTCGAACGCCGCAAGCGTCTCTACACCCTCGTCCGTCTCCCCGAGAAGCTTCAGGACGTAGGGCACCGCAAAGTGCTGCACAGGAGGCGTGGGTGATTGCCTGATGATGCGGCAAATGTTGGCAGATGTGAGGGGCAGGTTAGGGGGCATGAGGGTGAAGGTCTTGCCGTGGTAGAGGCATCGGAAGCTGGGTACTCTTGTCAGCTCAACACGGGGGGAGCGCTGTTCCATCAAGTTGAACTCACATCGAGAAGTGACCAAAGCCGTGGAACAGCGGCAGAGCAGAGAATCCCGTCTTCGGCAACGACTGTGCAGCATTGGCAAGCAGACCATAGTGGGAGATGAAGACCGGCTTGGGGAAGCCTGTTGAACCAGACGAGTGCAAGACAACACACGTCCGCTTGCCCTCTTGCTGAGGCGTCAGACAAGGTGGGTAGGCAGGGATCTTGGTCTCTCGCACGCCCCCTGGCCCCCAAAGTGGATATCGTGTTTCGGGGATGATCTGTTCGGCACATGTTAGCCCCGAGTCTCGACAGCATAGGCAATAATTGAGAGGCTCACCCCGATCTCGATACCCTCTTGAGCAAGGGCGGCCTGTGCGTCCTTTGCCGTCTTCTCAAACTTCTCGCCGTACACCAAGAACGCGCTCTTCGTGGCTTTACACAAGTGGGCAACTGCCGGGGTAGAGTTGTTGACGGAGAGGAGGAGGGATGCAAGGCCCAGCTTGGCAAGTGCCATCTCTAGGAGAGTCTCGTCGATGGCGGTGGAGGTAAGAACGGCAATGATGCGCTCTGGGGGCGGACTGTCGGCGGAAGAAGGGGGTTGGATGTCCAAGGCAGCATAGTGGGCAGCGAGGCGGTCGACAGCTCGGGCGATGTCAGAGTAGCTGGAGATGGTAGCGAGTCAGTATCGCCTAGCGAATGGTCATGATGCAGCAGGTATGTAGCTCACGTAAGAGTCTTGAGCTCTTCCCCGAACTCTGCAGCACCCGTATGAACGGCTGGTTCATCTGGCTGAGTTTCTAGAGGAGGTGGCTGGTATCAGCATCGAGTCTCGTCTTGAATCTCCCAAGAGCATGACTTACCAGCTCGGAGAGCAATGAGCTCTGTGATGGATCGGGCAACGAAGACAGGAGCGGGCATGGTGATGTGGTGGTCCTTTCTTGGGCTTCGAGAAAGTTGATGATGTGTATCGGCTGGGAGAGATCACCCGAGCTCACATCGAAGGCATGTACCAATATATGTACAGCGTCATGTAGAAGACAAGAAGTTGACAGATGGATCCCCATGGCATCATGCTGATAGCCGCAGCTATTGTTGCTGGACGCATCCGGTATCCACCTCCGAGTTCCGATTCTGCCGAAACGTAAGTATGCTACGTATCGGAGAGGTGGATACCCCTATTATCTTGCCACTTGTTGCCGAAGACGCCATTTCTCGAGCGTCCAAGAAGTAGCCGAGCCGCGATATGCCGGGCCGGTGGATACTGCCGTAAGATCGTGCGTCCAGCGTCTCACGCTGTCTCACGCCGCTTCGCTACTCTTTCATCGTCTTCATCATACATGGACCTGTCTCGCATACATATAAGGACTCTCTGAACGATCGACACGCGCCCTCGTGCCTCGATAGTGATACCATGGTGATACTGCGGCAGGCGCTGGGAATGCGGGGTGTTCCTCAGCGGTCCGTCGGCCCGCAAGTCACCCCAGGTGAGCCCCACCTCTCGTCGACACATGTACCCCATGGGCAGCCAGGGAATAGAGCGGCTATGTATGTGTGTGATAGGAGAAATACCAGCAGGGGATCAGCGGCCCGGAGCATGACCACATGACGATGGTGAGCTCGTGCAAACGTAGCGCTAGCTCCTGAAGACTCGAGTGATAGATAAACGACGCATTATTGCGAGAGAAAACCTCTTGCCCATCAAGCGAAACAACAAGCCACCATGGCCTCCGGCAATATCACTTCGCTGCTCCCAGTCAGCCCCGACCTTACCGCCACCCAGCTCAAGGACCTTGAAGCTGGGAAGCACACCGCCGAGCACATCGAACACGCCCCCGACGCGCTCAAGGAGGTCGACAACGATGTGATCCAGTACGACGCTGGCGAAGATCCCAACAAACCCCGCACAGGTTTAAGGAGACTTCTGAGGACCAATCCTCCGGTGGAGTTCATGAGGGAGGTAGCAGACCTCAATGAGGAGGATCTAGACCCTGCAGAGGTCAAGAAGGTAAGCGTCATACAGAACGCGCGGCGTTGGACGCGTCGCGTCGCATTTCTCGTGGTCTGTTGCTGACGACATGCCCGTCCACAGGTAGAGCGCAAGCTGTTCTGGCTTATCGTGCCCTCGCTGCAAATTTGCTATTTATTCTACTATGTGGACAAGACAACACTCAGCTATGCTGCGGTAAGTCATGCATACACCTCTGGGGGAGAGAAGAGCAGAGAAACGGGGTGGTCATCTTCAACTGACACTTCGCGGCCAGCTTTTCGACATGAAGGATGACCTCAACCTGACTGGAAACAACTACAACAATCTTTCCTCTATCTTCTACCTTGGATGGATCGCATGGGCTATCCCGGGCAATCTACTGCTTGCCAAGTTTCCTCTTGCAAAGTATCTTGCGATCAATGTGAGTGCCGTCCACCGATGACATAAGCCAGTGGGGTATACTGTTTTGTCATGACGATAACTGACGTCTAGGTCAACGATAGATATTCCTCTGGGGGGTCTTTCTCATGGCGCAAGGTGCATCTCAAAGCTATGACCATATGATGGCGTTGCGTTTCGTGTCTGGCATGTTTGAGGCAGTTGCGGACCCTTGCTTTGGTGAGTTCTGAGGATCAAACGGCATCGTCATGCATAGTTCTGGGGATCGCTCATTGTTCAGCCTAGTCCTGGGGACCTGCATCGTTCAGTCTAGCTAATAATACACTTCATTGCATATAAATAGTGGCAATCACCGGCATGTGGTTCACACGTAAGCAGCAGCCTACTGTCATCGGATATTGGTAAGAGTAGATCTTACCGCGCTCTCTCTCTGTTTTTCTCTGATTCTTCCTCCTCTCCAAGGTACTCCTTCAACGGGGTTGGTATAGCAGTAGGCGGGCTCTTTGGGTACGGCATCGGCAGCATCAAGGGATCTCTGCAGTCCTGGAGATATGAGTTCATAATCATAGGGTACGTTTCGGGCGCGTCTCTTTGTGGAAAAATTTCGGTGGACTGACACAACCTCTCTAATAGTGCACTTTGCGCCGGCTGGGCCATAGTTATGGGTATCATTGTGCCCGACGCACCCCACGCTGCTCGATGGCTCTCCCGCCGCGAAGCCGTAGTGACAGTGTCGCGCAAGCGAGACGACTACCACACGGTCGACAAGCGTCAGCTCAAGTGGGATCAAGTGTGGGAGACGGGCAAGGACGTCAAGACGTACTTGTACTTCTTCTTGGGCTTCTTCGCCAACGTCCCCAACGGGGCCACATCCAACTTTGGCACTCTTGTCGTCAAAGGACTTGGTTTCAGGTAAGTGGGGCTGGGCTTGGTGTATGTCATGAGCTATGCTGACGACGATATCCTCCCCGCAGTACCCTCAACGTCACCCTTCTACAGATCCCCTACGGCACCTTCATAGCTCTTATGATCTTCTTCGCCATCTACGTCAACCACAAGACCCATCACATGAACGTGCGCACCTACTTCATGGCTGGCGTGACTGTCCTCACCGTCGTCGGCTTTGCCATGATGGCGTTCGCCAAGGGAACGGCACCGCGACTCATCGGGTACTACTTGACCGGCTCCTCGAACGCGGTTTTCGTGCTCGCCCTTTCCCTGGTGTCGGGGAATGTGGCTGGTGTGACCAAAAAGGTGCTTGCATCGGCGGCGGTGTTTATGGGGGTGGCAGTGGGAAATGTGGTTGGACCGTGAGTTGCGTGCCCGGGCGTATCAAGTTGGAACTTTCAGCGGTGCTGACGCCCTCCTTACTATCTCCCACCCAGGTACTCGTTCCTCTCTAAAGAAGCGCCCACATACCGCACCGGAATCATCGTCTGCATGGCCAGCCGTGCCGCCGAGATCGTCGTCATCCTTCTCCTTCGACTGTGCTTCGTCATCCCCAACCGACACCGAGACAAGCTGTACGCAGAGGGTGACGAAAGGTATGACCCTACCGGCCAGGTGTTCGAGGACGTCACGGACAAGCAGAACTTGCACTTCCGCTATGTTGGTAAGTCATGTGATGAGAGCCTGACATGCGAGTAAGGGGGGGGGTGCTGATCTGCTGCGTTACGCATTTCGTTGCAGCTTAAGCGGGTGTAAGAAGGCGCCTGGGGCAGGGGTTTACAGGGCGAGGGAAGTACGTGTACGGGCTGGTGCTGTGATATGTACGCCGGGATCCAATCTGTATGGGAATTATCGAAGTTTGAGAGATGTAATGAAAGCCGAGCTTCTTCCACCGGGTCTGCATGTACCATGACCAAAATCCTTCCGCTGATACAAAGAGCCTACCGCCGCACGCACACGTCCATGAGACAGACAGCGATACAAATGATGCATAAGCAATGCACAGGCTGACCACAGCGACTGTCAGAACCCCAGCCGGGGGTCGAGGGGAGGCTCGAGAGCTCGAGGAGGCAGCAGCCATCAAACCCGTGAGGTCAGTCCACTTGGCCATCATGAGCTTTCTTTTCCAATTCGAGCAATGCACGAGGCGCCGATGCTGCGTTCTGCTGTGCATAAGTAAGTACGAGAAATAATACTGTAGCCGTTCGCTCTACTCTTGGGCGCTTCGGGCTTTGGACCTGTCAGGTGGCCTCTCACCGGAGGGGGGAAGTCATCTGTTTCACATCATGATGGAGGCGCCTCCTTATGGGGCACCTGTTCTTATCTTTGCCGGTGTGCATAACTCCGTCGGCGTGTTCAACTCTCAGCTTGCCATGCGCTATGAACCCTCCACCGAGTACGGGAAGAAGGCGCCTGGGTCTTCTCGTGTGGGGGGCTTGTGAGTTCTATGCCCGCTCGCCATGGGCAAGCGTCATGGTAGACCATCTCTGCTGCAGTGCCGCATCCCCATTTGTTTTTTTCAACTGCCCTGCAGCCATCAACTACTTGGTGCAGCCTCGGTGGTGAGGGATACGGCAGGCTTTATACTTGAGTGATGACTGGTGGAGCGAGGGGCGCGCGGTCGCGGGGAGATCATCACCATCGCTAGTACAAACGTATACAGTAGTAGAGCACCCGCTTGCCGCGACTCCATATCATGCCATCGGAGAAGACCTGTCTGGCCATCCGCCTTGGTTCAACAGCAGCAATGCATGCTGGCATGGGGAGAGCAAGAAGAAGAAGTAAGCCAGCAGTGCGTGCGCGTCTCCTTCGCGCAGTCGTTATCTCCAGCACGCAGATCCACCCAGATCGGTCTTTTTTGGGACGCGCCGGGAGCGGGGCATGCCGATTCCTCCGGCAGACCCAGGATTCCTGGAATCCGAGGCGCCCACAAACTTTGCCGCCAGCACCAGCGCCTCCATGAATAACCTTGTTGATCTCATACAAACAGCCAGGCGCTACGCCATGCCTCCACCATGTGCGCTTCTGGGCTTCTGGCAAATGAGATCGCCTAGTTGTCAGCAGCGATGGACACACGTCCTTGAAGAACAAGAGGCGCGCTCTCAGTGCCATCGCGCCAAGATAAGGAACAGACGACTAGACATATATACACCAGACAAGCGAAGATGAGGAGGTAGACTGTCACCCCTTCACGCTACCCCGCTATCACCACCGCCGGCCATGTCTGCCAGCGACACGCACGAGCTCTCCCAGTACCCCGTCAACAAGTCCTCTCTCGACGATGAGCGGGACCTGGGAATCGACAAGAAGATCTCCCACACCGACGCCCAGGTCGCTGAGGTGCATTACTACACTACGGCAAATGGCACCAGGATCAACGTGGGCGAGACTCCCAAGGAGGTGCGGGCGGTGGCGGTAGAGATCGACGACGAGAACGAGCCTTGCGAGACTGTGAGGGCGTATGTCCTGGGTACGGCGGTGGCTGTCATTGGAACCGGTCAGTAATGTCTCGCAGTGTCACACCAATACCGAGCAGAGCTTGAGCTGACTTGACTTGCCTGCAGGTCTCAACGTCTGGTTCGGTGCTCGTCAGCCCGGCATCTACATCTCCCCCTTTCTTGCCCAACTCCTCTCCCACCCTGCTGGTGTCGCGCTCTCCAAGGCCCTCCCCACCCGCGAGTTCACCACCTTCGGCTACCAATGGTCGCTCAACCCTGGACCGTGGACCATCAAGGAGCACGCGATTGTCACCATGATGGCCACCGTCTCCTACCCCACCGCCACCGCCCTTGACGTCGTCATCGCCGTCCGCCAGCCCAACTTCTTCAACGACAAGGAGCTGGGCGACAGCCAAGGCTTCCGATGGCTTGTCATCCTGTCCACTCAGTTCCTGGGTCTTGGTATCGCTGGGCTCGCCCGAGATTACCTCGTCTACCCCTCGAACATGCTCTGGCCTCTCAACCTTGCCAAGATGTCGCTCTTCAACGCGCTGCATCGACGCAAGGTGAACGAGGAGGGAGTGGTGCAGGTGACGCCTCCGGACGCCCCCAAGGAGACGGACCCTCCTGTCCACGGGTGGAAAATCTCCATGTTCAAGTTCTGCTTGATTGCCGTCTTCGCGTCTTTCTGCTGGTTCTTCTTCACTGCGTTCATTTTCCCCGCCTTGACCTACTTCAACTGGCCTACATGGATCGCGCCGGACAACAAGAAGCTTGCCATTATCATGGGCAGTATCAGCGGTCTCGTGAGTTAGGTGCTGCATCCTCGTGACGAGACCTGAGCTGACATCGTTTTTCAGGGCCTCAACCCCATCCCCACCTTTGACTGGACTGTGAGCATATACCTTCACCTCTAGCATGTACATTCGAAACAGACGGAGCTGACATTTGCGGCACTCACAGTACATCTCTGGTGCTGGCCTGACCCCTCTTATCACTCCTTGGTGGGCGACGCTCCAGATGCTCAGTATGTTGCCCCGGTCCTTTTACCTGACATCAGAGCACACGCTAACGCTACTCTTGTCGTAGTTGGCGCTATCATCGGTTTCCTCGCTGTCGTCGGCATCTACTTCCAGAATGTCTGGGACAGCGCCTACCTTGTCCCCAACTCCAACCAGGCTTTCGACCGCTTCGGCGCCTACTACAACGTTTCTGCGGTGCTCACTCCCGAGAAGACACTGGACGTCGCCGCCTACCAGGCCTACTCGCCCATGTACTTTGGTGCAGGGTACAACGTGGTCCTTGCTGGTTTCTTTGCGAGCTATTCGGCGAGCGTGACCTATGCTCTCCTGGAGTACTGGCCTCAGATCAAGGTGAGCCCCCTTTGATGCCTACCAATCAACGGGCAAGTGGACTGACGGACGGCATTAGCGCGGTGCCGTTTCCGGGTATCGCAACCTTAGGGGTCTGATCGGCAAGGCTACCGGCCACGATGAGGAGTCCCACGACCGCCCCGAGTACGATGTGCACTACGCCATCATGCACAAGTACCCCGAGGCGCCCCAGTGGTGGTTCGCCATCATCATGGTCCTTTCGCTCGTCACCGGTATCGTCATGGTCGAGGTCTACAACACCACCATGCCGGTGTGGGGTATCTTCTGCTGTCTCTTGATGACTCTAATTTTCATTATCCCCGCGGGTATCATCATGGCTATCAGTGTGAGTCTCACAATTAAGTACACTTCACGAGCGCGCGCTGATGTGAAGCCTGCCACACAGAACATGCAAGTACGTCGCTATCGGACCTTTCGACCCTTCCCTAGTCTGTCGCTAACTTCGAATTATCTTTGTAGATCACCCTTGTCATCTTGGCCGAGATCATGTGAGTGCATGCTGGTTGCGGCTGCGGCCAGGTGTCTTTTCACTGACGACATGATGAAGCCCCGGTATCGCCATTCCCGGTCGCCCTTACGCCAACATGATCTTCAAGCTCTACGGCTGGGTCGCTCTCGTCATGGCGCTCCTCTACATCATGGACCAGAAGCTCGCGCACTACCTCCACATCCCTCCTCGTGCCACTTTCCGTGTCCAGATGTGGGGCGTCTTTGTTAGCAGCGTCGTGTCCATCGGGGTCATCAGCTGGCAGTTCATTGCCATCCCTGACTTGTGCATGCCCGGCCAGAAGGATCTGATGACGTGCCCGTACTACGTGAGTCCTGATCTTTCCTCCCCAGCGCCTTCTCTCCTCCAGTCGCGCTGACATGGCGTTGTGTTCAGACTACGTTCTACTCCTCAGCTCTTCTGTTCGGTGTCGTTGGTCCTGAGAGGATGTACGGCAAGGACGGTCTCTACAAGTGGACTATGATGGCCTTCCTCGCTGGCTTCCTCGCCACTGTCGGCGCTTGGCTGCTCAAGAAGTGGCGCCCCAGCAAGATCGTCAACTGTGAGTGGTCCCGTGCGCTCTCCGTTCGCCTCTCGTGCGCAAGCTGATCGTGTCTTGCCCTCCAGCGATCAACGTCCCTGTCGTCATCATGGGTCTCCTCTTCTACGCCCCTTACAACCTCTCGTTCGTCTGGGCCGGTGTCCCCTTCGCCTTCTTCTTCATGCGTTACGTCTACCAGCGCTTCCCCGCCTGGTGGAACAAGTACTGCTACATCCTTTCCATTGGTCTCACCGTCGGTGCGGCCATCAGTGGGGTGATCCAGTTCTTCTGCATCACCTACCCCGGTGGCGTGATGCCGGCGTGGTGGGGGAACACGGTGTATGTGTCTGGGTGCGATGCCTTGGGGTGCCCCTTGCTGGATCTCCCCGAGATTGGCTACTTTGGGCCTGGCGTGAGTCTCACTTCTTTACTCCAGCTGTAGCGGCCATCCACTGACAATGCTTGCGCGTTATCCAGCCCGGCGAGTACTCGTAAATGAGCTACACGCCCACTTCTACCCTTTTCATCTTCATTTTTTCTTGTTGCGGTTGTCGCCGGGGACTGCCGGGTTGTGGTAAATAGCGCGTTGAAAGGTGGTTACGGGTTGCACTTTTAGTTGTCGGATAGTACGCATACAGTTTTACAGTGGGACGTGAGTTGTTTTAGTGATGCAGCTGTGGTAACGATCAATTCGTTTGGTGTTCTGGCTACGAGTATTGCATGGGCCGGAGCGACTTGTTTTCTTCAACGTTCTAAGTTCTGCCTATGCGTGTAGCTCACTGTTCATCATTCATTTCCTTGCACGGGGGTGAACAGCAACGGATGCAAGAAACGCTTAATTGCGAGATGTCAACAAGACATGTGTGCACTTATTATGCTACTGCGCATAGTCCTATTGTATTGTAAGCGGCGTGATGTGAATGAGTGAGAACAGTACTACGATGCACGACATGGCTGTGGGATTTCGCCACTCAGGCGCATCCCTTGGACCAAAGAGGAGCGAGTATCGTACTCACATGACGAAGCACGCACCCGCACCCGCCACCCACCACCCGCCACCGGTCCATGGCGGCGCGCGGTTGTCGGCTTTTTTGCCCCGCCCGAAAAAGTAGCTCATGTTGGGCCAAGCTGAGCCGAGCTACGATACGACCAAGACCTCTGGCCAATAGAGATGGAGCAGCAGCAAGGACGTTTTTGTTTTCCAACAATTTCCTTGCATGGTCCAGCAAGAACATCATCCTTTTCCAACAAACCTTTTCCAATAATGCAGATCAGATAGGAAACTCCGACGGACGACGATGTCGTCGGAAGTATCTTCAGGCCTCCCCTCAGCTCAGTCAGGGGTCTGTCCAGACTTCTTGCCCAGGCTTTCGGGCGGGCTTCCCTTCCTCCACAGCCGGCATACGTACGAGACTCTACGAGCGCGTACTTGTACAACACATATGCAAAGTCTTCACCTGACTGATTCTTGATGACCTGTGGGCGATTCAACGTATGTACTCTACAGCTCCTTCGTGCTCGTACATATCGTATCGGGATGATGTGGCCCGCGCCTGTCAAGTGGCTGGAAGCTCATGGTCGTTGAAGTCTAATCATGCATGTCTCAAGGGCAAGGTCAGGGGTCGGATTACCGACTCCCTGCATGCCCCGCACCGAAGGGCACCGGCAGTGAAGGAACAGACAACTTGACCACCTGATCTGCGGCGAAGACCCTTGCTCTCGACGGCTGCCTCAGATAGATATCAGTTGTCTTGCGACTCGTGCTGTTTGCCGTCGGCAGAAGTGAAAACTCGCTGTACGTGGATGATTGTTGTTGCTCTTGTCATTCTCTACATGCTTAACTAACTTGCCACCAGATTTTGACGCCAGTAGTAGACCTTCTCCCCTCGCCAGCAATGATGACTGAAACTCAACAGTCGGCCTTATCTTCAACCGAGCTGGAGCACACGATAAGGTCGTTCGTCGCTGCGACTTGCGCGCTCCAATCCAAGGCTTCACCCAGCAACGCCACCCATGCATCACCAACTCCTCGTCCTGGCACCCCTCCAGTGGATAGTGGTGCGAAGGCCGCCAGAAGAAGCAAGACAGGATGCATAACATGCCGTTTGAGGAAGAAGGTGAGCTGCACCACCTGGCCTTACGAGAAAGCCTTCGCTCACGACTTTGGGCATTCACAGAGGTGCGACGAGGCAAAGCCTACCTGCGCGACCTGCGAGAGGCTGGGAGTGGAGTGCATGGGGTATGGGGCTCGTCGCCCAGAATGGCTCAGAGAGAAGGAGAACGCAGCCAAGGCCAAGAAGGCAATGTGAGTGGACTCTCGCGTGCTGACTAACGAATACCATGCACGAAGCTGACAGACCGCCCCACCGTCTCTCAGCAAAGATATGGTCATGTACAAACGCTTCAAGAAGGAGGGATCAGATCCTGATTCCCCGACCTTGGTGGACGATGGCACAAGGTCACATGGGGAGCGCAGCCGGTCACTAGGGAGCGAGGAGGGCACGGTTCGCAATGGGGTCACCTTGGTGTCCCCATCGGAGCTGTCAGCATCTTCGCTCCACGGCACTGTAGCTCCTGGTGACATACACGAGAGTGTAGAGCCTGTCCAGCGGTCCAAGAGGAAGAGGACCGTGGAGTCTCCCGAGGATGAGATGGGGCCTATTACAGCGGAGGAAGCGACCCTTGCCGCTGGGAGCGCTGGGGATCTCGGAGAGGCCGATAGAGGGGCGGATGACGCGCAGGAGCTGGAGGGCATTGCAGGCGGTACTGCTGGAGGTGTGCAGAGTGACCAGACCTGGACGGGGATGGGGCTGGACCCTTGGGGGCTCCTGGGAGGCGCTACCGCGGCTTCAACCGGGCTGTCGTTGGCGGCGATGGCTCTGGCACATGCTGCTCGGGAGGAGGGGACAAATGTCACCGGGGCTAGCTCGTCTGGCCCTGCAGTCGACTATGGTCTCAACCTAGTGCCATCGAGTGGTGCGGCAGGAGCTCGGGGAGAAGGCGAGATCGACAGTCTCTGGGCGTCGCTGTTCAACACGAGTACAGGCGATGTCCAGTGGGGGCCTGTCCCACCACCCGTCGCTCCGAGCCCCTCAGACGCTACCCCTCCCTTCTTCACTATGCCCTCGCCCTCTGTCGGCCTTTCCCTCACCAACGGTGTCGACCTCCGATATGTGCACCACTACCTCAACGTCGTCCTCCCTCTCCAATATCGCATGCTCAACATATCCATCTCCATGAGCGACTTTGTCGCTCCTCTCGCCTTCTCCATCTCTGAGGTGTTCGACAGTGTCTCGTCTTTGGCGGCACTGCACCTCGTGTCGCAGCGCACCAAAAAGCGCCTCCAGACGACTCTGCCCGCATCACCCACCAGCCTCGCCGCTGTACTTGGCGACCACGGCTACTCGCCCGGCTACGGGGGAGGAAGCAACGTGGCGACGATCGAGGAGATCCATGATGACGATGCTGTGATGGCAGTGTCCTCGCATCGGAAGTCGGTGGAGCGGCTGAGGTTCCTGTCCCCTCAGGACTTGACCACGGAGGGAGTGATTCTGTCGGCGTTGTTTGCGATATCGTACCATCTCTTCTCGGGTGGGACGTCCAGGCACCTCCAGGAGATGATATCAATCACGCAGAGGTGTCTCTCGGCGGCGCTCGCTTCGTGCCCCGAGTTTGCTGACGAGGGGTCTTCGAAGTCTTCAAAGTGAGTTGGCATCTGTGTGCATCTAGATGAACGCGCGACTGACGCCATATACCTTTAGGACCTATCTCCCCGAGGGTAGCCCTTGGCGTCGCTACAGGCCACTGGTCGAGCACATGATCTGGACCGACATAATCTCGTCGGTGTCGCAGAACAAGGCATCTCGCCTGCTGCCGACCTACCGGAAGCTGCTCAAACGCTTACCTTCCGAGTCAAGCCTCGACAACAAGCCTGTGGTTCAGATGGACAAGGTCATGGGGTCTGACAGTACAACGGTGAGGCTTGTGAAAGTCTGGATTCAGGGTCATGGCTGACAAGGAAACAATGCAGCTACTGGCTATCGCTGAGATAGTCGCCTTGGCGGAGTGGAAGGAGAGGGAGGAGAAGGCAGGATCTCTTTCGTACAACGAGCTTGTCGAAAGGGCTGGGGCAATCAAGAACCTCCTTGACGAGCGCGCTTGGCGAGAGTCACATCTGGACGGGCGCCCGGGCTCCAAGGATACGGAGGAGGATCGGGCCAGCGAGGACTTGCGGAGGATCATGACGGACGTGTTCTACGGGAGTGCGAAGGTGCTGCTTGCTATCACGGTAAATGGGCCGTATCCTAAAGGTGAGTGCATCGCGATGATATCTTGACGGCAGACACTGATATGCTGGACAGTGCCGGAAGTTGCCCAGGGGGTGCAAGACACTCTCGAGGCTCTCAACCGCCTGGAGATCGAGCACGCAGACGCCGACATCCACCGCGCTCTTGTTCTCCCAATCACCGTCGCCGGGTGCTACTGCTATTCTCCCTCGCAGCAGGCCTTTTTCAGGTCGTGCTTTGACCGCCTCAGCCCGGAAGCACGGGCGTTTGGGAACACAGCGCCGGCGTTGGAGCTGATGGAGGAGGTGTGGAAGCGGCGCGCGGCGGCGAAGGGGCCGGGTGTAGGAATCTGTTGGAGAGACACGATGGCGAAAATGGGGTGGGAATCTGGGATCTTGTTGATATAGATGTTGGTAGCCTTTTGTTGTTTTTGTGGGCAGTAGAATGTATGTCACTCTCTGGAACGTCTATGAGTACCTTTGAATGATACTTGCATGCTTGCATTGCACAGAACAGATCAACTTCAAGTGCTGCTGCTTGCTTGGATGGTCGCCGCTGCCATGCCGCACACCACAAATGCCACGTCACCACTTTGCTCTGGTTGTGTCAGATACGGAAGATGCCAGCTGCTCCGACTCATGCACTTGCCTCGCAGCGGATCTCTTCGTTATCGATACTTTCGTTACTCCAACAACCGTGTATGCCCCAGACCTCACGCCTACTCAAGGCATTTCGAACCACCCTCCCCCGCTACACAAATCCTACAATGTCTTTCCTCACCCCCGACAAGTCTTCGCGCACCGCTTCCGGCACTGTCACCCCCGGTGGCATTGCTTCTCAGCTTTCCAAGCTGGACCTCCCCGCCCCCACTGAGCTTCACCTCAACACCGCGAAGCTCTCCCCTTCCTCTACCTCTGCTCAAGGTCCCGACTCCGCTCTCTCCCCGTTGTCCGCTGCGACCAACGACACTGGCGACATCTCGGGCCCCGAGCCTGAGGCAATTGTCGTCGCGCGCACGAAGGCGCGGTCCGAGAGCATGTCGGAGCAGCTGAGCGAGCGACTTGCCAAGATGAACTTTCCCCAGCCGGAAAGGATTTTTGGGCCGGACGAGGGCGGGAGTGACGCTGCGAAGGAGAAGAACGGGAAGAAGCAGGGTGTGAGCGCAGACGAGTGGGAAAAGCTCAAACTTGAGGATGAGACGCCTGAAGCTGTCAAGGAGCCGGTGCGGATGACGCACTCCAGGCATGCCAGTAGGGCGTGAGTCTTAAGTAACGTATCGACATGGTTATAGCTGACGGACATGTGGCAGGGAGGTGGCGGTCCCCAAAGAAGCGACAATCAAGGAGACCCCTGAGCCTGTCGCGGCTGTTAGTGACGGTGTGGCCAAGGAGCAGAAGGTCACGCCCTTCGACGTAGAGGCTGGGGTTGACGCGGACGGGAAGCTTCTCGAAATGTAAGTCAAATGTGACGGTCTCGACTTAGTGGCGTCCAGCTGACGTGAGATGTGTGTAGCGACTACGAGAAGCTCACCAAGCGATTCGGGGCGAACCTGATCGGTCAGGATTTGCTGGACCGTTTCGAGCGACTCACTGGACAGAAGCCCCACCCTTTGCTTAGACGAGGGACCTTCTACTCTCATAGGTAAGTCTGAGGTCTAGGCCGAAAGATTAAATGTTGACTTTGTACGCGTATAGGGACTTCAACCTCATCCTTGACCGATACGAGAAGGGCCAGCCTTTCTACCTCTACACGGGCCGTGGACCCAGCAGTGACTCTATGCACATGGGTCATTTGATCCCCTTCATGTTCACCGCGTAAGCTTCCCACCCTTCCATCTGTGTCGACAACAGCTAACGTCGTTGCCACAGCTATCTCCAACGTGTCTTCAACGTCCCCCTCGTCATCCAGGTCACTGATGACGAGAAGTACCTGTTGGAGCGAGACACCAAGAAGCAGGCAGACCTCATGAAGAAGATCAAGGCGAAGAAGCCCATCGACTTGCTGAGGCACTACAAGAAGATGGGCCAGGACAACATCAAGGACATCATTGCATGTGGTGTGATCCCCGAGAAGACTTTCATCTTCTCGGACTTGAACAACGTCGGGTGAGTGATGTCGCAGTCTGACCTGCGTCTCTGAATGATCGCTGATAGCAGTTCGTAGTGGCGCGTTCTACGAGAACGTCACCCTGATTGCCAAGACGATCACCCAGAACCAGAGCAAGAACGTCTTTGGTTTCTCCGAGTCGTGCGTCTTTCTCATCGATCAGCGATGGCCAGATCTTGAGCTGATCGGCCTACAGAGACAATGTCGGGATGTTCCACTTCGCTGCTATCCAGGCCACTCCCGCCTTCTCCAACTCCTTCCCCCAAATCTTCGGCGCTCGAGATGACATCCCGGCACTGATCCCTTGTGCTATCGACCAGGACCCCTACGTGAGTTGGCACTGGGGCGAAAGATGTTGTTCAGTAACTGATGCCATTTTCCTGTAGTTCCTCCTCACTCGGGACTCGGCGGAGCGTCTGCAGTACAAGAAGCCGGCTCTCCTCCACGCCAAATTCCTCCCTGCTCTTCAGGGCGCCGGTACCAAGATGTCGGCATCCAAGGATCACACTGCCATCTTCATGACGGACGACGCCAAGAAGATCGCAAAGAAGATCAAGTCGCACGCGTTCTCCGGCGGTGGCGCTACCAAGGAGGACCACGAGAGGGACGGCGGGAACCCGGACGTGGATATCGCGTATCAGTACTTGAGCTTCTTCGAGGAAGATGACGCGAAGATGGAGAAGCTGGCGAAGGACTACAGGGCGGGCACGCTGAGCACGCGGGAGATGAAGGAGGTGTGCATCGAGAAGTTGCAGGAGGTCGTGGCGGAGTTCCAGAAGGTGAGTTTCTCAGAGGATCAGCGGTTGACTGTGTGGGGTATAGGCTGACAAGCAATGTAGAACCGGGCCGCCGTGACGGACGAGACCCTCAAGTACTTCCAAGATCCCACCAGAAAGATTGATCCCCGCCCTAAGTCTAAGGAGGCAACCGCGGCGGCACCGGCTGCATAGATATCATTGAGCGGACATAAGGGGCAGCGGCGTGGAGCTATGGGCAATCGGCTTTATGACTATAGACTAATATCGGCTCAGCCCACCGGAGCGGTATTGTATGCACAGATGATCACGCAGTAACATGCTACGATACATACATGGTGTACCGGACACACTTTTGACCATATTCGCTACTCTTTGCCTCTCCGCACCCGCCTCCCCCGACACGCATGTCACATCAGCATTCCGGTCTCACATTCCGAAATAACAGTCGCTTTTGATGAACGGATACCAACTTAAAAAGTACTAGGAAACAGTACTAGGAAAAAGAAGGGATGAGAGAAGAAGGAAAAAGAATATAATTGTCAGAGGAGAGTCACACAAAAAGACAAAAAGACGAAAGGCCCGACGGGATTTGAACCCGCGACCGCTAGATGAAACTCCAATTTAGACCTCGAAGTCTAGAATGCTACCACTGCAACACAGGCCCTTTCGGTGATTTGCACCAAAATAGCAAAAACATCCCTCATGTGGACCGAGCAACTATGAAGTCACGAATCAAGCGTCAATGGTCTGCCCCAGCGATTTATATTGTGGATCCAGGCTGCATTCAATTCTACATGCTCAATGCGACGTCGTACTTGCATCTACTCTGACCCCTCTGTCTCACGCGTGGATGTCGTCCGCATCATACTGCTCGTTCCTGTTATCCAAACATGTCAGCAAGTCGGCACGGCACGATATATGTAAGTAAGTCTTGCTCACTTCTTGAGGATGACCAAGCCCTCCAGCACGCTCTGGTACGAGAAGAACTCGTTCGTACCCAGCTCAGCTCGTTCGCCAGTCCCGATCCGCACAGGTGATTGGTGGGTTTGGAACTAGTCATGCGTCTCAGTCAGTATGGGCTCTCTGTACTCAGCCAGACGTTCACTCACCCCGCTGATGCCGTGTCTCGTCCCCGCCAGCCCCACAGTGTTGACCGCCTGTCCAACGCGCACCGTTACCGGCTTCTCCTCAAGCTCCTCGTCAAGAGTGATGAGGAACTGGGGGTACATCGCTGTGACGATCCAGTAGAGCATCCAATGAGACTTGCTCAGGACGACTGCACAACACTCATTAGATTGATTCGGGCCAGGCATAATAGACGCCACTCACACTTCCTGGCGTCGGTGAACGACACAATCACGGACAACAGCCCTGCCACCGCAGTTCGGCTCATGGCCTGGCCGTCATTGAAGAAGGGGTTGATCCCGATCGTACCCTTCCCCATGTGCACAAGACCCTGTAACGAGAATAAGTCGGTGTTCGGTGGAGACTGCCGCTACACATGCACGCTAGTACTTACCTGAGCGATCCTGACCATGAAGAAGCAGTCCGGCTCCTTGTTGTAGTAGACCGCAAGTCCTCTCAGCATCTGTGCCAGTCGCGCGTTGTTGGTTCCCGCGCCGACCAGACCCATGGCAAGGATAGCGTTGATGGCCACATCAAGGTCGGAGTCGTGCGAGTATTTGGAAAGGGTGTCGAGTATGGAGAGTTGAGGATTGGAAGCGGAAATGAGACCGAGAGCAAGGGGAACAGTTTTGCGGATGATAGGGTCGCCGTAGGTCATCTGGGCGGGCGGAAGTCAGCATTTTGTCATATGTCATAGCTGCTAGACACTCACCAAGTGCTGGAATTGCCGAAGCGCCATCTCCGCACCGACGTCCTCGCCCATCGCGATGAGCGCGATGCCAATTACCGCAAATGCCTGGTGCTTGAGCGGCTCCGCAGGCTTCTCCTCCTTCTCCTCCTCGGCCGACGCCTCCGCCCCTGCCGCTGGTGCAGGAGCATCCCCCGACCTGTCCATGTTTACGTCGCCCTCCGCATCCGCTCCAGGCACACCGGCGGGCGTAGGCTCGGCAGCAGTCGCCGCGGCCGGGGTAGGCGACGTGACATCGCTCTCCGAAACCGGGTTCTCCCCCTCGCCATTGGCAGCTGTTGCCTCGCTCTTCTTCTTGGGCGACTCGGCGTGCTCAGAACAGATATGAAGCATCTCCTGAACCTTGAGAACGTTGCCGGTGCCGGCGTACGCACAAACGTCGAGGATGGTCTGCGCGACGGTGGCGATGGGGTGCTCGATGACCTTGAGAGTGATCATGGTGGGCTCGGATGCCTCTTGGGTGGCTAGAAAGGAAGTCTGGGTCAGCATGGAGTATGCACACACAGAAAGATCACAGTGGCTCACCCAAGAAGACGAGACCAAGACCGAGACAGGCGAACACTGTCCATTCGGATGCCAACTGCGACTCTTCCCTCTCCATGAGCGTGACCATGATAGTCGTCGCGATGTCCCCGTTCCCTGACCCGACAAACACAAAGCCCAGAGCCAACGCCGCCATCGCCGCCACTTCCATCGAGTTGGTCTCATCCGCGACATGCGGCAAGAGCTTGTCTGCGATGTCCTGCCTGCACGACCCGGCATACGCAATGCCCAGACCATTGATCGCGCTGACCTTGAGCGGCACGCTCCTGCTGTCAACGTGCTCCTCGAGCAAGGCGTACGCGACATCAGGGTCAGAGCGTATGCCTGAGTGAAGGATGCCGGTGGCGAGGAAGGCGCCCGCCTTGATGTGCTCCTCGGCAGAGTACGAGTACTTGTCGATATGGTCAATCCCGTTTTCGGAATCCCAAAGCATACTCATACCGATAGACGCCGTCGCGCTCATCATGCCGTGCTCCTTGTTCTTGTAGATCCAGCTCTGGCCCTCGGGGGCGTTGACCATGAGCTTGTCGTTGCCAAAACCGGCGTTGACAAAGGCGTTGACGAAGGTGGATGCGAGGTTTTGGCGGGCGGAGTCGGCTGTGACGGCAGTGCGAGGGGGCTCGAGGTGAGACTTGTAGATGTCCTCCACAGCCTTGGGCTCCTCGACGCCGACAGCTTTGCCGAAGTTACGGAAGTGGGTGGACAATTTGACGTTGCCGAGGCACTCGAGAACATCCTCCGGCTGCTCAGGAACATCCTCGTCGAAGTCTTCGACACCCTCCACACGGTGTATCCAGTGGAGAGGCACCTGGGCCCTAGCGAGGAAGTATGAGAGCTGCTTCTTCATCACCCTGTAATCTTGTTAGCTTCATCGATGCGAGTGTGGGGTCGACTCACGGGTTCTTGGGCGCCTCAAAGTACTTTCGAATGAGGGAAGCGTCGTTGAGTCGCACTGCAAGGGCAATGGCCTCGGGATAACGGTCATATTTGGCGTAGATGATAGACGCAGTCTCAAGGAAGGCCGCGTCGTCTGGCGGCACCAGTAGCGGGACGCAGCTGTAGGATTGATCAGCAGAATCCTGACAAATGCCAGATACACCAATGCTCACCTGACCATATACCGGCAAACCCTCTCAAACGTCTTGTCGTCCACGTACTCCACAATCTCCTTGATATACTCCAACTCCAGCAGAAGATCCACGGCGTCCGCCTCGGCGTTGTGCTTCAGGAAGAATTTGACCAGCTCGATGGCCAACTCCCTCAGCTGCTCCGTGGTGTACTTCAAGTCAAGTGCCTCAACACCATCCAGCTCGCTATCCAAAGCAGCATACGAGAGGTCGTATTCCTCGCCGAGCTCGGCAGCAAGGTGCCGCACGTACTCGTGACCCCAGAGACCGGGGGCTTCGGTTGACTGGGAAAGAAGGCGATAGAAGAGCGTCTCGCGCTTGCCGGTGTCGGAGTAGGTCATGGCGAGGACCGAGAGAATGGAAGCCAGAAGAGACTACGTGGAGTCATCAGCACTTGTAGCACTTGCACAAGGAATCGCCCATCGGTGTCTGAAGGAGTACTTACCCGCTGCTCCTTCAAGCTCTCACTCCAGGCCTCTCTGATCTTGCCCATCTCCTCGTAGAATGGTCTCAAGAATTTGAGAGGTTTAGGGACGGAAGTCATAGAGCTGGTGGAAGTGCGAATAAGAGTACGAAGGGACTCGAGGGCGGGCTGATAGAGGTCGGTATCCGGCTCCTACGCAACATCGTCAGCACATGCTTATTGTGCTTGTGCGATGACTCACTCGTAAACGCTGAACGAGCATTTCTAGCTCTGCCTTGAGCTGCAAGTCCTCTTCACTCTAAAGGTTGGGGCTCACGTCAAACATCGCCCTATGATCGTATGCACATTACAAGACGTACCATCTCATTGACCTCATCCTTCCCCTCATCTCGACCCTTGCCCTTGGCGTCTCCGTTGCTTTGAGGCTTGTCAGCGTCTTTGGGCTCCGGATCTTTTGCTGGTACGGCGATGTTGAAAGAGGGGCGTTCCTCTTCGGACATGGCGATGATGTGTATCGGGTGTGGGGTATGGGTAGTGAATGCAGTAAGGATGACTTGAATGGTCTGTGGATGACGATGGACGTTCAGACGGACTGGAGATGGACGCGCGTCGGCGGCGGAATTACCATAGTGGGCGAGTGTGGCACTGGGGGTCTGTGCACTTGACAATTTTGATCACCACACAAAATTGGGCTCAAACATGTGAAAGGGCCTGTGTTGCAGTGGTAGCATTCTAGACTTCGATGTCTAAATTGGAGTTTCATCTAGCGGTCGCGGGTTCAAATCCCGTCGGGCCTTTCACCTTTTTGTATACCTAGACGCATGCTGAAGTAAAGTTGCAAGCGAACGATGTTCGTGAATCGCGAATTCGCGAAGCATGGACATTGCGCAGGACAGGATAGTTTTTTGCACCCGAAAACGGGCTGGGTTAAAAATGAAGGTGGAGGTTGTCACGTGATTAGGGGTGATTAAACGCGCAAAAGTTGCCAGCCTCGCGCTCACCTTCGTCAATAGCTCACACCTGATGTACCTTCTCATCCATCTCTTTTGCACTGCAACTGCACATCACAGCACACAGTCAACATGCCTAAAGCTACATCACAACACTTCAAAGTCCAGCCCACATCTGCTGCGTCACGGCCCAAGAAGAGCGGCGAGTCTTCAGCTACAGCGGCCGGCGGTGGTGCGAGGAACCACCTCTTCGACACTGCCAGATTTGGACAGCATATCCTGACCAATCCTTTGGTCGCGCAGGGGTGAGTTTTGTCTTTACGGGTGGAACATAAACTTGATATCCTCAGTTGACAACTCTTGGTCGTGTAGCATCGTAGACAAGGCCAACCTGAAGCCAACCGATATTGTCTTGGAAGTCGGTCCCGGTACCGGTAACTTGACGGTGCGGATATTGGCGGCCTGTAGGAAGGTGACAGCGGTGGAGATGGACCCCCGGATGGCAGCGGAAGTTCAGAAACGTGTCCTTGGAAAGTGAGTGCTTTTTCCTGGAGGTTATGTGTGTATATACACGATCGCTGATAGATGTTGCAAGGCCTGAGCAGAAGAAGCTCGAGTTGATCATTGGCGACTTTGTCAAGGCCGACCTTCCATACTTCGATGTCTGCATCTCCAACACTCCTTATCAAGTAATATATCCTTTTACGTCTTGTGACGGAAACTTGCTGACCGCCCATTATAGATCTCCTCCCCCCTCGTCTTCAAGCTACTTTCCCACCGCCCCATCATCCGCTGCGCTGTGCTCATGTTTCAGCGCGAATTCGCGCTCCGGCTTGTAGCCACTCCCGACTCCAAACTCTGGTGCCGGCTCTCTGCCAACGTCCAGCTTTACGCGCGCGTCGAGCACATCATGAAAGTCGGCAAGGGCAACTTCCGACCCCCACCTCAAGTGGAGAGTTCGGTGGTGCGGATCATGCCGCGGGACCCGCCGCCGCCTGTCAAATTTGAGGAGTTTGACGGATTGAACCGAGTGATATTCAACCGAGCGAACAAGACCCTCAGAGCGGGGTTCAAGGCGAAAGGTGTAGCCGAGATGCTGGAGAAGAACTATAGGACATGGTGCGCTGAGACGGGAGCGGTGAGTCGTTCACGTCAGTGAGCATACGAATGTCCGCTAAGTGGACGATGGTGCAGATCATTGAGGATGACTTCGACATCCGTGCTAAGATCGACTCTATCCTTGTTGACACTGGGTTTGCCGACAACCGAGCGGCAAAGATGGATGTCGATGACTTGCTCAAGTACGTCGTTAAACTATCTTTCCGTTTGCATGAGCAATGGCTGACATCGGGTACGCAGATTGTTGGCGGCGTTCAACGTTGAGGGAATGTGAGTGGCAACCTTTCTCCCTGATGAGTTCCCAGGCTGACCCTCTCACCGTTCATCAGTCACTTCGCATAGACAGCTCCCGATTTTTGGTCTCCCTGCTGTTCCGTGTTGTACTACATACTCTTCTAGCTTACGATACCCATGTAATCACGTTGGCTGATCGAACTGTTTACGCGGCCTCGGCACAAGCACACTCGACAATAAGACTGCATGCGCACTTCATGTTCTTCGTCTGCTGACCATGCGAGAAAAGCTATAGAGGATGAAGAAGATAGAAACAAAGAAAGACCGAACTCCATGAGACCCTGTACTGAACAACTGGACCAACTCGTTCCCCATTGGTGTTGGCTCGGATAGCAATCATAAGACCGCGTTATGCACAGCGCGTTGAAAAGAGAAGACATAAATAAGGAAATGTGGGTAAAGCGAAACGAAGACGAAGATATGGTAAAGGAAGAAACGCCAAATGAGATGAAGAGAACTTGGCCCTAAGGCATGGAGAGCATTAAGGTGTGGGAAATGCAAGTGCTGGCTTGTCTGAATCAAACGAGACCGACGAAGTCACGGAAGGAAGGGAGGAAGATATGCGAGACCGTATCGTATGGGTAGGGGATGGGATGACGATGCGAAAGGAAGTGGAGGCCCTGCCTGATGACAAGACAGCTTGAGTGGGAAGGATGATGAGGGTTCCGATGAACACCGTCGCCCCTTTTTGGTTTTCGTTGTTGGAGATGTACACTTGACACCGTATGCGTGATATTGATGATGCTCTGCTTTCTTCACCGTGTCTTGATCATAGGACCCTGGCCTGCAATTCAATTGGGTCATCAGCAACGGCTCCACCCCAGCACTTGTTTGACAAGACTTACCACTACTCATTGAGCCGTCTCCTTCCCCCCCTCATCCTCCTTCGCCCCGTCCCCAGACATTGACGTCGCAGGCGTGACTGTCTCCGTCTTCTCGTCCCCGTTGGTGGTGCTCGCCGCCGCGCTCACCGCCAAGCTGCTCTTCATCAACGCGTTCTCCACTTCCTGCGCCACAAAACCTCGCTGAACCTGCGCCGGTGTCTGCTGCTGGCCATCCAGCCCTGTAGCGCCTTCGCCGCTCGCTGACGCCGCGTCGACAGGAGCCCCCGCGGAAAGCTCGCGCGACGCGTCGGTGGTGCCAGACGGAGAACGAGGGTCGGCGCCGAACGTGCTTGGCCGCGCGTCGGGGAGAACCCAGCGATGGGAGTCGGCACCGGATATACGGACCTTGTCCTCGCGAACCTCGAGGAAGGAGGAGAGGGTCATGCACTCGCGGACGACGGCAATGTCCGGAGTGAGGGACTTGACTCGGTTGAAGGAGGCGATCATGGAGATGTCGATCCAGCCTTCAGAGTCCATCTACAGTGAATGTCAGCGCCATCGTTCTTCCATCGCGTTGCCCGGGGAGCTCACCTGCTGGCGCAAGAAGAAGTCCATGGCGAGGTTCTGCATGCTGAAGTAGTACTCCACCTGAGTTCCGTCCGCGTCAATATAATACCCCGCAGCGTTGAAAACCGAAAACAGCTCACCTGCCCAAGGACGTAGAACCGCAACGAGTCCAAGTTTGGGATCATGGTTTGCGGCATGGGCGGGGGAGGCATAGTCACACCCCTCCCATACACACCCATGTTCCCGTACTGCGTCTGCATAGCCTCGTACATTCCCGGCTGCCCATACGACGCCGCAGGGTAGAACGGCTGAAATCCCATGCCGTACCCTCGCGCAAAGAGGTTGCCGTTCGCCGCAGCACCACCGGGGTAGACCATTCCCTCAACCGGAAGTCCCGTGACACCCATAGGAGGAGACGTGTAGGGGTGGCCCTTGTGAGCGATAGCAGACGTGCTGCGGAAGCCGCCACGTCCACGGCCGTTGAAAGAGCCGCGGCCGTCACGCCCACGAGGTGGACGAGGAAGGTTGGGGTTGGAGGCAGGGTTGAAGTTGTGCTGGGGGAGAGGGGCGGTGGTGCTACCCGTCATGGGCTTCGACTGGGGAGCGGCACGGGAGGTCTCGGCTGAAGAGGCGGAGGCAGCTTCCGCGGCCGGTCGACTAGGGGAAGCGCCCCGTTGTGATGCTCGGCTGGACTTGACCTCCGTCTCAGGCTTGTTCTCCTTTTTCGCCTCGCTTCCGCTCGCCGCAGGCGCAGTGGCCGATGCAACCCCCAGCTCCGTCGATGCGTCCACAGTTCCAAATACAGGCTTGAAGCCTGGCTGGCTGCCATCGCGTTGCCCTTGTGGCTGAGGGGGTAACCTGATCTCTCCCTCTCCTGTCTTAGCAGACTTGCCACCCTTCTTCGCCTCCGTGGCACCAGCGCCAGTAGCAGCACTCTTCCTGGGTTTGGTCCCCTTGGTCGGAGGCACTGACGTCTCGCCCTCGCCCTTGGTCGCCGAACGCTTCTTCGCCTCAAGCCGGCTCTGCCGGCGGTTGTTCTCCGCAGCCTGATCTGCCGCCGCGAGGAGCTCGGACGCAGGGATGGGGGTCCACTTAGGTTTCTCTGCGGTAATTTGTCAGCAGTTGTAGGCAGACGTGATTCGGGCATAAAGTTCAACTCACTCCCAGTGGCCGCCGTCTCTTCCACACTCGCAGTCTCGCTGCTCGTCTTCTCCCTAACCTTCTCCTTTTTGTCCTCAGAGGCTTTCACCGTCTCTGCCGCCTGCGCCACGTCCGGCCACAAGGTGGCATCGTGGATCGGCGGGAGCGCTGCGGCCGACCCCACGGCCGCCGCCGCTGACTTCTTCTTTGCCCCGCCTTTTGCTCCCTCCTCCTTGCCATGTGCGTGCCCATGTGCGTGCCCGTTTGCCATTGCCTTCTCGCCAACAGCCTTCACCGGCGCAGGCGCGGCCGCAGCCGGAGCAGCCGTCTTCTTCCTCAAATCCCAGACATTGACAGCAGGAGGCGGTGCGGGCTGACGCGGTGCAGGCTCCTCGACCTTGGCAGGGGTTGCCGCCGCCGGTGACGCCGCCGGTGGTGGACGCGCCCGCCAGCTCCCTTCCTCGCCGGCCTCAGCAGTTTTTGAGACCGCTGTAGCCGTCGACGCCGCCTCTGACGAGGGATTCGGTGAGTTGACTGATCCGGGAAGAGTGGTGCCGTTCAAGGAGGGAGAGGAAGGGACTGTACTGCTCTGCTCTTTGGCCTGCTCTTTGTTACTGGAGACCGCCGGAGCTGGGGTCGCAGTGGGCGCCGTTGTAGACGCCGCAGCAGGTTGCGACATAGGGGGAACTGCCCCCCAAGCAGCCTTGGTTGTTGACAGAGCTGGTGCTACAGGTGCAGGGCGGGCGGAGGAGGAGGGAGCCTTCTCGGCGGTAGACGACACAGGGGCGGTACTGCTGCTGCTGTTGTTGGCCCCCTTCTTCGACCCCTTGACGTGACTCCCCGACCTTTTCTCGCCGTCCTCCCCAGTTTTCTCCTTTGAATCGTCCCGACTTGAGCGGTCTCTCCAATTCTTGGAGCTGCTCCCACCGCGCTTCTCCTCCGGGCGTTGGCGCTGACGAGACTGCACAGTCTCCCATGGCCCGTCATCCTCGGCAGCCGGCTGGGGCTGGGCCTGCGCAGCAGGCGAGGGCTTCGCGTCGCGGTCTTTTGAGACGGAAGGGGAGGCGGACGATGTGCGAGTGGTAGAGCTGGGTGCGAGAGTGGAAGGAGACGAGGTAGTCTTGACCGGGTTACCGTTGGCGTCCTTGATCCTATCGGCGTAAGAGCCAAGGGCGTTGAACACGGAAGACTGAGCGGGCTGAGTAGCCGACATCCTGTGAAAGAGGGTCGATGGAGAGAGTGCTGGGAAAGATTTGTGTGGTGACGGCGATAGCTGAATGGCAAGCATGGTGTCAGCGTCAGCGGCGTGAAGTGGTGACGAGTGTTGGGGGACCACAACCATAGGACAAAAAAGTGCAAAGAGGGTAGAGTGTCGCCTAGCGCAAGCTTTTCAATAACCGCCAAAGAGCAGTAGACAAGCATATGTTACGTTCTTGTGAACAGAGCTGTGGGTGTGGGAGGGGGTAAAGGAAGTTTGGCAGAAAGGAGGAGCGCGAAAAAAAGTACTGGGCAACGCCAGAGTGGCCAATATTTTTCACCCCGAGGTCGTATACCGAGCTATGCAATGGATGAAAGGGGGAGGTTGTCCGCCTTGCCAACCTGCGAAGCCAGGCAGATATCCGACACACGGAGAAGCAAAGAAGCAGAAAAACGGTCGTTGATGACACAGCGAGCACGTAGGATGAAGATTGTGCAGGTCCCACTCACGAGTTTCAACCCGAGCAGCTGAACTTTTGCGCCGTTGACTATTGTTCTCTACGCGGGCGAATAGTTCTCTGGGCGGTTTTGGGGGTCACAGATATGTTCTGGAGGAGGTCGATATACTGGAATGGGAGTTGGGAAGTACCATTGGTCAGTCAGTGTCTTCTCGCTACCATGTCGCCTCTCGGTTTCTCGGGGCGTCTGGCTGACTACTGGCAGCGTTCGCACCACGACAGCCAAGCACCGTCCCGAGCATCGAGGGTGGCCACTCACCCTGGCTTCCTCTCCAGTGACTGCCGCTAATGATTCTGCACGAAGCAAAAACCTGCTTGCCCGTTTCTTACTGAGCACCTGTTTGAGCTTCCTTTTGGGGGCTCGGCGACACTATCTTTTCGCCCGGCTGGTTGTCCTCGCAGATGCGGTGAGGAGGAGTATGACGGGTGGCGGAGGGATGGGCGAGGCGTTGGGGCGGGGGGAAGCGCTATGCTGTGGGGGTGAACGAGTGGGGTGGGACGGGCGTGAGTAGAGAAGAGTGGAAATGAGAGATGTCAAGTATAGAGTTGGCGCCGTTCAAGCTGCGCCATGAGGATGATTATTGAATCGCTGCCCGGAGATTGGCGGTGTTATAATCCCACCTCTATCGCTCGTATTCAAAATTTATACATTGACTATAACCTCATCCCACTCCATACATACACCTCAAACATCGCCTATACTCAGCACCACGACCCGCCATGCGTCAGTTAAAGCACCACGAACAAAAACTACTCAAAAAAGTCGACTTTCTGCAGGTAGGCAGCTGCTCCACACGTCGCCCCCGGATCCGGACGCGGGCGGGCGTAGGCTGACTTGGTGGCAACAGTGGAAGCAGGATGCGTCACTCAGAGAGGTCAAGGTGATGAGGAAGTATCACATACAGGACAGAGAGGACTACCACAAGTGAGCTATCGCCTACATAGCTGCACTTACAGAGCTGACAGATGTTGTAGGTACAACAAGCTTTGTGGCTCTCTCCGGTCTCTGATTCATCGGTTGTCGCTTCTTCCGGCGCAGGACCCGTTCAGGCAGCAGCGAGAGTCGGAGATGCTCAACAAGCTATACGACATGGGTATTCTAGGTAAGTCTATCAAGCTGGCGCGGCGCAGATGAGTCGTGTGACTGACGATAGCTCGCTTTAGACTCTGGCGTCAAGCCCTCGGACATTGAGAACAAGGTCACCGTATCATCTATCGCACGGAGACGTCTTGCAGTCGTTGTCGCCCGTCTCAAAATGTCTGAGACTGTTTCCGACGTGTGTCTATCAGTTCCTCCTTATACTATTACTGCTGCCACTGCTGCGGATTGCTGACTTCGATCGACACAGGCCGTCCGTACCATCGAGCAAGGCCACATCCGAGTTGGCCCCACTCCTGTCACCGACCCCGCGATGCTGATCACGAGGCACATGGAGGACTTCGTGACCTGGGTGGACACTAGTGCGAAGAAGAGGACCATCATGAAGTACAACGACGAGGTGAGTCGAAGCGTCGGTGGTCGCTGCTGTCAGAGCAACATGTGGAGTGTGATGTATCGCTATGAACTGACCACAAATACCAATGTAGCTCGACGACTTCGACCTGTTGTAAAGAGCAAGAGAACATGGAGACGGCATCACTGTACAAGTACCAATTCTTATACCCAGCATCATATGCAATACCCTTCGACTCGACCACTCGACCACTCGACATCACGACATCACACTGACATTCTACCGCGCGACCTCACCATCACTGCCATCAGCCGTCGATCCATCTAGCTCGCCAACAAAGGCGCTACTGACTTGTGCCGAGGTGCCATAAGCTCACTATATATACAGTGGTAGGCCACTTGGTATCTCAGCCCTCAGACCGTCACAATACCTTTCTCTTTCCACTCTTCGCCCCTGTCAGCTGCAGCAGGGTCAGCGCACTAATCATTTTTGCACAGTGCGTCTACATCGAAACTTACTGATGGTCCATGTGAAGCCAAGGGATTTGTACAGGTCTGCGAGTGGGTCAGCGAGTCGCGAGTGGTCGAGACCTTTAGAACACGGAGGGTAAGTGAGGATAGGCTGAAGTTGCACATACCCAGATCGCCACGGTAATCATGTCCTTCAGGTGAATCACCCTCTACCAGCAGCTTGTCATGCGTTTTAGGAGAGTCACTGCCGATAGCCAAGGTATCAGCTACGAGACGTGTTCGACGAACAGTCAATGCTCATTATCCAATGAAACTGACGTATACAGGAAACACAGCTTGGAATAGTGGTCATCGATGTCCCAGGGTGTGTTAATATCCCCCGTGTCGAACCTTCTTTCACATATCAGCTCACATTCGCCATGTCCAGCTCCCATGTATTGCTACTCACGGCGAACACACTCACTTGATCTGACCCCCGTTCCAAGGCCAAAGGTCGCCCAGTGCAGCAAAGAAGCCAACGCTCTTGATCGGGCACTCCGGCGACGTTGCATAATCAAGCAGGTCTTGCATGAATCCACCAGGCGCACGCAGACCAATTTCGAGTGCGAGGACGTATGGCTTGAGTGACCACGCTTTGCACGATTCCAGAGCTAAAGAGACTGGGGTCATTGCATGGCCATGATAGAAGTCCGCGAGGCGCCACTTACGGTTTATAATCATCCGAGCAGAGAAGGGCTCGTACACGGGTATATACAGCGGCTTGTTGTTGCTAACGGCATCCTGATTATATGTATACGCGTGATAAGCACGCCAATTCCAGACATGATGTGCTCACTTATACTCACTTGCCACCAAGCTTCCTTCTCCAAATCATCTGGCATGGGGTAGAAGTGAACGAAGAGTTTCCACACACACCACTCTGTAATTCTCAGTCACTGACGAGCAACATCACATAAGAAGAGCGCCGTATGACTCACCGATTGCTGGCACGCCAAACGCGTTTCTTCTGTTCTTCATCTGCTCATACATGACAGGATAGCTTTCTTCTCCTTGCTACGACAAGGTTCCCGTCAGATTCGGCTCTGACTCGGTTTCAGAAACGAAGTACTCACATGTCCATGAAGATAACGATTGATATGCCTGATGACTCGACAAAGTCAAGCCTACAATTACCATGGTTATTCAGCGTGTGCGCGTAGACAAATGGTGAGTAAGAGAAAGATCCGAAAGAAGATACACTTACATTTGATCGAACCTTAGCACACCTTCCTCTCTACGAAACACAACACCTAAAGTGTCAGTTGATATACTGACGTTGAGGGCTATCAAGCAGACAGAGGCGATGCTCACACGACGTTGCCTTTCTCGTCCTTCAACTTGAGATGCTCCAGTAAACCCTTCCAAGGTGTCTCACTGAGGTTGGGACTGTATCCCTTACCCGTGAAAGGCGAGTAGATTGTCCCTAGCAGTCAAGACAGTACAGTCTGTCAAGATACCGCTGATGAGTGTTTGAGAGAGCAGGTGGGTGCTTACCAGCAGGTGGCATGCCGACATGAGCGATGTCGGTCGTTCGCCCGAGAGTAGGGTCATGAGCGACCACTTAGCATTATGTACGACGTGATCAGTACTTGGGTTAAGAGTCAAGAGTGAGTGAAATGTGCGCACCGGGCACGCCGTCTGAAGTCATTCGCACGTCGACCTCGATGCAGATCATGCCCGCATCGGCCGCTTTGCGGATTGCCGCTTGGCTCTATCATATCGGCACCTTCAACGTCAGCCACCACTCGCCCAGCAGGGGTATACCCCAGAATCACAGACGACTCACGTTCTCAGCCGTCCCATCCCAACGGTAACCCCGATGAGCAGAACACAGAAAATTACCGGGCTGCGGGTATCTGATGCGCTGCACCAACTTGCGCACATCGCGCTGCTGTGGTAGCTCGAGCTGACGGCTATGAGCTTCGTTCAGTATGATCGTCATTATTAACTTTTGCTGTGTGGTATGGGCACTGGCACCTTGTTTGCAGTCACTGCTGGTTGCTTATGCATGGTGTTGTGGTAACGGCAGTGCTCGTTGTACAGGATCATAGATCAAAGGTGGCAAAATCACAACTCCTTTGATGTCGGTTGGCTTGATAGTGCCTCTCTTTTCTGGCAGTTGTTGTGTTGCTCGGTTTCAGCGATAACGAGTCGAGCAAGAAAGGATGGGAACAGTAAGAAGTATATCTCTACGAGCTTCGGTTATTGCTTCCAACTTACCACCTGCGGCGGTAAGTTATAAGTGCGTTGTGCGACATGGCGCGCGCGTGTGATGATGACTGCCCGAGGCTTCGACGACTGAGGACGAGAGCGCGACTCACAACCACATTGTTGGAGACTAATCAATAATGCTCATGTTGCTTGAACGCATGTAGCTGTTGAAGTGTGAAGCAGAAGAATTGAGATGAGGGTATGATGTGAGAAGTGTGATAATGCATGGTTATTGTACAGCATGTGGTCTTGCCAGTCGCCACCACTGGCTCCTATCCCCGTCATCCAACATCCTCCACACACGTATCTATAATACCAACCCTCTAGAAGTCAAGCCCACCTCCCAGCTTCGGGGCTCTCACCAACCGCCGTTCCTGTCCCCACCTCTTGACCCACCAAAGCCGCCGCTACGTCCACCACCGAAGCCCCCGCTTCGGCTTCCACCGAAGTCGCCATTGCTCCTTCCCCTGTACCCACCGTCAAATCCGCCGCCACGCCCCCCGCCGTACCCACCGCCACGCCCTCCGCCGTACCCGCCGTCACGCCCTCCACCAAACCCGCCGCTGCGTCCACCGCCGAACCCGCTCCGCTGACGGTAACCCCCACCACCACCGCCGCCGCCGCCCATCCCGATCTTTTCGAGGAAAGATTGCGAGGTGGCAGGCGCCTCAACAAGACCGGCCGACTCGGTGGTCCACAGCTTCAGCCCCTCCAACGCCGCTGTCAGGGAGATGTTGTACTGCTTGGTCTGGATGGAGTAGTAGCCCAACATGGAGTTGAAGACCTCCGTCACCGCCATGTCGTCAAGAGACGGCAAGACGTTGGCGGCGGCCTCAGGGATGTTTTGGACGTTCCTCAACACCTGCGGGCTGCTGGCGGCGAGCTGCTCAAGCTCGGCGGTGAGGGCAGAGGTCTCAACAGCCTGGATGGGCACCTCGGACAGCTGGCGAACAAAGGGCGCCTCGAAGGGGAGAAGGACGAGATCACCTCGGCCGCCAGTGTGAGAGCCTCGGCCCGTTCGGCCGACACGGTGGACGTACTGCTCCGCAGAGGAGGGAATCCCGACCTGGATGACACGAGTGACACTGGGGTAGTCCACGCCTCGGGCAGACACGTCCGAGGTGACGAGTACGCTGGGGCGAGACTCTCTGCGGAACGACTCGGAGGTGCGCGAGCGCTGGCGCTGGTCGCGACCGGAGTGGATCTCGTGCACGGCAGTGTTCATAGGGAGGGTGTGCGAGAGCTCGCGGAGGAGTGTCGACAGGAACATGGTGTGCTTGGTGGTGTTGCAGAAGAGGATCACCTTGGAGTGACGGTTGACCAGCTGGTCATGCGCGATGAGACGCAAGATGTGGGGAACCTGATCGGCGGCGGAGGGAAGGACAGTGTAGTGCTGGGGGATATGGGAATGGGTGTTGGTCTCGTCCTCGGGCACACAGTCGATCAGCCGGTGGTTCGGCTTCAGCGACTGTTTGGCAACGGCAGCGATCTGCTTGGAAACAGTCGCGGAGAAGAGGAAGGTCTGGCGCTTGTCGGGAAGGGCCCTGGTGATGGTTTTCAGGTCCTCCGAGAAACCCATGTCGAGGAGCAGATCAGCCTCATCGAGGATGAGAAGGTCTGTCTCCGCCGCGGCTCGCGCCACACTTTCCTCCCCCAGCAGGTCCTTCAGCCTCCCCGGCGTGGCGACCACGATGTCCTTCCTCCCGCGCATGTGCTTGAGCTGCAGCGGGCGCGACTCGCCACCAACGAGGAGCACCACCTTCATCTCCTTGTGGTAGGTGATAAGCTTGGCAGCCTCGTTGGCGATCTGCGTGGCGAGCTCTCGCGTGGGCGAAATGACAAGGGTGCCGATGGTGTTCAGCGAAAGCTCGCGGTAGATACGACCTTGGGCGTGTTTGTCGGGGATGGTGCCGTCGGGCTGGACAGAGGTGGACAGCTCGTGGAGCTTGCTGATACGAGCGTCGATAGCAGGGGTGAGAAACGCCTATAGACGCATCGTTAGCAGATGAACATCGGGTCTAGATATTCGCCCATTCGCAAACTTACGACAGTCTTGCCGGTACCGGTCCTCGCCTTCACCAGCAGATCCTCCCTCTGGGGCACAGCCAGCTCCTTCTCAAGGGTCCCAGCCTGCTCCGCCGCCTCCTTTGCAGCACTCCTCAGCTTGCCACCCGCCAACTGCGGCATCAGGGCGAAAACCTTCTCCTGGACCTCACTCAATTTGGTGAAGTGGAAGGGCTTGCCAGTGAGAGCCTTGAGCGTGTTGTGCTCGATGCGGCCACGCAGTGCGCGGAGGGGGTCGTTGACATTTTGGGCAGCGTCGTGCTCAGCAGCCTCGGCATCAGCCTCGGCAGTGCTCTCGGGGAGATCGGCTTCCGAAACCTCCTGAGCTTGGGCAGAATATCCTCGGGAAAGAAGGAGACCTGGGAAAGTCAGCCAATGACATATCAGACCACAGACACAGGACAATACCCAACTCACTCTGCAGGGTCATCGAGCTATCCGGCCTACGAAGAGCGGCGATGGGGGCGGCAGGCCTGGCGGCAATGCGAGAGGCCAAAATTGTTCGACGGGCGAGGACGGACCCGAAGGCGGACGACGTCCTTGCGAGAGCTGAACGGGGCAGCATCGTGAAGGAGTGAGAGTGCGAGGAAGAGGGGGGGGGAGACGGGAGGGACTGAGGTTTTGAGAGAGAGAGAGTGCTGGAATGTACGTAGATGTCTTGAGAAATTTGTGGACGATCAAGAGCTGAGTGGAAAAATTACAAAATTCAGGGTCCTCCTGGCCGGATAATAATAATTTCGTCTTCGATCTTATTGACTGTCTCAGACACTTTCTAATCAACTCTTTCGATGCTTTGAATGCCAATTCTGAGGTTTGAACCACCAATCTTCTATAACTCTCGCCTCCACTGATCCTCTGGTCTCAAGCAAAGCATGGTTTCATTCACAGACGACGACGACGACTGGCTCAACCCAGACGCTCAAGGGGGCGTCTCAGACCCGCTGGTAGAACGTGAATATAACCGTATAGCCAACACATACTCAGACGTGCGTTTGCTTCAGTTGCTCACTGACGCTTGATTCTGTCCCCGCGGGCGCCCAGCTGACATTATCGGTAGGCCGGGTACAGAGAAGGCATCACAGATGGCAAGCTCGCCACACTCCAAGATGGATTCGACGAGGGCTTTGCTCTTTCCGTCCCACTCTCGCGGCAAGTAGGCAGTTTACGCGGTCGTGCTGCCGCCCTCCTCGCAATCTCTTCCGCCTCCACATCCACTTCGCACGCCGCGTCGAGCCTCGTCGATGCGGTCCGCGACCTCGTGCGAGATCTAGGTGCACTCCGCCGCGACCAGATCCTTCCCGAGGACGAGGAGCGGTTGCAGCACGAAAAGGAGGAGCACGAGGAGGACGGATTCGAGCTGGATCACAACGAAAAGAGAGAAATGGAGGGGCTGGAAAGGAGCCTCGAGCTCATGGGCGGAGGCGGCGATGTGGTATCAGCCAAGAGACCTGGCGAGGAGGTGCTCTTGGAGCTGGAGATGAGGCTACGTGAGCTTGAGGGGAAGGTGTCGAGGCTTTGAGGGCATGGAGAATAGCAAGGGTGCATGCGAGAAAGGTGGCCACTCTTCTGCGCTTATCAAGTTATCCAACCTCAGCTGCCGTATGCTGTAGGTGCAGCGCCACGAGGAGAAGGATCAGTCCCACGACATAGCCGTAGCTGTCAGGGTGGACGGGCAAGAGGGCATGCAAGCCATACATCAATGCATTGCTGGCTGTAGAAGCATCTATTGAAACAGAGCTGTGCCCGTGTAAAGGCGAGCATACTTTGGGGTATTGATAGGTGGTGTGTATATACAGAATGTGTTATCGAGGATCATGGATACAATCAAGTTGGGGGGTGGGTGAGTGTACACGCAGACATGGGGGATGGGAAGTATGAAGGGAGCAAAGAGAAAGCGAAGATAAATGTCCAGAATGGTAGTGTCCGTCGTAGAGCCAAGCCAAGAATTGTCCGTTCAATAATGTCAAACCATCTCACGCTCTGCTACCTCCCCCTCCACCTCCTCCACGACCCCCAGCCCCGAGCGCCACTCTCTCAGCTGTTTGCTCCCTCGCCTCACATTACGCCCTTTTGGAGGCAGCACAACGACCTGCTGCTGTTGCCCCTTGCCGCCGGGGCCAAAATGCCCCAGGGCAGTCTGAGAGGACGTGGAGGGGAGAGGGGCGAAGTGGAAGTGGGCGGAACCGGCAGGCTTCTCGAGTAATGGGGATGGAGAGAGGCGAGACTTGTCGGCGGTGGGAGGGGTGAAAGTGGGGAGCAAGGAAGGAGGAGGTGAGATTCTGTGGGACGAAAGCAAGCAGTGGTCAGTAGAGGCTTGGGTGATTCTGGTGCACAGTCGCAAGATGAATGCGACGTACGGCCATTGGAGAAGGGCCAGGCATGCCAGGAAGATGACGACTAGCAGTGGCAGGGGCAGCTGGGGGCAATGTCAGCTGTGCGCCAAACGAGCCATTCGCCAATAATGCAAGACTCACAGAATCGAGCGCCCGTATTGTGACGAGCCCGACGAGCTTGACCGTCGGGACTACCTCGAGGCTCGCTCCAGAGACCATGGTGCGGAGGGCAGACTATAGGCGCGTGGCGTCGAGACCAGTCGACGTCGAGAGAGTGTGTAGAGACCCGGTGCCCGAAGAAGATGTGACGGGCAAAAGGGGATGGGTGGCTGAGAGCAGTAGATGGGGAAGGCGCTCTAGGTGCGTGCGAACGTATGACGGGCGATGTCGGGGCAAAGGACAATGAAGATAAATAAATGCCTTTGTTGCGTGTCGATGCGATCGACCTGGGGCGACTGTTTGTGTGGAGGGAGGGCCGGTGGGGATGATTGACAGAGCGCCGCAGAGAACGCCCTTCCAGTACGTCCGACGACCAGTATGTGTTGCAGCGAGTGTGGTGGGCGAGAGAGAGAGTGAGGGGGATGTGAAAAGATGGACGAGAATTATAAGATGTCGGTTGGATCTGGTCCAGAAAGGTGTCGCGACCTAAAAGCAAGGTCGAACCTGGACGGGCGACCCAAAGATATCACGTCAGTCTACGCCCTCTCGACCCAAGAATCTGGTAAGGAACTAACGGTATCGCTTCGATATGTCTCGCTCGCCGGCCGGAGGATGGGAATATCCTGCTGGACGAAGGTTCTGATGGAGCCGGAATATATTGAGTTATTGTATGGGGATATCCTTGAAGAGGCTCCTCATCCGGTTCTGAGGGCCACTTGGAAGGAGAGGAAGAGGAGGCGAACGGGGGGCAGATGATGACGGTTGAGGGTGTGCCGTGTGAGGGACAAACAATCTGCCCAGAGCGGCCACGGTGAGAGGCCCTCAAACTCAAGATTGCCGGCCGATCCTGCCGCCCTGTAATCTTCTTCCAGGAGCGCAGAAGGGCCGAGACGTCGAAGGCTGAATGCACGAGGCCAAGAAGAAATAAGCGCAGGGCTTCCGGAACGGCGGAAACTCTATCTGTGGGAACATGAGAAGCGCAGCTCACCTTTCTGTCGCAGCTCGCTCACTTCCGTGGGTTTCCGAGCTGTCGCCTGGTTTCTTGCGCCTTCTTTCTTCTGTCGACAACGATGGGTGGGGCTTCCTGTGTGGTGGTGCGAGGAGAGACGACGGCTATGAGCGGTGGGGTGGTTGAGGGATCAGTGCTGGCCACTGCTACATATCTCGGTCTCTGCTGGTGGGCGCTGGCTGTGGGAGATAGGCAAGGAATTGCCCGAAGCGGCGGCGCGCCGGTGAACGTGGTGGTCGTGGATGATCGCGATTGCTTGGTGCAATATGGGCGGTGGGATTCTGATTATTCCGACAGAGTGACCTACTTATCCAACTCACCAAACTGTATTATATATGCTGTCGATATGAGAAAAGAACTTCGAGGATGATCGATATGTGCGCTGGGGGACGAAGCGAACGAAGGACGGCGGGGCAGCTCGTCAGCTCAAGTCGTTCGCAAGCAAAGTACGTATGCACTCGATGGGTAATTGGGTATCCACCGCCAGCAAGGACTGTCAATCTCATACATGTGCACCAGGTGTACGTACAGTACGTGCTCTCAGATCATCATCATGATGTCTCGTCACGTACATCCCAGCGCCAAAGCGGCCGTTCGCCGCGGTGGGTGAGGCGAGAGGCGGTCCTCCTTCTTCCCCCACAGTACCACCACCGCCCTTCTCCGTTGACGGCAACTCCGCACCGGCACCGGCATCCAGTATGTACTTGTGTGTCTCTATGATGTACGATCCGGAGGAGCTCTGCGGGCGTATGGCTCGGTCCGGTGTGGAAGAAAGCACAGCGATAGGTAGGGAGCGCGAGCGAGACCGACCTCCGACCTCCGCCCGCTATCGATACACCTCTCACCACCACCTCTACAGCACAAATTGCCTGCTGATTCCGTCCATCCGCGGTCTATCGTTCTACACGTACGTACCACACAAAGTTCAGATACCCCATGCCCCGGGTCTCAGCTATGTATGTACCATGGGATCAAGCCCATTCCAGCTCAAGCAACCAACGCAGCCACGCCCACGGACCCATGCACTTCTTATCCTTCTTATCGTCGTTGTCGATCATTTCCGAAACTCTCTCCTCTGTCACCATTGCAAGCCGCAAGCTGTGAGACAACGCTAAAAGCGGCATTGGCAAGCCTCGAACATGGCATGTTGCATGCCATAATATCTAGCGCGAAATAGGCTGGGATGTGCCGTAGACGTGGCCGGTACCCTGGCCTCGCCCGTCGCACTTCACCAGAAGAAGCTCTCGGGCGGGCGAGGTGGCGCCGGCACGCACGATCAGATAAGAATGTGAAAGAGCCAAAGGGGACCTTATCTGTGCCAGGCTGCCAGCTCATGCAAGAGAGACAGTTGGATCCAACAAACAAAGACGACTTTACAGAGGTCATGTCGATCATCAAGACACATCTCCTATCATAGTGGAGATTTGGCTTACGAGAACTATAGTAGTAAGTAGTAGTGCCATCGGCGTCCTGAGATATGAATCATCATCGTCAAGACGGCGATCACCATGAAGATTGTGGCGAGAGGTGCAACTCATGATGCAACCGCCTGGTGTGTCACACAATATGCCATTCGACCCATCCGGTAAGTTCGGAAAAGATCGTTTCTATGAATCTCTGCCCACAGCCCCCCTGTTATTTCGCAGCCAGGCTCTTCAACCTCTCCCATCCCTTATCCCAGCTCTTCTCAAACTCTTGCTCCGAGAACTTCTCAACCGCCAGGGCGCGCGCAGCCTTGCGCATCTTGAGAGACTGGCTGGGCGATAAGGAGAAAGCTTCGTGCAGGGCAGCGGCGAAGGAGGGGGCGTCGGTAGCGTGGTATCCTAGGAGTGGGGGCACGAGTCAGCACGATATCTGACCCGGGGAAAGGGGGAGGACGAGATAAGGGGAGGGAGATGGGGGCACGAGCCTACGTACCTGTTCGTTGGCCCTTGTGAGGTACGACGATATCAAGCAAGGGCCCGGCGGAAGCGTGCACGACCGGTATGAGCCCAGCAGCCTGCACACACAATGTCAGTTATCTGCACCGAGGCATGTAGGGGGGGAAGAGCCAAGATAAGGCGCACCATGAACTCCACGATGTTGATCCCAAAGTGCTCATCCATCATCGAGTTCAGTCCCACCGACGCCTCCCCCAGCCGCCGCACGATCTCCGGGTACGGCGCATTTGCCACAAACTCAACGTTGGCCTGTACAGCGCCAGATGGTATGTCAGCCTACGTGATAACTGCGACCCTCGCCTATATACGTACCTCCACGCCGAGCTGGATTGCCAATTCCTTCAGCCCATTCAATCGCGCCTGATCCGCCTCATCTCGAACGCCCCCCATCATCACCAGCGTTATTCGCTGCGGGCCCTCACGATACTCGGGATGGTCTCTGAAAAGCACCTCAAGAGCATACAGCTGCTTGGCGTGTTCCTTCTCCGGCCTGTATACCTGGCGTCAGCATCGTAGGGCTAGTACATATCGGCAGACTCACCTGAATTGCGCGAGCGACACGACCTCCCTCTTCCTGCTCTCTAGGTTCCCGAGTCCCACCAGCCCCCTCGTATCACAAGGGGGGTACACAACCTCGCACTGCGCCCTATCCTCTTTCCTCGACTCGCCTCGTTCCTCCTTCTTCAAGAGCGACGCTTCGTCCTTGAGCACCAGGCTGGCAAGGAACGACTGGCGGGCAGAGGTAAGGAGAGATTGAATGTGCGCTTGGGTCCAGGAGGAGTTGGTCATGGTGTACTGTGAGTAGAGGAGGGATACTGAGTAGAGCGCAGTGAAGATGTGGTAGTACCTGTATCGTACTGTCAGCGATACGCGGTGGCACAATAGGGTCATCACATACACGAGCTTGATCTTGGTGCGAAGCCAGCTCTTTGATGCCCCAGCATTCTCGACTCCGAACGAGCGCTCGCGGACGCGCTTGACCATGTCTGTGCTGACAGTGGGATAATGCGTGTATGAACCGATGGCGATGCCACTGCCGGCAATGAGTCGGACTGTCGGGAAGGTGAAGCCGTAGCCCATGGAGTCTGACGACACACAATGTCAGCACACGTGTCTGCTGACGAGGCAACGGCATGCACTCACCAATGAAGACGTCACCCCAGAGCCCGTCCTTTCCGCAGAGCCCCTCCCACGCCAGGACAACACTCCCGAGCGACTGCCCCAGAAGAGTAAAGTTCTTCCAGTACCCGTCAGAGACGAGATGACGCGACGGGAGAGGGATGAAGTGCAGTCGCGAGGGGTCCAGAATAATCGAGAAACGTTCCTGCGAGAGGGGACAGCCATCAGTTCTTGAGCGGGTGTAAGATAGGAGACCATTGCTCACCTTGACCTTGGATACGATGCTCTCTTTGGATGCAGCGGGATAGTCGCCAGAGTAGACTAGCACAAGAGTGTCCTTCTCTGTCTGCTGGATATGCCGGATGGCGACCCAAAGAACCCTCTCACCTCCGCCACCCGCATTGCTGCACATTATGTGTTAGCATGGTATTATAGTTTTCGCAGCCCGGACATACCAGTAAGGGTGCCAGAACCCGACCACCGTCTTCTGCCCCGTCTTGCTCGGCGGGGCCGTCGCCGTCCCTTGCACAATCGAGTTCTCCGGCATCCCCATCGTTTCCAGCAGCTGTGCACGCTTCACTGCGTTCCTAGAGCGCAAACTCTGCAATTTGAGCGCCAGACCGCCGAAGCCCAGCAAGCAACCCATGGGGATCACACTCGCGATCAGCGCCCAGTTGACGCCCGTGTAACGTGCGACAGCGACAGCACCGGCAGCGCCAACGATGAGGCCCTTGGTGATGCGGAGGAAGTTGGGGCCAGAAAGGACAGCCCAACAGAGGACGATGATGCCGACCCAGACGACGTCGAGGGAGATAGAGCCCTGGGCGGGGTGGGAGAAGATGGTTTGGAGTAGGCGCGCGCTGAGGGGTTGATTGCGCGGGAGGGCGGCGAGGAGCGCGCGAGTAGTTGGGACGTGGATGAAGACCATCAGCCCCGTGAGGAGGGCATAGAGCGACCCCCATGGGACAGACGACTTCCACCCGGCGTTGTCATCGCTCGCGGGGGCCAACAACGGCAGGAGGAGAGCTCCGTGCAGCCACAAGAGGGACTGCATGAACTTCTCTGTGCCGACTTGTTGGGGGAGGAGGTGGGTGGGGATGAAGGCCACGGCGAGGGGGAGAGCGATCACGAAAGGGACGCGGGTGGGTGTGGGGCGGGTACGCGTGGGAGGGTGGAGGGAGATGGCAACGAGGAAGAGGCCGGTTGCGACGGACATGGCGACGAGCTGGCCGAGGAGCATGTACGCGTAGGGGTATTTGATGCCACGGCGCCCGCCTGGTAGCATGGATTTTAGTGACGGGTCGTACCAGAGGAGGCGATACTAGGAATCTACCCACTTTCTGATCTGATGATGGCGGTGAACACGACGGTCCAAGTGCAGATCCAGCTGGACCACCACCAGTTCGCCGGCCCTTGGCAGACAATCGTCCATGCTTGCTCAAAGAGCTTCGTGTTAACGAGCCATTGACCAACGCTTGTAGATTTGTGGAGGAATGAATAGTCATTGTATGACCACTGAAAGCGCATCATCAGCTGAGGCATCAAAACCAGTGCGGGCTGCAGCACGTACAATCATGAACTGGATCATGACTGCGGGTCGCGGTCAGCTGTACCAGCATGCATGGCTGAAAGTCAGAAAGCTTACAATACCAGGTACACAGCAGAGCTCCAAGTGCTGTCCTCAAGAAGAAGAATGCCCTGCCCTCCAACAGCTTGGACACACTGCTTCCTGCCAGTATTGACCGGAAGACGAGCCCGAAGGAGAGGAAGATGAGGAGGAAATACCCCGTCAGGGTAGCGAAGGCGAGGAGCTCGGAGAGGTCCATCGTGAGAAGCGGAGGAAGTGCCGAGCGTCGAGGCCGTTGCCGGGCAGTCAAGAGATGAAAGTGGCTGGGCGAGATGCGATGAAGTGCTAAATAGTCGAGAGGTCAACGAAAGCAGCATAAAGCAACAGGCCCGACCGCCCGACAGCGTGGAGGTGATTCTCGGCAAGAGGCCAACTCCGCCGGCAACACGGAGATCAGGCGATGTCCGTATCTCCTCTGACTTTGCCGCCCGTCAACACCTTCACGGCGCATCGAGCCCATCCATCGAGCATGCCTCTGCACTTGTATCAAGCTAGCTAGCTTTGAGCAAGACGAAAAGGCTCACACCCGACACTCTCTAACCGACAAGAACAAAAGACACCAGCATTCACCATGGGGCACAACTCGGACAAGATGTACGTGACCCACGCCGAACATTCGGCGGGGAGCCACACCGCTTCGAGCACCGGCAAGCGGGCAGAGACTGGCAAGAGCGAGTTCCAACGGTTACCATTGTGAGTACCCATCATCCTGCGGTATCGTGCTTCCACTTTGAAGGGCTTTACATACTGACAGCTCGTCTTCAGTGACTCATGTGCTCTATCGCTCCAGCCGTTCCGGAACCCCGTAGCGGTCCTCGCAGACACAGAGCCTGGGGAGACACCTCGCGCAGATGTTTTTGACTTGCTGAACATCGTCCCGTATATCCGCAAGTTCAAGACAAGTGAGTCGTCACAACTGCGTCTTCTCAAGGTTTGTCTGTCCACGGTGCATCTGACCCGCGATTGGGGTATGTAGATCCGGTATCGGGCAAGCCGCTCGAGACGAGCCAGCTCATCAAGCTCAACTTTTCAAAGGTGAGCAACTATACGTTTCATGGTATCCTTCTCCTCGGATCTTCGCGGCTATAGCTGACGCACTATGTCTCTCGTAGAACGCTGAGGGCAACATGCACGACCCCATCACCTACAAGGTCTTTTCCCCTCATGTCCACATCGTCTTCCTCAAAAACACCGTACGTCTATCTTCTGTCCCGCCCTTCGGACCCCAGCTGATTGTCGACTATCCATGCTGTACAAACCGCAGGGCAACGTCTTCGACATGGCCTCCCTCCAGCTTCTCGCAATCAAGCCCAAGACATGGCGCGACCTCGTTAACGACGAGCCCTTCAAGCGGGAAGACATCGTGACGATCCAGGACCCGCAGAACTTGGCGGCGAGGGATTTGAGAGAGTATGACTACGTGAAGAAGGACAAGAAGGTGTCTGGTGGGTCATATCGGGGTACTGGGCTCTGGGTATGGGAACGAATGCTGACGGCTTGGCGCAGATGATGATCTGGCGAACGACCCTCTGCGGGGAATCAACGTCGATGCAGCAGGCGGGGCGAGCAAGGTGCTCAAGATGATCGCGGAGAAGGTCAGTTCTATGACCTTTCAGGCGTCATTTGTCGGGGCAGAACTGACATCCATTGTAGACACGGGCGGAGCAGTCACCAGCGGCTACCCCGCCTCCGAAAGCGGCAGAAGGGGAGAAGAAGGAGGGGGTGGTAGCAAAGCGTAAGGTGGAGCAGCAGGCATGTGAGTAGCCACTTCGGTGCTTGTCGGTGGCCCTCGTATCCGCAATCGACGCTGACAGATCTGGAACGACAGACAATGCGTCCAACTACAGCTCGGGAAAGTCTGCTGCGTCTTTCACCAGCACGTCCCTCACCCCTCAGACGAAGAGCGAGCGCGCCATGTTCGACGAGGAAGAATGTGAGTGTCCTAGCTCGTCCCCAGTGCACGCATATGTCCACTCTGCTCATACCTGCTCCTCCGCCTCGCCAACGACGTCCAGACATGTTTGACGAGATGTCCAAAGCCGCCAAAGACAAGGACCGCCTCAAGTGCAAAGCGTACGCTACGATCCTCACCAACTTTGGCGGGCTCAACGTTGAGCTTCACGGCGACCGCGCGCCCAAGACGGTGTATAATTTCGTGCAACTGGCGAAGCAGGGGAAGTACGACAATGTGGTGTTCCATCGGCTGATGCCGGGGTTCATGGTACGTGGTTGAGTTTTTGCGACATGAATGAAGGAGGGAGTCGTCGCTGACGCGATAGTGAGAGTAGGTGCAAGGTGGTGACCCGACAGGGACGGGGCGAGGGGGCCAGTCGTTCTGGGGAGAGCCGTTCAGAGACGAGTACAACGAGAAGGGCGCGTTCAAGCATGACGCGCGAGGTGTCCTGGTAAGCTATGCCACTTGTTAAGAACCCTCATAACACCAGCTGACTCTCTCTCCCACCGTTTTTCCCGTACATCGCAGTCCATGGCCAACTCCGGTCCGCGAACCAACTCGTCCCAGTTCTTCATCACTTTCCGCGAAACGCCGCACTTGAACGGGAAGCACACGGTCTTTGGCAAGCTGGTGGGAGGGGAGGACGTGCTGGATAAGATTGAGAGGGTACCGGTGCGACCGGGGAGCGATCGGCCTGTCAAGGATGTGGTCATTCTGGGCGTCAACGTGTAGGTGCCCGCCCAAGTTTTTCTTGGTAGAGATTTGCTGACGTTGCACCTTCGACGCGCAGTCTGCAAGACCCCTTCGAGTCATACAAAGAACGCCTCCAAGCCCGTCTCGCGCGAAACGACCAGTCCGAAGAGGCCCTCCGAAAACGCGCTGCCACGCAAGCCGAGCGCGAGAAGGACCGTACCACCTGGCTCGGCACCAACCTGGGCGACAAGGGCGAGTCAAAGATTCAGAAAGAGGAGCGGAAACGCAAAGCCGAGGAAGGTGGGGTGGGCAAGTACCTCGGTGGGTCAGGGGGTGGAGACAAGATGGCAAAGGTTGGCGCTGGGGTTGTTGCGGCTGCGGGTGTTGGTGCTGGGCCAGGGACGAAGAGTAAGGTGCCGGATGTGATGGATTTCGGGGCGGAGAAGAAGAAGAAGAAGACAGGAGGGTTTGGGGATTTCTCGGGGTGGTAGAGTGGGGCTCTGCTGGGTGTCGTGGGGTGATCTGATGTGATGTTGTTGCAGTCTGTGAAATTTGAAACGGTGTTGTGGGTGGGATATCGTAAGCCAAACTGCATAAAAACGTGTACTCGTACGTGTTGCAACTGTCAACTACTACTGGTCTTGTTTATATCGCTACATCTGCTCGATCCTCTTGATTTCCTCTTCGCTGTACACCCCTTCCCATTCCCCCTCCCGAATCCACTCCTTCATACCCATAAACTTGATCTCCCCGCCCCCCTCGTTACAGTCAATGCCCTCCCATACTCTCCCCTCCGCCCTGACCCCTTCTCCTCCTTCGACCCCCTCCCCGCCGCTCAGCCCCACCACCAGCACCCTGCACCCTCTCAGCGCCAGCGACGCCACATGCGCCCTCACATCCCTCACCACCTTCTCCTCCTCAAAAGGCAATGCCTCCCCATCCAACAACAACACCACCCTCCTCACCCCCTTTGGCACCTGGTCCCAGAACCCCTTCCCCCCACAGTCCATACTCCACATCCCCCCGCCGGTCTGGATCCGCACGACAACTTCACGGACGCGCTCCCACATGGGGCTGGCTGGTGGGAAGATAGACGGGCTGACAAGCATGCGGGTATCGCTGATGGCAAGGCGGGTTGGGCGGAGGTGGGTGAGGAGAGGGCACATCCGGGTAGCGGGGTAAACGGGGTAGCGCGCGGTGTCAGCGGGCTTGCAGTATGCCCAGCCGACGGGGGAGCGCGGGTGGATAGTGAGATGGAGAGTGTGCAGGGCAGGCAGAGCAGAGAGGGTGGGGTTAGGAGGGAGGTGATGGCATGGGGATGCGTCGGTATGGTGCGGTATGGTGAGATGGCGGATGTATGTGTGTGGAGGGCGGGGCCAGCATGTGGATGGGTGGGTGGGCTCGGGGAGGGGCTGGAGGAGGGTGTGGGTGGAAGGGCAGGTGTTGAGATCCAATGTGAGGGAGGTGTAGAGGTGGGCAGCGGACAGCTGGTAGAAGTCTTTGGAGACGCGAATGGAGGACGCGAGGGAGGACGGGGGAAGGTGGGACAGGGTGTGGTAGAGGATGTCTGGGTGGAGGGTGGTCATCTTGCTTGGTGGTGCTACGTAGCAAGAGGGGCAAGCAAGAAGGTGCTGTTGTTATAGAGCAGCCCAGATATATTGCGGTAAATCTGCTTGGGTGATGGCTGATGGCGGAGGCAATCTCAGGGGTTTAATGAATGATTCTGGGTGATGGTGGGTAACCTAATCAGCAGGAGATAGTGATGGCTGATGGGAGACGAGGTGCGCGCGGCGGGTAAGCAGTAGTGGCGGAGGAGGCATCGTCTCTGCTCACAGGACACCTCTTATATCTCTTCTCGTGGACATGTCCAACATCACCTTCACTATCAGTGAGCATTGTCGGGGTACACTCACCATACAAGGATGCCGTCATGCATTCCCACCGCTCATGTCGGCCCCAAGCGCCGAGTGGGCAGAGAGACGGATAGGCTCGTCTTGTGACGAGCGAGCTCCTCCCATGTCAGACTGATCGACCATTTCTCCAGGTCCGCTGTTGGAATCGACTAGATCCGTGGCAATGTCTCAGACAAATAGAAAGAGGATGGCTCCGAAAGGGAGCGCGATGGGGAAAAGGGCTGGGGAGGGTTGCACGAGGTGCGAGGGAGATTCCCGCAAAGGGAGGGTGGCAGCACGCATGTCACGACAGAACAAGGTGATAGGCGCTAGAATGGTTGAGAAGGATGTTGATCCGACCGGATTCCCCGACGGTGCGTACCCACACATGTGAAGATCTTGCTGCTTGCTGGGTAGTGGTGGTGTGATGAACGCTGCATGATGTTGGCCGGGAACGGCGAGACGGAGAAGAGCAGGCGTCTCGGTGTTGCTCCGATCCTGCCGAACGGATCATGGCGAGAACACGATCACGCGTCCGTCTCTGAGGGCGATCTTGCTTACGATGGGACATTGGGGAATAATGGTGTGTTCAGTAAGACAACAAGGGATGCACAACAACAACTCAAGTAGTCGTACTCGTCGTCCGGTGCGCTTGAATCCATCGAAGAAGTCCTCCCTCGCCGACGGCCAAGGGCCAACTCGGCCCGCCGCCGAGGACATTTGATCCCGCCCGTATCTGCAGCCTTCCTAGTTCCTCTCTCTGCCTTCACTTCTTTGTTTATGCTCATCTTCTACTTCATCTGATCGTGCATCTGTCACATATACCAGACCACCCACCCCGCACGCCATGTCTACCCTGGAAAAGCTCACCGAGCTCATCGCGGACCAAACATCGCGCCTCGCGCCCATCACACTCACCGTCCCCTCGCCCTCCACCTCCATCCTTCAGCTGTCTCAGTTCGTGCACCACGTCACCACCACGCCCATCCACCCTGTATATCTCCCTTACTTGCGCTTCGGGGCTATCCATGCGGCGAGGGTGACGACTGTTTGGGCGGTGATGACTAAGGGGAGGAAGGGGAAGGTTGGGGTGCTGCAAGATCTGTTTGGGTATCTCGTGCTGGCCTGTGAGTCTTGCTCACGTGTCACTTGTACGCTATGCCAATGGTCATAGATTACTGACACGTTCGATATCACACAGGGGGAGGAAGCACCGTCACATCGCTTCTTCTCGGCCAGGCCCCATCATGGCTCATCTCCCCCACGCCCTGGATAATTTACCCCTCCGTCTACGCCCTCCTCGTCCCCACCGGCCTCTCCTCCTACATCACCTCTACCGCCCCCGCCCTCCTCTTCAACATCACCACCGCCTTTGTCGACGGCATGACCCGCTCCACCTCCCTCTCCGCGCTCCCTGCCCTCGTCGCGGCTAGCACCACCGGCATCGCCGCGAACGCTAGCTGGTGGACGTACGCCCTCCTCAGTGCGCTGGGGATCACCTCTGGCGGGCTTATTGTCGGCCTGCTCGGGCTGAACGAGGCCTCTTGGACGATTGGTGTGCCCAGCCTTCTCAAGGGTGGGGTGCTCGGTACCCTTGATGCATGGGGAGCCGCCCTCGTCGGGCTGGTGTACCTCGCGCTCACAGCGCACATCGAGGAGGTCGCGCCCCTCGGCGAGGCACTTGCCGCTGTCCTCCCCGCCGATGTCACGCACGGTGCCCAAGGCAAAGCCATCGTAGACCCCCTCCACGCTAGGGCTATATGCGTCCTCCTTTTCGGGAGTCTGTTGGCCGTGCGTGCCGTGGCTCTCGCTTGGCAAGGGAGGAAGGTGGGGGCGAAGAAGCCAGCGGTGGCGAAGAAGACGGAGGTGCTGGTGACGGAGGAGAAAGGGGCGGTGGTCAAGTCACCGGTGAAGGTGAAGCCGGATGGGACGGGGAAGCCGACGCCGAGGAAGAGCCCGAGGGTGAGATCGAGGGCGTCTACGCCGGCCAAGTAAGAGATAAGGGGGTTCAGCCGGGAAGAGGGGTTAGAGGGAACTGGGTTGTTCGACATTGTAGTGTGAGTAGATGGATAGAATACAATATGCAAATAATGGCTCAACCCGGGGTGCATCGGGAAGGAATGGCTGGTGAGAGTCGTGAAGCTATCTTCTGGTACTGCGCGCCCATGTCAGATGACGATTATCGCAGCAAGCGAGCGTGAGTGGACCTACCCGCTGACTCCCCCGTTCGCCGACTCCAGCATCTTCTTCCACTGAGCTCTCTCCCCCACATCCAGCACATCCTGCCACGCCCCCGTATCATCCAGCCAGTCCCCCAGTCTTACAAACTCGATGCTCGCCTGCTTTTCCATCACCCGCTCTTCTTCACCTCTCACCTCCCTCCCTTCATGCACCAGCTCATCCATCCAAGTCCACCTCTCCTCCTCACTGTCCCACACGATATCCGTCTCAACCTCCTTCATCCCCACCTTACGTCGCACCTCTCTCTCTATCCACTCCCCCACATCCCCACCGCCATCTCTCGGCATCCCCACCGCCCCTCTCTCCACCCCCTCTGCCCCAACCACCTTCACCCGCGTAGGCCACCACGCACAAAACGTCGCCAGGATATCCAACAACCACACCCTCCACGCATCCACACTCGCCTCCTTCGCCTTCCTTAGCCACTTCTTATCCCCCCGTTCCTCCTTCTTGCCCTCGTCCCAGAAGTTCTGGAGCACAAGCGTGACCTCTTCGACGCATGGGTAGAGCTCACGGGTGTTGCGCACCTCCATCGCGTCGAGCGAGGCGAGACTTGTCACGGGCTTGGTGGGGATGACGACCACCAAGCGCTTGACCGATGGGTGCGTGACCATCAGGTCATTATCGTCCCTGGGGACCGGCCTGCGACCCACATCCCCCACGTTCCTCTGGTTGAAATGTACCACCGTGCGGGGTTTGACCATCTGCAAGAACGTGGGTCCTCTGTGCACTGCTTGGCACGTATTGTCCTCTAAGACGGAGCTGGGGCGGTACGCGTCGAGGATGTCGAGCCGGACGGTGTGGAGACGGGGGAAAGGAAGGGGGTAGAATAGGTAGTGCCCGCAGGTCTCGGTGTGGCACCGCATTGTGATGTGGGTGGTGTGCGCGAAGGAGGAAGGGGTCACGGCCCAGCCAGAGAGGGATAGGTGCATGGGAACGGAGGGCAATTCGATTTCCTCCCAGTCGCCGGGGTCATTGACGATATTGCGGTCCAGCACCGCCATAGACTGCCGGTATGTCCAGCGGGGGGTGTACGACGGGACCCGCGTACAGTCAAAGTAGACGTGGCGGTATAGATGGGGCATGGACAGGGCGTGGCAGCGCTGTGAGGCGAGAGAGATGGAGCGGAGAGTAGGCGGGTCGCAGTAGGAGATGATGAGGGGGAGGAGGTCATCGAGGACGCCGAGAGAGTGTTGGGGGAAGACGAGTTGTGGGCGGGGGGTGGGCTTCTTCTCCTTCTTGGAGGGGCGGTCTATGAGCTGCTTGAAGAAGCCCATAATGGAGGAACTGGTAGGTGGGGACTGGGAGGGGACAGTCCATAGAGCCAATAATACATAATAGAGGGGGAGACAACAGCATCGTCATACATATCAATTCGGCTCCCCACAGATCGTGTCTGGTTGGTGACCGCCCAGGAGGTTGTCTTGGCATTATTATTGTTTGGTTCCGCGCAGTCAGCCACGTGGTGTATACGTAGCGGGGGTGGGGGCAGCATGTATACCCTTGCAACGGTACATCCTCGAGCGTTTCTTGAATCACAGCGAGCATTGGGTATTGTACTGTACAGGACAGAGCCGAGAGAGAGTGAAAGAACAATGATCATCATGCCTTCAACGGTCATGCTCATCTTATTCATCGTCGGATGGACAATCTCTCACCCTCACTACTACTGTGGACCTACCCATCGCCAGCGAGCTTTATGTACTGTACCAGCACAATCTTCTCCCCCCACTCTTTACTACTGTTGCTAGTTTTCGGAAGGCGCGAAACCATGGGCAGTGGAACACTATGGTATCCGCCGCCGCATAATATCGTCAGCTCACATCATCGTGTATCACTATAATAGCGCGAGATAGAGGCAGCAGTCACAATGGCAGGTTGGTGAGAACAGAGGCAGTATGGGGACGGAGGCGACCATGCGCAGCAACATCACATGGTATCTGCTTCTTCGCAGTGGTGTGACTTTAAAGTTCAAGGAAGAGTGATGGACTCACCCTTTCGCACATCTGCCAATTGCTCATCAAGGTTGTGGCGGACGTGCCCATCGAATTGATCCATTGACTTTGGCAAGAATCGCAAGTGTGGCATGTAGGGTTGGCAGGAGGCTGCGAGGTGGTCGGCATCGTCGTCAGCTTGTTGGCTCTGTCCTGGGCGTCCCAGGTCTGATAGGTGCTGTTAACTTCATTGGGGCGCCTGCCGTTGAGGAGAGTGGGGAGCGAAGCGTGACTGATGTCTGAGGCCATGGCAGATGTTATTACTATCAATCTGTGTGTTGAGTGAATTAGTCATGGATCTTGAACTGTTCATACGGCTGGTTTATATACTGTACTGGTTCCAATATAGTTGCTGTAAGCATTCGTGAGACCGAGCTACTACAAAAAACCTCTTTGGTCTCCAGTTGGCAAGAATACAAAAGAAGGGGCTGACATTCATCAACTAGTTGAATGGAGGAATACACAATGAGGAGTCGGTCGCCATCCTCTGTTGTGTGCTGCATTAGAGCACTCAACGGAGAAGACTTTCGGCGCTGGTGGGTCAGCAGCAACACAAAAAGGAGAAGCAAAACCCAACGCGGGTCTTGCTATTTGTCGTGTACTACGAAGAATGGAAGCTTTTGAATCGGCGCCATCGTCATACACGAAGAGAACGGGGCGACATGTGAAGCAACGCCAGAGCTAGCGGATGAGCCATCTGGAGATCATGCCTAAACGAGAGCGACAGATGATGAGGGTAGATGGTCGCTTCTTTGGGGACCGCCACCTCCCTGCTCATCATCTGATGTTGTTGATGCGCTTCCATGAGCTGTTACGTTTGAGGGGTTGCTTTTGGCGGCGCGAGCAGGAAGAGACGACAGATGGACACTGCTAGACTGTGTGGGTGACAAAAGAAAACGTCCATACTTCAGCTTTTCATGGCATGATCACCATCTTCTATCGTGTCGAGTTGAAAATTCCACTGAATCCTCTCCTCCCGGTCCAGCACGTCTTCCCACGCCCCCTTCTCTTCCAGCCATTCCCGTATTGTGACAAACTGTATAGTCGCTTGCTTCTCCATTATCCCCTTCTGCTCCTCACCATATGTACCTCTCCCCTTGGCCAGCTCCTCCGTCGACGCCCACTCCCTATCCGCCGCGATCCACACCTTGTCTGCCTCCAGCGTCGCCACCGCGGTGCGCACCTCCTTCTTAACCAATTTTCTCATCTCTCCTCTCGCGCCGGGCCTCCGCCCAAAGGGCCATACACCACCCACGATCTGACTCCCTCTGCCCCTACCAGCCTCACCCGCGTGGGCCACCACGCGCAGAACATGCCCACCGCCTCTCTGATCCACCACCTCGCAGCAAACACCGCATGGTCCTGTTGCCCACCACCGACATTCACAAAAGTCGTCCACGGTCTCCTCACGGAATCCATGTATCCGCCGCAGGACTGCAGCACGATCTTCACCTCCTCCACGAAGGGGTACATCTCTCTCAGGCGCCACATGTCCTCAGCTTTCAAGCCTCTGGCCCTCTTCACAGGCATGGCAGGAATGACCATCACCAGCCTCTTCGCGGAAATGACCGCCACCAGTGGGATCTCGCGCGAGGTGTACGCCTGCTTCTCCGAGATAAGCGCAAGGTCCAGCACATCGCGGTAGACGACTGTATGCGGAGCGAGCCGCTGCAGGAACGTAAACCCCTGGCCGTCGTCGCTGCAAGCGGAGAGCGGGCCCCAGGAATCCGGGTTGATCACCAGCCGCACGGTGTGGATGGCGGGGAAGGCGAGCGGGTAGAACAGGTAGAGCCCGCAGAGCTCAGAGTGGCACCTCATCGTGAGGTGAGTGGTGCGTTCGAAACTCCGCGGGGAGAGGGCCCAGCCGGAGGAAGGGGTGTCGGGCGGAAGGTGGTGATGGCAGTCCGGGTGCGGTGTGTATTCCGCGCGCGAGCGCCATGGGCCGTACAAGGACTGACATAGACAGTAGGCGGGTATCTCGGACTGAGCTATTTTCCGGTAGGCTTCGAGGTGGTCTTGGGTCCTCTCGGGGGAGTAGGACGGTGTGGTGCTGGGGGCCGAGAGGGACATCATACATCGAGAGTAGTGGTATTACGTAACCAGGAAAGCAGGTGGAGGTCGATCGGGGGAGACGAGCAATGGTGGGAGAGCAGGGGATATCTCGGGGGAAGACAGCGTCTTACATATTAGAACTAGATCTATACTCGGTTTCTATACCGCATACGAGAAGCATAGCCACACAACAGTCACTAGTTCACTCGACCTAGACCTCACCTACCACCTCCACACACGCACTCACACCCTCTCACAACCACACCTCACCGCCACCGCCCGGGGGACGCCTCCCTCAGTAGCCGGGGGCGCCTGCCTGCGGTCAGGCTCCGGGTCAAACCGCCCTCGGATGCTACAACTGGCGCCGGGTGCAGTCAAAGGTTACGTGCGAGTAGAGGACGGCTGTGGCGAGTGTGTAGAAGTAGCGCGAGGAGAGAGAGAGGGAGAGGAGGGTACGTGTGTCGCAGTGTGAAACTATGAGTGGAAAGATATCTTGGAGAGGGCCGAAAGCTTGGGAAGGAACGGTCATCGGCGGAAGCGGGATGTTGGTCGGTGGGGAGGAGGGAGCGGCCTTTGTTGAGATACGATGGCGAAGACGCTTGACGGTTGATACAAGGCCCATTATAGAGCGATACTGAGGCAGGAGGAAGTCAAAAGTAAGCTAGGGCTGGTAACCTATCTATGTCTGGATGGATTGATGCGAGCGATACGATGCTGAAGGGGCGAGGAGTAGCCAACTTCAGGAGTCGTGGCCCCGGGCACCGTCGTTTTTAGTGTTCGACTTTCCGCGCACAGCCTCTCCTTCATCTTCTTCACTGGCGGACTGGGGGAGGGGTCCTACTGCCGTACTACTTGCTCTTCTGAATGACAACTATCTCAAAGTCATTGGTACAAAACCCCACAAGCAGTATGGCACAATGATATCCTTTTCATCATCACTGAAGATCATGGTATCCTGTGTCGGGACATACTAGTACGCAAGAGCAACTGTATGATGTTATCCATCTTCTCAAGACTTAGCTGCCAAGCTATCCGTCCACAGTATCTTCTCCTCCAGATCCAGCACGTCTTCCCACGAATCCTTCTCCTCAAGCCACTTCCGCATCTTCACAAATTCTATCGACGCCTGCTTCTCTGCAATCCCCTTCTCCACCGCGCCATATGCCTCCCTCCCGCTTGCTAGCTCTTCCACCGACGCCCATTCCCTATCTGCCTCCACCCAGATCTTGTCCACCTCCCGCGTCGCCACCGCCTCTCGCACCTCCTTCTCGATCCATATCCCCACCTCCTCAGTCCGCTCCTTGGGCATCTGCACATCCACCCGCGCAACCCCATCTGCGCCAACGACCCTCACGCGCGTCGGCCACCACGCGCAGAACGTGCCCAAGGTCTCTGTGATCCACGACCTGTCCCACTCGAACCCCCCCTGCCTCGCATCAATCATCCCCCACTTTCTCACCAACCCATCCCACAGCTCGGCTTCCATATACCCCCCACACGCCTGGAGCACGATTGTCACCTCCTCCACGAACGGGTACACCTCTCTCGCGCGCCACATGTCGTGGCTCTTCAGGCCTCTGGCACCCTTCTTCACCGGCTTGGCGGGTATGACCACCACCAGCCTCTTCGCCGATGTGACTGCCACCTGCCCCACCGAGCGCGAGCTACATGCCTCTTCCTCGGTGATGAGGACCATGTCCCTCAGATCGCGATAGACGACAGTGTGGGGCGCGAGGCGCTGCAGGAAAGTGGGCCCGCGGCCGTCGTTGTTGCAGATGGTGAATAGATCTGCGGCGGCCTCGTGGATGACCAGCCGCACCACGCGGATAGCTGGGAAAGCCAGCGGGTAGAACAAGTACACACCGCACAGCTCGGTGTGGCACCGAATCGTGAGGTGAGTGGTGTGCTCGAAGGGAGGTGGGGAGAGGGCCCAGCCGGATAAGGGGGTGTGCGGTGGGAGAGACGGGTAGTAGCACGGCTGCGGGTTGCCCTCGCTGCGCGGGAGCCAAGGTCCGTGCTGATATTCCCACAGCCAAGCGGGCGTCTCGGCTTGAATGACCCCTGTGAAAGCCTCGAGGTGGTCGCGCGTCACTTTGGGGCAGTAGGACGGGCGATGGGTGCAGTCGAAGGTTACGCGGGAGTAGAGGATGGGAGTGGCGAGTGTGTGGAAGTGGTGTGAGGTGAGGCAGAGGGCGTGAAGGGTGTGAGTGTCGCAGTGGGAGAAGATGAGTGGGAGGAGGTCCTGGAGAGGTCCGAGAACGTGCGGGGGGATGATGAGCACGCTGGGGACGGCGGGAAGCAGGGATGGGGGAGAGGGGGGCTTGGTCGGGCGATTGCGAAGAGCCTTGATGACCGAAGAAAAGCCCATTGCGGAGGGGCATTGGTGAGGGAGCAATTCAAGAGCATGTCGGGGCTGAAGCCTGTCTGTATCGGGGGAGTCGGCTATTATTATGCTCTGCTGTGTGAAGATTCAACGTCTGGAGTCGTGGTCGCCATCAGCACAGCATCTGGCGGGAGGGAGGTTGTTTGGTTCCGTGTGTGGAGGGCCGTGGGAGAGCTGCGATGGCCCGGTCCAGGCGTCTCAGTCGAGCCGGCTGTTGTCCTCGTGTGTCTGTCCATGCTGCCATACTTTGTGCACGTATCATTCGCCTCTCCATATCCTTCAACTTTTCACTCGAACTGTCATACCAGATCTTAGCCCTCAGTAAAGATGGCCGACATCCCAGAGTACGCAGACACTCCCATCGCAGAGCTCGACAAGGTGCGCCTCTCCTCTCCTTCCCCCATCCTCACATATTTCGGCCGGCCTAGATCGTCGATACGCTCAGCATCACTTACTACTGACTGACACTCGAATCCCGCGACAACAGATATATGCTACCCTCACTGCTCGATTCGAATCTCGTGCGACTCTTCCTCTCGCATACCGCCTCTACAACCTGAAGCAGCTGGCGTACCTCGTCCAAGACAACTCCCAGCGCATTCAAGATGCGGTGAACAAGGACCTTGGCAAGGGCGGATTCGACGTGGTCTCTGGCGATGTAGGTGCTCTCTATGGCCGAATGTGATGGAAATCATTTGACAAGAGACATGCCAAAAGCTGTGGCCCGTCTTGAATGAGATTGACCTCGCGGTGAAGAAGGTGGGGTGCTGGATGAAGGACGACAGGAGAATCACGGACGCCTTGTTCTCCATGAAGTCCATGCGTGAGCCTCCCGCTGTATCCAAACTACTCGTCATGCTTCGATGCTGACCATACTTCAACGTAGGCCCGAGAGTCAAGAAACAGCCCAAGGGCGTCGCACTGGTAGGTCCTCGCACCTCGGTCTCAGAACGGTCGTCGAGTGAGCAGGAGGGCGCAGGCTGACTTGATCCTGTCGTGCGGCACCACAGATCATCAGCACATGGGTGAGTCACCACAATGTCACGCGTCCTTTTGCGGCCCTGCTGACACCATGCCACCTGCAGAACTTCCCGTGGCAGCTGTCTCTTTCTCCTTTGGTCGGTGCCATTGCTGCCGGGTGTCCTGCCGTCATCAAAGTACGTACTCCCACGCCACTTGCAGCTCACGACGGTGTATCATGTACTCCATGTGACCATTTGCTGACGATATGGCTGTGGCACAGAGCTCGGAGCACGCCCCGACTTCGGCAGCTCTCCTCGCTGAGCTGTTGCCCAAATACCTCGATCCGGAGGCATACGCGGGCGTGTGTGGAGGTGTCGAGCAGGCTACTGCCTTGTTGGAGAAGCAATGGGGACATAGTGAGCACACAGCAGCTGCGTAAGCTTCAGCCACGGATAATAGCTGACCGTGTGGGTAGTCCTGTACACTGGTGGAGCTGCCGTGGGCAAGATCGTAGCCCAAGCAGCCGCCAAGACGTTGACGCCGAGCACGCTTGAGGTGGGTTCCACATTTGCTTGGATAGATATAGCCTGCAGTCGCTAACCCAAACTTCCAGCTTGGAGGCAAGAGTCCAGTGATCGTGACATCGTCTGCGGACCTCAAGATCGCTGCTCGAAGGATGCTCAGTCTCAAGACGATGACCAGCGGCCAGATTTGCGGTGGGTGCAAGAAGTGAATGCGTGTCGAGCACGATCGCTGATGTATCTTGTAGTCGCTCCTGACTATATCCTCTGTGTCAAGGACAGGGTGGATGAGTTTGTTGAGGTCTGCAAGGCAACGTGAGTCAACGCCTACAACATGTCAAGGCTAGGAAGAATCGCTCTTATGTTGACGCCGAACCACTCTCGGACAGCCTCGCCGAGTTCTTCCCACCATCTCCCTCCCCGCACTCCCTCCTCCAACCCCCCCAGTCATGTCAACTCCGCAACCAAGCCGACGTCACCCGCCAGCTTTCCTTCATCACGTCCGCCGAGACCAGGGGCAAGCTCGTATACCGGGGGGAGATTGACGAGACGCAGCGCAAGATGGGGATCTCGCTGGTCAGGCTGAATGAGGGGGCTGTGGGGGAGACGGGAGGGCTGGTGGAGGAGGAGGTGTTTGGGCCGGTGCTGTCGATCATTCCTGTGGAGGTGCGTGGGTCGCGTTATCTGAATCCATTGATCCGACGGCCTAGCTGACCAGATATCTGCTCTGCGATAGAATCTCGACGCAGCAATCAAGTACGTGAACGACCGCCCCAAGCCTTTGGCTCTGTACGTGTGCGCGGGGAAGCGTTCCGAGTTCTTGAAAGGTGTGTCTCATTCTACCGAGAGGCGATCAAAACTGACGCACGACGGCACGGTGCAGTGGTCAATGAGACGTGGAGTGGTTCGGCTACCTGGAACGACTTTGTGCTTGCGACGTTTGGTGAGCTGTATTCAACCACTTCGCAAAGAGCCTAACTCTGGTCTAACAACATCTCACATGGCAGCGAGGAACATACCCTTCGGTGGTATCGGTGCGAGCGGATGTGGGTCGAGAATCGTATGCACGTCCACAAAATAGGAACCGAGGAGCTGATCTACCTGCTTGTAGGGGGTGCTTACCACGGCAAGGACGGGTTCGACACGTTCACGCACAGCAAGGGTGAGTATCGCATCGCATCGATAGTACCATCGGCATACATTGGCATGCTAACGATTACGACCCATCGCAGCCGTTCTGGAGATCCCGTATCTGTGAGGTCCAGAGTGTATGCTACCACGAACGGTATACCCTCTTGCTGACCTCCCCACCACCCCCACCCTCGCACAGTTTCGAACCCCTCATGTCCCTCCGTTACCCTCCCGTCACGGCCCTCAGGCAAAAGCTCCTCACTCATCTCTTATTTGCCGGAGTCAACTTCTCCCGCCCTACCTCGGTCGAGCACGAGGCGAAGAAACTGCAGCGCAAGAAGGTGGTGTGGCGGCTTGCGGTGGCTGTGGTCCTCGTTGGGATCTATCTTGGGGGCAAGCATGTGGGTGCGACGAAGGGATTGTTCTGAGTTTGGGGATTTGGTGAGCTTGGAAGGCTAGGGCCGGCCGGGAAAAGGATGCGGGGAGATTGAGAATGAGCAGTAGTCTTGGGCGACGACGATATGGCTGATATGATACTCTACGTAAATCGCATCTCGTATGTCTAAAGTTTATGAATATAGTAGTACAACACTGGATGAAGTCTATCAGATTGTCAACCTAGCCTGTCCCGGTTTTGGCATTCGCACGAAGAGCAAGAAGGTGAAAGCAACGATGGCGATAGACTTGAGGGAAGGCTGGTCAGCAGGACACAGGATGCTGGTGAGGAGAGCGGACGGCAGCTGGCTCACCCCGTTGACAACAAAGACCAGTGCTGGTCGGCCTTGTTCACTCAAAAGAGCAAAGGCGTATCCAAATATCGAGATAGTAGACACTTGCGCTATATTGCACAGTACATTCAGTCAGCTAGGATGTCCGATCGACTGTCCAAAAGTAGCTGCAAAGCTCACCAATCTTCTCCACCAGCGCGATCGCACTCAGCGCATCCGCCCGATGTTCCGGCTCCACAAAGTCCAGCGTCACGCCCTTACACGCCGACCCCGTCCCACTCGCAAACGGCAGCACCACCGCCGCCACATACAAATGCCACCCTTGCTGGCTGAGCGTCACCAGCGCGGTGAGCACTCCGTCCGTGAAAATTGACCACCGCAGGAAGTAGAGGTCGAACTGCGAGCCGTGGACGGCGTCCGTCGGGGCACGGGCTTGCTCTTGTCGTGGGGCACCGACGTCGTCGGGCTCTTCGGCTTGGGAGGGGTCCTCGGGGTGCTCGAGAGCGGCGGTGGTGGGGACGTCGTAGCGGTGGGAGAGGAGGCGTCTGCCGTGGGTGATGATGCGGGGGAAGCAGAGGGAGAGGAAGAAGGCTTTGACCATGAGGTTCAGAGACTGCACAGACGTTAGCTAGGTTAACGAATTGACCGTGGAGGGACAAGAGACTAGCAAACTGACCAACATGATACCGCTCTGCCCAGGCTGGAACCCGAACACGTCCGTGCCCACCAGCTGCAGCCCCATATGGACATACCCCGTAGCGAGCACGCTGAAGAACGCGCCCGCCCCAAGTAGAAGCAGGTTGTAATCGCGCTTGATCTTACCATCGATCTCGACCTTGGCAGGAATGAAGATCTTGAGCGGCGCAAGGAAGGATTTGCTCTTCTTCTCGGCTTGAACGGGGTGGTGCTCCTCTTCGGGGGGGATGAAGGGGAGGAAGAGGGAGCCGAAGAGCGTGCAGAAGCAGAGGAGGGCGAAGGCGCATTGGAAGGGGGCGAGGAGACCATAGAAGTTGAAAGCAAGACCGCCAACTACGAGGAGCAGCAGTGTTAGGCCAGATCCCCCATCGAATTGCCATAACACAAACTTACAGGTGTATCCACTAGATGACCCCAGCATGATAATCCCAGTGAGCACACCAAACATGCTCGTCCTCTCCTCCGCAGCAACCAGTGTAGCAATAAACACATTGCTCGCGATCTGGTAACCCCCACCCGAGCCCATGATGTTGAACAGCTGGGTGACCTGGATGATCTGGATCCCCGCAATGCCCCCGACAGAGAGAGCGTACATCTGCGTGAGGTTGCGCAGGGCTGCCCAGATGGTTTGTTGGAACATGGCGGCTTTGCAGCCGTACTTTTTGATGAACCAGCCGGTGACGAAGAGGTTGCCGATCGCTGGGAGCACGGCTTGATCAGCTTCCTAACGATATTTGAAGCGAGCTGTTGGTACTCACTGCAGCCCGTGGTGACGGTGCTCATGATAGCGATCTGGGAAGCACTGTCAGCTTCGATCCGAGGGACCGCACACCGATCCCCCGTGCCCGTCCACTCGTGGGTCTTGTAGTACTCCTCGCAAGTCATCACGCGAAACGCGTAGATGAGAGACGTCTGCGTGAACGCGAACGTCATCGCGAGGAGGAAGGAGGTGAAGAACACCCGAGGTACTGGGGAGAACCATGACCGCCGGGGTGGGGGCGATGATGAGGGGCCAGAGAGGAGAGGGGTGGATTCTGACGGGGCGGTTTTGGGAGGGGCGAGGGTGGAGGAGGGGTCAGACGACATGGTCGGTTGTGTCGATGCCGTGTAGGATGGCGGTGAATTTGTCGATTCTTTACGCGGCATCGAACCAGCCTTTTAGCAATGCAAGGGAGAGATGGGAAAGGACAAAGAAAGGGCAAGCAATTAATAGACGGCACCATGCGGCTCAGCTTGTTATCGTGGGGGGGATCGGGCTTAGCCGAAGGAGGTCGGTGGTGGAGGTCACCGAAGTGCAATCTGGGCGCCGAGATTAGCAGGCGCCGTGGGCTGGCAGCTCGCCATAGCTCGACATGTGAGGCTTAACCCCGGATGCACCACATGCATGCCTTCTTGAGTGGGTGGACGATGACAGCCATGTTATGACTTGTACGAGAATGCATCAACCGACCCAAGATGACAGGTGCCCTCATATCCTCTACTACTACTGTCTTGCCTCTTGGCCAGCTACTGGCTCCCTTCTCCGAAAGCTGTACTCCGAGTCACCAAGTCTCAAAGTCTCAGTCTACTTCTCAAAGTTGTACAGGGCATACACCAGGCGGTCGACCGCTTCCTCGACCTTCCTCGCTGTCGTCTTTGTCCCCACTGATGATTGACGACGTGGTCAGTAACTGGCAGAGCATAGGGAAGCGGCACCACTCACGCTCATGCCCGGCGTTCTCGTAGATGCGTCCCAGGCTGCGTGTCAAGCACATCAGCACAGCTCTCAGTTAGATGGGATCTGGTCAGACTCTTCGCTATACTCACATCGTGCTATGGTTGAATCGCTTCTTGGCTATCAGAAGGTCGTCAGCACCAGGCTCGACTATCGGAACCGCTTGCGACTTACTCTGCAGCTCTGCAAGGAATTTGAGAGAGTGGCCGGGCACAACACGGGTATCGTGGTCAGCCGTGGTGACGAGCACACCTGGGTACTGAACGTCTTCGGAACCGTCGACGTTGTGAAGCGGGGAGGTCGAATGAAGGATGGGGACGTTGTCGGCCTCCTCTGGGGAGCCGTACTCGTCCATCCAAATTCGCCCGAGAGTCTGTCTCATCGTCAGCCAGGAGGGATGAGTCAAGGGAAAGGCATGTTCACTCACAAACTTGTGGTAGCGGAGAAGATCGGTGATGGCGACATCTGGGAACACCACAGAATACAAGCTCGGGTTTCTGACCATCGCCGCTGAGACGAGCAAGCCACCATTGGAGGTACCGTAGATCGCCGTAAGCTGAGGGGTAGTGAGACCCTCAGCTTGCAGGTACTTGGCCGCCCAAGCAAAGTCATCCCATGCAACCCATCGCTTGATGCCGATCGCCGCCTGGTGCCAGTCCTTCCCATACTCCCCACCACCACGGATACCTGCAACGGCGATACTATAGAGCACGTCAGCGATGAGCATACTGGCGTAAAGCACGGCATAGGGTACTCGCATTCCTCGAAGGTTGCGCATGAAACTTGCGAACATGGGGTTGAAGTGCGGTAGAGTTGGCGAGCAGAATCCGCCGTACGCGTGCACCAAAGTGGGGTTCGGCTTGGTGAAGTCGAGGTCGTGCGCGTGGCAGACGAACATGGGGATCTTCACACCATCGTGCGACGGGTAGAACACCTGCGAGCACACGAGGGTCTCCTGCGGAGCCGAGTGCGCATCGTTGATGCTGCTGATAACAACCTCCTTGGCCCCAGACTCCTTCCGAACCACCTCGCCACGAAGCACGTAAGGAGGCGCCACGTAGGTGTCGACCAGGAAGTAGAAGTCGTTCGCGTCGGAGCGGGACGAGAGGGAAGAGATGGAGGCGTGCTGGGGGATGACAACGCGGTCCTCGGTCAACACCTGCTTCTGCACTTCCTCCTCTGGCACAGGCACCTGAGTGCCCGCCGCCACCTCGGCATCACCCCTGGTCCCCTTGGGGTCTGACGACCCCAGGATCTCTCCCGTCTGGGCGTCGGCGAAGACAACAAACGCGCACGCGTGCTTCAAGTACATGAGTACGAGCACCTGATCGCCGGTGAGGTAGGCGTGTTGGAGCTGGTAGCCCTCGGGATTGGCGGGAACGACCTCGCTGTAGGCAATCGCTGCGTCAGGAGCGCAGGCGTCGTATGCAGAGGCGGTGAGGGAGATGATGTGCCCCGTAGATGCGCCGTCGGCGAACGAGGTGAAGAGATGAGTATCGTCGGGAAGGGTACCGATGTCTGGCGGAAATGAATATGGTCAACGAGTGATACTCCCTAGCATAGAAGAGACACACTCACAGTTCGTGATACCTGTGTACCCCTTGGAGACCCACTTCCTCTCCTCGAGCACGAGCGGCGGGATGATCAACCCGCCAGGGCCGGCTGTCCCTCCCGGTATCTCCACAATCAACACCTCCGTCTGCGGGCTCGTGTTGCGATACACGTCGAGCATGAACCACGCCCTCTTCCCGCTCTCCTCCTTGGCATCCGAGGTGAGGATGAGGGGCTTGCCGATGAATTGGAAGACGCCCTTGGGCGCGCGCCACAGGAGGACGTCGGCGGACTGGTGCGTGCCGACTTGGTGGTAGTACATGCCGAACTCGCCCTCAGCCTTGGGCTCGAAGGAGTCGTCGCTGGTGTCGTACTCGATGACACGCTTGTAGATGAAGCCCTGTGGTGATGAAAACGGTCAGTGTTGTCCCCTTTGTAGTGATTTCGGTGGATAGACATACCCTGTCCCCGATCCAGGTAGCACCGAACGTGAACTTGGCCCCGCCCACGCTCCTCTCAAATTGCTTCTTGGACACAGTGTCGTAAACCCTCAACCTCAACCAGTCGCTCCTGAAGATAGCTACGTGTCAGCCAGTTCGTGCATGGTGCATGGGAGGCGAACACGTACCCGGACTCCTGCAGTACAGCACACCAGAGCCGTCCGCTCGCACTGAAGCTATGAGCGTACAGCGCAAGGTCTTCCTCCTCGTTCAAGTCAAAGAAGACTTCCGGACCCTCGCCATCCAGCGATGGAGGCACCCCGAAATCGCGCTCGAGGTTCTTGGAGCGAACAAAGACGTCGCGAGGGGCGGTACCGGGATTGAACTTCCAGTAGTAGAAGCCGTCGGCTTGGAGCTCGGGGCACGTCATGGTCTCGTGGTTGTAGCACTGTTCCACGGCGGCTTCGAGCTCCTTGCGGAGGGGGTGTCGGTTGAGGTAGGGCACGGAGAGCTGGAGGAGAGCTCGTTAGCCTCCGGTTATTGCTGAGATGACTAGCTGGACAAGTGAAGACCCGGGACTCACCTTGTTCTGCTCCTCCACATACTTCTTCGTCACCTCAGAGTCCTGGTCCTCCAGCGATCTCCACGGGTCCTTCACTTCCACACCAAAGATCTCTTCTGTCACGCCACCATCCTGAGGAGGGACGGGGTACACGGGAAGTCCGTTGTTGATCTCTATCCCAACATCACCGCCCCAGCTCTCAGCGGGAACTGAGAGGTCTGAGGAAGGAGCGTTCGTCAGCACGCCAGGAGCAGGGTCAGTGGTCATTTGTGGGATGTTTTTTGAGGGAGATCAGAGGGGAATGAGGAGATCTTGGGGGGTGCTGGTGCATATTTGCCTTGCCAGATCTTGGTGTCTGAGTTTTATCTGATTACAAGATTGCGGTCATGCGGAAGATCAAGCCCGGAGCCGCCAGGAAGCTGACGCCCAGACAACGCGGGGCCCTTAATTAAGGGGGTTAACTTCAAAGCGCGCGCCAGTTAGGAATTTCTAATCGAGCCAGCGAGCGCTTATTTTATGATTACGTCAGCAGTAAATGCTGACGGGAGGCATGCAACTTGACGAAAGCGTCTGTCGCGATTGGTGGTGACCTGGGTTGTGCATATATGACAGCGAGCCAGCTTCCTAGTCTTCTTCTCATGCATCAAGACAAAATGGCCACTTCTTGCCCCGCTGCCGACGTCCGACTCTACAAGCAGCGAGCATCATACTCGCTCCGAGCCGCTATCGACATCTTGAACGAGTCGCTCATCGCGCATGTCGCGTTCGTTCACCCGGGAGATGCCGCGGGGGATGGGAAGCAGCAGCGCAAGGAGACTCTGATGAATTTGCCGCTTATCATGGCCATTGTATGTGACGGCGAGGATGAGGATGACCAAGAGTCGTACGCCGTGTACCTGCATTCGTGAGTTATCAGCGTCGCAAAGCTCCCCAAGCTATGTAGAACCCGACTGACTGGCTGAGCAGACACAAGCACTCTGGGCTCGTTGAAGCGGTACAAAAGGGAAGTGGGATACTGACTGCTACAGCTACACGAGGTGAGCTTCAAGCATCATGCTCCGTGTATGAAACTTACCAAGCTAACCTCTGTACGCAGTCGACGGCATGGTCTTCTCCCCCACTCCCCACGACCACTCCCTCAACTACCGCTCCGCCACTTTCCACCTCCACCAATCCGTGATCCTCGACGACGAGAAGGACCACGAGGAGAAGCGTGCTGCTCTAGTCGCAGTCACCGACATTGTGACAGGCTACGACCGCGGCACGTACGTCGGGCTCCCGCCTGACGCCAACGTCAAAGGCCTGGCCATCATCAAGTGCCGCATCTCGGCCGTGAGCTGCAAGCAGCGGTACGGCGCGTTCAACTCTATGCAGGAGCCCGTGACGGAGGTCATCCCAGGGGAGGAGGGGAATGCGTTCAAGGGGGTGATCCCATGCTGGACGCAGTGGGGCAAGCTGGAGGGGTTCGGGCACGATAGAGAGATTGTCGAGAAGGTGTTCGAGGAGCGTAATACCGAGGGGAAGGCGCATGCGGAGAAGGCGGCTTGGGCACATGAGGACGCTGCTATCCAGGGCTTGGGGAAGAAGAGGAAGCCCGTCACTCGTCTAGCATGACAATAAAGGATACATTATTATTGGATGCGTTATCCGCGACATCATGTAACGGTGTCTAAATCAACAATATCCCAGCCTCCCAGCCCAAAGCCGTCATCGTCTCCCGCATCTCAACCCTAACATCCGTCTCCCCCGCCGCCGCTCTCCGTCTCCACATCTCCTCCATCAACTCCAGCGCTGGGCCCGTGTTGCCGAACGCTTGCGCCTCGGTCCCCAGCCTCTCGAAGCAGTGCCGGAAGAAATTTTGCTGAGACGGCGTCTCGCAGTGGCAGCCTGCAATGGTGATGGGGAGGACAAGGGCGCGGTGGATCTCGCTGTGGGGGTGCTCGATGTCGAGTCGGTGGAGTGCTTCCAGCGTGTCTTGCACGGCTTCTGCCACGTCGGGGACTACAGCACAGACTACGTCAGCGATATGCAACATCTGAGAGGTAGTTGCAGTAAACGCACCACGCGGATAAGGCCCATTGATCACCGTCGCCAGCAACACCTTCGCCGACCCAAAGAAAACATCACTCATCGCCCTCCTGAGATCATCACTCGGCGCCTGCCCAACCACCGACTCGGGTATAGGCCGAGGGCGCTCCAGATGAGGAACCGTATTGGGGCGATCCAGATGCGATTCCCTCCATGCCCGCTCATCCAACAGCTGCTCGATGGACTGCGCCCGTCGCATGAGCTCGCGGAACGAGAGGCATCCTTGCTTCTCCGCGCGTTCGCGCCATTCTGACAAGGCGACGATCTCGGCAAGAGCAAGAAGCTACAGTGAGTGTCAGTGTAGCTCATAAACGCGAATTCTTCCAACACTCACAGTTGTGCTATCACACCCCATGACCTTGTCCATCAAAAGAAGTGGCGGCGGATTTCCCTGCTCCGCTGGAAGGTGCGTGAGGATTCGCCGGTAGGAAGGAAGAAGACGGGAGGCCTTGTTTTGAGAGACGGAAGCGATGATGTCGGTCCAGATCATGTGCTCGATGAGATGACGGTACCGAGCCCACGGGCTATTGGGGGTCGGTGCAGCTCTGCAAATGATCTGTCAGCTCGTTCCTGCCCGGCTGTACTACGATTAAGCTCACCTCGTTGCCCCCTGCTCCTGCAACTCAGGCGAAGACGCCAGCGCCGCCGACAAACACCTCTGCGAGATCGACAGCATCTCTCGAATATGCTTTGACGTGCCCCCCGAGAAGAGGTGGTACGAGATCGCAAACAGAACCGACAAGATGACTTCCTCCGTGGTCAGATCCTGCGGCGAGAGGAACTGTAGCCGCTCGATCGACCGCTGGTGCGCTGTCGTCGCCACGAGCGCCTCGTCGTCCCCAATCTCGGATATACTCGCCGAGCCGACTCTGAACGAGCCGCTAGCGGTGGTGATGATGGATTGGTTGGTGGATGGTCCAGGGGAGTGAAGGCGGTTCCGGTTCTTTGTCCGTTGCGAGACAAGGTGGAGGGCAGCGAGCGAAGAGACGCTCGCGAGCACCTCGGGGCGGGAGATGGCGAGGGGGGCGACAAAGTCGGCCATGAGGATGGAGATTCCCATGACGCGGTATTGGAGGGGGAGGACGACTTTGAGATAATGGTGGAGGTAGTTAAGGTCGCTGGTAGGGGAAGGCATGGGTGGGGAGAGGGAGATGGGGATGGAGGGGGAGTTCAAAGCGGCGAAGTACGCGGGGGACTGGCCGGGCGGCGTGGTGACGACAGGGAGAGGCTGGGAAGGGATAGACCCCCACGAAGCCGGATATGTCTGCCCGAATAGCGACGTCCACAAGTCATCCAGCTCGCCCTCGCTCTCCGCCGTGTTTGCAAACGCATTCGAGATGAGGCTCGCGCTGGGGGGCGATCCGGGGTAATTTGTTGGCCCCGCCACGGTGCCCGCGACATAGGAAGGAGCAGGCGGGACACCAGTAGAGAAAGGGTCCCCGGTTTGAAACCCCGTCAACTTTTGGAACCCCTCCGTGCTGACCTCTGGCATGCCCCACTCTGAGCCTGACGCCGTGGCCGCCGCTGCCCCGACTCCAAAGTCCCACAGGCTGTCCTCGTCCATCAAGAGATCGCCGCTCCCGCTGCCACCGCCGGACTCTGGGAGTCCGGAGCCCTGCCCGTTCCCACCGTCAATGCTGCCGCAGGATCCTGTGCTGCCGTCATTATCGGGGGATCCGTCGTCCGTTTTTGCACGTGCAGTGCGCTTTGAAAGCACCGTCTGCTTACTGTCGGTATCCCATCAGCCTCGCTATCTTTACCTAGCTCTCGAGTACTCACATATGCGCCTTCGCTTTCTGCGCATTATCCTTCTCGCGCAACCACTTTGGCCTCTTCACCCCATATCCCATACACTCAATCCCCAGCCTGGAACACGTCGCGCAGACAGGCTTGGTCTCATCACACCGCTTCTTCCGTAACCGGCATGTGATGCAGCCTGTCTTTGCCCGCCGGGGCGTAGGCAGCTCCCTGGAAGAATGGGGGGTCGAGACGGAGGGCCCAGCGGTGGGGGCGGGGGCGGGAGGATAGGCGGCAGAGGAGGAGGATGCGTGGGGGGCGGCGGGTGCGAAGTCGGTGGGAGGGGCGCTGGCGACAAAGGTATTGAACGCGTTGTCGAGGCCCACGGGGAACATGGCAGAGGGGCCGGGGCCGCTCATCTCGGCTGGCGTTTTGAAGAGGGGGGCCGGGCGGGCGATGACTGATAAAAGTGAAATAATAGCGTAAGAAGGTGCTGATGAAGACGATGCAAGAGTGGGTAAAGTGGGGGTTAAGCAAGCACAGAGAAGGGGAACCACGTTATACAAGTCCCGAGGACCGAAAAGGCAATTCGGCCCAGGTCCGACGGAATCAGTATCGGACGGCGGCCCAGGAATGCAAAACAGGGTGTAAAAGGGCCGCCAAGCATTCCATTCGCGTGAAGCTCGTCTCATGTTTTGGGCTCATGGCGACATTCCATACACATGCATTCCAGGCGCGAACACGGCCGAGCATGCATGGCGGTATGCATGATTTTATATGCATAGCAGAGTTTGAGTTGTGGAAAGAGTTGAAAAGATTTCGAAGCAGCGCTCCCCACGGGGCCGGAAATAGAAGCAGGGCCCAAATCTAACCACGCGGCATCCTCGGTGCTCGGCGACACCGAACTCGCAATCTGATTAGACAATCCGAAAATTGCACCCTCCTCTCACCCGGGCCGGGATATCTCCAAAGCTCGCAATCGCAGCACGACGCCGCGTGGAAGGGGAAAGACCATGCCAGATGCATATCATTCTGCAGAATATAAACTCGCTCAACCTTTATCCAACTCTTCTTATCCTTCTTCAAACCCCTGTATGTCAACGCACAACTCGCACAACTCGGAAACACTCAGTCTAATAAACGAAACACGATCAGAAACTATGAAAATTACCTGCCCTTCCTCGTGATGTCGGCCATAATGCCTCGGAACACCTGCGTTGGAGTCACGTCAGCTTCAGATCCCGCCGCCAGGTGGGTAAACAACAGAGACTCACCTTCAAAAGACCCTTCCTCGCCTCAAACATAGGGTAGATGCCGACCATAAACAGACCCAAGAACAACCAAATGAGAGAGACGATAACCCAGGCGGTGAAGCCTCCCACGGGGTAGACTGTGAGGGACACGTCAGCATGTTACAAGTCCGGATGGGGTAATGAAGTACTCACCATGCGAGCTGAAGAAGAGGGGAAGGGGGATGATCTGCGATATCGCTGTAAGCCACGGCTGAACGACGTCGATTTTTGCTCTCGACTCACGATGATAAGGATAGCCGTAAGCGTGATGGCAGCGTACGACGCAAACTTGAACGCCTTCTCAAGCTGGCGGTCGTTCTCCATCATATCATTCCTCTGCTCCTCCATATCCACCGGCATCGCCTCTGGCGCCAGCCCCTGCTCGTCCTTCCCCTGGTACTCGGCGTTTATCCCGTCCTTCTCCCCGTCGTAGTTCGGCTGCACAGGAGGAGTAGACGACTCGGTGGTGAGCGTAAAGTCCTCCTTGCAGTTGATGCGACGGGTGATGTCCCAGTCAAAGTCGCAAGGGCGGACGAGGGACCACGCGACGGTGATGATCCCGCCGACACCGATGGAGAGGAGGTTGCCAGTAAGCATCTCGTAGTCGCCGAACGTGGTCTCGACGTTGATCACGCCGTCGTTGAGGGACGACGTGATCCCCAGCCAGCCCGCGACGCCCGCGATGAACCCAAGGATGGAGCCGACGATCGCGCCGGTGCCGTTGCACTTCTTCCAGGTGATGCACATGGCGATGGGCACGACGGCGCAGCCGATGATGGTGCCCATGAGCTCGTAGAGGTAGCCCATGCTGATACCGATGTAGTTGAAGGCGGTGGCGATGGCGCCCATGAAGACGGCGTAGCAGATGATGCACAGGTGGGAGACCCAGAGGATCTGCTTGTCGGTGGGATCGGGGTTGATGTAGGTGCCGTAGATGTCGTAGGTGAGCAAGCTGCTGACCTGTGGGGGGGTCAGCGGAGCTCAAAGGTGGTAAGTAAGCGCGGGGGCACGTACAGCGATCTGCTCGGCACTGGCGGCGGAGGTGACGGCAAGGAAAAGAAGGATGAGCATTGCAGTGGCGCCCGAAGTACCCATCAACGCGCTCGCAGCTGTTCCCCCAGTCAGCACCACCCTTCACCCACCCCAGCCCCTCGACGTCAAAACTCACCCTTCACAGCCGGAAGACCGGCCCCGACCTCAGCCGAAGTGAGGGTAATAAGAGGCGTGTCGGCGTGAGCGAGCGCGACGGCAGAAAGCCCCAAGCTGGTAGCGATGCCGAGGGGGATACCGATCCAGGCGATACCACCCCAGAGGAACGCCTTGACGCTGGTCTTGGGGTCGGAGGCGATAGCCCTCTGCCAGTAAGCCTGGTCGTTGAACACGGTGCCGAAGTTGCCTAGACGGAGGAGTGAGACGTCAGCTGAGCCGGGGGTGACGGAGAGAGTGAAGTGCGACTGACCGACAAGGTTGAGAACACCAAAGATCAACCCGCTCTTGGACCTCATGGTGAGGTAGGACCCCTGGGCGTTACCAGAGATGGGGTTGTTCGCCGCGGCGGTGTGCAGCATCTCCCACATCTTCTTAGGCGAGCCGATGATGTCGGAGGTGGCGTAGGCCACAAGGGCGAAGCTGATAAGGATGCAGTAGCTGTCGGCAGTAAGTCAGCGTGGCGGTCAGAAGGGGAGAGGGGAAGTAGCGATGGGGAAGACATACAGGACAAGGGTGTGCGAGTAGTCGGCGATGAGAGTAGCGCGCATACCACCCGTCAAGACGTAGATGCACACGCCCATGGGGATGAGGAAACACGCGGCGACGGTGCTCATGCCGGTAAGGTCGGCCACGGTAGCAGAGCCACCGAGAATGAGCATGGCTGTAAGGTACTTGTCAGCCCAGAAGATTATTTTTTTTTTTTCGAGAGAAGAAAAAAATTGCACTCACTCGAGACGATGATGTTGGTGGCGAGACCGAAGAAGAGGAAGGTAAGGTGGGCGACTTTGCCCCATCGCACCTTGATGATCTCGAGGTAGCTGCCAAACGCCCGTCAGCCGACATGTCCGCGTGGGGTCCTCAACCAGGAGGCTCACGTGTGGCAGTAAGGAGCGTGCTGCTTGAGCTTGCTCGCGATCATAGCGAAGAGGAGGACCTGCACACCGGCACCGGAAGCGTACCACCAAGGACCACTGATACCAAACTTGTAGCTGTTCATAGACTGTCAGCGCACCCCGAGATCAAATTTTTCATGCTGGTACTCACGCGGTGGCACTTGATTGCAGAAGAGTGGCAGCCCATGTCCAGGCGCTCACGATACCCGCCGCGATCAGACCGGGTGGTACGCTGAGAAGAAGCCCCTCAGGTCAGTCAATGATGCAAGAGTTGGGGTAGACTGGACATACCTTCTGCTTGCCGAGTTGAACTCCTCAGCGGAAGAGGTCTTGTGGGACGTATACCGTGTTTGCAGCTTGGTAATGCTGAGCTCGGTGTCAGCTGTGCGTTCCCATGAAAGTTGAGAGAAGAGAAGAGGGGTGGGATTACACTTACCCGACCATCAGAGCACTGAAGAACAACCCCATACCGATCTACCACGGACGATCAGTCAGCACAGAGCGACTGCCGCCTTTGAAGGCGCTTCACAGCGACGACAGCCAAGTGACTCACCACGACCCCATAGCCCGCTCCTTGAGGAAGAATGCTGCCCTCTGATGACATGTTGACGATCCTGCTGTTCGACGGTAAGAATGGAAGATGTCGAGAGTACGATGGCAGTTACTTGTGTGGGGAGGCTGTGGGCGGGTAAGGAAGCACCCTCCTTATATTCGGTGACTCCACTCATGCTGCATACAGGCTGTGGGCGTACTGATTTTCACCGGTGCCCCTCTGCGAGATAAGGCTAAGTGCGACCTGATTCGTCCCTCCCCAGCGCCACACAGTGGCTGTGGAGGATTTTCCGCGAATGAGAACGTGGCGTGGGTGTTATCTGTGGTGCAGCAGGGCGAAGCGATGGCGATGTGGGAGAGGACAGCATAAACGCGGTGAGCATTCGTGATGGGCGAGTCGACTGCCGACCTGAGCTACGACGTGATAGATAGCGGCCCGTACCTGTTTTTAGCACCCGCGACGGCTGTGGTGGTAGATAAGGACGCGCGCGCGCACTCCCATTGGCTGGCCCTCCCGCTCGGCTGAGGGTGGCGCCGCCAAGTATGCAATGACGAGCCTTGATCGGGTCTAGATTTACGTTGGGCGGCTGTCCGATGCCTCCTGCTTCCTCACACGCTCTGCCACATCATCAAAGACTCTTCGGCGGAGTCGGACTCGTGCGAGCTCGCGAATGGCAAGATGCCGGGCGGCTGTAGCTGGTCCGTATGTCGGGCCTTGGCGTGTGGCGAGTGAGATGACGATCGCCGGGGAGACTGCGCTCCGAGACCGAGAGTGCACACAGAAGGAAGACCTTCTCCTCCTTGAGCTGATGAAGAGACTCGACAAATTTTCGTCAAATTGAGACGACGACTCGACCCCTCCTGCTATCGGCGACGGCCCCCCGCACCCAGCCAGTCACATGGCGAGAAAGGTCCGTACAACACTGATACACAGTCACGTATGCATATTTGTGTACGTGTTGTGTACGAAAGGTGCAAGCAGCCGCCCGGGAAAACTTGAACATACGTACGCTCGACGAAAGCTCGAGTAACGAGAAGATCATCAACATGCCGCCAAAGGACCAATTGTGCGCGTCGATCTTCTTTCAGGTATGTTCATAAAAAGTTCCCTCTCATAAGAGCATGGGAAAGATCATGGGAAAGATCATGGGAAAGATCATGGTATTTGTGGCATTTGGCATGCCGAGCGACGGGGTCCTAGTTCTCCAGTTGGCAGCGGAAGATCTTTCGGGGGGAGGCAGAGGATTTCGGGGGGACTCGCTCCGGTGAGCCTGGCAAAAAAGTTGCTCGTTTCCGGCAGTATCCTCCCACACACTCAGAGCACAAAGAGGGTACGGGTTGTTCAAACCTTGCAATTGCATACAAACGACCCCAGTTCTTTGATTAGGTAGTTGTGAAGAATAATGATTAGAAGATGAGATGGCTACAGACGCCTGGGCCGCCCTCCCCCGCCGCCTCCTATAGCTATGATCGTCGTGAACCCCCTCTATGACATGACAAACCCAGCGCCCCCCCTCAAGATCCTGCAAACACTCCTCCAGAACAGCCCCTCCGCCGTATCCATCTCCCCCTCCATGATGAACAACCAATGCCTCGCCTTGAACACGTCCCCCTCGCGCACTCCTTCCTTGTCCTTCATCCGCTTCACCACCGTCTCCACCGCGTCCTTGGCCGCCCGCTTCGTGTCCACATCGATGCTCTGCGTCGTGACCGCCCGGTGCCACCAGATCCTCAGGAGCAGCATCACCGCGCGCTTCCCGCCCTCGTCGGCGCGCCACGAGTTGGTTCGCCTGTCTGCGAGCTGGGCCGCCTGCGTGCCCTCGATGAGGAAGGACCAGCCGACCTCCCGCGCGGCCCAGGTCGTGTACACCTCGGCGTTGACGAGTAGCGACTCGCGCTTCTCGGCCGCGAGTGACAGACGGGGCGCGAGCGATGCCATGAAGAGCGACGAGTACGCGATGGCCGTGAGGGTCTCGTTCTTTGCGCGAGCGAGCTGGGCGTTGGGGAGGTTGGACCCGTTGATGACGGTAAGCGCGAGCTTGTACTGCTTAATGCTCCCCTCGAGGAGCATCCACGACGACTTGGCGAGCTCGGAGGAAGGGACGAGGCCGAGGGCTTCGTCCTCAGACTGGAGGGAGATGACGGATGCCTTGCGGCTCCATGCTGAGCTGCCGTCGGGGAGCTGGAGGGGACCGCCGACGGAGGAGATGCGTCGCGTGCGGGACATGATCCCCATTCCATCATTGCTCCCGTCCGTGAAGAGGGACGCGAATGACTGGCTCAAGGGGCTGGAGACTCCCACAGACGACTTGCGCCGGTTGCGCGAGGCGGTCACCTCGGTAGGGGAAGGCAGCCACGAGCCACGGCGGCCCGTCGCGGGGATGGAGATGGACCCTCGCGTGAAGCGGCGGCGGTTCTCGAACGACGAGACCTCTGCGTCCTCAGACACAGCGGCCAGCGCAGCCGATCCCTTGCGCGCGCTATCATGCGGGTCTGACCCCGTCGAAGACGCCGACTCTCGGCGCCCCAGCCCTCCTCCCAGACGCGGGACCGAGTCCCGACGCGCCGGGCTCGGCGCCTGCTTGAACCCATCCCCGTCCTCCTCTTCCTCGTGGATCGTGTGGTCCGCACTATCCTGCCTCGCGCTCGTCCTCCTCCCCGGGGTCCCCGCCCCGAGCTGCGCAGGGCTGCTCGCCGCCTTCGCCCCGCTCCTCCTCCTCGGCTTCCTCTGCCTCCACACCAGCCGCAGCAAGTTCGCGTAAAGCGTCTTTGCGTCGCCCAGCTGCTTGATCGTCTCCCACGCAAGGGTCGCCGCCGCCGCGGCCTTGTGCCCCTTGAGCTTGGCCGCGCGCTCGCGGCACTCGGTCGCGAGCAGCGACAAGTCTGAGATGAGCGCGCGGAAATCATCCTCGTCGAGCTCAACACCGAGGGTGAACGTGTGGCGCAGGCGCTCGAGGCTCGACTTGCCCGAGACGTGCTGCACGCGCGCGATTAGGTTGGCCGACGAGGTGGAGCTCTTCACCCGCGAGGTCGCCGCGACCGTCGCCATGTTGGAAGCCTGGTCGAGGGCCTGCTCGGCGAGCTCGATGTGGAGATCCACGGTGGTGAGGTCCTGCGCGAGGGACGAGACGACGAGAGCGGCCTCGGCAAGCGACAAGAACATCTCTGCCATCTCGGGGCTCTGCCCCGCCGCTTCCCCTCCATCCATCTCCCGCATCCGGTCCATCTTGTCCGCCGCGACATCCTCCAAGTTCTGCAACGCCTCCCGCGCCAACTCCCCGATCTCCCCGTTCCACACTTTCACCTCGTCCTCGATGTAATCCTCTGTCTCGTGCAGCGTGCTGGAGAGCAGAGAGCAGGACTGCGAGAGGGTCTCGCGCGCGGTCATGGACGTCGGCGCGAGGACGACGAGCTGGCGGAGGATGTGTGTGGACTCGCGAAGGCTCGCGGTGGCCACGCGTGGGGGCTGGTAGTTGGTGGCGAGCTGGATGAGGGTTTTGGAGCGGCCGAGCATGGCCTTCTTGTCCTTGGGACGGAGGGAGAGGGCGAGCTGGAAGAGCTCGTTGGTGCGGTTGAGATGGTGGTACGCCTTCTCGGTGCCGACCTTGTAGGAAGCCGACTTGGCGTCGTGGCCCATGGCACCTGTAGAAGATGCGTCAGACGTGTTCGTTCAATTTAGTTCCTGGCTAGCTCCACTCACCCTCCATGCAAGATTCGTACGTGTTGTACCCCTTCGACTTCCTCGACGAAGACCCCGCATCATCCCCGCGCGGCTTCGGCGCAGGCATATCCAGCGGGTCCACCACGCTGAAGCTAACCTTGTTCTTGGGGTTGGGGTAAGGATAGCTCGACGAGGGGGATGCCGGGCGAGCTGAGGAGAGCTGGTGGAAGTAGTCCTGTCGGCGGGGAGACATGGATGGAGTGAGGAGCGCCTCGCCTCCCGGGGAGATGAGGGGCTGCTTGGTGATGGTGAGGGGAACGTCGATCTTCTTCCCAAAGTCGCGGGAAGCAGAGAGGGACAAGGGGGCGGGGAGGACCGAGGCGCCGGAGGCGCCGGGGGTGCCCATGGACGGGGAGGAGGGGGAGGAGGTGGAAGGGGAGGAGAGGGAGTAGTCCTCTGCGAAGAGGGAGGAGGAGGACTTCGCCGACTTGGACGTCGACGACTTGGTCATCGGCGCGGACGCCGGGGAGTCGATGTGGTTTGCCATGCTGGTGGGTGAACTTCCAGGCGATGGCAGAGAGGTTGGTGAATGGGAGGAGAGAGGAAAGTTCTTGTCCAATGTAAGGAATATCTTGCGATGAAGAAGCAGAAAGGATTTCAAGATCGCAGATTGGAGCGCATTCTCGGCAAGCGCAGGAACAATAGGTGTATGCCGATCAGGGGCGGGCAGGACAAGGCAGAAAGTTGATGAACGCCGTGGTGGAGATCCCTGAGAAGCCGCGGTCAATGGGTGGTGGACCTGTTCGGGTTGACCGTCGTTCTCGTGGTTCTTGCGTACAAGACCGTGGTATTTCAAGGGAACCGGCAAGTGAAGACAGGAAGATTCATCACAGCTGATGATAGGAACGCGGCCGGTCGTCCTCTTGTTCGGACGACACAATTGCAAGACGTGGACGACGCAACAGCGTGCAAGACAAGAATCAGAGGATGCCCGAGTGAGAAGCTTCAGAACAAAAGACAAAGTCAACTCGGGGGTGACTGACACAGGCCAAAACGCCGGATGACTAACGTGGCTCCCGGTGGCGCTAGGACAGCAGCAGGGCTTTGCAAGGTGGTGCTGGCAAGGAGGAGGAGCAAGGTTGAGTCGAGCCACTGAGCCAGAGTGGGCGCGGTCAGTGAGACCAAACAAGGTTGAGGCTGTTAAACCTGTGATACAAACACGTCAGCGGCATGCTGGTTCGTGAGACATGGAAATGGAACCGAAGACCGAAAGAGGCATGGGAGGAGAGGATCTGAGAAGATGCGGGTGGACACGGTGCAGTGGCGTCAGGCGGCGCAGGGTCTCAAACGATCGTCCTTGACGCTTCCGGAAATTACCTGTTCCTGGTTCTAAACCTTGTTTCTATTGTTGTCCTTCTAGGCGGGCGGAGGGGTCCATCACGCCTAATGGCTGTACCGCTTGCCTAAATAGTTTTTGTAGGCACGCGCCCTCGGCCGTACCGGGTGCGGGGTTAGCCGGTGTTCTCCGCGTTGCCGGTGCGATGGTGATCTTTTGGGTGCGACCCGAGACAACTCATCATCGACTGTGGCACACTGGTTGCTTCATATGCCGGGAACAATGACAAACCTGCTGCACTCACACTCAAAAATTCAGAGCAGGTAGTCTTCCCGTTCCATCGTCACTCACTACTCACAAAACAGCAGCAGCAGCCTGCTCAGCGACATCCCTACACACTAGACTCCCGCCCTCCCCGGACACACTGTGTGCTCTGCGAATTCGCCACTCACTCAATCCCGCACACGCCGTTTCCTCCATCGTCGGCCCGCTACGTATATAGGCCGTGACCTTGTTCCTCTTCTGACTCTATCCAAAACAAATGCCCCCTCACGCCGCGGCACCCTTCATCATGGGTACTGGGCCAGCCATCATCGGAGCCATCGCCCTCGTCGGCTCTGGATATGCGTTCAAGAAGGTGCGTTGTGTCCCTTCCTCCATACGTATCCCGCCTTGGCAAAAGCTAACCCGCGTCTCGTCCCGCACCGTACAGTTCGTCTATGACCCGCACCTCGCACCCATTGTCGAGGCTGCTTGGGCAGAGCGACACGAGTTCTTCCGTGCTGTCCGAAATCGTCGCGAGACCAACGAGCCCATCGCCGTTGCCGTACCCGCGCACCCTCCCTCTGTCGGGACGTCCACCTCCGTGAAGAGCGAGGACCACGCGAACCACCTTCGGAAGCGGACCAGCGCTCAGCGCTCCAGCGGCTCGCTCGAACTCGAGGAGATGCCGCTGCTCCCGCGGGGGGTTGGGCTGGAGAATGGCGCGAGCGTCGAGGTGCCGGGACCGAGCAAGCCAAAGCGCGTGAACCGTCGTCGTACGAGCGCGGACTCGAACCCGTTCGACGACCCTCCCGCGAGACGTCGCAGCCACTCGGAGTCAGACCGCGAGCTCACACCCAAGCCGCTCATCGAGATCGACGATGCTCGCCCGGCGTCAGCCCAGGATGCCGAGGTTCGCGAAGTCATCTTCAGCATGCCGTCGGAGCTGCCGTCCGCGCCATCGCACGCGGGCCAGAGCGGGACTGCCTCCCCTGCCACGAGCCGCCCCCCAGCGCCATCTACCACCTTCTCCTTCCTCTCGCTCAGCCAGCAGTCCTCCCCCGAGTCTATGCCTGCCGTGATTGACTCGTTCTCGTTGGGCGGTGCCGCTCGCCGCCTTGACACCGGCGAAGGAAGCGTCGAAGGGGCGGGTTCCGGGACTGGTGACGCCCTCGAAGCGCAAAGTACGACGACGCTTGACGACGCACGCAGTACGGCTACCCTCGACGACGCGCGCAGTGCGACCTTTGACGATGACATCGTCTCTCTCCCCGATACCACCCTCTCCGGGTCCGGCTACGAGGACGCCGAGTCGTACTCCCCACCTCCTCTCTTCCGCGCGCTTACGCCTACTGCTGCGGCTCAGACTGCTTCAGGTGCGCTCTCGCCGTCTGGGTCGGGGTCCGGTGCAGGCGCGAGGACAGGACTGTTGGGTTTGGCGCGCGCGAGCTCGGATGATGAGACGGCGGCCGGGGAGCTTGGCATGAGCTACGTGTTCCCCACTCCTTTGGCGGCGATTGGGATAAGCCGGGGCCCGCAGAGCGTGATCAGCATCAGCGAGTCGGAGGCGGAAGCGGAGGATGGGTGGAGGACGGACAGTGAGTGGGAGGCTGTCGGGAGTGAGGCGGGGGGAGCATGAGTGGACGATAGCTCGAAGTTTGGCGCATGGTCTCAAGGGGTATTTGGCGCTTCAGTGTGTGTGATACCACCCATCTTTCTGTTGTATATCCTACCATTATCCCATAGCTGTATCTATTCGCCCATACAGATTGTTGGTATACAGATTGTTGAAAAGGGCAAAATCGCCTCGCCCGATGTATACTCCTGTAGATCAGCATAGCCGTGAGCCTCTGCCGTGGACCAGCGTCCTCTGTACTCGTTTGCACATCTAAAATAGGCAAGGCCCAAGATCCAAAATGCAATGTAGGTACAGACCTAGGATACTAGTACACAAGTGCGGTATCGTTTATGATCGCGCAGTACACTACACGCCAGACCACACCACACGCCCCCCTCCACGCACTCCCCGCACACCTGACACCCATCACTATAATGACATGTGCTGTGATGGGATGTTCTGCGCCTCAATCGGTATAGGCAGGAACTGCCCGATAACGACAGACGGGAGATCAAACACCTAGAGACATCTGGTCAGCGTCACGCCACACGAGTTGTCTTCGCCACAAGGCGCGTAGAGAGCTACTCACGTCGCGCCGGATGGTGAAGCAGCACGTGCACTGCGAAAGACCAGTCGCGCCCACGAGCGAGATCGGCTGGAAAAAGTTCTGCGTTGTGTTCTCAAACGCGTGCACAGAAAAGTTCTCCCAGTACGTCACGACACTGCGCTTGATGAGTCAGCTACATGCGATTTGATTGAGATTGCCTCTATGACTCACGATGACTTGGCGAACAGCTCGTAGATGTAGGTCTTCCTCCCAAGCAGATCGGCGTCGGTACGATCGACAAGCTTGCAGAACTCGGGGTTGGCGTAGCAGACCTCGCCGGTTCGTCGCCAAACGGCTGTGGGTGTGGCCGAGTAGGAAATGAGCTTCTCGAGTTCCTGCGGGATAGAGTCAGTAGGTGACAGTGACCAGGAGCGTGATTCCACTCACTATGAGAGTACGCTGGAAAGAACGCTCGAGGAAAACTTCATCTTCCTCAGACATGGGCATCCTGAAGGACGGGCATGAGCTTTTGCGCGACACCGTACAGGCATGGCCAACTCACTGCAAGGCGATAAGACTGGGCCTGAAGGACGCCAGAGCTCGGACGACACGCAGAACATCGGAAGACTCGAAGCTGGAGAAATGTCAGCGGTTTCGATAGGTTTGATGAACCGAGAAGCTCACTTCTTGGTCAGATAGTCCATCAAGATGTGATACCCCTGCGTGTAATCGCTGCATAGCGCGTCAGTTGACCTGTAACAAAAAAAAAAAAACCGTGTATGCCAACTCACTAAGGCTTGACTTTCGTCCGGTACACCTCTGCCGAGGTCAACCCCTTGCCGACCCTCCTCAATGACGTGGGCATCAACCGCGAGTCCATCTGGTCTTGCGGCCCGCCCGTCCCATCCAGCATCATCTGCCCCTGAAGGGGTATATGCTGCTGCTGCTGTTGCTGGTTATCCACCCACCCACCAGAACCCCACGTCTGGTTGTTGGGCGAGATCTCGCTGTACGTCCCAGGCGAGAGAGACGTGATGCCCGACCCAGGCGTCGGCCCACCGAACCCGCCCTGGTTTTGCGACGTGTTGGTCGCGGAGGGAGACGGGTTGAGCCATGACTGGTCAAACTGGGGGCCGGGGAGAGGGGGGTTGTTGACCATGTTGGCGTCCATGCCGAGCTGGCGGCCAGCCTCGTCCAGGGGGTCGGCGATACCGGGGTAGATGGGGGAGAGGGAGGCGAACATGGCGTCAAGCATCTGGTACTCGTTGTTCGCGGCTGTGCCGCCGAACGTCGCTACGAGGGGACGGTCAGCTCTGCACGGGTCGCGACATGTAGCGGAGCTTACGATAAGATGATGGCGTGATGTCTGGCTGCTGGTTTGGATTCCACATCTGGTTCGGATTCTGCAGGTTGGAGAGGTTGATGCTGGGTGGACGATCATCCTGCTGCGTGGCGGTTGTAAGCCACATGTCATCCGAGATGTGCATGGGCTCATTGTTGGGGTTGTTGTGGAGGGTGGGAAGGCTGACGCTGGAGGAGGAAATGGCATTTATGGCAGGAGAGAGGCTGCCTGTGTCGTCTGCTCTTGACCCAGACATAGCTGTAACGCAGTGTCAGCGCGGTTTTCTCCGAAGACATGGCGAGCAGCATGCCCAAGCTCACTTCGCTCATCGCCCTCCATGAGGTACTTTGCCTTCTTTCGTACGCCCTCCACGCACTGCTCCGGAATCCCCTTCTTCACACACCGCGTACAGGGGCGCTCTACACCAGCCAACCACATCACTGTCAGCTCTCGGCGCGCGCGGCAAAACCTTTACCCGCGACCTCGTACATCCCCCGAGCTAGCTGCTCGACTCACGCTCATCACAGGTCAAATGCGACTTCTGGCAAGCCAAGCATGCCTTCGCGACCTTCTTCCTCGCCTTGCGCTCCGAGTCGAGCCCCTTGGGCTTGGGTTTCGAGGTGCTGCTCTTGGGCCTGCCGCGCCCACTGCCGCTCGCTGACGCAGGCCCAACACTTGCACTCGCACTGCCACTCCCGCTTCCACTCCCTACAGCTCCGCCACCCCCACTCCCGCTGCTCCCTGCACGTCCCTTGTCATGCGGCGCGTGGGCCTGGTTGATGAAGTTGTGCAGCTGGGGGGTGCCGCTGTGCGAGTCGGTGGAGGCAAGGGAGTCGGGGGAGTTGCTGCTGGGGGATGCTGAGCCAGTGGGGCGGCCCCATGAGGCCTGGCGTTCGTGCATGATACGGATGGCGGCGTAGTTGGGGTCGTCTTGTGGGTTGCACATGGTGAGGGGAAGAGGAGGTGGATCTATAGGATGGCTGCTGGGCGGGGGGCAGCCTGCGGTGTTACATTATCAACCTCGCGACGGGATCAAATCCAGTCCAATATTAGTGTGGCACTCTTTAACCTCCACCTGGACGAACGATCGTCGTCCCCTTCTCTTTCGTAATGAGCCGCTCCAACGTAAATCTGGCAGACACACAGCTGCTCCATGGACCCCCAGGTTAGCCCAGGATCACCCCTCAAACACGGCACCACAAGCACAGACTGAGCACCTGCAGCGCAGATCCCCCTCAGCCCCAGCCAGTTAAGCCTAAATTAGAAGAACTGCTGGCTTAGGAACGACCGGTCAACAGCATCGTTCACGTTAGCGTTCGGCATGGTGTTCTAGAGGGGATTTAGACGGAGAAACGGCTACTTCTTTATCCCGGAGAAGCTTCTCCTGGTGTTCGATCCGTCTTCTGTGCGAAGACGACATACTCGTCACTCGGGACCTCGGCGTTATAGACCGACGATCATCACTTGATGAAGTGTATCGCCTCGCTTCATGGGGTGTGTTGACAATCAGACGACGAGTCGTGGATGCAGCAGAAGACAGAAAGTGAGAAGTGCGCCCCTCTCCAGACGTCTCGACTCGGTGAACTTCGCGAACTTCGCGATTGCCCTTGGTAAAGACCAACCGTCCAAAACGGCTGTCCGTCTCTCTGCATAACGTCAGCAGCTAGACTATAGCCCCTCTTGCCCTTCTTGAGCTTATCACTCCCCGCACGACGGCCGATGATACATTCACGCCGCCACCTCTTCCATAGAAGCTCATCAATGCACGGGAGCAAGCGACAAAGCTCATCATCACGCCATGATGGCTATACACATAGGATACTCGCCGATACACTTTACGTGGCCTGGCAAACACCTGTCGACTACGGATTGCCATGCAGCGCCACGAGCTTCCTCGCTTCTCTTCTGCATATCCATTCTGGGGGCGCCACCCCCGTGGATACCTATGAGGGGCAGGGGGAGGGCCCCAACGCTCCACCTTCTGCTGCCTATCTTCTCGCAGTCACACGCACTACAAACGGGTGTCGGTCTACCCTTTCTTTCCTGACTAATCCATGTGCCCTTCAAGTTTGATGTACTGAATCTGCAGTACGCCGCCCCTGTACACAGGCTTCAAGCCCTTTTGTAATAAAGTCCGTTATCAACCTGTGAGCGCCACATTAATCCTCGCTTTCCTTTCATCACATGTCCCAGAGGAGTCTCGTGTCGATTTGTATGTACATCCATCCACGGCATTGAGCTGGAGGTCGCTTGGGTATCCTCTGTCACAGAAAGCTAGTCGTGCCGGACCTGAGGCACTCAAAAGTGTGTGTAAAGTGATGTGCTCGGCTTCTAGAACATCCGTCCCGCTGTTCTTTTGTCGTCGTCGGTGACCGACCTTAATGCCGTGCCATACTTTCGGCTGTCGTCTTGCTGTACTGCTGTACCGTCGTACATGAATGATACCGCCTTACAGCATGCACATCTTCCATGACCTCAATATGTAGTGCGCCTTGCACTGCGACCGCCGGCTCCCCATCATCACTGATGAACCGGCATGCTCTCTCGCATCTCATCTCATCTCTCGGCCCTTGGTGGATGATAACGCGAACGATCCTTCTTGATTACTTTTGGCTTATCCCTCGGAAAAAAAGTTGCTTGGATGATGTGGCATAGGGAACGTATAACGTTACCACCCTGCCTGTCCTTTCAGCATAGGGGCTCGCTCAAACGGCTCCGCGGCTCGCCCTCGCCGTGTGGATATCCCCCCAACCGGGGCACGGGAACATACCGGCTAAGAAGAAGACGGCTCGGCGCGTACTATACGTAGGGAACGAGAAGACTGCTGGAATCGTTCCTCGCCCTCGCCGCCGCCGTGGCCCTTTCAGCAACACGACATGGGTACGTACGGGAATGCCGCTGTACCACATCGCTGGAGGGTGAAGGATCGACAGATACGTGGTTGGTAACTGATCTTGGGAGAGGTAAGCGAAGCTGGAAGGGCCTCAAGGAAGAGCGCAGGCTTGCGCGAGTCTTGCGCAAAGCAGTGAACATCATCTTACGTGACTCTGGGGGTAAACGTACGGAACAATACCGGTTGGGATTGTATCGTGCCGAGCTCAGAGTGGATCCAGAGAAGTCTGATACATCATCTTGATGTTCGAGTACGTTGCTTGTACGTATTCACCAGCTTCGCTCATCATTGCCTCAGCCCTGTTGGCGATCCTTTTAGGCTGAACGTTGGGTGTTGTATTGATCATACATACCTGAGGTGGAGTAGGGTGAGATGACCATAATTTGCTTAAGTCACGATGACCCGAGGCCGATGTAAACACCATGGTCGGCCTGCATGCAGAGCTGGGGGCCGTCGTCGTCGTCGTTCGTTGATGATCAGACTTCCCTCGTGTGTGGCGCGATCATCCTTCCCCCTCCCCTTCCCAAGGGTGCACTTTCTGTGCGACACTCCGGCTCTTCTCTAGGACCCATGTGGCTCGACGTAGAGAGATCTTCCTCCTCCCCTTATATCGGCATTCGATATCACACGACACCCTCTGCTCTATGTACCATCCTCCATCATGTCTCCCCCTTCCCCCTCCTCCCCTTCATACGCTATGTACTCCTGACGTCTCATGCCGCTACTTGCATCGAAACCGTGCATCTCAGCTGCCAGCCCAATAAGCATAACGGCTGGGAGAGCTCCTCCCGTATCTCGGCATCACCACGCCCCCCGTCGCTAACTCCTAAACCCAAAAGTTTGCTGCCCGTCCTCCTGGGCTGCCTGTACGAAACACGGAGAGGTCCTCCAACATCATCGAGGGGGGTCCTTTCTCGTAGCACAGAGGGGTTGTGAGATCCACGCACGTGCGGGCCTCTCATGCGAAGGGCCGCTGGTGGTGGCAGCTGGCGGTGGCACTGGGGAAGGGGGAAGGACGTGAACGAATAGCTTTTTTGTTGAGCTTCAGACACTCCTGCCTCGCTAGCTCCGAGCGATGCGTACACTCGTACTGACGCTGCATGTGAAAGAATTAGCCTGGATGCGAGAAAGCAGCACTAGCAGCAAGAAGAAGTGTCAATCAGGCATTGGAGGGTGATTATCTGCGCTACGTCATCCGTTCGTCCCGACGCTCGTTTTCGCCTCTGCCCCTCTTGTTTCGTTCTCATCGCACCAACGCCCAGCTTGCATAGCGCCCCCGTACTCAGTCCCAACACGACAGACCGGGGATCCCCTTGAGGAGTGGCGTGTGCCGTGAGGTGGCTTTGGGGAATACATAGTCCAATCAATCATCATCCCTCACCTCTTCAATCTCTGTGTGCACCACCGTGTCAGTGGATTCTCCAAACAAGAATCGAAAGCATCAACAGACGATTCATAGAGCCAAACTCGATTTTATCAACAACTTCAGACGCGTCCGGCCTACTAGCGCTACGTATATATAAAGACAATCATTCCCCTTCCTCCCCGACCGACGTTGACTGACGCCAAACGCTCTTCCCTCCCCCCACACACGCAATAATGATACAGTTGTTTGGTATAATGGAAACAGGCCTTTTTGATTTGGAAAGTGGCTGGGATGGTGGGTGGATACAATGGTGATGATCATGAGAGCATGAGAGAGGGTGGTGAAGAGGTATGTGCCGGTGATGGTGGCGGCAGTTGTACACCCTCGATGACATGGGAGAGGGGGAGTGTGGGTAGTGATGAAGATGATAGTGGCGCCAAGGGCTAGTGCCCGCCGCTATAGTCACTCTCGCTCACAAACGTGATTGCACCTACACACCCGTCAACATCCAGCCCCAACCCCAGACCGGAGGAAAAGAAGCGACTCACTCTCACTAAGCCCCGCCCCGCTCGGTTTCCTAACCAACCCCCTCCTCTGAAACGTCTGAAACTCATCCTGCACCTGTGGCGGCCTCACCCCTCCTCCAGCCCCACTCGCGCTCCTCCCCAGATTAGGTTCCACGCTCAAACTCGAGAAGCTACTCGGGAACATGGGACTCCCCGGGCCGCGCTCGTACACAGGCAGGGCTGCGATTCCGCCGAGAGGAGTCTGGAGGGAAGAGCCCCCGCCGCTGGTGGGGGAGCGGGCGAACGCGCCGTGTTCCCCGGGGGCGGGGAGAGTTGGGGAGGTGCAAATTTGCAGCCCGACGAATGACTTTGAGCGGACTTCGCGCGGGCCGGGGGGAGCCGGCGGCGGCGCGCGGGAAGAGGCAGTGGAGGTGCGGTGCGACGCATACTTTGCCAAGCGGGGTGGGGAGGACTCGGCAGATTGGCCGAGGATGGGATCGATGTTGTCGCGGTTACCAGCGCGCTGGGCGGGCGTCTGGCGAGACATGCTCATAGGGCGGGTCTTGCCTTGCCCGAGCCCGCCGCCGGGGCCACCGCCGATAGACGCGGTAGGCTCTTCGCCGATGGTCGTCATCGGCCCCAGCAGCGCCGACATCCCCGCCGCCGCCTGCTCCCCCTCATCCTCCACAATCTCCCCAAACTCATCCACAAACTGCCTCTCCGCCCTCGCCTGCTCATCCGGGTCCACCGCCTCCAGCCCCGCGATCCACACCTGGTTCATCATCGGCTCGTACCCGCCGTACCCATCATCATCATCCTCGGTAAGGCCCAGCCCACCCCACGAGGGCGGCGAGTCATCCTCGCTCCCGACGTTCATGAGGGCTTCGTCACAGCCGAGACACACGCCAAGTTTCTCCCAGAGCGCGACGCTGCGCTGGCGCACCGCCCTGCGCGCGGCAAACACCCACTCGTAATCCGCGCGCTCCGTCCTCCCCACCTTAGTAAGATGCTCGACTAGCTCATCCCAGCGCCATTCTTCCGGCGCGAGCTCGCGCCAGTCCGCGCGGGCGGGTTCTTTGGGGAACGCCGCGCGGAGGAGCTTGAAGAGCTTGGCGTTGGCAGGGTGGGCCATGAGTTCCAGGACTTCGTCGCATCGGTCGACGAAAGGGAGGAGGATATCGTCCTCCATCTGGACGTACTCGACCGGCTCGAGCGCAACGGGCGGGCGCTCCGGCGAGCGGTCCAAGCTCCCCGACAAGCCGAGCGACCCGCCGCCACCAAAGCTGCTCCCGAGGGAGCCAGCACCAGCGGAGCGGGAGAGCACCGACCCAGCGCTCTTACGCCGTTTCAGCTCGGCGCCGTTGAACCCGCCCTGGGGCATCATGACGGGCGAGTTGAGCGAGCGCGCGATGTCGACGACCTCGCTGGGGGAGAGGACCTTGCGCTGGATACCGACAGAGTTGTCGTCGTGGTGCGAGTGGACGCGGTGGAGCGAGGAGGGCTGGTCGCCAGAGGGCGACTTGAGAGGCTGGAGCGGGGAGAAGCCGCCAAAGGACGAGGCGGCGAACGAGCGGCGGGGGCCTCGGGCAGAGGTGGCTGGGGCGTCGGCGGCAGCCGCGAACGAGCTGAACGGGGCCAGCGAGGAGGACGATTTCGAGCGGCCGTGTCTGCATCTTCTTGTCAGTCACCCACCCACGACAGACATATGACAGGACGCACCTCCCAAGGCCCGGCTTTTCGGCCGGCGCCTTCACCAACGTCAACCTCGAAAACAAATTCCTCGGGCTCGTCTGCTCCTCATCATAGTTCCCCTCCCCAGAACCCCATCGCGCGGCTTGCGCCACAACACTGTCCCGCCTGCTCAGGCTGCGCGTGACCGACCCGGCGCGACTGCGGCCTCCGCCGGACGCGGCGCTGTTCGTGCCAGTGGTAGCTGGTGCGTCACCAGCAGGGCCAGGCGGGGCAGTTTTGACAGGCTGAAGCGGGGAGAAAGTTTGGAGAGGACTCAGCGCCGAGAGCTTTGGGGGGCGAGAAGGGCTCGGCGAGGTGCGCGAGCTCCTCCCCCCGATGTTCTGCGGGGAAGAGAGGTGCGTGTCGTCTGGCATGTTATCTTTGCCTCCCTGGGCGGCGTACGCGTGGAGGTTGTCGCGAGAGGTGCGGCGGCTGGCAGAGAGGTGGGCAAAGGTCGGGGAGTTGGAGTGGGAGCGTGGGATGGGGGAGTGGATGTGCGGGGGGATGGAGTTGGTAGGCTGGTGGGTCGGTGGGGGCGGGGGCGGGGGTTGAGGTGGGGAAGACGGGATGAATCGGGAGGCCGGGTGCAAGGCGGTGTACGGGGTAAAGGGGGTGAGTGTCGGAGGGGGCAAGGAGGACGCGCGAGAGTGGCGGGAGGGCCGAGATGGTCGTGCCGGTGGAAGAGGATGTGTCGGAGCAAGTGGCGAGGGGGGCGAAGAAGGCGAGTTGGACGACGTCGAGTGGGCGAGAGGATAGTACCGGAGGATAGCGTCGATGAGGGCGGGGGAGGTGCGGGAGGGCATGTCAGCGCGATGCAGTGTACGGTGGATGGGTCCAACCGAGGACGGGTGGGGAGGACTGGAGAGGGAGGAGGGAAAGGGAAAGCGCGAAGGCAAGAGCCGGCCGGAAAGAGTCGGGGTGGACATGTGGGGTGAAAGGAGCGAGCCGGGCGGGGGAGGATGAAGGAGCGGCTGGGTGGACGTGTCGAGCCCATCGTGCGTGTTGGAGCACGTTCATGCAGAGCCGAGTTGGAGCTCGACAGGGGTGCTCTGGATGCTCTGGAGATGGCAGTGGACGCGGCTCGAGTGGCCCCACAGTGGCGCATCGCACCCGGCGTCCGTCCCATCGCACCAGCCCACTCGTCCACTCTACCACCGCCCACCACACACGTATACCCACTCGACCGCTGACCAACTCACCTGCTCAGCCTCGTCCTCGTCCTCCTCTGGGATGCTGTCCCTGCTTGCCCTGCTTATGGACGTCCTAGAACGGGGGGTGAATGCCGGAGAGACGTCGTGGGGGTCTGGGGGCGGGGATGGGGCTGGGGGCTGTGGCGGGGGTACTTGTTCGAGTGGTTTGAAGGAGAACTGGGCGAACATGGACATGGTGCTGGGTGTATATATGCTGTGGGAGTGCGACTTCAGAGATAGGAGCATATGCAAGAAAAGAAGAGATCTATGAACGAACAAGCTGGCTGTCAAGTGACCGCGGCGTCATCGCCCGGACCTGAAACTGAAACGGGGCGATCATCGCCTGGCAGTGGCTGGGCGCGGCGCGGGGCTCTCCGGGGAACCAGACGTCATAGAACTCTATCGTCTCTTGCATCTCTAGTCATACAGCCCGTCAAACTCGTCGAACTCGTCCACAGCACTAGTCACAGTAGCAGCAGCCACCCCAGCACCCTCCCGCTCCATCTCCTCCATCGCAAGCAGCTCGTCCAGGTCAGGATAATCCCCCTCCTCCCCAGCACTGAACAGCGGCTCCTTCCGTCCCGCACCCGCGTCCACATCCACATCCACATCCGGCGCCCCGTACACCATCTCCTCTTCCGCTTCCTCCGGCCTCGCCGTCTCGCGCACAGGTGATGCGCTCTCGGATCGGATCGGGGAGGGGGAGCGTGGCGGCGGCGGTGTTGGAGACTTGGCTCGGGGGTGGAACGCGTCGTAGAAGCCCTTCATCGCAGACTGCCATATGCACCCGTCAGCTATGTGCCTTGCCTCTTGCTCTCGTCTCCCGAGTTCCCCCGGATGCAAAAGACTCACCTCCATCCGACGCGATCGGCACTCGGTCTCCACACGCAACATTGTATGCGCGAAATCACCCTTCGGGAACATCCCGTGTGCCCACAGCTGGTACATGTTGAGCACGTTCCGGAGGTCTTCTTTCTGTCATACCTCGCATCGTCAATGTCTGATTTCAGTAGAAAAGGCAGATACAAACGAACCTCGCGGCCTTTACCGAGGACCTTGAACTTTTTAGCAGCGCGGCATAACGCCGGGATACCCCTCTCGCTCAACAACCTACCCCTTCGTCAGCCTTGTCCCTTGCCAATATGCAAGTAGTCATGAGCCGAGACTCACCGATCCGCATCAACCTTCGCAATAGCCCTCTTCTTCTTCCGACCCCCTTCTTCCTCCTCCTCATCCCCGTCCCCTCCCCCCGCCCCGCGCGTACCATCCAACAACCCCCCACCCCCGCCTCCCCACCCGCCAAATGCCCCGGCATAAGACGTCGACGCGAACCCGTTCCCGCCTGCGGTGGTGCCCGCGCCGGTGCCGGCGTCGAGGTTGGAGTGGCGGATACGGACGAGGCCGGAGGGGCCTGCTTTCGGGGGCGCTGGGGCCGGCGCGGGGGCTGCAGCTGCTGCCGCCGCCGCCGCCGCCGAGGTCGACCCTGCACCACCACCAGGCGCAGAAGTCCCACCTAAAGACACGCCCCCCCGGGCAGGACTCGCCCGTCGCCCCACGCGGGGGGACCCATCAATCGACGCGCCCGGCGAGAAGAACAGCGGGTCAGCGCCGCCGTTGGCGTTTGGGCGGGGTGGTGTGCCCGGTGTTCCTGAGCGGGAGCGTGACCGGGGGAGGCGTGGAGGAGGGGCGCTAGGGGGTGAGTTGAATAGGTCGATGATGTCGGGCATTGTTATATCTGGTGTATGTATATGCCTGAAGAAAGAGATGATGAGCGAGAAACATGAGCGACGCGTCGGGGGCAGGGTTTTCGCGTTTGTGGACGGACGCGCAGAGACGGACGCGCAGATTTGATCCCGATCAATCATGTGGCCACGCGCACACGCCACCAGCCTCGCAGCCAGCAAGAACCGAAGCCCCGGAACGCACCATTGATCCCAAGAGACATATGATTACAGAGACATGCATGCAGGCTCTATATCCCACACACACGGCACAAGACCCCGATCCTAGCTACACAACAGATACGAACCCCCGGTCAAGCCCCAAGAAGGTAAAAGGTAGAGAAAAGAATCGAATGAAGAAGGAGAGAAGACTGGACGCGGAAAGAAGATGTATAAGAGTGATCCCAGTGTATAGAATAATGTAGAGGCTGGCGCAAGAATGTAGTTCTGAATGGGTGGAAGAAGAGAGGGTGGGGAGTAGGGAGGAATATAATTAGAAAGATCACAAAGAGGACCACAACAGGGATTTCAACATTCGAAAAAGCGTGTATATGACAATGTCAATCCCCGGGGTCTGGTCTCGCACAGCGCCCCTGCACCCCTCCCCTCTCTCCCCCCTCACCACTTGCTCGCCCCACCCCGCCCCTCCCCACACACGCGGCGCCCCCGGCACCCGCTCAAACAAGCACATTCACCGCATCAGTACTATGCCTCCCAAAATCATTCAAAAACGCAAAATCCTCCTTCCCCCCCGACCCGCCATCCTCCTCCCCCGAGCTGGGATCCTGTGCCCCAGCAGGACCCGTGGGGTAGACGAGCCCGTTGATCGTCCCATGCTGGACATGCGCGTGCGCGTGGGCGGGGGTATGTTGTGGTGGGGGCATCATCCCGCCCGCACCCGCGCCCATAGACATGGGCATCGGCATGGACATCGACATCGGGTCGGTAGGGCTCATATGCACCGGCTGCCTCGCCGAGTAACTCAGGTGATGCGTGAGGTGCGGGTGTACTTGCCCGTGGTGCGCCAGGTGCGGCGAGTGCTGCACCCCGTGGGCGTGCGCCAAGTGCGGGGTATGCGGGGACTGGTCGCCCACCGGCTGGCCGAAGTGGTACACCCCCTCATACCCTGTGGCGGAATCGCTATCACCAGCAGCGCCGGGGTACCCCACGAACAACGGCGCGGGGGCATGCGGCACGTAAGGCGAGGCGCTCTGGCGGGAGCCCGCTGGTGCCGAGGTGGGCCCGGCGCCGGGTGCGCTGGTAGCGGAGGGGTTGGACGTAGCGTGGAGTGATTGTGTCCGAACCACCAGCGCCGGCGGGGGGTTGCTACCCGCCGACGAGTCCGAGCTCATCTGCTGCTGATGCGCAAAACTATGATTCCCCGTCGGCGACGGGTCCTCACTCGCCGACGACCCGCCCTCCGCCTCAGACGAGTACTGCACAGGCGGGGGAGGCATGAAGGATGAGTCGTAGCTCGGGGTGCTGGAGTGGTGCCCCGAGTGGACTAGAGGAGGTGGGCGGGAGTGGTGGGAGGGGTGGTATGAGGAGTCGGGGGTGAAGTGGGAGTTGAGAGGAGAGGGACGGATCCCGCTGGAACCGCTGCCGGTGCTGCTGTTCCCGCCGAGGCCTGAGGCGCTCAGGCCCATGATCCCGATCTGGTGTAGCAGATCCGGCGGTCTACCCAGGTCTCTGTCAGCACCTGCCCTGTCCAGAACTCGCCACGTCAGAGAAGGAAACGACCACTCACGCGCTCGCCCTCCGCATATCCGGCACAAACCCCTGCGGCAAATCATTCAACCAATCCCCACTCTCATCCCCCTCCGTCCCCGCCTCCGTCGTCAACGTCCCGATACTCGCCAAGCTCCCCATCCTCCCCCTCTGCTGGATCGCCATGAAGATCTGCTGCTGGCGCGCGGCTTCTTCATCTTGCTGCTGCTGCGTCTGCTGCGGCTGCTGCGTTGGCGGGTGGGGTGGACCCTGCCCGCCAGGCTGGGTCTGTCCGAGGGATTGCTGCTGCAGCTGATGCGTAAACATCTGACCGCCTGTTCCCGCGCCCGCGCCTCCCGCACCGGGACCAGCACCGAACGAGAATGTGGGGTTTGGTAAGGGCGAGTCCGACGAGAACGGTAGGCCTGCGTCGTACCCGCCCTCCGCTGGGGGGAGGTATGATACCGGCGAGATCCCCTGCGCGCTGATGGTGCCGTAAAGGCCGGAGGAGGAGGGGTAGTCGGTGAAGTCGTATGTCTCTTGGTCGGTTATTGGGCTGAGCTCGCGCGGGTTCCCCGCGCCGTTGGCTCCCCCCTGCGCACCGCCTGATGCAGACCGCCCACCACTCCCGATCTGGTGTTTGTTGGTGACCACCCTCGGCGGAGTGAACGGCCCGCTCGAGATCAACTGCGACGCCCCTATCCCTCCCAGCCCATTCACCCCGCCCAACCCGCCCAGCCCCGGCAGCCCACCCACACCCGGCATACTCGCCCTCCTCGTATTATTCCTTATCGCCGCGATATGAAGTGCACTCGGCCCCACACGGGACGCCGCCGCCGGCGAGAATTTCGGCGACACCGCCGCCGCCACTGCCGGCGGCAGACTCGTAATCGGCGTGGGGTAGGGTATACTACTCCTCCTCGCGAGGTTCGCCTGCCCGCTGATGATCGGCGACCGCGCCGGGGAGGTATACCCGCTCGCGCTGCCTTCCCCGGCGGCTTCATCGAGACGCTGCGCCGCGGCTGCGCGCTTCGCGACAAACATTTCGATCTTGGCGACTTCGCCGCCGGCGAGGGAGACGCGGCGGCTGGCGTTGGTGGCGGAGGATGAGGGGGGAAGGAGCATGGAGACGAGCCGGCTGGGGGCGGTGGCGGAGGTGGGGGTGGGGGTGGAGGTGGTGTTGGCGTCGTTGGGGGTGGCGCTGGCTTCTGCAGAAGTCTTGTCTTCCGGCGTCTTCTTGCCTTCTTCCGCCTCTTTCTTCGCCAGACCCTTCATCTTTGCCCGCCTGCATGCCGTCCTGGGTGTCAGCGTCAAGTACACATGAAGAGAGACGGTAAGACTGACCGGTTCTGGAACCACACCTGGACATTCCGCTTCGTCATCCCCAACTGCCCCGCGAGCTGCTCTCTCAGCGCGTTATCGGGCTTCGGGTTGATGTCATACCAGAACTCGAGCACTTTGAGCTGTTCCGGTGTCGTACGCCGGCGGTGCTTCACCTGGATGAAAGTCTTGTCAGTTTTTTCCTGGGCTCTCTCGGACGTCTCTTCGACTCCCTCCCCGCTGCCCTTCCCCGGCTCTCCCCCACCCCGATCCCCAAGCAAACCCAAACCCACCTCGATATTCTCAATCCCATGCACCCCCTCCGGGTGCTCCTCCGCCCACTCCTCCCTCCACACCTCCCCAGGATACATCTGCGGATACCCCTGCTGGTGCTGCTGCAGCTGCAGGTGCAACTGCTGCTGCTGCGAGTGCTGCCCGTGCCCCTGCCCATGCTGCCCATGCTGCCCGTGCTGCCCATGCTGATGCTGCTGGTGCGGCTGCAGCGCGATCCCAGGGAAGTGGAACCCCGGCATCATCCCGTACGCTGCTGCGAACTGCTGTTGCTGCTGCTGCTGGAGGTGCTGGTGCGTGAGCACGGCGTGGCCTTGCGCCTGGGCGGCTTGCAGCTGCGCTTGGGCTTGCGCCTGAGCCTGAACTTGGGCTTGGGCTTGCGCGTGATGCAGCATCTCTGGCGTGGGGTACGTCTGCGCGCCGTAGCCTCCTTGCGCCGGTTGTGTCTGCGCCGGAGGCGCCTGCTGCTGCTGCTGCCCGGGAAGCGACACACCCACAGGTGGCGCCGGCACGGACCCGGGGTACACATCGTACCCGTTCAACCCGATGTACCCCGTATCTACGCGGGCGTACGTGCTGGGCCCGGCCTGGGAGAGGTCGGTGCGGGGGAGCGGCTGTTGTGATTGCTGCTGCTGCTGTTGGTGTGGTTGGTGGTGTTGGTCCCCCGCACCGTTCAACCCGACGGCATACACATCTCCTCCCTCCAGGCCGTACCCGTGGGGTGCGGGTACCGACATCGACATCTCTTCTGCGTCTGCGCCTTCTTTTTCCTTTTCCCCTGCTCCTGGTCCTGCTCCTTCCGATTCTCCTGATTCTGCTCCTGCCGCTGGGGCTGCTACCGCGACCTCTTCTGACGGCTTCTTGCCCGCGCTAGAGCCGCTCGACGTGGACGCGCTACGAGCCCGGCGAGTCCCTGCTGGCGATCCCATTTCGGCGTTGGTCAGTGAATTGCTCATTGACTTTGACACTGTCCAAGATGAATCTATCTTGATTGATTGCTATTGAGATGGAAATCGCGTGGGCTGGGGTGGGAGGGGAAGGGGGAGGGAGAGAGGGAGAGGAGGGAGAGGCGTGGGAGTATCTCGTCAAGCGAGATTAAGTGCAAGTGGTGCGATAGATGAACTGCTCGGCAGAGAATTCCTCCGTCGGAGCACGAAACCACCCGAATAAATGAAAGTGTGTGAGGTCGAGCTCGACCAGGGGGGTTGTGAAGAAGAAGGTGGCTTGGGTGAGAGATTACGCCTCAATAAGAAACGAAACGAAACGAAACGACGATATGAGCTGATATGAGACCCCCACTCACCGGGCTGTTAGGTGCACTTTACGCGGCTCGGCTTCGAAACGGCAGGCGAGGGCGCGTCCTTTGATAGCGAGGACGGCCGTCCGGAGAAGCGATATTCAATGTCCGCCGGGGGTAGATGAGCGAGCTGGGGCTCGGTCTGGCGGTGGCGGACGGACAGAGAGGCGGGGCGGCGGCCGGGCGTGAGAGTCAAGGTGGGGCGGGATCCTTTGAGAGAAGGTGGGCTGGAGGGGTGTAGATTATTTGTGTCGAGTGAGGGGAGGGGGTGTTTTGGATGTGGCAGGAGGAAGGAGGCGGCGGGGAGTGGGCCGAGGGGGAGGAGGAGGGGTGTGGCGGCGGGGAGCGCGGCGCGGTCGTGTAGTTGTGGCGATGGTTGTCCCAAGTGGATATGGGTGGACACTACTTGTCAAGAGAGCGAAGAGCGAGGCGAGACAGACGACGAGGTGTAAAGAAGGAGTGCGATAAAGTCGGGGGCGTGATCGGGATTGTTGTGGACAGCAGAACAGTATTTGGGTGTGGATGTGGTAAGGATGAGTAGAAGATGGTGTAAGATGAGGAGAGGATAACGAGAGGGGGAGGGGGGGTGGGGGGAAGAGGCGGTGGCGGGGTGTGGTGGGGGAGGGGGTGTTGTTGTATGTAAGTGCAGAGAGAAGAAGACGGGGCGGGAGGGGGGGAGGGAAGAAGGTTGCAGTGGGAGGGGAGGGGGGAGAGGGCGGCGGGCGAGAGTGGCTGAGGCAGGAGGGGAAGGGAAGAGGCGAGAGGGCGTCGGTCGCCGGGCGGGAGAATAACAGCGAGGGCGGGGGAGGGCGCAGGGTCAGGGCTCAGGGTGCAGGGCCCAGGCACCAAGCCTGGATCTCCCTCCTGACTCTCCGCCGCCCGACTCGGATCCAGGGAAGCCATCAGCCACCGCCAAAAACTTCCACGCCACAGCTTACGCAGCCGCACCGTGAGACGCGCGCCTATTTCCAGTGCTTGCATGCCTATCGACGTCTGGAGCCCCGCACACCGTCATTCATGCAATGCTTTCCCGCATCCCTCTGTCTTGTCCCATCCCCCCACTCACCCAGCATGTCAGCCGCAGCCAGAGACCAAGCACGCGCAGCCGCACTCAGAGCAGCAGAAGCACGTCTCAATCCCCCTCCGTCATACGACGCTGCCGCCGTCGCCGACCCCTCTGCCCCTGCCTCTACCTCTCCGGCCGTCGCTGCCTCATCCACATCCACTCCCGCACCTCTGTTCGGTGCACCCCGCGCCCAGACCGCGGCCAGCTACCACCCAACAGAGAAAGACGACCGCGAGACCAGGCTCAAATTCAGCAGGCTCTTAGACAGAGGCATTGTCAGAGACAATGGGTACAAGCAGAGCGCCGAGGCTGTCGAGGTGTGTCGGTCTCCCGCGAGACGCCAGGCGCCATGCTCACGCCATCACAGACGCTGCACAAGATTGCAACCAACATCTTGACTAGCGATGACCCTAAGTTCCGTTCCCTCAAAGCATCAAACAGTATGCTCAAGAACAAGGTCCTGAGCGTCAAGGGCGGGCACGAGTACCTCATCGCTGTGAGTCTCATCCTAACCCGTCATTGATGAAAGCGAGCTGACGCGAGACTCTGCTGTGTTGCCAGCTCGGGTTCAGGACGCAGACGGTAGACTTCACGAACCACTATGTGTTTGCAAAGACCCTTCGCGGGGTGCACGAGATGCAGATCGGCGCGGACGTCCTTCAAGATCGCGTACGTCCCTCCACCTCCTATCTCCTTCTCGGTGTGCATCGGTTCCCACCGCGTGACCCTCGCTCACACACCCGGGCAGATGCAATCCCTCCAAGAGCGCGTCTCCCTCACCACCCTCTCCGCCACCTCCCACAAATCCGAAGAAGCCGCCCGGCGCGAACGCGCCCTCCGCGAGATCGAGGCTGACCGTGATGTCGTCCGAGCCCGCGCTGAGCGCGAACGCATCGGCCGGATTGAGCGTGAGCGCGCTGAGAAGGAACGTTGGGAGAGGGAGGCGGAGGAGGAAGAAGGGAGGGAGGCGGAGGGGGTGGTGGAGAGGAATGAGGAGGAGAGGCGGGAGATGGCAGAGGCGGTGGTGAGGGGGGTTCCGAGGGGTAGTGGGGGGGAGGCGGGGGAGGGTGGGGAAGATGAGGAGATGGGGGAAGGGGGCGAGGAGGAGGAAGAGGAAGAGGATGAAGACGACGGCCTGCCGAGCTACGGCGAGAGCAGGTGGGGCGCCGGGAGGCGGCTTGGGGGATAGACTTGTGCTCCCTCGTGCCGCTGCCGGGCCGCTTGAGGACGAGGATGTCTTCCATCGTAACGACTCCTGCTCAATACATAGCTACACTCCCGATTATCGTTGGATACATACCCCCAGAATAATTGTACATACATTTCGGCCTTCTCCCATGCTAGCTGTATACACTTGTGCTCGGCTGTGTCACCCATGAGGTCTTGCTGTCTCGCTCTCTTGCTCCCTCTCGCTCCTATATACGACGGTACCTGCCCGACCGCCAAAGAGCGTCGCACAACGCCTTACGTGGCCTCTCGCACGTTCTCGTACGTACGACGTGCGCCCACGTTCCAGCCCTCACCGCACGCCACCCCCGCACGCCACATCGTCACCTTGCACCGCCGCACGCTCGGAGATCCGCCTAGATCCTCCTATCCCTTCTGCCTCCTCCTCCCGTGGTAAGCACGCTTACCATGTCTCTCAGTCTCTGCATGTCTCTGTGCGCGTATGCTTAAATGTGATTTCGGTGAGATACCAGATCGGTTTTTGTACCGAACAGTACGGACGTCGATCATCGTCTGCGTATAATAAACTCCAAGACACGCCGGGAAGTCTAGAGCCTCGTTCACTGTCTTGTACTCAATTGTGTCTATCACATCGGCGCCGGAGAGGCGGTGCCCGGCGACGAGGGGAGACCGACGGCGACGGGCTTTGCCATGCTCGATGGCCTGGTCGACGTGTCTTCTGTCTTGAACGCTCTTCTCAGTTCTCACCGTCGTGGGCTGTCTTACTGTGCTCGGGCTCGGGCACTGTCGTACCGCGCATGCTACTTGCGTGGGTGGTGGTGGTGGACAACGCCCGATCCTGCTCGCTGAGCTCGGCGATGGGTTGACTCGTCGTACGCGTGTGTGGCTTTGACGACACCACCCAGGAGGAAAAGATGTGGGAAGATGAGGACGGAGGTGCGATGTACTTCATCCCCACTTCGGTGCTCAATCCCATGGCAAGACCTCTCTACTTTTTGCGCTTCCACCACAGCGAGCGAGAAATGCCTCACCTCCACAGACGCGTCCGCTCTACACGTAAGCATCATGAGCCATGCCACCCTGCGCCGCCAGCGTCGAGCGGCAAGCCCATCTCAAGCGGTGTTTAGCGACCCCCCCCCTCCCTTCTCCTCCTGCTTCCTGCCTTCAAGCCTGCAAGCGCGAGTCTGCGTGTGGTGTGGACGTGTGGTGGAGGCTCGGTGCCGAGCTCAGTTCAGGCAGCTCAGGCGGCTCAGGCAGAGCGGTGGAGGTTGACGGCATTCGGCACTCCGTCTTCATGCGCGCATCGGCAAGATGTGATGGTGGAGGGGTGGTGGTGGCTGATGATGGCCTCACCATCTCTTCGGAATGATGATGATGGCGAGCTCGCCAGGCGACACGATGCATATATAATCCCTCAGTTCAAGGCCGTCTCTTTCCACTTCTATTGACCAACCACACCCGCTGTGTATACAACTCCTATCACCACCAAAAAGCCCACCACCGCAGACCTCGAGCTCTCTCTCAAAATGTCCACTCCCTCTTCCCAAAAGACCATCCTCATCACCGGCGCCAACCGAGGGTAAGCTAGCTGTCACGCTCTCTCTATCCCCCTCTCTACCGGAAGGCTCAACGGGCACACAGCTGACTAGCAATCGCGGGCACCTCTTAGGATCGGACTGTCTGTGGCCAAGACCTACCTATCGCTCGGGTGGAAGGTCATCGCGGGAGTGCGCGATGTGTCTACCTTCCCCAAGGTCGAGGAGGGGGATATCGTGGTTGTGAAGATTGACTCGGGGTCTTTGACTGACGCCAAGACTGTAAGTCTTCTTCTCCTCCCACCGTCCTCCAAAACCCACCAGCTGACACTCCACACAGGCTGTCGAAGAGCTCAAGACCAAACACGGCATCACCCACCTCAACAGCGTCCTCGCCAACGCCGGTATCTCCGGCCAACCTTCCCTCGCACGCGATATCGACCCCGAAGAGCTCGAGCTCGTCAGCAGGGTGAATGTCCGTGGGCCTCTGGTACTTTTCCAAGCTGTGAGGGAGCTGTTGGAGCCGGGGGGGACGTTCGCGGCGGTGTCGTCCCAGATTGGGAGCAATTCGCCGGAGCATTGGCCTCAGGCGGGGGTTTATGGGACGTCCAAGGCGGCGATCAACTTTTTGGTGAGTGCTGGCTTGCTGAGATAGGGGGAGGGTGTGTGTGAGAAGGGTGGTGCTGACTCGGGTGTTGTGGGGGGTGTAGATGAGGAGCATCCACTTTGAGGAACCGAGCTTGACGGTGTTCACCATCCACCCCGGATGGGTCGACACGTGAGTCTTGTCTTCACGTCCTGACTCGTTGTCTACCTCTACTGATCTGATCTCCGGACGTATTAGCGACATGGGCAACTCGTTCGGTACCCCTCCCCAGAAGCTCTCCGAGACTGGCCGTACGTCCATCACACACCACAAAGCTCGCTGGGAACTGTTCAAATCGACAGCAAGCTGACCCCGCCTTTGTAGCCGCGCTCGCCAAGCTCATCAACGGCGCTACGCGAGAGGAGCACGGAGGGTACATGTGGAACTAGTAAGTGCTGCCTGATACTGGAGTCGCATGATGGTAGCTTGCACATAACGAGAGCTGACTGGCATGCGTCGGGTAGTGATGGGTCCAAGGCGGCATGGTAGGGCGCTGTACCACCTGAGCAGGCTGTTCGATGAGGGCACATGCCAACGCACGGAGTTATAGAGTGAATCGTTGCATGGAACATAACATAGAATAGTAGACGTAGCATGGTCTCAGCAATCTCGATGCGCACATGTACCGTTTCAAGAAGGACAATGCCCATCTTCCTAGCTTCCGCCTCGGTCAACTCATCGGCCGTCGTCGTGTCGGCGCTATCTTCTTGTCGTTATCTTCCCTACCCCTGAGACAGATTGATCGGAGTGTGCATATCTCGGACGACCGGGACCCGCTACGTGTACACTGAGGCGTAGCGCATGATGATGCACGACCCATGGATCTGTAAGGATGATGATTATGCAGGGTTGCCAGATCGCCGTCGGCCACGCACGAGTGATGATGCCGGAGCGCCGAGTTAGGGAGTGTCACCCCTCGCTATCGACTTAACCGCCGTTGATAAACTGTATCGTTATCAGACCACCATACAGTGCAGACCCGACTGTATTCTGTATCCACTTCCCCATGGTTCCCTGTCTGATCCGTCCATAGGTGAACGCTGTTGGGATCGACGAGGGTAGGAGGGCCAGCGCACCAGCCGGACAAATCCGGCTTGTAATCTTGTTGGCCCTCTCGTCCAGGATCATCATTCTACCTGGTGGTCATGCTGTTGAGACCTTGGGAGCTAGTATGTACAAGCACTGGAGGTGGCTTGCCCGGTATAGTATTGATCAGTCGAAGATCTGTACCCGACACGCGTGGTGCTGAGTTAACTGATGTTGGCACCTGGCGCCCATATTCCATCGCTCGTCTTGCCGAGCGTCTCTCCTCACCTCCGTCGTAGCAGCCGCATCATCTTCGACAGGGCGGATAAAACGTGTTCTATTGAGTGATGGGAGACCGGAGGTACATCAAGTGAGTATGCATTTTGGCCAAACCCTAGACAGCGAGAACGGCAACATGGAGCAAAGAGGAGTGAGTGGAGAGAGCCGTCGCTCGACGCCACACGAGCCTGGCCGCTTAGTAGGCACCTGGTACGCGGACCGGACTGTCATGAGCTCCACCGCGCCATGCCGGTACCATTCGTGTATACTTCATAGATGCTACGACAGCTTACGAAGTCGAGCTGATGGGATCTTTGCCAAAGGCCGAGGGGAAGTAGTGAAGAGGAGGAGCGGAGGGGGAGACAGTCGTCGACGAGATGACCTTCCGACGGCCAAGATATGCCAATCCAACCAGGTCAGCAGCCGCTGCCGAGGAGGCTCGCAAGCATGTATCCGGCACGGAGATGACATGCTGCTCGACCTCTGTCAAACCGTCGGAATGTGGCCAAGATGCAGAAGAGCAAGTGAGTACTTCAGTCTGTTGTTTACATCAGCCATGTTATTCTGAGACGTGGGGTCGTCGTTCGGCATCCAGCTCACTGCCTGGGATTTGTTACGTGTACACGCCAGTTTTCCGACGGCAAGCTGGTTTACCTGGCCACAGCCCACACTCCGCCGTGTTTGGACCGTCAAGACCCCCTTGAGAGAGGTGAGAGATGAGGCACCGCCATGGCGATCAGTTGCGCCACACGCGCGGCTCCCTCGGCACAGCTCGGCACGCACCAAAAGTTTCCGCCGCGCGTCTCCGGCTGGGGCCGGATGGGGACTACTGACGGCATCGCCTATCGCAATCTTATTCATCGTATCTCGATAATCATCTGTCTTCCGACGGCAGTCGAGCATCAACAGTGCTGGAAGCCAGTTCTCTGCATAAGCATCGAGCACGACAGCATATGAATATATAGTGGGCACATCTGCGACGAAGAGAGAAGCCCCACACACCCACAGAGCACAACAACAGCACCACCGCTTCCTCACCCGCACCCACACCACAGCAACACAACAAGACCAACAACAATGTCTGCCTCCGCCAGCAAGACCATCTTGATCACCGGTGCCAACCGAGGGTGAGTTCCCTTCTGCCTATCCTCCATACTCGCTCTACTACCGACACAGTGACCATCTAGCATCGGCCTCGCCCTCTCCAAGATCTTCCTCCAGCAGGGCTGGACTGTCGTCGCCGCCGTCCGCGACCTCGCCAAGCTCCCCAAGCTCGAGGGCAAGGTCATCCCCGTCAAGATTGACTCTGCCTCTCCTACCGATGCCCTTGAGGTGAGTACTCTGAGCTTCATCTCATGCCATCCTGGTCGGTGAATTGGTACCACTGACACATCGCCTCGCAGGCCGTCGAAGAGCTCAAGGCGAAGCACGGCATCACCCACCTCGACGTCGCCCTCGCCAACGCCGGCATCGCAGGCAGCGCCGCCCTCGCCAAGACTGTCACCGCCGACGAGATCGACGAGCTCAACCGCGTCAACGTCCGCGGCCCGGTCCTCCTCTTCCAGGCCGTGCTGCCCCTTCTCAAGGACGGTGACAAGTTCGCGGTGATATCTTCCATCGTTGGCGCCAACTCGCCCGTGCACTACCCGGGTGCTGCCGCCTATGGTGCCACCAAGGCTGCTGTCAACTTCTTGGTGAGTCGCTCTCGTATCGCCTCATGCCTCGCTCCTTTGTCGTGGTGACTGACTCTCACCCTCACCCTCTTATTGCAGACCCGCTCCATCCACTTCGAGGAGCCGGCCCTCACTGTCTTCTCGATCCACCCTGGCTGGGTTGACACGTGAGTCTCTCCCGATCACTTACACCCTCTATGTATCGAGACTCATGTATCTGCTTCCAGTGACATGGGCAACGCGGCTGCCCAGCTCCTCGGTCTCCCCTCCACGAGCGAGAAGCTCTCTGATACGGCTCGTGAGTCATGGCTCTTCCAACCAAGATAGACCTATCTGTGGTGTGGATCGACGCTGACGCTTGATGGCAGCTGCGATCGTCAAGCTGGTCACGTCTGCCACCAGGGACACCCACGGTGGCTACATGTGGCGCTAGTGAGTGTGCTTGATAGTTATACGGAGGGGCTGCACTGACATCCACTACCTCTGGGAATGACAGCGACGGTAGCAAGGCCGACTGGTAAAGGAGACCAGCAAGTCTGACAAGCGCCTTGGTCGTGTGATCGGTTTGAGCCTTTAGTTGTCTATATGTACTGAGCTATGCATCCAAGTGACGGAAACTCAGAGCTTCTTGCTGTGCGGGCAACTCTGGCTGCTTGATGTAGGTGAACATCATGCATTGTGACCGACGGAGTTTCCGGAGCCAAAGAAGTCGCGACACCTCAGTCATCATGAGGACGTGACTCGGCCTTCTTCGTTCTCGAGGCGTTTGATCGCCGAGGGACCATTCACCCTGGAGGCCGAGTACTCGTACTGTCTTATCGCCATCTTGCATCTTGCACTTGTTGCATCTTGTCTTGCACATTCTCGTAATACATATGACCCATTTATCTTAGGTTTCGCTGCTGGCTCCTCTGTCTATTATGCTGTACTGCTGCTGACTAATGCCTCGGCCTCGGCTCTTTGTTGTACAAACACGCGCCTCTCATGCCTTCTTCGACCATGAGCAAGGCGGGGGAGCTCGAGGAGGGCGTCTATTATAGGGGGGGGGGGGGGCAGAAGACATATAAATAGACGGCTGTGAGCCCCCATCTTCTCATGAACCCATCCGGCGTTTCGCTGCTACATCGACGACCTACATCCCGCCCATATCATCAAGCAACCCAAAATGGCTTTGACATCGAGCGTGAAGAAGTCGATCCTCATCACTGGTGCCAATCGCGGGTGAGCTCTGTTTCGCTCTACCAAGATCGACGGGAGTCTTATGGCTGACGGATGAGCTGGGTTCAGTGTCGGTCTCACCCTTTCAAAGCTGTTCCTTGAGCAAGGGTGGACGGTCATTGCGGCTGCTCGCGATGTGTCCAAGCTTTCTCAACAAGAGAACCAGATCAACGTCAAGATCGACTCCTCGTCAGCCACCGACGCCGAAGAGGTACGTATCGATGGTAAACGTAGCAATTTCAGTCTGCTGACTACCCCTCCAGGCCGCTAAAGACCTCAAGACCAAGCACGGCATCACGCAAATCGACATCGTCCTCGCCAACGCCGGCATCGCGGGGGCCTACAGTTTCGCCAAAGATACCAGCACCGAAGACTTTGACGACCTCTACGCTGTCAACGTTCGAGGTCCGTTTGTGCTCTACAAGGCGTTCTACCCCTTCCTGCAAGAAGGTAGCACCTTTGCTGCGATCTCTTCGGGGCTCGGGTCAATCTCTCGCCAGCATTACCCAAAGATGGCGGCATACGGCATGACGAAGGTGTCTCTCAACTATCTCGTGAGTTTGCTCTGAGCTGCAGTTCCAGAGATCAACAGCTGACAGGTATGCATACAGACCAGGAGCATTCACTTTGAGGAGCCGAAGCTGAAAGCCTTCACCATTCACCCTGGGTTCCTCGACACGTTAGTTCGGTGGCCTCTCGTGGGCGATCGCTATGATAAGGAGACTGACCTTTCTGATACCACACAGTGACATGGGCAACAAGGGTGCCGGGCTCATTGGTCTAGATGGGCCACCTCAAAAGGTGGCCGAGACGGGTCGTGAGTCCGCTGCACAGTGATTGGTGCTGCCTAAGCTGACACCAGGGCAACCAAGCTGGCATCGTCAAGATCTTGCTTGAGGCTACTAGGGAGACGCACGGAGGATACATGTGGAACTTGTGAGCAGCCCCGGTTCGCCTATCATAGCATACTTCTTGCTCACATCCGAGTACGTTGTGCATTATAGCGACGGGACCAAGGCTGTGTTCTAGTCGGGAGGTCTCGGGCTCAGAATGACGATGTTCGACGAGTCGAGCGGATAGGGCACCACGGCCGAACAGCATGCATCTCGTCTCGTCATAAGCTCCCGGCACCCTTCTTACCCCCGGTCCCCGCCTCATTGCCGGCTGCTATCACCTCCCAACCCAAGACGTACGTCTCTCTCGCTCTCATCCATCACCCCATACCACCCGTCTCCTCTTAACCAGCCATCGAGTGGAAGGAACCGCATCCTCGTCCGCATCGTTTCTTGCGACACCCTCAGGCCAGACTGACTCGTGACCACGTCCTCGAGCCACTTCCCCATTCCCCTGTGGAGATCTGACTCCTGCATGACCCACTCCCGATCTACGCTTTCAGCGCCGTACACCGTGATTCTCCCTTCAAACTCCTGGCCCAGCTGCCCTAGCTTTCGGATGAAGTGCATTGCCAGGGATTGCGGCGTGATGCGGCGGTGCCACTTGCTCATCTCTAGCCCCTCCTCCTTGGATGTGCCCCTTACACTCGCCAGCGCCTCTGTCCACCGCTCCTCCCTGGTCTCTGTCCACAAGACCACATCAATCTCCTCCAGTAGCGGCCACACTTCCTGGAACTGGCTCTGGCTAAACGGCACGAAGGGAGGATAACACCAGTCCCAGCACTTGAATACCTGCACCAGCCGGCGGCAGCGTGCTGCCGATAGGATGCGCCCGTAGAGTGGTGGGAAGTCGGTGTTCCATAGGAAGCGGACGATGATGGTGGAAGGGTGTACCGAGGTGATCTTGTTGTTCATCTCCCCAGGAGGGAGGTTGACATGTTGTACAGAGGGAGAGGCAGCGTCGATCCGGACGGTCTCCAGGAGGGGCATGGCGTGCAGCTGGAAGTGCGCTTCCAGACAGCGGTGGTCCTCGCAGCACAGGGTGAGGTGCTTGACGTACTGAAAGTGCGCCGAGTCGTCCTTCGAGTACCGGAACTGCCCGTGCGAAGGTGCAGCGCGCGTGAACCTCCCTGTGAAGCCTTGTGGAGCTTTGGGAGGCAAAACAACAGATGCCTTGTGGGTGTAGATCATCGTGGTCTCGTAGAGCAAGGGGATTGCCAAGCCCCTGCACAATGCCGAGACTTGGCTGAGAGAAATGAGAGTGGGGTTGTCGCAAAATGGGATGATGGCGCGAATGATGTCGCTTGGGATGGGGATGGTGGTCGGGAGGACGGGAGGTCTGTGGCGAGGTGCAAGGGCCAGCACCAGACGCTGCCGTAGGATGGCTTGCTGTGACTTGTCCTGCGTCATGGCGGTCAGTTTTACTCTACACACAGTTCTGGTCTGGGGGGTCAAGTGGCTCACATGGACGAATTCCTCGCCCTTCACCGACTCAGCAGCCTTAGGGGTGGATTTGCGTGGCGACCAGAACATCCTGCTGATGATGATGAATGACGGTGGTGGTGCGAGCGATGGTGGTGACAGATGATTGATCAGTAGTCAAGGTGCAAAGTAAATGGCTTGAGCTGGCTGGAGGATGTTATGGATACATCTGATGTCTGCTGAGATGTTGTTGTTGAGGAGCAATTGATGTTGTGAACGAAATGGGCTGCTCGAGTCGTGCGGGTTATCAGCTGATCCGTCGGAAAGATCTCCCTTCAGCGAGCAGCAGCGCGCTTTCTCTTCTGCCTCATCTACCACGCCCCCCATCTCCTAGCCGGTACATATAGAGAACATACAGTGCCGATGAGCAATGAGATTAACGTGATGCATGGTCGCTGGTGTCCACACGATTGACCAGACTCAGTGTTGTACAGCCGCTCCCCTCCTCAAGATGCCTTCGCGTTCCTTCCTAGCGCTTCAGACTTCCCAACTCTCAAGATTTTACCCTAAAGAACGCCATCCCTTCTCTAGCCTCCTCCACCCGCGCCTCCAATGTCCTCTCATCTTCCGTCGACCACTTCTCTTCCTTGTGCAGGTCATCTGTCCCACCCAAAGCCTTCACCAGTCTCTCCCATTTCTGGCGCCGCCTCATGAGGTGCACCATGGGCATGGGGTCCGACTGGCCGGTGAGGAGGATAAGCGCCGAGTTGGAGGGGAGAGAGGCGTGTATGGCGGTGATGCGGTCGTTGAACCGCTGGAGAGCAGCGTCCACATCGGCGGGATCTATAGGCGCGTGGGGATCGGTCGAATTGTTGTCTTCCCCTGCGGTGCGATGTGTTAGCTTCTGCTTGGTACTATCAGCGCCACGTCGTCCGGTACTCACATCCTTGCACCACAGACAGCTCCTTTAACCGGCCAAACACAAAGTCATGAGTCTTCACGACCTCCCCAACCGCCTTCACCACATCGTCATCCGACTCGCACCGCACCACCGTCGTGGCCTTGCTGCCGTGGAGTAGCCGCGGGTTCCCGTAATCACAGAAGGCGGACGTTCTCCCGGGCCGCGCAGAACCAGACATGAACCTGGAGAGGCGATCAGAGATGGGCTCCATGTTGTCGGGAGAATTGCCATAGTCGGGGCCTGGTAAAGTAGAATCAGCATGCAGTCTGGACAATCCGGAAAGAGACGACTCACCATGGGCAAGTTTCATCCTCAGCAGCTCCACGCAAGTCCTCGCGTCCTCCTCCGAATCGTGTCCTCCATTTCCCTGCTGGATATCTTTCCCTAGCCACTTCGACGCCAAGTACTTGAGGGCAGGCTTGAATGGCGGCCCTCGCATGTGCTTGTAGATCGTTGCAGTATCGATGCACAAGGGATGCCGTATGCGGAGAGCGGTGAGGTCGAATTCGAGCGAGTGGCCCATGAGGATGGTGTGGGGAGTGATCAAAGGTGATTCGCCGGTAACGAGGAGCTCCTGTATGGTCGCGACGGTGTGCACGGCGGGAGCCAGGCGCTCGGCAGTGATCCCGGACCATCTACAAGGGGCATCGCATTAGCTTATCATCAGCCGATTGAGAAAGGCGTGCGCTTACTGAGTGCGGTAATCAATGATGGGTACTGGAGGCTTGACCAGCTCGTCAAATACGTTCTTCCCCGATTCAAAGTCGATGATAGACACTCTGGCCAGCTCATTGCCATCTCCCGACAAGACCTGCCACTCGCGTCAGCATGGCAGCTTCAACGACGACATCTTGTGAGCGCTCACCATCTCGCAGTCAATCGCCAACACGGGGTACTTTCCGTCCTTCGGGGGTCCTGTCGCTCTGGGAGTCTCCACCCACTCATCCGGTCGCTTGTTCCCCTTCCCTTGTTTGAAGTTCTCGCCTCCTCCGCCTCGCATTGCCGCTTCCTCTGCCAGCTCCCCGTCCGCCGTCCCAGGATCCAGCGCTGCCAGTATATGGTCAGGGAGGAGAGAGCGATCTACTCCCGGTACAACGACCTTGTCCGAGTGAGGGAGGTAGGAGGGAAGGCGGTAGTCGTTGTCTAGCATTTGGTTGGGTGTGAGAAGGTAGAGGAAGGGCGGGGACGTATCTGATACGGCGAGCGCTGAATTCAACTCATCAGCTACAGTTCTATGGCCCAAACCGGTAGCTGCAGACTCACCGGATAGTTTTCTTCCCTCCTCTTCCTTCTTCTTTTTGGCTGAGTCCGGGACCGGGTTCATCAGAAGCGTGTTGAGCACGGAGTGCATCCGTCTCGCGTCACCCGGCGCCTTGGTAGGGCACGCGTAGGTGAACAGCTTTGGGATGACGGGTACGCGAGCCGTAGGCTTAGGTTCTTGCTCAGCAGCAGAAGAGGGGACAGGAGCGAGTGGGAGGGTTTGAGGGGAAGTGGAGAAGGGCATCGCTGTTGAGGTAGGGATGGGGGCGAGGCCGAGATGGGCGGAAAGGAGGCCGGGAGCGTAGATCATGACGGTGTGGGTAATGTGCGCCTTGTTCTGTACACAGATTGGTTAGCAGAACGTCCATTCAGTACCCTTCACATGAGTAAGTAGTGGACACTCACGTCAACTTGCATCCACTGCGGCTTTTGGCCATCTGCCACGATATACAACATGAGATCACGGATATGCTACATCGTCCTCGTCAGCGCCTGATCACCCCAACTTCGGTCTATAACTCACGGCGATGGTGATCTTCTTCCCATACCGGAAGTCCTGGGTGTTATACTGAAACTCCGGCCTGTGCTTGTTCACCTTCTTCTGCTTGCGCCTCTCCTCTCTAGTAGGGACGCGGGTGAAGCCATCGGCATCGGCGTCGGCGGCGGACGCAGCAGCGTCGGGCGTGCTGGAAGCTTTCCGCTTGGAGGTAGGCGGGGAAGACATGGCGGGGATGCGGGGTTCGAACCGAGTGGATCTGGCGACTTGAAGGTCCGCTGAAGCGTATACGCGAGAAGAGTCACCTGGTAGCGCTCGCCACGAAGTCCAACAAGCAAAGCCCAAGCCGGCGACCGCGAGCGTGAAGCAAAATCAAAATAACATGTGGAGGCGTAGATACACGGTTATTAACCCGCTGTCTGTCCTTGATGATTTGATAGGGGGGGGGGGGGGGATCTTCTTGATCCGACGATGATACATAGCAACAAAGAGACTGATTCCGAGCCAAGTAGCTCAAGGGCAACGTGGTGAGAGGCGGCTGTACGTGGCCCATCTTTTCAGGACGCTGCTTTGCCTCTCTTTTCATCAGCGTGAAACGGACGATCGTGTCTTATTCAATCGCTTTCAGTCCTTCCGTCCTTCTCTTCTCCTTTCTGCCGATATCACCACCTTCATCTCCTCCTGGATCAAAGACAACTGACATTGAAATACAGCCCCAACCTACGCTTTTTATATCGGATAAACCTGATGTTGCACTGTAAGCTGATCATCCTTCACAAAGGTACGGTATGTGTCCATTTGGTAGATCGATGAGAGAGCTTCTTTGTCCTTTCGTCGCCAGCGTAGGAGTTACTCGCTGAGGGCTGGAGTGTATTGATATACCGACACCGGGTGGCAGAGTCCAGAGCCATATATAACTACCATGCAGGACCCTATCAACATGCGATACATCACACCACAACCACGACCATCATGTCCGAAGACAACGCAAGCCGAGGTGTGAAGCGCCCATCGGAAGCGACCCAGCAAAGTCGCTACTCCCAGCAAGTGCACCTGGACGTAGGCCAGAGTGCTCGTCCCCAGACTACATCACCGTCGTCTGCAAAGGGCGGCTCATCTCATCACTCTACTGACGGTGGACAGGGCGGTGTTCCTACTGGGTCCACGTTCTCCGGTTTCTCGGGCCTCGACGAATCTGACGGGGAGACTTTTGGTACCCCAGCTCGCAAAGCAAACCCGACGCCTGGCAGTGCTAATAGCGAGGTCAATGAGCTTCTGCAACAGATCCTTGAGGGCGAGGGTAAGGAAAGGGCAGATGCGTTTACTGAAGCCTGGAGGCGCGAAGTCGCTCGAACGCTCGATATCACGATCAAGAAGTACGATGAGTTGGACCTTACCACTTGCGGCGTGCACAAGAGCACTATGCCTTGCCCTGATGGGCCCACCAATCCTCATGCGAGTGAAGTCTTGGGAAGCCTCGACTTCCTTCTGTAGTCATTACTGACCATTGCATGCTCACAGTGCACGGAAGCTAGCTACAACCGCAGAAGTCGCATCTTCTTGGGCGCCATCTCCAGTCACGTAGCCCAAGAGACCGACTTGACTGACACCACAGTTAATGCCGCCGTCAGTTTAGCTTCGATGCTGGCATTCGACGAGAAGCAAGGCAACGACAAAGACTTTTCCAAGACCGTCTCGAAACATTGCAATCATCATGAGCAGGGAGTGACCCCTCCCACCGATTTCGATCCCCGTAAATCCATTGCAATTCAGATATCTGACCGAAGCTGACTTAGGCTTCTTCGATGGATAGGTGACCCATCCTCGGCTCGAATCAAGGACTGGATGAGCACAGACGATTACACGCAGCTTGCGATTGCCCGAAGCTTGGAGGATACTGGCGGAGCCCCTTTCGACGAAGATGATCCTTTCGCGATCGCCGTGCAGATGTCGTTGCAGGATCAGCAGAACCAGCCGAACCCGTTCGGTGAGGGTCGCGCATAATGCAAGATGCTGTCATAGAGTAGAGACTCCTCCAGTTAAGCAGCTTGAGAGTATCAGATTGAAGTGAGATGAATACTGGCATGATGCAGCAGTTGATGACACGAGCCGGCGAACGAAGAAGGCGCAGCACGCAGCGATGTCGCCGCGATCTTCAAGACAGACACGTTTCGCGGAGTGCTGGGAGAGCTCTTGATCCGAGATATATGAATGTCATGGCTATTATACAAGTATGTTGATGTATGACAGATACGTACAAAGTGACACATTACGCATGGGAACCCCCGGAAAACATCACAACGGCTGCAGCCACTTGCCCTCTCTCCCCGACTCGAGCTCGCCCTCTGCATCACCCTCGGCCAAGTACTCATCCAGCGAGATCACCCTCTCCTTCTCCCTCCGCATGCTGACCATCTCGTTCTCTACATCCATGCCTTCACCCTCGTCCCACCGCTCAAACAACTTCACGCCCTTGGTCTCCCCTACGATCCGCAGATCCGCCTTGACCGCCTCCATGACCTCTGCCTCCTTCGGGTTCTGGTCAATCTGCATCCACTTGGGCCTGAAGCACCCCGCGTTTACCCACGTAAACCGTGCCCGGGGGAACTTTTTCCTCGCCATCACCATCATATCCACCATATCCTTCGCTGTCGTCCTCCACGTGTGCACCTGGATCGACGTGAGCAATTTGCCCCGCCCCCCAGGCCAGAACAGCACGACGACCTCCTCAAGCCCCTCTGCCTGCAGCGCGTTGAGCGTCTTGCGCGCAAAGCTCGCGGGGCGAAAGTGTATCGAGTGCTTCACCCGCCCGTCAAGCAGCAGCACGACCTTGCGCGGCGCGCGTTCTCGCAGCTCCGTCTGCCCCGAGCGGTACGGCCGATCCCAGCTCGCGATCCACTGGTCGTAGTACGGCTGGAAGGTCGGGCCGATGAACACGACCTTGCCGCAAGCCGGGAGGCGCGGGGCGTAGTTCTCCAGCGAGTAGTCCTCGTCGCGATACTTGAGCGGGCGGCCCGAGGACGACATGTAGCCACACAGGCTGTCGAGGTGGACGCGGAGTACAGCGAGGTTGGAGAAGCTATCGCGGTAGCGATGCTCGCGGCGGTAGAGCGAGAGGGCCCATTGGAAGTCGTAAAAGTAAAAGTCGATCACGCGCGTCATGGACCGGAGGTCGACGGCGAGGTTGGGGAAGGGAGGGAGCTTGATCAGGCCGAGGGTCATGATCTTGGTGGTGGACGGACCAAAGTAGCTCGTGCGGAGGGGGGACTTGTGGTGCAGCCCCACGGGGACGGCGCGCCAGATGTACTGGAGAGCGAGGGGGGAGATGGCGCGAGAGACGAGGGCGAGAGAGCGGAGAGTGGAAGGGGAGTCTCGGAGCTCATAGATGATGCGCTCGACGAGCTCGATGGGGAAGAGGGGAGGGGGGGAGGGAGATGAGTCGCGCGTGGGCGGTGTAGCAGTGCCCTGTGTTCGAGAGTCAGTGCCAGCTCCTTGTCCAATCTGCACATGCGAGATTGAAGAAAGAAGCTCACCTGAGAAGAGCGCGAGCTCATGGGTCTGAACGCATGGAGCGTCTTTCGCAACATCTGTGATTGGACCATGACCATGATGCTGATCTCCTCCTATCTCCAGTCTGGTTGGGTGTGGTGCCGATGAGGGCAATGGTGCTGACAGTGATGATGGTGGCGAGGTTGGCTAAGCTACGGAGCTCTCATCGCCCTTGCTGATGAAGGTGGTGATGATATACTTGACTTGAATCCACTCGGCGAATGGGCAGCGGGCACGGTCGATGGCCAAGAGGTGAGCGAGATGCAATTCTTCAATGATGATGTTTATAAGAGTGCGACGCTGGGCGTTTTTTTTTTTTCAAGATCGCTCGCTGGTTCAAACCGTAATAAAAGCCTGTAAAGCGGCGATTGAAGGTGTGTGCGCGGGTGGGTTGATAAGCCGCGGCCAATGAAGAACGCCGATCGCGGGATCCCATGGGGCGCCGCGGCCGATAGCGATCTTTATCGACCGGGAACAAATTCACTACGGATTCCCCGTCCGTCGTTTGACTCAGCAACATCCGGAATACAAAAGCCATGCCCCATTGCCCCCGGGGTGCTCGACGCTCCATCCACCACGCTGCTAAACGAGCACCCACACCGGCCACCGCTCCAAGCCATCGATATGCATCAAACCAGATCACAAGCCCACCCCGCAAGATATGGATGGGCCCCCGTCGTTCATGTGTCACCCGGCAAGTATCAGGGCCCCACACATCCGCCCGCTCGCCAAACTACTACTCGCCGCGCACGCGCTTGTTCTTCCAGTGCAGGTACGCCTCGCGCTCCTCTCCACCCTCTCCACCTGCTGCCCGCCTACTCGGCCGTGTACGCTTGTTGTTGCTCTCTGACTCGCCTTCGGCCCCGGCGTCCTGCATCGTCTCATCACCGGTTAGCTCTGGTCCGGCAGCGAGCTTGTGTCGAAGAGCTCGGATGATGACTCACGATACCAAGAGCAACGCGTCGACGGACCATGCCCGCGGTCATCTCGGGCCGCCATGCCCGCAGAGCCTTGATGAGGTGCGTTTCCCGTATACCCTTGGGGTTAAGCCACGAGACAAAGTTCTGAAGCTAAAGCCGCGCCTTTGTCAGCTTTGCCGAGATATCGATGTCGCTTAATCGACATGACTCACCTGCTCCGGGTCGTCATAGTACCCCCACTCGCCCGGTGCCAGCCTCGTCTCGCCCTCCTCCCTTGCCCGCTTCTCCTTGACAGCCTCAGGCGTCACTTCCTCCTCCACCACCGCGCCCGCTGCCTGCCTGATGTACTCTTCCTCCCCCTTCTCCGCCCCCTGGAGGTACAGCCTCCCCGTACCCCACTGCACCTTGCCATCCACAATCATCGGCGCGCTCCCCACCGCGTCCATCCACCACACCTTGTTCCCGAACCGGTCGTACCCCAGCGGGCGGGACCGCAGCGTCCAGATCCTCGCGCGGAAATCATAGTCGAGCTCCTTCAGCCTCGCGCTGAGTACTTCCGCCTCTTCCGTCAACCGCTTCTTCTCTGCCGCCACATGCTTGCTCTCCGCCTTCTTCACGCGCGACTCCTCGCGCTCCTTCGCCGCGCGTTCTGAACGCAAAGCCTCCTCCGCCTCGCGCTCTTGCGCCTTCTCCTTCATCGCCCGCCGGCGCGTCGCAGCCGACTGCCCGACATGGCTCTCCGCTTCAGACAGCTCGTCCTCCTCGCCCTCTTCGTCGACTTCCATCTCGCCCGCGTCGGGGTCCTCGGCGCGGGTGGGCGCGGGGGAGTCTTCGAGCTCGTCGCGGTCGGCGATGGAGGGGGCGAGGGCGACGCTGCTGCCGCCGTTGGTTTGGGGGTGGCCGTTGAGGGAGGCCATGGGGGAGCCGGGGACGGAGGGGGCGGGAGCGTCCATGGTGGCGTCGCCGTCGGCGTCGACAGCGGGTTTCTCCTCTTCCTCTTTGGGCTTCTCCTTAGGGTCGAGAGCTTCCCTCTCAGCGATACTGTTCATCGCTGGTCGTTAGTAACCCGCTCTAGAACCTGACAGCATGAAATCACTTACACTCTCTTCCACTCGCGCTTCACCTCCACCTGATCCTTCCTGACCTCTGTCAACTGCGCCACACTCTCCTCCATATACTCCTTCACCACCTCTGTCTGCCCCACCAGCTCGATCAAGAACGCAATGATATCGAGCTTGTGCGAGTGGTGCAGCGTCGGGTACCTCTTCTCCGGCTTGGCGTGCACCAGCCCGCTCGCCCCGCCTGCGCCGTTCGACGGACCCGTCGACCACGTCGGCCGCGTCGGCGCGGGCTTGTCCTCAAACGTGAGGTGCAAGATATTATCGAGGTAATGCGGGAGCGTCTCGAGGCTCGCACGCTCCCAGAGACACCCCACCAGCACCCCTTCCCACCCTTTCCGATCTCTCCCACCCAGCTCGCGCCCCGTCCAGGTCTGGCTGAGGGGCTCAACAACAGGCGCGAGCGTCTCGGTGGTAGCGTGCTTCCGGCCCTCCCAGTAGTCTGTATCGTTCTCGGGCTGGCGGCCGCATGCCGAGAGGGGCTTGACGGGGGCGTGCCCCGTGGCGATGTCGTGGATAAGAGCGTTGAGGAGGGTGGCGTGGATCTCATTGATGAGAGAGGGGGAGGGGGTATCGGAGTGGTAGAGTGAGCGCTCGAACTCGTCGAGGGTGAAGGGGGAGAGGCCAAGTGGTGTTCTGTGGTGGGTGTGAGCTGAGTTAATTGTTCGCGGAGACGTCAACTCACCCCATGACGTTGAGGAAAGTCCAAGACATCAAGAACCTTTCGAACTGGTCCGTGAACGGCAGGGTCTTGATCAACGGCGGGCGGACCTCGATCCTTCCCTGCGCCGAGTCCCTCTCCTGGTTCCACTCCACCAGCAAGTCTATGTCGTCTGATCAGCTTTGCCGTTTCAAACCGCCCGATCAGACTCACCCTCAGTAGGATACTTCAACGCCTTCTTCTTCTTCTTCTCATCCTCTTCCTCCTTCGCCTTCTTCTCCTCCTCCTTCTTCTCCTTCGCCTTCTGCCTCTCCTCCTCCCTCGCCTTCTTCTCCTCCTCCCTCTTCTCCTTCTTCGTCTTTGGCTTCTCCTCCTCCTGCACCACTTCCTCCTCCACCACCGGCTGGTTCAGCCCCAACCTCTCTTCCCGCTCGCGCTTGCGCTTGCCGAGCTGGGCTTCTTTGTACGCCGTGTGGCCGGCGCGGATCTCGTCGGTCATGGTGGTGATGATGCCGTAGCGCGCGGCGACGGCGGGCTTGACGACCCAGGGGGAGTAGATGGGGGAGTCGCGGTCGACGCAGTCGCGTATGAAACGTTTGAGCATCGCGCGGGAGAAGTTTATCCTGTCTCGGCTGTGTACCGGAGAGTCAAGTCGTATGTCAGCAGGCCACGCGTCCTTCCACTCGCCAGAACCCCACCCACCTGATCTTGTCCGCCTGAACCTCCATCGTACTCCCCTCAAACGCCTCCGCCCCAGCCACAGGCCCCACCCCTTCCCCTCCCTCCCCGCCTTCCTCGCCTGCCGCCCCCTCTTCCCCACCCTCCCCACCCTCCTGAATCAACCTGACGTTGTAAAAGTACTTCATCGGGTCATCTCGCTCGATCACCTCCTCCATCGACAAGCTGAGGTCGGTAGCGTAGTGGTGCGCGTCGAGCGGTGTGGGCGAGGACGTGAGGGTGCGCGGGGGGAAGGTTTTGACGATGCGGGCGAGGTATTTGTCGCCGTCGACGTCGACAAAGACCTCTGCGTGGTGGGGTCAGCGGGGCACGAAAACACGGGTGATGGGGTGATGCAACGCACTCTCATCGTTGAAGAACCGGTTGTGGAACCTATCAAAGATCTTATCCGCGAGCGAATCAAGCTTCCCCTCGATCTCTGCATCCTCTCACCGTCAGCTGCGTTGTCGTCCAAAGGTGACCGAGGTAGCTCACGGAACTGGATAGTGCTCAGCACAGCCTTCTTGAGCGGTCTCGGGAAGCGCGTGTGCAGCTGGCGGATCTCCTTTTGCTCGGACTGGAGAGCCTCGATGTAGCCCATGGATGATTTGCTCGAGACTGGGAACACGTCAGCTGGCCGTTCCACGCGATAGGGGCAATGCTAGCTGACCTTCACATTGGAAGAGCGGCTGAGCGTAGAACGCCTTGCGCGCGCAGTACGACCTGCACCCATGCCATGTCAGCTTCCGCCACGATGACCTCGAGCCACGTAATTGCCAGCTAAAACCCACTCATAGTCCATGAAAATCTCGCCCGTCTCGGGGATGTACCAGCACTCGCGATCATGGATCCTCCACGCGACGAGCGGGACGTCGTCCTCCTTCGACGGCGGCTCGCCGTTGGGGTTGTGCACCACCTCGGCAGAGTACGGCGGCGGGGGCGGGCCTCCGTTTAACTCTGGGTCGGCGGGGTGGCTCTGCCTGAGTGGGTGGGTGCTCGGCCCGGCGAGAGGGGTCGATGCGGATCGGCCCTCTGCGGCGTCGCCTGCTTCAGACCCGTCTGCCGTGGGCGCCTGGCCGGGCTGCTGAAGGAGTTTCTGCGGCCACTGCACCCCCCCGCGCCTCTTGCCCGTAATAGCCATCGCCTGGTCCTTGGCGAACTCGCCATTGAAAACAGAGAGCAGCTTGGCGAGCTGCTCATCGTCGTTTTTACTGTCGGGGGGGACGAACGCCTGGAGTTCCTCTGGGGAGAGGTTTGGGTAGTGGTGCGGGTTGAGTAAGGGGTCGACGTTGGGTGGGGGGACGATGTTGGGGATGGGCTGGAGGACGGCGGAGAGGGAGGGGAGGGGGGTGAGGAGGACGGGCTTGCGCTTGAGCAGCGGCATGGCGGGCGGAGTGTGGGGGACGTGGGGGAGGTGGGGAGGGGGGTGGATGGGCGAGGGGATGCCTCGGGCTGGTGCGGAAGGGTGTTTATACGGCAAAGAATATCTTTAGCGGGATCGTGACAACAACAAATCGATCCCCTCTATGCTTTGCGATCCGCAAAGATGCCAGTGCGATGGTGGCCAGACGTAAACACGGAGTGGATGATGCAGCGGACGGCGCTGTGGTCGTCGTGGATGAGTGGCGGCTGCAGGGCGGATGGTGTTTATTACGGCGGTGGGAGGGCGAATAGCGGAGCGAAGGGGATGGAATTAATGCGCGTCGATGGCGGCTGGCGGAGGGGAATAAGTATCGGGGATGGATAGCGGTGGGAGGGCGGGTGGAGGAGGGGGAGGGGAGGGCGGGGTGAGAGAGACACGATGTATGTATGGATGGACGGAGGAATGGAGAAAAGAGAAGAGATTCATTGCGGGCCGTATCTAGCGAGGGGGGTTCTCGGAGAGCGGGGGACAGGGGAACGAAGGAAGCAAGCAGCGACGCAGCGAGCGGGCAGGGTGGATGGGCAGGCGCGACGGCGGGAAAGCGCGTTGTGCGGCGTCCACGGGGCGGAATGCAGCGGGGAAAGCGGTAGGAGGAGGCGGGGAAGGGCGGGGGGTGTCTGGCGTGGGTATGCATGCATGCGGGGGGGTGCAGGGAGAGACAGCAGGCAAAGAAGAGAGACGCGGGGGGCAGAGAGCGCGGGGGATGTTGTGCCACTAGCAGATAACGCCGAAACGCCGCTGCACCTTAGCTCTTCTCTTGCCCACGCACCGTACGCTGCCCGCACTGGAGACGCTTCCTTTGTTGACGAGATAGTACAAGTAGAAACAGCTCTCGTCTATACACCTAGGACTGCCAACAGAGACCCCAGCGACTACCCCCCACCCTCCGTGAGTACTTCCCCTCGCCCTCCTCTCCCTCCCTCTAACCTCCTCTCCCCTCCACATCCACCCGTCTTCCTTCGGCATCCATCCGCACACACCACACCACAACCCGCATCGCATCCATCCTACACCGGCACTGCACCCCATCCACTACCACCACCACTATCACCCCGGCAATCCACTCGCACTTCTCCCTCCCGTATCCCTCCGCTCACACCCACGCGCCTTGCCATTCCGCTTTCCTCACCCCGACACCGACCTCGACACGCTCCCCGCCCTGCTCCGCTCCGCCCCGCCCTACTACCCACACATCCACCCACTCGTCTGTCTCTGCCTGCTCTGAACTGACCGCAGATCTCACCACCACCATGTCCGACTCCCCCTCCGCCACAGCCCCCACCTCCTCCAAGCGTCCCGCCTCGCCCTCCCCCGCCCCGGACTCTGCGAAGCGCGCCAAAGCAGACGACTCGAACCCTACCTCGGACGCCCCCGCCTCCGCTTCCACCTCCGCTTCCGCCCCCGCCCCCACCACCGTCAAGGCCGAGACAGAGTCCGAGCCCAAGCCCGAGATCGACACCAAGACTTCCTCTATCCCCTCCAAGCCGCTTACCGAGAAGGACGTGAAAAGGATGGACGACGTTGAGATGGACGGGTGGGTCGCGCGGCGTGGATGTGGTGCTGGTTGCGGGAGGCCCTGGGCGCATTTGGAGAGCGTTTCATCGTCCCGAATCGCTCGGTCTCACCCCCCGCAGCCAGTCCAACCCCTCTTGAACCACACTGACATCACTCACAGCGCCCCCGATGCCGGACCTTCCACCACCACCCCCGCCCCCGACTCCACCCCCGCCAAGGCCGACCCCGGGCCCCAGCAGATATCCATGCGATCCCTCATCGTCACCCAGGACGCGAGCATCATCATCGGGCGGGGCGGCGCGCACGTCAACGAGATCAGGGTGAGTTGTTGTCTTTGGCTTGATGCAAAAGCTCAGCGGAACTGACGTCTGGGTAGGAAAAATCGAGCGCCCGCGTCACCGTCTCTGAATCCATCCCTGGCAACCCCGAACGTATCCTCAACGTCTCTGGTCCTCTCGACGCCGTCGCCAAGGTCAGTTGTCCGCTTCTCTTCCTCGCGACCCCGCTGACTTCTTTCTTGTAGGCGTTCGGCCTCATCGTCCGCCGCATCAACGACGAGCCCTTTGACGTCGCCTCCGTCCCTGGCTCCAGAGCCGTCACCATCAAATTCATCATCCCCAACTCCCGCATGGGCAGCGTGTAAGTCGGCTGATAGCCACACCTACTTCTTTCAGTGGGCCACAGCTGACACCTTGCGCAGTATCGGCAAGGGCGGAGCCAAGATCAAGGAGATCCAGGAGGCGAGCGGCGCGAGGCTGAATGCCAGCGAGGCCATGCTCCCGGGCTCCACCGAGGTAAGCCATCTCGACTACTCCTGCCCCTTAGCACCAAAAACTTACACCCCGTAGCGCGTCCTCTCCGTCTCGGGCGTCGCCGACGCCGTCCACATCGCCGTCTACTACATCGGCACCATCCTCCTCGAGTACCAGGACCGCAACCCGGGCGCTGCTACTGGCTCTTACCGCCAAGTCGGCGCCCGACACGGGTCCGGCCCCGGTGGCTCCTCGGGCGGCGGCGGGGCCCCCAGTTTCGGGCCGAACGCTCCCCCTCCCCCCGGTATGCAGACTCAGCAGATTTTCATCCCTAACGCGCTTGTTGGTGCTAGTAAGTGTTCTAGCTCTTCCTCATCTGCTGTAGAGGACTTGAGCTGACAGGTGCGGTGGTTGTAGTCATCGGCAAGGCCGGTGCCAAGATCAACGAGATCCGGGCACAGTCCCAATGCCAGATCCGCGTCACCGACCCGGGCACCTCGGCGCCTGGCGTGACCGCCAACGCCGACGAGAGGCTCGTCACCATCACGGGTTACCCCAACAACATCAACCTCGCTGTTTCCCTCTTGTACGCTGTAAGTGATGGACTGGTGTCCTTCATATACCGGGAAGGAGCGTGGGCTGATGGATGGCGGGGGTGTAGCGTGTCGAGGCGGAGCGTGCCAAGATGATCGAGCAGAATGCTGGGGGGATCTAAGTGTGGGGCGTTGGATGTGTTGGGACGGGGATGAAGGAGCAGGGTGTCGCGTGCGAGTATGAGCGTCGTGCGGGAACCTGCTGGGGCGCGAGTGGGAAGCGGAGTTGCGCAGAGTCAGCCAACGGAGGAGCGGGGGGACTATGTGAGCGCCGGTTGGCTGGCTGGCTGGCGATCGGTCGTTGGGGGTTACAACGCGCCGAAGAGAGAGATTTAAAAGGCGTTCTGTGTGCAGTATAACGACCATCTGGGGTTTAGTGTTCTTTTTACTCTGGAGATGAAGCCGTTCGACCTTCGACTTTTGGGTGTGGGGGCCGGGCTGTGGTGTGGATGTGGTGCGGGAGTGGGGAGGGGCGATCTCACTCTGTGAAGAGTAGACTTTCCGTCCAGGGCTACATACACGGTGCTCGTCTTATTAGGCTTCGAGGAACCTACTTAGTACCTACTCACGAGATCCGGCTGGCCATTGCTGTTGCCCTCCCGCCAACAGCAAGCCAAGCCAGGGTTGATATGCCTAACAAGATCCCAAAGAAGGTTGATACCAAACCCAGAGCCTTCCACCGGCGTACCTTTGCCGGAAGATGCAGTCAGCTGCCTGCCGTCGTGCCGACTCTCGGCTGTCGGAGTGCATCTTCACGACCCGCCCCGACATGCAGCCGAAGAGTATTCGAAAGAATCACGAAAGAAGACGAAGAAGATGGAATGAGCCTCGCAGGATTGGCTGGGCGCTGCCCACGCACCTCCACTTTTTCCGTCCACCGGATGAAATCGCGTTTCTGGCTGATCCTTGCTCGTCGCTTGTTCTGCTTCCACCCGTACCCTTTTGACAATGTCTCGATAATCTCCGCCCTATCCACTGCGGGGTGTTACCGCGCATTGAGTATCAGGCTTGCGCAGGCAGATGTAGGCGAGCTCTGCGAGTTGAGAGTGTCGGGATGTTACGGACAACTTGATGGTCTGGTGAGTCTTCTTCGTCGGCGTTCACGATGGTGCCGCGTGCTGATGTCGAGCTTGAGCAGATGTAGCGGATGCTCCACTGGCACGTATATAACCCGAAGATGGTAGCTCTGTACATGCATGCCCCACCCACTTCTTACCAACAAATTATTTTGATTACACCACCAACAACAACATGTCTACCTCCACAGAAGAGACACAATCCGCCCGATGCCCCGTCACCGGCCAGGCTATCGCCGGATCATCCGGATGCCCCTTCAGCAAGTACGTCCACCTATCATCATTCCCGCGTGGTGTTGATGCTAACGTGTGCAATACAGAGGCTTCCCCTTGCCCGACCCCGCCCATCGATGTGACCCCAACTCGCTCCAAGACGAGCTCAAGATCCCCGACGTCCCGCCTCTCACTGAGGCGCAGAAAGCGTTGATCACTGCTACCGTCCCGGTGTTGGCTGAGCATGGGTTGGCTATCACGACGCACTTCTGTGAGTGGTGTTAGTGACTGGAGGTCGGGGGTGGAAGCTGACGACTGCGTCAGACAAGAACATGATCCTCGCGCACCCCGAGTTGCGAGACGTCTTCTCGGAGAGCTCCCAGAAGGTGAGCTCAGCCTTCCAAGCCTTCCAACTTCCCCAGCCCCTCTGCTGACTTCACACCTCCAGCTTGGCCACCAACCCCAAGCCCTCGCCGCCGCTGTCTACGCCTACGCCGCCAACATCAACGACCTCACCCCTCTCCTCCCTGTCGTCGAGCGTATCGCCTACAAGCACACGTCCCTCCACATTACTGCCGAGCAGTACGGTATCGTCGGGAAGCACCTCATCCAGGCTATCGTGGATATTTTGGGTGACGCAGTGACGCCGGAGATTGGGGATGCTTGGTATAATGGGTACTGGAACCTTGCCCATGTTCGTGTCACATTTTCACACTAGATGGTGCTTTAGCTGACACGTCTGGCAGATCTTCATCAACCGCGAGCGCGATATCTACTCTGCCTCGGTCGCATCCGGTGGATGGGAAGGGTGGAAGAAGTTCAAGGTCGACAAGAGGGTCAAGGAGAGCGACGAGATCACCAGCTTCTACTTCAAGCCGGTTGATGGGACGGACAAGCCTCTGCCTACCTTCAACCCGGGGCAGTATATTGCTGTGTCTTTGGATATTCCTGGGCTGGGTTACAAGCAGGCTAGGCAGTGAGTCGATTACCCCCCATACGAAAGGTGTGAATCGACGCTGACGTGAGAACAGGTACTCGCTTTCCGACGCCCCGAATGGCGAGTACTACAGGATCTCTGTCAAGCGCGAGGACGGCGTACCCGTACCCACCCCTTCGAACCCCCAAGTACCCGCCCACCCAGGATGGTAAGCTGCGCCGCCTCTGTCTGTCACGTCAAGCTGCAACTGACTTGCCCTGTAGGATGAGCAACGTCCTCCACAAATCCCTGCAAGAAGGCGACCTCGTCGACCTCGCCCCCCCTTACGGCGACTTCTTCTACACCCCATCACCTTCCTCCCCCAACGCTCCTCTCGTCCTCCTTTCCGCAGGCGTCGGCCAGACCCCCCTCATGTCTATCCTTAACCACCAGCTCGCCTCGGGGAGCGACAAGAAGCCGATCACGTATGTGACCGTGGCGAAGGATGAGGGGCGCCATGCGTTCAAGGAGTATCTGAAGGAGGTGGCGAGGGAGCATGAGAATGTGGATTCGAAGGTGTTTTACTCGGCACCTGGGTGGGGGACATGGGCGCGACGCGATTACGACTTTGGAGGGAGGATGGATTTGGAAGCTGTTAGGGGGTACTTGCACCTCGAGGACCCCGAAACAGAGTACTTGTGAGTACTCTCTGCGCTTTGCGTCTGAGCTAGATGCTGACCACCAGTGTAGCCTGTGTGGTCCGGGGCGATTCATGGTCTCGCAGTCGAACGTTCTTGAGAAGTTGGGAGTCGACAAGAAGCGGATTCACTACGAGATGTTCGAGGCGGGAGAGCTGCCGGCGGTCGCATAATTCAAAGAGAGAAGTCATTCATTTACCATACACTGTACATACCACTCCATCTGCATTACGGTTCGATCATGCCAATCCCACTCGGGCTTCATCAGCGAGAAGGGAGGAAGGAGGACACGCCGGCACGAAGAAGATGAGCGCGCCGCTTCACGCGTGTCACCAGTACAAGTCCGCCATGTCCACCGGGTCCCACACCATGTCCGAGATGACCACAACTGCTCTACTGGGCAGTAGACACAACCATGCTATGCATGCATCTGTACTACCCACCCATGCAGTAGTATCTGATGGCCATGCATGTCAGATTAGGAGCATGCATGTCGTCGTAGACGCCAAGGCCACCCATGAACAGCTCGCTGCGTGGCTCGGCTCGTCCCTTTATGCTGGCCCGCGTCGTTCGCAGTCGGGCACTCGCACCCTTCCAGCTCGCTGTCTCACTCTCCCGCACACTTCCAATCCACATTCATCCGTGACAACTTGTTCATCGACCAGGTAGCAGGACAATCACCTCTCAACCGCTTGGCTAAAACCACCAGCTCTTTCTGGGTAGCATCCGCATCACCCCGTCATATAGCAGCCACCTCTTGGCAGGTCCTCCAGCACCTCGCCGTGCTCACACCATCAACCAGAATGCCTCGGCTCCCCCTCTTCGCAGCCGCTCTGGCGGCTTCATGTGCTCTTCTACAGCAAGCTAATGCTTTCAGAGGTGAGCTTCACTCTCTATGTTTCTCTGCACATGTAGTGGCAGCCGTAACGTGCTAAGCTGATGAGTCACCGCGTCATCCCCAGTTCCCATTCATGACACAGACGCTGTGAGGGAGGTGTGCTCTGGGATGTATGGGGGCAAGGATGCTATGATTGAAGGTGAGCCCCTAGAGCCTTGCGAATGACATGTATTGTGCTGACAACACTTGCTGTAGTAACATTTGACGCTACATCGTCCGGACAAGTCGCCCTCATCATCTACGAGTGGAAGGACGTGCCATACCTCGGGGCTGACTCTGGCGAAGAAACTGTGAGTCACATAGTGTTCGAATGCATGAACTCCAGTAGATGCGATGATGAGACATGCAACTGACAATGCCATTTGCAGCGCACCTACATATGTACAACGTCCGCCGTCCGGTCCGGTCTTTGTACCACCAACGACCTCGGCTCCTTTATCACCTCCGTCCCCTCCGACATCGATATCGACACCACCAGCATCTACACCACCCCTCTCCGCTTCTCCAGCCAGTACTTCCCAACCCCCACAGAGGGTGACGCAGAGCCAACCGGATCTGAGGAAGATGGGGCGACGCCCTCCACTACTGGTAATTTGGCGGCGAGCGAGACCGACGTCGATGTGGGCGACGGAGCGAGCGGCAAGACCAAGGGGGACGAGAATGATGATGACGATGATGACGATGATAATGACGACGACGACGATGACGATGACGACGACGACGACGACGATGATGATGATCATAAGAAGAAGGAGAAGGGGGGGAATCTGGCTGCGGCTGCGGTCGACGGCTGGAGAAAGAGGGACGTGGGCGATATGGCGAACGACATCGCGTCGGGCACGTCTGCAAGCGCCAGCTCCAGCAGCTCCAGCAGCTCCAGCTATGAGGATGTGGACGGGGATGTGGATGGGACGGCGGCGTTGGACGAGACCACATCGGTGGCAGGAGGTAGCACAACTTCCGCGTCCAGCACTTCCAGCACCGGTGGTAATGTGCCGGCTTACCGCGGCCCCATCGTGTACAAGGTGGACAAGACGGGCTATTACTGCGTTGGTGAGTGTCATAACCGCCTGGATGGAGACAGGACAAAGCTGATATCACTCTCCGTAGGCATTGTCCCCGTCACCCTTGTCAACTCGCGATCCGACTTGCCCGCCGAGAAGCGCGCGGCGACGCACGCAGAATACTCCGGCTTGGTGCTGTTTAGGAACACATTCAAGGGAGAACTGCCGGCGGTCGAGTACCCCAAGATACACGTGGGTCGGCTCTTTCCCGCGTATCAGAGCGGCATATGCTGACCATAACCAGTTCTATCTTGCTCTGAGCATCGTGTACTTCATCTTGGGCTGTGCTTGGGCGTGGCCGTGTGTGAAGAACCTCCGGGAGTTGCTGTGAGTGCCCAATAGCTATAGCTGCTTTCACTACAGCCCAGCTGAACACCTTCAATCAGGCCGATCCAGTACTACATCTCCGGCACCATCGTATTCCTCGTCATTGAGATGCTCGCGCAATTCGCCTACTACCGATACATCAACAAGCACGGCGGCGGCACTTCGTCCCTGGCCTTCCTCTTCGTCATCGCCGTTCTCAATGCCGCCCGTAACTCTCTCAGCTTCTTCCTGCTGCTCATCGTCAGCATGGGGCTGTCGGTGGTCACTCAGAGCTTGGGGAGCGTGATGAACAAAGTGCGGATCTTGACGGGGCTGCACTTCGTCTTTGGCGGTGAGCTTCGAATCCGTAGCCGCAAAGTTCGAAGCTGACGCAGCTGGCTGGTGACCAGTGATGTACTCTGTGGGGACTGTCGAGATTGAGCTGGATGTGAGTCGATCTCTACTCTCCGTATGATGTCTTAATGCTGATAGTCAACATAGAGCGCATCCCTCATCGCCGTCCTTCTCCTCATCTTCCCCCTGTCCATCACCCTTACCGCCTTCCTCATGTGGATCATTGTCAGCCTCAACGGTGAGTCATTGCGTCACTTCCGGAGTAGGTTGTCCACTTCACTAACGCATGCTGCAGGTACCATCATGCACCTCCAAGCGCGTAAGCAGCGCTATAAGCTGCAGATGTTCCAGCGTCTCTGGCGCATCCTCGTCATCTCGGTCATTGCGGTCGCTGCCTTCTTCGTGGTGTCGAGCATGAGTCTCTCGAACAGACTGGACGAAGGTGCGTAGTCGAAACATCCCACGGAGTGGTCATGGTGCTGACGAGATGCTGTGCCCAGACTACGCCCCAAACAACTGGAAGTACCGCTGGATCTTGCTCGATGGCTCGCTCGCCACCATCTACCTTTGCGCGTTTACCGCTGTCGCGTGGCTCTGGCGTCCCGTACGTTTCTTGGATCTTTCGCGATTATCCCGCTAACATACTACTCTCCAGACTCGTGACAATGTCCGCTTCTCCATGTCCCAGGAGCTCGCTCAAGACGAGGCCGACGCCGACGCCGAAGACTACGAGATCGATGCTCTCGAGAACGGCCGTGGCATGGGAATGGGTGGTCACCAACCCTTGTCTCAACACGACGGCGACGACGATGCGCACGAGAGGGAGGGGCTGGTGCGTGGTGGTGTCGGAGAGGAAAACGTGGTCTTCCAGATGGGGGAGGACAGCGATGATGATGAGGAGGGGCATGGCAGGAAGGGGTACAGAGATAGCGGGGAGGGTGAGGGGAGTGGGGCGCGTAGTGGGAGTGAGTCAAGAGGGAAGGGTTCCAAGGGCGATGGGAAGGACGACTAGAAAATGTGCTATTCTGTGAAGACAGGTGCCAGATACCAGCGAAGAGGCTCATATACGGACGGATTATTCTATGCCATAGACCTATGCATCATGAACACATGATACCATCATTTCGACACTGCCTGTACCGCGACCTCAAGCGATGTGGATCTGCCCGCACTCTGCAACCATCTTGGTCTGCCCGAATGCTGTTGCAGCATCATAGGGGTACTCCTTTGCCCAGTGCTCCGCGATGTCCTGTCGCCTCGCCACCCATACGCCCTCCTTCTCGGAGATGTACTTCAGGAAGCTGCCAGATAGTCTGATTAGCTAACGTCTACAACTAGTCAGCTACCATATTGGCGAAGGCTCACTATTCGAGCCAATGGACACGGTTGGCACGCCCAATGATGTGAGGGTGCAACAGCACGGTCATCATCTTGGGCTCCCCGGCCTCGCCCTCCTCGTAAAGGCAGTCGAACGTGTCTTTCTGTGGGAACCATCAGCCCCATACTCGCACGCAATGACCGCCTCGACTTACGAGGTGCAACCAATAGTCCTTGGGGCTCGCCCACCCCGAACCCTTGGCATTGAAACGGAAGTCCCCGCAGTCGTACGAGTACGGCAGCATGAGCAGCCCCTCACCCTCCTTCTGAGTCGGCGACGGCACCCAGTATGGAAGCTCGTCGGAGCATGAGTCTGACGAGTACAGGAGCGGCAGGGATCGCTCAGCGTGGGCGAGGGAGTAGAGCTTGACGGACAGGTTGGAGCGACGTTCCACCATCCAGCCTGTCATGGTCTTTGTCAGCTGCAGTACGTAAACTGAGTATACGAACCGCTCGTACCCTTGGGAAGAGACTTGTCTCCAGTCAGATCTTGCAGAGCATCGATCCCCACGCCAATGAGCTTGTCCTCCTCGGCCGGGTCCAAGTACATGTGGTCGCGGAAGCGGTGCCCGCCAAGGGACATCTCGGCCCCAGAGTCGAGGATGGGCTTGATCCAGTACGGTGCTTGCTGGAGGGCACGGGTGTAGATGTTCCAAGTAGTCGGCATGTTGTACCTGCGAGCAGCACCCCATGTCAGCCGATGCACTTGGGACGTCAAGCCAGTCACTGGGAAAAGTCCCAACAAGGACTCACTTCTTGAACAGCGTCAAAAGACGAGGCACACCCTCCCTAGCTCCAAACTCGTACATCGACTCTGTGATCTCATTTCGAGAGGGCCTAGGGGCAGTCTTGGGAATCTCAAGCAGGTAGGCGCTAGAGATAGAGTCACCTTCGGGGATGGACTCTTCCTGCGCAGACAAAACAATCAGCGCTGCTCCTCAAGGGCGAAAATAGCTGATCAGCGCAATATGAGAAGCTACTACTCACAGCACCCATTGTGTACTGGATCACGAAGGACACGCAGATCTTGGCACCCCCGGGCCACTTGGGGTCTGGGGTGTTGAAGCCATAGCCGAGGAACTCGCGCTCGAGGAAGGTCTCTTCGTACTTGCTCATGGTCGTTGCTGGAGGAGACGTGAGATGGTGAAGGTGATGGATGGATAATGAGGCGAAGGGGGAGCGAGAATGGTTGCTGCCATCTCATATGGGCGCACCCCCGACCACCCATACCGGGCATACTCCTTATCGAGAACGGAAGGAGAGTTCAGACGGCGACAGCCCGACACCTCAGAGTGATGAGCGGCAAGCCCATCCGAAGACGCGTCTCCGGAGACGCGTTCCGAGCACCGGCTGTCGGTTCCGGCCGTCTATGCAACTCCTCCTCGCGTTCCGATTTCCGGTATTGCACCTCCATCTCGGTATGCATGGGACTCTTTGCTACACCTAGATAACGACCCACATCCCTCAACATGTTCTTCTTCCCATCGAGTACCTTCGCACAAGACTCACATCACGACGATGGCCGCCAACACCGCTCCCTTCTACCTGCCTCCTCGCGACTTCGTCGGCTACGGCCTCGACAAGCCAACTGAGCAGTGGCCTGGCGGCAAAAAGATTGCCGTGTCCTTCGTTCTGAACTATGAAGAGTACGTAGAAGCCTGTTGCCATTGCTCAACTTGACCACTTGCTGATAGGCTCACAATCATAGGGGTGCAGAGCACACACCTTGGAACGGCGATGATACCTCGTGCGCTTATCTGCACGAGTTGCACTACGACCGACCAGAGACGAAGGGCGGGAAACGCGACATCCTGGTCGAAGAGATGGTGAGTTCCATCACTCATCTTAGCTGGCGATCCACTCCGCTGACATGATCGTTTGATCAGTTCGAGTATGGCATCCGCTCTGGCCTTCCTCGTCTCATCAAGCTGTTCCGACAGTACGGCTGGAAGTGGACTACGTGGGCTTGCGCTAGGGCGTTTGAGACGAGCGGGGACTACCCGAAGATGCTTGCAGATGATGGTCACGAGGTAAGCATACCGATATCCCTTATCGCATCCCATCTGTTCGCTGACCGGTGCCCGTATAGATCGCGTGCCACGGTAACCGTTGGCGCATCCACGGTCAGAGCACGGAGGAGGAGAAGGAGCACATCAACAAGTCTTTCGACCGACTCCAGGCCACTACAGGCTTGAAGGACGTTCCCACGGGCTGGTTCTTGGGTAACGGAAGTGCCAGGCAGAAGCTCGTTCGATCGCAGGTGAGGTCTCCAACAGGTCTACTGCAACAAACGAAGAGCTCAGGCTGACGTGCTCCCTGTATTGTTCGGTAGGTTCACAAAGACCGAGGTGTCCCTCTTCTCTACTGCTCTGACACATACGCCGCCGACACCCCGTACTGGATCGCCGACCCGGATGCTGTGGCCAACGGCGGCGAGGACAATGGGATGCTCATGATCCCGTACTCACTCTGCACCAATGACCATCGCTGTAAGTGAGGAGATTGTCTGCTTTCGCTCCTTCTCTGCTGACTCTATGATGCTACTGCAGTCTTCGTGTCCCAAGGTGCCGGTGTGTCCGCGCCCGAGGACTGGTTTGAGCTCCTCCAGGGCGAGTTCGATCAGCTTTATGAAGAGGGTATCGCTGGCCAACCTAAGATGATGTGAGTAACTAAGTGTTCCGGTTACTGTAGACCAGGAGCTGATACCTCACAGGACCATCGCCATGCACAACCGCTTTGTCGGGAAGCCCGGGCGTATCATGGCTCTGAAACGCTTCATGGCTTACATCGCCACCAAGCCCGATGTTTGGGTGTGCACCAGGAGCGAGATCGCTGCCCACTGGAGGGAGAAGTACCCGTATGAGAAGGTTGGCCCCACCTTCAACATGCACAACTCGGAGAAGGCTTAGTTCGGGCGAGAGTAAGTAGAGGGATAGATGCCGATGGAGGACTTTCCAGTCTGGATGCAACGTTAGAGTGTGAAATACGGGCACGCGATATAACCAAAACTCCATGAGACATAGACAAGGCGCACACTATGAGGCAGGCTACTACTCTGTACAACTTCATCCTTCTCTTGATTGTTTCCCCTACACCCGACGTTCAACCGAACCGCTGAGTCCCTACAGTTGGCACTCACGACCCCGCGGGCCCTGTCTCTCCCCGAAGTCTCATCCCCTTGGTCGTAGCATTCTGACCGCTCACACCCGTATCCCTCGTGATCGGCGCACACGCAGGAGGTGGCAGGTTGGGGTCCCCCACCTCGTTGCTCAGCGTCCCCAGCCCCGTGATACTGATCTCCACCAGGTCGCCGTGCTTCAAGAACACCCCCGATGAGAGGCACACACCCGCAGGGGTACCGGTGGCAATGATATCACCGGGCTGGAGAGTGGTGCCCATGGAGCAGGTGGCGATAAGGGTGGGGATGTCGAAGATGAGCTGGGAGGTTTGGGCGTGTTGGCGAAGCTCGCCGTTCACACGGGTTTCGAGGAGCATGCTCTTCCAGTTAAGGACGGAGGCTATGTGGCACAGAAGTGGATGATCAGTACAGAGGCTGCAGCATACTTCCTTGATACCTCCTACTCACAGTGCACGGCGTAAGGCCCCATGGGGCAGAATGTATCCAGCGACTTGCCGATGTAGAATTGCTTGTGGTCGCGCTGTCTCTCTCGAGCAGTCACCTGAGAAAGCATTTTCAGCGTTACGCCTCACACCATAAGTCTCAAGGTCTCACACTCACATCGTTGATGATCGTAGCACCCCATACATGATCCATCGCCTTCTCTTTCGAGATCTGGATACCGCCTTTCCCGATGATGATACCGAGCTCTCCCTCATAGTCGAGAGACTTGGTGACCCGCGGGTGGGGATAGATCTGGTGGCCGCTACCGACAATTGAGGTTGCACGCTTCGTAAAAATGACTATGAACAGGGATAGTCAGTTTCATGCCATGGTATTCGATAAGCTTAAGTCATGAAATGGATGAATCACATACCTGGGAAATCCGGCATGACCTTATCATCGCTCTTGTCGTACCCGCTGTTGTGGAACTCTCTGTAGACCCGTCAGTGTGGTTCAAGGTTAACAGCTGAGATCACACTCACTCAGCATGGTCTTTGTAGTTCTTCCCCACGCAGAGCACATCCCTTCCCCGCAACGGCGCCAGGATCTCCACCATGTCAAGCCGCTCCATCGGCGCCCCACGCAGCAAGTGCTTGTGAGTCGCGTCCCACTCCTCAATGAGCTGGTGCATCGTTCGCACGGGGGTGTTGTCCGGGAAGCGCAGTGGGGTAACGTGGGTCTCGGTGGCATCTACAAGCCCGACGATACCCTTGGGGTGGAGTGCTGACCGGTCTACAGCGGGAATACATGTCACAAGTGAGCAACCGGACCAGTCCGGGACGACGATGGAGCGACGACGACTCACAGCACATGAATTTCATGGTCGAGTCCGTGGACCCTCTCCTCTGCTTGAGCTTCTCGAAGAATGACATTGTGGGGGGGTATGCCGGAGGTCGTGTAGGGGGTGGTGGGAATGGGGTGAGAGGAGAAAAGGCGAGCCCGATGGGCGCTCTGCTTTCTGCAGCTGTTTATAGGGGATCGGATGCTTCAGTGGATGACCAGAGTTAAGGTTTGGCTGGGACCTGAGTCGGTGGGACCTGAACCTGATTCACGGGCCGGCTGTTGAACCGGCACGTGCGGGTGAAGGCTGGCCCTCCTGCTGCTGCCACTCTTTTGCATCGCACCAGATCTACGCACGTCGATCCTCCCGTGTTCCTGTCCCGAGCCGGGTGCTCTTTCTCCTGCCCTCGTGGCATTCGGAGGAGCGAGTCCGAGTGTGCCCGGCCAGCGCAAGCCCACACACCCTGGGCTGCAGTTCTGTCCGACGTCTATCACTGAAGGTGAAAGGTAACAAGAGGTCTCACGTTTCACAAGAACAACAAGGCCTTCTCAACACCCAAACCGTGCGACAGGCATAGCGTCCTTTGTGCTGTTTGGCAGCTCGCGAACCTTTGACCACACTTGGTAGTATAAGACAGGCAGACAGGGGCCATGCTGTTGCACGTGCCCGCCATACATATCATTCTGCATCTTGTCATTCAATATCGATGATCACGACCGTTCTCGCCCTCACCTATCTCTCCCTGTTCGCCTTCCTGACGCGCGATTACTCGCGCCGCCATTGTCACTCACAATCCAACACCAATGACGTCTCCGCCCAGATCCTCTCCCCCTCCATGGTCACAAGGCTGAAGACCCTTCGTCAACGATACGACGTACCAGGTCTATCTGTCGTCCTCGTAGCCTCGCCAGATACCCTCGCCCACAGCAATCTAAACAGTAGCACCAATGCCCGCTGGCAATCTCAAATCCTGACCCTCGGCAGTGCCACCCTGGCTGGAGACGCTATGGACTCACATGTATGTTCCCTTTCCCTTGCGTGCGGTGCGAGCTGCCCGCACGATAGCTGACCTGTCCCAGTCCCTCTTCTCCATCGCCTCCAACACCAAGCTCTTCACAGCCGTCTCAATCGGGCTGCTCATAGAGGATGGCACGAAGCTGCCAAGCGGGCAGCGGTTGATGTGGGATACAAAGATGAGTGATGTGTTGCCGGAGTGGGGGCTGGTCGATGTCGAAGGTGCAAGGGAAGCAACAGTCCACGACTTGCTAAGTAAGTAGCGACGCTGTGCTATCGTGGGCCTAGTAAATGTTGACGATCATCAGCCATGCGCACCGGTGTACCGTTCCACCAATACGCACCTAAGTGAGCCGCCTGAAGCCTGTTCTTTTCCGCAGCTGACTTTGCGCAGTCACGCCAACCTGAGCGATCTCCTTCATACAATGTCTCATCTGCCGCCCAGTGCTCCGTTCCGTCAACTATGGCAATACAACAACGACAACTATCTCATCCTTGCTCACCTGATTCCCACCCTGACAGGTATATCGTTCCCGGACTTTGCTCGGGATCGTCTCTTGAGTCCTCTGGGAATGGACGACGCCACGTTCGATGCCTTTGTTGCGCGGGATACGGGGAAACGCATTGAGGTGGCGATCAGGTTCAATGGGGATGCCAGTCTGTGTGGGCGAGCAGCAGAACGCGGAGAGGGGTTGGAGGGCTGTCTGGGTGAACGAAAAAGTATCGGCTGGTGGACTCGTGGGAGTGGGAAGGAGACGATGGGCGGGGCAGGGTTGATCATGAGCTCTACAGATATCGTGAGTTGGTAATACACCCAGCTCATCGGTCGATACTCACACCGAAGCTACGTACTTTATAGACCAAATGGCTCGCCGAACTGCTCAACCCCACATTCATACCACAACAAGTACTGGACGCCTGCACATGTCCTCACATCCCTTCCAAGCACCCCGCGTTGCAGCACTCTCAGAACACATCCTACGGATACGGCCAATGGATCAGCAGCTATCACGATGCCCAAGTCTTCAGCCACTACGGCTTCCAACTGGGGCAGCACTCACTGCTAGCACGACTCCCGAGTAAGGGCATCGCCCTGGCGGTGATGAACACAGACCACGAGTTGGGACACAAGGTCAACGAGCTGGTGATGTATGAGGTGTTGGACGAGCTCTTGGGCGTAAAGACAGTGGACTGGGAGCAGCAAGTGATAGGAGAGTGGTTCGAGAACCAGAAGGCCGAGAAGACAGACCATTTGCCTGTCTGTGACGTGTCAACATTACCCACTCTATATATCGAGAGAGCATACTCACATCCATCTTGGGGCACGCTCCAGTTTGGGCCCGTATCCAGTGACCACCCCAAGTCCCTACAGCGATACCTGACCTCGGTGCTCGAGGAGGACACCCGCCGTCAAGCAGTCGTTGCTTCCATGCACGGCCGCGAGGACTGGTACATCTTGCTCTATCCCTGCTCCGGTAACCTTCATATCTGGGCAGTCCTGCAACTCCACGACGAGCATCGCCCGGAAGGTGAGGTAGCGGAGCGGGAGCTGGTAAGAAAGCTGGGTAGCGGGGAGGCGTGGGTGGATGATGAGGGAATGGGGATGCTTGGCAACTGGTGGTTCGCGGACTCGGCGGCGACACGGAGGGTGCTTGCCAGGCTGGACCCAAAGGGGAGTGCAGAGGTGTGGTTTGACAGGACTAGGTAGGGGCATACATCATCGAGGATGCTGACATGATAGCACACACACACGTCGAGATGAAAAGGCTTGAGATGTATCGACTTACCTTGACCCCAGCGGAGACGTAGGTCTTGCACATTCTGCGCGTGGCGGGCGGTTATAATACCGGCGACCGGGCCGAGAACCATGGGCTGGGGGCCCTGGGGCATCGTTCGAAAACAGAAAAGCATGTGCGATGTGCGATGGATGGCAAAAGGGCGCGTCAAGGAAGCTCGGTTAGCTCATATCTCTGCCTGATATCCGCTGTTCAGCAGTTATCAGCCACACTTCGGCCGATCAGTCACCATCTTGATGTTCCGACTTGACGCGATCCCCTGGACCCTTGCCTTTATCAGATAAAAAACACCAGCCCAGAGATAATAACTATGCAGGGGTAGCAGCTCGCCCAGCAGCCGCCCCTGCCCCAGCCAGAAAAGAGCTCTTTTGTCTCGAAAAAAATCCACAAACAACCGTCCAACACATCCACCAGACCCCCTCCAGCTCCTCGCTCGCTCGCTTCATCACACACGTATCCCACCACCACGTCCGCTGGCGCCATGTCTTTGCCTGCCCCCTTGCCTACCTCTGGCCAGTCGCCTCGGGATCCTCTCCCCGTCGACGTGGCTCTCCGCATAGCCCACCTTCTTCTCGAAGACAGAGCCCTGGCGACTCTCGCGTCTGTCCATCGGTGCTCGAGGGACTACTACTTTGCCCTCTCACCGCTGGTCTACCGACGCGTTGACTTCCGCCCGAGTGGGTCCGAGGCCCTCTTCCACCTCGGTGAAGGCGCCCCTCTTCCCCATCCTGATGGGCTGGACGACGAGGTCGCCATTGCCGTCTCTTCCAACACCTTCTTCTCCCCCGAGCGAGCGCCTCTCCGGCGCCATGTCGCTCTTCGCCAAACGCGACACCTCACCATCCACTCCATCCCAATCTGCTTCTCCTCCGTCGCCAAATACTTTTCCAGCGCCGTCACCTCATACTCCCCAAACCACCTCCTATCCTCCCTTCGCTCGGTCCAGCTTCTTCCCCGGGCGTGCGACGAGATCCGCACCTTCATCCCCGCGACGTACGACCGTCCGCGCAATCCACTCTTCATCGAGTCTCTCGTCACTACCTCGCGCCCGCAGAAACTCTGCATCGCCTACCGCGTCTTGCCCTCCGGGTACTGGGATGACCATCGCGAGCTCACGAGCGTTGGGCAGTACCAGCTCGTCGCGCGTTTGAACCGGATAGTGGAGGATGGGTGGGACAGCTTGAACGAGTTCTGCGTGCACGACATCGTGCACCAGGTGCTCCCCTCGCTTCGCGGGTGCAAGAACGTCTACTACTTCTCCTCCCACTGTCTTGGAACGCGCTCCCCCACTTCCTCGCCCGTCTTCGTCCCTCCCGGGCTCGCGGCCACTGGTCTACCAGGGCCCGAGTGGAACTTCCGCTCATGGCAACTTGGCACCTCTGTCAAGAACCTCTTCCCGTCCGGCGTCGACGCGGCAGCGGTGCTGGACGCAACCTCGTGGGTATATGTCAACCACGAGGGCAGTGTGCTCACCAAGCCTGCCAACGACGACGACGACGACACCGGGGTGGGGTACAAGGAGGTCTCGCGGCTGATAGGCGACGCGCTGAAGACGGGGCTGCCACAGGACCTTCTTGGCAGAGAGGGCGTGAAGCGAGAAGTGATAGAGCAGGTGCTGGAAAGGATGAGTTATGCGGCGGAGGGCGAAGCGTGCGAGTCGTGTGGGCGTGAGTTCTCTCATCCACTCCCCCGTCATCTCTCGAAGCCTCTGCTGACAGATACAGGCCTACAGGCTTCGGCACCAACGGCGCGCTCATATCGAGTTTAGCAGACATCTCATGACATTGCGACCAGTGTGGGCAGCGCCACACATGTACCCCGGGCCTCAACACCGCCAACGCCGCGCGCGAGTGCCCCGACGCTCCGCGGGTCTCCGCAGCGACGGCGTGGTCGGCGGCGGCGGCAGCAGCAGGGCAGAGGGGGAGAGGGAGGGGATGGGCGCCGCCGGGGAGGATGCCGGCGGTTTGGCCAAGCGAGATCATGCTTGTTCCGAGGCCACGGTATGAGGTGGTGAAGTGAGCGAAACGAGAGAGGGTGTGGGGGCTGCGAGCTGGTCAATTTGTCATTGAAGAGATGTGGGAGAGTTTGCGGGCTACGGCTGGGAGGCAGGGGAGAGGGGTTGTGGAGGTGTCAGATGGAGGCCACTAGAAGACGCTGTTCTGCCAGCATATGCATTTGCCTGAAGTCCAAGGTTGACTCATCCGTCGCTCGTCAAATACTAGTACATGAGGGTAGGTCTTCACCATCACTTGTCTATCACAGAGCACCGAGTCCTTGAGTACATCTTCGGCAAGTCTTCTTTCAAAGTTGACATGACTGTTTCCGCAACGTCCACTGGCATGGTGGAAAACCTCCTCCATTTGAACTCCCAAGTGGTTGCCTTCCGCTCATCCAACTCACTCTCTGAAAACCGCCCCCCATGTTGTTGCGGGTCGTCTTCCTTATGAGCTTCTCGTGCCACCTCTTTTATCAACGCCAACAGCTTTGGAATCTGAGACACAATAGCGGGTCGCACCCGCACTATGTTGAGCGTACCGTAACAGACCACAGGAACGTTGCCGAACTTCACGGAAGTCACCACAGACTTGGGCAAATGCCCGTCCTGAAAGCGAAGAGGGAGATACTTCCTTCTTGACCCCCAAAGGTCGCCGGCGCTCACCTCGCTCTGCCAGGTGAAGAGCGAAGGCTTCGATATAGATGCTAGGACGATGCCTAAATCCCTGAGGAGAAGGCTGGTGGGTTCATACGCTCTGATGGTGATTGTGTGAAGGGATGGTAAGATGGGGGCGTGCAGAGTGAGGTGTGCTCGTCGAAGAGTAGCCAGGAGGCAGCGGAGGCTATACCCTTGAAAGCTTTTGGATGGCACCTGGGTCAGTAAGGTCTTCACGGGGGCAAGCAGATCGAGAGTGATAGCGCTCACTCCAAAGTTTCCTTCTCCTCGCCATTCCCTCTCTCCGGCAAGGTCAGATCAAGCCTTTTGATGTTGCCGATAAACCTCAGCTTCAAGTGATACCCGAAGGGTGAAAGCTTGGTAGCTTTGCGTGTCTGCAAACCCGAGAGTATGCGGGTAAGGGGCGGATACTTCTTGTGATCCTGGTACTCCCTTTCAATGGCAGGACATGTTGTGATCGAGCTGTAGAGCTGGTCTCCCGCAACCAACATGAGACGCTGAGGTGCAGTGAAGTACATATCGCGGGAGTCAGTTTTATGGGGTGTATGGTGGGTACGGAAAGAGATCACACGCACCTTGCATGTGAAGAGTAGCGGGTATTTTGGGTGGGTTCTGGATATGATATCCCACAGAATGTTATCCGGAAGACCAGCTAAGGTGGCGAGGTGTGCCCGCCGGACAAAGACTGCTGACGGCGAAGTGCCCTTCTTGCTCTCTGAGGATGATGCTTCGCCGGAACCCATGATGTGTGTCAACTGTTTGAGGGTATAGCATTCGGTTTCGGTTAGTCGAGCGAGTACATTCAGAAGAGATCGTCAAAGCAGGAGAGAACCCGCACCACACGCCCACGCCGTCGTCTTCTGATCACTTCCCGCTTCGGCAATAACCGTAAATACCCTTCGGCGTGCGCGTGCGTGCAGCTGCAGCATCCTTCTGGCTCGACACACAAGCGAGACCGCGCTTCTCCTCCGGTCATGCTCCCAATAGCCAATAGCTATAGCTGCAACACATCACCTCGATCGCTCCCATGGCGTCCATGGGGCAGACCCGAAACATGGATGATACCCAAAAGTGAACGCTCCTTCTCGCTGCGCTGCGTCCTTCGCCTTCGTTGGCCGCCGATGGGGTGCCTGAGAGCCGAACACGCGCCTCGCGCTTGCGCGAGCGTGAATGGCGACATCGACGTCCACTCGTTTAAGCCGTCGTCAACGCGGGGTTTTTTTTTTTCCTGTCCATCCTACTCGCCACCATGCCCTACTGGATCTTCGGCTATGGAAGCCTCATATTCAAACCCCCGTGAGGCTCCTTTCCTGACGGCTTTTGCCTGCGGTTCGTCACTGATTCTGGGCCTGGGCGACAGACCTCATACCGTCGAGCAAAGTGAGTAAGCAGAGAGACTGTTCGAGGGGACGTCTGATGACACTCTACACACAGGATCCGGATATGTCAAAGGCGTTGTAAGACGCTTCGCGCAGTCATCCAACGACCATAGAGGAACGTCGGAGAATCCGGGGAGGGTCGTGACGGTGATCGAGGCGAGGGAATGGCATAGGCTCGAGGGCAAAGTGAGCTATGTTGCCGGCACGCATCTTTGCGTAGAAGGAAAGCTAACGAGGTATGGCCAGAGGCTGAAAGAGGGCGAACTGCTCCCCGACGACTATGTCTGGGGCATCGCGTACCGGATAGACCCCGACCATGAGGATGAAGTGCGGGCATACATGGGTGAGTGCTGACGGCACAAGACCAGAGCTGACCATCTCAGAGCATCGCGAGAAGGTGAGCCACGTCGTTCTATCTAGGAGGGGCTGTGAATGTGGCTGCTGACAGTACCTGCAGAACGGGTACACATGCCATGATGTGCCGGTGTACAGTCGGTCTGCAGATGGAAAGCAGGAGTTTGTCGCGGTGGAGAGCGTGAGTCGCCAAATGTGATCGTGCTGTCTGCTTGACCGGATGGCTGATCACATCTGCCGATTCATAGTCGACTATCTGGATTGGCAAGCCCGATGACCCTGCGTTTGGTAAGTAGTTGAGTCATCGTTGTTATCAGGCGCTGATATCTGTCTCTCGTTCCTCGCACAGTCGGCTATGAGCCCATCGAGACCATCGCGAAGATCATCTCCGTTCGCCGCGGTCCCTCTGGCCCCAACAAGGTGCGTTGCTGGTTCAGCTGAACCCTCCTTGTGCTGACATATTATGGGTCTCAGGAGTACCTCTACAAGCTGGCCGAGTCCGTACGCCACTTGTACCCACACGTGCGTGACGAGTATCTGTTCACATTAGAGGTGGGTTACCCGACTCTCCGTCCTCCATACGCGCCGGGGTTGCTGCTGATATGGACGGCAGAGCGCGGTTAAAAGCCTAGACCTCGTAGAGAGCTAAGTCTGGCCGATTCGGGGGCCGAGACTACAACGTACTGCGCCATACCTGGATACCAATGCATAGCATGCGTTGTCTGTGGAGCCGACAGCGCAGGAACCAAAGACACGGCAACTCTCTAACGGCTTAAGAAGCGAGACAAGTCCGATCGGAGATGGGTTTTTAGCCTCAGACTGTTCAGGTACCGGGCCATCCTGGCGGCGAAATGCGCCGAGAAAATGACCGAAACACAGCATCAATAGAATTTCTCGGCGTAGAATAGATGGCGGACAGCGCCGCTCGGCGTGAAACGTCTTCGATGTTTTGGGCGAGATTTACCGGCAGGATCGGGTTGCTGGTCCGTGGAATGTTGGAGGATGACGATACGATCAGCTTCTTGCGGCATCCCCCTCCTGGTCCTACGCACTGATATACGGTAGAACATGCCCCAACGTAGAGGGCGTATATATACCGGGGAAGTGCCGCTGGCACCTCATCATCCTCCAACTTCATCCACTAGTCCAGCACCATCCTCCACCGCCTCACACTATGCCGCCCTCCGTTACCAACAAGCTCAAGTTCGCAGTCCTCGGCATCGGCCGTATGGGCCAGCGCCACGCCCTCAACATAGCCTTCCGCACCCCCCGTGCTGAGCTCGTGGCTGTGTGCGACCCCAAGCCCGACAGCAAGCAGTGGGCGAGGGACTATCTCCCTGGGGCCACGAAGCACTTTGTCGACGTCGACCAGTGTCTCGCAGAGAGCGGTGCGGACGCGGTTCTGATCGCGAGCGAGACCAGGCTTCACGCGCCCATGGCTGTCAGCTCTATCAAGGCAGGCAAGGTCAGTCAGTCCCAATTCTCCGCACGCGCAGGCAGAGTCGCTGATCCGCATACGACAGCACGTCCTCCTTGAGAAGCCCATCTCCATCGACCTCAAGACGTCTAGGGAGGTCGTAGAGGTTGTGGATCAGCACCCAGATGTGAAGGTGATGGTCGGGTTCAGCCGTCGCTGTGAGTACTTGATCTTCAACAGTGCATGGACACAGAACTGAAACAGCCATTTAGTCGATGAGTCGTACCGCGAGGCTAAGAAGATGATTGAAACGGGCAAGCTGGGGAAGGCGCACTTGATCAAGTCGGCAACAAACGACCAGTACGACCCATCTGGTACGTATCTTTTCCATCATTCCCATCTGATTGAGACGTAGCAGCTTATACCTTGCATGTCCCCCCACCCTTGCCTTCTCTCTCCACCAGGCTTCTTCGTCTCCTACGCCGCCGCTTCCGGAGGCATCTACATCGACTGCGGTATCCACGACATCGACTGTGCCCGTTGGCTCCTTGACGCCTCGGTGGGCATCCCCAACCCCAAGAAGCAGGTCCGCCGCGTGTTTGCCGCTGGGCACAACATCCGGCACCCAGAGCTCGTCAAGGACAACGACGTCGACAACGGTGTCGGGTTCGTGGAGTTTGAGAATGGCGGGATGCTGGTGCTGCACCTGAGCAGGACGGCTATGCACGGACATGACTGCTTTGCGGAGGTGTTTGGGACGGACGGAAAGGTCATCATCAACGGGGTGAGTCGAGATACTTTTGGCCCACTAGAGACGATGCGCTGACCTTACGGAAACTCAGAACCCGCAACTCAACCGGGTGGAGATCCGGGACATCCACGGTGTGCGAAGCGAGTCTACGTGAGTCCAGCTGGGATCGCCACCTCGTAGAGCTCTAAGCTGAACGCACACCATCCAGTCCCACCTACTATGAGCGGTTCAAGGAGGCGTTTGTCCAAGAGGTCAACGACTTCACCGAGGCGGTTCTTGACGACAAGCGTATGTCCCTGCCAGCTCTGATGTGTAACAGACCACCCGAGACTGACACATCGCTATAATCATGCAGCTCTCCCCGTGCATGCTATAGACGCGCTCGAGGCGGCCAAGATTGCCTCTGCGCTCACGCACTCATTCACGATCGGCGCGCCTGTGTTCTTTGACGACGAGGGGGAGCCCATCCTGGCGTAGAGGAAGGGCGTGGGGGGAAATGCCCGTGTGGCGACCCCGTGTAGCATAACGTATATGGTCTGGTCTGGATATAGAGGCGCCAGTTTTCATTGCTATGAAAACGATAGGGAATGCATAGAGGGGTTATCATGCATGCCCTCATGGTCGTGTGAGCCCCCACCAGAAGAAGCGCGTTGCGCGGCCTTCGCCGCTCCGCTCAGACATTTTCCCTCTTCTGTTTGCCTGACGCGGAACTTCAGAGACCCATTGGTTTCCATCGCGATCTCGACTTGGATTCCTTTCTTCTCCACAATCCAAAAAGCACCACAGCCCACATCAGCCATGGCGCAAGATCCTCACGCAGAGCTCAGAGGCAGCCTCTCCGACATGATCACCGGTGTCGAGTCGTCGGTCGGCTCCTCCTCCTCCGGCTCTGGCTCCAGCTCTTCGCGCCCCCCTCTCGACGAGGATATCACGCCGTTCCCCAGCCCCCAGCTCTCCGCTACGTCGCTTGCTGGCCTCTCACGTGAGCTAGATCCAGAATGGTCTCTCGGGAAATCTGTGGAAGTGAGCTGACTCATATACATATAGTGGGTGAGGACGGTGAGCTCGAACCGGAGGTGGACGACAACAAGGTCATCACGGAGGAGGACAAGGCGCAGGCTTTGGAGCTCAAGGCTAAGGCCAACAAGGCTTTCGCAGGTAAGTTCTTTGCGTATCTTGCGTGGAAGTGGTGGGAAATGGTCTCGGTGCTCCATGCTGCGAATGGACCATGTGCTGATGCCTTCTATTTTCAGCCAAGGACTTCAACGCGTCCATCGATCTGTATACACAGGCCATCGCGCTCAACCCCAAAGACTCTACGTTCTGGAATAACAGGGCTATGAGCAAGGCCAAGATGGAGGAGCACGGTGCAGCTATCTCTGATGCTAGTACGTTCCCACCACCTCATCTACCTCTACGGCGCTATTGGCCTCCCTTTCCTTCCTGGTCGCCACCCTGTTCGATGAGCGCTCGCTGACCCGCCACCCCTTTTTTCAGCCAAGGCCGTCGAGATCAACCCTGCATACGCCAAAGCGTACTACCGCCGAGGTCTGTCATACCTCGCTATCCTTCGCCCGACCAACGCCGTACCAGACTTCAAGAAGGCGCTCGAGATTGAGCCGGGAAACAGGACGGTGCGGGACCAGTTGACGATGACTGTCAAATTGATTCGACGGATAGAGTTTGAGAAGGTGCGCGGTGTCGAACTTGTGGAGAGTGGGATGCTTGAGCTATACTGACAGTGTGTTACAGGCTATCAGCGTTGGCGAGAGCGAGACTGCCTCCGCTCGATGCCTTTCCCTCTTGGCCTCCGGCGCCTGCGCCCTCGACCCCTCCTCCGCTTCCTCCGACATGCCCCTCCCTATCATCCCCTCCGACCCCAATGCGCGGTACACGCCCACGAAGGAGTTTGTCGAGGGCATGATTGAGAGCTTCAAGAAGGGTGGGAAGGTGCCGAAGCGAGTTGCCTGGGAGATCATCCTCGGGTGCAAGAGCGTGATTGAGAGCGAGAAGACGATGGTGGAGATCACGGTGCCGGAGGGTGTGACTTGCGATATTATTGGAGACAGTGAGTGACGCAGCTCGGCGCTCGTGGTCCAGTTGGTGCGTAGCTGATAGTCCACCGCGCAGCTCACGGGCAGTTCTTCGATGTCGTCAACCTCTTCTCCCTCACCACCCGCCCCAGCGAGAACCACTACATGATCTTCAACGGCGACCTCGTCGACCGTGGATCGTGGTCGGTGGAGGTCGCGCTCACGGTGTTTGCGTACAAGTGGCTCTACCCGGAGTATGTGTTCATAAATCGTGGAAACCACGAGACAAACGGTGAGTCATGCGACCGGTGCTTACAACAAATGGCTATAATCGTACTGAGCGCTGTGCTGATTCATTGCGGGCTAGACATGAACAAGGTTTACGGGTTCGAGGGCGAGTGCAAGGCCAAGCTCGGAGAGATGACCTTCAAGCTCTTTGCCGACGTCTTCACTTCCCGTGAGTTCATGTGCACTGGCCATCACATCACATACTTACTAGACACATTGCAGTCCCCCTCGCCACACTCGTCACTGCTTCCCTCCCTCCCGCCTCCCCCAAATCCGAGGGCTCCCAACCCGCCATTCTCCACGACGGCCACCGACGGTTCTTTGTGTGCCACGGTGGGCCTCCCGTCAGCAAAGACGGTGTCACGCTCGAGGAGGTTGCCAAGATCGATCGCTTTGGGCGACAGCCTGGCCAAGAGGGTATCATGTGCGAGGTGCGTAGGCGCGGATGGAAATTGTTTCGACGCACTCCAACACGAACTGACTCTCACACACCCATCTTTTGTAGATGCTCTGGACCGACCCTCAGGAGCCGACCGGCCGTGGCCCCTCCAAGCGAGGAGTCGGCCTCGGCTTCGGCCCCGACGTCACCCGCCGGTGGTGTGAGCTCAACTCCATCACCGCTGTCGTGCGCTCGCACGAGGTACGCGCGGACGGCTACGCAGTCGAGCACGACGGGCTGTGTATCACCGTGTTTAGCTGCCCCAACTACTGCGACTCGACTGGGAACAAGGTGCGTTCTCTTCTCGGTGGTTCTGTGTGCGTGGCTGGAAGAGGAGCTGACGAGAAAACGGGCGAGCAGGCGGCGTATATTAGGATGCAGGCCAACGGTGCGTTGTCGTACCACCAGTTCGACGCGGTACCGCACCCCGACGTGAAGCCTATGGCGTACAGCTCGGGCTTCAACTTTGGCGGCTTCTAGACGGCGGACCAGACCAGCTGAGGTCGGGCATGCTGCATGATGTCCGGGCGGTGCTATTTGAGGATGAGGAGATGGGAATGTCTGGAGAGAGTGCGAGGATGTAGTAGAGGTGGGTAGTTGACATGGCGCCCGAGACGAAGGGTACGGGCTTGATCCTTTGGACTATTCACGAGTCGAGACAGTAGTAACCCGTAATTGCATTGCATCTGTTTCCCTGCTTCCAAATGTTCTCCATGCTTTCGAATGTTTGGTCGCTGGCGAGATCTAACAGAGACTTAGTTCCTGACAATATGAGGCTGTCATTTGTGCAATGTCCTTCGCGGGAACGAAAGTGGGGAGGTGGGGGGAGAATCGATGGGACTGGGTGGCAATCATGAGGAGGGCTTCCACTACTGTTCTCTCAAGCCGAAAGGTGAAGTCAGTCATCGGACTCGGAGTCACCTTGTCATGCATGGGACAAAAGCCACCGTCCTGATCGGTGTCTACCCTCTGTGTCACCTTGAAACGAGGCTGATGATATCTGCTCCTTGACGACCAACGGTCGATAGTCTCCGGTGTCAACAACACGACTCGCAACGATCTCCGAAGAGTTCCTATCTGCCCTCGTCCTTTCCGCTCTTGATGAAGTGTCAGCCAGCGTAGTGAGACATTCTCTTACAAGTACGTGCTAATGGCCCACGCCCCCTCGGCAGAAGTTGGCAGAACTTTCAAAACTTCACGACGGAAGATCCTTGGCAGTGCGATGATAAGACGCCGAGGGGGGCAGCCACCAGAAGGGGAAGCCCCGTCTGTCCCCTTCGTCTTGTCGACTTCACACCCCGCGAGTACTTCCCACGCCACAGTGTCACCAGACCTCTATACCAAAAGTCACATCAGCGTCCTTGATCCACTAAAAGGTAGCTTACCCCGCCTCGCGCAAGAGGCGCTCGTTCGTCTTTCTCATCCGCCAGAGCTTCTACTGATCCCCGTCAGTCCGGCGCAGCAATCAACCGCCACGCACCTTCGGCCCCTTCGCTCTGGTGATCACCACGTGCCCGTACCTATCTGGGAAAGCATATATATACGTCAAGAGCTCTTCACAGGTCAGTAGCTCGTCGACGGCAAGGCAGTGACAGCAAGGCGAAGATGACCCACCTCAATGCTGAGCTCGTGAGTAGCTTCAGCGGGGGACAGGTTGTCGGTAAAGACCTGTGAGCTGACAACGACGAGTGCGAACGGCAGCCATGGAAGCGATTGATTAGGTTCATCGCGAAAGAAGACGGGCAAGAGTACCTGGGAGAGCCCGTCGATCCCGTCATGGACGGTATGTCACCTCCATCTACTGATCTGATTCACCTTCGCCACGCCCAAACACGCCCAGACTGACAATGACCCTAGTGGGCCTTGCCCAATCCACCTCCACGCCCATCCTCGCCCACGTTTTCGACGGCCTCACGCCCTGGGACCCCCGTCTCCGCCGCACCGGCCACATCCTCCGCGTCCACCGCCTCCTCTCCCCCATCACCCCATCCCAGGCTGGTACCGTCCGCGCGACGGGTCTGTCGTACAAGGACCACGCTATCGAGATGGGCATGCCCTTCCCCGCCGTGCCCGCCGTGTTCTTCAAGCCTGCGACGTCCATCACGGACCCGGGGGCGGATGTGCCGGTGCCAAGGTGCTGTCAGAGGGAGGAGATGGACTACGAGGTGGAGCTGGCGGTGGTGTTGGGGAGGGACTGCAAGGACGTAGATGAGAGGAGAGCGGGGGAGTATGTGCTGGGATGGACGGGGGCGAACGACTTGACTGCGAGGAAGCACCAGGGAGATAGCAGTCAATGGGGGTTCTCTAAGGGTGAGTGGTGGGAATGACAAGGCTTACAGGTCTGGGCGATGTATCGCAGCTGACAAGGTCTTGGTTAGGTTTTGACAAGTTTCTCCCACTGGGCCCCTGCCTCGTCTCAGCGAGAGACGTGCCCGACCCCCATGTGGTAGCCCTCAAGACTACGCTCAATGGGCGGGTCATGCAGAACGGGAATGCCGCGACGATGATCTTCCCCATCAACCGGTGAGTACTCTACTTACCGATGTTGACATCTCTTCCATGGGAAACCTCTCTTAAGTCGCCAGTCCAGACAATCTGATATTGCGCCTTTTTTGCAGGATCATCGCCTACCTTTCACAAGGTACCACGCTGCCAGCCGGTACAGTCATCATCACCGGCACTCCACCCGGTATTGGAGACGGCCGGACACCCAAGGTATGGTTGAAGGACGGGGACGAAGTGAAGTGCTGGCTGTCGCATGGTGTGGGAACGCTTGTCAATAGGATCAAATACGAGTAGATGGTGGGAGATGACGATAGAGGTGGAGCTCGAGCTATTGGTCGGCAGATACTACGCATACGGAGGCCTGCTGTGCGTCCTGGAGTTGCCATGATATATATCTTGGACGAAGAACGAAGCAACGAGAGAAGCAGGTCGGAGGCCGGACATTTTGGTCGGAGACCGAGCAGGAGACCCGAGCCGAAGACGGTGCCGAGCGGCGAGCGACCGATCGAAGCTTGACCCTTGGATCCGAAACGGGATCTCGCCGTTTTCAGCGCCGCTGATGCTGACAGAGATCGATCTTGCTGTTCCAGTTCTTGCCTCGGGCAGCAGTGGAATCGTGCGCATAGGCTGTGTTAGAGAGCCACGATGCAAAGGTATTGGGACAGGAGTGTGGAGAGTCGAATCGCTGTAGATCGAGAGCGTAAACAACATCCAGGAGGTCCTCGAGGTGTGGGTGCTGTGGGCGCTGTGGGGAAGTCTTGGCTCGCATGCAGCAGCATACGTCAGCCGTCGCCCGTCGTCGCCCGCTGCCCGTCGTACTCGTGTAGCGTACTCCGTGCCCGCCTGATGCCATCTATCGCCGTCTCCCCGATCAGAACGTATAAGAAGCACATCAACATTCCGGCTCGCCATCGCTTCTCGCCGCTTCTCTTTATTTCTGCACTCACTGCAGTTTGATCGTCGACGAGCCATGTCCGACTCTAACCACAGCGACGGATCAAACTATGGCTACGTCCCAACAGCTTCGTGGTGTCTGGCATACATCGTGTTATTTTCAGTCACCGCAGGTAAGCTTCGCTTGTCGCACCCCCCGTCTCTGGCCAAAAGAAGCTGACCAAGAGCACAGCCGTCCACTCTGCCCAGGCATGGCGCTCCAAATACTGGGTCGTCTTCCCCACGCTCGTCCTGGGAGCCCTCGTCGAGGTCATGGGCTGGGCAGCTAGATATTGGTCAAACAAAAACGTCACGTTGTTGACCCCCTTCCTCATGCAGATCTCTACGTGAGTTGCGATCTGCAGATGAGAGCTGGAATTACAACTGACAACAAGGCTGAAACGTGATGCATCTAGGCTGATCATCGCGCCCGTGTTCTTCTCGGCGTGGGACTACATCGTCTTGGGGATGGCGATCTCGAGGCTTGGTCCTCAATACTCGCTGCTGCGTCCTAACTGGGTGAGTCCTCCTCTGTTTACTCAGCTGCTCTCTTGTCAGCTGACACCCACCGCTCCCAGTACCTCGCCACATTCCTCACCGCCGACATCATCTCCCTCGTCGTCCAAGCCGTGGGCGGTGGCGAAGCCTCCGCTGCCGCGGCAGACGGCTCCCCCACCGAGTCGGCCACCAACACCATGGTCGGCGGTATCATCTTCCAAGCTGTCTGCATGCTCATCTTCGTCACCCTCGGCACCGACTTTATGCTGCGCGCGACCGCGCGCCGGCCGTACGCCTTCCAGGAGAAGCGGCTCGCGAGGCTGGCGAGTGGGGAGGCGATCCCGAGCAAGAGGACGTGGTACGGCAAGAAGAAGGTGGTGGGCGGGACGGGGGCGGAGGAGAAGGTGAACAGTGAAGGGGTGCAGAGGGACGGGGATGCGGATACGCTGGGGACGGCGACCGCGATTGGGTCGCCCAAGCCGGAGGGGCATCACCCCGAGCTGGGGCTCGGCGCGGCGGAGAGGCGCGAGGCTGAGGAGAACGAGAGGGCGAATTTGAACAGGTGGTGGATCATGTTGGCGGGGGCGCTGTTTAGCAGCTGTATGATTCTCATGCGAGGTGAGTCTGGCATCTGGTTTGGTTTGCGGAGTACAAGTTACTGACCAGGGGCTGCGATACAGGCGTATACCGATCGGTCGAGCTTCTGCAGGGCTGGTCTGGGTTCCTCATCACACATGGTAAGCTGCCGTGCCTCTACTGACCCTCACATGCTGATAGCTTGCCACAGAGATGTACCAGAACCTCCTCGACGGTCTCCCCATGCTCCTCGCCGTCGTCGTCTTCAACTTCCTCCACCCCGGCTACCTGCTTCCCAAGCGCACCACGTGGAAGGGGTACCACTAATCGACTGTGAGCGAAGGAGTGAGGGGGGGAGAGGAGATGTGCCGAAGGACTCGGCACATATACATGGGACTTTGATAGCATCAGATTTGGACTGTATCACTGAGCTTATAGATCACGAGCATGAATATGCTGCTGTATCATGGCCGTTCCGCTGGTCTTAGAATTCACATCCTTAGTTCCCTCATTCCTTCCTGGTAAGAGCACACCCAATATCACATCAAAGGATAGTTATAAATCTATAATGTCTCCCATCTATATGTAGTGAAGCCACCACCCGTCCACCAAAAGAATATCACGCCTCCTCCTCGTCCGCAAACTCCTCGTCCGGGATGAGCGCAGGTTGCACCGGCAACGGCGCGTCCTCGAGCTTGTTGTTCTCGATCTGTACCACAAAGACCGTCAGCATTACGCTACCGTCAAGCCGACTGATTGAACGGAGCGGACTTACAAACCACGAGGTGATAAACACCCCAATAGCACCCAACAGCCCAAAGACGAAGGTGTACTGCAAAGCAACGTGGTACGCATCCCTCGCTGCAGCACGCTGCCACGCCTCGGGCAGGGTACGGATAGCTTTGGAAGCGTGTCGCAGCTTGTCGATGATCTATCCCATTGTCCTGAGTAAGCACACGATCACCCGTGCGGCTGAATGGCTCTGATAGGACATACCTTGGGGTCATCGAACTTTTGGTCAAGCTGCTGCGTGAGGGAGGCTTGGAATACGGCGCTCGACAAGCCGACGCCGAAGACCTGGCCCAAGCTACGCCACACGAAGACGAAACCGGTGGCCGTGGCGATCTCGTGTCCTGCCAGTACAGATGTGTTAGTGATGAGGTTCAACCACTGCGGTGCGCCATAACTACTCACTCTCGACAGAGTTCAGCATCGCAGCTACACATCGCCTTCGTCAGCGACAATCTCGCACATGGCGTTTGAAGGTGGCATGACTCACTCAGCGTCAAATTCAAAAGCCCACTGAACCCCGCACCCATCGGCAACACGCTCAACCACTGCACAGCCCAGCTCGAGCTCTCCTTGAGCGAGACCAGCAGGGCCATAGCCACCACGGGTCCCGCGCAGTTCGCGACGGTGAGCCACTTGTATCGCTGAGTGCGCTTGGTGAGGTACCCCATGATGGGAGCCCAGATGGTCATCGCGATCTGTAGACGGCGTCCGGCTGGTCAGCAAGGGGGGACCCCTCTATTCAGCCTGTGAAAGGAGACTTACAGAGTTGGGCAACAAGTGCGCACCAGCCTTGGACAGTCCCTGCTGGAACACAATCTCAAAGATCATCGGCAAGTGGTAAATCATGTTGAAGTTGACAATCGCAATGACCATCGCGATGATGCCCACGCACAGGGGCGTCCTGCGCCGGAGCAAGGACAGCGGGAGGACGGGCTTGCTGGCAACGCGGAGCTCGACGTATACGAAGAGGAGGAAGAAGACGGGGAAAATGACGGCCATGGCGACGCTGAAGGGGTCGTGGGAGATGGAGTTGGTCGCACCAGTACGGGAGAGGAGTTGGAGAAGGGCGCCAATCTGCGTTGGTGGTCAGCTGATGAGCAGCCAAAAACTCGGACAGCAAACCGGCAACGCACAGAGATGAGGAGGGTAATTGAGCCTCCAAAGTCGATCTGCTTGAGATGCGCAAAATCGAACTTTTGTTGGTGCTTGAAAGTTGGCACGCCGAGGTGCACGAGCACAATAGCAAAGACCGATATCGGCACTTGGGCTGGACATCCCCTGATCAGCAGCGGCCCTAAGCTATAGCCCAGGAGTATAGCACATACCGTAGAACGCAGCCCTCCATCCGAAAGCCTGAGTCAACATCCCCCCAATCGGTCCTCCCAGCCCCATCCCCGCCCCGAACACCGCGAACCCTATGCCCTGGTACAGCCCTCTCTCAGACGGCGCAAAGATATCCGCCATGAGCACGCTCGCGACGGTCCCCATCCCGCCACCGCCCATGCCTGCTACGAAGCGCGCGACGATGAGGACGGAGAAGGAGGGAGCGCAGCCGCAGAAAAAGGTGCCGATGGTGAAGATGATGATGGCTTGGAGGTAGGCGGCACGACGGCCGATAAGGTCGCTGAGGCGCCCGTAGAGAGGGGTGAATGTCACATTGGACCAGAGGTAGGCGGTACCTGTGGAGCGATACATAGTTGTGTGTCAGCTGGAGTATTGAGGAGAAATGAATCCAGTCAGCTTTGATGGAGACTCACCTATCCAAGCTTCCCGGTCGGACGACTTGAGCTCAGAGGAGATGGTGCTGATACATGTCGCAACGACTGTCCAGCCTCTTTGTCAGCGACACGCTCGGCTGTTGTCGAGAGGCTGGTATGCGACTCACTGGTAAGATCCAAAGTAGACAAGAAACCTGTGAGGAGCGCTGTAGCCACGATGACCCTCTTGCGGCTGGGGCTGACCTCGTCGTAATGGTGCGCCGGCTGCTGGGCGGGCTTGTTCTGGAGCAGCGGGGTGTTCTCGCTGTCTGCGTTAGCGGTCGACATGTTTGGCTGGGTGTCGTGTGAGGTCAAGAGTTGCAGCTTGGATGGCCAGCTTTTCTCTTTCGTCGAGCCGCCAGACTTTTCTCATCGCACTCCACCCCTGGTCGTGTCTGTGCACTGTCTGTCTGTCGAGCACCGAGCACGTCGCCCGGCGGTGACAGCCTGTCCCGGCGAGCCGAAGTCCGGGGTCGGTTACATATCGAGCGACTGGCATTGCATGGTTTGAAATGGGCTGCTGCTGCGAGGGGAGCCGCTGAGAGCCGGGAGGTTGTGCAAAGATAACGGGAGGACGATGGCATGGAAAGCACGCGATTGCGTGGCTGCAAGACGTGATATGATGTCGCGCCAAGGCACACCCATTCCAGCTTTCTGGCTCGGACTTGAGCGCTCTCGGCCGGCAGTGAGGGGGGACTGGAAGATCCTCTTGGTGGTGCATGCATATAAGCACACAGAGGAAGTGCCTAAAGGACACTGCAATGCACCCAGAAGTTCAAACACGATCAACATGCTTGGGACAAAGGTGTGGCTAGCTGTACTGAGCTCTCTCGTGGCCGTGGCAGAGGCCAAAAAGCCCAACATCATCCTCATCTGTGAGCCCAAGACGCGCGCGTTTCCTCCACTTCCTCTCGCGCGGCTAACAACTTTCATCAGTGACCGACGACCAGGACAAGTCTACGCTCTCGCAGGCCAGATACCTCCCCAGGATCAACAAGCACCTCGTCGACGAGGGCGTCCTGTACGACAACTTCTTCGCCCCCGTGTCCGTGTGCTGCCCCAGCCGCGTGTCGCTTCTCCGTGCCCAATACGCCCACAACCACAACGTCACCTTTGTGTCCAAGCCTTGGGGTGGATGGGATGTGTTCAACAACCTTGGGTATGTGGGGCATACCCTCCCGGACTTTGTCCAGGCCGCGGGGTACAACACGTACTACACGGGCAAGTACATGTGAGTCGTGACGCTTCCTTGCTTCGCCAGCGAAGTGCAGAAGCTGACGCGCGGAGAGTAGGAATGACCACACTGAGGAGAACTGCGAGTCTCTCCCTGTGTCTGGGTACAACTCGTCTGACATCTTGGTCGGTGAGTGCTCAGCTCAACTATCGCAGCCGAAACAATGGCTGGTAGCTGACTTGGACTCTCGCAGACCCCTACACCTACGACTACTGGCACCCGGGGTTCTCTCGTGACAGTGAGTCGACATCGCTACCCCTTAACTATCGCTTCCTTCACTGACTTTTCTATGTAGACGGGCCCGTCAAGGTCCACCATGACCAGTACTCTACCGACCTCGTCCGCGAGAAGGCCGTCAACTACCTCGAGGATGGTCTGAAAGAGGACCGCCCGTTCTTCCTCAGCATCGCCCCCGTTGCTTGCCACTCCTGTACGTTCACTCTCTGCTACCACCCTGTCTTCAGACCATAGGCTTACCTACTCTATAGGGCTTCCGTACGACAACAAGATCGACCTTGGCAGGAACAAGCTCCTCTCCGACATCCCGGGGTTCCACCCTCGCCATGCGCGTCTCTTCCCCACGGAAGAGCTTCCGAGGACGGAGGGGTTCAACCCGGACAAGCCTTCGGGTGTCTCTTGGGTCCAGACGCTTCCCAAGCTTGTAAGCAGTTTTGAATCTCTACCCTCAGACCGTCGCAGCTGACTAGTGGTGCCATAGAACTCCACGCACGAGGCCTACCTCGATGACTTCTTCCGTGGTCGTCTTCGCGCCTTGCAGGCCGTGGACGAGCTGGTGGAGGATCTCGTGGAGAGGCTGGAGAAGGCCGGGGAACTCGACAACACTTACATCTTCTACACTGGTGAGCTAGCTTTAGCGCCAGGTCTCCAGTATGTGTACGCCAGCTGACATGCCATGCGCAGCGGACAACGGCTACGCCCTCGGCACTCACCGTCGTCAGCCCGGCAAGACCCTCGGCTTCGAGGAGGACATCCACGTCCCGCTCATCGCCCGCGGTCCTGGTATCAAGAAGGGCGTGCACGACACCCTCTCGTCGTATGGCATGGTCGACCTCTCGCGCACCATCCTCGACATCGCCGGCGCCACCACGGACTACAACGATGACGGTGTGAAGATCAACCTGCACCAGGAGGAGAAGGAGGAGCACCAGCTCGCGAGGCATGCGATTAGCGAGTACTGGGTGTTGGCTGTTGATGAGGGTGTCTTTGGCGGCACGCTGCGCGACAACAACAGTGAGCTTTGGGTTTGCCTATGTAGACAATGCTAGCCGCTGACAACTCTTCCAAAGCCTACCGCACCCTCCGAGTTCACGACGAGAACGACGGCGAGCCATACACCTACTCCTACTCGGTCTGGTGCACCGGCGAGCGCGAGCTGTACGACCTCGTCGCCGACCCCCACCAGATCAACAACCTCCTCGCCCCTCTCAACACCGCCGGCCCCTTCGCCTCATTCTCCTCCCTCTCCTCCTCCGGCGCCTCCCTCATCAGCCACAAGCACCAACGCCTCCTCCACCGCCTTGACGCCCTCCTCCTCGTGCTCAAGCGCTGCACCGGCGAAGTATGCCACAAGCCTTACCGTGAGCTCTTCCCGTCGTCGCACGCGACGGGCGGGGAGATCTACCGCCTCACGCAGACGCTGGATGAGAAGTATGACAAGTACTTTGAGGGGCTGCCGAAGGTGCAGTTTGATAAGTGCGCGTTGGGGTTCCAGGAGGAGCTGGAGAGGCCGGATTGGGATAAGAAGTATGCGTATGGGGCGCATGAGAGTAGCAGGCTTGGGGGGTTGATCTTCCAGGGGCTTTGATAGGTGGGGAAGACGGACAACTCAGAAGATAAGAAGATAGGGAACAAAAGCTAAATACATAGCATGGATCGTTGTTCAGGTGGTTCGCAATAAAGGGCGCGTTACCATACAACTTTGCTTTGCCGTTGAGAGCCCACTGAAGAACGATACGAAAGATCTCTGAGATAGCATCCCAGACATTGTTCAATCTAACATACGTGTAGTATCACAGCCTTCTTTTCTGCACTTAGAACAATCTAGTAACTGTATCTCGAGACAACTCTCAACCGGCCCTTTTGAAACATTCCTACACCTGCACGACGTCAAGAGCCCCCAGCATCTAGTCTAGTGCTGGAACCTGAAATCGAGCCTATATCCGACACGCAGCGTCAGCATACCGCATCGCACACACGTGCCTTGCAAACAGCGACTGACCTCTTGTTCCCCTTATCCGTCGTCGTCCTCAAGTACTCCTCCTTCTCCGCGAGCGTCCAGTTGTCCCAGATCGCGGCACGCTTTCTGTTGCGGTACACGAACCAGCCCTTGGCGAACCAGTACAGCGAAATGGCGAGGACAGAGATGGCGATGAGGGCGCGGTTGCCTTTCTTGTAGTATGGCGCGTCGCCTGACCAGAATGAAGTGGTCAGTTGTGATGCGACGACATAGAAGATGGGAAGACGGGAGGCTCACTGGGCTGGTAGATGTTTGAACCGACGAGGGACGACCCCTGCACGAACATGTTGTACACGGCGCTAGCCACTGTGCGCGTCCTGACAGACCCGGCGTTCATGCTGTTCATGGAGACCATGATGGGGTGAGAGTACTACGTCGTCTGAGTCAGCACCGACACGTGCCGCCGGAGGTACAGCGGACTCACCGGGTACGCCAAGAGCAAGCTGACAATCGCCCATTTAGCCCAACGGTTGATGTCGTCCGGGATGGTCACCAGCACAATCAGGAAGATGAGGTGCCAGATCGGCTGGATGGAGGACAAGATTGTGCGCTCCTTGATCTTTTTGGAGGTGAACGCCAGGGCGAGGTTGTTGAATATGAAGAGGACGTGGCTGGGGATGGTGAGGAGGTTGGTCTGGAAAGTGGTGTACTTCCTGTTGTGTGCCCGTGGGTCAGTGTTTGCTCTGAACGATGATGACCCGCGTTGTAAACATACAGCTGCCTCAGAGTGAGAGTAAAGTATGCGTTGATTGTGGTAGGAGTGATGAAGGCCATGAAACCGATCTTCGTGCGGTGTCAGCATACCACCGTGAACAGCGAGAGTTCGGCACGACATACCAAATAGAGAGGCCAAAGATCAAAGTCTGTGATTGAGTACCACATGTCCTTGAACCCCAGACCCTCTCGGTTGTGCACTAAGATGGCACGGCCTGTTTCAGCTTCGTCCTACGCCGAGAAGTATGATGGAGCTGGGCAGTGCACTCACTGGAGGATTTGGTGTGGTCGTCTCGGAGGACTTTGTTCACGATGATCTTCTCTTCACGCCTGGTTACAACAGTCTATCAGCGTCGCTCCCACAGCCCGACATTGTCTGATCGTATCACAATACGGAGCCACGTGCACTCACTCATTGAACCAGCTCTTCCTCCACCACTTGGTAGTCTGCGTAGGGCTCGCAGGCAAGTAGAACCACGCCCACAGCCCAATCAAGAACGTAGCCGCACCTTCGAGCGCGAATAGCCACTTCCAGCCGGCAAGACCGCGGTGGCCGCGCAGGTTGAGGATACCGGCAGCGAGGAGGGAGGATAGGATTTGGGTGACAGTGAGGGAGACCCAGAACCAGGAGAGGCGGATTGTGAGCTCGGTGGCGGCTGGATGAGGTAGAAGACAGCCGTCAGCTATGGCATTCCCTGACATGAAGGGCTTGTAGGAAGAACATACTGTAATAGTAGCTGAGATAGAGGATAGTATCGGCGATGAACCCCCCTTCAAGAAGACCGAGGAGAGAGCGGGTGAGGTAGAAGGTAGGTTTCCCGGTGATTCCCATCTGTGCGATGGCCACCGCCGACCAGCTCATCATCTGGATGGGGATCCACACATCACTCCCGAGCTTCTTGGAGACTGTATCGATATGATTGTCAGCCATGAGTTGCCTGGTTCGAGCTATATAAAAACTCACTCATCTGAGAGGGCAGCTCGGCGCAGAGGAAAGACAGGTAGAAGATAGTCATGCCGGTGTTATCTGACACGAAGAATACTCAGTTGCGGCCTCTCGCGTCTCGCAGGCTACACAACTCACAGTCTCCTGTAGTCAACCCCAAGTCGCCGAGCATGTTGTCGGACACTGCGTTGGTGATCTGCGGCGATTGTGTCAGTGGTGTAAGTCCAAGCTAAGTTAGCAATGAGTATACTCACGTTCCCACGATCGAGCTGCAGGGCGGCAAAACACAGACAAGCGAATGCGGCAACCTTGAGGTCTGACGTGGTCGTCATCAGCTACAGCTGTGTCTGGCGCACGGCACCGCTCACCCAGCTTCCTACGCAATCTAGTCTCCTCCTCAGGAGTCCACGTCTCCTTCGGGTCCCACCGATGCTTGGACTCATACTGGTCTGGCGGCTCAAACCACTTGGGGTCGAGCGACGTGCTGGAGGAGTTTGCGTCGGTGTAGTGGGCGAGGTCGCCTTTGCCCTCGATGTCCGTCTGGGAAGGGGAGGAGGCGCCGCCGTTCTTGGGGAGCTCGGTGACGGCGTGGGTGTCGACGATGGCCGGGACTGGGGCGGACATGATGTCGGTGTGTAAGGAGTACTAGGGTAGTGGCTGAGGAGATGGGACTGCTGAAAGGCGGAGAAGTGGTGGGCCATCTGGTCTCTTTTGAGGACCGCATCGTCTCTATCGAGGAGCCTCTGCGCAGAGATACGGTCGAGCACGACACATTGCATTATGTCGGTTACAATGAAGCGGATGCTATAGGTGAGAACTTGGCCGGTTAGTAGTGCGTGGAGTGGTGCTGCTTGATTGAGAGGTGCGATGGACGAATGTTCAGATAGCGAACGAAAGATACGGAGGCGATAAAGCTAAGAGGACCGAGCGAGGCACCGCCTCTTGGCACGTGGTGTCGAGTGATGGTGTGATCAGCAAGATAGCGAGGCTCAAGATTTGCCCATCAGATTGCCATGCATGGTATCTGTATCGATGGCTTGTTCTGCACTGCAGTCTCATGAGTAAAGAGATGCTGCAACACATCCCGTGAAATGAGAGGTGCGAGTTCAAAGAACGAAGCCAGCGGGGTCGCGCGAAGGACGCGACGCGTGCGTGGTGGTGGACGGTGTGTCGTCGATAGAGAAGAGATAGAGGCATGGATTCATGGAACTTTAGTCGCAGTCCCGACCTTGAGCAATCAGTAAACGGGATACGCCATGAGCAAGGCTGCACAGATGGTCCGATGCTGCGTATGATCAGCCGAGAGCCTTCTTCGCTGTGACAAATTCCTGACATGATTTGCTTCTTCTTCGTTCGAGTCTCGACCGCCAAGATTGATCTATTGCCGATTGTGTTTACTTCCATTCCATTTCATCACAGTAGGAGCTCAGATCATCAGACACGAAGAGGTGATCATGCATCTCACCTTGGCACCCCGCTGTTTCCGGGTACGATATACTGGCCCAGATCACAAGTGTTCTTCTCTCGCCCATTGCTTCCCCAAAACGTAGAGAGGACCTTCCGGCCCAAGTCGCCATGAATTGCTGACTCTTGGCACTACCACGGGCTTACATGCCTCAGAGGTTGTCTGAGCGCATGCCATAACGAGCCCGAGGGTGTCACCCAGGTACAACACAGGTACTATCTACTATCGCACGCACTTCACTCAAGTTTAAGTTGCACACCGTAACGTTGTTTGGCTCTGAAAGTAGCTGCATATTCTGAATATGATCTACTCTAGCTTGAACTATCTTCGTCTATCTCTTTTCCACTCCAAAACTACACTGCTAAGACACGTACACACACTTCGATACCAAAATGAAAATGAAAAGTGAAAAGAGATCTATGATAGAGTTGCGAGCAAAAGCACGGCACGCAAAGGACGATGGAGATTTATAAGGCTGCAGTAGAAACGATGGGGACCATCTGAGAAGACCGATACTGGATTGATCTAGTGAAGGAAGCGGAAGTCGAGCCTAGAGTGGAACTTCGTTAGCGGCCACTCAGATGAGTAAGATAGCCCAACTCTGCTCACCTCTTGTTTCCCCTGTCCTTGGTCGTCGCGAGGTACTCCTCCTTCTGCGCGACTGACCAGCTGTCCCAGATGGCTGCCTTCTGCTTGTTGCGGTAGACGAACCAACCCTTTGCGAACCACGTGAGAACAAGGGCGGCCACGGCGATGCCGACCAGGGTCTTGTTGCCCTTGTGGTAGTAAGGGGCGTCACCTACAGAGGAGAAAGTCAGTGAACTTGTCTTCGTGAGAGACAAGGTACTCAAGGTGCAACGTACTGGGCTCGTAGATGTTGGAACCGACGAGAGACGCGGCCTGAACAAACATGTTGTAGACCGAGGAGGCGACAGTGCGTGTTCGCACGGAGCCGGCGTTCATGCTGTTCATCGACACAAGGATGGGGTGGGCATACTGATGGGGGTCAAGAGTCAGCAGGGCTCGGGACACGACACCTATCAGGAAGGCTTACGGGGTATGCAAGGAGCAAGCTGACGATCGCCCACTTGGCCCATCGGTTGATGTCTTCGGGGATACAGATCAACGCGATGAGGAAGATCACATGCCAAAGAGGCTGGAGCGAGGCGACGAGAGTACGCTCATTGAGTTTCTTGGAGGTGAAGGCGGTGGCGAGGTTCATGAAGATGAAGAGGACGTTGGAAGGGATGGTGAGAAGGTTGGTCTGGAAGGTGGTGTATTTCCTATTGAGATCGAAGATTAGCACACGCCGACGATATCGAAGCTGCTAGGTTGAAAGGGCTTACAGTTGCTTAAGGGTAAGAGTGAAGTACGCCTGGATGGTGGTGGGCACAATGAAAGACATGAGACCAATCTGGGCAAGCAAACAGTGGATGTCAGTGGTAATTATCACGACTGTCTCAGATAAGACTCACGACGTAGAGAGGCCAAAGGTCGTAGTCGGACAACGAATACCACATGTCCTTGAGCCCAAGACCCTCGCGGTTGTGCACTGTGAAGACGGATGTGTAAGCGACGAGATACATCGAGTGACTCAAGAGGTCGGACTTACTGGAAGACTTGGTAGGGTCGTCTCGGAGCACCTTGTTGACGATGATCTTCTCCTCGCGCCTGTGAGTGCGCTGTTAGCCGCTGTGCTGCGTTACCACAGGATGCGCCAGGTACTCACTCTGTGAACCAGCTCTTCCTCCACCACTTGGCGGTCTGTGTAGGACTAGCAGGCAAGTAGAACCACGCAAACACACCAATCAAGAAAGTCAGGATGCCTTCAAGGCAGAAGAGCCACTTCCATCCGGCGAGGCCACGGTGGCCACGAAGGTTGAGGATACCGGCGGCGAGGAGGGAGGAGATGATTTGAGTCGTGGTAAGGGAGACCCAGAACCATGAGAGTCGGATGGTGAGCTCCGCGGCAGCTGCGAAGTATGTGTTAGAGCGTTTTCTTTGACAATGCCAAACAGATATTCGACTCACTGTAGTAGTAGCTCAGGTAGAGGATGGTGTCGGCGATGAAACCGCCCTCGAGGAGACCGAGCAAAGCACGGGTAGCGTAGAAGCTAGACTTGCCCGTCATGCCCATTTGCGCGATAGCGACGGCAGACCAGCTCATCATCTGGATGGGGATCCAGACATCGCTTCCGAGCTTCTTTGAGACTGCGAGGGGAGCATATCAGCGGGGCTCGGGGGACGGTAAAAATACGATACAGCACTCACTCATCTGGGACGGGAGCTCGGCGGCGAGGAACACACAGTAGAAGATGGTCATGCCGGTGTTGTCTGCGCCAGCAGTTAGTATGCACCGATGTAGGCTGCGATGACGAAATGGGATAACTCACAATCCTTGGTGGTCAAACCCAGGTCGGCAAGCATGTTGTCGGACAAAGCGTTGGAGATCTGAATGGCGCCCGTCAGTCAACTGTAGGTGAATGGTTCACACGGGGAGAAAAGCGCAGACTCACGTTTCCTCGGTCGAGCTGCAAAGCGGCGAAGCAGAGACAAGCGAAAGCTGCCACTCGAAGATCTGAATGATTGTGTCAGCAGAGATCACTGGGAAGAAATTGAATAGTACGACCACTCACCCAACTTGCGCCTCAACCTGGTCTCTTCCTCGGGAGTCCACTGCTCCTTGGGGTCCCATCGGTGCTTGGACTCGTACTCGTCTGGCGGTTCGTACCACTTGGCATCGAGGGACTCGTCGGACGAGTTGGAGCCGCTGTAGGTGTGGTAGTTGCCCTTCTCCTCGAGGTCTGGGCTGTGGGGGTGGTTGTGGCCCTCTGGAAGGTTGGTGACCGCATGAAGGTCCACGACTGGCTGGATAGGGGCGGACATGGCGAAGGGCGTGATGTGTGAGACCAGAGGAATGCTACTGGCTGCCTGCCGGGTGGGTTGGATGATAGTCTGGGGATTCCGAATGTGCATGTGGCGGCCATATATACGACCGTTATCTCCTCGCATCCAGGCAGGCAGCTTTCTCTCAACTTTTTTCACGAGCACGCATGATGGCAACTAACCCGGTCGGCTACAGTTGTCGTACCTCTGTCAAGTGCGGCCAGCATCCGGACTGCCATTTCTCACAGCGTACCGACAGTTCCACCAGGCCGACAGCGAACCCGACTACTAACGTGAGCGACCGAGCAAGAAGAAGACACCGTACGCGACGGAGAATCTGATAGCGGTGGCAATGACGCATGGTGTCCAACAGGCACCAAAGCATTGGCGAGTGATGGACGATGGTGTGCTCTCGGCGCGCGCGGCGTGTCTATTCGCGGACCCAAAAGTCTCGGCGGCCCCGTTTGGCTGCCCAGTTTTAGGTTTTGCTCAGCCAACCGAGCACCCGGTTTGACAATTTGCAACCCAGAAGAGCATTCTAGACCCAAGCGCATAAATGGGGGGCATAATCATTTTAGCGCACGTTATCTTTATCAAACCTCCTTGTCGTGATCGCGCACACCATCAGATTGCACAATCAGCTCTCGCAAAGCGCCAACGTCTCCAGCTCCCGCCCAGCATACATAAACGCGCCACCCTTCCAGCTATTCCAGATTCTCCCCAGAAATTCCAGATTCTTGAAGGCAACAATCTCTTGGTCTTGATTGCGCGAAGATCCAGAGCCGACCTCGTCCGCTGCTTCTTTCTCGCTCCACTCCCCTCCCTCGGCACACGAGGGCCTCCGCACTCCATCCATGCGCAGCCAAGCCGGTCATTTCCACTACCAGCACAGAGATCACCACCATCACCCATCGGCCATCTCACATCTTAGGCCATCGCCACGCTCGTGGGCATATCCAAGCAGACCCGACATCGGCCAGAGCTGCCTTGGCCATGCACCCGAGCTTACCGAGCGATACATCATCGATCGCGACATCCATCGTGCTGTTGTATTCAACTCTACAGGCGCGTGACTTGACAATCCATACTCATCGCACACCAGCTTCTCTGTTATATAGAGTCCGTACTGGCCTATGCACCTCTGCATACCTCACAACCAAGGCTCAGCACCAACTTGCACCACCAGCACTACCGCATCGCCACTTCTTACTCCACTTAACCACCACCACCCCACCAAAGATCCACCATGCCCGTCGCTCTCGCCGACCAAGCCGCCACCACCGTCGACTCGCTCAAGGCGAGCCTCGCCGCTGTGGAGATCGACTCGTCCAAGCCCTTCGACTTTGCCAACTATGCGCACTTCGAGGCTACCCCCAGCATCGGCACTGAGTTCCGCGCGCACTCTCGCGAGGGCAAGCCTATCCTCTCCATCCGTGACATCCTTGGCAAGGAGGACCGCCTCCGAGCTCTCGGCCGTCTTGTGTGAGTGCATCTTTTTTGTGATTCGATGATGTGCCAGCATGAACTGACGAAGACGACAGGTCTGAGCGAGGCGTTGTCTTCTTCCGCGACGCCGACATCACCCCCGAGGAGCAGAAGGACCTCGTCCACGCCCTCGGCCGTCTCGGCGGCAAGCCCTCCTCCAGCACCCTCCACATCCACCCCCTCACCATGGCTGGCAGCGAGCTCGGTGACGAGATCAGCGTCATCTCCAACCAGTTCGTGTTTGACAGCAAGTTCAAGAAGGACGACGACACCGTGCTCAAGAGGCCTTCGGGCCACACTCTCTGGGTGAGTGGATCATGTACATGTCGGGGCTTGGGGGCAGTGGCTAACGTATACCTTGACAGCACTCGGACATCACCTTTGAGCCTGTGCCTTCGGACTACGCTTCCCTCGTGATTCGCGAGTCGCCCTCCACTGGTGGTAAGTCATACCCCACCACTCTTCACCCAGCACATCCGCTTACATCATCAACAGGTGACACCCTCTGGGCCTCCGCCTACGAGGCTTACGACCGTCTCTCCCCCGCCTACAAGTCCCTCCTCGAGGGCCTCACCGCCACCCACACCGGCCAGGGATTCATCGAGATCGCCCGCCGCACCGGTGCTACCTTCCGCGAGAACCGAGGCTCGCCCGAGAACATTGGGCAGGGGCTCAGCACTGTCCACCCCGTGATCAGGACCAACCCTGTGACCGGCTGGAAGGGGCTTTTCGTGAACAGGGGTTTCACCAAGAGGATCAACGAGTTGACCCAGCACGAGAGCGACCGTCTCCTCGACTTCCTGTTTGAGCACATCTCTGCCGTGAGTGGTGTTGTTTTGGGTACTTGACAAAGCTGTATGCTGACAGACGTGACCCTATAGAACCACGACATCCAAGTCCGCTTCACCTGGCAGCAGGAGTACGGCAACAGCCTTGCCATCTGGGACAACCGATCCACCTTCCGTGAGTCTTCACTCTCTCACCCACCTCTCTCCTTGCGAAACAGCCACTGACATCCTGCTTCCCCATCAGACTCTGCCACCTACGACCTCGACGAGAACAAGCGTGTCGGCACCCGGTCCGTCTCTGTCGGCGAGCGCCCTTACTACGACCCCAAGTCGCTCAGCAGGCGTGAGGCGCTCGCCTTGGCGAGGGAGGAGGCCGCCAAGGCGGGTGGGGCGGAGGTGAAGGCTTAGAGGGGGGAAGAGGACGTTGTATGCGTGTCACACAAAACAAAAGGTTGTATCATAATGCGAAGGTACAATACAGCGAGTCTGAGAGTTGTTAGAAGATGAACATTTGTCTTGGTTTGAACAAGTGTACAGCAGATCAATAGCATTGCCTCGATAGACTCAATGGCCTCCAAAAAAGGCAAAAAGATCTTGGCACTACTTGCAGTTACAGATGTGTACCCATATACCGGAAGAGACTGGTCAAGGATATACTTCAGAGCCAATGTATACATTAGTATGTATGCACCACTCGTACATACGGCCAAATCCCTCGAGCCAGAAAGCCAAATCCATGAAGAAAGATGATGAGTCACAACACTACCGCTTCTCAACATCCACCGCCGCGTCCCGCCCGACCTTACGGCCCGTCGTGCTGGCACTCCTGTCCCAAGAATTGTCTCGCGAGAGCTCCCTCTGAGTTCGAAGCAGCTTCGACAACTGCCCACAGTTGTAAACTTCTATCGGTGTGATGAACTGGATCAGACGATGACATAGTGGTCAGCTTTGGCGGCCTTCGCCCAATGACTGGAGCCTGCAAAAGCTTACGAAGTACAAGCAAGCGCCAAAGAGGGGTCCGTATCGCTTGGTGAAGCCCCATTGCATCCAAGCTGCCCCACGTCCCACGTATTAGCATCCCATTAGCGAACTCAACAAGGTACGCGAACGCACCTTCGCTGTACGAGCAAGGATACTGATAGTCATCAAAGTCGAATGTCTGAGCGGAGCCTTCCTGCTCTACGCACTGTTCAGAGAGCTGTTTGGTCAGAACCGCCTATGTATAGCTATTGTGAGCAGATGATACGAGGCGCTTCTGACTGATCGACTACTCACAAAGCTCTTAGTCATCGCCAGCAGAAGGATCAGGTGCGCGACTGCCGAGCAAAGCAACCTGGTGTGAATGATCCGACGCAACTTGACATCGTGCTTGGGCTCGTTCCTCTGATCATACAAACAAACATCGTGGCCCATGTGTTTACTCTTGTCATTGCTGGTACATATACCATGAGGGCACTCAGAAAGAGCTCGACTCACAAAGTATGCCTCGTGCACAAAGACGACGTTGACGAACGCAAGGGCGAGGGCACCGAGCTGCGGGTAGATGATGTACGCGGCTGCATCCCGTCGTCAGATCAAATCTCATAGTGCCACATTGCAGAGCTGTATATCATTTGAGACTCACGAGTAAGACCCATCGCATAGAGAACCGGCCTGTACGACAAGACCAAACCGTAGATGATCATGGGCATCGTCCGAAGCAGCACTTTGCGGCGCCAGGAAGCCATGGTCGTGTATTCCTTCTGAAGTTGGCAATTAGCAACAAGACCATGCAGAGGTGTGAATGGTGAGGGTGGTGGGACTGTTGAGTCATACGTACGTCCATCGTTTGTTTGCGTGGGGCACGGGTGGTTCGGCGGGTGTGTCGCGCGGGCTTGGATTTGGTGGTGAAAGTACCGTAGCTGAGAGTCGGGGCGATGACCATACTCCAGCGGGAGCGTGCACTTCAAGTTGAAGAACTGGGATGTGTGAATGAGGTGAGCAAGTGATGTCGTGAGTTATTCCGCTTTTATCACCTAGTGGTAGCTGCCGTCTTTCCGCTCACCGTCAAAGTTCTGCCCGACACCCTTCCGGCCAACCATGCGATCCTGATCAAAGTCACAGCCTCTGTATCCGGATCCCTTCTGCATCCCGTTCTATCTGATTATAAGTCAGCGGGAGAGTTGTCGAAGCAAGCGTTGTTGGATGGTGTCATCGCGGCGCTCGTCGCGTCGGGCGTTCGGCGCGGGTAAAGGAGAAGGGCTGTCGTCGATCTTGGAGATGGTGGTTTTTGAGAGGCGTGCATACGAGCCAAGCCAGTCCACGCCACATATGCAGCGGTCTCTGTGTTGTTATTCTGCAGTCCTGTGCTTGTAGTCGAGCTTTGCGAGAAGAGGAGAAGTACAGCAGGAAGAGGTCCTCCGCATCCTGCGTGGAGATGCCCACCGCGCGCACACAGCAAACCTCCACCAGCTGGTTTAGGCACCCGCGTCACCACGCCTAACTAGTATCTCAAGCCAGGCGCGGCCCGCGGCGCGTGGCGGTGACGGTGACGATGGCGAGACAACAACGCCCGGGGATGAGCACAGTCTCTGGATCATCTTGATGTACGCATGTAACCACGACCCGCCCGCTATCCGTGACTCTCCCAACCTCCCACCACAATGAGCAAAGCCCCCGCCCGCACAGCGCCTCCCCCGCCTCCTGAGGAAGAGCAGTCTCAAGGCGCTTCGGCCAGTACGTCCACCTCATCCACGCGACGACTGCTATGTTTGTTCTTTTGTTCTCAGCTGATGGGTTACGGATGGGCTATAGACGAGCGGTTACTGGCGGCGGCGAAGCACGATAATGAGGAGATGTTGGAGGATGCTCTGAAGGAGCTGAAGGATATCAATGAGCCTGACGGGTGAGCAGCCTTAAACAATAGCCGTTGACGGACCACGCTGATGATGGTGCTGAGCAGTCTCGGCAACACGGGTACGTGCGGTGGGAGATGAACTGAGGACCTAGGATTGAAAGCCATACTAACTATAAATCTACTCACATGGCCTTTAGCGCTGCACTACGCGTGAGCTCACAGACTACTGGCTTCGACCCGGGAAGTTGTACTGACCCGCGTCAACTCCTACAGCATCTCCCAAGGTTCGACAAATGTCCTTGAGACGATCCTTTGTCACGAGACATGTGATGTGGACCTCCGAAACCGGCTCCAGGGCGATACACCTTTGCACATCGCAGTACGGAATAAGTGGGAGGAACATCCGGGGATGAGGCTCTTCATGGGTGAGTGTGCTGCTTGGCTGTCGTGGGGTGTAGGCAAGGCGGTGTAGACGTGTGTGCGGCCCACAACCAAGATGCTGATCACTGGACTTTATCTGTAGTTGAGAATCTGCTGGAGGCAGGAGCGGACACGACGTGCGTAGGACTGGCTGGTCTCCCGCCCATCAACTCCTCCGCAATCACGCTGGGCCTTCCCTTTCAATCTTACTGACCACACAGCTTCTCACAAACAGTATTCGAAACCGCTATCATCAGAAAGCGATCGACCTCCTCCCCCCTCCCTCCACCACTGCCGAACCAGAATCGGACGATGAGAAGGTCCGCGCGGCGATCAGGCGGGCAGAGGCGGAGGCTGCGGTCGCTGCCAGCGGGGATGTTGTGGACGAGGATGATGAGGGTCTTATTGACCCGGATGATGTGGCGTCGGACTCTGACTAGCCTGCCGATGCCCACTCATATATATGTTTGAGCGTGGACACTTGGGAGTGCCATGGGATCGTCACGGAGGTCTCGATTGTGACAGAGCACGACAGAGAAGGCTTTGGTCGCGATCTTAGAGATACCTGCTACTCAGTTTGGATGAATAACCCCTTGTATAGCAGTAGTATACGTGCATTACTGTGTTCGTTCACCGCTCTGTTGGACAGTTCTTCTTGGACAGTTCAATACTTGAGTGGCATCCATCCACGCAGATGCTGCTGAGCTCTGGTGACTGCTGACGTATACATCGCGTGCCTAAAGTATCACCACCCTGTCCTGAGCCGAAATAGGCGCGTCTTTCGCGCCACTGCCGCAACCCCGCACGATCCCGCAACGTCACTTGAGCGCGCTGTCCCTCAGCCACATGGTCCATCGTAAATCATCCCAGATTCGTATCCCATCCACATCCGCATCTACACCCACCCCAGCAACCACCATGTCAGGCCTCAGAGCACACTTCGCAGAGAACCCGGTCACTCCCCCCGTCGAGAGGGCAGACGAGGACGCATTCGCCTTGCCCCCCAGCGGAGCAAGGACGCCCCTGGACGAGAAGCCTATCCCGTTCTCCAGGTACGTCGCTGCTTCCTGTACCCCATCCCCTTCTCCGCACACAGACCAAAGCTGACGGGTATGCTTGGGTCGCTGTCGATGAGGAAGGCCTACCACACCAACCCCAGCTCATGTATGTTGCTATTGAAAGGACGCAGTGTATCGGCGCTGACGTACTTCCCGCGCGTTCAGGATCGATTGGCCTTCGTCGGTCTCGGCGAGATGGGCAAGCGGATGGCTTGCAACTTGGCCAAGCACCTTGCGGCCAGCGGCCAGGTGAGAATGGCCTGTACAATGACATTCGTGTGTCGAAGAATACTGACATGACTCTCGTGTGAACTAGCCCCCTTTGCTTGTCTTCAACCGTAAAGAGGAGGGCGTCTCCAAGTTCTTGTCTTATGCCAAGAAGGAGAATCTGAGCGAGGACCACTACGAGGTTGTGTCCGACCTTGAAGAGATTGGGCGAACGTGAGTTGTGTCAATGTGAAGCTGTCCCTTGGGTCTGAAACTGATCTTGCGTTGTGCTGCTCAGTGCCGACATGATTATCACTTCTCTTGGCGGCGACGAGGCGGTTGAGGCAGTCTACGCGCAGCTGTTCAAGGGGCAGGAGGTGAGTCTACATTGAGTGTTAGTTGGAGGTCTCTTCTGACCAGAGTGCATCTCAGTCCCAGAAGGGTAAGGGTGACGGTATACTTCCCGGCGGCCGGGGGCGCACCACCATCTTCATCGACACCTCCACCGTACGTCTCTATGCCTCTACCCCACCTTCCGCAAGCTTGTCCCAGGATATGTGCTTACACTTGCCTTACTCCCCAGGTCTACCCCAGCACTGCCGGCAAGATGGAGCGTCTCGCCACCAGCAAGCCCCACCGTTCCTTCCTTTCCTGCCCCGTCTTTGGTGTTCCCCGCGCCGCCGAGACTGCCGACCTCATCCTCGCCATGGCTGGCGACTACTTTGCTAAGAAGCACGCCGCGCACGCGCTCGTGCCCGCTATTGGAAAGAAGGTTATGGACCTTGGGAGTAACGTCGAGCGAGCCATGTCGTTTAAGTGAGCCTACCTGCTGTACCCGCTGAACTCTTCGTTTCTTCAGCTGACCTCATATTCGCAGGCTTGTTGGCAACTCGCTTGAGCTCGGCTTCATTGAGCTCCTGTCAGAATGTTTCACCCTCTGCGACCAGACTGGTGTCGGGTCGGAGAAGCTTGTCGAGCTCATCAAGCTCCAGCACAAGAGCCCTGCTCTTATCCGATACGCCGACAGGATTACCAACAACAAGTTCAACAGCGAGGGCGGTTTCAACTTGGGTGGCGGTATCACTGACGCACGGTATGTGCTTTTTTTGCGCCTCCGGTGGTCAGCAAGCACTAACGCCACGCCATTCCCCAGACACATCCGTCAGCTTGCCGAGTCGCACAACGTGCCCATGCCCACGATGGACGTCGCACAGCAGCACATGCTCTCTGCGCGGGCGCACGGTGGTGACACGATGGACTGGACGGCACTTGTCGGTGGCCAGAGGATCGCTGCGGGCTTGAACCCCTTCGCCAACAAGGTACGCCATCGCTTTCTCATGCTGAGTACAGCAGCCCTGGGCTGGAGGCCGTCGCTGACATCACTCACTCGGACGCAGGTGAGGGTCGAGCGAGAGGAGTAGGCTTGTGAAGAAAAGATGTGAGGTGTTGTCTTGATCGAGCGATGATCATGTGCAAAAACGAAAATATGTCGGCTATCTGTTCGGAGGTTGTTCTGCAAGGGAATACTGGCATGCATGTAATCTCTATCGCTCCGAGAAGTCTCTCATTTCTGCGTACTCACCCACCTTGTGATTCGGTATGTACCCATCAATGATACACTCAGCGGGCGGGCCGTCCTGCTCCCCCAGACTGCACAATAATGGCCTTGCCAGTCAAGACCCAAGACGCGGGCGTGAGAGGTGAGGTCTGCCGTCGTGCGAGGTGCGATGATTGAAGTGGGGTAACGAACATGTCGGTTGGATTGTACTTCTGCTCTCAGATTTTTGTCAGTATGTGACACCTCTCGATAGCTTACCGATACATGTATGTAATCCGAACGAAGGGTTCCCACTTCCCATCCTCAATACCGTCGACCTTTTTATGTATGGCTCGAACGGAATCTTTTCTGTAGACGACGAGTCGATGATGCGCACCTTACTTCTGGCAATAACAGAAGACGAGATGTCAACGATGTGCTCGGCTTATCATCTCCTGTTCACCCTCATCCCGCTATATGCCTATCTTCGAAACAGCACGGGACATCGGCAATGAACCATTATACAGCGACTGCCACCCTCTGCTCCACCGACATCCAGCGAGGAAGAGGCGAGCGCAACGCGTGAGTCCGGAAGGCCCTTCCGAGCTACCCGCGTCGTTCGGTAGCCCCTCCGGTCTTCTTATCTCTTCTACTCGATCACATTAAGCAGCAGCAGCACTACCGCCACCTTTTCCCCTACATGCCTCCCGGAAATAGATTCACGACGGCTCGGTGCACCACCCCATTCTCATCCTGGGCACTCTTGTGTGGCAGAGACCGTGGTCATTGGCGGCACGCCCGCCCGACGCGAAGCTCCCGACAGACCCCCAACAAACGCTGCCGCAATGGCCGGCTAGTGAACGCAGGGAGCCCAGGGAATCGAGGACCGCTTCCTCTTATCTCTGTATGATCCTGCCATCCACTACTGCCCAGTCTGGTCTGGTCTAGGTTGTGCCATGGAACAGCAGTTCCGGCTGGGTGCGGAACAGATCCTCCGAGGCAAGTCCAGATCATGATACACACCATGATCGTCCGACGACTGCATGATCGTTTCGTGAGTGACAGGCCTTCATATACTAGTGTCCCGACTTTGTGCATCTTTGCAATCTCTCTCCACACTGCTAACTTCCCCGACAATCAATAGAGATGGGCAGCGGCGAAGGCAGATTAGACGGTTTCAAGCACGCGTTCACTTCGCGTCAGGCGTTTGTGAAGTACATCGAGGCGCCGCCTCCTGCTGGTCAAGAGCAACTGAACGCCGAGGACCGCAAACATATTGTGAGTCTTATCCTCCGCCACCGACTCCTTCTTCGTCCTTCGAGCTAGCCTGCTGAAGCGGTCCTCTCAGTGGACCAACATCGACCTTGCGCCCTCTCCCCCCAAGGACCGCAAATGGACAAAGTGGACGTTCTTCGCCTTCTGGGTGGCTCACGCTGCCAACTGCGGTAATTGGACTTCGGGGTCGAGCCTGATCAACTTGGGGCTGTATCCGCTTGACACATGGCTTTCCATCGCTTTTGCTCATCTCTTCATCACTATCCTCATCGTGAGTCTAATGGTTTGCGCTGCCTGTCTCGTTGGCTGAGCTGATGGACTGGCGTGAATGCAGGTGGCAAACGGGAGAGGACCTGCTAGGTACCATATTGGTTTCCCGGTATTTGCCAGGTCGGTATATGGTATGTGGGGGAGCTACATGGCGGTAGCCATGCGTGCTGTCGTCTGTATCATCTGGAACGGTACGTGATTTGCACAATGACACTCTACCTGTAATACCCATGCTGACTGTCTACATTACTCTAGGCGTCAACGCGTACTAGTGAGCTTTGAAGTGGAGCATGACTGTAGCTGTGGAGCTATGCTGACAGCGTTCATGTACAGTGGTGGTCGATTGGTCACAGTCGCGATCACTGCCATTTGGCCCAAATACAAGACACTGCCTAACATGCTCCCTGCGTCGGCTGGCATCACCAGCATCAACCTTGCGTCCTGTAAGCCAGCCGTCGTCTCTGATGTCAAGTTTCCTTCTTGACATCCCACACAGTCTTCATCTTCATGGCCTTCTTCCTCGCCATCTCCTTCGTCCACTCGCGTGACCTCAAGTGGTTCTACTACATCAAGTCCGTCGCCGTCTTTGCTGCCATGCACGGCCTCCTCGCATGGTGGATGATGAAGTCTGGCGGGGTGTCCTTCACCACACTCGCGTCGTCCAAGCCCCTTACCAAGAACGCGCACATCTGGCTCGTTCTGCGAGCTTTCAACGCTGGTCTCGGGGCGGCGAGCTCATTGACGGTCAACCAAGGAGACATGGCGAGATACGCCGATAAGCCAAACTCGCAGCTTTGGGTGAGTGGCAGATGGATGGCTCACATACAAGTAAACAATAAGCTCATCTGGAGAGTAGACTACGTTGATCGGCTACCCAATCGCGTCCGCCATCCCCTGCTTGTACGGTATCCTGGTCGCATCGGCTGCTAAGAAGGTCACGGGCACCGCATACTGGAACCTGGTGAGCTAGACAGTCAATGATATTGCAGCATTAGCTTACACAAAACCTTCCTCAGTGGGACACTCTCGACTACATGCTCACCCAGTATCCCGACAACCACGGCGCCCGCTTCGGCGTCTTCCTTGTGGCCACGTCCATGGCCGTCTCCTACCTCGCTGTGAACCTCGCCACCAACTCCCTCCCCTTCGGCTCCGATGTCTCCGCGCTCTTCCCCCGGTGGATGACCATCCGCCGAGGGCAGGTCATCTGCACCTGTCTGGGGGTGGCGATCGTTCCTTGGAAGATCCTCGTGTCAGCCACGGCGTTCATCACGTTCTTGAGTGGGTACGGGTACTGGCTGAGTACTATCGCGGCTTGCATGTTCATGGACTACTAGTGAGCCAAGTCCTCAGTTAGCATTGCCAGCCCGTCTCATGCCTAGCTGACCACCTACCCAGCGTGATTAAACGTGGAAACCTCCACGTCCCCGACCTCTTCGTCGGCGACTCCTCCTCCCGCTACTGGTTCCACCGCGGGTGGAACTTCCGCGCCTGCGCCGTCACCATCCTGGCACTCATCCCTTGCCTCCCTTCCTTCGCCGCGAGCATCGCGCCCTCGCTCCAGATGGCTCAGGGTGCCAAGAACATGTTCTACATCTCGTTCGTGATGACATACACGCTCGCGTGCGTCATGTACTATGGGGCGTACATGGTCTGGCCTGAGAAGGCGCTGGAGTTGCCGGAGAAGAACCTGAGGTTTGAGCAGATGGCTGATGAGGCGGATGAGGAGGAGAAGAGGGTGATGGGGACAGTCAGTATGGAGGAGGGGAGTGAGGTGGAGGATGTGGAGACGAAGCCGGTGGAAGGGGATGGCAAGACGTACGTGCTTGCCGCGTAGTAGAGCTGGTTGTATGGCGTTGGGGTATGAGTTGGTTTGGTAATATAGAGGCTACGCTGTGGTTAATGACATTTCGTTCTTCTTGTTTGCCTTTGGTCCCCTTGGTCCAGGATGAAGATCGATCATGCGTGTCACTCCTACAGTTACACAATACATATTATAGGGGTTGTATATCGATACAGGATTAAGTGACAAGAGTGGCTACCATAGGATGGACAGTCACAGTCATCATCAGTCTCGGCTCGCACCAATAGCACTCGAAGAAGGTGACTCGCAAGACCTTCCTAGATGCAGAACGAATTGCCCCGCAAGACGACACCAATAGTCCCCCGCATCATCTGCCGATCTATACGGCTTCTCCGCATCCACAATCTCCTTTGCTTTACTCAGCGCCCACACCCACACCGTCGGTAGCCCACCTCACCCTTCTTCCGATGCCATCCACTCCCGTGGGTCCCCTCCCCAGCAGATGAGCATCTTGAGCGCCGACAGCTGGTCGTTCATCGCGGCGGCGAGTGCGAGACCCTGGTTGAGCGACGCCTGGTGCTTCAGGTGGGACCAAGCACCCGCAAGAATGTTCTTTCCGACGCCGAACGCTTCAAAGCGGTCGCACAGCTCGATGGCGGCTTTGATGTTTGCGTAGCGAGGGCTGCCGGCGCCGGTGAGAGGGCCGTACAAAGCAGAGACGAAGAGGTTGACAGCAGGGTAAGGCTCGTCGAGATCTAGCAGCCGGTCATCGGTCTCGCAAGTCTGGAACATATCCCTGAGGACGACGCTGTCATTCAGATAGTCAGTACTGGAGCCACATTGTCAGATGTCTCGTGATGAGTGGACACGCACCTGTGGGCCTTCAAGAGCCCCGTATAACAGGGCAAAGCGTACCCATCTCCGCTCACGATCAAGAAGTCTCCAATGAGCTGATCCCGCCCCGGTCCTTCCATCACGACCACCTCTCTCCCGTCGTCCAGGGTCATCGTCGTCTTTGACTCATCCGGCAGCTTACACTCATACTGTATCCCGCCGAGCATCGGATCCCAGGCGGTCAAGAACCTCCCCGCGCTGTTCGCCCAGTAGTGCCGCCAGTCTTGCACCTTGAACGTGTGCCCGTGGCCACTGGCTGCCACCTCCTCCCGGGCCTTCATCACCGCCCACGTCCACTCGGGTGAGATGTGCTTGACCTGCTCGTATCTCATGCTGAAGAACGATATCTCACCAACGAGCAACCGCTTGTATCCCGTCAGTCGGTCGTCGCACTCTGAAGCGGCGATGAAGATATCTCTGGTTGCTGAAGTCACCCAGGCGGAGAGGATGGCGGCGCCGAGATGGGGTGCACCGGAAGCTACACAGAGGCTGATGGCGTTGAAGATATCTTCCTTGGCATACTTTCGGGGGCCCAAGGTGCCTTTCACTGCCAGGAGAAAGAGGTGGGCGGCGGCGTTGGTGGTATCGAGGCTGAGGACTGGTTCGGCAAGGACAGTGGATTGCTGCATCTGCTGTCTGAGGACGGTGCTATAGCCGGGGGCATAGTCAGCAGCGCGCAAACGGTCTGGGGTCTCGTTACTGCCACTCACCAGTGCCCTTCGAGGAGATAAGCCTGCACCTTGAAAGCAGCCCCGTCCCTTGTCAAAACCGTAAAGTCGCCCTCATACTCGAATCCCGCCACGTAGGGGTACTCTCGTCCTTCATAGACGTATGAGAAGATTGACGGTGCGTTGTAGGTCCTTGAAGAGGCCTGCTGGGAGCCTCCTGAGACTGCTTGCAAGGGAGGAGCGCTGTCTTGGTATGAGGGAGGTGACGCAGTGATGGTGGAAGAAGTACCCATATTAGTGATAAGACCGCAGCGGTGTGTTGCAGCAGATACAAAAGGGTGCGGGAGAGCGGGAAGAGAAAGAAAAAAGAGATCAGATGCTGCTGAAGAGATCCCGAAGAGAAGGACGACGAGATCACAGACCAAGAGCGAAGCTTAAAGCCTGATTGTCGACGTCGTCGGCCCGTCTTCTAGTTCTGAGGCTGACGATCGTCTGAGCTGATCTCTTTTCCCAACAAGCATGTTGCTGTTTGTACCACTTTGCCTCAAATCAAGTAGTGTGCACTCAATGCATATACGCATGCATGCCCGACATCCTCCCCAGCATGCATTAAGCGATGCAATTGCGCCACCAGTCCTCATGCTGCTTATTTGTATCGGATCTCCGCGGGACCGCGGCTATCTCGGCAGTCGCTATCACGGGGGATTTCGTTCAACGGCTTCTTCCAGGAATAGAGATGCCTCTTCTATCAAAAAGGTCCTTCCTCTTGCCATTCATCCTGCACCACCGAGCACCACTCCGCAAAGCTCCCTCCCACCCCCCATACAGCTTGCACTGCCGCCAGCGCCACACCATGACGTACAACCTCGAAGATAAGCCGCTCACGCGCGTCGCCGTTATCGGCGCAGGCTCATCTGGTCTTGCCCACTTGCAGCAGCTGCAAGAAGCCTGGGCGAGGGACGGGGTGAAGAGCAAGCTGGAGCTGGTAGGATTCGAGGGAAATGAAGATGTTGGCGGGGTCTGGTGAGTCGACTGTCTGGTTCGTTGCCGAGCAGGTCACTGACGGACGTCGCAGGCTGGCGGACGAAGAGCCAAAGAGGTCGCTCACCACTCATCTCCCGGGTGAGGGTGGCAAGGCAGAAGAGGTCTATTCGTATGCCTACGAGTCGGAGAACCCATCACCCATGTACCAGGGGATGAGAACGAACATCCCAAGTGTAGGTCGTGGGCGAGTAATCCCCTTACATCGGGCCGCAGACTGACCTGTACCTTGTACGATGTAGACTCTCATGGCGTATCGAGGCTTCGAGTTCCCGATGGACACCGATCTCTTCCCCAAGAGAGGTGAGTGGCCTCTATGTAGCTCTCATTGCATTCGCATCTAACTCATACATCCCCAGCAATCATCCACAAGTATCTTTCAGACTTTGCAGACGAGTACAACCTCCGCCCCTTCATCCGCTTCAACACCCGCGTCGAGCGCGTCTTCCTCACCCCGTCATCTTCCGCCGACCCCAAGCCCCGCCGCTGGACTATCGAGTCCACTACCGGCGGAGAGCGAAGAAGAGAGGAGTTTGACTTTGTGAGCGTGTCGAATGGTCATTACAGTGATGGGTGGATCCCCAACATCCGTGGTCTCAGGTGCGTCCACCCTCCCTCTGCCCAGACGACATGCTGACCCGTGCCCCGCTCGCAGCTCTTTCCCCGGCGAGATCATTCACTCCCGCTTCTACCGCTCCGCCTCTGACCTCGCCGGCAAGACCGTCCTAATCGTCGGCTCCTTCGCCTCAGGCGGCGACATCTCCCGCCTCGTCGGCGCTTTCAACGTCGGCAAATACACACCCACCGGCGAGCCCATCGCCGACGCCCCTCCCGAGGAATTCATCAAGCTCTTCGTGTCTTCCTCGGGAGCGACACTGCACTCGCCAGACCCCGCGGCGCCTTGGGGAGCGTTCATTCATAATCGCCCGCTGATTGATTATGTGGAGACGCCATCGGCGGCGCACCCGAAGGGGGTGGTGCATTTCCAAGGCGAGGCAGAAGGCGGGGAGGATGCCGCCCCGCTAGGGGATGTGGACATTATCCTGTTTGCTACGGGGTACAACTTCTCGTACCCCTTCTTCCGGGCGTCGGATCTGCCGTGGAAGGAGACGAGTTTGGTGGACGGTGTGATCAGGAAGGGCGAACGGGAGGGGGGCGAGAAGTGGGAGGAAGGGGGGACGAAGGGGTTGGTGGTTGAGCATCTGGATGAGCTGTTGATGTTTTTGGAGAATGATCGGACCATGTCGTTCTTGACACTGCGTGAGTTATTCCGAGCATAAGCTGCATAACTGCGACTAGCCTAACTCATGCTGATACACGAACGCAGCATACCAGATGGTCCCTTTCCCACTATCCCAAGCCCAAGCCCGCCTCGCCTCCCTCCTCTGGGCCTCCCTCCTCCCCTCATTCCCGGACCACCCCGCCCTGCCACCTAACCCTTCCAACCCGTACTCCTCCCAAACCGGCCCCACCCCCTCCGACCCGCCAGCCTCTGGCACCGAAACCCCCTCTGGCCCCGGTACCCCCGCCCTCGCCACCCAGCCCTTCACCTCACCCGGAGCCGTCGAGACCCCCTCCGCGCCCGCTGTCCGCAAGATGCTCGCCGCGCGGCGACATCTCCTGTTCGGCGCGCCGTACGAGTGGACGTACAGCGAGTTCCTTATGGGGTTGATGGCGGAGGCGGATAAGGGGAAGGAAGGGGAGGTGCCGGATCATTGGAAGAAGGTGGAGGGGTGGAGGAGGGAGTTGAGGGCGCAGACGGATTTGAGGAAGAAGACGCTTGGGTATTGAGAGGGCGCGCATGGAGTGTCGGGAGTTGTTCAACAGTAGTGTGGAGATAGAAATTGTAGACTTTGGGCTCATCGGTACGGCTTATACATGTTTCATGTGAGAAAGAGGAGTTTTTTGTCACAGGTATCACGGGTACGGAGCGCCCCATTCCCCAGCTCTCAAGTCTCGCCCACAGTGTCCAGAACGTCCGCCCATCCCCTCTGCCCTTCTTACACCTCCTTGCCCTTGCCCTTACCCTTCTCCCCACCCTCCATCTCCCCAATCTCCCCCTCAAGCCTCACCATCTCCTCCCCCAACCGCTCCTCCATCTCGCGACACCGCTGGCGCAGCTCCTTCAGGTGTTTCACCCTCTGCCTGGCCTTCTCCAGGTGTTCTGTCCTAGCGTCGAGAGTGAGATCCGTGGGCGGGGGTTGGGTGGGTGCGTGAGTGGCGGGGGAGGGTGAAGACGGGCTGCTGGTCTTGCTTGCTAGATCACCCGCACGTGTGGGAGAGCTCGGTGTGCGCATAGGCTCGGAGGGGGTGTATCGCGTGTGCCATGTAGGCACAGTGGAGCGGGTTGCGGATGACCGAGTTGGGGTTTTGGGTGTTGCTTTGGGTAGGGGTGGGCTTGCGTGGGCCCCGCGGGCCGTGTGGTTCGATGGGGTGGAGTGTTGTGTGGGAGGTGAAGCATCTTGATCAGCGGGTTTATCAGCCGGAGGAGGATCTTTGCTAGCTCTGTCTCCCAGATCTGCCTGACGGCCGTCCACCACTCCCGCCTCATCATCCTCCCCACCCACGACACCACCTCCGCCAACAACAGCTCCCTTCCGAAGCGTCCCCTCTCCATCTTGCATGTCGACATCCATCGCATACGCGGCGAAGTACCTCTTCGGGAGAGGTGCGATAGAGCGAGGCGAGCCGGAAGAGCGGGAAGTGGAGATGTGCGTGGCGGGCGGATTGGGTGTTTCTTGGTGAGTGGAGAGCGGGCGTTGAGAGCCTGCGGTGGAGGTAGCAGCGCTCGAGGTATTTCGGTCGCTCCTCAAGAGCATTGGCAGCACCGTCTTCGTACGACTAGAGCTCTGCGCTCGAGCTTCCTCCGAGTTCGGGTCGATCTCCATGTCCTCCTCTCCGCCTTCGTCCTGCCCACCGCTGGCACCCTCCTCTCCCAGTCCCACATTGGCATCCGCCATAAACCCCTCGCCTCGAACTTGGGTGAGCTCCTCCGCTCCAGCGTCCAAGGCCGACGCGCTGCCTGCCTCGGCCGATGTACTTTCAGGAGGGGATGGCTGACACGAGCGCGATTGGCTGCTGGGGTCTTCCATCGGGTTAGGGCAGATCCTGCCCGCGAGGCCCTCGCCGAGGGTGGGGGCCGCGGTGCTGGGCGCGGTCTCTACCGGTGCAACCGGTGCAAGGGGGGCGCCGTTTTGAGTAGCCGGCGAGTCTGAGCTGTTCCCCAATAATTGGTTTGAAAGGGGGAGGGGAGGACGGGGGATGGTGGTACCGATTCTTGAAGCGAGTGTCGGTTTCTCGACCGTTGTCGTCGTGTGTGTCGCGGCGGTGATGTCGCCCATTCGGAAGAACGCGCTATCCGTCGGTGGGGGCATCACAAACGCCTGAGAAGCCTCTCCCTTCTGACTCTTCCACCAACCCCTCCCTCCTTGGCCGAATTTACTCCTATTGCCATGCCCGCGCCCGCTTCCCCTCGCTGGTAACTCTCCCCCCGGCTTCTCTCTCCAAAACACCACCAACCCGCTCTCACCCTCATCCACCCTCACCCACCTCCCACCACCTTCCCTCTCTGCCTCCCTCCGGCGGCCCTCTACCCACCCTTCCCATCCATGCGGGTTGCGCCCCCGCTTCGCGGGGGTGTCTAGGCATAGAGGGTAGGGGACGACGTATCGCCCTTGGAATAGCTGGGTGGGCCAGAGCTGGGTGTCGGGGGTGGGGTGGTCGGTGGGTGTGAGAGGGAGGGGGAGGGAGTGGATGGTGAGGGTATCGCCCGGGGCGAGTTCGGCGGTGCCAGAGAGAGCGCGAGTAGGCGTGAGCGTCACCTCTCGAGTGGGCACCCCCTCCGCGTCGAGCGCCAACGCAGACATGTGGACGTGCTGCGCCCAGATTTGGGGGTCGAGGTGGGCGGGGACGGGGATGGTGAACGTCATGGGGAGGTGGTGATACCCCGGTGAGGGGCGGAAGATCTCGACGGGTGGTCGGGGCGGTGGCGCAGGCGGGAAGACGTGCGGGGTGGAGAGGTAGAGGGGGTTTATGGCGGGTAGTGGGTTGGTGAGTGAGTTGCTTTAATGCAGAGTTTCAGTGGGGCACGGAGAGTAGTTGGGGACCTGCTTGAGACCTTGACTCACAAGTTGACGCTTCCCCAGCTCGGCCCCGCGACACGCACACCCTCTGACTCCTTCCCGGCGCTCAATCCACTCACCTTTCCCACACTTACCCCACGCTCACTCTCACAACCATCCTCTCCACAGATACATCCTCCAGTCATCATCGTCTGCCCAGGCGGCCCAGGCGGCCCACTCCCCGAGGTGTACGGTTGGTCGTTGAAGTGTTGATAGCTGCGTGAGGTGTCTGTCATGGTTTTGAGGTTGTGTAATGCTCGATATGGGTTGATTATGTAGCTCTGGGTGTAGGCAGAGAGTGTCGTCTGTGCAATAATGGAGGCTGACAAGAACGAGAAGCGAACGGCATCGGCAAGTTCAATCGCGTCAATCATCGCGTCCGCCACGTGGCGCCAACCACGTGGGGCAAACCACGTGGGGCAAACCACGTGGCTACCTTGCCACGTGGCCCATCAAACGAAGTCAACCGCGAAGAGCCTGGACACCAGCTTGAAGACAAAGACCATGCTCGTACACTCGCATTATGTATACATGGAATCGTCTACTGTACTGTACACAGCATGGCTGACTACTACTGCTGCTAAGCTACAGCGAAGACGCTACTGCCCATGTAAGGGCTTGCTTGCACTACAACATCCCTTCCACTGAGCCCCCCGCTACAACACTGCTCTCGGCATGCAGCTCCGTCCCCCCATCTACTTCCGCATTCTGTCTTACACCCTTCTACGTCTCACTCTTCGTCCTCTTCCATTGCCCCCGCAATTCCCCAAACGACCTCCAGCCCCTCATCTCGCGGCACCGTCCTCACCCACCTCGCCGACCCGCGCACGTCTCCGAAATACGCCATCGTGCGTTCCCTCTGCTCCCACTCTGCGTAGGCTGGGTCTCGGGCGCGGGCACGGGGGAGGGTCCAGGCGGGGGGGTAGGGGACGATGTAGGAGGCGGAGGGTGGGGAGAGGGAGAGGGAGGCGAGGGAGGGGATGGTGAGTGGGGTGGGAGCGGTGGGCTGTGGACGAGGAGTCTGGAGGTAAGACGAGGGCAGACGGTGTACCACGGCGGGCGGGAAGAAGGCCGGGTTCAGAGCTGGGTTGATGTTGGACCTGGTAGAGAAGGTGTGAGTATCGCATGACAGGGATATGGTCAGCCGAGCGCGGGCAGGAAGCTCGTGAGTGGTACCACCTGTGTCTGCGACTCACTTGTCTGACGCGTCCTTCTCCTCCACGCCCTCTCTAATCTCCTCCAAAGTGCAGTCCCTCGCGTCTTCCTGCTGCTCTACCGCCCGTCCAGCCTCTACATCTTGCACCACCGTCCCTACCGTCTGGACCTTCTCGTCCCCCTTGGCGCTCTTCATGCGGAGGAGGAAGCGCTCGATGTGCTCCAGCTGCTGGGGCGAGAGCTGCGGGGGAGGGGGGCGTTTGTATGGGTTTGAGTCTGTCCGCATTGTGAGTGCCAGGCGTGGGCGTGGGTGGTGTATGCTCTGTCTGAGAGTCATGGTGTCTTTGTCGCGTGAGGAGGAAGACGGGAGGAAGGAAGGAGGATGGCTGATGGCATCATCCATCTGATGGGCCACGAGGCAGGCAGGGGGTTTGTGCGCTTCCACTGTTGATGGCTGTTTCGAGTCTGTTATCAACTCGCTCTCTCTTTTGCATCTATTCCTCACTCTTCCCTTACACAGCAGCAGTATGAGCCACTTCCACCAATCCCCCCACCACCACGGCCCATACAGCCACAGCCACATACCCCCCTACTCCCCATACAGCCCGTACCTACATTCCAGGGCCCTCCCCCCTCCTCCTTCCTCCAACACCGCCCAGCACATCGACTATCCCTACCCCAACCCTTCCTACGGATATCACCATGCACCCCCGCCACCTCCACCGCCATCTCAATACAACCCACCTCTGTGGCCGACAACTTCCTTCCCCTTCAACACCGCAGAGACACCACGCGACTTGGCACCGCCAGCGCGTGAAACCAAGTGGGGGGCAAGAGGCCACGATAACGGGTGGAGCGGGTACCATGAAGAGAGGCAGGGGTGTATGCGAGAGATGGAGGATGATCGCAGTGTGGCATCGGGCTTCCACAATCACGCGTACGTCCTTTCTTCAACCTCACCCCGACGTCTTTACGTGTCGTGCTGACGTGAGACCACCCTTCGCAGCCCCTACCCACCCCCCAACCCACCCCCCATCCGTCCCCTAGAGGAAACCCAGCACATCCCCATCCCCTACGGCGTCCATCTCCCCTCCTGGGCCGCCCACCACTGGATCCTCGCCCTCCGCCCCACCCCCAGCAACCTCCCCACCCGCGAGATAACCATCTCCTACACCCGCTCCCTCCTCCCCGGCCACACCATGCACATCCACTCCCGCCCCCTCACCCAATATGACCCCCGCGCCTGGCCCCTCGAGTTCTACGAGAACGCCTACACCATCCCTTACCCGCCCGCTTGGCGTACCCCTGCCCAGCGGGATGCCCGCCCCGGGCATTTTAAGGCCTGGGAGGCGAAGGAGCATAACCGGGCGATGGCGGCGGACGGGTTGGGCAGGTGGACGAGGTGGGTGAGGACGGTGGAGACGGGGGAGGGGCTGGTGGTGAGGTGGAAGGCGAAGCCGAGAGATGAGATTGAGAGGAAGACGGGGGCGGTGATGAGGGGGTGGAAGTCGTCGGGCGTGGGGCCTGCGCCTGCGCCCGTACTCGGGCCCGCGCCGCCCGCACACCCCCGCTTGCTGTCTGACGGCAGTGGGAATTCCGGAGGCAGCCAGAAGAGGAAGCGAGGGCGGACTTGGGCAGAGTGGCGACGCAGGAAGAATAGAACGGCCGAGCAGGGAGACACTCCCAAGCCCGACGATCGCGAGGGCAGGATGCGCTCCTCGTCGACTCCCTCCGTCACTGCCGCGTCCACCGGTTTTATCCCAAAGGCTAATCTTGAGCCGAACGACCCCGGGCCCCAGATGGCGACCAAGCGCAAAGCGTGGGAGATGACCGCCGACGGCGGTGAGACCTCTTCTAGTACTGCCAACGCCGAAGCCGCAGCGACGGGAGAACCCGCAGCCAAGGTCCCACGCTGGGAAGGAGCGACGGGAGCTGCCACACACGTAGATCGCGGGTTGCCTCGGGCGCCTGCTTGGTCCCCCACCCAAGACCCATCCCAGGTTTTGTACCAAGCCTCTCCCAACGTGGCAGCTCAGCCTAGGGGCGATCTGGGCGGGATGTCCCAAGAGTTAGCAGCAGCGCTAGAGGCCCTCGTACCTGCCGAAAGCGTCCGAGCTGGGCTAGACGACCAGTCCGCTCAGCCTGCTGGGCTGGAGAGCTCGGTGTCGTCGGTGGAGGCTGTAGCGCGTGAGACTATCGCGGTCAGTGAGGAAGAGGTTGTTGGTTGGTTGGACGCGATGGGTGCGATACTGGCGGAGCGCCCGTCGGGAGCCGGGGGGAGTGCGGCGGCCAACGACTCTGGTGATAGCGTAGCTCCGCCATCTTGGAGTCACGAGGGTAGTGGCGGCACGAGCGGTGGTCCCTCACCAGCTGCGAGCTCGGGGCTTTCGGGCGGTTTGCAGAAACCCGCGCTCACGACGCCCACGCCCTCCGCCGGCGCCCAGCCACCTTCCATCTCCCTCCCTCTGGTATCTCTCACTCACCCTCTTCCCGCGAACCCTCTCCTCCGCACCGCCGCCACGTCGCGCAACCACAACCAAGCCCAGAGCCTTTCCCTACCCAATACCCCCGTCGCCACGCATCCTCGTGTTGCCGGTCTGGCGCGCCAGCTTGAGTGATAGTTGACGGTAGGAGGGGGTGGGGGTTGATGCGTAGGGGCTGCTGAAGAGGGGGCGAGGGAGGTAGCCGAAGAGTATGGTGATAGGTCAGACACGGGGTGTTGGGGGTATGTCAGCGGGTGTATACCCGCATGGGTAGTATGACTTGAGAGGCCTCTCGTCTCATAACATGAACACGATACATATCTTCCCCGAGGGCTCAAGTGCTAACCTTCAACTACTGACAACGTTTCAAGACCTCTTCTCGCTTACCCTTCCCTGACAAATGACCACAGTGCATCTAGCTCCCCCATGCCCTCTTCGTGGGCCGGCGCTGGAACCCAGTCGGGCTCTTTCCAAATGGTCATCGTGCCCATTTCGGTCTGTCCCAAATCTGCTGACTGGGTACCGGGCAGCTCTACTTCTTCTGACGCTATCGCCTCTGGCACCCTTCCGCTCCCTCCTCCTGCACCGCTCCCCCATCATCAAGCGTCGTCCCCGCCAAATCCTCCAACAGCGCCGCAATCTCCCCCCGATCACCCAAATGATGATGATGTTTCCTCGCCTGCTCATACTCCGGACATGCTGTGCGCAAAACTTGGACCACATGAGGCAGAGACTGTCGGGCTGGTAGGTGGATAGGCGGGCGGTGTAGTATGCTTTGACGTGGGTTCTTTGGCGGAACTGGGGGAAGGGGGGTTAGAAGGGTCAGCAGGGTGCTGTAACGTGATCGAGCGACGGGCTATACTCACACAGCTGGGGCACAATGGCAAGAACGATGCCCCTTCCAACGTCATCAGCACCCGTCTAGTCGACGCTGCCGGCATCGGACATGTAAACACCCCAGCTGCCTGTTTCGTCGTTGATGCGCTGCTTCTGTCTTTCGCAGGACGTTTACCTCGTCCCGAATATGCGACAGCGTGGTACGGAAAAGGGCACTGGCACGGGGCTGCTGGACTGCATGCTCTGGACTTGCGGGCTTTCCGTATTTTCTTGAACGGTGGCCCGGGGACGCATGAAGGGCTACCGGAAGGAGCGGCCGGGAGTCTCGGGGCGTATATAGAAGTGGGAGAGGCGGATTGGAATGCGCTCAACAAGAAGTCGGCGTCGATGGGCTCGTGAGGACTCTGTGTGGTCCCGCCGACGGTCCTGCTTATCTCGGAGAATGGAGTTGACGCCGTAGCGGTCTGACCAGTCTCGCGGAACTGGGGGATGTCGTCCCATGACATGTTGAACCCCTCTGGGATCATTGATGGATCGAGAGGTGGCATGTTGTCCCATGAGATATCAAACCCGTCGATGGGGTTTGAGTTGACTGATGGATTGATCTCACTGGTTGATGACACGACAGACTCAAGGCTGCAGTCCGCTATAGCTGGAGCTTCAGCTGGTCCTTTGGGCAGATCCACCTGCTGATGACTCTCATTCTCCGTCACAGTGGATAGATAGCGCTTGAAGTCAAAGTCGCCGCCAACCAACACATCGACCGCTTCACCGACGGGTATCTGATCAAAGTCGTCCCACTCTTCTATCCCTGTCTGGCCGCGATGTGCTACCAAAGAACCAAATTGTTTAGCGTGAGCGTTATCGAGCAGTTGACTCGAGCTCTGATCATTTTGCTCCCCTATTCCCTCGGCGGCTAGGAAAGAGGGGAGGCTGTCGTTCGCAACGTGCGTCTGTAGTGACAAGACAAAGTCGTCAAGTACCTCTTCTGGCATGGTGAACTCTTCTGGTGTGGACAAATCTTCCAAAGGCATTGTGAAAAGGCGGTATGGGGTGCTATGTAGAGAAGGGTATCTTTCGGTGTTGCTTGGGTGGGCAAGAGATGCACACGGAAGTGAACTGATGGCGAATCTGCCGCTCTCGCGGATACTCACAGAGGACACAACCCCACCCCCAAGTACTCAGAGTGGGAGGAGTGCTACATGGACAAGTCCCGCGTCAAAGTGGCCTTCCGAAGAGATCTGGTGAGCACAACGGAACTCTGAACCCATGCTATCGTATCGGCGCGTCTTCGCCTGAGAAACGCGCACACATGCTGCTGCTCCTCGCGGTCGCGCCTTCGCAGTAGTGTGCACTAATAGATCTCGTCCTCTCCAATATCTGGATATCCTTCATGGCAAATTTTATGGTGAAGCTCCACGATCAGTCTCCGGCCTACCCAAGAAATCCGAGTAGCTCATGGCTGAGTGATGCCGGCCGGTGGCGCTGGTTGAACAACGGAGGGCACCACCGCCAAACTGTCGATGTCTTCCTGCGTGACGGTGTCGTCCCGATGCGCCTTCTCCCATGGCTGCCAGGTTTCGACCTTTTGGGCCTCGTATCGGCTCCAGAGGACGCAAAGCCGGTCAGGTGTGTTGGTGGATATCCGGTGGCGAGCATAAGTCTCTACATGGCTGATTCGCTTGACCTGAGAGGGATATCAGTCAGCGTTAGAGTGGGGCAGAAGGGGTTCAATCAAATCCACATACGCAGTCTCGACAAAGCGTACTCCCCACTCGTCTCGTCGTGGTAACATTGGGGCAATCAAAGGCCTCAGCGCTACCTGCTGCATTCGCGTCATTTCCCCTCGGTCCGGTGGTGGTGGCACCACCTCCTGAGCCCTTGGTGTGGGGAAAAGGGCATCCACAAGGAATGGAAATATGATTCTGTCGACCGTGCAGCTGCTGGCCAGCACCCAGAGTCATCGAATGTACCAGCGAGGCAATCTCCTCGTCGTCTATTGCGTCGCCCCGGTGGGCAGCTTCAAGCTCTTGCCAGCGCGCCCCTGGCTCTTTGGCAGCGCTGCGCCGGTCGCGCTCGATGGTGAATCGATTCCATAGGGCACACAGCCGGTCTGGCTTACCCGAGCTAACATTGTGGTCAAAGTAGGCTTGTATATGGTTTTGTTTGCTGAACTGTTTTTGGACCCGTCAACACATTGTCTGACGAAAAGATAAAGGAACGAAACGGTTAACTGAACCGGCTACTCACACAGCAGTGGCACAAGGTCGTTCGAGTCCTAGTTCTCAGATAAGTATTCTTCACAGCCGCCTCGTACGAGCAATTTTGCTCTCCGTTCGTAGTCAACAAGCGGCGTTCAATGCGAGTGCGCGAGTTCTTCCCCGAAGACTTTTTGGTGTTTGGGGCAGGATGTTCGGGATATGGGCAGTTGCATTGAAGCTCCTGCGCGAGGGCCGGGCCACGGCCACGGGTCCCTCTGGGAGCCTCTGAAGTGGAAGATGATCTGGAGGGGGCGGGTGCTTTCCCTCTCTTTCGTTGAGATGATTGTCAAGGGGCAGAGTCCGTCTTCCGGCCAAGCCTTCAGGTGTCGCTAGGATTGAGTGGGGAACGAGTGGCTTGAGGACCCCGTGGGAAGGATAGCCAAGTCACCGACCGGAAGGGGATGATCTGAGGTAGTTGTCGGTTGGAAATGGGACGGGGTTGGGAATGGGGGAGGGGATGGGGATGGGGAAAGGGGACAGGGATGCGACCTGAAGTAATGGCCGATCCACTATACTGTCAAGGGGCAGAGTCCGTCTTCCGGCCAAGCCTTCAGGTGTCGCTAGGATTGAGTGGGGAACGAGTGGCTTGAGGACCCCGTGGGAAGGATAGCCAAGTCACCGACCGGAAGGGGATGATCTGAGGTAGTTAGGATGGGACAACAATAGTGGATCGGCGAGTATCTAGAACTATGGACTGGACTACCCCTTATATACCTCTCGCACCCCAGGACAGGCTGACTCATCTTGTCCCCAACTCTCATGTCTCAAACCATCTACGTCGTCCTACCGGTGGCAAGGAAGGTGCTGGAAGGTGCTGGGTTGCTCTGGTGCTCTCTGTATCCGCGTATGTCCGTGGCCGACCAAAGAGGATGAATAAGCCGGTGGCTAGGCTGGCGATGCCCGGGCGCGGGCTGTGGCGGAGAGTGATGGTGGAATGTGCTGGATGGATGGATATGGGTGATGGGTAGGTGTGGATAGAAGGGAGATGGGAGGAGTGGTGCGACGATGCGCGGCAAGGTGGAGGTGATCTGTGGCACGTGGCATTAACCACGTGACAATGATCTCGAGCTCTTCTTCTTCTAGGGCGGCGCAGACGCAGGCGCACTCCTACTGCTTGCCGCTGGTTCTTCAATTGTAGGAGGAGCAGGCTGTTCGTTTATCATCTCGGGGTTGTTTTTCTCCCACTCTAAAAGCTCCTCGAACTCGGCGTCATTTCGCAACAAGAGTGCAGATCGTTCCCAATTCTTGTAGTCGGGATTGTAGGACGGAGGATCTTCATAAGTAGCATATTCATCGAGAGGCAACATCGACGACTGTGAGCGATCTATGTTTTCTTCTCCGTCATCTGCGTCAAAAGGGTTGAAAGACGGCCCACCTGGTTCAGTCTCAAATAGATCTTGAGGGAAGTCTTCGCTGTTATAGCTGTGTGTGTACATTCCGTCTTCCCCTGACATGTCAGACGTTGCGAAAAAGTCAGGAGGGGCAAGAAAGTCTTGCATGGGCCCAGTTCTTGCTGAGGGCTGCTCTCCCCATCCCGCTGGAACTCCCCAAGCCGACGTCGGCCATCTTGTAGAGTCTGAAGGACCCCCTAGAAGATCATTACCCTCTTCACCGCCTGCTTGCGAACCTTCCGGTGAGCCGGAAATCATGGGGCCTTCCCCCAGTGTATAATTACCAGCGGTTCTCCCATCACAGCCCACAGAAGAGATGCGTGCAGTTGCAGATCTGCGGCCGGTGCAGGTAGTGCGAGTGAGCAATACCTTTCGAGAGAGGTGAGGTTCGTTCACGCGAGCTTGTAGTGAGGGCTGAACAGGTCTTCTTCTGCTGAGCTACCGATACGTCACCAAAACCTTACAGGTTGTCACAAGCGTACAGCTCTCCGGCATGCCCTTGGAACTCGAGAGAGGTGGATGGAATAGAATGACCTGAGGACCATGGAAGGTAGCCAGGCCACGGCCGGAGCAGCCGATTGCGAGTGGGAGAGGACAACAATATCAGATCGACAAGGTATCTAGGATGTATGGAAAGGAGACGAGCTTATATACCTATGCACTCCCCATGATGCTGACTAAGCTTTGGTAATCCCCAGGGTCTTGGAACTAGATACGTATGTCGAAAGAGAAGGTGCCAGAACGATGTGGAAAGGAGTGGAAGGTACTAGAACCTACTCGAACTAGCTAGAGAGGTCGAAGTGGCGACAGCCGCGTGACACAGGTTATATCGTAAAAGCATACCGCCGGCTGCCTTCTCCTGATATTGCTGTCTTCAGTAGGTAGAAGAGTAATGGAGGCGGTACACACGTTGCTCCTTTGCTGACCGGGCCGCTATATCGGACTCCGTAAATTAGAATTGCTATCTGAAAAGGGCCACCCGTGGTATTGTTCACTGAGCCAGAGGGAGGGGGGACGGTTCTTTTCAAGTATCCGGGATGATATGGCACTTGTCAGCGGCTGTAGGAAGGCAGCACAGACGTTTCCATTCAGAGGTCGGATCTGTACAATTTGGATATTCATTCAGAGCCTTCTTACACGGTCCTATATACTCCGAGCCCAAACGATAACCCATGATGAACGTAAACCCCAAGTGCCCGTGCCGCACACCGTCCTCCAGCCCCCTAGATCTAGTACACGTAGGTGAACTCGTCGTTCTTGAAGTCCGTCATGTCCATCAGAGCTATATCCAGTCCCTCGTCAGTCCATGCATCATTCAACGTGAAATCTCTAGAGTCGACTCACCGTTCTGACCCAACTTGCCCTCCGCATCGTCCGACCCATAAGCCACATACTTGTCGCTCATCGACGTGTCCTTGATGATCTTGGGCTTGCCGTGCGCCACACGCTGCCTCTGGCGCTGCTTGTTGAGGGCGAGAAGGTTGAACGTGGTGACGCCGATGACGAAGAGGAGAGCACAGAAAATGCCGAGGGTGGCTCGGATACCAGGGAGGTAGTGGGGCTTGTCCTTGTCCTCAAAGAGCCTGTGGGGGGTGGGTTGTCAGCAGGGCGGTTTTACTTGCGGTAGAAGTGTAGGAAGAGACGTACAAAGGACCGATGATGTTACCAGCGGCCGACCCAGCGTTGAAGACGCTCATCAACAGCGACCTCTTTGTGCTCCCACCAGTGTTGGCAACGATCCACGACACGATGATCGGGTTCGCACCGTACAGAAAGGACAACATGTAGTACCCGCCAAGCGCCATCCCCGTCTTGGTGACAGGACGGTCATTGCCGACGTACAAGAGGGCGAGGCCGATGATGACGGGGATGACAAAAGCGGCGAGGACGGCTGACTTGATCTTGAACTTGGCAGCGGCGTAACACCCGCCGAGGATGGCGAGGAACTGGAGGAAACCGAAGGGCATGTTCAGGAGGGAGGTGATACGGGTGCTGAAGCCGAAGCCTTTCAGGAGGGTCTGTGTTATTGGTTAGCGAGAGCTCATGGAAGACAATGAAGATGCTTTGAGCTTACAGGACCGAACACAGTGGTCACACTCGCTCCCACGTTGAGCAACATAGACATGGACAGGTAGAGGTACGACTTGGTGTCGTAAAACAACTCGTAGACGTGCGACATCTTGTACTCGGTAGACCCGGTACCAGTTTGGTTGGCTCGCAGTCGCTCGATACCCTTGGCCTTCTCTTCGTCGGTCAAGAATCGGGCGGTGGCGACGTCGCCGTCGATGAAGAAGTAGATGATGGGGGCGGTGATGCAGGTCTACGTTTTGAAGCGTCAACATACCGCAGAATCTTCTTCCTACTCCGTGCAGACTCACGATGACACCGCACACTATAAAGATCAACTGCCACACGTGGATGTGAGGCGATACCACGAAGCTCAATCCGTAAGAGAGAATCGCGGCAAAAATGGTAGCTAAACCGTTCGTTGAGTACCAAGCGGCAACTCGGACGGGCTGCTCAGAGCGTCGGTACCACTGCGCGGTGAGGAGGGAGAAGAGGGGCAGGCATCCGGCCTCAAAGAGACCGAGAAGCGCTCGGCACACCATCAATCCGGGGAAGCTATACCAAGTGGTCAGCTCAGACCTCATCCATGGAAGCGATTTAGAGCGTACTTGTGAGCGGCGGCCATGCAAGCCTGCGCGGCGCCCCAGCCGAACACCATAGTCGGCATGAGGTAACGCGCGGGCACTTTGATGAGGAGGTACGAGGAGAAGGGCTGCCATGCGAGCTGGACGATAGCGTTGACCGAACCCAGGAGGGAGTACTGGTTGTTGACGAGGTGGGTGTCGGCTGACATGCCAAAGGTGTTGGCGTAGCCAAGAATCTAGGTGTGTGGGTCAGTACTTATCGAGCACAACAGGATGTCAATCAACCAACGGTCTTGTCAAGGATTTGCAAAAAATACTACATCCGGCAAGATACATGTTAGCCTTGAAATGACCTCCAGGAAGATCGTACTCACAACCCAGACCAAGAGCGACAAAATGTACTTGTCTGTCTTCTTCCGGATATGAATATCCTACGTCGGACTTGTCAGCACCTGTGTCCTATTATCGACTCTTCACAGCGATAGAGACACCCACATCCTCCTCTGTCACCTCTACCCGCTCATCACCAAGGAATTGCAAAGCCTTGTCGCCGTGCTTAAAGTCTCCCGTTGACAGATGATGCTGGCCATGTTCCTTCTTCAGGTGAGCATCGCCCGACTCGACGTGCTCGATCTCCTGCTTCTCATCGAGGAGGGTGGACATGATGGCAGGGGCGGTGGTGGATAATCTGGGCTTGCTGCTGGCTGGATGCGGCGAGATTTGTTGCGCTGTGGGACGAGCTGTGGTGGCGAAGATGAAGATGTTACTTGGTGGCTGGCGGCGCTGGCGGGTTCCAGGAGGGCAAGCGGGTTTACATCCCAACCATCTATATAGCCTGAATCTAGTCCTCATGCGATGAAGCCGAGAGGAAAGAGGATGATCGGCAACTCGCGGTTGGAACAAAAATATGGACGAGCGAGATGGTCACTCGAGCAATCAATCGGCACGTCATAGACGCGAAGAGACGCGCTCGCGGCACTCGCCACACAACGACTGCCGAACAAGCCGGTGCCTCTGACCCAAGAGATCCACCGTCCTCCCGCATAAGTACAGCTGCATGCCGGTCGGGGCGGAACCTAACAAGAGTTCTGCAGAGGTTCCGGCTTCCGATGCAACAGAAGAGCAGCCTCGAGTCCATGGTCAAACGCAGCAGCACGGCTTCTTGACTCAGGGCTTGAGTAACCAATGGTCATCTGTCGATTGTCTTGGCATTTAGCGCCTCACTATAATCCCTGCTCTGCCGGGCACGATTGCCTCCATGAACTCCTGCAGCGCAGCTCCTCAGAAACGATCCTATAGGAGTGGCTGTGTCTGGGCGTGTGTGGCTGGCTGGCTGAACGGCGGCTAACCGTTGTTGCCGTGATTTGCCCTTAGCGGCCCCACAGTCTCCATGGGGAAACTGCGGAGAACCTCCGGAGCACGAGCCTGAAAACCGGGGCACCTTCAGGGTTAAGAAGTGGATCGACGGCTGGCGTGCCGGCAGATGCCGAAGCGATGGTCGGCAGTCCGAAGGTGGCCATGACTTCTTGCTTTTGGCGGTCCACAGGCGTTCGTTGTCGTTGGCTGTGGACTCCAAACCACGTGCTCCTGCGTGCATACAGCTCGACACCGACGAGCGACCGACCCACCCGCATATCAGCGGCATACAGCGGATGCTGGCAAGGCACTTCTGTCTATGTAAGCTGGTCCAGCTTGGTACTTGGTGTCATGGATGGCTCTCGGAGGAGGAGATGATTGAGCTCAGTTCCGTCTTATGCCATTGACCTGATTGTACCGTGAGCACATCTTGGAGCTTCAAGAGGCTCACTTGGACCTGCAGAGTGGTACTGGAAGGTCTTGGAGGGAAATCCCGGTTCGAGCCGGACGCCGTTGTGCGGCGCTCGCTGTACAATTCCAGTTGGATGTTGCAGCCTCACTGTTGTTTCTTGGACTTGCTTGGCAAAAGTGGTACACTCATGGGCCGACCCACAAGTCATCATCTTCTGAGTAACGATGATGATACTGGAGTGCGCGGCATGTATGTATATACCATGTGCTTCTTGCAGCCAACCTGAGCCCGCTGTGCTTTCAATACTCTTCCTTATTGCCACCACCAACACCGTACCATTTGCGCCGGTAATCCACTACTACGGCCGTCGTCTTTCATCATAATTGTGAAGACGTTCCGTCCAGCACCCTCTGCAACTAGCGGGAGGAACCTTTTCTTCCAGGAAGGCACCATAGCCTCTTTCCCCCTTCTCATCCCCGACAGCTTCCTGGATCCATCCTCCTTCCCCGGAAGACGCTTGTTGATGACTGGTGGGTCGGTGTCGACGAACGTCGCCCCCCTCCTGACTACTGGACGAGTTGGTATCAGGCGGTAGAGATTGGCCAGAGATGCAAGTGGTATGTAGGTTGAGAAGACCGAGCTCGTGTCGGGCCAGCGGGCCGTGCTGTCGGGATGATGAACGAAGCAACAGCTGTTCACCGGCCGCTTTGCTTCGAGCTTTCCCAGCATCCACGCACCTCCTCCTCTTCAACAACCGCGGGTCCGCGCCTCCGCCAACTTTTGAGTTACGTAACCCTTTCAAGTCACCGCGGCAATCACCGCTGTAAGTAGCCGTTGACAGGGGAGAAGACTCACAACGGCAGCAGGCTCTTCGTTCTCTATCCAGTACCTGTCGCGTAATCGCCTTGCACCGAACAAGATGTGCTTCGGGGTGGACGCGCCAAGGTTATATGAACCCGCGTATCGGCCCGAAGCCTATTCATCATCATGCCTATCGACCCGAGGAATGGGATGAAGTGGCCCCGTGGGGGCGAGGGCGTGTAGTGCGACGTCTGCGGCCGAGGTGAATGACTGCCTGGCAAGCTTACCGTGCATGGTCATGCAGCAACAAACAGATCAAGCTTCTGCAACCGTTGCTTGCCGTCATGCTCATCGGTGTAGTGCTCGTGCCGTTTGCTCCCATCATCTGACGTTATATATAAGCGCCTCACTGCGATGGGTGCCCCCCAACCTTCGCAACGCTATTGACATACTAACTCCCCGGCAGTTCTATCTCCTCTGCAGCCTTGCAGCCAGCACTTGCCCCGCCACCATCCACTACTGTCCTTGACTCATCTTCCTACCGAGTACTTCGCCTACCGACTACCATGTCGCATCTCGGTGACGAGAAACACGAACTCGAGCACGTCGAGTCTGGCGATGCTCACCTCAAGAAAGAGCATGGGCAGCACCACCACCACAATGCCGGGGACCTCAAGCATGGCGATAGGGCACTACAGTTCTTGGGTGACGAGCGCGTCGAGGTGACAGAAGAGGACGTGAGTGATCACCGCCGAGTCGCGTTGTTGGCGGCGCCGATGCTCACGCGTCACCTTCAGGACATCCACATTCGAAAGAAGACCGACAAATACATCCTGAGTTTATTGGTCTGGGTTTACTTCCTGCAGATACTCGACAAAACTGTACTTTTAATCTCTTCTTTTCGATATCCTACCCAGATGGAGACGGTACTGACTGAGAAGAGTAGATCCTGGGGTACGCCAACACCTTTGGCATGTCCGCCGACACTCACCTCGTCAACAACCAGTACTCCCTCCTCGGCTCCATCAACGCCATCGTCCAGCTTGCCTGGCAGCCCTTCTCGTCATACCTGCTCATCAAGGTACCTGCACGTTACCTCATGCCGGCGATGGTCTTCGGGTGGGGTGCAGCTCAGGCCTGTATGGCCGCTGCGCACAAGTGAGTCTACTGTACCATTATGTCGGTCTACTTCTCCGTGCTGACAGAACGTGCAGCTTCACCGGCTTGATGGTCTGTCGAGCGCTCCTTGGTCTCTTCGAAGCCGGCTGCCTGCCCCTCTTCTCCCTTCTCACGGCCCAGTGGTATCGCCGCTCTGAACAGCCCGTTCGAGTTGCGGCCTGGTACTCCACAAATGGGTTAGCGACCATCTTTGCGGCCATTCTCTCTTACGGGTTAAGCTTTGTCACGTCTCCACACATTCACGTGTGGCAATTGATCTTTATCATCTGCGGTATCATCGTGAGTATCTTCTACACCATCCCCGACATACCTCGCTGACAGCATCACCGCAGACCTGTATCACCGCCCCCATCATCTACTTCTTCATCGACGGCGACATCTCTGCCGCCCGATTCCTCACCGACGAGGAAAAGGCCAAAGGCATCGAGCGACTGCGAGCCAACCAGACAGGTACTGGCTCCACCGAGTACAAGCTGTCGCACGTCTATGAGCTGTTCTACGACACCAAGTCTTACTTGTACTTGGCCATGTCGATGCTGCTCAATGTAGGGGCAAGCGTCACTGTCGTATTTGGTCCTGCAAGTTGTCACGGCAATGTCTCGTTGTGTAAAGCAGATGCTGACGGCAGACACACGCGCAGACCCTGCTGAAAGGCTTCGGCTTCAGCACCCGTATCACCTCCCTTCTCAACATGCCCTTCGGTTTCCTCCAGTTCCTCGCCATCCTCGGCGGATGCTACGCCGCTGCCAAGTTCAAGCTGAAGTCCGCCGTTCTCGGCGCTTTTGTTGTCCCTGTCATCGTTGGCCTTGCCCTCTTGTATGTTGGGAACGACCGCCCTGTGACCAAGACAGGGATGGCGCTCGGCGGGTACTACATGCTGTCGTTCTTGTATGGGGCGAACCCGATCATCGTGTCGTGGATCGTGGCGAACACTGGTGGAAGCACGAAGCGGTCGCTGTTGATGAGTGTGTACAACGCGGGTTCGTCGGCGGGCAACATCATCGGTCCTCTGTGAGTGTCACCTCCCAGCTCCTCACCCCGCCCACCAGCTGACTGTCTCCCACCAGCTTGTTCAACGACAAGGACAAGCCGCACTACCTCCCCGGCATCAAGTCCACCCTCGCCCTCTTCTGCGCGCTCCTCGTCGTCATCGGCCTCACGACCGGCAACCTCATCTTGCTCAACAGGCAACGCCAGAACCAGCGTGTGGCGCACGGTAAGCCAAAGATCATCAAGGACACGTCGATGAGCGACAAGTATGTGGCGTACGGGTCGGACGATGCCGAGGGCAAGTTGGGGCAGAATGGTAGGTCGTTTCCGCTCTTTGGCGCGAAGGTTATCATGGCAAAGAGCTGATGATGGCGGTGTTTGCAGCGTTGATGGACATGACGGACTTCAAGAACGACGAGTTCCAATATGTGTACTAGATCATATACAGGGATCATTGACGTGTGCGGTGCTTCAGACTTCCGTGTGGGGCCTTTTCGGTGAGAACATCTTGTAACAACAGGAGGAAGGGAGAGTGTTTTAAGGCTTTATAAAGGATAGCAAATGTATAAAGTACCGCTTACTTGACCAAGAGTGCCATCACTGATGCTATATGAGGTCTCACTGCTGTTCAGACTCATTCAGACGGCGATCATCATCTTGCGGCTCCTCCTCTTTCTCAATTGTCCGTCTGCAAGCAAATCAGCCAACATCCTACTGCAACGAACACAGTCCGAGCCAGAACTCCCACTCACACGTTCCGCATTTCCCCCGGATTCTCTTTCCTCCACTTCTGCATCTCCTCCACACTTTCAAACCCCAGCAACGCCAGTTTAGCCTTCATCACTGCCTCCTGCGTCTCTTCCTCTGTCAATCTCCTAGTCGGCTGCGGCCTCTTTCCATCGCCATGTTCCCCTTGTCGCTTGGTGTCGGTTTCGACAACGACGTGAGCCTTGGCGAGCAGGGTCTTCATGGGCTTAATGCGGACAAAGCCTTCTTGTAGAGTGTTGGGGAGGATGGAAGAAGATCTGTTTAGCGTAAGGGTGCCGGGACGACCTATGGTGGGGTCGCGCCACCCGGGTGGGGGGTATTGACAGTGAGACAGGATGGCAATGTATGTATATCTTTGGGTTAGACTTCTTGTAGATTGTATGGTTGATACTGCTGCGAGTGTTGTAAAGAAAGAAAGAAAGATTAACAAAACGCGGAAGGCAGCGACAGTTACCAAGATAGCGGAACCCAAACACATCGCCACCAACGCGCGAAACTCCTGCGTTGGACATCTTTCCGCCCGATGACCGATGATGGATTGCCGGCCATAGACCCCAGAGGCGCCAGTATGTGTACAGTACACCACAGTGCATCTCGCCATGTATCTCTGCAGTGGTTCCATCCAGTATGCAATAACAGTCCAACGAGATGAATGCAAGTCTTGATGCAAAAAGAGTATAAGTATACGCGCGGTTGCTGATGAAAAGCGCAGGGAAACGTCTACTGAGCCTTGGTTTGTTGAATGTTTTACAGATCGGTGTAGGATGACCTGCTTCTTCTTCCCCTCACTCTCTCCCCATCGTCCTCCCGACCCTCTCTACACACCCCGCCTCACCGCCTCACCGCCCCACCGCTACCAGCCCACCGCCGATCAACCGCTCAGACGCCTAACCGCCTCTTCATGTCCTCGTACACGATCCAGCTCACCCCGACCGCCGGCCCGACCTTCAAGATACTAGGGAGCAGGCCCTTGTACATGCCCCGCCACCCTTCGTGCTTGAGCGTCTGCTGCGCGACGTCCAGGAAGCCCGTGTAGGTCTGCGGGTGGCCCGACGAGCCCGAGGCTTGGAGACGGGTGCGCAGGAGGTTGATCGCTGTGGTGGATGGTTCCATGTCAGCTTCAGATCGCAGAAGAAAAACGCGAATTCCAGTTGGAGGAGTGCGACCCACGGTAGACCGACGCAGCGCCAATGGACCCCGACAACGCCCCGAACGACAGGACCGCGTACACCTCGGGCTCGTCCTTCCCCGTCGAGCGGCAGTACGCCGTCTTGAGGGTCTCGTACGTGCCCATGTCGATGGCACTGTACGGGAAGACGCCCACCAGGCCAAGCTGCGTGAAGAACAGTCAGCTCATTTGCTCGGCGTAGGCGACGTCAAAGAGAGAAGAGCGGATGAGGGACAACTCACGGTCAGGCCACGGTAGTACGACTTCAGCCCCCCGGCCTTCCACATGTTCCGCGCGGTCGAGACGACCTGCCTCCAGTTCTGCGCGGGGCCGAGCTCGCTCTGTATCCGCGTCTTGAGAGTCTCAAGACCGTAGATCGCGAACTGGGAGGTGATACCGCCGACACCGCCCGAGATGAAGCGCGAGGACGAGGAGAGCTCTGACGGGTCCGAGACGCAATCCCAGTACTTGGCGAGGAACTTTTTCGACTGCTCGTACGTCACGAACTTGATGGCGGATTCCTGCGGCGAAAGAGTCAGCTTCTTTCCGTCTTGTCGTGGTACGAAGACTGAAGCGTACAGGGAGGATCTTGGTCACGTTCAACCCGTTGCCCACCCAGAACGCCCTCAGCCCACCGCCAGAGTATATCCGCTGCACCGCGCCCCAGAGGTTGCCCACCGCCTTTACACCGGCCCGGAGCGGATGGCTCAAGTGCGCGTCGCGGTTGAACGGGGTAAAGTCGGGGGTCGTGATGAGGTAGATCTTGAGCCTGTCGAAGGGCGCCGTCACTGACCGCGAAACTGTCGACGTGGTCTGTCAGCCTTTGCCCAATTAGATGATCGTATACGACAAACACACCTGCACCAGCCACAGCGCCAGCCAACAAGAACCGCCACGCCTCATGCCTGTCCTCCTGCACCACCTCGACCTCCTCGTCCACCTCGTCCGCGAAATCGTCATCCTCGCCATGCTGTTTCGGGGGGTGGAAGAAGCCCGCGGCGGTGCTCGTCGGGGACGCGTTGGGAGCTTTAGGGAAGGACACGCTGATGTCGCCTTCCTTGTCGACGCGCGCGGCACCACGGCCGTCCGAGAAGCGTTTTCGCACTTGGTAGACTGTGATGGGTGTCAGCTTGAACGAGGTGCCAGCTCTTCAAGCAGCAGTTAGACGCACACTTGTAAATCTCGAACGGGGTAGCCTTCCTCGGCAGCATGATCAGGAAATCCCTGAAATCCGCAAACGTCAAATACAGCCCATCCTCCGACTCCTGCTCCCCGCCCGGCCCACTCCCCGGTCTACCCCTGCCCTTCCCACCGCCGCTCCACCCGCCCAGCACCCCAGGCATCTCCTCCTTCGCGTTATGGCTTGCGAGAAAGTGGACGAGGTCCGAAACTGTCGCGGGGGTGACGTCTACGCCTGAGCGGGAGAGGGCTGCGCGCATCTCGGAGGGGTCGAGACGGCCGTCGCCGTTCTTGTCGAGGTCCTGGAATATATCCCACAGCTCGCGCTCCTTGTCCCAGAGGAACCGCCTGAGTATCGTCGCGTCAGCCTATCGCTCTGTCCGAAGAGAACGGCAGGACTCGCCTGAAATCATGCCACGCGACGCCCTTGCCCTTGACGTTCTTCATTTCCGGCTCGAGATCGTCCGGTCCACCCCACAGACTGCTCTCTGGCCTCTTCTCGCTCACACTCTTCACCAGTTCCTCGTCATACAGCCTCTTCAGTCTCTCGGCCCGCTCCAAACTCAGCGCCGCAGTCGTCCCCTGCCCTGGGAGCTGCATCCTTTTTGTCTCTGTCTCTTCATCGCCCGACGGCACGTCGGGGAGGTGCGGAAGAGAGTTCCAGAGGGATTTGAGTTTAGCAGCGCGGAGGGAGGGGCCCTCGGATGCGCGAAACTCGGCGAGGGAAGGGCGGTGCGCCTGGGAGGGGAGTATGTCTGGCCCGGGGGGCTCACGGAGGCTGAGCGGGAGGGAAGGGAGGGGTGAAGGGTCGGAGGGGGGAGGGGGGAGGGTGGGGTCATGATGCGGGGGTTTGGGAGAGTAGGTGTAGTGCGGTGGGGAGGAGGACGCCGGGGTCGAGGGGGTAGGGGGTGTGGAGGGGGCGGGGGTGGAGGAAGACGACGAGGTCGAAGAGGAAGTCATCGGGGGTGTGGACGGCCCCGCTGTGGGGGACGACGACGAGGTCGAGGAGGATGAGGAGGTCATTGTTGGGTAAAGCAGGCGTGTGTCGTTTCTGATCCTGCCGCTGGTTATCAGCAGCTGCCCAAAGAATGTATACGTCCCCGCGCCCCCGCCCACCACCACGCTCACTGCGCATGCACTCACTCGTCAACATGAACGTGAAACCCTCAGCCTAGTGAACGCTTGCGTCTCGTTGCTACTGCGCTGCCGTCGCTGCTTGCACCTGCTAAGCGGTATACACGCAAAACAGGATAACGAGTGGTTGCGAGCTGCCCGCGAATGAACGAGTTGAATTGAACAACGGAATCGTCATCAGCCTCACTACTGCCCCGCCTATCCCCGCCTGACCCACCTGTAATGCGTCCGCCTTTCAATCCTCTCCAGCCTTCTTGTCGGGGCACTCTGTTGGGTGTTGATGCAGTGTGCAGGCGGATGGGGTGCGTGTATGTATGGGTTCTGAGCACCGAGCACGACGAATGAGGAAGCGAGCCTTTGAAGATTTATTTGGCGACGCAAAACAAGGGCGCAAGAATCCTCGCGCTCAGCGATCCCGGTTGGCGCGCTTGTACCGAGGCTTCTCTCTGGGTGGTCTGTCGGGGTGGGGATGGTGGTAATGGCGACGAGCGGGACGATGGGGACGATGTTCAGTCTTATCGCGATGATGATGCATGCGGCGCGGTGCACCCAGCTCCAGCACCTGCACCAGCACCACTCCACAGCACCACCACCCAGGCAACCAGCCGCTGCTCCGCGCTGGATCCAATCCGGGAACGCTCCCCGCGGGGAGTAGACCGCGTAAACCCGATTGGCTATGCGTCCATGCCAGAGTCGTCCTCTGTCCTTCCTATCATCCTATGGTGTAGAGAAGCCTCGACATAGCGACGGACGCAATGCACGCAGAGAGATGATACGGTTCAAGCAAATGCATGTAATCCCAGAAAGAAAGATCGCTACACGACTTTGAGAACAAGACAAACCACCTTCGTCCTTCCTCCTTTTGGTTTTCGTTCACGCTCGCACCACGTCCATCAGAGCCCAACTCGATTCCAACTCGACGTTGACAGGCGCTACCAGACAGGGTGTCACATGCGAACTTATTGTCGGGACCTGGGTTTGATGTTCGGGTAGATCTGTCACGTCGTTGCAGCGTTAGTCTTGCTCGGGCCAGCGTGGAAGCTGACAAATCAGTGGGCGTAGACGTACCTTGCCGGGGTTCATCAAGTCGTACGGGTCAACTGATCCATCAGGCCCATGTCAGCCACCCAGCGCGGGTTCACCAAAGACCACCTCGACCCAAACTCACGCGACCTCTTGACCGTCTCCATCAGGTTGACAGTCCCGTTCCCCAACTCCAACGGGAGGTACCCAATCTTGCCAATCCCCACGCCGTGCTCGCCCGTACATGTCCCGTCGAGTCGGATAGCTCGCTCGACCATGTCGTGCACGGCGTGCTCGACGCGCGCGAGCTCCTCGTCGTTGGTGAAGAGGGCGAGAGAGTGCACGTTGCCGTCGCCGACGTGGCTGAGGGGAAGGTCAGCTTAAGAATGGAGGGAGACGTAGGAGAGACTTGCCCAAAGTGGCACGCGGTGATACCGCGCTTCTCAAAGTCCTCTGATGTCTCTCGCACCAGCGTGGGGAGTTTTGAAATCGGCACGCTGCTCTTTGTCAGCTTCGCCTCGCCTTTATGACAGCCATCGAGAAGCGTGCACCAGAGGGTCGACTCACCAAACATCAGTTGTCCACACCCTCGACCCCTCCACCAACCCCAGCACACTCCAAAGCGCCGCCTTCCTCCCCTGCCAGAGCGCCTCGGCCTCGGCATTGCTCTTGCTGAACTCAAAGTTCTTGCCACCGTGCTTGGCGACGAGCTTCTTGACCGAGGAAGCGACTTCGTTCATCGTCGCGTCCGAGCTGTCGCGAGTGTCGGAAGTCAGCCACGTGTGTCATAACACAGAGGAACAGCGACGCACCCCTGGAACTTGAAGAAGAGCGAGTCGACAGGCTTGTACTGCCTGCCCGCAAGCCCGCCCTTGTTGATCGCCGTCATCGTGCGCGAGTCGAGGTACTCGACACACTGCACCGGGAAGCCCGCGTTCACCCTAAACCGTGCAGCTCATCAGCAGTGCCCTGGATATACTGAACGAGCTGACACGTACACCTCGGTCGCGGCCCTGACAGCCTCCTCCACCCCGTCAAACGTCACCACTGCACACTTTGTGGGCAAGAGCGGTGCGAGTCGCACGGTCGCTTCAGTGACGATACCGAGGGTGCCCTCGGCGCCGATGAAGAGCTTGGTGGGGTCCCAGCCTGCAGCGGACTTGCGGGCGCGCTGGCGGGTCTTGATGACTTCGCCCGAGGGAAGAACGACCGTCTGCATATCACATTAGCAACTGGCTGATTCGCAACGAGAGACACGTACCAGGTTCAAGAACCACTCGGCCTTGGCCGTCCCGTACCTCACCGCGTTCGTCCCCGAGCAGCCGGTACCCGCCATCCCACCGATGGTCGCACCAGGTCCCGGGTCAAGGGGGAAGAAGAGCGGGATGCCGAGCTTGACGAGGTGCGCGTTGAGGTCCTCCCACTTGACACCGGCCTGGACGACCGCGTCGCCGTCGTGCTCCGAGACACTGATGATCTTGTCCATGCCCGAGACGTCGAGCGAGATACCGCCGTATGGCTGTGTCCGGATTAGTGCGGATGGGCAGAAGAGTGAGATGGCGACTCACGCTGCTGAAATGCCCCTCGAGAGAGGTACCGCCGGAGAACGGGGTGATGGGCACCCTGTACTCCTTCGAGATCTTTACCACCTCCTGCACCTCCTCTGTGCTCTCCACCCAAACCACAACAGTCGGCTTCTTTGCCGGGTGGTAGCTCCAATCGCTGATCCCGTGCGTCTCCAAGTCTGCATCGTCCGTCGACACCTTATCCCCCTTGCCCTTCGCCTCCCAGGCCTCACGCAGAGCCGCGATGGCCTTGAGATAGTCCTTGCGCGAGCCGTGGGACGGCTGGAACCCCTTCTGTTCGGCGATGGCGATGTCAGAGTCTTTGAGCGTCCCGGCAGGTAAGGGTTCATGAGCTGTGCCCATGAGATAGCCAAGGGAGGCGGCTCCAAGGATGGTACCCGTGGAGGCGAGTGCCTTGTATAGGACTGATTGCCTTTGCTCTGGGGGAGTGGAACGGGGGGGAGTGGAACGGGGTGCCGACGATTTGAAGCGCAGGCGGGGGGCGTGAGGCGCGCGAGGGAGCTGCCTTGTGAGGGGGCGGCGGAGCGCGCTGAGGGCGGTGCGTGGGAGTGCCATCTCTGCCCAGTCTCTTGCGGTGCAGCGTGAAAGAGAGCAGGTCTGAGTCAACAACAGACAGAGACGACGCTTAAAGACGGGTCGTTGGACTCGTTGTAAGCACATCATGTGATCACGTCATCACTTTTGTCCAATTACGTAATTGAAGTTAACAAATCATGGACATGACGTGTAATAGTTTCGGCGATACATCGTCGAAACTCCGTCGCTTGGCGCCCCTGCCAGCTGCAAATCACAAAAACGCATCTGGCAGATTTGTCCTCCAACCCTCAAGCCAAAGAGCTCTCTTTCAAAGTGAGCCCCCCAGCCGCTGCTGCCCCCCACCGACACCCGCTGACGCCGCACAGATGGGCGCGTACAAGTACCTGCAGGAGCTCTACACCAAGAAGCAGTCCGACGTTCTCCAGTTCGTCTCCCGAGTGCGATGCTGGGAGTACCGCCAGCTGGCCGTCATCCACCGTGCTTCCCGCCCCTCGCGCCCCGACAAGGCCCGCCGCCTCGGATACAAGGCCAAGCAGGGCTACCTCATCTACCGCATCCGTGTCCGCAGGGGTAACAGGAAGAAGCCTGCCCCCAAGGGTGCCACCTACGGCAAGCCCGTCAGGCAGGGTATCAACCACCTCAAGTACCAGAGGGGCTTGAAGAGCACTGCCGAGGAGAGGGTCGCTAGGAGGTGTGGGAACTTGAGGGTGTGAGTTTGGTGTCGTTGTTGGGCGAGGGGCCGAGAGTGTGGAGGATGGAGCGGTGAAGACGGCGTAGGGTCGTTTTCATGCGCAGGCGGTCGGGCTGGAAAACTTTGCGGGGTCGCCACGGAGTCTGCTGTAATGCGGCTCTTTGACGTTCCCCAGAGTGAACCTGTGCTGGCCGTCGAGGAGGGACTGTAGAGGACGGAAGGTGTCTACGAAGATTTGTGCTGACCCCACACCCAGGCTTAACTCCTACTGGATCAACCAGGACGGTGTCTACAAGTACTACGAGGTCATCCTCGTCGAGTACGTCCTTCCCTCCCTTTCTCTGGCGACCCCCCGCTAACCCCACCCACAGCCCCTCGCACAAGGCTATCCGCCGCGATGCCCGCATCAACTGGATCGCCAACCCCGTGCACAAGCACCGCGAGGCTCGTGGCCTTACCGCCGAGGGCAAGAAGAACCGTGGTCTCGGCAAGGGCTCCAGGCACAACCACCAGCCCGGGAGGTCCACCTGGAAGAAGCACAACACGTGGGTTGGCGCCTTGCTCTGTTTTCGACGTATTTATGCTGACTTTCAACGACAGTCTCTCCCTCCGCCGATACCGATAAGCGACTCGCTGCGCTCGCGGTGCTCGTGGCCGTGGGACGTGGGGTGTGTCGTCGGACGATGGATGGTTTGGGTGTGCGGAGGGGATGGGGGATGTTGTTTTTACGAGCATGATGGGATGCATACTCATCCTGGACTGATTACGCTGGTTTGGGGGGTTATTGTCTCGTTGCGTGGTGTGTAGGATCGAGACGATTGGAGAGGACGACGAGCTGTGGAGCAAGACGGGGGAGGCTCGGACAAGGAAGCGTTGGAGCTGGAATGAGTTGCAGAGCAGCGGCTGGCGTGGGAGGTGCGCGAGTGCAGCTGGTGGTGTATCACAGCCAACCAGCGTCATATCGTACTCCACTCGGTATCGTCGAGCAAGGACTGATGTCGGGGGCGTCTCTGACTCTGTCCATCCTCAACGATATTCCTGGTGGGCGTACATATGCTGCATGTCATGAGCCTGACGAAGCCTTTGCTCAAACAGTGTGGACTGCAATGCCTGGATAGCTTGCATCGAAGTGCTTCTTGTGGACACAGCGTGACTCGGACAGTCCACAGGCTGCTCAACTTCAGACTCAAGAGGCGCCAGATCAATAAATCCATGACATGACGTGTTAATGAATTAATTTCGGCGATATGTATCTAACCAAACTCCGTGTTACATTTGATTCCGTCATCCTTTCGGCCCTTGAACCACTACTGTGCCAACTTTGCAGGTCTTCCTCTATCCCTATCCCTCAAAAAATCATCAGTCACAATGCCTCCCAAGTTCGACCCCAGCGAGGTTAAGGTGCGTTGCTGCTCGAGCGTGAGGGGAATGGCGGGAGGGAGAAGTTTGGGGACGCCGGGGGGGAGGAAGGACAAGTGGACAGGCGCTGACAATTCATCTACACCCACCTATCAACCCACCCACTCTCGTTCTCGTGCTCGTTTTTGACGCTATCGCAATGCTCCACCACGCCCCTCGACCACGTACTCCTCATCGAACATAACAAATTTGGCGCTCTTGGGACATCTGTGACGACAAATAGATCATCTACCTCCGTGCTACCGGTGGTGAGGTCGGTGCCTCCTCCGCTCTTGCCCCCAAGATCGGTCCTCTTGGTCTTGTGAGTCTTGTCTCTTGCAGTCTGTGGCTTGGCGGCGACGCGGTGGTACATGGAGGGATCAGGAGGCCTGTGGGAAGGAGGCATGTGCGACGGGTGAAGTGGCGGTTGTGAGGGACAGTGGGCAGGGGGCAGAGACAACCGAGAGGAGCGGGGAACGTGCTGGAGGAGCAGCGCAACGTCCTGCTGGCTGCATGCCGCTGCTGGAGGGAGAATTGGCGGAAAGAGAAGAGATGGAGGGGTGCATCGCGTCGCCACGCCGCGTCAGAAAATCTTTACTCGCCCACTCACGCTGACCCTTTACCCTCTCCAGTCCCCCAAGAAGGTCGGTGAGGACATTGCGAAGGCTACCGGTGACTGGAAGGGCTTGAGGGTCACTGTTCAGTTGACCATCCAGAACAGGTGCGTCTTCGATTCCACTAATAGGCAGGAGCACCAGCTGACAATCCACCCCGATCAACAGGCAGGCCGCCGTGTCCGTCGTCCCCTCCGCTTCTTCCCTCGTCATCAAGGCGCTCAAGGAGCCCCCAAGGGACCGCAAGAAGGAGAAGAACATCAAGCACTCTGGGAACGTGCCTCTCGACGTGATCTACGACGTGCGTCCCGGTCCTGTCCCACCTGCATGGCCCAGCTGACATCCGCCCGTTCTGCAGATTGCGCGCAAGATGGCGCACAAGTCGTTCGCGAAGGACCTCTCTGGTGGCGTGCGGGAGATCCTCGGTACCGCCCACTCTGTTGGGTGCACCGTCGACGGCAAGCCCCCCCACGACCTCATTGTGGCTATCCAGGAGGGCGAGCTCATCGTGCCCGACGAGTAAACGCTGCGGCGTTTGCGCGTGGGTTCGAGGGGTTCGGGGCGGGGGAGAGGGGTGTAGGACTAGGAGGGGGCATGGGATGATGCATTGGATCTACAGATACACGTGTTGGCGTTTCGTCGGCTGGGATGCTGTGCTGGGGCTTCCTGAGCGGGGGAGAGGCGGCGCGATCGGATGCGGCTCTGGGTTTGAGAGCAGGAAGGATGGTCGGGTACTGACGTGGGGTGCTGTTGCCTACCGGTCGATTGATTTGGCCTGGCTATCGCTTACTTCTGCTGACGGTTCGTCCCCGCATACCCGCCTGTAACCTCCGTCGACGATCCGTCGACACTGCACCTCTTTCCAGACACCAAGCGTGATCAACCCAAAGCGCCCGTACTGCTGACCGTTGGACGGAATCGAAGGACGCCACTGTACCGTCATTCATTCTTGACAACGCAGCGCACCGCAAATGTCATTACACGTTCTTATCGCGCTATCTCAGATGTGGCGGTCCATCTGTGTGGACAACTTCGGCACCGCCGCTGCAGCCTACGACCGCTCTCACCCGTCTGTATCAGCTCTCACTCGCTCGAAAGCTGTACCACTGTCTGTTACCGAAGAGCCTTATCAGAGCAGCATAGCGTCTTCTTCATAGCCACCAGAAGCACACTACTCAACTCCCCTCACTGTATGAGAGTGATGGACTCGGCGTGGCCACCTGTCGTCATCGTCCATAAGCACAAGACACCGCCTCGTGATCAGCTCAAAGAGCTGAGAGCTGATATCTGTGTCCATGCATTGCACCCTTTTCCTTTATATACCATCTGCTTCACAACACTTTCCAGCTGCATATCACACACATCTGAAGCGTTCTTCTCCCCCCGCAAGAACAACGACCAACGACCAACGCAACACGCAACATCATCATGGGTTCCAACAAATTCAGGTTCAACTTCTGGTCCAAGAGTGCGTGATAGGTACCTCCTTTTTCTCTTGGATCCAAAACAGGCTGACACCATCCTAACAGAGACTTCCACGAAGTCGAGCGACAAGGAGGACAAACCTCTGAGGCTTCGTGGTGGGTGTGGGGGGACTACAGGTGTCAGTGGCTGTTGAAATTCCGTGCCCCTTGGCTGCCTGACGGGGTGAAGCGTGAGATGACTCTAGGCTGACGATCTCTCACCGCATGCTTGATCCTCTTTGCTCGACATATCTCACTATCTTCACAACAATCCCACAGCATGAGTGAGTGCAGCTGCGATTCTTCGTGTGCTTCAGCCGGTCGGCGGAGAAGCAGCACTGACAGGACCATGTGCGATGTGTGTTGTGGGCTACGATCACAGAGGTACGAGCTCCGTCCGACGATCCCACGGCTCTGACGGGGCCGCCGCAGCCTCGGCAGGTAGTGGAGCTGTGTTCACGGGCAATGGGGGTGGCGGTCACAGTGGTGGTGGTGGCGGGTGCGGCGGTGGCGGCGGTGGCGGTGTCAGTAGTGGTGGGGGCGGGTGCGGTGGAGGGGGTGGAGGGGGTGGCGGCGGTGGTGGCGGTGGCGGCGGTGGAGGCTGTTAAGGTGGTGCGGCGTAGGCAGTACCACCTCAGGTGCAATACATACATGGTTGTTGTAGGGGAAGGAGGGATCCTACCTGGCTCTCGTTGCTCTGTGTACATCATCTGTCAACAGCAGACGGCGGTAGTCAGACGAACATGATACTCTCGTTTCATAGTGGGCTCCCTATCCTCAGTTAGCAATTATCGCCCCCGATGTCCCTTGAATCCCCTCCGTCCCCTCCGCCCCAGCCAGCTTTGCCTGCGCCTGCGACTGCTTCCTCGCCAACAGCTTCGCCTTCAACTCTCTCGTCTTCCTCTCCCCGTCCGTCTCGGCCTCCATCATCTTGGCGACCATCAGCCGCCTGCGCACCTCCTTCTTCCGCTCTTCATCGTCCCTCTTATTGAGGACTTGGTCTAACCCGACGGAGGTCTCGGCGGTTGGCTTGAATGCGTTGGGGATGGGGGTGGCGCTAGTGACACCGGCTGAGGCCGGGGTAATTGGAGGCGGAGGAGCAGGAGCATCCGCTGCGTCGACAGCCTCGGCAGCCTCCTTCTCCCTCGCAATCTTCGCTTCCACCAGCTTCAGCCTCAGCTCAGCAGCCTTTGACTCCCCTTCTGCCGCCAGCGTCTTCCTCAGCGCCGCGCGTTCTCGCTCCAGTTTCAAACGGAGCTGCAAGCGCGCTTGCGGGTTGGCCCGTTCGCGTGCTAACGGGGTAGGTGCGGCGGCGAGCGCAGGGTTGGGCGTGGCGGTAGGTGCTGGGGTGGGGATGGGAGTGAGCGTGGTAGGGTAGCCGGTACTAGAGCGAGATGGGGTGAAGGGGGGCGGTTGGGCGTTGACTTTTGCTCGGGCTATAGCGAGACGCTCGCGCAGGCTGAGCTTTGGGCCGGTGGACGGGTTGGATGCGGGTGGAGGGGAACGGAAAGCGGGTTTGCCTTGGCCGGCGGCACCGCGGATGGAAAAGCCCGTTTGAGACGAGCCAGCGGCTGGGGTCTGCGGTCTACCCGCAGCACCGAGGATTGATCGCCCCATGAGCAAGGGCGGCACCGATGTCGGGGGTGGAGACGGCCTTGCGTCCACATCTATCGGCTCGTCCTCCGCCAACCCCGGCCCCTCATCCACATCTATCGGCTCCTGCTTCACCGACCCCGGCTCCACCTTGACCGGGAACAGTTCCACCCCTTCCTGCTCCCCCACATGTGGCATCCACGCCCTCATCCCGTACTGCGGCCGCTCATCCTGTATCTCCGCCCCGCGCCTCTGCGCTTCCATCACCTGCTGCTGTCTCTGCCGCATCAGCAGCCTCTGGTCATTGGCGAAATGCGCCCGCTCCAACCGTCGCTCTGCCCGTCGTTCTTCCTTCTTACGCCACCGGTCCGACCGCTTTTCTCGCTTGGCCTTCTGCTCGGCAAGGTACTGCGAGTACTCTGGGTCAAGCCATGTGTCGGCTTCATCCCAGCGGCGCGCGTTGGGGGAAGGGGGGGCGCGGTATGTGTCGGCTTGGGTGAAGTCGCGGCGGGGAGAGAAGGAACGGGAACGCGGTCTCCGAGGCGAAGCGGGGCTGCGAGAGCGGTAGGGTGATGGGGAGCGAGAAGAGTAAGGGCTGGGCGAGCGGGAAGAGTAGGGCGATAGTGAACGCGACGGGGAACGCGACAGAGAGCGCGAGCGTGATCTTGAGCGTGATCGCGAGGAGAGCGGGGATGACGGGGATAGTGATCTCTTTGGTTGAGAGACGGGAACCTTGTCGTACTGATTTGTTGTCAGTTTGTTGACAAAGAAGAATGGGTTAGAATGTACTCACCTGCGCAATCTCATCGTACCGTCTCAACTCCCTATACGGGCTTCTCAAGAACGAATACAGTTCATGAGCGAAGTGCTCCGGCCCGCTCGGAAACTCTTCACACTCTAGAAAGTCCGACAGCAGTCTGATGGCTGGCTCAGACCTCACGTCAATAGCCTTCAACAGCGAGAGGATGTAATTGGTGAGAAACTCGACGTCGAGATGCGACCACACTCGGAGCTCACGCCGCATGAAGGCTGTGGCGCGCTGAATGAGGATCTGGTCCTCGCTAAGCTGCCTAGGGGTGGGGTTGGGGCGGAAGCCGGAGTTGCGGTTGGAGCCGATATGCTATGTCCATCATTAGCTGAACCGCGAGAATGGCGAATAGCTGCACGACGCACCTTGGCGTAGAGGCCGTGGACGTAGATCTCTCGTCGGCGTTCTACCTGGAGGTCAAGCTCGTCTGGTTCAACCTTTTCTCTCTCGCCCCATCTTCGACTGTCTTGTCTGGTAGGGAGGCGTGCACGAGATGGGCCAGGAAGAGAAGGGTTGGCGACTTGGGTAGAGGGTAGAGGTGGGAGGTAAAACTGGGACAAGAGCAGTAAATAGCGTGATGCGTCGTGGTGACCAGGTAAGGACTCACTTTGGTCGGGGTACTAGAATCAAGGTCGTGTAGAATGAAGGGTGCCATATCTGCCGAGCACAACGGACATCGTCTGCTCTGATTCGCCCATACACCAATGCACTCAAACTGCCCAGGTGGTCAGCGCTGCCCATGACTTCCAAGCCGGCTTACTCACGCAGAACTCGTGGCCGCACACTCCTGCGATTGCCCTATCCCTCAACGCCATCAGGCATATCGCGCACCTCTCCGAGTCCGCATCCTCATCCCCCTCCGCTTCATTGTCTACTCCCTTGCCCTTCTTCGGCTTCTTCCAGTACGACTCGTCCATAGGCTCGTCCGGATGTGCCCGCACCTCCTCTGCCCAGTCCATCTTTTTGCGCTTCTCTGCAAGCCTTTCGGCTTGAGGGGCTGGAGCAGGGGGTGGAGCGGGACGCCATGAGCGTGGCGGAGAGGGCACGATAGCGTGCTCGAGGATGAACCCTTCTGCTTCGTCCACTGTCAGGGGGCAGGGTGGAAGAAGTCAGCAGGGTCGCGTGGCGGGGAGGTTGTTTGTTGTTTAGTGGCGTCACTCACAGTATATGGACGATGCGACGTCCGCTTGGCGCGGCATGAAGGGCTATTAGAGAGGAAGCAATAAAATGCCTTGAGAAGTATGTGATATGTGAGGGACACAACTGTGCACATTGAGTTGAGGTTGGTTCAGTTGAGGACAGGAGGAAGCGTTTGCCGCGAACGACAGGGACGGAGACCTCCACCGGCCCGCGTCCATCATCACTCCGTCAGCAACAGGCAACAGCCCGACGACTGAGCAGAAAAGAGAAGACTGTCTTTCTCTGTAACGATCACAAGCGTGTGGCTGACATCGAATACCGAGCCCATTACATACATATGCATTACGCCCTTCGTTTCCGTACGTCCAGGAGGTACTGTGTCGCTGGTCTCTCGAAGCAGCAAATGCGGAGTTACAAAGGGGCCGCCCGCCTGCGCAATATCTTCAAGCAAAGCAAGAGAAGAAAGACGATGTGCTGTATTCTTACTCTCAGGCTAAAATGAAGAAGTACCTCCAGGCCACACCTGTCCCGTCGATGGGCCACCCTCCCACCTTCAAAGGCAGCAGGACGAGGAGTGCCACTCTCACCAGCGGCGCTCACCGCCGAGGCACAACCACCCGCTCGGCCGCGCCGCGCCTGGTTACGCGCCAGCAAAAACTTTCTCCGTGGAGCTTTTGCGATCCCTCGGTCGCTTGTGAGCAAGCTCCCCCTTGATCCAGGTGCTTGGGGGTATGGAGATCCGGCAAAAAGAAACGACATTGACAGGACTCGAACCTGTGAGCCTGACGGCACGAGATCACTCGTTGGAAAACCAACAAATTCTAATCTCGCCGAATAACCACTATCGCACAATGCCTTGTTGCGATGTTTGAGGCTTGCCGAGCTGGCCCATATGTCGTACTTTATGCTGAGGTCATCTCCTCCACACGAGTCCCCACACAAATGCATGACATTCACCTTTTCAAACCTCATCCCATGTTCGAGCATCATCCCAGATCCCAGACATGTCTCAGCTCTTCCTGGCTTCTTGCTACTTACTTGTCGACCTTGGGCAGGCGGACATGTTGGACACCACTGCGGACATGTCCGGTCAGCACTGTGCGTCACTCGGATCAACTTGCCATCCTTTAGCTTGATCGTTGTTCACCGCCATCAGCAACCTGACACACATTCCCTGCATCACCGTGCACCGCACCAAACAGCAACAAACACGGCCAAACAGCGAGGTGGGATCGTATCGAAGCTCCCCCAAGAGGATGAAGAGAGCGGCGGGCTCTCGTGGGGGTGGGCACTGTGGGCAGCAGCAACCAGGAGCGATCGTGGGAGATCGTCTGTCGCCAGGCGATACATGCAGCTCGTCTCCCCGTCGATCATGTCGGGCAGGGCAACAGTTGTTGACGGGCTGGGCGCAAAAAGGATGGCTCGTGGGTCGGCAATGACCGTTGTTGGGTGATGTTCATGTTGGCTTACCGAAGGTGAGCCCGGTGGGTCAATCCGCTGCACTGTGTGCATCTTGCCTTTCACACATTACAACATTCCCTCTCGATATACACCTTCAGCTACCCCCTTCTGTCTGCGCCATGTCGCTTCGTGCTCTGCGGTGCCAGCTGTCTCTAGGAGGGTGCGATGATGAGGCGAGTAATAATATGGTGGGCGGTAAGAAGAGAGATTTGGGCGAACGGGGCGGGACGGTGCCGGGCGGGCAGGTATTGCCAGATTGGCTCACCTACGTCGACGTGAGTGACTGTTTCTTGTCTTTGCTGAGCGAACTGGCGAATCGCTGACCACCATCCTTGTGTAGTACACCACCACTGTCGACGGCGTCGCGATCACCACTGGCAGCGTCGCCAACCTCCCATTGACATGTGCGTGTATTGGGCCATAGCGCGACCAGTTGAGATGAGCTGACATCTTTGCCTTAGATTACGGACCGTCGATTCCGTTGGGCGACGGCTGGGAGTACGGTGGCCTGACCTCCCCTGCACCGTCGACGGCGAACCCAACGTCGTCCACGCCGGAGACGTCGGCGGAGGCTACTACGTCTGTGCCAGGCGGGTCGACGGGCTCGACTGGGACGGGGTCTGAGCTTGCCACAGGGTTGTCTTCTGTGTCGGTGTCGACTGCAGCCGCAGTGTCCACAACCGGCTCGGCTTCCTCGTTACAGTCGGCATCGTCGTCATCTGTGGCCACCTCTTCCTCATCCAGTACCACCACGCCCTTCTCGTCATCCACCTCCACATCACCGACTTCCACGACATCATCGTCATCTTCCGATATCGCCTCATCTCTTGGCTCCTCCGCCTCCACCTCCACCTCCACTTCCACTCCCCTCCCCGCTATCCCCGGCCGCAACCTCCTTACTCCCCTCCTGGCCGTATTCATCCCCCTCGGCATTGCCCTCCTCATCTTCCTCATCCTCCTCTTCATCTACCGTCGCCGCCGGCAAGATCGCACAGTCGGTTTCCTCCCCTGGCTCTTCTCTCCCAAGAAATGGGCTCCAGTGCCCACCACCCCGCGGAAGAAGCGCACCCCTACCCTGCCTACAACCTCTCCCGGCGTACGTTCACCCAACGAGAAATCCGCGCTCCTCCCCAGCGGCTTCGTCGCGCAGCACCACCGCAACTCGTCCAGTATCTCTGCCATCACTGGCGTCGAGGCAGACGACGAGATGCGTGATCTCGTGCACCAGAACCAGAGCTTGCTCCAGCGGCTCACCCTCGGTCTGGGGTGGATCACACCCAACTCGGCGGCAGGTTCGGGTGGATCGTCGAGCAGGTCAAGGCGCACGAGCGGGAACACGCTCGAGAAGGGTGAGCGGATCTTGTCCGGTGCTGCCGCAGCAGTTGGGCTCGGCAAAGCCCGGTCCACAACGCAGACCGCGTCCAGCGGGAATGGCCAGGGGTACGAGCCCGTGCTGGAGGACGACCAGCTTTTCTACAAGGTCCCGCCTCAAACGCAGAGCTCGCGTGGGTCTCGCGGGTCTGGCGCTGGGACCAACTCGTCCAGCTCGCGCAGCGGTCCGTCTACCCGCGGCTCTCGTTGGGCATCCAGCCAGCCTCCTTTGCCTGAGGGGGCGGCCACCCCTCTCAGGCACTTTAATGTGGGTATACCCGAGACGCCGGGGAGCAAGGCGATGTCAGAGAGGGATATGGATATTGCGGAGTTCGGTGCGGGGCGCTCTAGATGGAGGGAGGGAGGGGATCGCATGCAGTTTCCCGTGCCGCCTGGGCTGGGGCTGTATGGGCGGGATGATGGGACCTTTGGGCCAGGCGAGAGTGGGAACAGGGTGCTGGGGAACAGGGCGAGCATGATGACGATGGCTTCAGAGTGAGTGCGTCTTGGTGAACGATGGGCAGAGGCTGACTCTTGACAGGTTCCATTCGGCTCACTCTCACATCTCGATGGACCCGCCTACGCCCCCTGCCGGAGCGCCCCTTCATCGCGACTCGTCAGAGTACCGCCACGCGTCTGTCTCTGCCTTCGGCTCCCACCCTCCTACCCCCAACCGCGGTTCCATGTCTCTCGACCATGCCACCGGATCTTCCCACTCGATGGTATCGCCGATATCCCGCCAGACGAGCCCCTTCAGGGGCCCTTCACCCGTAGCTCCCTTCGGTTCGCCTTCCCCTGTTGGAGATCGCTCTGGCAGAGCACCAGACGAGAGCATCAGGCCGATGAAGAACCTGTTTGCCTTGACCCCTCCTGCGAGTGCGAGCTCGGGGTCACGGGTGTCGGAGGAGAAGAGGAGGAGCTATGCGGGGCAGCCGATCATTGATGAGAAGAAGATGAAGCGAGGGGAAGGGGTCGGGCTAAGGGTTGGGATGGGAGAGTTCGGGGAACCGCTTCGTCCCACCATGCTTGTAAGTCGTATTCTACCTTGATCGTTCGTTCACGTTCACGAGGCTGATGAGGCACCTGTAGTCCCCGACGATCGTATCCCCGGCCCAGCACTCGGCAGACCACACCTCCGAGACCGGCTCCATCCACACTTCGCACGGACACAGTGTCTCCTCGCCTTCCCACTACTCCCACTCCCAGTCGAGTTCGAGTGGCCACGGCTCGCACGTCTCAGCCGCCGCAGCCCGCGACCAGGCGGCACTCCGGGGCAAACGGAGCCACGCGCAGCTGGTGCGGGCGTCGAGGATTGCAGAGCAGATGCCTGAGCTACCGCCTCTTCCTAAGAGTCCGGAAGGTGCTGGAGGAGCTGGGAGTGGCGACTCTAATGAGGTTGCACAAGGCGGTGATGAAGGGAGGACGGAAGGGAGAGAGGGAGGGAGGACGGAAGGGAGAGAGGGAGGGAGGAAGGGGTGGTTCGGGTGGAGGGGGTAGAAGACCGCTAGAGGTCAGATCAGATCCATTTACGACGTATCTTGTCAATACAGCATATCATGGTTTGGCAATCTCGGTATCATATCATGCATCAGTACCATATCTGGAGAAAGCTGTCGCGTGAAGCAAAAGAAGAAGCGAGCATTTGCAACAGGAAATGTCATTATTGGTAGCTTCCGGCTGGGTTGTGCCGAGCGAGCTATTGCCGAGAAGAGGAAGAGGAGCCCGAGATAGGAAGGCGAACGCGGAAAGTTCCCACGAGTTACTTTGCTTGTCTTTCTGTGTACCACCATCGCCCATCATATTTTGTTAGAACCATCACCCTTGTACATACCCACACCATGTCTGTCGACCGGGCGACCTCCGTCGCGAGCGACATCATCACCACAGACGACAAATGGAACGCGGACACCCCGGGCGCGGACGTTATCCTCTTGAGCGCCGATAACGTGCGCTTCCACGTGCCCATGTTTTACCTTCAAGCTGCCAGATGCGCCTCCGATCACTCTCCATGCTGTGCCCAGTCAAGCCACGCCAGTCAAGCTGATGTGCCGATGACTCAGTGCCGTCTTTCGGGACATGATGATCGCTACCCCCCCCGAAGTCCGACCCCGCCGATACCACTCCTATCCATCTTTCCGACCCGAGTTTTGAGTATGGGGTGGTGGTCCGCCACTTTCTCGACATCGCGGACTCTTCCAAGATGTCTGTGACTGCCCCCACGTTTCCTACTGAACTCATCCCGGCTTTGCTCAACTTTGCAGACAAGTGGGACTGCCCGGGCATGCGGCATGTTACCTTCGCCAACATCGCGCAGTACTACCGACAGCTGGGGAGGACTACCGCTCCTCGACCTGCCCACCTGTACCCTATGTTCATTGCGGCTAAGAACCAGGAGTGGTCAATCTGCGCTGAGGCATTTGTCTTATCCCCAGTGATTTGGAACACGAGGGATTCATCGACTTTCGGGCCTCAGTGGGGCTATTCCGTATTGGACCCGAAGGGGTGGCCGCACACTCTCATGAAAGCGGCACCGCCAATCCTTATGTGTGCGCTGATGCGAACGATGTCGAAGTATGGGGATGACAATGCACCTCGACTGGAAATGGTTCAAGTTCTCACATCTTCGTTTCTGAAAATAATACAGGAGGCAGTGGAGGCAAAGATAACGACCTGATCCGCCGGCATGCCTGTGAGTTTCTTTTCGCTAACCTCCGGACTCTTTGGCACATTTGAAAGAGTATGTCACATGCTGACCACGTTCACCAAAGATCCCATTATCATTCCATGCCTTGTCCCTCCACGCCCACCCACTTCCCCGCCCACTTCCCCATTCACCGTTCATTCACTGCCTGCGCCTCCGCCCACCGAAGCCGTAAAGACCAGTAGAGTATGTGTGTTCAAGCTCAGTTTCTCTGGTAGCAGTAAAAGTCCCGTCTTCGCTGTCGTCATTGCAGTACGTTTCTCATGCTTTGATTTGATAGGACCTGTAACCTGCATCTTGTTAGCTACATACTCATGAGGTACGGGGATGCTCTGTGTCAGCCAAGGTGAAGATCGGGGGAAGAGGCATATGTGCCGTTGATCTGTCAGCATCAGGCCGCCGGGCAGCAGCTGGGAAGAGGGTGCTCAAGATGCAAGGGATGCGAATATCTTGCAAAAATGTGTACATGTCTGTGGATACAAGACGTAAGCGGGATCTTGGATCTTGTTTACCAAACGACCGTCTCTGCATGTCGATACTCTCTCCTACTCTGTGACGGGGGTCAGCGATACCCATGCCTGACCACCAGAGCTGCTCACCTTCTACGACTATCGGCATCGCTGCCAGATATTGCTCTCCGTCTCTCACAGCCACCATAAACTGTCCCTTCAGCCACTTCCGATCCTCCTGCACCGGCGTTCTCGCACCATAGGGGTTCATCACCTTCAAGAGCGCCCAGAGATACACCGGCGGGCATAGCTCAAACAGCTCGAGCGGCCAACCCTTCGGGTCCAAGAAAGAGTACCCCGCCGTCGCATCTGTATCGCCCCCCGCGCCCTCCGCCGACCACGTCACCGCCGCCTTGGAGAACGCCACCACGCTCGAGTCGAGCTGCCCGTGCCGCGCCAGCATCAGGAACGGCTTCACGTCCTCCACATTCAGCGGCACCAGCGTCCGACGATAGTACTTGGCGACGTTGGGGAGGAGGGAGTTGTACAAGGGGCCGATGTCCCACTTGTGGGCGAACTCCATGAGGGTCCAGATGAGGGGGTAATCGAGTGACCGGGAGGTGGAGGGGGCCCATGTTTTGTCGCAGAAGTCAAGGACATGTCGGATGGTGGGGGACGTTTCGAATGTGGTATCCGAGAAAGACAGCCTGCGGCCCTGCGACTTGATAGCCTCCAGGAGCTTGGGACTACCATCGGGATCAGCTCACATCCTGTCTGCTTGTTTAGTTGGCAATAATGGCTCGCTCACCTGTTGTTGCGGAGGAGGGTCCTCGACACTTTGAACTCCACCTCATCCGAGCTCACCAGCACGTACTGAGCGCCGGTCCTGGCGAAGTTCCACTTATCGTCCATGGGTAATACTGAGCTCTCCCCTAAAAAGCGGGGTTGGTCAACTCATATTTACCCACATGATCCTAACAGAGAAGAGGTGCCTCACTCACGCCCATTACGAGGGGTTTTACGCGCCCGCATATCCTGCTCTGCCCTATCCACCAGCCCCAACACCACAGCTTTTATATCCTCACTCTCTGCAGGTATCGGCACGCGGTTCATCCCATAGTGCTTGAACGTCCTCAATAGTGCCCACATGTAGACCGGTAGGACGCGAGGGAAAGCAGCTATGTGCCAGCCTTTGGGGTCGAAGATGGAGTAATTGGTGCTGGAATGGAATTTGGAGTTGGTCGCGGCCCCGTACCAGCTGTGCCTCCCAGACTGGTGAGCAACGATATCAGCCCACATTTCTGTTTCCCCCTTCTCGGCTGCTATCATGAGTGGAATTAGGGGGAGTATATCGTCGAGGGGGCATGTCGGGGGGAGAACGAGGTACACGGAAGAGATGGAGTGGAGAAGCGCGTTGTAAAACAAGAAGCAGCCCCATTTGTCGGCTAGAGAGAGCAGGGTAGAGCAGTGGGCGAGGGATATCGCTGGGTGCTCAGGTCTCCATGTACCGTCGTAGAAGTTGAGAAGGCAACGAATCATGGTGGACGTCTCGAGAGCGGGGTCTACCATCTCCAGTATGTTGTCTTCGCCGGGAGGGGGGTCGCAGAGAAGGTCCCAGAAGACTTGGCTACGTCAGGAGCAGGTACGTCAGCATACAACAACTCAACGAGTCATTCATGTAGCACGGTCTTGCATGGCAGCTCACCTGGCGCACTGTAGCCGTATCTTTGGGACATGGAACTTGACCCCGTCGGAGCTGAGTAGAACACGATCCGCTCCGTGAGCCCCCGGGTTCCATTTGGAGTCGGTCGTGTAGTGTTGACGCTCTGGTGTATCTTTATCCGTCATGTGAAGAAAGTGGGAAGTGTGAATCAACACGAATGGCAATATGTGTATGTGCTATGTCATATAATCTATCTCTGGTTAAGAGAAGACCAGAGAGTAGATGATGATGCGGACGGTATCGAGAGTGAGGAGTGACACGCGCACGGGCACCTCCTTCTGGACGCAGGATGGAAAAGTGCCACACTCAGAATTGCCGCGAGTATAAAAGGGAGGGGGTGCTGCACTCATCCGTCCACTCCCCCCAGCGACTCAATTCGCCCACCATACAACAATCACCCTCACCTATCGCCTCCAAATCTCACTTGAACCCCCCTCCTTGACACCCTACCACCTCTCGAACCCGCAAACCTAGACGTGCCCAGCATCATCCCAAAAAAGAGATATCAACTCCCAAGCATCTCAAACAACCCAACAGCCCTTTGCACTCTCGCCACCCTCCCCTATCATTCACCATGTCCGGCCTCGCTCTCCCCAAGGCTCCTGTCACCGCCAAGGCAGGACCTTCTGGATCCAACAAGACGGATGAGCACCAGACACTCGAGGGGGAGGGTGAAGTCGCGACGAGGGCGCCTCAGAAGGCCGTTGCAAATGTGCCAGAGATCACAGCGGTGGAGGGACTTGTGCCGACCTTGCAGTGGGTATTATGCTCTTTTGCGTACATCCGGAGAGGTGGTGCTGGGCCCCCACGGTATGTAGGGGCTGGCAGCAGAGGGATGGACTGTCGTGTGGGTGGCAGGTCGGGGCGGATGCTACCGCCACCGTCCTCGCACCAATGTCGCGCCGTCGAGAACCCGTGGCAGCGCCCAGTGCTTGTCTCGTGAATGAGATAGTTTTCACGGGCGCTAACCGCGTTGCTACTGCAGAAACATCGTCGCCACTGTCAACCTGGACTGCCGTCTTGATCTCAAGACCATCGCTCTTCACGCTCGAAATGCCGAGTACAACCCTAGGGTGAGTCCATTGTCCTTATCTGGTATGCGGATCTTGGTCTGGGCTGACCATAACCTTGTCTTCGTCACATTAGCGTTTCGCCGCCGTTGTCATGCGCATTCGTGATCCGCGAACTACCGCCCTCATCTTTGCCTCCGGCAAGATGGTCGTCACGGGTGCCAAGTCGGAGGACGACTCGCGTCTGGCTTCGCGCAAGTACGCGCGTATCATCCAGAAGCTGGGGTTCGAGGCCAAATTTGCAGAGTTCAAGATCCAGAACATGGTCGGGAGTTGCGATGTCAAGTTCCCGATCAGATTGGAGGGTTTGGCGTTCAGCCACGGAGCGTTCAGCAGTTACGAGCCTGAGGTGAGTTGAGCGGTCTCGTGCCTATAACCTGTTATTTGATGCAGCAGCTGACTATGAATGTGTAGCTCTTCCCCGGTCTCATCTACCGTATGATCAAGCCTAAGGTGGTCATCCTCATCTTCGTCTCGGGCAAGATCGTCCTCACGGGTGCGAAGGTGCGAGAAGAGATCTACATGGCGTTCAACCAGATCTATTCAGTGCTGCTCGGTGCGTGTTCTCCTTGCGTTGCCCTTGATATGTAGCTGACCCAGTCTCTAGAGTTCCGGAAGACAACATAGCTGGTCAGCCCGCGACCACTCCCCTCATAGGAGTCATGCCGTCCGCGAGACCCCGGCATCCCTCTACTCTTTTGTTCCCTTCCGTCCTCTGTCGGTGTACCTTGTCGGCCTTCGGTGTAGGGCTTTATCAAGACTATCCCATCGTTGTCTATAGCCACTCCCCTCTCTTCACCCTCCCACCCGCTCTCCTTCTCCGCCGACCCCACATTGCATGGCCCACCTCCCTCACTTACGCCTATAACGATATATTTCCGCTCTGCCCGCCAAAGATAGAAGGCGATAAGGCAACGGGCCCAACCTATTCCCTCACTTCTGTTCGTTTAGTCAGAAGCTTGCATGTAGTCATGTTGAACCAATTTGGGCGTTGCTGGTCACTCTTCTGTGGGCGATAGAGGCTCGCCGAGCAGCCTTTCTGACGGGCTGATTGCACCCACTGCCATGATCAGGCCTGTAACGACGCGCCTGCTTTGACCTGTGTTTGCCCATCGCCGAGCGAGTTGTCCCTACACATGGGGTGTTTATGACAAGTGCAGCTCGTTGTCGCTGTATCAAAAGCAGTAGTACCCTTTCAGGAGCACTTCGGCGGGAGGAAGCTCTCATCTTCGCGTCGGGCAATGGCCGCCGAGGCAACGTCATCAGCTTGCGCGTCTCCACTTCGAGCAGCAGTTGATCGCCTTTCAGTTCTTTCGCTCCTCAATCTTCTCATACAACTTGACTCTCCCACTACCACTATCCGCCATGCAGCCCACCCACCTCATCATCCTCATACACGGTCTGTACGGCGACATCCACAACCTACACGCCGTCAAATCCGAGCTCCTTGCCCTCTGCGAGCCCCACTCGGCCAATGGCCAGACAGGCAGTGTTGGCCTCGACAACGATCGCAATCAGGGGAAGGAGGCTGGGAATGCTGGGAAGCTGGAGACAGTGATCTACCTACCCACTACTATCAGTGGGGCGAAGACCTGGGATGGGATCGACGTTTGTGCGCACAGAGTCGCGGAAGAGGTGAGTATTCTGCCGCTTACTTGTTGCTGGAGTACGAGGCCAGACGTAAACTACACATGGACAGAGTCACTGATGCTGAACGTCCGCCAGGTTGATAGAGAAATAGAGCGGCTACAGGATGAAGATCGAGATGTAGTAGGGTTCAGTGTGGTAGGTGCAACCTCTCAATGTGCCGTCTCCATCGCACTTCTGGCTGAGGCCGTGGATGACTACTGACACGCGCTGGTAGATGGGGTATTCTCTTGGAGGACGTGAGTTTCTATATTGAGATTGTTTTGGTCTGAGCTTGATTTGGGCCTGCAGAGAAGCTGATGCCGCTTCCAGTGATTGCCAGATATCTGATTGGACTTCTGCATGCCCGACAGCCCTCTTTCTTCTTACGGCATCGGCCAGTATCTTTCTCGACGGCAGCGACACCCGTGAGTCGTAGATAGCACAGTATGCCTCGCCGAGACCATAGCTGACATGTGACTGGATCAGCATCTTGGCGTCCTCAAGTACGGCACACGAACCAACAGCTTTGTTCACACTATCGGACGGCAGCTCTTCAGCCAGACAGGGAAGCAGCTCTACTGTCGGGATAAGGAGATAGAATGGGGTGGGAGAAGCTTGTTGGAGGCGATGGCTGATCCAGGTGCATCGTGTATCGATATCTGAGGCTGAGGAGCATCGAAATACACACCGACTTCAAAAGCTGACGATCTTAATTGCAGATAACATCTTCATCCAAGCGCTTCGCCTGTTCCCGAAGACGATGCTGGTTGCCAACGGGTGAGCGGCCCTCGCATTCCACGGCTGTCCTCGGTCATTCGGCTGCTAATGCTCGCCTACATCCCAGATCTCAAGATTTGACGGTACCCTTCCCCACGGCCACTATATCTCCCGTCGATCCATTTGCCGACCCTTCGCTCGTCGACATCGAGGTCGACGACAACCACATCGTCCAGTCCTACAAGGTGGTGCGGCCAGAATCATACGACCCCCTGGATGTCCCGGAGAACAATCTGGGAGAGGTGGATTCAGACGGCGAAGAGGTGACAGTGACGGTGAAGACTTTCAAGAGGAGAGCGGCGTCAACCGTGGGACCGGCGGGAAGAGTACGACCGATAGTGCCGCCAGTGCTGGTTCTGTCATCCTTGAGGTGGCCGTTTAACTATGTGAGTAGACATGGGTCGGCTTGATTTTTCTAGTATGGGACTAAGTAAGTCCCTATCTAGTCTCTACTGCTTCTCGTACCGTTCCTCCTCCCCATTGTCCTTGTCTACTTGTGAGTGTCCATCATCTAGCTCTAGGGGTAGACCGACTACTCACCGTTACTGGCGTAGGACTGTCATGTTCACCATTCATACATTCCAATCGTAAGATATGAATACCAGATCCTCTAGGTGTCACCCATCGCACGCTTGCTAACTCACTCTTGATCATCAGGCAACGACGTATACGCGTACATCAAGACGTCGTCGAGCGACGCCCCCTCCTCTCATCGACCTCTCTTGCATCTCTCGCATCTGCCGCCCCCTCCACTGCCCCCACTTCATCCCCTCTCCCCCTTACTCATACCCTACCTGTCATCGACTATCTCATCCCCTCAGACGGCACGTGCACCCCACCCATGGCCGACCCGCCACCCATGAGCTCTGGCGCGCCTCTGATACTCACCGCAGCCCAAAAAGCGATGATCAAGAACCTCAATGAGGCGATGCCGCAGGCGAAGAGGGTTATTGCGTGGTTCCCATGGGCTTACAATAGTCATGCCATGCTGATTTGTCGGTGAGTTCGATGAGTCTGAGCTGTTGCCGGGGTAGGGGGGAGCAAGTGCTGATGCAGGGGTGGACAGGGCGGCGTCGAGATTCCCTTGGCAAGAGGATGGACGCGGGGTTGTGCGGACCTGGGCGCGGTATGTTCATGAGGCTGGAGAAGTGGTGTGTCGGGCCAGGGGTGGGGGCGGAGTTGCACATGGGAACGCAAGATGATGCATTTGATTTGGATCTATAGAAGCTGTGTATGACGGTAATGCAGCTCGTGTGCAGTTCATGTGACCCTGGTAAGTACTGTATCTTCATAGCATCAGCGGTATGAGCCTCGACTTGCCACAAAAACAGGAGAGGATGGCTCCCTACGGCATCACTTCCGTCTTCGCCTTCAACGACTTCTTGGCAATACCAACCAGCTTCAAAAAGTCTTTTCTCAAGGTTTCGGCCTCAGAGATCAGAGGTCTCTTGACTGAGTCATACGGAGCCATGAGGCGTACAAGAGCCCAGAGGTACGCAGGGGAGGTGTCGGCAATGTGCCCTGCGGACCAACCTTTTGGGTCAAATACACTGTAACTGGCCAGTGGGCCAGGATCTTCCTTGTCGCTTGCGTTGGTCGTCGTGCTCCAAGTCCACGTGGCCACATACTGTATCGCATCAGCGCATATATCGGTGCGATCATATTGGGCTGCAAGTATGAACATGAGAGCTTTCCCCATGCCTGTATGAGAAGATCTGATGTGATCTTTCAATGTATGAATCATCAGCTCGAATACCGCTGGGCACTCTCATTTGTCGGCGAAGGCAAAGAGCCCCTTGCGGAGACCGTGGGTGAGATTGGCGATGTCAGGGAACCAAGACCCGTCAAGGAGGTCAAGGAAATGGCGAACGACGTCTTTGTTTTCGGCGGCGAGATCATCAAGAGTGATTACTTGAGAAAAGCCTGAGGCCATCGACGTTTGCTGAGAGGATGGGGAGGATGAGCTACTGTTGATGTCAGGCAGGAGGGAGGGACTGTTGAGAGCGTTGCGAAAAGCCACGCTGCAGTTGAAAAGTATCAGCAAACTACTGGAGTGCACGTTATTGGTCGTCGCATGCGATGTACATACCTAGCTGCTAGTAGATAGTATCTGGGGACAAAGTATCTGACACGGTCTGCGCTGATTATCAGGACAACTGAGTCGTCACCACAGCCTTTGGCAGCATCTGCTGTCCATTTGTCGTCGTCTTTAAAGTCCTCCGCCAAAGACTTGGGGGTGATCGTCCTTCTCTACCACCTCCTTCTTGCCTTCGGAAGTGGACGCGGTTGAAAGGGTATCACTCATGTTGCGTTGTGGCGTTTTAATGGTGCAAATGAGGAAGACGTTCTTCTGTCATCTGCATGATGCAAGATCATCGCTCCGTCCATGACCGCCGGCTCGAGTGTCGACGCGACCGAGGGCTTGGACGCGACCTGGAAACATTTCGAGTCCGTCGAAAAGCGTGCAGGCTGTGGTGGCTGTCCACGTCCACAAGTCACATACACCTCGATCTTCGATATTTCATCGCCCTCCCCCGATAGCCCAGTCCAGTAGTGGATTTCAACACCTCTCGCTACCCACTGGCAGCAATACTCGACACCGTCAATCTCGCGCCCCTTCCAGATCGCAGCATCCCGCGCCTCCTGTTCCAAGATGGTTCCAAAACCCAACGTCCTCCTCTTCGGCCTTGGCGGTATCGGCGGCATCTACGCGTGCATCCTCCAGCTCTCGGGCAAGGTCAACGTGCATGTTGTCGCTCGGAGCAATTACCAGCGTGTGAAGGACAAGGGCTTCCAGCTTGTCAGTACGAAGTTTGGGAGACACGAAGGCCTGCGGTTTGCTGGAGGTGAGTCTTTGCGTTTAGGAGTGTGGACCGTGGCTCGGGCTGTGTCGATGTGGAAGGATGCTGACGTGGGCCCCGTGCAGTGTGGAAGAGCACACAGGATGCTGCTGCTAGCGGGAACCAGTTCTCCCATGGTGAGCTGAGAGCCCTCGCGCATCTACCCACACAAGTCATCGCTGATCTCCCATCGCACTATAGTCCTCTGCGCCAACAAAGCCCTTCTCGGTGCCGCCCCTTCCCTCTCCGAGAACATCTCCCCCATCGTCTCCCCCTCCACCTCCATCGTCCTCCTCCAAAACGGCGTCGGTAACGAAACGCCCTTACATACTGCCTTCCCTGGCAACACCATCATCTCGGCGGTCGTCTGGACGCTCGGGCGGGTGCTCCCCGGGACGGAGGGCGCACCGGGGGTAGAACAGAGCGTAAGGGAGGCGCTAACTATCGGGGTGGACTACAAGAAGGGTTCGGACGAGGAGGCAAAGCAAGAGGAGAGGAAGAAGCTGGATGAGTTGGTGGGGTGGTTAGAAGCGGGAGGAGGGGAGTGCAATGTGACGGAGGATATCCAGAGCGAGCGGTGGGTCAAGGTGGTCTGGAACTGCTGCTGGTGAGTCACGCCTGTCCTCTCCACTATCTCTCGATGTGCGCTGACTCAAGCTGCACAGGAATTCTCTGACAGCAACAACCCGGCTACGAACCGGCCCGTTCTTTGACTCCACCCCCTTCGCCCTCCCCCTCTGCCGCGCGATAATGGAGGAAGTCGCCGCCGTCGCGAAAGCCAAAGGCCTCACCGTCCCCGACCACACTGTGGACCGGCTCCTCCTCGAGGGTACGAGCGTGCCGTACCCGGGCTTGCCGAGCAGTATGATGGCGGATAATCTGGCGGGGAGACCGATGGAAGTGGAGGTGATCCTGGGGACGGTGGTCAAGGAGGGGTTGAGACTGAACGTGCCAGTACCAACACTGACGACGTGAGTGACTGCTGTCTGTTGAAATCCTGTGCCGGTTGCTGACAAGATCGCTGCAGGCTGTATACCCTCCTTAAAGCTGTGGACTACCGGAATCTCAACCCAGACGTCGCTGCTTTATAGATCGGCACCCGCTTTGAATGAAGACGAGCGTACACTCGGGCCGAGCGGTACTCACTCTATGGCCCATACCGCCAATTATCGACAGTGTTGTACTGTCCATGCATAGGTATAACGTTCTATCTAATCATCTATCGACGACAACTTTGCTCTTGCAAGACTGACCATCAGCCCGTCTTCAAGCCTCGCCTTCACCGCTTCAAAAGCACTCTTGATCGTCTCCATGTCCGCCTCTACATCACCTCTCGCCATCCTGTCGTCTATCGTCGTCAACGCATCCGACGCCGTCTCGTCCATGACCGCTTTGAACACCATAAAGTCTTTCGCCAGCGCTTCGTCCACCAGATAGTCCCCGCTCTCGACCTCGTCCGATGTGGCAAAACGCTTTGCAAAGAACTCTGTTGTGTCTTTGAAGTGCTCGTGGAAGTCGTCCTCACTGAAGCCGGTGACCATGTACGTATTTGGGCTATCGGTCTTGACTCTGAACGATGTGATCGGGCCCTTTATGCCTGGACCCCCTCCTATTGTAATCCCATCTTCGGCCTCCTCACCACTGATCTCGAACCCCAAGTACGTCTCACCCATTGAAACAGGTCCATCTAGCGGAAGACCGACAAGATCACCCTGGGTGCTGTTGTGAGCGTTGTTTGCGTTGGTCGCAAACACCCTCACCCGGAGCGCTCGCGTCAAGTCCACCAGTTCCTTCTGGTAATGATGGATGTTTGTTGCCTGATGAAGCCAGTTCACCTCAGAGCTCGCCTTTCCCATCACACTCTCCGTCGCGGCGTCAAGGCGAGACTCGATGGTAGGCATCATCTTGTCTGTGTAAGTTTGCTTGAGCGACGCGTCTACCTGGCTCGCCCAGCGGGTGGCGAGGCCCATCGTCAAGCGGACCTTCTTCCGCGCGTGCACCGGGTCCGTCATCTTTGACACAGTCTGGAGGTTCCACCCCGGTAAGTCGCTAAGGGCATGCTTGTCATACATAAAGATGCTGCCATGCGCGAATATTGACTTTGTGCCGTTTTGAGAGAGGACGGATTGGACCTGCTTGTGTGCGGGTGGGTGGAACCACTGGTTCCCGGCGTTTGTGATCTCGCCTCGTTGGGTGAGTACCATTGAGCATGTTTCGGTGTGTACTATGCATTGCTTTTGCACTGATGGTGGGAGTGATGCAAAGAGGGTCGCTGAAGAGTTGTTGTGATATACGAACTCATCACCGTTCAGCCACTCCGAGAGCCTTGTTGCTGCTTCGGCGGTTTGACGCCCTCGCCTCTTTTCGGGATTCTTCCGGGGATCAGCGTCGTCTTCCGGCATCGCCCTCAAACCGGCCCCTTGGAGGACTGATACGTTCCAGTCGTTCCATGTCGCTTTCGTGCCGTCACTGAACTCCGGCATCTGGCCAAAGTGGTGCGAGAAGAGCTTTACGACACCGTCAAACGTCTCGGGATCAACGCCGTTCCTTTCAGTGGCCATGATCGCCGTCCTCGGCAGGTAGGTACTGCCTCCAGCACCCTCTCTTCGCTCAATCATCTTCTTCATGAGCGACTTGTCTCGCTGCTCGTCATCGTCTTCCCAGTCAAAGTTGTAGATCAAAGCGATGGAGGGGTCATACCAGGGAGAGCGAAGCTTGGTGTTGACCTCGTTGGATTCGTTTTGTATAGATGGCAGTAGATCGTTGATGCTTTGGACGGATAGCCCAAATTTGGTAGCCGTTTCAGCAATATCAGCTTCGGATCGGTCCTGGGAGAGAAGTTTGAACAGCTCTTGACGGGGAATCCCAATCTCTTCACGTGTTCCATCAGTGTGTGTGAGGTCAATGACAGCTGTGACATCTGGGCGATTGAGGCTAGGCGCCGATGTAGTTTTTGACATGATGGGAGTGTCAATTGGTGGATGGCATGTACGTCACGAGCAGCCTGCTGCATGCCAGTCTGTAGACTATACCGCTGCATATGGGCGAAACTGATGTCGTATCCGGGAGCCGACGAGAGTGCGCGGACTCAATTTTTACCTCTCCACGCTGCATCTTCCCTTGTGCTCGCATTGCCCGTCGGGGCTCTGTACGTTCAACTCCGATACATGCATCGTCGGACCATTCTCAAGAACCCAAGACATGGCAGTAGTCACCCGGTAATTATGGCCGAGGAAGTTTTGTAATCTTTGGATAGTCTTTGAATACATCATTTTGCTCTCTGTCTCGCTCACCATCATCCCGAGGCTGTCAAGTAGCACTCCTCCCTGTCACATTACCGGTCATCATTACGTTGGCGACAAGAGGGAGAGGCCATTCAGATGCCTCTTCCTATGCTTTTTGGGGGGAGGGGGCGCGTATCACAGACGTCCGCTGAGTTCCCGTTATCATTTGCCACCACTCTCACGACTTGCGCGCACACGACTGCCGCTGGCTCACTGTTCCTTTCTTAAACATGGATCCTTCGCCTGATTATCTCACCGTGATGACAGAGCTGCTTTGGCAAGGCCGCCGACTATGATCATACTGTATGCGAGTACATGGCTCATCTTGGAGCCTCCTTCGCTGTTTCAATCACGCTCTCGAGCGCTGCTGCTTCGTCGGTGGTCGTGCCCGTCGTGTCCCCTTCGATCGCTCCTCCACATCATCACCCCTCACCTACTCTACCTCTCGCCACTCGTTGCTGGGCGGGAATCGACGGCGTGCCGCTCTGAAAGAGGACTCCTTGGGCCTGCTAGTGGTGTTCATTTGGTCCTCTTCGTCACAGCAACGACCACCACACGATGGGAGGACGAGAACGACTACTTATTGCTCTTCTGCCCCTCGCGCTCTCCGTGTCTAATTTTCTCGCTCACGCGTCTCGTTTGTTCACGCGTCTCGGCGCGTATGTATGTAACTTGTCTCGGCCTCGCCCTCCACCATCCACCTTGCCCCGCTACTCCGAGGTCGGTAAAGCGAACGTAAAGAAGCAGCAGCGGGGGCGGCCGGAGCATGAATCAGGCAGAACCCGACTGAAGTGCTGACGTTGACGATCCCTTCCCCGCCCTGCCGAGCCCTGCGCGCGCCGCAAGAGGAGCTGGCTCAGGGCGTGGTTCAGGGTCCTCCACATGTTCTGTGCCTGACCCCCCCTTCGCGACTCACGAACGTGTGTGATGGAGCTCGCTGTGGACCACTCACGTCTCTCCTGAAAATTTCCCCGCCAAGCTGCACCACCGCCCGCACCACCCCCCGTCCCATGCATGCATCCAATCCTATAAGTACCGCCTGGTCGTGTGAGGCCACTCACCCCCCCGTCATCACCACCAAGCATTCAGAAATAGCAACGGCCAAGTCTCTCTTACTGCATCCATCCGCACCGTCTTACGGCCTCACAGCGCTCTTCACCAACGTTCTTGTCGTTCCGCCCACCTCTCCCGCCCAGGTGTGCTCTTTTTGGAACGACCGTGGCTGCTTCGCGAGAGCTTCACTGCATCCAGTGACGTACGTTCTTCCTTTCTATGCTCTGAGCGCAGAACACTCATATACTGACCCGCTCTGCTTCTCCCGTAGCTCCTCCCCCTTGCTCCACCAGGCAAACCAGCCAAACAAGCGGCAAAATGGCTCTCTCCTTCATCCTCCGCGGGGACAATGATCAGACCCCCATGATCGCCCCGGGCGATGCCCCCTCGCCCACCATCATCTCCCTCACCAACACCCCCGCCATGCCCCCTACCAACCCGTCCAACTCGTCCTCCGACGACGGCACCCTCCCCCCTCCCGCGCTCGGCCACGAGAAGGACCACGCCCTCACCAGGCAGCAGTTCAACGAGTCCCACCCGCTCTACCACGACCTCGCACCAGACGACTCGTACGCGAGCGGTGTCTACTGGGCGGACCTGCCTGGCGGGCAGCGGCGGAAATGGGTGCACGGCCAGCAGCACGGCGAGACCATGCGAGAAGTCAAGCACGTCTGGTCAATGTTCAAGGCCGACCCGCTCAGCCCGCTGAGAGAGTACTGCTCCCGCTACGTCATGGGCGGTTTCGGTATGTTCACCGAGGGGTACGCGCTGTTCTCAATCGGGAACTTGTCGGCGCTGTACAAGGCCGTCTGGCCGTTGTGCTGGAAGACCCACGAGGTCTGCGACTCGAACTGGATCGCTGCTGTGAGTTAGCTCCTTCTGCTCGTGACGTAAGACCAGCAAGTGACGCGTGTGCTGCAGGTCGACTACCTCCAGATCATCGGTATCATTGTCGGCCAGATCCTCGTCGGTATCGAGGGTGACTGGGTTGGCCGTAAATTCGGTCTTGTCCAGGATGCTCTCGTTATGACCCGTGAGTTCAAGCGTCGACTTTCTTCAAGCACGCTGGAACTGACAAACTCTCCATAGTCGGTCTTGTCATGCTCACCGCGTCGTGGGGCAACACCCTCGAGGGCTGGGTCATCTGCTACGGCTTCTCCCAGTTCTTCTACGGTATCGGTGTCGGCGGCGAGTACCCCATGACCTCCACCACTGCCATGGAGAGCAAGTCGGTCGCTGGTAGCCAGAGGGACGACAAGCTCCACCGAGGGAGGAACGTCGTGCTCGCTTTCCTCATGCAGGGTGAGCTGGCTTAGTTGCTCTGCATAGGATATATGGTAGCTGACAAGAGTGTTTCGCAGGCTGGGGTCAGCTGTTCAACCAAGGCGTCCTCATCGTCCTCCTCCTCATCTTCCACCACTCCGCCAACCCGCCTTACTCTGCCGTCTCGGCCCAGTGGACCTTCCGCGTCTCCTTCGCCATCATGGCCGTCATGACCCTCTGGCTCGCCTACTTCCGATTCTACAAGAAGAAGTACACCTCCGCCGCGCTCCGCAAGAGCAAGAAGAACATGCGCGTCAACCAGTCGGGCTACGACCTCGCGTCGCTCAAGCTCGTTGGGACCCACTTTGCCGGTAGGCTGGTGGGCACCACCCTCGGTTGGCTGTTCAACGACTTTTTGTTCTACGGCAACAAGCTGTTCGCGTCTACCTTCATCGGGATCATCAACCCGGGCGCCAAGGACAATGTGGTCACCACGTGGAACTGGAACTTGGTCAATATCGGTGTCAGCTTGGTGGGGTACTACCTCGCGGCGCTGTTGATCGACCACAAGCTGTACGGGAGAAAGAGGATGCAGATCGTCGGGTTCCTCGGCGACGGTGTGCTGTTCATGATCGCTGCTAGTGAGTTGGAACGAACTTTTTGGCGCAGTGGACCCCATGCTGACAAAGGTTCAGTCTGGTACAAGGAGCTGTCATCCTCGGAGCACATCAAGGGCTTCCAGATCATCTACTACCTCTCCTCCTTCTTCCAGCAGTTCGGCCCCAACTGCACCACCTTCCTCCTCGCCGCCGAGGTCTTCCCCGTCTCCGTCCGCGCTACCGCGCACGGCCTCTCCGCCGCGTCCGGCAAAATCGGCGCCCTCCTCCCCGCCATCATCTACAACTACGTCGACACCCGCACCCGATTCTGGATCGTCTTCCCCTTCGGCTTCGCCGGGCTCATCGTCACGCTCATCTTCATCCCTGACACCACTGGGCTTGACTTGCGCGAGCAGGACAGGTACTGGGCGTTTGTGCGCCAGGGCCGGGCGGGGGAGTACCACGGGATTGCGGTGCACCCGCGTCATATCTCGCTCTGGGAGAAGTGGGTGCTCAAGAGGCACTTGGCGTACGACCCTGAGAAGGACAGGATGCAGCGGGTGAAGGAGTTGAGGATGATGTTTGAGGAGAAGAGGAGGGCTATGGACGAGGAGAGGGAGCATGAGGAGGATGACATGGTGGAGGAGGAGTTGAGCAAGACTGCTTACCACCACTTTTCCAGTGAGCATCCATCTTCTCTATGACATTGGAAGCATGAGCTGACAAAATACCCGCAGACGAGAAAGCCACGCTCGAGAAGCACTCTGCCGCCTCGGCGCCCACCTCGCCTCGCACCCTCGTCGGCAAGGACGGCACCACCCCTACCGCACCCCTTTCCCCCCTCTCCCCCGCGACGGTCAGCCGTCTCACGCCTTCGCGCATGTAACACCACCAACCAGCAACGTACCATCATCCACCTCCATTCTTTTTAATGTCTGCATATAGTGTTCGATTCATCATCTTGGGAGAGCGAAGCTCGGAGTGTGTGAGGGGGAGGGGGACGGGGAGGTCCTGTGACAATAGATAATCATACAGTAAACATGCATAAATACTGCTAGCATTCCACGTTATCTTCTGACTGGGTTGCCACTGGGCTTCGTACTCTATGATCTACGCGGCAGCGGCCTCGGCGTTAAGATTCCTGTAGTCAACTGCCTTGACGATGGTGTAGATCCTGTTCAGACATCAGCTTTCTGTCCCATTCCACATGCCCCAACCTCAGACTCACGCAGTCAAAGTCGGCACCGGCACCCCCAACCTCTGCCCCTCCCTCACCGGCGTCCCCAGAATCACCTCCACCTCCATAGCCCTCCCCGCTTTGGTGTCCGCCATCATACTACTCGGCAAGCCCGGATACGCCACATCCGTGCACTGCTTGATGAGCTTGTCGACGGTGCCCTCGGGGACGGAGAGCCCCTTGGCGCGGGCGACGGCGGCGACTTCGTTCATGATGGTGTAGCACAGCGGGAGGGCTTGCGGGGAGGAGTCGAAGAAGGGCCCGGTTTTGAGGAGGGTAGCGGCCGTGAGGGAGTTCCTGTGCAGGGAGGTCAGATTGTGTCTGACCGAGGGTGGCAAGAGGGGTAAGAGAAGGGGTACGTACCAGCAGCAGTTCCAGATGACCTTGACCCATCGCTCGCTCTGGATATCATCCGTCACGGTACAGTCCCCACCACCAGCCGTCAACCACCCCACCAGCTCCTCCAACTTCTTCTTCTCCTCCTTCTTCTCCTCCTCGCTCTCACCCTCCTTATAGTCCACCCCGATGGTCAACCCCTCGCGGTTGAACTGCTCTACACCCTCATTGTTGGGGAGTACCTTCCCGCCAGTCCAGACGACGGCGGAGATGATGGTGTTGCCCGGGAAGGAGGCGTGCAAGGGGGCTTCGGCGCCGACGCCGTTTTGGAGGAGGACGATGGAGGTTGAGGGGGAGATGACGGGGGAGAGGTGGTCGGAGAGGGAGGGCTTGGCGTCGAGGAGGGCCTTGTTGGCACAGAGGACTGGCAGGAGCGAGGTCAGTGTGGCTTCGACGCCTTCTACTGAAGACTATCAAGCCAGACTCACCATGGGAGAACTTGGCACCGCTGGCAGCAGCATCTGCCGTGCTCTTCCAGACTGTGATTCGTCAAGTCAGCGCCTCATCCATCTCTATCCCGTCAACTTCCCGTCACAAGAACTCACCACCAGCAAACTGCAGCCCCTCGTGGTTACCAAACTTGTTGCTCACAAGCTTGAACCCCTGGTCCTTGACCTTCTGGTAATTGCTTCGAGCCACAACATGGACGTTGACCTGTCCGGAGAGGTGCAGGATGCAGGCGTAGATGCCGCCGATGCCACCGAGGCCGAAGAGGAGGACGTTGGGCTTGGAGGACATGGTGGAGGATGGTGTGTGCGGGTGGGCGGGTGTTGCTTGGGCAGGGCGGGGGGTAGAAGATCCTTGAGAGGCGAGTTTGATCGGGCAATGCACGACTTATACAGCAACAGGGGGTGAGTAGGACGGTCCGGAGACCAAGAACAAGGCTGTAAAACCAAGGCAGAGCATGAAGCCCATAGGGCCAGACGATACCGAACCCGGCAACTCCCGGCGTTCGGCACGTCGGACGCCGGTCCGGTCAGGCAACACCGGCACCAAGCGGCTCAGCCAGTCATCTCCTTGGAATTTGGGAGGTGGCTGGAGTGGCTCAAGTTATGTATAGCTTTGACCACTGCTTGGGGAGCAGTACATTGCTGAGTGCAACATATCACAAAGCAAAGAGGGCATCCAAGATGAGCTTCACGACGAGAGCAGCGACGACAGCAAGAGGCGCTTGGGCGCGGAGATGTGGCCCAGGCGCGTCGAGGACGGTCTCCTCGCGCGACCTCTCGAAGCGTCTCCTCTTATCTTCGACCACTACTTCTTTTTCAAACTCTTCAAGCTCTCGGAGAGCCGGCTTAGCTGTGGGCGGAGCGGTATGTCTGTCCCGCTTACCTCCACAAGTATTGGGCGCAAGCTGACTGTGACTGCAGGTCTCCTTAGCCGTCCTCGCGTACGCGCTCTCCAATCCTCTCCACCTGAAAGATGAGACTCTCGATCCCTCTCCACCCCATGAGCAGGCCACCGGCCGTGCACTCATACCCTACAGCGAGGTCAACAAACACAACTCAGCAGATGACTGCTGGGTGGTGATCGACGGTAAAGTCTATGACCTGACAGAGGTATGTAAATGAAGTAGTTCGTCGTGGCCGGGTCTGCACCTACATATACCGCTTGCGGGCAAGCTGACTTTTCCCCCAACTAGTTCGCAGAGTCACACCCTGGGGGAACATCACCAATCCACCGAGCAGCAGGCAGGGATGCCACCCCCATCTTCGCGCCTATCCATCCTCCCGGGACCATCGAGAATGGGCTGGATCCCAGCGCGTGTATCGGGGTGGTCGACCCTGCTACGCTGCCGAAAGTCGTGGACAAGAAGAAGGAGGATGGGGAGGAGAAGAGGGTGGAGCTGGCTGAGATCATCGGTCTGCCTGACTTTGATGTGAGCTACAGTTGGCCTCGACATCGCGGCATGGTGGGAGCTGACGATGGATGGAAACAGGCTGCGGCGAAGGCGAATCTGACGAGCAAAGCTTGGGCGTACATGTCCTCCGGAGCGACAGATCAGTATAGTGAGCTACCGGGGACTATTACACAAGGCATTCATCTAGCTGACACACCGTTTTTTCAGCTCTGGATTTGAACCGAAAAGCATTCAACTCTGTGCTCTTCCGCCCTCGGATCCTTGTGGACGTGGAGGTGGCCGACACCCGGACGACGATGCTCGGCCAAGAGACCTCTTTACCGGTGAGTCGAGCTGCCGTGAGGATCACTACTACAAGATTTCAAGCTCAAATGTGACTCCCTCACAGATCTTCATTTCGCCTGCAGGCATGGCAAAACTCGCTCACCCGGAAGGGGAGTGTCTTCTCGCTAAAGCTGCCGGGCAGTGCAACATTATCCAAATGGTGGGTAGGCTCTGGTGTGCTTTGAGACAGTTTATCCTCTGACACTCATACCTAATTCCCATATAGATCTCCACCAACGCCTCCGCCCCACTCCCCTCCATCATCGCCTCAGCCACATCCCCCTCCCAGCCATTCTTCATGCAGCTCTACGTCGACCGTAACCGACCCAAGAGCGAAGCTCTCCTCAAAACCATCAACTCCCTCGGCCTCAAAGCCATATTTGTCACGGTCGACGCGGCTGCACCAGGCAAGCGCGAGGCCGACGAGCGTTCTCGTGCCGAGGTGGAGGTGGCCAGCGGGATCTCGGGCGGGAAGATCAGCTCGGACGATAAGGGCGGTGGGATCGGGAGGAGCGTGGGCGGGTTTATTGACCCGAAGTTGAGCTGGAAGGATGTGGAGTGGCTGAGGGGGCAGACGAAGGCGCCTATCGGACTGAAGGGGGTGCAGACTGTGGAGGATGCGATGAAGGCGGCGGAGATGGGGTTAGATGCTATCTATCTGTCAAATCACGGGTGAGCTGGAAATCTCCTCGAGGGAAGTTCTAGCTGACATGATACATCAAAAGTGGACGAGCACTTGACGGCTCCCCGCCTGCACTCTACACTCTCCTTGAGATCAACAAGATCTGCCCTGAGATCTTGAAGAAGTGCGAAGTGAGTCGTAGCTTCTCAGCTCTCGATTCTCGTGAAGCTATAGACTCACCCGTTGCACCCAGGTTTACATCGACGGAGGCTGCCGCCGCGGTACAGACGTCGTCAAGGCTCTCTGTTTGGGAGCCAAAGGAGTAGGCATGGGTCGACCATTCTTGTACTCGTTGACTTATGGCGAGGAGGGCGTGGTACATGCTATCGAGAGTGAGTTTGTCGGTGATTGGATTCGGGAGACACAAGCTGACGCATGCACCACAGTCATGCGCGACGAGATTGAGACGACGATGAGGCTGCTTGGTGTCAACAGGCTTGACCAACTTGGTCCCCACCTGGTGAGTTTCGAGGCCTATACGATGGGACAATTTGGGATACCAACTGACAAGTCTCCGGCTTAGCTCAACACACGAGCTCTCGACCCTCTCGTCTTTGACAAGCCCGTGTGGGGGCCAGGGGAGAAACCTCTTTGATCGTGTCCTACTCTGCGACCGGGCACAGCTTATAGACCTCATGCATGCATGTTCTAGACCTATTTCATAACCTGAACACCCCTCGTCTACGCAGCAGCAGCCTGAAGCTTGGCGTTGAGCGCCTTGCACTGCGCCACCTGTGCGTTCATCCCTGCCAGAAGGATGGCCATGTCTCGGCCAGCCATGACAAACCTGCGTGCCAGGACAACCCAGACCATCAGCTGGACGTCGTATCGGGAACTTCACAGCTGAAACGCTCACCTAACATTACTGTATTTGAGCATGATCTCCTCAATCTTCGCGGGGTACGGCTCGAGCCCACCGAGACCGATGGTGATGCCAGCGGCGGCAGCAGCCTTGGCGATCTTGTCGATGGTGCTCATGAACTTCTCGCTGTCATACTCCTGGGGGATACCAAGCCTATACAAGTCCGAATGTCAGCTATATGGTCGACAAATCTGACAGATACAGGCCAGGACGTACTCCATGGAGAGGTCCGCACAGCCGATGAGAAGGCAGTCGATACCAGGAGTCGAAGCGATCTCTCTGTAAGCCTCCAGTTAGTTCCTGTTCGAAAACTCGTCACTAATACTGCTGAAGCTGGGCTCACTCGACATTCGCAACACCCTCCTCAGTCTCGATCATGGGCATGATCATAACGTTCTCGTTGACCACCTGGCCGATCGCGCGGTACCCGATGCCGCTGGAGTACTGGGTCATGGCAGTGACCATGGTGACTGATCGCTTGCCCTGTTGACCGTACAAGTCAGCTGGCGTCCTCGGAGCTTAGTAGGAGAGGTAGTGAAGCTCACAATAGGGGGGAACTTTGCTGCGTTGGCGCAGATGAGAGCCTCAGCTTTGTTGTTGACGTGGGGCACGATCACACACTGCGCCCCCGAGTCGAGACATCGCGAGATCCACTCCTGAGTGCAGGTGGGGACGACAACCATGGGGGTGATCCTGCGTGACCATTAGCTTTTCTCCTCTCTCTGCAAGGAGGGGACAAACAGCAAACTCACCCAACGTTCAAACAGCTGACAGCGATGTTGCTCATCGTCTCCATCCCGATGGCCATGTGCTCCATGTTCATCAAGATGGCGGTGTACCCTGCGCGCTTGGCGATCAGGGGCATCTCAACAGAGAAGGCCACACGCAGGCCGAAAGAGGTAGCGAGCTGCCCGGCAGCCATGGTCTGCTTGACGAGGTTCGGGCGGACGACCTCAGTCGCGAGGGCAAGCTGGGCCGGGTCGATAGCGGAGGAAGAAGACATGGCTGGTGGTGTTGGAGGGTGGTTGTTGGGGTTTCCTGGAGAGGTGGAGAGTATGCAGGGCGTTTTCTGACGAAGAGAGGGGGCTCATGACTGTGAGCAGGTGTGCGTTGTCTATTTCTATACTTGATCTGACGGAGATATGGCCGATAGGATTGACAGCCCATCGGATTCGCAATTCCGTTGTTATCTCCTGCTGAGCTGCTTCGGCGGAGGCCGACGGTCATCGGGTGCCTGGTCGGCCATCTGATTCCGCCGGTCGTGTGGCCAGCGAAGAGAGCCTTTTGCCAGCTCTTGCTTGCATGCATCTCGTTCAGCGCTGAAGGCTCATCGACAAAGAGGAGAAGCATCGGCTGGTAGCAGACGTGTAAGAACGGAGGGTGTATCGAAGAAAGACTGAAGTGCTGTGGACAGAAGAGGAGCGAGCTTTGATGCTCTCGGGCGGCGGGCCGGAAGCGCAAGAAGAGAAGGAGGGACAGTCGGACAGAAGACCCCTCCTCCCCCCAGCAGCATTCCAGATTCCAGAAGACGGCCATCCATGTCTTCTTCCCTCGTGACTATGTTTCCCTCTTCCCCCACTGTCAGTATGCATACATGCCATAATTTCAGATAAGATATTCACCTCGTGACCCTCGGCCACGCCCACCGTCGCTGGCGCTCTCTGGGCAGGGCGCCGCGTCCCCTGAACTTGGGCGATATTCGACATTTCGCGGCCCATATTCGACATTTTCTCCATTCGCAATGATTGGAACAAGCTGACTTCTTCGACATCTCCCAAAGGATTCGACAATTGCCTTGTGTGGCCGGCCCAGACAGGCGGGCATCCGAACGATTGGTGCAGGTATATAGGATAGACGGAGGGAGGGATGCATCTCCCATGACCTTCTCCCCCCCGCGACGCGCTCACCATGACAGCAGCTCCAAAGAAACCGAACTTCCTCGTGATCGTCGCAGATGGTGAGTCTGTCGCCTTCCTGAATCTTATGCTTATCGTGTGCCTCTTGTGCTGATCCTTCGAGGTAGACCTAGGCTTCAGTGACGTCGGGTGCTATGGATCGGAGATCAGCACCGTGAGTTTCATCTCCGCCCACGTTCGCGCTCTCAAGTGTGCGGGACTGGCCTGACACCCTCTGTTCAATAGCCCAACATTGACAAGCTTGCATCTCAAGGCGTCCGCTTCCTGGACTGTGAGTCTTGCTTTCCGATATCATTCGAACATTAGTACTGATCCTGTCACGCGTACAGTCCACACTGCGGCCGCATGCTCGCCCACACGCTCTATGCTGCTCAGCGGCACCGACAACCATATCACCGGGATGGGCGCTATGGCTGAGCACATGCACGACGAGGAGGGAAAGAAGTGGATCGGGAAGCCTGGACACGAGTGAGCTGCTCAGAGACGGCATGCCTCGTACTCCCTCCGGCTAGCTGACATCCATGGCTGCAGGGGCTACATGAACCGACGCGTCGCGGCCCTCTCGGAAGTCTTGCAAGATGCTGGATACCACACCATGTTGTCCGGCAAGTGGTCAGCTATCTTTTTCCTGCCAATGCTGTACTGCCATCATAGCTGACAACGTCACGTCATATAGGCATCTTGGCCTTGAGCCCGACAAGTCTCCCCACGCGTGAGCTATTAGAGCACCTTCGATGGCCAAGTGCGCCGAACCAACACTGACATATACACCCATCTTAGACGAGGCTTCGACCGAAGCTTCTCCATGCTCTCCGGGTGCCACAACCACTACGCCTGGGAGCCTCAGTTCGGGGACCGCGTTAGCCCAGAGGGAAACGAGTTGACCTTCAAGCACTTTGTCCCTGCCATCTACGACAAGAAGAACATGTACAGTCGCGACGGGGAGCAGTTCACCCCGTGAGTGGACCCAACATTGCTCCATACGTCATTAGGGATCGATGGCTGATGTTGGAGACCACGGCAGTCCTGCGAACTACCCCGAAAAACCTGGCGGCTTCTACTCTTCCGACGCCTTCGCCTCGGAGCTCATTTCGTACCTCGAAGAGCGCAAGACTACCGCCGAACTCGCCAAGAAACCCTTCTTTGGCTACTTTGCCTTCACCGCCCCTCACTGGCCTCTCCAAGCACCGCGCGAGGTTCGCGAGAAGTACAAGGGGATGTACGACGAGGGGCCTCATGCTCTGCGAGCGCAGAGGCTGGAGAGGATGAAGAAGATGGGGATCGTGGGAGAGGAGACGACGGCGCATCCGCTGATTAACCCTTTGGGGATTACGGAGTGGGATGAGATGACGGCAGACGAGAAGGCGAAGAGCGCGAGATCTATGGAGGCCGTGAGTGAGATGATTCGATGAATTGCCCGGAACGAGCCGTTAACCATCTCCCACAGTTTGCTGCCATGGTGGAGTGCATTGATACCAATGTTGGGAGGGTCGTCGATAAACTCGAAGCGGATGGAGAGCTTGATAACACTGTGAGTCCATGTATCTAGTCATTTGAGGTCGTGACCATGTGCTGACGATTGCAATAGTTCGTCTTGTTTATGAGTGACAAGTAAGCCTGAAGTATCCTGTTTGCCATCTCCTGAGTCATGCTGATGACTCTATCTCAGTGGTGCCGAGGGCGCATCCTACGAGGCCTTCCCCTTCTTCGGCGACTCCATCATGGAGGTCATCAACCACTTTTACGACAACAGCCTCGACAACATCGGCGAGCCCAACAGCTTTGTTTGGTATGGCTCTGCGTGGGCTCAGGCTGCCACTGCGTACGTCTACTGCTACCCCGATTGTCGATCGCTAGAGCTGACTCCCATCAAAGACCCTCGCGCCTCTACAAGATGTTCCCCACCCAAGGCGGAATCCGCGTCCCCTTCGTCCTCCGCTACCCTCCCTTCCACTCCCAACCCGCTTTCACACCGGGCGCCATCACCTCCACTTTCACCACCGTCATGGACCTCATGCCGACATTCCTCGACCTCGCCTCCATCACCCACCCAGCACCTGTTCCAGGGAAGACGGGCACATTCCGAGGACGCGAGGTGGAACCTATGCGCGGGGCGAGCTGGCGCAAGTGGATCGAGGGGAAGGAGGAGCGTCCTCACGACGAAGGCATACCTCAGGGGTGGGAGTTGCACGGCCGTGCCGGGATGAGGATCGGGGAGTGGAAAATGGTGTGGATCCCGCCACCTTACGGCCCGGGGAGATGGGAGCTGTTCCATCTGAAGAGCGACCCGGGAGAGACCAAGGACCTGGCGAAGGAGAATCCGGGAAAGATGGAGGAGCTCACGGCAGCTTGGGAGAAGTATGTGGCGGAGAGCGGGGTGGTGTGGGGCAACCCGAACTATGGGGAGGCGGTGGCCGATGAGATGGAGGATGCAAGGGCATGGATGAGCAGGCCGCTAAGGTGAGAGGGGAAAGATATGGCAGCTTGTACATACTCGAGGACGATCGATGTTCACAACTAAAATATGAATGGTATGAATGGAGAACATCTGTTTGCTGCATCTGGAGTTCTGGATGAGATCACTGGCAGGACTTGGGAGGAGGACTGAAGGAGCCACGCGCCCGCCGCCACGTTCGACCGCGCTGCTTCTTTGAGTTCTTTCGTGGCTGTTGGCCATCAATCCGCTTCCGCCTTTGTCTCTCATCATGATGGCAACCTTCGACTGAATCACAACATGAATGCCACCCCCGCTACCAATCTCACCGCCCTTCAACAAGTCGAACAGACAGCAACAACAGGACGACGACGACTGGCCGAAGACGCCGAGCTGACCGGAACTAAACGCCCATCTGACGCGTGTGCGCGAGGGGCATGTGGTCTGAGCTGATGATGTCGGGGGGGAGGGGAGGGGCGGGAGGATTGTTTGTGCTATCAGAGGGCTGAAACAGGTATGAACAGGAGCAGTGTCAGCACGAAAAGTGTACATAAGACGGGGAGATGGTCGCCCTCAGATACTGCTGCATCATACCCCCCTCCCTCTCGACATCGCCAGCCCCACCATAGAGGATGTTTGCGTCAGTAGCTCTTGCCGCTTTACTCGCTATCCCTGCGCTCGCAGGCAAGACACCTCTTGTCAAGGTCTATGAAGGCCCAACCTTCTTCGAGGACTGGGTGAGTTACTTTGCTACGTAGAGTATGTTGCTAGCGATCATCTCGCCGATGCTGACCGCTTCGATGAAGGACTTCTGGGGCAACAACGATAACACGACTTGGGGTAGCGTCTACGTAGGTCTTGGGTAGCCGTGCAAGCATGTGATGGACACTGACTATCGCTGGTCGTGCAGTATGTCGACCGTCCAACAGCCCGGGACAAGGGTCTCATATCTTACACGCCCAATTCAGTCCTCATCCGGGTCGACAACACCACCCAGCTCTCTCCCTCCTCTGCCCTCAACGCCTCCGCTCCCATCACACCCGACAGCCATGATGGGTACCGAGACTCCATCCGGATTGAGTCCAAGGACAACTTCGACATCGGCTCAGTGTGGGTCATGGACGCGCTGCATCTGCCGTACGGATGCAGCGTCTGGCCTGCGTTCTGGTCCTTCGGGAAGGAGGAAGGGTGGCCGGCTGGGGGAGAGATCGACACCTTCGAGGGAGTCAATAGGCAAGAGGAGAACTGGTTCACACTCCATACCACCGCCGGGTACGTTCATGCCTACTGAGATCCCCTGCGAGTCTAGCTGACACTGTCAATTAGTTGCAACATCTCTGCTGCTGAGCCCCCTACCTTCACCGGCGACATCCATGCCACAGACTGCGACTACACCAAGGACGGCTGCACCACTGTGGGCACGCCAGACTCTTACGGCCCCGGGTTCAACCAGAACGGCGGTGGTGTGTTCATCACAGAATTGATGGCCACGGGCCTTTCCATCTGGTTCATCCCCCGGAACAAGGTGCCCGACCACGTGGAGAATGCTGGGGAGAACGGGTTCTTGGACACAAGCCTGTTGGGGGTGCCCGCGTTCTGGACTGGTGGCGGGAATTGCGATGTTCAGGACATCTTCTCGAAGCAGACTTTGATCTTTGACATCACCTTGGTAAGTACATCCTGTCTTGATCCATATACCGTCGAGCAAGTGGCTGACGTCGTGTGGCTCGACTCGTAGTGCGGGCAGTGGGCTGGGATTCCGGAGATCTTACCCACGACTGGCTGTCCAGCTCTAATCGGCAACGCCACCTGCTACGACACTTATGTCACCGATCCCTCCAACTACGACGAAGCCTACGTGCGTTCATCTGCGTCTTCTAATGCACAATAGTTGCTGATACAGACGGTCGCTTCTCCAGTTCGAGGTCCGTTATGTTCGAGTCTTCTCCAACTCTAGTCAACCCGACGCCGGCCTTTCTATTGATGTCGGGGTTGGAGTCGATATCGGCGTTGATGCGGACGAGGGTTTGAACCTGGATGTTGATGTGGGGATCAACGTCGGTAGTGTGGGCGGAGAGGACGCAGCGATCGCGGAGGGCTTGCAGGCCCACAAGCGCCGCTCGCGCTGGAACTGAGAGGAAGTTGGACAGTGGGGAACTGCGATGTACCTTTCAAGGCGTGGACCACGTTCCTATAATAATGCACATGCACTTACATACAGTAGTACGCATGGTCACAGCAGCAGTTGCTCGAGTAAGGAGCTTGGCAATAAGTACTGGAGGAAGCACGCACTCTGTTGTTGGACCTCCACCACACGTCTCAACTCACCGCGCTCTCGGAGGAAGTCCTTGCTGCATTTAAATGACGATGCGAGCGGGGCACCCACCACGCCAGACCCCACCACCCACCAGCCGCCGCTTGCTCCCCGCCGAGAGCTCATCCACGTCGCTCTCTTCGGTGCCCGATCGTCACCGCCTCCGTATCGGCGCAGAAGGGCCGCGCATCCATGGCGACCGCGCCGTCGCCTCGGTGAATCGCGTCGACTTCTGGGTCGGTAGTTTCCTCCACTTTCCCTGAAATCGCAGCATCATATCGTTTTCCCGAAGCTGTACCGCAGTCTAAACTGGCTGTGAGCAACCTGAGAATTTGAGGATGCTGTGAGGTCTGACGTTCTGTTGTTTGGCTCATGCAGCCCCCACCGTGTCATCTACGCGGTCGCGTTGGCGATTCCAGGTTGCGCAGGGCTGCGGGAACAGCCTAAAAGGAGGAGGGCGCTGTCTATGGATCCCCAGAGTTTGCCGTCATATAAGGTGTGGGTAGGATCAGCAGCGTCTGCCCAACAGATCTTTCGCCCACCACGAGATATACATACTCTATCGCCAACAGCAGCATCTCATCGAACGACAGACATCAACAGGCAACAAACGTGATGAGCGCAATAAAAGCAACAGTTCTGGGGTTGGTCTTGGCGAGCGTGGGAGCTCAGGCGAGCACGCCGCTCGTGCGGAATTATGAAGGGAGCTCGTTCTTTGACCGTTGGGTGAGTGCATATCGGCCTGCCTAGAAGATCACAGAAAGTAGCTGACCGACTTCGGTTCCAAGACCTACTATGGCAACTACGACAACACCACCAATGGTGATGCCATAGTAAGCACCTTTCTCACTGTCGGACACACGCAGCAGCCCTCTGACCGTGCCGCACAGTACGCCAACAAGTCCGTGGCCACCTCCACCCCGGAGCTCACCTACATAACATCTGGCGGCACCGCCATCATCCGTGTGGACAACTCTTCTACGGTCGCCTACAACGAGAAGCGCGACACCATCAAAATCACGTCCACCGATACCTACCCGGTCGGCTCGGTGTGGGTTCTGGACGCGGTGCATCTGCCTTATGGGTGCAGTGTATGGCCGGCGTTCTGGAGTTATGGCGCAGGGGTGACTTGGCCCCAGAATGGAGAGATTGACACTATCGAGGGTGTCAACATGGGGTACTCGAATCAGATGGCGCTGCACACGGAGGACGGGTAAGTGCTCACGACTGTTTGCTTCTGCTGCACGTTGGCTGACACAACCGCGCCGCAGTTGCTCTATCACCACCTCTTCTTCGGCATACTCTGGGACTGTCAACGACACCTCGTGCTACTACGAGGACAACGACAACTCTGGCTGCGGCGTCACCGACACCGACTACTCCTCGTACGGCGCAGAGTTTGCCTCCAACGGCGGTGGTGTGTTTGTCACCCAACTCGCTGAGGAGGGTATCTCCATCTGGTTCTTCTCTCGCTCCGACATCCCCACCGCTATTAGCAGTGCGGACAGTGAGATCGACACCAGCAGCCTCGGTACCCCCAGCGCGTTCTGGGACAACAGCGGATGTGACATCGACAAGTTCTTTGGGGACCAGTCGCTCGTCTTTGACATCACCCTTGTAAGTCACAGTTGTACTCGTCCTGTGTATTGATCGAAGTGGCTGACTGCTCGATGTGTTTTAGTGTGGCGACTGGGCCGGTCAATCTTCCATCTTGGCTTCGACCGGGTGCTCCGCGTTGACCGGGACCAACACGTGCTACTCCACCTACGTCCTTGACGCTTCTAATTACGACAGTGCTTACGTGAGTTGAACCCTCTCGTGTCCGGTCTCGGCTCAGCGCTGACCCATGTTACTGCAGTTCGAGATCAACAGCTTGAAGGTCTACTCCAACAGCTCGAGCTCTTCCAGCAGCAACAGCTCCAGCTCCACGACGTCTGCGGCTCCTTCCCAGATGGCGACTGGACTGGGCCTGTTGATGCTTGGTGTGGCTGGTGTCTCGGTGCTTGCGGGGTTGCTTTGACGCGGATAAACGCGGTGGCCGCGGCAGTAGTCTGTCGCGTATGCGAACTTGATAGAAGTATAGAGGCGTCGGGGCCGAGCCCGGGCGCTAAGCCATAGAGTTGTTGGTATTGACAATGGACAATAACTGCTTAGCCAACCGTCAACCTTCTCGTCGTTACCCCGTACTGACCATCGCCCCTCTTTGTTTCTTCAACAAAGGGCAAAGGAGAGAGGACAGCCACACTGACTATACCGCAAATTATATTATCTGACTGGTTCGGATCCTTAGCGAAGAAGCCAGAGCGGGTGGATCATGTCACAAGTGTACAATCCTTTACTTAATGAATGGACGCCTTCCCTTGAGCTCCTATGGCGGAGACACTAATGTACAAGGATCAGAACTCGAATGGTTATTGCATACACAAGGTCTGCAGTGTTAAATGCTCAGCTTCACCGTTTCTTCGATCCCTCACTCCCCGCAAATCGTCAACGCCGAGATCATGTCTACAAGTAGCCGCGCTACCACACCTGAGCAAGACACCGCCAGCCATTCCATCGGCACCACTCGCGCATCGCGAGCCGCTACTGCCAATAGAGAACATATATACCGTGACTACTATTACAAGAATGCCTACGATCCGGTAGATGAGTCTCTCAGGAATGTACCTGGGAGCGCCCGCATGGAGACCTTCATCTCTAAAGACCCGGACAATGCCCCGTCTGCGCTTCTGACGATCAAGCACACTGCGCAGGATGACGCCAGAGTCATGGCGTATCTCAACGGAACGTTTAGGGGAAAGAAGAAGAGAGACCTGTCTCTTTTCAGTCTTGACAACAATGCCACAACACCGACTTTTGGCCGAGAAACTTCACATAAGAGGAGGCTTCTCAGCAGGCGAGACATGAAACAGGAAGAAGTGGACAGAAGCAGGTCAACAACCCAGCCAAGCGAGAGTAAAGAAGATCTCTACGCAGCCATTCCCGTGTTCCAAAACCGTCGTGCGATAGTAGACGACACGGATAGCGAAATGACTGACGCAGAAAGCACTATCATGGTCGCCCCGGAGTCAAAGAAGGCCATCACTGGGAGGATGGAGCCTTACAAGGACGGCCGTAAAGGGGGAATGTTTGTCGTTCAAGCGGATTCTACAGTTGGGCCACAAGACAGAGCAAAGCTGTTCGGCATAAATAAAGATCAAGAGTTCGTTAACGCCATCTCCACCAAGCCACACGACCAGTGGAGCACGCTTGTGGGCGTCAGGCGCCGGGGCCATGAAGAGGATCAGTCCCGCAGCGATGCGAACACGGGCAGTGAGATCTTTGTCATTCGGGGTAACCGTGCGGTGACCAATGAACACAAACTCAATGAACTGAAGAGTATGATTACTACGTTTGACAAGGAAGAGCGAGAGGCCGCTGAAAGAGAGCTGGAGAAGGCAGTTCTCGAAGAAATTGAAGAACAGAGACGATTAGATCAAGAGCTCGCTGATATTGAGATCGTTGAAGGTGCCGAGCAGATCGTCAACTTCATGTACGACGAGGAGGCTGACAACGCCGAGAAGACGATCATGGGAAGAAGCAACCTGCACCCCACCATCTTGTCGCTCACTCGAAGCACGGATGACCAAGGTCGACCTCAAGTGCTCATTCATTCCAGGGGTCCGAATAGGACTTGGGTCCTGCAGGAGACTACCGCGACACTAAATGCGTCAGCAGCCGCCACACCGCTCGAGATCTTTTCGACACCGGGGCCCATGCCATCAGAGTACGAGCAGCAGTCCCAGCAAGACGTTCCTGCGATGACCGCTCAAAGCATGGCCAGTCCGGCAACGCCTTTCGGCCATGGTATAGTGCAGCACCATGGTTCTTCTGTCCGGTCTACAATAGCTCGCGACCCCTCTCAAGGGGGTACGATGGTGCAAAGTCCCAGTTCGGACCAAACGTTGTATTCTGCTCTCACCAATGGGGGGTTCCCAACAAGTCCTGTTGACCGCGTTCTGTGATGGTTCTCTTCTTGAACGAACGGCAAGTGGAGGGTTCTATGTATGGTACTCGGTACATAATGGTATGTACATAGCATATGCAGATATATCCATCCCATGCTTCTTGATAAGTCTGAAAAGTGGTGAGAGAAGTATGTGTAACAACCGAAAATTGTCGGAATTGGCAGCGTGATGGAGTTGGTTACCATATCTGTTTAACACCTTTGTGCGGGCTCGACTCGCTAGGTAGCACAGAAGGTCGGCGGTTCGAAACCGTCCGCAGTCAGTACCCTTTTTGCTTCGATTGACCAGCTTGGGGCACGAGGGATCGGTACGAGGAGCAGGTTCGGTAAGAGACGCGCGCGTGGTGGAGGAGCGGGGGTCCGTGGGGCGATCGGCCGCATCAACGGATCGTTTTCTTGGGCGCAATGCATGCGCGATGTTTTTGCATATTAGTGGGTACCATTATAGATCGTATGCATGAGGGAACATGGCGAGGAAGACAGATGTGACGAGTGGCCGAGATGAGTGGTGTGAGAGGAATGAAGGCGCGGCATGTGGCTGTGAAGACCAGACGTGTGTGTGCCATCATCCGTATTCATTTGATGCGTTCTAGTCTACTGCTATAATCGTACACGTTCCCCCCTTGCTACCTGCCTGCAAGTAATGTGCTATATCGATCCAAAATGAGTAGTGTGTGTCTGTATCGTACACTTTTGTCCCGGTCCCGCTCCTTCCCCAAACCCCCTCGAAACGTCCTTCGTGCCCCACTCCCATGCCCTGCTCCTATACCACCGGCGCTGCATTCTCCCCTTCAAGCACCGCAACCGCCCGCATGTACACCGCAGGCGGGTACCCCCTCTCTTCCATCCTCTTCAGCACTAACTCCGCATTCTCCCTCGTCCCGTGCTCCTTCTCCGCCCGGATCATCGTCTCGTAAGTCGACGGCTCGCGGTACACCACATCGCTCTGCCCCTCCGCCCCTGCCGTCGTCGTCGTCGGCTTGACGTGGCCCGACGAGGTCAGCAGCGCCGGGTGGTTGTTGGGCGCCGCGACGCCCGCGACGCTGTCACCCATCGACTCGAACACCCCGCGCGCCTTGTCCATCTGGCCTGCGGCGGCGTACCCAGTGATTAACACGTTGTAAACGTACGCGGTGGGCTGGATGTGACTCGACGCGAGCATCTCCGCGTGTGCGCTCTCCATGCCATTGATATCGCCCTTCCTGGCAAGCACGCCCAGCCAGCTCTCCCAGACCACCGCGTCCTTGAGCACGGCATCGCCCTTCTTCAAGGGTACGCTCTCAAACACGTGACGGGCCTTCTCGAACGTCTCGGGGTTGGCGCCGTACGCCGAGATGAGCGAGGCGTAGTGCGTGCCCTGGACGCCGACCTTGCGGTTCGCGACGAGCTGCTGGAAGGTTTGTTCCATGGCAGGGAAGTCGACGGGGGCGAGGGTGCCGTAGGCGTCGAGGAGGAGCTTGTAGGTGTGTGCGGAAGGGGGGACGCGCGCGTGGAGGAGGGCTTGGTAGTAGTGGAGGACGCGCTCGCGGTTGGGCTGGGTGTTGAGGTAGAACTGCATCATGGTGCTGCGAGGTGTCAGCGAGGTTATGGGTAGGGGAGACCGGGCGGGCTCACTTGTAAGGGGGAACACGAGCGCGGAAGTTGCGGCAAGACACCATCTCTTCGAACAGCGTCTCTGCGGAAAGCGCGTCGCCGACCTTGCAGCATGCGTTCTGTTCTCACGTCAGCAAAGCCCCAACCCAACGACAGCACAGACATGACTCACGATGACAGCACCATACGTAACACTGCTCGGCTTCATCTCCGCCTTCAACCTCGTAAACAGCTCCAACGCCATCTCCGCCTTCCTCGCCTTGCCCAGCTTACTGATCATGGTGTTGTACATGAACAAATGCGGCTGCACGCCCCTCGCCATCGCCTCCTCCCACAACTCCCTCGCGACCAGCGCATCATCCGTCGTATCCTTGCTGCTCGCAATCATCGTCGCGTACGCATCCGCACTCGGCGCGAACCCAGCCTCAACGATGCCCGCGCGGTGCATACCCGCCTCCTCGAGGTGCCCGAGGTGGCAGCACGCGCTCAGCATGGCGTTGCTGATGAGGTACCAAGTGTGCGCCTGCCCCGCGGGGGGCACGAGCGTACGCAGCACGACGTTCGCGAGGTCGTACAACTCGCGCACCTTCTCCTCCTCGTGCGCTCGCGCGAGGTGGTCCATGAGCGCGAGCAGCGTCGTGACGCGCGGGACGTTCCCGCCGCGGCGGAGACCGTCCTGGAGGATCTCGTACGCTTGCAAAGGGGTGAGGGTCGGGTTGTGTGCCATGAAGCGCTCGATGGAGTGCGTCCATGCGGGGGAGATGACGAGCTTCGGGTCGCTGGATGGGATGGAGGTGGCGTCGGTAGACTCGGAGTCGGGGGCAGAGTCGCTGCTGGGGGACTCGGCTGTCGCGGTCGGGGAGGCAGGCTCCGGCGCTGGGGGGGTGACCATCCCGCGCGCGGCATCGCCATATATGGGCTCGAGGAGCGCCACCGCGCGCTCAACGCCGAACCGCCAAGCAAGCAGCTCGACAATCTTCCCGACCATCTTGTTCTCCTTGACCTTATCGATACTGTTCTCCCCACCCACGGGGTAAACCACCGCGAGGTCCTCCATGAGCTGCACGAGCACCGCGTCGAGCTCGCCGTCCATCACTTGCTCGTGGGGGATAGTCGCGAACGCCTCGATAAGCTTGAACCACAGCTGGTTATCCACCCTGGGCTCCATCTCCACACCGTTCTCCATCCGCGGGGCCAGCACCGCCCCGGGCGCCCTGTTCCCCCGCTCGACCGTGTACTGCTCCACGATCAGCTCCGCCACCGTCCTCGTGACCGCGACAGACCGGCGCGCCCACGCCTCGGCGAGCTCAAGACGGAGCCGCAAGCTCTGCTTGACGGCGTGCTTCGCCACGAGGGCGGCGGCAGTCTGCGACCGATGCATGTACTGGTTCGAACCGACCGGCTTCACCTTGCGGATCACCGCCGGCGCGAGGTGCTCGTGGCCCAGCTCGATCAGCCCAATCGCATGCCCCTGAGCAAGCTCGGGGTCGATGGTGATGCCGTTCATCTCGATACACCGGCCAGCGTACGATAACAGCGCGATACGCTCCGACTCGGGGAGGTTCGTGCCGCCCTGCGCGACGGTCGCGACGAGGAGAGTGTAAACCCGGCGCACGAGGCCCCAGTCGCTCGTGAGCTCGACCTCGGTCGCGGGGACGCCCGGGTACTCCCCAAACAGCAAGCGCGCCGCGTCGAGCGCGACAGACGGGTTGAGCGGCGCGTTCACAGGCTGCCTCAGCGCAAGCGCCTGGATCACCGAGGTGACCGCCTCCCTCGAGAAATACCCGTACTCCATGCGCGCAAGCACGGGGGACGCAGCCAGCTCGGTGTACTGCGCGAGCGCGGTGTCGGGGTCGCCGTACACGGCGAGAGCCTTGATGAGCTCGCTGAACGTCCGGGGCTTTGCCGCCGGCGCGCGCGAGTAGTCGGCGTCCTCGCCGCTCTCCTGGCAGTACGCCGCTGTCGCGACCATCCGGTCAAAGATCTGGCGCGCGCGGGCAGTGTTGCCCGCGCGGGCGAAAGAGACGACGGCAGCCGTCCACACCGACGCCCTCACTAACTCTGCCTCCTCCCTCGTCCGCCTCAGGCCGGGCTGCCCCTCCGCCTCCACCGTAAAGTTCTCCCACAGGTGCGCCACCGCGCTATCCGTCCCCACCGTCCCGGCCTCGAACTGGTCCCACAGCGTGTTGAGCGCCGCGCGGTTCCCGTAGAGCCCGTTCGACAGGAAGAGGTACTTGGTCCAAGGCGTGACCTCGTGCCCTGCCTCCTTCCCGAGCTCGATAACGGCCTCGACGGTATCCGTCTTGGGCTTGCGCGTGGCCACGACCCCGAACAACAGCTCCTGGAAAAGGCTCCCCGGGAACTCGCGCGCCATCCCCATCCCGGCAGACGCGCGGAACAGCTTGAGAGCGTTCTGCAAGCTGTACTCCCGGCGGTACTGCTCCATCAGGTCGTCCCGCTGCGCCTCGTGGTACGCGTCCCACGATTCATCCTTGAAAAGGCCGCTGCGCCACTTGCCCCATTTCTTCTGCTCCTCCCACGTGCGCGCGGCGTCATTCACCTCCACCTCGCGCCGGATGAGCGCGCGCATGACGCACTCGTACGTGGTGCTGTCGGGCAAGAGCCCCTCTGCGAGGATGAGGTTGTACATCTCGAGGATGGGCGCGACGGTGCCGTTCTTTGGGCGAGAGGCGAGGACGGCCTTGAGGCAGGCGTTGAACCCCTCGAGCGAGTAGCCGGAGGGTAAAGGGAGGACGGAGGAGAGGCCAGAGTCGGTTCCGAGCCCCGGGGTGCGCGGGGAGCGGTAGTAGTCCACGAGAGAGTTGACCGTCTCGGCGTGCTTCTCCTCTACAGCCGTGCCGATCGCCTCGATAATCGCGTTCGTCCGCCTCACATCCTCCTCTGATTCACCCACCTCACCCGCCTCACTCTGCCCCGGCGTCGCAAACAACAGCGCATCAGGCGGGCTGTCGAGCGATGGCCGCTCGACAGCGGCGGTACTGTTCCGCCTGACCCCGCCGAGCCTGCTGCCAGCGCCGAGGGGCATGTCCACCCCAGCGAGGTCCATGAGGACCCTGTTGGGCTGGCCTATCACGCGGACGTCGGAGGACGAGCCGGCGACGGCGCGCCGCCTCGCTGGGGAGGACGCACGCGATCGTGCGTCCGTCGACATTACCCTGGCTCCGCCAATCTGGCGAGCCCCCTCGCCACCGCCGAGCTGCCACGCCCCAGCCTCCTCCCAAGGCTGGTCGTACGCTATCCCCCTCCTCCCCGGACCCTCGCCCTCAACCTCGCCATCCTCAATCTGCACGACGCTCACGCGCCTGCTGCCTTTCCGGCCCTCGATCTGCGCGCGGACTTGACGTCCGGGGGAAGCCTGCTCGAGCTGGACAAGCTGGGTGCGCTTGGACATGCGGTGTTGGAGGAGGAGAGATTGCTGGGCGGCGAGTTCATTTTGTTTCTTTTTCTCGTCGTTTAGCGAGGCAGAGGGGTCGACAGAGGACTGGGATAAGGAGAGGAATGCACGCGCGTGGCCCTTTGGACGAGATTGTCAGCTGCTGTCCTACCGTGTACGCCAGCTGATCGACGAGACTCACGGTGTAGCCACCGCCAGCACCAGCACCACCGTTATACCCCGCAGACCCCGTGTTCCCATTAGGGCTAGTGTACGACCCGCCTGGGAGGTTGCTGCCCTGCGCGACGAGGCTGGTCTTGCCACCGTTTAATGGGAGATGGTGGCGGAGGGCGTTGGAAGTGAAGTAGTCGGGGGGGAGGGTATTGGTAGTAGTAGCACCACGGAGGAGGGGACGGAGATGGAAGCTGTTTGCAGGGGGTCAGTCATGGTCTTGGGCTTTGAGTATGGCTTGAGCGTGGCGAACGTACGATGACTTGAAGAGAGCGGACATGGTGGATTGTTAGTAGGTGGTGTGTCAGACGGGTATCATGGCCTGCTGTGGCGTGAGTGTGGATATCCCCTTGCTGCTTGCTGCTGTTGCTTCTTGCTGCCTGCTTCTTTATAGAGAGACCGAGTCGAGTAGATGTATGCCCAAGAGACCTCTGCCGGCGCCGACAAAGCCTCTCAGACAACTTTTCCCGCACTCGGCACAGCGGACAGCGGAACCAAATTTGATCCCGCCACCCGCCCCGCACCCGCGCCCGCCCCCGCCTCCACCGTACGCGTCCTCCGACATCTCCCGAGGGGAAGGCTTCTCGGCGCTTCCATCCGACTTGCTCCGCGTTCATTCACCGTGGGCGTCATCTTCTCTTGCAGCTGACGAGAGATGCGAGAGGGTGACCCAGTGCAGAGCGTGACCTTGGACAGTTCACCGGCAATATGTCTAGCCTGTGTTAGATGGGCTACGTATACAGAACAAGCCGGTAATCGACATGCGAGACGTTCGACAGCTGACACAGGAGAAACCGTACCGAAAACGGTTGGATGTGGGAAGAGGCGTTCACATGTGGCCGTGGACTGATACACGGTAGCATCGAACATCACAATGGACTCGTCAAACCCTTGTGATTGGCTTTGACTGTCACACCGTGCATCTCGTGTCTTAGACCGTCTTCTTCTTTGGCCGCTCGTGCTCGTCCCCGGAATACTCGCTGCAAGTGTGCACTACACATTTCAGCCTATCCTTCTCGAACGAACGTATCACTACCGGTCACCGCTGCGAACAGACCATAGCCATCCGCAACCTATCCCGTAGTTGAACCTCTCAGCACTTCCTTTTCCTGTCAAACTTCACGCCCCAAAGCACTCACATCAGCGTTTCGCTTCTATGATTCTACCAGCTGAGTCCAGTCGAAAGGAAGAGCGGTCACGCCACCAACCTTTACCCCGACGGAAAGTAATCAATGTGTGGTAAAGAGAAGAAGGGGTACCGCAGGTGAGATGTGAGCTGGAAGATCAATGGCGCAGCGACGGGCTTGAAGACGGGTGCCGAAGCCGGGGCAGCGGCAACGGGCGCAGATGCAGCGGCTGACCCAGGAGCCCGAGGGGCCCGTCGTGGATAGCGGGGAGATAGCATTTCACACCGTTGTAGAGTACCATCTCTCGCGCCCGTCGGGCTCCAGTAGTGTCAGTCACTACCTCTGCGCCCACTAACCGCCGGCTCCCGCACGTGTCTTTATGGGGGGTAGAGTGAGCCAGCGGACATACCGTACTACTTGTTTGAGCCGGATGGGCAGTTAGTCTTGCGAAACGCCCTCCGTCTCGAGCTGGCTTACAATGCGCAAGGCGCAATGCAGCGAGAGTGAGACGTCTAGCCGGCCGCGCTTCGGGTTTCATCAACTCATCAGGTATTCCAGTGAAGAGATGAGACAGGGTGAGCTGTGGGATCTGAGGGGTTGTTGGGTCAAGTGGGTATCCAGACAGGGCAGGATGCATGTGGGATGGGTAGACACGACACGCTGGTACGTAGAAGATTCTGTGGGGACAGTTGGTGTCAGTGATATCCTTCGATTCTGTCAAGCCGTCTCTGCCGCCTGTTCGACCACTTCGACCCCGACCCAAAAGTGGTGCAATAGCTGCACGACGCCCCGCCATGGCCAGACCCCGCCAGCCCAACCTGCCTACCGGCATCGGCACCGCCAGCTGCACCAGTCCACCCCTACGCCCCCACCCCACCCTACCGCACCCCCACCCAAACACACTAAACCCAAACTCACAGATATCATCAATATCAGCCTCCTCAAACTCGATCCCACCCTCCTCATCATCCTCACCCCCAGCCTCCTGGTTCTCCACGAGCTGGAAGTCCTTGAGCTCGCCGTACGTCTTGAGGTTTCGCGCCTCGTCGGGCGTGTAGCGGTGGATGACGTCTGCGCGGTCGTCCTGGAAGTCTCGCAGGGAGATGAGGATGATGTCGCCGACGACGATCCACACCTTCTTCCTCATCTGTCCTCGGATCTGGGCGAGACGGTTCTCCCCGTCCTGGCACTTGGCGTCTATTCTCCCGTTACCAAGCATCTTGACCACCTGGGCGTACTCTGCAGGCGCGTATACTCCTGTCAGCCCCGTTCTATCCCCTCAAGATCGCTCCTACGGCTGGTGGCGGTCATCCGATACAACGACATGCGATGCCCAGCACGAGCACTAATCCCGGGGGCAGGAGAGAGGAGAGAGAGCAGAAAAACGCACCCTGGCCATCCTCCTTGAAGATGAGCTCTCGCTTGTTCTCCCCGTCTTCCTTCTTTCCTCGGCGGTTGTTCTTGCCACCCTGTGTTGCGTGGCCGGGTCACACGCGGAACGCGGAGAGAGCGTGTTTTGGCGTGGCGTGGAGGTTGTTCGGTACAATGGCGGGGTGGGGATGGATGGGAGTTGATGGAGAGGGGGGCGGAGGTCAGTATAGGGATCAGAAAGAGGGAAGGGATGGGAGATCATCCATTAATGCCAACATACCTTTCCCTTGTTCTACACATGGAAAAAGTCGAGAAAGTCAGCATCACCATACCGTCCCGCCGCCCCTTGCCAACCTCGACCACTAACCTTGGGCATTGTGAGTAAGTTGTCTGTGAGTAGTGTAGTAGTAGCTGTGCTTGCTGTCTGCCTGTCTTATCTGGCAGAGGGGGTTGCTGTTGTTTTGGCGGTGATGATGCAAGAGGCAACTTGAGAACGAGCAACAATCCTCTCGAACAAAGAGCGTGGCGCACGCAGGGAGAGTTTTCAGTCGCGCGCCTACTGGGCGGTTTGACGTCACAGCTGCATGAAAGAGGTTAGGCACGCAGACGCGCCTGTCCACATAAGCGTTGTCGATGGCCATGTCTTCAAGCATTCAGTTCCGTCGAAGTATTGTTGAAGTTGTCAGCATTCCTTCAACAACTGCTTCACTGGAATATACAGCAAACTCGAGGGCAAAACCGCCCCCTCAACTTCAATGCCACCGCTACCACCCGACTCCCCACCCTCCCCATCAGCAGCCGACCGTCCCCGCCCAACCATCGCCGACATCTCCCTCCCCCCCCGCCGGCCCTTGCGCGACGGGACCTCCTCTTCTGCCTCGTCCGCCGCTGGCTCGCGCGGGCGGAGCAGGAGTGTGGTCAGTGGGGCGAGGAGTCGGAGTGGGAGTAGAGGGAGAGTGGGAGGTGGGGTGAATGCGATTGTGGAGGGGATGCTTGCGGAGGCTGGAGGTGGGGTGGGGGCGGAAGGAGCTGGAGTAGTTGGAGGAAGGGAGGTGACCGGAAGGGGTTATGGTCTACCTGTCTTGAACGGCCGCACAGGGATAGCATCGGGAGCAGGCGCAGACCCAGAGTCTGACTCAGACTCTTCCGGCATCGTAGCCATCTCCCCAATCCACCGTCCTCTTCGACTCCCCACCGCCGCCGGGTCTGCACCTCCTCGTCATGGCGCTGCCATCGCCACTGCCCGCCGAGGACCCCGTCAAGCCGCCCACTCCTCTTCCTCCGAAGAAGAACCCCTCGGTCGCCGCTTCACTGCTAAAGAGAAAGGCAAAGGCCGTGCGGTGCCCGAACCTGCTATCGAGATCGGGTCGGACAGTGATACCCCCTCTGGCTCTGCCCGGGGATCACGCGCTGGGTCGGCCTCGGGTGACTCTGTGGGAGGGCTCGCCACGCCGGGCGCATGGGTGGAGGGGGATAGTGCGGAGGTTGTTGGGTTGAAGCGGAAGCGGCGTGCAGGGAAGGGGGTGGCGGAACATGAGGAAGAGGAGGGGGAGGAGGAGGAAGAGGAGGGGATGGATGAGAAGAGGTTGGGGACGGGCTTCAGTGAGTGTCTTTTTGTGTGTGTGTGTGTGTGGCGAAGGGCAACAGAGAGGGAGCTGATGGGGGTGGTCGATGTAGTGTGCCCAATTTGCTTCTCTGCTCCCAACCCGGCCATCGTGACCCCTTGGTAGGTCTGTCAGCAGCCTTGCGCTCAGATGAAAGAAGTGCTGATGTATCATGCTCTAACCACCTGCGCCCACCCCACAGCGGCCACATCCTCTGCGCAGGATGTCTCCACTCCTCCCTCACAGCCGCCATCCGACGCAACCCCAACCCTTTCCCCGAAGCGGGCCACCCCGGCTTCCGAGGAGGTATTCGCGGACGCGGTGGTCGCGGAGGCCGCGGTGCCGCTCGTGGCCGTGGCGCCGCCCATGCCCACACCCACCCGACCGGCAATGGTGGCGGGCACCCCGCCCCGCTCGGCCCTGGACCAGACCACTGGACCGAGCACGACCTCCGGGCAGCTTTCCTCGCAGGGCGGGATGCACAGGTGGATAAGGTTATGAGTGCAAGGGGGTGGCCTAGGGAGGAATGGGCGAGTGTGAAGGAGGCGATGTTTGGAGAGGATGGGGCGAGTGGGGAGCGAGGAGGTGGCGAGGACGGGGAGGAGGTGGAGGTGAAGGAGGTGTTGAGAGGATTGTGGATGATTAGGGGGAGGTGGTGGGTCGTGGAAGGGGAATGTCCCGTGAGTACTTCTCACAACATTCACATCGTCTCTTATCCTCCGGTGCTTCAGTCGCCAGCTTCCGCTTTGATTCCACCCTCGAATCACATCCAGCTGACACCTCTCCGCCTACAGGTCTGTAGGAGACCATTACCAGGCGGCTACGGCCCCGTGGGCAGCGGTATCGGCGGAATCGTGCCGCTGGAGATCAAGGTGTCGACCGGGGCACCAGCGGGGAAGAAGAGGCGGGTCACGCCGAAGCCCTAGTCTCGAGGGCTAGGTGACGGGGGTGTGGGAGCAGGGCAGGTGCATTGTGCATACAACATCTGTAAATTATATCATCCCCATTATGTATCATGTTTACACTACCCCCCGTGGACAGATACTCACACCTGACGGCTAACGATCTGCCGAGACTACTTACCCCCTAGCCCTGTCCGATGACCATCGGCCACCAGCAATTTGTTGCATACAAGCACGCCCGAGTACCAGTGTACAATTCGCTCAAGAAGTAAGATCGGTTCTTAAAAGCATCTAAGTCCGGCATGGCTGAGTGGTATTATCTTCACTAGTCTCCTAACGGCCCCAATACGTAATCAAGCACGGATGGGGATGCTGGACTTAGTGTGTCCTCGTATCAGGTTCAGGGCCCACCGGGGTGGGCTGGCCTTTTTGCATCTTTTTCTTTTGCTAACAAAGCCTCTCGACACTGCACGAAGCCTCTCGACACTGCCAGATGTACAGAGGCTTCAATAGTGACTGTTATACTGCACGAGGCATCACTGGACCAGGCTACCCCGTCTCCCGCCCCGCCTCCCTTCATCTCCCTCAAGAGCTAAGCGCCATCTCTTCCGCCCACAGCACCTTTTCCTCTGCTTCCACCCTTTCCCCCTCAGGTAACCACCCTCCAACAGTATCATACATTTTGCGTAGGGCGGCTGCTGCGCGCGGGGTGAGGGTCTGTCCTGCTTGAAGAAGAGTGGTGGCATTGTCTAGCCCTGTGCGGAGGTCGTCTCTGCTCGGCGTGACTACTTATCAGCTCTGATGGACTAACCCAGCTTCGGAGAGGCAGGGAAGACTCACCGCCAGTCGCATCGCTCTTGGATCATTTCGAGAGTCTCAACAGCCTCGCTGTACGCCACATCGTCCAAAGACCCGGAGACGGTCGGCAAGGTGGTCTGCAAATGGTTGATGGTGGCGTCGTTGGGGATATCGCCGGATTGGAGAGATTGGACTGCGGAAAAGATGGATGAGGTGAATGATTGGCTGGGAGAGAGACTGCTAATCAGTATGGGGTAGGTGCAAGAAGGAGTGAGTGGCGGGAGGAACTGGCTCACACGTCGGTCGAAGGTGGCCCGTTGTCGGTCACGATCCCGGGCATGTCGTATGGTCACGTCTGGACTAAAAAGCTATCCAGCACACATAGACTATAGATACACCTCCTCGCTCTTCTTATAACTCATGGGCCGCAGCTTGTGGTGGCATCTGGACAGACGGCGTGCACTTGCTCACAAAGGACAGCGCTGATGGGGCAATGTAATGAATCGAGATGTTATGGCTCCGTCCTGAAACGTTTTGATGTCAGGATCCACTAAAAGGTCGGTGTTGCTCGGACAGAAGATACTAACTTCCTGGTAGCAAGTGGGCAAGGGATCGTTCGAGGATCACAAGAATGATCGGGAGGGTAGCACACTTCAATTATTGCTTTTCATCCGTTCACTATTTCTGGCTCACTATCGATTCTCACATTAATGGGCCTTTACTTCCTTCGTTCTTGGCATTATATACAGCTGTAACCACTTCCGAACCCAAATCCTCACTTCTTACCGCCGGCCTTCGCCAACTTCCACAAGCGCCCACGCAGCTCATCCCCCTTCGGGAACCCCTCGGGGAAATCATAAAACTCGAAATCCCTCCACTCCAACCCCGCCTGCTTCCTCAGCTCCTCATACCTCCCCTCCTTCGCCCAAGTCTCGTCGAGCGACAAGATGGACAACGCGCTGAACACGAAGGTCGATCGCATTTGGGTGTACTCCTTCTCGGTGCGGAGGCGCTCGGCAAACGTCCACACGAGGGTCTTGCCGTGCTTGGGGAAGTCGTAGGTGGGGCAGGGGAGCCAGGGGGCTGGGTAGTGGTCGGTGGTCTCCCAGATGTGGAGGTTGGCGAGAGCGATGCGGACCTCCTCTATTGCGGGGGACGGGTGAAAGGGGGAGGGGGGGGGGAAGGTTGTTAGCACATGATCAGTGAGTCTGCACAGAATTGCAAGTGACTGCTCACTTTCAAACTTGTGATACTGTACGAGCTACTTGTCAGCGTTGACCGTCTCTAGTATGTCTACCACTCAAGAAGAGGGCTCACAGTCTGGTGCCAGTGGTCAGGGCGAGGGATCAAGTCCTCATCACCAGCCTTTGCCATCTCCTCCGCCCAAGGCTTCGCCTTGACCTTGGGTGCGTCACTCTGCGTAGTAGCGGCGGCGCCATCACCGACGGGGGTCTTCTCTTGTTCAACAGCCTCCTGCTCGTCCTGGACAGCCTGGACGGTCCGGAAGAAGTGGCAGGCGTTGATAGCGGCGACCCACGCTTTGCAGAGGTCGAGCCTTGAAAGCTGAAGAGGGGGTGTGGGAGATAGTAGTGTCAGCGAGCCGCGTCTTGTGTGTGTTGCTGGGGCGGGAAGGGCATCCGAAGAAACTCACAGTGGTCACTGCCGGCTTGTCGGTGAGCGTGTCTCCCGCCGCCACATACTCCAGATAGTACTTCATCTTGTCCACATCTCCGGCTTTGACGCTACGGTAAGCAATCGGGGGAAGCACGCCATCATCGCCATCACCCCTCTTGGGCACAGAGGACGAGATGGTCTTGGTGGTAGTCGCGCGGAGGAACAAGAGGGCCCTCGCGTCGATCTGCGTCGGGTGGGTGATAGCCCGCGCGGGAGGGGTATAAGCGGGAAGGACCTCGTACTTGCTCTTCGTGTGGAAGAAGGAGCGTTTCTCGTCCACCGAAGACTGGTCGTACGGAGGAGGGGAGGGAGAGCGGGAGCGCGTGCAAAGGAGCCTGGAAAAGAAGTTGACCATGGTGGCAAGGTATGTGCTCTTTGGGTGTTGGGGGGAAGATCGAGTGGCAACAATGCATGTAACGGTCATTTATATAAGATAAGTCGAGAAGTAAACCTGTGCAGAGCGGGAACTCTATTTGAATCGATAGCGTTGAGCGGGTTCCCTGGAAGACTGTCGTTGTTGGCCCAGACCTCCTTATGTCTCTTGAGAAGGTTTGAACTGCGCGCTTGGCCAAGACATGGCACAGCCTCCCCGTCATCCTACATACGTGTGCGATACAAGGCTTTCATACAATTAGACTTCTCGATAGGATATAGTTTGAGGAAGTAGCCGTTATCTCCTCCGCCAACATCTCAGGGCCCACCTCACACACAGCCGTCTACGCAGTCGCTACCACCCCCTTGCCATCTTCACCAGCTCTCCCCGGCACTCCTCACGCCTAGGAAACCCCTTCGGGAAGTCCCAAAACTCAAAATCGCTCCACCGTAGCCCAGCCTTCTGGAGTAACACCTGGTATCTGCCGTCTGACGCCCAAGTCTCGTCGTTCATCTTGATCGCGCGCACCGCGTAGATGAACGTCGACGGCATCTTGGTGTAGTCCTTCTCTGGGAGGAGGCGGGAAGAGGGCTGGTAGCAGAGGGATATGCTCTTTCATTGGGGGAGGGAGGCCTTTGGGCAGGGGGTCCACTTAGAGGGGAGGTGATGGATGTTCTCCCATTTGTGCAGGGTGGCGAGAGCGATGCGTAGTTCCTCTGCACATGAAATCAGCCGCCGAGTTCTTGTGCGTATCTGGACATCATATCGACTCGCCTGCGAACATCTCGCACTACAAGGATGAAACCCATCAGCGGATACCCTTCTACCACGCACAGGTCATAGTACCGTGGTCGGCCACTTGGAAGGTTGAGGCGTGAGGTGATCCTCCTGGATCTCAATCTCCTCGTCATCGGGTTTCCTCCCATCAGGTCATCCGCCAGTAAGCTTGGCAGCCTTCACTCGAGTATGGTATCGCCTGGTAATCTCTGCGTAGACAGTGCGGAAGAATATCTGGGCATTGACGGCCGTGACGAGGGCTTGACAGAGTTCCAGTCTTGTAGCCTGAGAACAACCAACGTGGGCCACAAAGGTGATCAGCGCTCCACTATACCAATCCTGAAATCACGAGACCAACTCACAACCACCATGACCTCGGCGTCCCCCTTGCCTCTCGTAGCTGTCACGATGCTCAGGTAGGAATCCAATGAGAGCCCTTTGAATGTATGGATATACGCGATCGGGGCGCGATCCGCCTGTCCCCGTTTCTTCCTCTTGTTCTCCTCCTGGCCGCGTTGAGGGAAAGAGGGGATGACCTTGGCGGGAGTGGTAGCCAGGATGAACTTGAGCGCCAAGGGGTCGATCGTGGCAACAGCAAGGGAGGGCGGCGGGGCGAGGCTGTACACCGGGAGCTTCTCGGCGGTGCTGTTTATGGCGCTATCGCTATCGCTCCTGAGAAGACTGAAGACCGACCCCTTCTTCTCGGTGATGTGGCGGGTGTCACTATCGTAAGGCGGGGGAGAGGGTTGACCAGACAGTCGATGGAGCAGTTTCGATAGGACGTGGACCATTGTATAGTATGCGTATGTCCCCCTATGGTACTGTACTGCACAGAATCAGCAATAGACTTGGCGTGATAAGAGGCAGGTATCACCAAGACGCGTGTTGGTGTCCAGAGCGGGAACTCACATCACTACTTAATGCGCGCGGGATCTCCACACGCGCAAGGTTCAAGGTATATCGCCGGCCCGCCCACTCCTACCGTACCGTACCTACCTCCAAGACATGTGAGCAAGCCTCTCTACGTACCTGTACCTTGAATCGTCCAGATTAGGTATTGGATGCATAGTGGTCTGGGCCCACTTCTACTTCTCCGGGTGTCTCCACACAAGCCGCTCGGCAGCCCCCCTCCCGCCATCAGCCTCCCTCCCGGCATCGACCTTCTCTGGGCGTGCACAGCCGGCGTGATGTGACTAGTCGCAGCCTAGAGGAATGGTAGAGTCGCACGATACGCACTCTCGATAGTCACCGATGGCATCATCAGGGCGACCTCTGTACTCTGTACAATCCCCCGTCTAGCGGTCCAGCGCCCACTCGCCGCCCCCTTCCATTCCGCGCCTCCATTGAATCCACCTCTCGTCACCGCCCAGCAGCCCCAGCCTTCAGCACATCCAGCACCGCTTTCCCCCCTGCCCGTAGTGCTTCCCGCCGCGAGAACTCGAGGCTCGCGCGTTCCTCTGCCCACTTTGTAAGGTCCGGCAATGTGGGCTGCGGTGCCGGCGCGGCTGGCGCGGCTTCCGACGGGCTGGGGGGTTTTGCGGGATCTGTAGTTGGTGCTGAGAGGGGTTCTGCTGGGGGAAAGGTGCACGGGAGGGCGCCAAAGAGGTTGGATTGGGATAGATTGAAGAGATTCAGGAGCAGCTGTGTATCTGCAAGATTGCTGTCAGCCGCTTTCTTGCACTCATGAACGACGCGCTGTAGCGTAGACAAGCCGACAACTCACACTCCATATGTAGCTGTTCCAACCTTCCCAGCTCCCCACTACCATCCCCACTCCCGCTTGCAGCCCCAAACACCCCCTTCTCGATACCCTCAATCTCCCCTGTCACCACCTCCATCCGGCGCAACATCTCCTCCGCCTCCCCCAGCCCTCTCACCAGCCCATCCTGCTCCGTCTGCGCACCCGGAAGTCCAAGTCCGCCAGACGGTGATATCCCCCACGCACCCAGCTGGCCTACACCCACACCTCCACTGGGCCCTCCTCCTCCGAACCCAGAGACCGCCCCTGGGAACCCTGCTGCACCTGCTGGAGGAGGTACCAGCCCCGTGAGGTATGAAGGGGGCGTGAAGCCCGGCAGTTGGTACGAAGGCGATACCCCCGGGAAGAGGGCGTTACCGGCGTTGGGTGTGGTACCAGAGCCGCTGCCGCCGGCGGCAGGGAGGTGGGATGTAAGGGATGAGGAGAGGAGGAGTTGGGAGAGGGGAGAGGGGGCGAATGTTGGGCCAGCGTGGAGCTGGCTCGGGGAAGGGTGGGTGAGTTGGGGGATGGGAAAAGGAGAGGACATGACGAGCAGTTGGGGCGGACGGGATAGGGGCGCTTTCGAAGTGTTTCTGACTTAAGAATAACCTTGAGAACCAGCTTATCGAGGAGTTCGATGTTGTTGAGACGACGAACAAGACGAAGTGGACGAAGACACGAAGACCCACCTCGGCTCGGCGGCCATCGCCGCTTCTCCGTATTCCTTCTGCGTGCGGTGGTGGTCCCCATGATGGTGAGCTCTTCTGTCTATACACCTATGCATAAGTACCAAGATCAATCTCGCACTAATCTGCAGGTTCCAGCCCGCATATACGTATTCCCAGTCACTTCTAGATACAGTAAGATTATGATCGCCAAAGATAGAGAGAAGAGAATAGAAAGAAAGATCGTCGTCGTCGTTGTAAAGTATGAAACCCACGTGTGTCCCCCTCTACTGCGCCAAGCTTGCTTCCCGTGAATCATGCCTTGCAAGTCTACTTCGTGCCGCCTCGCTCTCCGTCATGGGAGGTCTCCCGTGGCCCGCTTACGCGAAGCGGATCACACGCGGGCGGTCCTGCACCAGCTCGTCCTCCCCCTCCACCTCGTAGTCCGCCGCCCCCGACTCGTTGAACTCGGCCACTACGATCAGAACATCGTCAGCGCTCGCTCGCCTATACATCATATCCGAACTCGACAAAGGGATTGATACAGGCAGAGAAAGGACAGAGACTCACTTATATCCACCGCCATCATCTTCCTGTCCTTCCTCCTCCTGCTCGCCGTCGTACTGGGCGTACTCGACACAGAAGGGATCGACCTCAAGCTCTGAGCATCCGGCGCAAGCAGCGGCGTAGGAACCGTACCCGTATAAGTCGTCGTGGGTGTAGTCTGCTCGCTCTCCCCGCTGGCGCCAGGGCGGTGAGATACCTCGGGAGCGAGTAGCGGGCCTTGTCCAGGCGCGGGGGCGGCTGCTCGCTGCTCGTTCGCGCGGAGGCGCACCATCTCTGCCTCAGACAGCCCCGCATGCGCGGGAAGCGCCGGGAGAGGCGCGGTGGGCGGCGCGCTAGGGGGCGGGGTGGGGGCTTTGTTGGTGAACGACAGCGGGAGGGAATGCTTGCGGCCGTGCGAGCCCTCAGCCTCGGGCACGGGGGTCCGCCGAGCCGGGGAAGGGGAGACTTCCGACTCGCGCCGGGGAGGGACGGGTGTAGAGGACATGTCAAACCTCTCCAGCCTGCCACGCAGGTCCTCGTCACCTGCCTCGGGCTCGCCGCCCTGGCCAAACATATCAGGCGACTCGGCCCTCGCAGCCGACACAGCCGACCGCGCCGTCGTCCCCGACAGCCCAGACGACCCTCGCTCCATCCCCGAGCTTGCAGGGAAGGGCGATAACGTGCTCGTGCTCCCCGTGGGGGGTTGCGGGAAGTCTGCAGCGCCTGGGCCGGTGCCGCCTGTAGAGGAGCGAGACGGGGCTTTCTCGGGGGAACGGCCGCGCGTGGCGGAGGGAGGGTTGCCGCGCTCAATGTTGAGGGCGAGGGCGAGGGCGTCGCCGTGGATCGTGCCGGTGTTGTAGGCTGAGCGGATGGCTTCGCCGTGGCCTTCTTGCTCCGCGCTGAAGTGGCCATGAGTCATCAGTTTTGTCCAAGGGGACAAGGGAGATCAGACTCACCGGACGAGAGTCGCGATCGACTTGATCTGCCTGATCCACTCTTGCAGCTGCTCTCTGTTGCCCCGTCTCAAGTCAGCCCAATTGCCCCTGTATCCAATGAAACCACAAAACTCACGCATTCCGCATTTCCACCACCCACTCCGAATCCCCTCCCTCCCCCTCCCCACCCGCACCATACCCCACCCGCATCATAAACTTCCTCTTCGCATCCCCACCCCCACTCCCATCTCCTGACATACTCTCATCCCACACACCCGCCGTGCTCGCCGCCTTGATTACCATCCTTTCCAGCTCGACCTGCCCCGCACTCGACGCCTTGACAGGGCTCGCGCTCGCGCTGGCATCGCCCGATGTGGCTTTGATAGGCGATGCTGGTGGGGCGGGCACGCTGAACAGGTGAAGGTGCGCTATCGTGCGCGCGGAGGACGGTTCGGCCAACCCCGGCCCGCCCAGCGCGGGAGACTCGGGCGGGGTCGATCCCCCGATCTTGACTGATGTGAGCACGATCTGCTGAGTCGTCCATGCCGCGCGTCTCTTCCCCCCTTGCCCCGGGCTCCCGGAGGCTCCGCCGAGGCCAAACCCGCGGAGCCCGCGAGACTCCTTCTCAGCAAAGGCGGGGAGGGTCCGGCGTATGACGGTGGCGGAGAGGATCTGGATGTTCTCCAAGGCGGAGAGGGTGGCAGGGAAGGAAGGGAGGAGGACGGCGAGCAGGGCAGCGTCGGAGTCGGCGGAGGCGTAGGTTGGAGTGGTTGTGAGAGAGGGACGGTGCGGGGTGGCCTTTGGCGAGATCTGCCTGTCCAGCGGGGCGTCGGGGAATTTCCCAAGGATGGACTTGTCCTTGTGCGAGGGCACAGGTGAAGCCGTACCATTGTGGGTCGTCCCTATAGACGTCGAGATGCTCGCGCGGTGCGCGAACGACGAGACGGACGTGTGTTTGGACGCGATGGTAGAGTTGTCCGTAAGAGAGCCCGGGCGGTGGGCTTTGAACGGAGAGGTGGGGATGGGCGCGAGGTGGTGCGTGTGGACCGAAGACGCGGTGTATTCGGTCCGGCGAGACGAGTAGGACGAGAGAGAGAGGTCGATGGATTGTTGAGGAGCTGAGTGGTGGTGTCAGCGAGAGCCGTATCGCAGATAGCATGCACGAGGGCCGGCTGAGGCCATGTGTCGACGCCTGAGAACTCACACAGATCCGCCGTCGTATAGCTCTCGATGCTTCTCACCGCATACAGCTTATCCGACAGCTTCTTCTCAGACGCCCTCCCACCCAGCGCCCTCTGACCCCCAAACACCGCCACCGGATCCTCCTTCTTCATGCCCAGGCCCTTGAGCGCGCCTCTCAGCCCCCTCCTCTTCTGCGTGCCGCTCGATGAAAGCGCCCCAGCCGGCAGCCCGGGGAGACTCGGCGTCGAGCCGCTCGCTGAGCCGCTGCTCCGGCTGTAGCCTCCCTGGCTGGTGAGGTCCAGGACCGACTCCATCTGAGGCTCGAGGACAAGCGCCGCCTTGCTGAGATGCCTCGTGTCTTTCTTCTCCCTCCGCTCCCTCTCTTTCTCCGCGCCGTGGCTCTCCTCGGGCTTCTTCTTGCTCGAAGAGAGCTTGAACCGGGATCCGCTCTTCTTCTCGGGCTTGCCCGCCGTAGGAGGCATGGTGGCCGGGGTGAGGTCGATCTCGCCGACGTCGGCGAGGAGGTCTTCGTCTGAGCCGAAGGAGAGCTCGTCTTCGATGCCGAGGCCTGAGGATGGCTGGGCTGGGCGGGGCATGGTGTGGCTGGCTGGGTGAGGGGGTAAGTGGTGGGCGTGGGGGAAAAGAGAAAGTGGTGCTGGCTATATAAAGAGAGGCGAGGCGGGGCGGGGCCGGAGGGGCGCGGGGAGGGCGCAGCGAGTGAGACAGCGGTGTGGGCGGGGTGATGGATGGCGAATAGCGAGGAAGGGAGTGATGGTAACCAACGCGGGTGTTGTGACAGCCTGGTCGGTCACTGGTGAATGCTGCCGGTGTCTCTCTCGCTGTCCAAGCAGAGAGCACTCGCTACAACAACAGAGATGGATGAAAGAATGCATGAGCAAGAAGAGCTGCTCAAAACGAGGGCTCTCTTCGAGATGCGATGGACCTCCCCCGCGCCAGGATCCAGACGATGCAGGGCAAGCAATCTCCCCGACATCCGGCTGGGCCAGGCAGCGATTCTTCTGCCCTTCCCCTTCCACAGCCGCCGTGCAAGCCCAGAGCCACAGGGCCCGCATACTATAAACTCTATCCCGTGCACCCCCTCCCCCTCCCCCCCTCGACCGGGTCTCTCAACGGTACAACCTCCCTCCGCCCGGGACTGGCCCGCTGTCATTATCCGCGGCGTGCGGGACGGGACCCTCGGGCAAAGCGTTTCGGGAGGCGGCGCGCAGATAATTTAGCCAGCCCATGGCGGCATGCATGACAGCATGACGAGAGCTGCTGATGTGGATGCAGGACAAGTAGCAAGTTTCATGCATGCATGTCTTTGCGGCACGGCTCGCAGCGGGACCTTGCCCTCTCTTCTGTGACACAGGTGGCTGGCGGGTCGGGGACATGACAGAACGAGGGTCCGAAGCTTCTTCCCCGGCCAGGATCTCTTGCACGCTTCTTCAAGCTTTTCCTAGATCCAGCCACCACCCTCCACCACCCCGAGGGCCTCACAGGATAAGACAGGATGCGCAGGAGAAGAGCCAGGATGCGAGCTGGATCCAGGAGCGAGAGCCAGGATAGCGGCGCCAGAACCCTGCTCTATCGGCGCGTTGGCGCGTCGGCGGAGGCGGTTCTGTTCGTTCGTGATTCACCTCCACCGCCATCGTCCCCCGCTGAACGCCAGCCCCCCGCCAGCAGCAGGCCGCCAGGCATGCTCGTGTGAGGCGTCTTGTTGGACGTACGTAGCAAATTGTCCGGTCGCATCTCTTATATAGCGCCAAACGCTAGACGCAGCGGCTCAAGCTGAGTAGCTCAAGCCTGTGCACATGCCAGGGATGAGTATATCCCCTTCCCTCTCTCCGGCGGCACCCGGCAACAAGGAGAAGCCCCCGACAGACCCGAGACGACTGTGCCCTCCGACACAACCCCAAAGTCCCGAGCGGAGGCGGACCTCGGACCCACGGACGATGCTGGTGATCACCAGGCCCGGAGCCCGAGCTTGGTTGTCAAGGGCAGCGGCAGGTCAGTGGAGAGTCCGAGACAGTTTGAAACGGCTTCTTCTTGATCGATGGATGCTGGTGGTACCGGGAGGTGGCGAGGCTGACAGTATTGACATCGACGGGTGGTTTACATCCTTATTGTACTTGAGCTCACACATGCACAGTCATAGCATCCCCAGGTACACGCACATAACCTCACCACCGTCGGTCACGAACCCAGCCTATATTATCCCCCTTCACCCCTGCGACCCATCACCTCCCTCCCCTCTTGACCGCCGTGTCCACCCCACCGCCTTCCCCACCGCCATGGCACTCAGTACAATCATCGCCCCGGTGCCGGCCACCACCGTCGACCGGTTGGGAGGCCACCAGTTGTTCGTCTCTGAGTCGGCACCGTAATTTGTGTAGGCGGTGTCGGCGCTGGAGGCTGTGTCTTGATGCTGCATAGGGCGAATGGGGGCATCGGCACCTGCTTTCTCGAGGTCGTGGTCGAACCCCCGCAGAGATTTCTCGCTCCCTACGTCGGTGGTGCTGCCCGCTGCAGATGAGGTGGGTAGCGCGAGGCAGTGTGAGTGGGTGGAGGGTGGTCTGGAAGGGTCGTGGCGGGAAATGAGGTTGTGATGGTGATGGCTATGGTGCTGGTGGTAATTCGAAAGAGCGGGTAATGCTGTCGGAACATAATGAGGGCGTCAATAGTCGATGGGGGAGTGATTTATAACAGGCTACTGATAAAACAAGAAGTTACTCGTAGAACAAATCACTCGTAGAACAGGTTACTCGTAGATCTTGCTATGTAGTCCAGTTCAATGATACTTGCTGGTTGAACGTCGTGTCTCGCGGCTACGTACGAGCATATACACACTCCCGATCCTCATGATCAAACTCTCCGCCTCTTGAGCCGCACCCTTCCCTCCCGATCTTCCGAGCTTGCCTTCGTTGAGAATGGCGGAGCCTGTGGTGTCTGATAGAGTCGTCGCAGGAAGAGGTGTAGTAGTAGTGCGGTGGTGGTTGGTAGCCGAGGACTGCACAGAGTGCACAGCGAGTGGTAGCTTCCAGGCCGGTTGGTGCGAGTGCTGAGAAGAGATAGAGATGCCATGCAAAGCAAAAGACGCAAGAACGTATAGAAGTACTTCCAGAGATCATCGAACGGCTTCGACTTGTGGGCTTTGGTCAGCTGATGGCTGAGGAAACCGTGTCCGGACATAGGCGTACGACGGCGGACATCTGCAGCCAGCATGTTGCACGGCGCCGCGTTTGTTGCTGCTGCTGTTAGCTCGCTGACGGATGTCTTCTCAGACTACCACTCAACCATGTACATAAATAACTTGCTTGTGCTCTGTACAATGCACATACGTATGTACTGTACTATGTACCAAGATCTGCTTTTGGCCTACTCGTTAGTCACGCTCCTCCTACCACGCTCCCCGCTGTGAGTGCCCCGACCACCAGAAACAAGCCCACGCCTGCCACCACCGTCGACGCCGTAGAGGGCGATGGCTCCGGATCGATCACCTCGGGCTGATTGTCGGCGGTGAGGGTGGTGCTAGTAGTGATGCTGGCTGTGATATCTTGGCGATACAGCGGGAGGAATGGCCCTTGCTCATCGCCATTCTCCGAAGCTGTCGACAGGCGGCTACCGAGCCACGCCATAGGACCACGCCCCCGCTGGCTCCTCACATCATCGGCCTCCTCCTCAGCGGCCAAGTATGCGCAGCTGCTGTCGGTCGTGTCGCCAGAGGGGTGGGCGTGAGTCGGCCTGGGATCGGGCGAGCTGGAGGAGGCGGACGTGGAGTGCGAGCCAGCTTGTGTGATGGCGGGATGCACTTGGTTGTTTCCCTCGGCGAAGAGAGTAGTGGTGGATGTTGATTGGGACATTGCCATCCTTGCGGCAGGGTGTTGTTGATTGGGGACACTGCTGAGAAGCGAGATGCGTACCGCCGGGGAAGCAATCTCCTGTTTTTGAGAAGCGCGCAAAGCAGCGGGTGCTGGAACGACAGCAGGGGGTGGGTCTGGGGAGAAAAAGGTATCTTGTCTGATCCTACCAAACCCAGGACGGCGTACAGTCGCTCCTTTCGATAGGACAGAAGATGAGCGAGGGCAGATACTACTGTGAGTGTCAAGGTATCGAAGGCAATGGGAGGTGTGGCAGCCAAATGGCGGGGCGCCGGCGCATACTCGCACCAGTAGTGAGCGACGATTGCGGCAATGAAAGTATGTAGAGGCAAGAAGAAGAGCGAGACTCGACGAAGGCGGCAGACGCAATGAACGCGTCCGTGTCCGCGGATGTCCGGACAATCCCAGCCAGAAGTCCAGAATCCAGAAGACGTCGACGCGTCGCTCTCGGTGCCACTACTAGCGGGCGGGGAGGTGAGTCTTGCATGCACTTGTACGTACAAACTCTCGCTTTCTTTTACTCTCAGTGTCTGGGGTGACGAGGTTGCAGGTGCAACCCTGCACTCTTGGATGCAGCTTGACCCTCTTTTCGACTCTGGCCAGCTTGAAAGAGCCCCCTCAATCGACAAAGTTCGCCCGCGGCGCGTCGTAGTCTGGCTTGCCGGCGGCACTTTGGGTTACGCTTTACATCCAGCAGCGCTATCTTCTGCTTGATGAGACATGGCTACTCAAAAGAGCAACCGGAAACCGGGTATGCTATGCGAATATGCATGCATACGGGATCTGTGAGTGGATACGGTTCGGGACTGTGCTCGTGTAAGCCAGGGTGCGGCGCCGCCCCCCTTGTCCCCTCCGTGTCTGTTGATGGTCCCTCTCCATTATCCCACCGGCTGACCTCTTGTCCCCCGCAGAGATCCCCCCGCCGAGATGCTATTCTGCTCGTCCACGGCGGCACTGGCACGCCCGCTTTCGGGTTCCAGAGAGGCACATATCCATTGCGGCACCCGATCAAGCCACCATCCCGCCCCATTCAGCTCCTTCTCAACGCGCTCAGACCACCCCCAGGAATAGGAACACCGTCGCCCCCCGGGACCCCGTCTGTCTCCGCCAAGACGTATTTATACTACCCCGCATCCCTTCTCTCTCGCCCCCGTCCCATCGCACCCAGCAATAACAACAATGGCAGACACTCTCTTGCAAGACGGGACGCAGCCCCCAGAGAGATATACCCCGTCGCCAGCACCCTCGGCAACACCCTCCAAGAAGGGCAAGAAGATGAAGAAGGACAAAAAGGACAAGGTCAAGGACAAGGCGGCGGTCGACGGCGGCGACGACGGTGAAGGGGACGACACCAGCCAGATGATGCCCGCGGTTCCCCCTCTCAAGAACCGCCGGCACTTCTTTGGTTTTCGCTCGAACTCGACTCCGTCAGTCCTCAAACGGGTCCCGTCACTCACCCCGTTGACCACCCCTCCGGGTACCGCACCACCGTCCACCACCACCCTTGTCCCCACCCCCGCTGTCTCCTCCACCTCTACTACCCGCACTCACACCCCCACGCTACCCCGCCGCCCTAGCACCTCCACCACTGCCTCTGCCCAGTCTTCCCTTCCCGCCCCCATCTTCCCAGCCTACCCTGCCACCCTCTCCGCCCTCCAGTACATCCGTGTCCTCTCCACCGTCGCCGCCCGCCGGACTATTGCGTCTGTCGAAGCCCCTCGTAACGGCGGGCTCTTGTCCTTGGGAGGGGGGTTGGGTGCAGGAGCGCCAGCCGGGCCGGTGAGGAGGATAGTCTGGCAGCGAGAGAGGATGGTGCTGTCAAAGTTCAGAGTCGGCGGTGGTGGTGCCAGCGGGGGTGGCAGCGGGAAATCCCGGGCCCGAATTGACCCCCCTTCGACGCTCGCCCACTTACACGTCCTCAGTGCGGCCTCGGCCGACCAAGAAGAGACGGAGCGTGCGAGGCTGGTGATCGTTAGCGGCACCACTGCTGGCGTGTGGGATGGCGGTCTGGCGGGGGAGAAGAAGTCGAATGTGCTTTGTGTGAGGTCGGTGGTGAAGGTCGGGAAGAGGGAGGAGAAGAAGGAGTGGGCAGTGGAGATGAACTCGGCGTGAGTCGTGTCTTACGTATAGCGCTCTTGGGGGAGATACAAGGCTGACGGTCGGGCGGCTTCACAGGGAAGAGCTGCAAGAGTGGATTATGGAGATCAAGGCAGTCGCTACGCTTATAAAGTACGTCCCTCCCCCACACCCCACACGCTCACGCTGACCTCTGTCTCCCCGCAGGGCGGAAGAAGCCGGCCACGGCCACGCCGTCAACGCCGCGTACGATAACGAGGCAAAACGCGGGGACGACCTCTCCCTCTTGCTGTCACTTCAGCTGCGCAAGCCCGGAGAGTCGGCACCATTGACCTCCCCAGCTCCTGCGGTACCCGCCGCCCGCCAGCCCCCAGCCGTCTCGGCGACAGCGGCGACGACAGCGGCTCAGGCGGACCAAGCGGCAGTAGAGGACCAAGACCGGCCGTCAACCAGCCCCTACCGCACTTCCTCGCAGCCCAGCGAGGACGCCCCGTCCACGCAGCTCGCTACCCCGCGCGAGCCTCACGCCGAGATAGATGCCCCCCATCCTGACTCGGCACACCCGCACACACCTGCACTCGTACCGCTCGCAGAGAATGAGGGGCGAAAGTCCCGTGGCGGGCTGCAGGTGGATGTTAGTGGCGAGGGGGGCGAGGAGGATGGTATACCGGCTAGGCCGGAGACGCCAGATCTGTTGGGGATGATGGGCACGCTCGACGCCCCCGCACCTGCGCCTACAGGGTACGGGTATGGGCACAGCGATAGGTATGGGTATGGCATGGACTACGGCTCCCAGCGGTTTGTGCCCAAGCCCAGACCCACCGCGGACGCGCGCACCCTGTCGGACAAGGCTGCAGAGTTGGCGTACGGTCCTCGAGGCGCACCGGGGTACATAGGGAAGGTGGGCTCGCCGCGAGACGCTCGAGGGAGACCGTCGCTTCGAGTGATCTCTCGCCGTCCCTCCGCGCCGGCTCTGCCATCCCCATCGCACACCGCTACGCCCACGCATGCGGGTCTTCCGACGCCGGCGTCCACTGCTCCGGAGTCGCCGGCGCCTGCCACGCCTGAGACTCCTTCGTCGGCTTCGGCAGCGCGGGCTCGCCCCAGAGCCAACTCTGCTGCTGCCCTCTCCTACCGCAGTCCCACCAAACGCTCCGCACCGCCCCCACCGCCCCCGGCACCATTGGGTCCACCGCCCGCCCTTCCTCTCCCGCCCCTCCCACCTACTTCCCCCGCCCACAGCCACTTGCCAGTCCCGCGAGCACCCTCGCCGACGATGGGTCATTCCCCCACGCTTGGGTACTTCCATACCCCGCCAATGCCGGCTGGAGTGGTCCTGCCCCGGGCATCGTCGGCGGGTGAGGGCGAGGGGTACGAGCGAGGACGGGCGAACGAGGTGCTCGCCTCGCAGGGGAGGAGCGGCAGCACGGGTACCAGCCCGGGTCCGGGCCCGAGGGGGGTGCGGGTCAAGCCTGTCCCGCTGCTTGCTGCGCAGCCGCTCTCAGTTGTTTCTAGTAGCGTCGGCGTCGAGCTGGTTGTGGACGGTGTCTTTGGTATGGGTCTGCACGGGGGCGTCGCGAGGGTCACGGGTGCTGAGGGCATGACCAAGGTCGGGAGACTGAATGCTAGTGCGAGGGTAGAAGACTACGAGTTGGAAGAGGCGCTTGGTGAGTTTAGGCAATTCCTGTCTGTTGGTGAGCGAGGACCGGTAGCTGACAGGAGTGGGTGAGTGTAGTTGCTGGTGCGTCCGGGAGGACTCCCTGGTAGGCTGTGGGCTGTCCCTTAGTCGGAGTGGGTCATCGCTCCGGTCGAGACGTCGTGTGCGTGTGAAGGGACGTCGCCCTATCTTGCCTCGTTTTTGTCTTTTTGGGATCTCTGTCACTCTTGGGTTTGTTCTTGTATCCTGGCCCCCTGGGCCGGCTGGGTGAATGATTATGATGAATGTCTTTGGTGTATGATGACTCACGCAACCACCACCGCTGATGGATCAAGGGACCGATGACGGGTGTGGGACACTGTTGCGTGCGCCATTGGACGCGCTCCACGGAGTGGCGGGGTCTCAATCAACTACCACTGACGGTGTAAACATACGTCGACCAGACTCCCCCTCCTTTGACGGCGAGGATCAGACGACTGGTCGCCAAGGGCAGTCCGTGGCAGGCTCTGGAACCCCGCTGACCGTGCAGAGCCTCATCCTGTTGACAGTGTCCTCAGCACTCACCCCTCAAATACTGCCGGGCTATAGGGTGATGGGGCATTCCACAGCTCGGCTTGATACCGTTCCCCCTTAAGTGTAATCGGAAGACCTACTCACAATGCCTCACTCTGAGCAAAGACAGGTGACACCTATTCACTTCAGGGCTGGCGTTGGGTATGCCGAAGCGAGTCGATTGGAAGACGGTACTCATCTCTCCACCACCACCAACGACACCGCCCACTCCCACGACGTCGGCTCCAACCTAGATCCTCTATCCCAAGCATCCGACGCCCCACTCTCTACCACAGGCAGTACTGCCAATTCATGGCTAGACGACAGCATGATTGATCACCTGAGAAGGAAACGGAACAGCGAGGACACCCTGGCGGAAGTGATACCATTGGATGATTTATCGGTCCCTGAACCGTCTTTCCAGCCGGGCAGGCCGTATGCGTCGACGGGAGATGTCGCTGTGGTCGATGGTAGCCCGGCTATCACTCGAGATCTGTCTGCACTCTCAACGACTGCCCCCGACCTGATCTCCATCCCCGGACTCGAACCTACCACCTCCCACACAGCCCCTTCGGTACACTCAAACTTATCATCCTCTTTAACTCTCGTCGGCCGGCCGCACGGTAGCCGATCATCCAAGTGTTGCACCTTTTGCATGTTGGGGGCATTGGCCACGGTGATTTTAGGAGGCTTGGGGGCAGGGGTGTATGCGCTAAAACAATCCTAGGATTACCCGTCTTCGTCAGAGCAGGGGGAGTATCATCCTTATAGGCCGGCTCCCTCGGGCTCCACGGGTGATGTGTAGAGCTTGGTAGGTAGGGGATTGGGCTATATGATGAGCATCGATCGTGGCTATCACAGGTATGGATGGATTACTGTGGTTGTTGTCAATCACTTTGCGAGATAGAGAGATGGTCGCCCCTCAAAAGGTGTTGCAGTTGACGTGAGATGAACTTTGCACTCAAGAAAACTGTGTGCTGAGGCCGCGGGAGAGCGTTCATCCCCCAATCTTCTCTCACCACCTTTGATAGCTCAACCACCGGGATCTCTGTGACTCTTAGGTCTTTAGTTCTTTTGTATCCTGGGCCGTTTGTACTGACGATGGATGTCTTTGGTGTATGAGAGCTCACGCGACCACTGACCGTGGGATTTGTGGTAGGGAGGAGTGTGACACAGTCACGACTCACGACTGTCATGAGAATAGTCGCATGGAATAGTCGCATGGCGTCAGTCTATTCCCGTCGTACGCCCTGGAACCCCGCTGATCGTTCATCGCCTCATCCTGTCTACAGTACTCACCCCTCAAATATAGGTCATGCGACATGACCGAGAGGCGTTCTACAATGAGTCACATTCTTTTTTCCCTTCGAGTGTAATCGGACAACCTACTCACAATGCCCCCTTCTGATCAAATTCAAAACATCTACTTCACCCGAAGAATGGGAGCGATAACGCGTCTTCTGCTCAGCCTTCCCATACAGCGGGAGCAGCAGATAGATAGTCGAGAGACTGGATGAATAAGATGATCGTGATAGCTCCAGGACGGGTTGCATACGGCGGTAACAAGTCTGCCACATAATACTGGTGGTCAACACAGGTCCAAACAACATCAGTCGCCCGTGGATCTTCAGTAGCATATGAGCCTCCTCAAATCAACCATCACGCCTTGGAGTACTACTGTCTCATGCAGCAACGAACTCCTTGACCTCGGTGATAGTCGTCGGCACCGTGGTCCCTTGTCCCCCCCACTTTCGCTTCATCAAACGATCCAGATCGATCCAGTCATATTTTGCTCCCATCTCTTTCTGTATGCTCTCTGAGAGTTCGTTGTTAATGATCTTTTCAAACAGAGCATCGCTCTCTGAGTCTTCATCGGAGTCAGTGAAGTAATTCTGGACGCATCTAAACATCTCATCCTTGGCTTTGTGATTCCTCGCTTCCAGATCTTTGTGAGCGCCTTTGAGCCACCTAGTGGCGACCTTTTTGTGATCGTCAGACTTGCACGGTATCATCGGACCGTCATTCGGGAATAGTTCAGACTGCTCGATCGGAAGATGATTGTAACAGGACACCGCCACAGTGTTCCACTGTTCGACCAAAGCCCGGTTCAATGTGGTTTTGAGATTTGTGATGGTATACCTCTCATCATTCATCTTTTGCCACTCTTCATAGCTGCCATGAGTGTCATGCGTCGCCTTCATCTTCTCGAGTAATGCATCTTCACTGGCCATAAACCTAGAGCGAAGGTCTTGCACAGCCGAGTTGAGCTTTGTGAGATCACTTGGGTCGGGGACTTCAGTCCCCTCCGGCGTCCAGTGATACAATTTCTTGCCACTGCGACAACTCGTGTAGTTGTCGACTCCCTCGGCATCCCAATGCTCGAGTATCGGCACTCCAGGGCGAATGACTCGAGTACTGATGTCTGAGCCTCGTGGCTCCTTGAACATCTTCACGCCAATCCGCAACTCGGAGGGAGCGGTGCGAGGTCGATACAACTCCACACCGCCGAGACGGTACGAGATTCTACCATCAATTGATTGTTGATAGATTGTGGAGTCGTTGCTCGTCGACATCACTGAGCTGTTTGTCTGGTGAGTGGCCATTGGGACTTGGTGCAAATCGATTTACGAGTGATCGTCGTTGGTCTTGCGAAAGCTGACTGGGTGGATGATGTCAAAAGCGAAAGATGACAGACTATTTGTACCGTGTCTGAAACCGAGAGATGATGAGCGCGAACCATGCTTCCAAGTCTTTCTTCTTGCCGGGTAAGAAGCATCGATGGGAGCTGAATGGTGTCGGCCGGGTCGTGCGAATCAATGGACGGCGCTTGGTAATCGCCTTGCCGAAACGTGACGGGCATGAACAAAATCTGCATATGTAACACTGAGGGTAACGATATCTCTGAAAGGAATGCTTGGTGTGATGAGAGGGGTGCGTGTGAATCTTCTGCGGAAAGGATCTCCAAAATCCATGTGACATGCATCAGATGGTCTGTATCTGGTCAATCTTCACAATGGCGGTGAAGTGGCGATACCTACAGCTTCTGGTGGAGGTGGCGGGAGAGGATAGTCAAACCACTCAGGCTAAACTGGGTGAGTATGTATCAGTAGCAAGAGGAAGCACAGTAGAACGTCAGTTGAGTCGGCACATGGATTCAAGATATTCATCACTCTATCTCCTTCTTTCGTCTCTTTTGTCTAGTACTTGAACACCTCCTCAGAAGTGTAGCCAAGCTCCTTGAGCGCACCCGAGAGCTCGCCCTGCTTCATCCCGTCCTTGGCACCCGAGACCGCCTTCATCTGGCCGGGAGGACCGCACACGAACGCACGGACCTTCTCCTCGGGCTTACGGGGGAAGACCTTGCTGATCAATTCGGGGGTCACGTAGCCGCTCTCGCCGGACCAGCCCCAGGGAGCCTTGTCGAGGACGTACTTGACCTGGAGGCGGTCGGGGTGGGCAGCAGCGAGGGCGTCCCACTCCTTCCTGAGGACTGTTCACCCGAGACCGAAGTTAGTTAAGCTCCTTTGAGAAAGGTAGAAGGGGCGAGACTCACGAATGTCCTTCTCGGTCACGTTGGCGAACACCAAAGTCCACTTGGTCTTGTCCTCGGGGATGGTGAGCGAGTGGGTGATGAGCTGCCACATGGGGGTGATACCGGAGCCGCCGGCAACACAGAGACCACGGTCAAAGGAGTTGGGCTCGTACTTGAACTTCTGGAGAGGGCCCTTGAAGAGGACCTTGGCGCCGGGAGAGAGGCCAGCGAGCCAAGGGGTGATCTTGCCGCCCTACAAGGCAGCAAAACATTTAGATCTGGCACGGTGTGAGAGACACGAGACGCGGCTCACCGGGTACTCCTTGATCATGAGCTCGAGAGAGCCCTTCTGGTCAGGAGGGGAGACAGGGGTGTAGGGCCTAGAGTGGGTCAGCTCGCTCGTTCGCTGCAGGTGACCGAGATGCCTCACCTGATAATGGGCTTGCCCTTGTCGTCCTTGAGCTCACCCTCGCCCTCAGGAGACCTAATGAGGACGACACTGGCGACCTCGCCACCAGAGGTCTTGTCCTTGTGCTCCTCCCCGAAGTTGAAGTGGTAGATGTTGGTGTTGTGGTTGTACTTCTCGATCTTCTCGATAGTGAAGGGGACCCAAGAGTCTCTACGTGATAGGGTCAGCCCGGCGATGCTATTTGCAGCAGAGATCATGCTACGTACTTGATGAGAGCGCTGATGGACCCGGAAGCGCGCTCAACGGCATCCTTCTGAGCCTCGGCAGACTTGATCTTGGCCTCGGCGTTCTTCTCCAGCAGACCGAGCCTGGCGTACACGGCATCCTTGAGCTCTAGGGGAAGTTAGGGTGATCAGTGTCGTCATAGGTAGACCTATGCGTATTTACGTACGAGGGCTGGCATAGAGGGTGCCCGCGATGAGGGCGACCTGCAGCGGGTAGACATCAGTCAGTTGAAACCAATCACATCCAAGGGCAACCGACTTACACCAGCACCGCCGAGTAGCAACCAGTCTGCAGTGCCCCATCAGCTATCTGCTTGCATGATTCGGGAAAAACAGCGGAGAAAAGAGCTTACTGGGCCCGCCGACCGCAGGGGCAGGGGATGCGTAGCCACGGCGGGCAGCCATGACAGGTTGCTTCGAAGCCTGTCGAGCGATAGCACAGTGTGTCAGCCAGTCTTCACAGTCGACTCCGAGCTCTCGCTGCGTGTAAAGCAGAACTCACGGTCAGCGAGGGGCGGGCGAGCCTAGCAGAGCTGAGGAAGCGGGTGGTAGCAGCCATTTTGAGTGAGTGTATGATAAATGAAGAGGAGAGACTGAGATATCTACAGCCGCGGACTTTGAATGACGACTTCGCCGCGATGATGAAATCGCAGGCGTGTCCCAATTTGGATGGACAACCGGACAGCCGGTGGATCATGTCCGGACACAATATCAACGCGTCGACCACTCAACCACGCGTCTTTCAGACTTTTCACCTGCTACTCTTCACAGTCAATCCATGCTCGCGAAGTATTTCCGGCCACTCCAACTTGCAAGAAACCGCCTTACTCCCATCCGATCAACACCTCTCCACATACATCACGCCATGCCCCCTCGACGTGCCGCTTCCGGCGTGATCAAACGCGAACGGTCCAACTCCGCCTCGTCCCTCTCCGACGCCGCGTCAGAGGCATACGTTGAAGCCAAGACGCCTGCCAAAAAGGCCGTCACGAGCAAGAAAGCACCGGCTGCGATCAAAGCCAAGAAGGCGGTCAAGGCAGAGGAAGAGGACGACGAGAAGCCCGCACCTGCCAAGAAGCCGCGTGTCTCCAAGGCCAACCAGTGGCCGCCAGCAGACCTCGATCCCTCTCTCCACCCAGCCCGCCAGGGTCACCCCGCTTTCAGCTTCCCCGCCTCCTCCGCTGCACCTAATGGTGCCTTTCCACCTTCGTGGAGGAAGGATGGAGAGGGAGCCCGGCCCATGCTCCTCGGCGCGCACGTGTCAATGGCCGGTGGGCCTGCAACGGCGCTCTTGAGGGCGGGGCTGGCGGGGGCCAATGGCCTCGCGCTGTTCATGAAGAGCCAGAGGCAGTGGAAAAGTAAGCCGTTTGAGGATGATGTGATCCAGAAGTTCAAGGATCTGATGAAGAGTAAGGAGGACGGTGGTGAGTCAGTGTCACGAGGATGCAGGCGCAATTGCTGACACGATAGCTAGGTATGGGCTATGGGCCGGAGAGCATCCTGGTGCACGGCAGCTACCTCATCAACTTGGGGTACGTTGCTATCTCCCTTGTTCCTCTTTCTGTATATGAGACGCTGATCTGTCCGTCCTGCAGGAACCCAGACCCGTACGTATACGCTAAAAGCCTAGTCACCCAGTGTGCTTTAGCTGACACCGCCGGATAGAGCCAAGTGGGCCACGTCATACGAGTGCTTCAAAGATGACATCTATAGATGTCATCAGCTTGGTATCAAACTCTACAACTGGCAGTAAGTGATTTCGTTCCGATCGCATTGGTATTGTTAAGCTGACAATCTCTCAATCAGCCCCGGGTCTACCGTCGGCGCGTGCACGAAAGAAGAGAGCTTCGCGCTCATTGCCAAAGCCATCAATAAGGTCCACGAGGAGGTGCCCGAGGTCATCACTGTCATCGAGAATATGGTGCGTGCATATTCTTTACCTCCATTTCCCATACCGCCACACATGCTGAACCTCCACATATGTAGGCCAACGCCGGCTCCAACATCGTCGGCACGGCCTTCTCCGACATCGCGTCCATCATCTCCCAGGTCACAGACAAGACCCGAGTCCGCGTCTGTATCGACACCTGCCACACGTTCGCTGCGGGGTATGACATCCGCACGCCCGAGGGCTATCGTGCTGTGATGGACAAGTTTGACCAGGAGGTGGGGAATGGGTACTTGGCGGGGGTGCATTTGAATGATTCGAAGGCGGAGCTTGGGGCGAACAAGGATTTGCACGAGAACATTGGTCTGTGAGTATTGCTTTTCAGCTTCCCGCACTTTTCTAGAAGAGTACGAAGTTGACCACACTTGCGGCACACAGCGGCAAGATCGGCCTCACCGCCTTCCGCGCCCTCATGCGCGACCCCCTCATGTCCGGCATCCCCCTCGTCCTCGAGACCCCCGGCGCCGAATCCCCCATCGCCAGCGAGCACCTCGCCATATGGACGCGCGAGATTGCCCTGCTGTACGAGATCCAGGCGATCGAGGATGACGAGTGGGAGGCCAAGAAGGATGAGATTGAGAAGCGGTGGAGGGCGGAGAGGAATCGGCTGAGCCCGCCTAAGGAGAAGAAGAAGGCGGCACCGAAGGCGAAGGGGAAAAAGGGGAAGAAGGAGGAGGAGAGTGAGGATGAGGAGTGAGTGGCGGGGGCGGGGCTGGAGCGATGGAGGATAGACGGTGAGCGGGGTGATGTATCTCCAATGGCATGTGTCGATAATCCGATAATCCATGAAGTGGCGAAGATTAAACTACTGAAGCAAGCGTACCGGGGTCTGCTGACAGACGTCTTCTAGAATTTCATTTTTTCGCCATGGCTGCCGTTGATTAATCCCTTGTGGTTTTGGGACGCGAAGGGTAGCATCAAATTCTTCTTCACAATCAAACTAACGTCCTTCTACCCACACACCATCAGAACATTCGAGACTCATCCTCTCCGCCCCTAGTCTTCTCACCCTTGCCTTGTGCGTGTGAGCCGCTCCGCGTACGCCTAAATCTCCGCACTCTCCTCCTTGGTCGAGTCACTTCGAGAACATCATCTCAGCCAGTCGTCTTCTCAGACTCGCCATCATACACACATGAGAAGAACATTCCTGCTGTATAACTGAATGCAGGATTGAAAAGAGATAGAGGTGACTCGAATGTACGACCAAAAAGCGGCTCTATCGAATCTTCTCGTCACGAGTCTCCTCGCGCTCGAGCGCCGTTCCGCACTCGATCCCACACCCAGTTTCTAGCGGTACGAAGAAAGGACCCGTCACCTACTCATCCGGGAGACCCGAGATTATACACTCCGAGAGGCTACCTTGCGGCTGTCCTTTCTCTTAGGCGGACAATGAACCGAGTGCTCTGCTGTTCTGCTGGAGAACCTCTGACTTGGCTTTGGGGACTCGTGCCGTGCCGCTGGCATGCAGGCTGATGTATGCATATCGGTACGACGACTGCTGTCGGGCAGAACGGCGAAACAAGATGAGGCTCTCGGGTCTGGACAAGTCTTCATCCGAGCAGAATGATCGACAGGCGAAATAACTCATCCTTCCTCAAATAACTCATCAATAGGATTGCCCTCTCCCCCGCAGCTCTCCGCGTACGCGCCAAGCGCTTGGTAAGAGAAACAGCCAATAATGGACTTGCACCAGCTGAGAGGCAGAGTACAACGATCTGGCGGAGTGCATGCATAGTGTATTGGGTGGTAACAAAGGTCGTACACTCACTGGGAGCGGTGCCATATGTTGAGCGACGAGAAAGGTTAACGATAAAAGAGGCGGTCGGAGGAGGAGGGGTTAGTGAGGGCCCACCCACGCATTCATCCCTCCCCGAGAGCGCAAACGCAAACGCAAAATAAAAACGAACAGGAAGCAAACGCCATACCCGTTCGAGCAAAAGAGCAGCTCAGTGCCCGTCAGGACTATCAAACAGACTCACACGCTCCTGCAATCATGGTCAGTCGTCAACCCGGCTCGGGCCGGTCCACCCCTAGTGGTCAGTAAGCACTCTCACTTTCCCCTCGCCACCGCTTGTTTCTGCTGACACCCCAGTCCCCCTTCCTACCCACCCACTCACGACAGGACGCCGTCACACAGTCGGCCTCCCCTCCTCCCCCGACGCCTTCCGCCGAATGGATGTCAACCCCGGCCTCCCCTCCAGGCCCGCCTCTGGCACCTCCCTAGTGATCGGACCCGACGTTGCATCCCAAGATACTTCCTCCGGCTCGTCCCATTCTCCCCCCGGCGCTAAGCACTCCCCGACCTACGTGGGCGATAGCAACATCAGCTTGCCTTACGAGGTAACCATCGGGGGTAGAGAGTTCTTTAGGAAAGACGTGGCTAGTGAAGGGAGAAGGTCGGGGTTGAGGAATGATGGGGGAGAGTGGAAATTGCCGGGAGGGTTCCCAGTGCCGAGGGACTTTGATGAGGGGAGTGCGGCGAGCCGAGTGGAAGCGGCGAACGCTGCTCGAGCTGTCAAGCGGTAAGTCTTTTTCCGAGTCTAACAGACGCGACACCACATCAGCTTTGCAATTGAAGCAACAGAGCGCTGATGTGATGCCGCTTACCTCAGAGCATCCTCCACATTCGACATCTCTGACCCTTCGAACACTCGACGCAACCGCAACTCGCACGGCCTGGCCCTCCGCATCCCCGCTCAAAGCATGCACAGCTTCGCCGGCCACAGCCCCCAGTCCAGCACCACACCTTCTCCTGGAGGCGGGCGCCGCCTCCGCGCTTCGCCGAGTGTCGCGTCGTTGAACGCTACGCTCGCTGAACAGTCGCCTGCGGGGGCACCGGGGTCTCCGTACAGCATTGCTGGTGGCGCGAGGTCGGCGGTTGGGCTTCCAGGGAGTCAAGAAAGCCCGACGTGGGGTGAGTCGAGTATGTCGTCGATTGAGAGTGGGGCAGAGCTTGGTGGTGTGAGGACTCCCGGGGGTGGGATTGCGGCTCTGAGCCCTGGTATGGCATCTACTCATTCCCTTACGTGAGTGGTTTGGTGATCACAAGTGTCCAAGCAAGGTTACTCGAGAGGCGCTGACGATGAGACTCACAGCGGAAGCCAAGGGTTCGATCACTGGAACGACGGCTTAATGCAGCGAACGCGTCAAAAGATGCGTCGAATCAGCCAAGGTACCCTCGGGCGCTTCATCCGCAGCGGCAAGCGATCGACGCACGGAGTAAGCAGCCCAGCCGGCTCCACCATTGGATCGCCCATCTCTGCGCCAGGCATGGGGCCAACGGGACCATTCCCACCACCCGCCGGGCCATACGGGTACGAGACCCGTACAGAACACGGGAGTGATGCCGGCTCGGGTGCCCCGTCGCCCGCGTCTACGATGTCAGTCGCGTCATTCACATCTAACGCGCCTCCTGTGCCGGCCCGCTCGCCTGCGCCGAGGAAGAACAGGCAGCGCGGCCAGCCGCGCATGGTGAGCGGGCTGTACAGCGCCCGCGATGGCGGCCGCTCGGAGGTTGAGCTAAGCTTCTCCGTCGCGCCCGGGAGCGGCCATGCGAGCCCCACTGAGGGGAGCATCTCGCCGAGTAGCTCGATTGGCCCGTACGGTACGGGGTCACGCAATGCTTCAGCGACGCACCTTCCGCAGGCCATGTCGCCTTACCTTCAGGACAACGTGATTGAGGAGCTGGAGGAGCCGGGCACGCCGGGGAAGGTGCCGACGTCCGGTGGCGTGAGGTACCGCCGTCCGAAGATGCTGAGGCGGATGGGATCAAGTATGGCTTCGCCTACTGGCTCAGCGGCAGCGGTGACAACGCCAAGGATGCCGGTCAGCCCGCAGAGTGTGCGCACGCCGACTGCCGAAAGGGTGCAGGTGCTGCCCGAGCTCATGCCGGAGGAAGAAGCGATCCCGAATGACAAGGCTCCTCGACGGGTTCCGTCACCGGCGCCATCTCGTTCGACCCAATTTACCGGCCTTGAGTCTATTCGCCCCAGCCCCACAAACAGATACACGTTCTTTGACGAGAACAGCGGCAGCGACTGTGAGGACGAGGCGGCGCAACCGGATGTCAGGGGGTCTGGTCAGTCAGCTGCGAGTGTCGTCTCCATTGTTGATGATGGTCGACGAAACATCCGGTACTACAACCCACGGATCCATTCCTACCGCACAAGCCGTGATATTTCCTCGCACGATATGATGGAGTCAGCCAGCGCGACGCCCACAATGGCCGCACACGGCCGTGAGCGGGCTCAAATGACGATGCACCTTGAGGACCAGTCTTCTCCCCAGCTGTACATGGTGGAGCGACTGGACGACGAACCATCGTCAGAAGCGAGCGAGGTTGGAGAGAGGAGTAGTGCAGAGATGGACTTGCCGATCCTTTTGGTCCGAAGTGCGAGGATGGCACCATCTGGATTTGGTGAGGGGATGCTCGACCGATCGTTTGCTCCAGAGCCCTCTCGCAGGTCGGGCACGTCGCATGACACCCTACCGGCCAACACCTACAGCTCCCGACCTAGCGGGGTGCAGGGCAGGAGGGGTGCAAGGGTGCCGCTGACTGTCAACACGGATGCGAGCACGAGAAGGACGCGCGGCAGCGAGAGGGGATAGGAGGTGATGCGGGAGTCGCTGGGGTATAAAAGTAGGGAAAAGAAGCATGGTCAGTGGTAAAAGTGGAGGGATACATACACGAACAAAAGCCCATACATAGCCGCGGTGTGCATGCCATATGCATTGTGACAGAAGAGAAGAGACGAGAATCGAGGCAAGAGGTGGACGAGCGGCCGCGACCCAGTGCTGGATGTACGTTCGCTAGACGTGGGGTCAGTCCTGCTCGTCAAGCCTTTACGGCCGCACTCACGACGGGCATGGACAGGTCGCCAGACTTTTCCCAGAGGTCCTCGATGGTGTACAGCCCCACAAGCGCGGTGATGAACATCCCGACCCACTTGACGCTGCACACGCACCCGATCGACCAACCGGTGAACACGAGCCAGATCCACCAGTCGTCGCCGAACGCACTAGTCAGTGGGTCAGCAGCGAGTCCGCGTCGACGAAAAGGAGACTTACTCGTGGCGCTGGTTGTGGAACTTGACGAGGCCGAGGGTGGTGGCGAACGTAAAGAAGAGGAGCATCGAGTCGAGCAGGATGAACCTGGAAATGCAGAGCCATCCGATGTCTGCCCATGCCGCACGTCAGCCCGCCGCCGCTTCCCACCCAAATCATCCAAACCCACCGCAAAGCACGCAAAGCGTCACCCAATGCCTCGTCCACCTTGTCCACCCCATCTCCCCCGCCGTCCACCACGCCAGCGGCACGAGCCCCACCCTGAAACTCGCGAGCATCACGCGCATCGCAGTGTACGGCACGTCCGCGGGGTACTCTACGCCGGATTTGAACTCGAACCCGCCGGTGTAGCCTGAGAGCAGGCCGGCGAGGCCGACGAGCATCTTGCCGAGTAGGGGGTGGACGTCAAAGTAGAAGTCGCGGTTGATGTAGTGGGTGCCGAATTAGCCAAAGTGGGCCTGCGAGAGATGTCAGCGGGTGTGAGGGGAGGCAGGGGAGGACGCACCTTGTCCCAGACGACATAGTTGGCAGCGCCGATCCGCCAGTAACGCGTGATCATGCTCAACAGCGTATACACCGTCGTCCACACCCACTCCTCATGCTCCACATACAATCCCTTCTGCTCACTCACTCGTCAGCGACCCCTCCAGAAGCATCCCCCGCCGCCCCGACGCCGACAGACCCGACCGCGAACCAGCCCTCGCTCGCAGAGCAGCTCGCTGGCACCGCCCTGCTCCGCACCCTGCGCCCGAAGGCCACCTACACAACGGCACCCCCAGGGTATCGAAGTGAGGGCTGGAGGGTGGACTTCCGGACGATGCACCTCCCCACCCACCTCCTCGTCCACGCCAGGCAGATGGCCAGCCGCTACCCCCGACTCACCAAAACGGTGGAGGATATCTTCGACGAGTTGCGAGACCCCTATAGGGGGTATCGCATCACTGCTGCGTTTGCCTGGGTCGTAGGCGATGACGAGGATGCGTTGGGCAGGTGGGAGTTTGTGGCGTGGTTTTTGGCGGGGCTCGACCCGAAGGTCGCCGAGTTCCTGGAGAGCGAGGGCATGGTCAGCTTTGAGGGTTTGTGGCACCAGAGCGAGACGGTGTGGAAGAGGAGGAAGATGGAGCCGGGGTGGGAGCGACGCTGGAACGCCATCGGCGTGTACGCGAAGCTGAGACGGGCGCAAGAAGGCAGCGGGCACGCCGACGTCATGTACGTCGGCAGTGCCACGTCGAGGACGATGACGAGCGGTCGTATGGGGATGGCCGCCAGGCGGTTCACTCACGAAAGCGAGTGGGCCAATGGTTCCGGGACGAGCAACGGGTAGGACATAGCTGTAGTGCCACACCTATGAGATTTGAAAGTTAACTTGCAGCCCATACTCTAGCCCGTTCAACCGCATCACTCGACAGCTGCCCGACGTGTACGCCGCCACCCCTCTCCGAATGGCCCCTCTATGGTCCCTTCCCATCCCCTTCCCCGAATACCACCAGGACGACGTCCAGGGGTGCTTGGAGACACTTGTGCTACTCTTTGAGCACACCCTCAGCTGCTTCCTCGCGGCATGGGGGCTCCCGGCAGACGCCCCAAGCGGCGTCTACCAGTGGTTGGGAGGAAACTCTCATACCCCCTTGGCATGGGAGTCACCGCGGTCGGTGGGGAAGAGCGAAGTGGAGAAGGAGGAGAAGGAGCGTAGGAGGCAGGAACAGATAGAGGAGAAGAGGAAGATGCAGCAGAAAAGGGAAGAGGAGAAGAAGTGGAGGAAGCAGGAGAGAGAGAGAGAGAGGAGCGGAAGAAGCAGAAGGAGAGAGAGAGAGAGGTGTGGAAGAAGCAGAAGGAGAGAGGGAGAGAGGAGTGGGAGAAGCAGAAGGAGAAAAAGAAAGAGGAGCAGAAGAAGAAGTATGAGGAGGAGTGGAGGAAGTATCATGAGGAGCGGAAAACGCAGCGGGAGGCGTTGCAGGATTATCATGCGCGGAAGCAGCAGGAGCATAAGAAGCAGGAGGAGGAGCGGCAGAAGGGGTTCTATGGGGAGAAAGAGTGGGAGTGGAAAGAGGAGATCGGAAAGCAGATCCGGGCATATGTGCAAAAGAACGCACAGGAGTAGCTCCATCCATGTGACGCCAGGCGGCGAAGACGGATGTCTGGAGAAACAACAACAACATGTGTGGATGGCTCCAGTGGGCGGAGATATAGAGATCTCCGTTTGACGTAAATTTGATCGGGATTCGGACCGATAACAGCGAGCTAGGCGAAACGCCGGAGATGGGAGGTCTCCCGGAGATGGGGCAGCGGCGAACACCGATAGTCAGTGCCACAAGCCGGCATTTCCCGGCGTTTTTCATGGCACGCTTTCGAAAACTGCACCTTGACCGGGCTCCATAGTCCATACATACCTCTCTAAAACTACCTACCCCACCACCCACCACATCCTCTATTCAAAATGGGCGAGCACCTCATGTTCAAGGGCAACCTTGCGGGCCACTCCGGCGCCATCACCGCCATCGCCACCTCTTCCGAGAACCCCGACATGATCCTCACCGCGTCCAGGGGTGCGTCCGTCTTTTCAGCTGGAGGAGGGAGAGGAGATGGGGACGGCAGTTGAGTTGCGAGGGACATGGGCTGACGGAGCGGATTCGGAACTGTAGACAAGACTGTCATCGCCTGGCAGCTCACCCGTGAGGACAACCTCTACGGTTTCCCCAAGAAGATCCTCCACGGCCACAACCACTTTGTGTCCGACGTGGCTATCTCCTCCGACGGCCAGTTCGCCCTCTCCTCCTCGTGGGACCACACCCTCCGTCTTTGGGACCTCAACACCGGTTTGACCACCAAGAAGTTTGTGGGCCACACTGGCGACGTCCTCTCGTGAGTTTTGCCGGTGGAGCTTGGACGGGGAGAGCTACGGAGGGAGGGAAAGCAGGAGGGCAAGGGCTGACAAGTTGGTCGCAGCGTCTCTTTCTCCGCCGACAACCGTCAAATCGTGTCTGCTTCCCGAGACCGCTCCATCAAGCTCTGGAACACCCTCGGCGAGTGCAAGTTCGACATTGTGGAGGACGGCCACACCGAGTGGTGAGTGACTTTTATGGGCTTGATTTCTGCCAAATTTTGCTGACACCGTCCTGTAGGGTCTCCTGCGTGCGATTCTCCCCCAACCCCGCTCTCCCCGTGATCATCTCTGCCGGCTGGGACAAGACCGTCAAGGTGAGTTTTTTCGCATCCCCCGCCCACCAATCACTACCAAGGGAAAAGGGAGAGAACCATCGACATGATGCGATCTATATATTTGCTACTTCAGAGGGGTGAAACAGACCCGATGAGACAACTTTTTCCACCAAGATCTCTGATCACCACTCTTTTCTCTACCCCTTTTCCCACCTCGCCCTGCAAAGCGAAACCCGAAAAAGAAGAGAAGCTGATCAGTCGTAATTTCTTGATCAGGTCTGGGAGCTCTCCAAGTGCAAGCTGAAGACCACCCACCACGGCCACACCGGGTACCTCAACACCCTCGCCGTGTCCCCCGACGGGTCCCTCGCTGCCTCCGGTGGCAAGGACGGCATCACCATGCTCTGGGACCTCAACGAGGGCAAGCACCTCTACTCCCTCGACGCCGGGGACGTCATCAACTCCCTCGTCTTCTCCCCCAACAGGTACTGGTTGTGCGCCGCTACTGCTTCCTCCATCAAGATCTTCGACCTTGAGTCCAAGTGCGTCTTTCCCACCTTTCCTCTGTACTTCTAGCACCCGCTGACACCCACCTGCAGGTCCCTCGTGGACGACCTCCAACCCGACTTCGACGGCCTCAGCGAGAAGGCCCGCAAGCCCGAATGCACCTCGCTCGCCTGGTCCGCCGACGGCCAGACCCTCTTCGCCGGTTACTCGGACAACATTGTCCGGGTGTGGGTCGTTGTGGCTTAGAGCGGGACTCTGCTGGGTGGGCAGGGTGTAGGCGGTGGAGAGGGGACACGGGAGGGGTAGATGTAGCTTGGATGCAGACGGTCACTGGATATTTGTCGGTCGGGGGCGAAAAGTTTCTTCTTATCTCTGCCATTGTTGGTGATCTGCATTTGCATATCTTTCTCTTGGACGTGGCGGCTGCAGCCGGGGCGCGGACACCAGAACACCGGAAGATTCAACAAGGCTGGGAGATCGGACGAAAACGATCTAACTCGCTCAAGAGAACCAGACTGGAGAAACGATTGATTATGTGCAAAATACATCTCATCTCTCGCCTCCCCATAAAAACTCTCCCCTCTCCCGCCATACAGTCGTCGCCAACGTCAAACCCCTAGAGATCGTACTCGTCAGAGTCGGAGTCATCCCTCTTGCGCTGGATCTGAAGTCGTGAATGTCTTTGTCAGCTTTGTCCTTGTGGCACAGTAGACGGAGATCAGCAGAAAGTGAGTGAGACTCACGGTGATACCATTGCCGAGGGTCTTTGTCCGTCCAGAGGAGACAACAGGGGCGGCGCTCTTCGCTGGTGGAGGGTTGGACACCTGAGGGCAGATAGCGGCGGGTCAGCAAAGGCGAGATGTCTCCTCGGTTGAGTAGAGCGGGAGGGGGCAGGGAAGAGGGTGGTGAAAGGGACTGCTGTAGCTCTGGCTTCATTGACATCCGTCGCAACAGCAGCCATGCTGACGAGCAAAGCCACCTAGTCATAACAGACCTCCCATCCCCTCCCCCTCTTGCGAGCTCACTCTCCAAAAGAAGAACATGGACGCACCTGCTCTAAGAGCCCCTTGAGCGCCTCGTCCGACACCTGCCCCTTGATCCTCCCTTGCTGGCCCATGTTGACCAGCAGGCTCTCAACTTGGGAAGCGAGTTGCGGGCGGGTGAGTGAGATTCGGGATACTGCCGGGCGTGTTGCTTCGTTAGTCAATGAAGCAAAGGTCAAGGGGTGAAGTCTCGGGAGGAAAGTGAGAAGGCGAAGCCTCGCAAGGCGAAGAACGAGCAGCAAGAAGAAAAGAGATCCAACGCACATCGTTCCCGAGCGGCAGGCTCCAGCATCGCAGCAATCATCGTCCGCTTCATCTCCTCCTGCTGCATCGCCCTCTGCTCTGCCGCCTCGCGCTCTTCGGGCGAAGGCCCCTGCCCGCCTTGCCCGCCGCCGCCAGAGGGGCCGGACGAGGGACGGAAGCCGGGGGGAAGCTGCATTGACATGGTCGTGAGTGGGTTGGAGTGGAGTGGGGAGAGGTGCAGGGGGGGTTGCTGGTATGTGAAGGTGGATAAGAGGAGAGGTGAGGAAGTGAAAGAGAAGATGGAAGATGGAAATACCACGTGGTGGTGGAGGAAAGAGGGATGCATGACGCTCGCTGGACGCTTCTGTATCGATGCTCTTCCATGCCTCATTTCTCTCTTCAACTCTGCTTTCATCAATACACACGTCTCTCTATATCCAATCATCCGGATACCATCCATCTACAGCTATTAACCGCTGAGAACAGGCATACCATAAAGGAAACAGCCAGGCATGTCGGACTCGCCGCAGCCCCAGAGCGCCAAGGCGCCCAACCACCGAGGACCGGTGGAGGACATTGTTGCGAAGCGCATGAAGGCGTTGGGAAAGAAGATTGTACGTACAAGATCTCTGACATGGCTACATGATATATAGCTATGCTTGTACTACAAGCATTGCGTATCTAGACCGCTTTCTTACAGGACCGCGCTGACGTTCCACCGTCTCTCTCTCCTCTCGACCCCTTACCATCGCCTTATTGTCCCCTCGATCCACCTCTGCCACCTTCAAACTCACTGAGCACACCCCACAGCAACGTGTCAGGACTTACGTCGATGCCAAACCTGATGGGCTCAACGCCGACCAGCGCGCGGCTGTTGCCAGCCTTCCTGTCCTGGAGGGTGTGCACCGCGAGTTGGAGGAGCTCACCAAGGTCATCGAGGTGCGTCTTCTCTTCTGAAGAATCTTCCGGCTTGGGTCCTTAAGAAGGATCATTACTGACACAAGTGGCTTGGCTCAGAATGTGGAGCTCGAGCAAGCGGGGAAAGTGAGAGAGCTTAGGGAGATCGCCAAGAAGGAACAGGAAGAGCATGGCGTGAGCAAGGTTGCAGAGTTCCAGGTGACTTGACTTCTCTACAGGTGGAATCGGGTAGCAGAGGCTCACATCTATTCCCACCTGCATTTCACTCGTAGGCATCCCTCTCAACCCCTCTCTCCCTCTTCCTCCGCCTGCACGCCCTCCTCCACCCAGCCCGCTCGTCCGACCACGAGCACCTCACCTTCGCGCGCCTCTCGCTGCCGCGCAACCTCTCGGACGAAGTCCAAGCGACAGATGTGCTCCGTGTTGGGCGGATGCACGAGGATCTGGTGGCGGGCGGGGAGAGGGGAGCGGCGGTAGTGAAGGGTCTGGTGGATGGTCCTGCAGAGGATGAGGAAGGTGAGTTGGCCACGATAGACCCAGCTTTCATGCACAGCTACTAGCTGCGGTAAGCTGATACTGATTGGCGCTGGTTCATTTAACAGACGAGCATGTGCACCACCTCCTCAAGCTTCTCGCCGAATCCGATTCTCTCCCCGAAGAAGAGGCCGAGGAGGAACCCGAAGTGGCCGAGCCCACAGAGGCGACCGACGCTACGCCAGATGTAGTCCAGTTGTCTACAGCTGCACCTTCGGAGCACGAGCTGCCCAACGGGCACGGGAAGGCGGAGAGGGCCGAGGAGTCGGCTGAGGGTGTGGCAGCGGCAAGCGGGGCTGGTGGAGCGGCCGGCAAGATGTTCAACTTCTTGCAAGCGGACGAGCTTGAAGCACCTCCTGCGCAGGTCAGTTGTGTCGTTTGTTCTTTCAGTGAGGGACACGTAACTGACGAAACCATTGCTACGACGAGCGCAGCCTGCACCGAGCCAAGCTCCGGCTCCGGCTGTCATTGAGTCTGCGCCCACCCCTGCCCCTGCCGAGCCCACATCCGCCCCTGCGCCTGAGCCCGAGGCCGCACCCGCTCCGATAACCGCTCCTGCCTTCGACTGGGCAGCGGAAGACGACCTCGATGACGAGACCGCCCGCGTCCTCGGCCTTCCTACAAGCTCCGCATCTGCGCCTGCAGCTGAGGACCAGTCTGACGCTAAGGAGGGAGACCCCGCAGCAGGGTTGATCGAGGAGAACGAGCTCGCCAACGCGCATGTCTCTCAGCCTCCTGCGGTGGACGCGTCCATACCTGCCCCTGAGCCTGTCAAGAATGTCTCCGGCAGTGGGCCTGCGGGAGAAGGAGCCGAGACGCCTGCCCAGGCATTCGGCAATGGGAGAGGGAGGGGCGGGAAGAGGGGGAGGGGAAACAGGGGTGGTCAGCAAGGCCAAGGGCAGCAGAGGGGGCCGAAGCCTCAAGGACAGCTGGCGCAGGGGCAGGGGAGGAAGGTCGACGATGATGGGTTCCAGGTGGTTGGGAAGGGCGTGCCCGGCTCTGGGCAGGCGCAGGTCCAGGGGCAAGGTGCCGGGCGAGGACGAGGTGCCGGGCGAGGGAGGGGTGCGGGGCGCGGTAGGGGCGGGTTTGGTGAGTTTCATACTGGCGTGCTACGGGGAAGTGAGTTACGGTGCTGACAGAATGTGATCATGTAGGTGGACGCGGGGGTGCCAGACCTGCCGGCGAGGCTCGTACTCCTCCCAACGCGCCGGCTCAAGCTCCCGCCTCTAAGCCCGCTGCGGCTTAAGCATATCTCTCCACCAGAAAACACCAGCAACATTGTCCAGAAAGCGCATACAACCGACATGGCCGAGTAAGGTGGAATAGGGAAGAGCTGAGACCAACAAGCGAGGGACAAAAAGTGCATAGGCATATGAGGTCGCGGGGTGTATACAGCAAGAGAGAACGACGGTAATCTTCATGATGCATCGAGAGGGGATACATGTGAACAGCTGAACCAATGTGGGTCACAGTACTGGTACGATGATTCGGCGGCTATCGGACGGCAGGTAGTGGAGATACGGGCACACCCGGGTGATTGAAGACACCCTTTCATGTGGAAGGCAGTTCGGGCGAGTAGAGTGCTGAATGGACCGACTCGTCTCACCATCGGTCTTCGACTCGTCCTGTGCTCGCTTTAACCCCTCGGCCGCACCCTATATCTAAACTCTCGCTTTCTCTGCTTTGCCTCCTAGCCAAGCTGACCCGAAACAGTCCCAATGCCCTCCACAAGTACTGCCACCTTACGGACCGCCACAACGGCCACGCAGAAACGTCCCTCCCCGGGCCATCGCACCATCAGCTCCTCCTCATATCGCTCTACCACCCAACGCACAACAACCCGCACTACCAAGAAGGTCTCTGTTGTTTCTCCGCCGCCGCCGCCACCTCCCCCTCCTCCCCCTCCCCCGCCCGCAAAGAGAACCAGCAGCTACAAGTATAGCTACAAGAGGCGGGTGGTGATCAAGCGCTGATCTTGGTGTCGATTGCGATGATCGTGTGGTGGAGCTTCTGAAGACAGCCCCGGAGCGGTGGCTCTCGTTCCCCGGCATATCAACTGTAAGGATGGTGACTCAAGAAAGATAGTAGAGCTGGTTGGTTAACAGGAAGGATGGCCAGGAAGAGGAGACATGGGGTGTTATCGATAGGGATTTTGGACAAGAATTAGAGGTTTTCTGTCAATGTTGATAGGATGTGTAAAGTACATATGGATGATACAAATGGACAAGATAGCATCGTGCATACAAACATCAAAAACATCTGCCGCCCTGTATGTAAAAGCAGCTCTCTATATACCCTCAATGACATCTCATCTGAAACCGCCCACACGTAACGCGATCGACACCCACGCCATCAATCTCCACGCCACGCAGATCGCTATCATGATCCCCATGTAGCGCGCTGTGTTGAGATCTTTCCACCCAAACAGGGCAAGGCTGACAGAGGCTTATATCAGACATGGCTCGAGAACGAGAGGGATGTGTAGGGGTCAGGTGGAGTGGAAGAACCTACAATTGTTCACCGTTCTGGGCGACGCAAGCCCCAGAGGAGATCTCTGCGTCTGTGCAGTAGAACTGAAGACCGACAGATTCGTTGATGATCAAGATACGGGTCGCAGCTACACCAGACAGTCAGCGACGTCGAGTGACACATGGACACAACCATGGACAATACTAACCTTTGACGCACGTCGCCCACGCCAGCTATTACGATGTGGACCTGTTAGTTGTCGCTTCCGCTATACGATACAGATACATACCCCAGAAAGCCATGCTGGCACCGATAGCGAGATCACCCCGCTGACTTGCCCAATCATCGACAAGATTGTCGACACCACCCTGCAAATGCCAGTCACAGGTATCAGTAAAGCTGATACACAGGAAACGTTCCACCTCCGTGAAAATACCACTCACGTCACCGTCAGTCCCTCAGTCTGGATCCAGCTTCCAAAGATCATGGCGAAGCTCTCGCCCATGTTGACCATCGCCCAGATTGCGATGGCGAACTCGAAGTAGATCCGCGCGGAGGTCTGCATTCCCGCCCCCACGTTCATCTAGCCACACGCATCCTCGTCAGCCCAGTTGATCTCTGGCCCACACGAAGACCGAGCACTCACGATGGCAGCGTAGCCAAACCCTCCAAGCAGCTCGAACCCGAGTTCAACCAGGGTGTAAGTGATGACAAATGTCGCCGGCGAGTATCGTGCAGACGATTTGGCTTCGTGCAGGTACAGATTCCGGTCGGCGGGGAAGATGGCCATGGCGTTGAGCAGCCCGACGAATGCGATCGCCGACGTCGATTCGATTGAGATACCGATTCGATCTTGCGCACCTATGACCGTGTCTTGGTTAATGCCTTTCTACACCAAACAAATCCAGATGCAATGACTTACCCGAAGGACCATGCGTAAGCCGCTGGAAGAACAAGATAAACAGTCCACCCAACAGGGGCGTCTGCACCAGCCGGTTGAAGAAGACGTCCTTCCTCCTCCATAAGTTCTTCCAATGCCGCTCAAGCACAACAGGCAGTGCGACACGCATGCTCGTCGTCCCCGCTGCGCGGCGGAACAGCCCCCTCCCCCCATGAGCACCTTCTTGATGGTTCTTCTCCACCTCCTCCCCCTCTTCGGGAGAAGGACACTCGCGCCACCCTGCCGTCAGACTTTGCACCCGCGCTAGCGATTTGGCGTGGTTTGCCGCGCGCGGGTCGATGGAGACGAGGTCGAGCAGATGGTCTGCGGGGTTGAAGAACTCGGAGGGCATGGGATAGCCGATGGAAGTGAAGTATTCGAGAGCTTCGGAGCGTTTCCCGGTGAACTGCAAATATTATGTTAGCTCTCGAGTGGTAGCGATTCGTGACCAGTAGGTGAGCTTACTGCTACAACACCACCCTTTGCGAGAAGTGTGACGTTGTCAGTCAGCTTCCAAATGTCACTTCGAGGTTGATGGATCGTCGCTGATGGAAAGGCATGGGTCAGCATGAAGGCTACGACTTGCTGAAGGAAAGACCCACCAATCACAGTCCTCCCAGTGGCCGCGATATCGCGCAGGACTTGCATCACACTCAATGCAATGCTCGCGTCGAGCCCCGATGTACTAGACATGTCGAAGGTTAGGGTGTTTCATCTTTGGAGGCCAAAATGCAAACTCACGGCTCGTCTACGACCAGCACCGCTGGATCGTTGATCACTACACCCCATATCAGTTACTGCCACTGCCATCTCCCAAAGAGACTCACTCTGCACAGCCAAGCTCAGCCGCCTCTTCTCCCCTCCACTGATCCCTTTCAACAACGCCCCACCAACCGGCAAATCCGCACAATCCTTCAACCCCAACATCTTCAACACCGTCTCTGCCCTCGCCACCTTCTGTCTCCTCGGCATCTTATCAGGCAGCCTCAGAACCGCCGCGTATGTGAGGGTCTCGCGGACTGTGAGGGAAGGAAGGTGCCAGTCGTCGTCTTGCTCGACGAATGCGACGTTGGATTGGGAGTGCGGGATGGCGGGGTGGTTGGAGAAGAGGAGGGAGCCGGTGGTGGTGAAGTGGGAGAGCGGGCCGGGGTTGAGGGATCGGCCGGAGATGAGCTGGAGGAGGGTAGACTAGGAAGGGTGTTAGCTGTTTTTCGTCATCTTTGGGGCACCAGAGCTTACCTTGCCAGCCCCAGAGGGGCCAAGTATCGCCGAGATCTCGCCAGCTGCATATGCAATGCTGTCAGCGGCTGCCTTATCTCATTGATTAGGTCCGGAGAGCCACGCCTACCTGGGAAGTTGACCGACACGTCCTCCAAGATCGTCTTTGACCGATATTTGATCGCCCCCCTCCCTCTCCTCGTCCATTTTAGACTCAGGTGCTTCACCTGCCCACCAGAATATCAGCCTCTCAGCCTCGCGTCTCGCCCCATACTCGCCATCCAAGAAGACTCACCGCCACATCAATCCTCTCCCTCGTCACATGACTCTCCTCCACATCCGTCCCCTTCCCCCTTTGTTGACTCTCAATCTCCGACGCATGCTTCACCCCTCCCGCCGGGAGACCCCAAAGCACCAAGGCCGCTAGCGCGTACTGGGCGATACCCATGCCTATGAGCCCGGCAAACCAAACGCCGATGTTGGTGTTGTAGTTGAACTTGAGACCGTTGAGGACGTTGTTGCCGAGGCACTGAGAAAGGGCGTCAGCTTCGCGTGATACACAGACAGTATCGGTATGTCAGAAGTTTACTTGGTTGAGGTTCGCGCTGGACTCTGAGGGACAGTCAAACACCCGATCTTTGAATTGGGTGGTGGCGACAATCCCTTCACACGCGGCCGACATCAGCTCAGGTGGTCCTTGTATAGACAACGACCGAAGGATTGCAGCTGATACTCACGGAAAGAGTAAAAGTACGGACTGATCCACCGGATCCACGATACGTAGACGGGCACGTTGGTTCTACCCCGGTGTCGTCAGTTTCCGTCTGCGGTGAGCGCAAACAACTCAACTCACAAGATGAAGCCGGAACTCATGCTACCAAGTGCACACAACAGTTGTCAGCTGATAGCCCTTGAGTGGAGCGTGCACATTATCCGTGACGGTGGCACTCACATCTGGAAGAGGTTTAGCGAGTTACCGAGCATCGACGCTGCCGAGAACGAGCGCAGCAGAGATGCCTGAGGTGGCTCATCAGCATTCGCACTGGCATCGACTAAGAGTGAGAATACTCACAGACAAAAGTGCCAGTCCTTGCGTCGTGATCTGTACCAACATCGTCTATCCCTCACACCATCGCGTCAGACACTCTTCTACCCTACCTTGCGCACATCAACTGCCCACCGAGGTCAACTCACCGAAGCAATGACCGTGAACAAGTTCGCAGCCAAATCGTCCGTCCTCAGCTTTGAGATAAAGTACACCAAAACGACGTAGATGGAAGGGGAGAGGATAGAGGGAATGAGGAAGGAGATGAAGTCGGAGATGATCCAGGGGACGACATCCTGCATTGGCATAGGTCAGCTAGGCTCATGCTCTTGGGCGAATGCACACGAGTGGTAGATAACGTACGTAGAGGCGATCCTAAGTGTCTTTGCGTTAGCAGCATACCACTGGCGTCCAGGGGGACTGTCGAACGCACCTCGCGTTCACGATCAAAGATGACAAGGTCGGTACAAAACTTGTATATCCCTGCCACCCATCAGTCAGCTTTGCCCGGTGACCCTCTCCACAGCCAACTCACAAAACACCTGCTGCAGGTAAAATACACCCGGAATAAGCTGGAACGACAGATTCTTCAAACTCTGCACCCCTGTCGGCGTCTACTCCCCCCATTAGCCTCCCCCTTATACAGTTTGCGGCTGATCTACTCTTGATCTACGAGTACTGTGATCATGACAGCCATGCCAGCCCAGGTGGGAGACTCACATCCGGTAACCGGTAATACGTGATCCCTATGATCACACCCAGCAACACCGCCTGGACCATGAACCCCACCAGCTGGGGGACGTTGCGGTATACGTTCCGGTGTGCCCGGGCGGTGAGAACGACGGTCTGCTTCCACATCCCGGGACGCTGCTCGTCGCTTGCCCCCGCCACCGCGCCCGTCCCCTCCCCCGCCCCCTGGTCGACGCCATCGACACCGACTTGGCTGGTGGTCTGGGCGGTGATCGTCCGCCCCAGAGGATCGCTGGGCATATGATCCACCGACAAGCTAGAGGAAGAGCGGACAGAGCCCTTGGCGAGGTTGTCAACCCAGTGAGTCGGGGAACGGGCGTTCCATGCTTGCACGAGGGCGTGGACGCGCGCAGTGGAAGACTCTTCGTTTTCGGGGGTACGGTTGTCGACTGATGAGGTGTCGATTAAGAAGTCTAGCATAGGCCGGCTCGTCAGCACTAAGTGCGTGTTATACCGCGGCAACGGGTTGCTGTCATCTTACGTACCAAGCGGATTGACTCCCTTCTCAACCTCATGCCCCAGCGCAGAGAACCACCCAAGACAATCGCTCCGGAGCCCAGAATAGACTATCTCGCCCTTGGAGAGAAGGGCAATGCGATCAAAGATGTCGAAAGCGTCGGAGCGGGGTGCGTGGATGGAGAGGATGATGGTGCGGCCTCGGCGGGCGAGTTGGGAGAGTGTGAGAAGGAGGAGGTAGGACGTGAATGCGTCTAGACGTGTATGTTAGCTTGCGCGCAAGAGACTGGAGTTAACATACCTAATCCAGAAGTCGGCTCCTGCGTCTCGTGTCAGCGTTTATCGTGGTCAATGACTGCCTTGACACGTACATCAAGAATCAAGACACTCGGCAGAGTCACAAGCACACATCCAATAGACAATCGTCTCTTCTCCCCACCAGAAATACCTTTCCGCAGAGGCCCACCGACCACCGTGTCCGCCGCGTCTCTCAGCCCCAGCTCGTCAATTGTCTGCTCGACGATCAGGGCGATAGTCTGGATCGACAGGTGCGTTGGGAGTCGGAGTCGGGCAGCCTGTACCGTGGGTGTTAGCTGGACCGAAATGTGCGGAGACTACGGATAGTTTGGGCAAGCTCACATATGTCAAAGTTTCTCGTACTACCCCAAAAGAGTTAGCTTCGCTCCGTAGGTCATATCACCACAGCTCACCAGTCAGACACTCCACCAAGAAATCCTGCTGCCTCACAAACCCAATTCTCTTCTTCACCTGACTCCTTTCCAACTTCTTCCCTCTACCCATCGTGCCGGCAGCCATGACGGAGGCGGCCGAGTAATAGGCGACTTCGCCGTGCTCTGTAGGAAGGCCTGTGAGGCGGTTGGCAATGGCGTTGAGGAGGGTGGTCTTGCCTGAGCCGGAGCCTCCGAGTCTTTTGGGAGGGATCAGCCATCAATAGGTTGGACAGGATGGTTCGCTTTGGGGACGTACATGGCAAGGACCTCGCCGCTCCGACATTCACAAGCCACGTCCTTGAGGATCCACTTCTTCTTCGGCTTGTCTCTCTCGTCTTTCCGTTTCTTCTTCCCAAAGCTCGGTATCCACCTATCACCGCTCATCAGTTCGACTCGCATCGTCAACGCGAAACTGAGATAAGGCAGACATACGAAGTCGCTTTATGCTCCGGAACTCCTATTGTCAGCCCCTCGACGGCCATATCGAACGGCAAAGGCGGCGGGAGGTTGAGGAGCGCGCTTCTCCGCTGCTCTGCGCGACGAGCTTGTCTCTGCACCCGCTCGTGATCAGATTGGGTGATGGTGGTGGGGTGGATGAAGGGCTGAGAAGGCGGCGGGGGGACGTCGATGACTTGGAGCTCGACGTCTGAGGGGTCGGCGAGTTGGGGGGTGGGGGTGCGGGTCGGGGTGCTGCTCGCAGGCTGAGCACTCCCACCTTGAGCAGAGCCCTCCCCATATGAGGTTCCACTGGCAGCACCCTCTCCTCCAGCATGATCCAAGTCCTCAGTCCTCGCGGGCTCCCGATCTTCAACAGTCTTCGCGCCAAGTGGAGCTCTCGACGACCCCTCTCCCAGATCACGTCCTTCCAAGCTCGCCATCTTGCTGATCTCTGGTCGTTTACAGCTGTTTCTGAGCGTAGCCAGTCGGAACAGCCTGCAAGGGCCACATGTCAGTCTTTCCCGTGGCTAACAATGCGCACATCGGTGTAAGACCTCCGTGTGTCCGGCCCATGCGTACAGGCTCGTGCAGGACTCACTCGAGGTGTCTCTATCTGGCTTGGGCTCTGCCTTGAAGTGGATATGTGGCGCTACAGGGGGTATATGTCGAACGCAGACATCTCTATGCTCTTTCTGTCTTGACGACTTGACCCCAAGAGCCATGTGCTCGCCGGGGACTTCACTCGAGGACGAAGACAGGATCGATCGCCGTCTCCGCGCCGCAAACACCACCCCACAGCCAGGCACCTCCGCCTCGGTACAATCAGCATCCGAGCACTCAGCCGACAGCCGGCAGTCTTCTCTCTTCAACGCAGGATACTATGCATGGTTAACCTACACCTATACTACAGACCACTATGCTCTCATAACGACGACTCGGTTCCCTCCCGGGGAACCCCCACCCCGTCCTCAGCCTCCCACTCACTCTTCAGCCCCATCAAATCCCCCACCAGCCCCCAAATCCGCTCATCCATCTCACTCAACACCCTCACCCTTTCCTGCAGCGCCTCCCTCGTGCCCGCAGGTGTCTGCTCGACATTCCTCCCAGCCGTCTTGGCCCATGCTTCGAGCGATCCGGCTGTGGGCTGCGGGCGAGAACGAGCGGCGGGAGTGTCGGAGAGGGGGACGTGGGAGGTATGGGAGTTGGGGGAGGAGAGGTAGGCGCGGGAACGGGGTATGGCGTCCCACTCGTCGAGCGCTTCGGTAGCAGGAGCGATCTCCTTGCCCTTGCCCTTGTCGTTGCTGGCACTCCCACTCGGCCCGGGGACAGACCCAGCCCCAGCCGCAGTCGCACCCCTTATCCCCAAACCTTGCATCCGCCGCAAAGCAGCCTCAGCCACCTGCCTCCTCACCTCCGCCTCGTCCTGCACCTCCCCTCCCTCGCCATCCTCCCCTTCTTCCTCTGTCCCGTCTTCTGTCACTCCTGCAATATCCAACTCTTCCGTTCCGGGCTCAGTAACCCTCACCGACCCCGTCGAAGTAAACACCACCGGCGGCTGACTCGAGAACGGCGTCACAGTCCCCGATCCCATCTGCGGGGTGTAAGGCGATGGCTCTTGCGGGGCCAACCCTCCTCGCGGGGCATGCTGGCCTGCTTCACCCCGCTCGCCTTGTGCTGGAGAGGCACCTTGCCTCGAAGATGACGAGCCCAATGGATTGAACGGGCCAGCAGGCGTAGGGCGCGCGATCCCAGATGGGACAGAGGGGAACCTCGGCGCCGCGCCAAGCGGGGCGGGTGTGAACCTTCCAGGGATGATCGGTCCACCCCATATCCCTCTCTGGACTCTCTGCTCCCTCCCTTCACCTCCACCTGGCGCGGGTCCAGCTGCCGTCGCCGGCGTGGGCGTCGCCCCACCCTCGCGCGGGAAGTAGTCGTCCAGATCGCGGTGCATCTGCCCCAGCGCGTCAATTTGGAACGGCTGGAGGCCGACGCGGCCCACACCTGCGCCTGCGCCTACTCCAGCGGGAGGTTGAGCAGCAGGCGCGTTGGGAGCGGGGACAGCGCCAGGGGCGGGGGGAGGGGGGTTGCGGTCGCGGTTCCTGCGGTTTGTGGTGTTTCGTGCGGGCCGCGCGAGAACATCTCGTCGGCTGAAGTTCATATTTACCGTTAGCTTATGGTTGCCGTATGCAGTTACTGGGAAGCTATCGTGGACTTACCAGGTAGGGCAGCTTTGCTGTCGTTCAAGCCAGCTCCTGAGACAATGGAAGTGGAAAACATGCCCACACCCCAGCTTCTTTGGCGTCTCGTTCGGCCCTCCCTCCCCTGCCGCTGCTGCTGCCGCCTCCGCCTCCTGCTCTCCCACCCCTGCCCCCACTCCCGCCGCCCCACGCACAACCATCTCCTCCCTACAAATAATACACGTCCTATCCCCACTCCTTTCGAGCTCCTCCTCTGTCGCATCAGGGTACAAGGCGTCCATGTCCCTTGTCGCGCGGCGATATCGCACGAGGTCTCCGCATCGCGAGATGAAGGAACGGAGCGTGAGGTAGACATCTCGGAGGATGTGGAGGGGGAGACCGTAGTGTAGGAAGATGACGGTAAAGAAGGTGAGGTAGGTGAGGAGTTTGATAAAGTCTGCACGTCATCTCGTCAGCAATGGCAGCAACACCTTCAACATACGAGCCAGACTTACCAACAGCCAAATCGATGTAGAAAAGATACATGCTCTTCGCCTCCCAAGTCGGTGCATCCTCCCTGCCCCCAGCCCTCCTCAGGTCCACAACCCCAACAGCATATCTCGCCGCCGTGCCCGCGATCCCAGCTTGCAAGATCGTGAACTCCGATGCAAAGATCACCATGGACGAGACGCCTTCTTGGAGGATGCAGTTGATAGAGTAGATGACGAGGAGGAGGTCGGAGATGAAGAGGATGGAGGTGATGGAGACGAGGCGGAGGTGGAAGGAAGGGGGAGGGCCTGGGGCGGGGATTTGATCCATCTGGAGGGATGATGTAGTGTTAGCTCGGATAACCTTGGGGCAGGCAGGCCGGGTGAGTAAGCTCACGTAGTCGACTCGGTCGGCGGTGATCCAGTGGAAGCACTTCAAAAACACCAACACCCCATAGAGAAGAATGAACGGCGCGGTCATCTCATCCCTGCACGTCTTGTCAGCTGCTGCCAAAGCTCTTGTCACAGGCTTGAATGTCAAAAGGCAGAAGCTCGATACGTACCGGAAGATGGTCAGAGCGAGAAGCGATTCTGTCAAGAACATCCAGAGCCTCTCGAAGATATGCTATCATCACTCGTCAGTTGTGCCCACGCCTACAACAAGCGAACTCAGCACAGCTCACCTCGTACTCGACAGCGCGCAGCTGCCCAAAGAAGACCTTCTTGACAGCGATGCCAAAGCATATGGCGTTGAAGAGGGCAAAGTTTGCTAGTATCTGTAGTGTCTCGTGTCAGCTTGTCCTTGCTCGTTGCTCTGCTATCGCTTGCTCCTCAAGCTACTTTGGACGAACGCGCACAACCCCCACCCACACTCCCACACTCCCACCACACCACCCAGCCCTCACCCAGCACCAGAAGACTTCATAACTCACCATCAGCGACCCGCTGCTCTTCCCCACCGAGACCGCCGCCGCATAAAAGTTGGCACGCGAGCGCATCGCGCTCGAGACCACCCCGGCGGCGAGCACGGTGGAGGCGAGGCCGTACATCGCTAGGCGGGGGGCCATCTTGATGTCCTTCTCCTTCTTGAAGGCAGCGCTTTCCGGGGTGAGCGAGGGGTGAAGGACAAGGGGGAAGCGAGAGGGAGGGATGTGAGCTGGAGAGAAGAGAAGATGTGGAAGAGCGACAAAGGGAATGTTGAGTCAGAAGAGACACGCAGAGAGTCGTCGGTCAGCGCGGCGGCGATGATGCGCGCGACACGTGGAGGAGAACGGAGATCGGGAAGATGTCCGTGTGAGGTGTGTGCAGGAAGAAGAAGAGCAGGTTGTTGTTGACGAAGCCGAGCGTGCATGTGTTGGGTGACAACCGGGCAAGGCTACAGTCATCGTAGGGAGAATATCGTACTACTATGCCCCAGGAGGTGCAAGCGTCTCGAATGCGTGAAGTGCTGAGGGAAGAAGCGGCAGCAGATGATCTCCGCCCGGAAACGAGAAGAAGACTTTCGGGTACAGAGAAAGAACGGTCGGAGCGGCAGTTAAAAGACGATGTCTCTCTTGGCTGGATACATACGAGCGCCTATTGTACCTCAAGAGGAAGAGGCTGCATACTCTCGACCGAACGATGCCCACATATCGGCCGAGTTGGCTGATTATTCCAACCCCGAGTTCTCATTCTCTACCATAGCCATCTCCCGACTCATCTCACCAGATCTGCTTCCCATTATGTATCACCCAGCCGGAGAGGTTAGAGTGACCCACCCGCAGAACCCATGCTCGATCCTTTATACATTTTCAAAGTAACAAAGAGTCCATCGGCCGATGCGTTTCTTGTTCCTTTGGAAAGGAGCGGAGATTTGAAGAGATGGTGACTTACTGGGCCGAAGTGGGTCTCTTTGCTCGGGGTATAGGTATGCACTTCTGTACTGCGACTGAGAGCAGGCTTGGGGAAGACATATACATAAGTGCAATCCCAGCGGCGTGTTTCCAACTGCTCTCGCATCAAAACACACCCACCCACTTCCACACGGCAACACACACTCTACCCACTCACAACGAAACACTAAAGATGCCTCAGATTACCGAGTCCGACACCGGATCCAACACCTCCCGCGTCAACTTCCACATCACCTCCACCCCAAGCTCCACCGGCAGCTACATCCCCTCCGTCTCATACACCCCTGTCCCTACCTCCAGCGCGTTCGCCGACCACTTCGGCTCGACCGTCTCCAAGGCAGTGAATGGGCTGGCGAAGCAGTCGTGGTCCCAGTGGACTTATGTGAAGGACGACGCGGGGGAGAGTGAGAAGGCGCTGGGGAATGCCGTAGTGGACCAGGCGAAGGCGACGGAGAGTGAGATGCATGTGACTGTTGACTGGATGGTGGAGAAGTAGAGTTAGCAAGACTGAAAGAGGCGATAGATTGATCTTGTCGTAGAAGGCACATAATGGGGCCGCGAAGCAGTTGATCCTTTGCGATGAAGGCGTCAGGCATGAAGTGAGAGCTTCTGGTGGCTATGCCGAGTCATCAATCGTTCTGACAACGGATTGAGAACTTACCATTTGAGTAGGGAAGCTGAGCGTCATCCTAGGTCGACTTGATCAGACCATAAGTAGTGGGCTGAAAGGCAGGGATATTGCTACCAGTCTACACAGTTCACCCAGTCGTAACCGCCCCCGCTCACCGCCATTCGATATGCCTCAAGTCGAAGAGCCCGTGCCAACCACCTACCCCTCCGAAGTCCGGTTCACCGTAACCGCACTCCCCTTCACTTACCCCGCCACCTCAGAAGACTCCGAGCCCGAGCCCACATTCTACCGCCCCTCCGTCACATTTGAACACACCGACATCGGTCCGGCCGACGGCCTGCACCTCGGCAGAGAAGTATGCGAAGAATCAAACGCCCTCGTCTCCCGCGAGGCGGACGGCGGGAGGTCGTTCGTGCAGGATATGGTGTCGCATGTGTCGACGGCGATGGGGTACCCGGTGGGTACGACGTATATCCAGACGGATGAGGGGGTGAGTAAGAGGGCGTTGGCGGATACGGTGATCAAGAAGGCGGGGGAGAAGGAGAAGGAGTGGGGTGTCAACGTTGCTTGGCTTGTTGAAAGCTAGTCGGGATGCTCCTCCTCTCTGATACCCTGTACATACTTGACTGGTGATGGGACCTCTTGATGAAGTGCAAAGTCATATGATGCTGGAGTCAGACCATGTTGAGCGGGCTGGAGGTCAGGAGGAGGACTGGGAGGACGGTCGACGGAGGTTCTTCGGCGCGCTTGATTTGAGGCCAAGCGCGCCAACAAAGATAACGAAGAGCACGCAATCAATCGCATTCTTCGCCGAAGAGCGACGCCGGCCGAGAGCCATGTATATACGACGACCCACGCATATTTTTCTGCCAAAGGACATCTCCTTACCCGTCTGTCTGTAAACAACTGAACCAGCAAAAATGTTTGGTACAAAGGCAGCGTTGGTGGCCATCTTGGGCTGCTGGGCGACTTCCACACTGGCCGTCGCGTCAAAAAAGCCAAACATCATCCTTATCTGTGAGCCGCACGCGTTCCTCCCGCTTAACCTCTCGGCAATCTCGTCTCATCGTCCAATCTACCTTATTGCTTTGCAGTAACCGACGACCAAGACACCTCCACCGTCGACAACCCAGCCTACCTCCCCAAGATCCACCAACACCTCGTCGACCAAGGCGTCAAGTACGACAACTTCTTCGCGCCCGTGTCGGTGTGCTGCCCGAGCCGCGTATCGCTGCTCCGAGCGCAGTACGCGCACAACCATAATGTGACGTTTGTGACGAAGCCTTGGGGCGGGTGGGAGGTGTTCAACAATCTGGGGTATGTGGGGCATACGCTGCCGGACTTTGTGCAGGCGGCGGGGTATAATACGTACTACACCGGGAAGCTCATGTGAGTGGGGATGGTCTGCCTCTCTCTTGCCTCGTTGTGATCCGTGAGATGCTGACGAGAGCGGGTAGGAACGACCACACGGAGGGCAACTGCGAGAGTCTCCCAGTCTCGGGGTTCAACTCCTCCGACTTCCTCGTCGGTATGTCCCTCCCCCCTCCCCATCGCCCGGCCCCGAAGCCCGAACTCCCCGCTGACTCCTGAGCCCCCTGGCCCGCAGACCCCTACACATACGACTACTGGCACCCCGGCTTCTCCCGTGACAGCAAGTCATCATCTCAGCTTCCCAAATTGACGATTGTGAGAGCTGACACCACGTCCTGATAGATGGACCCGTCAAAACCCACCCGGGACAATACTCGACGGACCTGATCAAGGAGAAGGCGCTCGGGTACGTCGAAGATGGCTTGAAGGATGACCGCCCGTTCTTCCTCGGTATCGCCCCTGTCGCATGCCACTCGTGTGAGTCATCTGTTCTCTATCTCCATCGGAAAAATGCTGACTCAGTGCAATAACCCAGGGATCGACCACAAACAAAAGATCGATCTGGAGAAGCACTTCATCATGGACATCCCTGCCTACCACCCCCGCCACGCCCGGCTCTTCCCGACCACGCAGCTGGAGCGACACGAGGGCTTCAACCCGGACAAGCCGTCGGGCGTGTCGTGGGTGAAGAACCTCCCGAAGCTTGTGAGCAAGAGTCCTCGGGTTGCAGTAGGGGGTGAACATCGCTGACGGGCCACGTAGAACTCGACGCAAGAGGCGTACCTTGATGAGTTCTTCCGAGGGAGATTGAGGTCATTGCAGGCGGTCGACGAGCTCGTCGAGGAGCTCGTGAAGAAGCTCGAAGACGCTGGGGAGCTCGACAACACGTACATCTTCTACACCGGTGAGTCTCCGTTCCATCTTTTTCCTTCCTCGCCAAGGGTCCGCCAATATGGTTTCAAGCTGATGCCATACCCTCACGCTCAGCGGACAACGGCTACGCCCTCGGCTCGCACCGCCGCCAGCCAGGCAAGACCCTCGGCTTCGAAGAAGACATCCACGTGCCCTTCATCGCCCGCGGACCAGGCATCGCCAAGGGCCTGCACGACACGCTCTCCTCTTACGGGATAGTCGATCTCTCGCGCACGATCTTGGACATTGCGGGTGCGAGGACGGATTATGGGAATGATGGGGTGAGGATCAACTTGCATCAGCATAAAGGGGAGGAGAAGGAAGAGAGGGTGGAGCATAAGCTGGCGAGGCATGCTATTGCGGAGTACTGGGTGCTGGGTGGGGCTGAGGGTGTGTATGGGGGAGAGGCGCACATCAACAACAGTACGTCTTGCTTCTTCCTGTCCAGCACTCAGCCGCCCTCCTGACTGACACCCCGCACAGCCTATCGCACTCTCCGCGTGCACGACACCGACCCCGCCAACCCCAACTCTCAGCCCCTCACTTACTCCTACTCAGTCTGGTGCACCGGCGAGCGCGAGCTGTACGACCTCACCGCCGACCCGCACCAGATCAACAATCTCCTCGCGCCGCTCAACACCGCCGGCCCTTTCGCCCCCTTCAACACCACCACCACCTCCTCTGCTTCCGGCTCTACCCACCACCCCACCTCACTCGTTCCTCATGACCTCCAACGCCTCCTCCACCGCCTCGACGCCCTCCTCCTCGTCCTCAAGCGCTGCACCGGCCCCGCCTGCCACGCCCCGTACGCCCAGCTCTTCCCCGCCTCGTCAGCGCACCTCACAGGCGGAGAGATTTACCGCCTGGACCAGGCGCTGGAGGAGAGGTATGATGGGTTCTTTGAGGGACTGCCGAAGGCTAGGTTTGCAGAGTGTGCGTTGGGGTTCTTGGAGGAGCTGGAGAAGCCGGATTGGGAGGAGGAGTGGGGGTATGGCGTTGGGGTTGGGGCCGGGGTAGGGGCCGGTATCGGGGGCGGGAGTTTGGGGGTGGGGGAGTTTGTTGTCCAGGGGTTGTAGAAGAGGTAAAAGAAAGAAGTAGAACAAGTAAACTACAAGATCACATGTGATGGAAATTGTGCTCTCTGCTGTCTATGTTTCCATGAGTAGCTAAAGCATCGTAGCCCCATACCCACCCAGCACAGTGCCAGCCTGCGATGAAGAAGACAAAGAAGAGGCTTCTTGAGTAGTTCTTGCTGGTGATCTCGTCCATCAATTCAAGCCGACGCGACGCGTGAATATCCTCTCGTATTTTTGTCTCTTTTATCCCAAGATTTCCGACCTCCACCTTGCTGTTCTGCACGCAGCTTTCCTTCAGCTCGAAGTCCTTGTACGTATCACGACCGTCACAGCAGAGGCGCTCTAGACCACTCTACTCAACCTCCCTACCCTCCATCGATCTCAATATGCCCCACAAACGTAAGTAGTGAAAGGGCTGGGTAGAGAAAGACAGGAAAGCTGACAGTATGTCTAGGTGCGAAGCGATCGGTGCGAGAGGCCGAGCAAAGCAAGAAGTGCGTCTTGCCCGGCCCCTATCATCTCCCTTGTGTCCCACAGCTGCAGTCCTCTCGCGAAGACATCTAGCTGACGCCCTTTTCTCGATGTAACAGGGGCTACAACCTCGACCCCTCCACCTCCAGCTATAACGACACCCCGGGCTCCGCCGCGCGGATCCTCAACTCCTGGAAAGTCCAGTCTGCCTTCCGGGAGTCTGGGCGCAAGACCAGCGAAGATACTGGTGCCGGGGGCCGGAAGGGCGCTCCTGGGAAGGAGGGTGGGAAGGATGCTGGTGGCAAGGGGAAGGGGAAGAGCGCGGGTGCAGAGGGCGGTGAGAAGGAGGAGAAGACAAAGCTCCCCAAGATCCTCCCGCAGGAGAGTTTGGGCGAGTACAACCGCCGTATCGAATCCCTCCTCCGTCCCTCTGTGAGCAAAGCCATCAAAGACGCTGCAGGTGTCAAAGCTGCAGAGGAAGCGGCCGCCCGGCGCGAGAAGAAGGAGAGGAAGAAGCGTGCGAGGTTGGAGAAGCTTGTGAAGGAGGGCAAGTTGCCTGCGAGTGCGCTGGATGAGAAGAAGCGGAAGCGAGATGATGAGGATGATGAGGGAAGTGGTGCAGAGGGGGAGGATGGGGATGGGAGTGAAGGGGAGGAGGGAGGGGAGGTAGGGCCGAAGAGGAAGAAGGAGAAGACGTTCGCAACGGCGCCCGCGCCAAGGCGGCTGAACGATATCGTGCAAGCCCCGCCGAGCTTGCCACACCTCAAACGGGCCAGCGGGGAGAAAACCACAGGCAAGGGCGTGTATGGCGCGGTCGGCAAGGGGAGCGGGAAGGTGCCGCTGAATGCTGGGCAGCAGAGAATCTTGGAGGAGGAGCGGGAGAGGGTGGTCAAGCTGTATAGGGAGATGAAGGCGACGAAGGAGGCCGAGCGGGCAGAGGCGTCCAAGGGCAAGGGGAAGAAGTAGATGGGGGTGCCGGGGGTTGTACGATACGATGTACGAATAATGACCACACGCGCTAGGTCTGCGAGCCATGGCATTCATCTTCTAGCTGTTACAAGCCATACACACCCCTCCACTGCCTGCTCCCCCACCCCATGCTAAACCCCCATCCCCCAATCCCCCTTCACGCACTCGAGCTTACTCGAGCTCCTCGAGATCGCTCTTCTTCACGTCCGCCTCGTCAAAGTTCTCCACCAGATCGGGGATCTCGTCGTCCGCCTCGCCGTCCTTCTTGTCCTCGGCACCGCCGGCAGCGCCGGCCGCGGCGGCCTGGCGCGCGGTCATGGACTGGTAAGACTCGGCGAGTTTACGGAGGTTGGCGAGGGAGTCGGGGCCGAGCTGGTTGAGGATCCCGGGGACGAGCTCGGTGAGCTCCTTGACCTGGCCGGGGCCGTAGACGGCGAGGGTGTTGGAGGGGAGGGCGGCGTGCACCTGGACTGTAGAGGGGTGGACGCGTCAGCCCCGGGCTTGATTTCTTTCCTGCTTTCTCCTTCCTCTTGCTGCTCTACGCGCAGGCGAGGGAGGGCACGGGTATGCGATGGGTGCAGAAACGGCACTCCAAGCATTACCCAGTGCTCCCTCAGCACCTCATCCTTCCCCTTCCACCAACCCCCATCCACTTCCTTTCCCTTCCTTTCCTACTCCGCTCTCCACACTCCATCTTCCTAACCACACCAACGCCCAAGCAACACCGACTCACCCCTGGGGGCACCAAAGTGCAACACGTTCCCGTCCTCCTTGAACATGTTGACCTCCTCCACGCCGGTGATGGGCTGGACACCGAGCTTCTTGAGCGCAGCCTGGAGCTTGCGGTCGTCGCCCTGGGACGCGGTCACCGACTTCTTGACGACCTTTCGGCGGGGGGTACCCTTGCCGCCTGGTTGGTGGGTGCGCGGGTGATATGAAGGGATTGGGCGAAGGGGTGCGAGGGTAGGTAAGGCGGAGTGGAATGTCGAAGAAGCGGGTTATAGGTGGATGGTCATACGACATGTCAGCTCGCGCACGCTACACCTCACCGCCCGGCTCGCTTCAAAAGAGCAACTGAACGCACCGATGCGGACCTGCGCCTGGAGCTTAGCGATCTTCTCCTTGTCCATGGTGTTTTGCGGTGGGGGTGGTGTCAAGGTGAGTTTTGGGGCTTGTATATAGGCCTGCCCGCTGGAAGAGCAAAGAGCGTTTCGCAATCCCAGGCGGGGCCAGGCGCGCGGCGTTTGACGGAGATATGGAGGGCGGGGGGCGGTGTGGCATTCGACGCGTTTGCCTTCGCCGTCGTGTTGACTTCGTCGCTGTCTCCTTGACTTCTGCTTCGTCCATCCATATACACTCTGCAGGATGCTCGCCCCGCGCACTCACCAGATACACCGTACCCACACATACGGCTCACTTCACCCCACTACCTCCAAAAAGAACCTCAACAAAGAGAACGCACATGCTCTCCCCAGCAAGACCCCCTCCCGCGTGGGCGGGAAACAGCTCATCGGGCCGTCTACTGGCGTGCGCATGGGTTTGGGCGTGAAGACGGAGGGACGAGATCGTAATGTGCTGGTGCAGCAGCAAGGCGGTGGGAAGGGCAAAGGCCGCGAAGGTGATGATATCGGTGAGTCGTCTAACACCACTCAACGCAATGTTGGACTAACAAGCCGAGACGTCGCAGAACCAAAACGCCTCTTTGCAAACGGCCCCTCCAAATCCAGCACCTCCATCCCACCCTCCAAATCCCTCTCCTCCATGCCCCCCATACCCTCTATGCCTCACCGCACCCCCGCACCCAGGCGTGCCGCCCCCGCCCCATCAAACAATCTCCGCACCCCCGCTCCATTCACGTTCACCTCTCACCCTGCTCCTGTCCCTGCGCCCACCCCTCTGCCAAGCGCTACCCGTACGCGCCGCCGCTCGAGGCAGTCTCTCTCCAACATCTCTCTCACGCCCCTGAAATCGTCGATAGAGCAGCAGGAAGCGCCGCCCCAGCCGAACTTTGTGACCCCCGCTCCGGTTCGGTGGGATGAAGAGGTCAGCTTGGGGAGCGTGGAGGTGGAGGGGCTTGAAGGGGTGAAGGAGGTTGAGGAGGAGGAGGATGGGGATGTGGAGTACATGCCTCCGCCTGTGCAAGGTGCGTCTTGTCAACCTTCTGCTCGAGTTGCATGACATCGCTGACAAGAAATGTAGAGTTACCATACGACCCCGGATGGGACGTTCCGGATGTGACGCGTATCTTTACGACATTGGCGGCGATGCCACCACTGTGGATGATGGATGGCGAGATTACCGAGGTGCCGGAGCTGGTATTTGTGGAAGAGAGCGTGAAGATGACTCTGGATGGTGAGTTGTGACGCCGCCTATTCTCTGCTGGGCGCTGAAAGAGGCTGACGGGGAACTCAGATGATGAGGCTCTCGAGGAGGAGTACATGCGAGCGCCCGCTCGCTCTATCCCCACCAGTGCTGCACCCAAACCCAACGCCACCCGTCCCACTAGCAACCATCCCCTCATCCGCCCTCCCACATCATCATCAACCACCACTGTCCCCCGTCGCCCGCCTACTGCCCCCCTCCCTTCCCGTGCCAACCTCAAACCTACCCTCCCTTCTCGGACGGTCACCAAGCCTCCTGCTCCGGTGCCGCGACCGCCTATTCGCCCCACTGCTCGACCTGTCCCTACTCCAGGCTCAGGGCCGGGCCAACGTCCTGGCACAGGTATGAGCGCTCGGACAGGTGCGCAGCCTACCCGCCCGGCTCTCGCGGCTAAGCCGTCCATCCCCAGGCTGAATGCGCCTCAGGCTGAGGAGAAGCTCAAGATGGATGATCTGGAAAAGGATGGGCTGTGTGATTCGTGGGGTGATGTGAGAGCGGAGGAGGTGCTCCTTGACTGGGAAGGCATTGGGGCGTGAGACGGGGAGAGAGATGGACTGTATCATAGCAGGGACTACGATTGTAGGGATTTGTATCTTGGTTGTGCTTTTGATGTACGTATCTGTGCTTGTGACGAAGATCATGGCTCTAGGTCCGTTGGCAAACACTTCAACTCCTCCCAACCTGCTGCTGCTGCTGCATGACGGCCGATGAACAACCCCTGTGCGACACATGCCAAGCAATCGCTGGTCGATACTGTCACGATTATCTACATCATGCCGTCAATCAACAACGATGAACCGTGCATACTGGTTTGAAGTAGAAGAGAAGAGGCAACAGGAGACAGAAGGAAGACAACCCTGCGCCAACAGTCTGTCAGTCACACGCACACAGGCGGAGATTGAATTATCAGGCAGACTTTGTGACCCTGATTCCTGTCTTGCGCCCACAACGGCGAATCCCAACTCGAGCATTTCAACAGACGACCGACGTCCATGGTGCCATCTCCTCCTATACATACCGTCTAGACCAGCGCATAACCTCCCCTTTCTTCGCACCATCCCGGAAACTCCCGCCTCCCGTCAACCATGTCCTCTTTCGCCAAGCAAATCCCCAAGGCCGTCAAGGAGATCCGGCTGCAGTTCTGCCAGACCTCCGCCGCGAGCGCAGGTGTCCGGTGAGTCTCGTGTACCTTCGTGCATGGTATGCTTTGCATATGGGCTGAAAGCTGATGAGGAGGGTTTGTATATAGGCAATTCGTTCAGTCGGCTTACCCCGCTGTGAAGTCCGCCAACCCCGAGCTCAAGTTCCTCATTCGGGAAGCTAGCAATATCTCCCCTCGCGCTTTCGTCCGATTCGGTGCGTCCACTCTGTGCTCCTCACTCCTCCACATGTCCATGATGGATAAGAGCAGAAGGGCTGACAGGTGTCTGGGGAACAGAGAAGGGTGTGGAGCGGGAGACGCAGCTTGCGAACCTGTCAGACTCGGATGTGGGGAAGGCGCTGGAGCAGCTTGTGCAGAAGGCATGAGACCGGCGCGGGCGGGGGGCAGGGCGTGGTTAGAGGATGCAGGCATGTTTCTTATCTGGCTCTGGCGGCGCTAGGATGATGTGGCAGACATCGGCGGATGATAAGGAGATGAGGGGAGGATATGGAGAAAAGGCTTGGCGAAGGAGACGGGGTTGACGGGTGACGCTCACGGGATAAGAATAGATCGTGTCGGCGGTGCTGGGAGAGGATGGCGGGGGTGGGCATGGAGGATGTGCAGGCGGAGGGTAGAGAACAGCGAAGTTCGACCGACGACCAACGTACTCGCCGTCGCCCACCACCACCGCTCGACACATACTCGTTCACCTCGCCAACCAACAGCTCCCCCGCCGACAGCCTTGACGACGGTCTCTCTACCTTGATGACATCGTCTCCCATGTCTTCAACACCTCACCACGGTGCACCAGCCGTCTGGGCATTCGCCGGATGTCACGCTCTAGGTTAATGGACTGCTTGCACCTGGCAACACCGCCTTGGAGCGTCGTGCCACTCTCTCATCTCACCCACACCCTGCCGGCCACCGCCAGCCGGCACATACGCACGCCCCACCGTCGCCCACTGTCGTCCATGTCAACAGTCACCCAGACAACGGCAGCATACCCTCCCTCCCCGATGAGCAGTTCCAGCCCTCGCCCTAACCCCCGCCTGCCCTCCGCCCCTGAGGGTCACCTCCTGCTGCACGGTATCCGTTGCCATCGAGGCGCAGCACCCGATCTACGGCTGGCTCATATAACATGCTCTTGTGGGTATGGTGTGGCTTTTCTCCTTAGCAGCTCTTCTTCTTCATCCGTTCCCTCCCTCCTCACCCCCCGCCCGCCCTCTCGTGACCTGATACGACCGTTTTTCTCTGTAAAACTTTTTGACGTTCTTTTAGCCTTGACGGCCGACCCGACGCTCTTCTGTGAAAGCGTCCCCCCACCCCCTTACGACACTTAGACATCCTCGCTGCTCACTCACCTGCCCACCCCTCCCCATATATCGCCACACACCACTAATACAACGGCAGGCCCGACACCACTACCTCAAGATGCCGGCCATCACCACCCCCACCCCCACCCGCACACCCACATTCCTCCCCCTCCTTGCCCTCTCTCTCGCCCTCCTCTCCTCCTTCCCGGGCACATCCGCCCAACAAGTCCTCGGCCTCTCCACCCCCGGTGCCCTCGGCCCCACTGCCTCCCCCACCGCCGAGCTCCCTCAGCCTACCGATGCTCGCCAACTCGCCGCCAGCGAGGACGGCGCCACCGCGGCTGAGACGGCCGCGAGCGCGACGGTGACGCAGTTTGTTATGCCGACGCCGGTTGCGGCGAATGCGGTATATACGAGCCAGGAGGGGGATACTTGTGGGAAATGGGGTTGCGGGAGGGAGATGAAGTCTGAAGAGTATGCCCCATCTTCTGTTTCCTCCCTCGCTTTGCATAGTGAGCTGACAGAAGACATGGCTTGGTAGCCAATCATCCTGCTACACAGCAGTCACCTCCTGGGCGTACTCATCCATGAACTGTGGTTATGGGTACAAGAAGGACGAGAGCGGGTCGGGCGAATGTACCGCTGAGGGGTGGTATACCCAGGACATGGGGTGCTATGAGACCACCATCATCCAGCGTGAGTCACCAAGGCGTGTGGAGGTGCCTGCTGCGGAGCCCTAGGAAGGAAGGAAGGCGGGCACGAAGCTGACGAGAGAGACAGAGACCACCTCAATCATCGAGCAGTGCATGGCTGAGACTATGACTGAGACCAGTGAGCTCCCTCCTCCACCCTCGTCACTTAGCAGTCATGGAGCTGACAAAGATACGCAGTGACAGAGACGATGACGGAGACGATGACTGAGACGAAGGCGGAGGTGTCCACTACCACCGAGGTCATGAACAGCACCGTGTACGTTTTTCCATCCGCTCCGCTGCATCTGGAATGATCATCCTCTAACACCAGCGAACGTAATAGTACCGAGACCGTTCACGCCACTCAAACCCAACTGGCCACAAAGACAGAAGCCACCACGGACCTCGAGACAGCAACGGTTGTCAACAATGTGACGGCCACTGAGATGGTGACGAAGACCAAGACGGCCGTTCAGACTGTCACGATGAACGAGACCAAGTGAGTGTCTCCTTGCCCAAGATCAATAGGATCGTGACTGATGAATGGTACAACAGGACGGAGACCAAGACCGAGATGGTGACACAGACCAAGACGATGGTGGAGACCATGACGGTGCCAACGACTGTCGTCTCCACGAAGCTCGAGACGGAGACCAAGGTGAGTCTCTACAACTTCCCCGCTCTCGCACCCTGGGCGCAAGCTGACAGAGCGACAGACCAAGGCCGTTCCGACCACCGTCACCATGACTGACGTCAAGACTGAGAAGACTACCGGCATTGTGACGAAGAACCGGTACGTCTCCGCTGTTCCCATTGCCGCACCTACGGGTACGTGAAGCTGACGAGACGGCCCCCCTTGGCAGGACGTTGCTCGAGACCAAGACGAACACGGCTACCAAGACGAAGGAGGTCACCAAGGTGCAGACCAAGACCAACACCGACGTGAGCTCTACCGTCCTTCGCTTGACGCGATGAACAGAAGCTGACATGGCATGTGGCGCAGACCAAGACGGCTACCCAGACGGTGAAAGAGGTGTCGACGGAGAAGACGACGGCGACCGAGGTGCGGACGGATACCAAGTTGGAGACCAAGACCAAGACTGTGGAGAACATCTCGACGGCTGTGAGTGATTGCGATAGCGGCGAGGAGGGGGCGAATGCTGACATGGATGAACAGACGCAGCTGGAGACGAAAACGAAGTTGGCGACGGTGACCAATACTGAAGTGTCTGTTTCTCGCCAGGCTGAGGTACGTTTCCCCTCATCGACTGCTTACACGCGCCTCAGCTGACGATGAGTCGCTCCAGGTCAAGACCGAGGTCCGTAACCAGACGGCCACGGAGGTCTCCACCGTCCGCGCCACCGAAACCAAGGCCGTCACCCTCACCAAGGACGCCACCATCACCGCCACCGCCACTGCCACCGCCACCCAGGTGTCCACCGTCCTCGCCGTCTCCACCGAGAAAGCCACCGTCACGGAGAACTCCACCGAGACCAAGACGGAGCAGGCAGTGTCGGTGTCGACGGCAACCGAGGTCAAGACGGAGACGGCCACGGCCACCAAGACGGAGACGGTCGCAAGCCAGGCGGACGCGCAGGCGACGGCGCTGCAGTCTTGCCAGGCGAGCTGCACGAGCGCGTGGGGCTGGGGGTCGGCGGCGGCGACGAGCACGGCGGCGGCGGAGTCCAAGGAGACTGGGAGCTCGTACGACAGCTCTTACGATAGCTCGTACGACAGCAGCTCGTACGAGAATCCTTCCGAGGGTAGCTCATACGGCGACAGCTCGTCGTATGGGGGTTACCGGAGAGATGCGGCGGTGGGGGACAAGGGCAGCAAGTTGAAGCCGAGGAGTGCGCTCCCAACGGCGAGGCATCGGCGCTCTGTTGGGCGCAGGTTCTAGAGTGCTAGCTCTCACCTGTTCTCCGTGACGGACGCTACCCCCGTCGCAGCCGGTCACCACTGGAATTGCCATGACCCCTGACGAGCCACGACCTCGACGACCGCGAGATGGGTGTTTTCTGCGCCGTATAACTAGCTCATCTCGTTTCTCCATATCTTCATATCTCCATAGCTTCGTACACGCCATACATATCATGCTGGGCCATCAACGTATAATCAGTCATGCGATCATGCACAAGTAAATAAAATTGTAACCCGCTTCCCGCTTCCTTGAGATGTAAGCAGATCGTCCTTCGCATGGTGCGAAGGCCATGATGTGCTGGGTAGAGATAAGTCGTGAATTACATGACGGCCTCTCGAATACACACTACAAGGCTCTACAACAGAGGCCAACCAACACCGTGTACAGCTGTGGATGCCCAAAAAGATCTTCGCCGTCGCGGTACTCCGCCTTCTACCCCTCTAGTCCCCCTCTAAAGCCCTCTCACCCCGCCGCACCCCTACGCCACGTCGCCCTCCCCACTTCCCGTGCGCTGGCTGATGCGCAAAGCTCCGCCAGCGGGCTTTCAAGATCCTACTTCCGCTCTCGCCAGGTCACACTTCGCTCACACCCAAACCCCACCTCAAGAAAGAGAACCGCCTACAAGCTCAGCCTCCCCACCATCCCACGCAGACTTCCCATCATCTTCTCCTGATATCCCGGCGCCGAAATTGGCGGCCGCATATCGTCTACCTCGCTCTCCCCGTTCCCGCCTGGCCGCGGGATCAGGACGCTCTCTGGCTCGGCAGATAACCGCGGGGTAAGGGTGCCAGCTTGTAGGGTGGACTGCTTGCTGGTACTAGGCCGGTCGCTGGTAGCCTTAGCAGCTACGACATCCGGGTGACGCGCAAGCTCTGCCGCCTCTTCTTCCAACTCTCGCTCATGCGCGTGCTCGTCCGCGCTGAAGTAGATGCCCTCGTCGCTCATGGGATCCTCGTCTGTCATGCTCAGAGGTGTGATCACCATCGGCATACCCGGGGTGAGACCGGGTGTAGTAGGGGCGGATTCGGCATTGGTGGAGAGAGTGTTAGAGCGGGAGCGGGAGGCGGAGCGGATGCGGTTTGTGGCTTGTATCATCTGGCAGACGGGTCGTAGGTCAGCGGTGAGTCACAATGGGGCGGACAGCAAGAGACGACGTACCCGCAGAGCAGACTTCCACTTGCGCTTCGCGTCAAAATTCTCCCGGATCGCCGGGGAAAGATCGGTTTCTGTGGCTTGGCCTGATGTGAACCACTGCAAAATGTAGACGTCAGCTCTGGCGCGACTCCAAACCCAGGTGACGTCCCACCTACCTCATGCCTAAGCGCCTGTGCTGCCGACAGCCTCTTCTTCGGGTCTACCTCCAGCATCGCTTTGACAAAGTCCTTAGCTGTACACGCATGTTGTCAGCAACGGCCACGCGATTGACATGCAATGATGGGTAAATGAACTCACCTGTCCGCGACACCTTGGCCCAATACCGATCGTGGAACATTATCCTCCCCCGCGTCATCTCGTGCAGGAGCCCGCTCCTGTCGTCTGACCGGAATGGCGAGTAGCCGCACAGCAGCGTGTACGCGATGATCCTGCGCAGCACGTCTTAGCTTCTGCACATTGAGGGACAAAAGGCAAGCTGCTCACCCGATACTCCAGCAGTCCACCTTCAACCCGTGCGGCTTCCCCAACAGCACCTCGGGCGAAGCATATCCAAAGCTGCCCGCAGCTTCAATAAGCTCCTCGTCGGGTGTATCGAGGTGCTTGGCTATACCGAAATCGGCAATCACCAAAGGGGAATCCGGATCCCGGGTTTTGTAGAGTATGTTCTCCGGCTTGAGATCGCGATGCGCAATGTTATGCTCGTGCAGGTAGGCTGTGGCTTGGAGGACTTGCCTGCGAGGGATTACGTCGTCGTTAGCTATGACTTGACGGCGCCGCGCTAGCAGATGAGCAGACTCACCGGATGCACTCCACCGCGTCCTTCTCCGTAAACTTGCCCCTCTCCGAGATACGGTCAAACAGCTCCCCGCCCACTGCCAGCTCGAATGCCAGGTAGTACTTGTCCCGCGACTCAAAGTCGTCCCAGACATGCACGATGTGCGGGTGATCCAGGCCCTTCAAGACGGATATCTCGTCGAGCACGGCTTGCTCGTTGCCTTTGACCAGCTTCTTGTTGATGATCCTGTGGAAGAGAGGTTCAATTAGCACGATACAGGTGAAGATCGTCGATGATGGCACTCACTTCAGCGCAACCTCCTTCATCTCTCCTCCAGGCGGCGTCCACTCTGCCTTGACGACCTTGCCAAACCCCCCTCGCCCCAGCACTTGCTGTAGCACGTATTCCTTCTTCTTCTTAAAGGAGGCCGGCTGAGTGAGCATTACATCCCGGATGTCTGACAGTCCGATCTTGGGTCCCATGGTGCGCGTTGATGGTAGAGTTCAAAGTGGGAGGTGAGGATGAAGAGATGAGGAAGGGCGACGAGGTGATACGCCGATTTCTGGGTGGAGATAAGCGACGCGCAGACGACGGGATCTGTTGATGTTTGGGGTGGCCTGCGGCAGCAACTGGGAAGCGGTGTTGGCGGGGGTGGTTCTGGTGGTCAATGGAGGGCGATGGCGGAGTTCTAAACGAGCGGTTTGCAGAGAAGAAGATGATGAGCGACGAGCAAAACATGCCAACATGACGCGCGCGAGGTTCTTCGGCTACTCGGCGGCGCTCGCTGTGCCAAAAAAAGCCGGAGCCGCAGGGCGTGTCTGTGCGCGGGCGGCGCGGCTCTCGGTGGCGGCGACTGTGGAGCACCGCGTACTGTGGAGCGAGCAGAGTTGGCGGCGGAGGATGGGTCTGGCCACGGGAGCATCAAGAAGGGCAGGGAAGTAGAGGACCCCATATATGGTTCCATGCGCTGCAGCCTCTCTTGCGCATCGTTCTAGAAGAGCCCCCCTTCAACGTTAGGACCTTCTTCACGCTAGACCACATCTACGACGACGTCGACTCACCGCCGCTCAAGACCCGCCTTGGTCCAAAAGAATCCGCCCGATCCATGAGCAACGGAAGACGCTTCGAAGAGAGGAGATGCTTTGACGTCTCATCGCATCTCGACCATCAACTTATGTACCGTACGCCAAGGTCGAAGAGGCAAGTATGCCCGGCAGATGTCGGAACCCACTTACGCGATCATTGCTTTCGTCAGCAGAGGATCATATGTACATCGGCGATGCCCAATGACTCTGTGGTCCTCCGGCTGCGGAATGGGTCTCAGGTGGGTAAAGTCCCATACCCAATCATGTATGACTGCAGAGGCGGGCCACGATGACTGGGCTTGGGGTGTGATGCGGGCGGGCGCGCAAGTCATCACACTGATTGACAGGAAGCGCAAACCATGCCAATCCTTTCTATCGTCCTCTAACCTCTTTTCTCGCATCATTATGTGTCACCACAAGACGTTGTCCATCTCTTGACATGTCACTCGACCTGTTGCGGAGCTTGACGATGCTGACAAAGGTTATCCTCCTTTCTCGCGGAAACGATATAGCTCAGTCTAAATGAATTCGTTTAACTGGCTAGATCAATGGACTGGCGTTCACTGGATGCCTGGGGTTGATGAACCGCAAGATGTGGAGGAGGCGGGAAGAGGGGAACGGTGAGTGTCACTCAATCTTCTATGAATATCATGGCTATGATCGAATCCAGCCCAGGGCATCCTGATCACAATTAAACAGTTCAAAATCCTTCCCTTGGTGATCACGAGATGGGCTCACCTGCACCAGCATCACTCGCACTAACAAGTTATGAGTACCTTCGCCGCTGTTTCACACCCCGTACGTCAAGTATACGGATTGGCGACAACATGTACACCGTCAACATGGGAGCTGGACATCCAGGCCACATCAAACCTCAGCGTCGTCCCTCGCAGGTGTGTATGCTGTCCTCCAATAATGTGCACTTGGCTTGACCGGGCTGACGTGAGGGATGACAGGCAACCTCTCTCTCGTCCGAATCGTCTGAATGCTCCACCAAACCTCCATCAAATTCACAAGGCCCTATCCGGCCATCTCTCTTCCCCATACAGTACCCAGAACGTTCCGCGGCCGACTACCCTACCGCCTTGTCTGTCACTCCATCCTACACTGCCGGCGGATCACGGCGGCATTCCGCACCTTCATGCAGAGGGTTCGGCAGGTCGGACGATGCCCCTCGGTCGAAGAGCGTAGGATCATGGGTGTATACGCGCGACGGAGGGGATGAGTACTACAAGTGGATAGAGCCGGAGAAAGAGAAGGAGGAAGAGGAGACACGGGATGAGGAAGAAGAGGCAGATAGGCTTGGCAGCGTGTGGGAGTTGGAGAAGGAGGAAAGAATGAGAGAGAGGCGGGATACACTGACTGATATTGGCTCGATGAAAGAGTGGTCTTTTTAGTTTCATATGCAGATCTCAGCGCATCTGACGATGTGTCATTAACTCATTATGATTTTCTGAGCACACATAACTAACCCTCCCTCTCTGACTCCATCATCTGAGTTGATGGGTTGAATCTTACTCTTCATTCTCCACATCTATGTCTTCGCCTTGTTCATATCCCCAGAAGACGGCCTTACTCGGATGGTGGTGTGGCTACTGAGATGCCGCCTGAAAGGACAGTTCTGATCCTTTCGTGTGATGGATGTGTCACGCACCGCTTCATGTTAGGAGAGGGTTGATGAAGAGCCATTGTCCTCTATACATACCACACCAATCAAAGTCATATATGATCTACAACACCTCAGATAACATCTCGGACGCCACGATCGCTTGTTGCTGACTCTCGTGATTCATCATCCCGAATAAATTTGACTGAAATGAACACGGCTCGAGAAGGGTGGTCTTGGTTGAGTAAGCTTGGGTTGAAATCCCTCAATAGCCACAGTCCTCGAGCACAGTCAAGCAGACCTGTGCCCCGGAAACCGAGCTTCACTTTCGGCTGGTCAAACGTGAGTCAACCATGGGTCGTTCGCAGCTCCTCTTGCAAAGTGGAAGACGACATCGCTGATTGTAGACCTGAACATGTCGAGTCCCATAGTCTCTCTCTCGATCTGAGGTTTCCAATCACACCGGCTTTGAGGTGCCCAACAGTAACATCTTCACTGACCAGCGCAAACATGATGATGCCCTCTCCTACGACATCGGCATGATTCCCTCGTATCCTCCCTCGATAGCCGATGAACGGACTTTCTCTGCTGCTAGTGCAACTGTATCGTCTAATATACCAGCATCAATCTCTGGTAAGACCGAAGAATCTGTGTCAATCGCTCCTCAGATATCAACCGAAGACTGGAATCCACCTCGTAACCCCAGTCACACGGGTTTGTCATTAAGCCATGAAACAGACCGGCTTGAGCAAAGGCGCGAGCTCTCGCATGAGCCACATTTGTGGATATTCGACCCTGCAACGCGGACTTATAAGTATGAGGGAGACAAGACAGTCGATGCTAGTAAGGCGTGGTATCTAGAGAGTGATGGTAGCAGTATGATGTATATGAGTATCCATGAAATGAGAACTTTGGCTGTTGTCACTCTATGGAGAAGTGGCATTCTCTTGATGCAGCAGGCCAGTACATCCGGTCATTTCTGCCCCCATGAACTCACTTGTTGGTATCCACCCAAAACACCAATCGTTGACACCAATCGCATATCAAAGACACTCCTTTCTTGATTACTCACCCCTATTACATCGTGTTTACTTAGAAGGCCGACAATCACCGACAGTGAGTAGTGAGGATGTTCATGCGTTGCGAAACGAGTCATCCTTTCAGTGTTCAAGGAAGTGCTTGCAATCAACGACACATCATCAGAAGTGACACATGAACATACTACGGGTATATGACCACTCAATGTTTTGTAAATGATCGATAAATGACCGTTTTGAGACATGTTATCAATCAAATAAAGACAATCAGTAGAGTGATGGATGAACAGCTGGATACATAAGGGGTAGCGCGGCTTTCAGTATAGCAACCGGGTTATTCGTTCGTACCACATCCAGTCTGGCACACTCAGAAGACATTACCATGTCCGCCTCTTCAGACATGGACAGACGATCATCAGTCAGCACCCACCAGTCAACATGCGAGTCAGCACCACAAAATGAACTCAGAAGAAGCAGTATAGCTTCCTCGAGTCGGTTCAAAAGCGGTACATCTACTCCCCTGCATTTTAGCTGTGGCGAGGCTTCTCTAAACTGGGGCCCGTCGCACCCGAGTCATGCTATATCATGGAACCCGGACGAAGTGAGTAACTCTAGCCATTCAAGTCATCACTAGCCATGCTGATGTCAGCGCCACCTCCAGACTGACAGGGAAGACTCACTCGCCTCTACCCCGTCAAGCAGTCGCCGCAGCTCCGCCACTTCGCTACACTCGCTCGACTCTGAGCGTGAAGATCTCGATGGGCGTCCCCTCTTATCACAATCACCCACCATCTTCTCCGTCACCCCCACAGTCTTCCCCGACCCTCCAGTCCTTCTTACCAAGATCGCCTCAAGTGGGTACGACACGTCCTCATCATACTGCCGGAGACCCGAGGCCACGGCGGAGCCTCATATGTGGACGTCAACGGGTTTTGGCGGGATATATCGGTACACGGGAAACAAACCTCTGGATGTTGATTGTCCTTGGTATATTAGCCAAGAGGATTGGAAGTCGATTCAGAGCGAGAAAAAGAGGGGTAAGCGGGGGGTAGCGGTTTGAAGATGGGCACAGGAACCAACACGTAGTGCAGAGTTGTATGTTTGTGTATGTAACAGTATAACCACTCTATTTTCCGGACGGGGCCGTCAGCATTGCCTGTAGCTCAGTGCCATGGGACGGTCACTTACATCTGGGAGTACAGCGTCTAAGGGGACAGCCGTTCAATCTTCCACTCGCCGCCGCTCCCCTCGGGGCGGGTGTAACGGAAGCGGTCATGGAGACGTGAAGGTTGACCAGACCAGAACTCCACCTCACTGCAAAAAGGCATGTATCAGCACCATATTCAAGAGTGAGCCAGAGAAAGACACTCACAATGGCACGATCCTCCAGCCCCCCCAGAACTCTGGGCAGTCCACCTCCTTCCCCTCCCACTTCTTCTCCTCTTCCTCCACCCTCTTCTCCAGCTCCCCCTCCTGCACCACCTGACTCTGCGCACTGGCATACGCGCCGACCCGGCTACCCCTTGGGCGCGTAGCAAAGTACTCCTCACTCTCCTCCCTGCTGACCTTCTCCACCCGCCCGACAACGCGCACCTGGCGCGACACCTCCTTCCAGTAGAACGCGAGCGCCGCGTACGGGTTCGCGAGCAGCTCTTGCGACTTGCGCGATGTGTAGTTTGTGAAGAACACAAAGCCGGTGGTGTCTACCGTCTTGAGCAAGACGATGCGAGAGGAGGGGATGCCCTGGGGAGTGGAGGTGGAGAGCGCCATCGCCTCGGGCTCACGGACTTTGCGGCCGGCCTCGACATCCTGCTCTGACGGGTTGAGGGCCGACGCGAGCCATGCGTTGAACTGGAGGAGGGGGTTGGGAGAGAGGTCGCCGGGGAGGAGGCGAGGCGTGGTGTACTGGTTGTGTGTGGTAAGACGGACAGTCTCGGGTGCCGAGGCGGTGGGCACCGAGTCGGAGGAGGGGGTGCCGTACAGATGTTGCGTCGACATGGTGCGAGTTATGAAGGGTGCTATAGTTTTGCGTGTGTGCTGTATGTAGCGGGGGACGGTGCGATGGAGCATACGCGAGCCGTTTTATAGGGCGATTGTGACCGGAGAGACTCGTCAATCTCAAGACTCGAGTTGCTCATCCATCGGCCAAGCTCGCGCGCCAGTCGGCCACTGAAAGTGGAGGCTTACGTAACTCATATATGAAGTCCCCCGAGTTTGTGCAGCCTGCCCCGCGGGCAAGACCAAGTTGAGCTGCGACATGCGAGAGGGCGATCTGTTGGGCAAGAAGAATATAAACTGAATTGCATACTGTTGACTATAGCTATTTTGTTGTACTAAAGTACTGGATGTCCCAAGTGGCCCAATTATAAAAGTCCTTTTATTTCACAATAACCTTCTTTTTTGACTTCTTCTCTTCTCTTCCCCCTTCTCCTCTCCTCCCCTTCCCTTCCCCTTCCCCTCCCCTTTCCCCTACTCCCGTACTCTCAAGATACTCGTGCCAAAGCACATCGCCTACCAGTCAACCTCGAGGGCCTCGTTGAGGTCCACGTCGAGGCCGCTGATGATGACCTCGCCGGTAGACTCCTTGTACTCCACCTGGCTGTCGTCGACGGCCTTGCCGTTGACCTTGACGTCCCCAGGCTTGGACCACACGCCGACGACGGTGAGGGTCTTAAGGTTCTGGGGGATGGTGTAGCTACCGTCGGGGACGGAGGTGAACTTGGAGGAGTCGGTGGAGGTGAAGGTCAAGCAGGTCTGCTCGGTGACTGCGGGAGGGAAAGATATCAGCGGCTGCGCGAACAGAAGGGTAGATGTGACATGTGGACTTACCAGGGAGAGACTCTCCGTCGTCAATCTTGTTCACGCCCTCAGCGTACCCCTTGCCGTCGAGGACGACGAGCACGGCGTACCCAGACTCCTTGGTGTCCCTGATAGTGTACCCGGGCTCGTTGTAGAGCAAGAGCGCGCTGCCACTCCTGACGTGGACACCGATGTTGCCGAGGGGAAGGTCAAGGGTGACGTTCTCGCTCTTGGAGGTGTCGAGGCGCTCGTGCGTCCACCAGTCAACCCAGAAGACACCGTTGGCAGTGGGGAACTGGCCGGTGGTGGTCGACTCGTTGGGCTGGAGGACGGGGGTGACGATGACGGACTCGCCGATGATGAACTGGGAGTCGTTGTCGAGGTAGTCGGCGGACTGGAACTGGTGGAAGAGGGGGTTCACGGGAGGACTGTGCAGCACCGTCAGCGTGATGTATCGACACGCCATAGGAAGAATTAGTGACTCACGTCCCGTCAAGCGAAGCGATGGCGAACAAGGTGTTCCAGTAAGGAAGGAGGGTCAATCGAGCGTTGATGGCCTTGATGGAGGCCTCACGGACCGAGTCCCAGGTGTACGGCTCCTGGCTGATGGCAGACTTGATGTTGTGATTCTGTATAGCTTATCATCAGCTACGATCCACAGCACGCGAGTCCGATGGGTATCGCACTTACCCTGTAGAAGGGAGTGAAAGCACCGAGCTGCATCCATCGGTTGCAGAGCTCCTCGTTGGTCTCGCCGTTCTGCGATAGCCCGTGTCAGCTGGGAACCTCAAACTCAGGGAAGCTAGGAGTGGGACTCACGAAACCGCAGACGTCGGCACCGGTCATGGGCTGAGCGAAGAGGTTGAACTGGAGGATACCCTGGATAGACCTCTTCATGTACGCCCAAGTGGCAAAGTTGTCACCAGTCCAGTGCGCAGAAGTGGCACCCTATACACCCATCTCCATCAATACACGCCCGGAAGGTTGGCGACTTGGACAGATGGTCACTCACAGATCCAGCAAAGGTGGAACGACCGACGACGAACGGCCTCTTGCCAGAGTGGACCTCCTTGAGCGCATCGTGCGTAGCCCTGGAACCCATGTCACCCCAGACGTTGTGCACGCTGTACTCCTGCAAGCCGCCGTAGTGGGTGGCGTTGACGCTGACAGCGTGGGTGGAGAGGGAGCCGGCCATGTTGCGGATGGGGTAAGGGGGGTAGTCGACGTAAGGGACCTGGGCGTAGACGGGGTCGTCACGGCGGCGGAGCGCGGTGTTCTTGAGGGCCTCGCCGCCGGCACCGTAGGTGAGAGAGCCGTTGATGGTCTGCAGATGAGTGATTAGCCGTGATCGCCTGCCGCGAAGTGACCGATCCAGATCCATCACTCACGATGTTGCCGCTGATCCCAGAGACGTTGGAGTAGTAGCCCTCGGGGAACTCAGGAGGGAAGATGACGTCGCTGTAGTTGGCTATATCACGGGTCAGCTCAGCCCGCTCGTGACTGCACAAGATGTATACTCACGAGGAATGATGGTGGTGTTCTCGAGAGGGGAGGTGGCGTTGGCGGCAGACCCGTCAATGAAGGAAGAGGGCTCGTTCATCTGAAGACCACACTGTTAGTCCCCGCCCATGGTACTGTTCAATCTTGTAAGACTCACGTCGAACCAGATACCGTCAAAGTCGATAGCCTCGGAGAAGTTCTTGAACGCCTCAGTCCAGACCTGCTGCATCTTGGGGTGGAACCAGTCTGTTCGGCGCGCCACGTATAAGCTTTTGCTACTCGGTCTCTTGAATGAACAGCTGAAGAAGGCAACATACCGGGGAAGACAGCGAAGGTGGGCCAGACAGCACCGACGTACTCGCTCCCGTCAGGGTTCTTCATCCAGACATCGAGCTCGTGACCACGAGTGTAGAGGTCGTACTAGAGAGACGGGGCACGTCAGCGCTGTGCTCGGTGATGAACTGTTCAGCGCAGGACTCACAACATCGCTCGAGTTGAGAACGTGGGGCACTGCGGCATCGATGATGGGGATCTAAACCATCGCATCGTCAGTAAGCCTCCAACCACTACCCTGAAATGAGACTCCAAACTCACGTAGTGCTGGCCGTTGGAGTGGAGCTCCTCGACGAACGCCTTGAACTCGTCAACGGGGAAGTTGATGTCGAAGGTGAAGTCGCGGTAGGCGGCCATGTCTGCGGGCGGTCATAGAGCGGGCGCAACCATATCTTGTCAGCCAGGCACCACCAACGCCGGATCGCAGCAAGCTGACCGGCCCGGGCAAGGCACACTCACAGTCAATGTCGTTCCATTGCCTGCATGCATTCCGTCCCGCTGTCAGCGTTGTGCATGGAGGGGAGCAATGCGGGAGGAGGGGACTCACGTCTCGAGAGGGATACCGGCGTCACGCATCCTCTTGACGACAGACTTGGTCTCGTTGAGCGAGGTGTAACCCCATCGGCAGAGGTGGAAACCGAAGGCCCACTCGGGCATGGGAGCGGGGAGACCGACGTCGGCGGCGTGCTGCTTGACGACGTCCACGGGGGAAGGACCGGCGGTGAAGTCTGTGGAGAGGGTCATAGGTATATCGTCAGTCTATGTTGAAAGTTTGAGGTCATGTTGATAAGCAGAAACTCACAAAGGTCGAGGGTACCACCAAGGACTCGGTACTGGATGACCTCGTCTCGGAGGACAACGTCCATACCGTGCGAGCTAGACGACCTGTCAGCTATACTGCTCGGACACGAAGCCCCAGAAAGCTACTCACTTGCGGAGGAAGACACCGTGGGAAGCGAGCTTGTCGTTGGCCTCGTTGGGCCTCACCTCCATGTAGATGGGGTGGGAGCCGTAGACGTTCTCGTCAACGGGGTCGGCGATGCTACGGCACTGAGTCAGCTCGAGGTCGTACACATAGACATGGTGAAGACGGAAGCTTACTCTCGGGCCCACATGGTCTGGACAGTGCCGCTCTCGTTACGCCTGTAGCCGCTGCTAGACTGTAGTTGACACCGATGTCAGCCGAGCCCAGATGCCAAGGTGACAGAGGAAAAAGCGACTCACGATGATCTCACCAAGGCCGTAGATGTTGGCGCCCTTGGGAAGCTTGGAAGACAGCTGGAGGTACTGGTCCTCGAAGATGAGGGCGTTGCCGGGGATGACGGTGTGGTTGTCGGCGGTACCCGTGATCTCCACCGGCTCGGTGTAGGTCGGGATGCCGCTCTCCCTAGTGTCGAAGAGGACCTCGCCGTCCTCCTTCCTGGTGACCCAGAAGGCGAACGGGCTCTCGTCGTACCCGAACTCAAGCGCGGACTTGTCCGCGCTGTCGGTGCCGGTGAGGGTCCTAGCCGGGCGGGGGAGGACCGAATCGGCGAGCTGGTACTGCTTGAGGTCCGCATCGTAGATGTGGACGTGCAAGCGGGTGTCGGTCTCGTACTCGACGGAGAGCTTGAGGTTGGCGATGTCGGTACCGTAGGCGTCACAGGTGGAGATGATGGAGAGGTCGGCCGAAATACCGCCGGTGGAGGTGGTCTCGACGGAGGACTTGTCGATGGAGTAACCTGCGGAAGGTGTCAGTGGTGTCTTGAGTGGTCATAGGCGTTGACGGGAGGGGAGAGGGAGGAGGGGCAAGGCAGGAAAGAGAGAGGAGAGAGGGCTCACCCTTGCACTGAGTCACATCCCCCGAGAACTTGTCCTGCTGGGAGGCAAGGACATAGCTCACGTCGTCTCGCTTCATCATCGCCGCAGGCCTGTAGGCCGGCATCGGCGCAGCCCCCGCCAGGAGGGGCAGGAGCAGCGTGAGGGAAAGGAGGGGGATCATGTCTGTCGGTAGACCTGTACGGAAGCTAGCTGGGGAAAGAAGAGACCCATGGGGGTCCGCGGGGGGCTCTTATATATCTTTCTGTCCTCCCCAGACTTTTCCCCAGGAAGGTGCCTCTCACGACTCCGGATACAGTAGAATAGAGAGAGTCCTGAGCCAGCGAGCTTACGAAGAGCGCCTCCACCCTGCAGGACCGCATTAGGCCATGTCCCCAAATCTGATAGATGGCTCGGCAACCTGCGACGATGGGAGGCTTCGTATGCTATCCGCTCAAGAAGACCTGCAGGAACGGAGCATGGTCACGAGTCGAGATGTCCTCTTTGTCCTCCCTTCCCAAGCAAAAGCTGTACCTCACCTCGGGTTCTTGAGCGATTTTCCGAACTTTGCAGTATCTAAACTGTATCCTCGGTTTACCCGACCGACCTTGGCGGGGCGCCTTAACCGTCATGGGGTAAGTACCCTGCTGATTAGATGTCAGTGGCTTGACAACTGCCGATGGATGGTGGCTGATATCTGGGGACACCACGCTAAAAACAATCCTGAACTCGTAATGTGTGCCTCAACCGCCGGCTTCGCAACAAGATTAGCCCGCGGCAGACGACAAGGAGGGAGAGCTGAAGCGGCATCGGCAAGTGCGTACGTTTCATTGCGGGAGGGCCATCACGATGTATCCGAAAGTGTGGGAGGGAAAGCTGTGAGGCTTACACCATCCTCGGTCAGTTGACCGCCGCTCTTGCCGCCGGGGGTGCATGTATCTCATCGAACTGTACCTCTGTGCTCTCGCGACATGTGAAGCTGTGGGAATCAGAATCATGGAGGTGGGGAAAGTGGAGGTGATCGAGCGCGGGTAGCCGCGGGGGTCCGGCGTGGGGTCATGTGCCCCGCACTAATTAGGTACAGAAGAGGCACTGCACCTCTCCCTGCATTCCCTCTTTCTTCCTTCCTCTTTCCTCTTTCATATGTACAGACGCCGTCGGCCTACAGAAGACAGACGGAGGGCGTTCCCTTGCAGGGGGTGTATGCTCTTCATGCATGCCAGATCTGGACGCCCACATTCGGTAGCTCTACCCGTACCAAAACGCCAGCCGGGGTTCCGGGGCGTCGACGTCAACGGCTGCCGCCACAGGAGATACGATTGGAACGATGAAGAGGACACACAGGGGGATGCCATACATAGACACGCTAACTCTGCTTGGCAGGTGCAGGTGTACGGGTCGTTAATCTTTAACGCTGCGGGATGGGCCGAGTCACCCGGCGGCAACGGCAGCTCGACAGAGCTCGACCCCCTCGACCCCTCATCCCTCCCATCGTGATCACATCAGCCGCAACGCTGCTGACCGCTGACAAGTGATTGACAAGCTCGGCACGCCGTACCGTAGTGCGAAAAGACAAAAAGCGTGTCTTTGCCGAGCCGACAGCGAAGTGCACCGTCCTGATCTAAAATGCGGCTGTTCAAGATCGAGAACAGCGGCTTGCAAGGGCTGCAGCGGGCGGCCGAGAATTCCGGAGTACGCGCTCCTTCCCGTCGGCACTTGCCGCACTCGTCCTCTTCCCATGCCGCATCCGGCGTTCCTGGCTTCATCTTCTCTTTCCCCAAACCCTCAGGCGGGCGGCTTCCGGGGAGGCGTGGGGGACCGCAACAAAGGGAACTGGAGGAAACATGTACACTTGATGCATAATCGCTCTCTATCGAACCACAGACTCCTCCGACCCCAAAAGTCATAGCCGCACGCCGATGCCGATGATAAACCTTGGCGTAAAGATGATGGCCGATGGTGTCCGCCGGCATCTCCCAACCTTCTTCCCCTCCTACGTAAGCCCAGCCGGCCAGCCGCTCGCCGAACCCCACGGCGCCCCCTTCCCCACACACTCGAGAACTCTGATCAAGCAAGCGCTTAATCGCTCTCCTCCTCGCTCTGCTGCTCCTCCCTGAGCGCCCTCTCCACCTCCTCCCTCTTCTTCTCCCTCACCTTCCTCTGCAGCCTCATCCAGTTCCCCACCGGTGTGACCTCGGGCCCCTGCCCCTCCAAGAACCTATCCACCTCTGCCCGGTCCCGCGGCGCAAAGCTCACATTCCGCCTCTTCCCCTCGATGAACACCCTTGTCGCATCAAGCTTCTCCAGCAGCACCTTCAGCGAAGACTGGACCTTGGGCGAGCCCGCCGAGCCCTTCTTCAGGTGCTTCTTGATCGTCACGACAACCGGCAGCACCAGCTCGGGGAACGCCACGTTCGTTGACACCGCAGCGTGGTACTCGCCCAGCAAGAAGACGAGCTCCTCGCCGAGACATTCCTGGAAGACGCGGGTCTTGGGGTACGCCGCAGGTGCGCGGATGATGTACTCGAGGTCGAGCGGTTTGAGCGTTGCCTTCTTGGGGTTGGAGCGGCGGAACTCGTTCGAGTCGAGGATCTCGAGGAGGAAGGGCGCGAGGGGGATGTAGGTGCCTGTGCGGGAGATGATGCGCAGGAGGGAGTGGAGGATGTGGAAGCGGAGGGGGAAGTAGCGCGATGACGGAAGAAGGCTAGGATCACAGGCATGTCAGCTCATCGGTTGAGGGTCATCTGCATGGAAGCTCACTCACCGAACAACACCAAGCGAGATCTGCACCAGAGGGTAGATCAACGGCTTCAACGGGCTCTCCAGCCCCGCGTTCGCCTTCTGGTTCTCCACACTCGCCGCCCCAGCCAGCACCTGACTCCAAAAGTCGATACAGTGCACAAACTGCCAGTTGTACACTGCCTTGAACGCCTGCTGGTTGTCTCCCGCCTTGCCGGTCGTGCTCGACCGCACGACGTTACGCAGGTGCACGGCGAGCATACGGATGAAGCCGAAAGCGTGCTGGTAGGAGAGGGAGGGGGCTAGCTGGTACAGCTCGGAAGCGGTGTTCTTCATGAGGTTGAGGGAGGGGAGGGTGTGGGGGGTGGTGTTGCGGAGAGGAGGGAGGAGGGAGCGGTAGATGTTCTGTTTTGCGATGTATGAGCTGTGCCCATCTTCCTACACGGAGACCGCTTCAACTCACCCTCAAGCAGAGGTCCTTGACCGCATCATCACCCGCCACAAACAGCTTCCTCACAGCCAAGAACGCCGCAATCCTCACATCATCCCCCGCAGACGACCACAGCTCCAACAGCACCTTCAAGTACGCCCGGAGGTGCTTACGCGCGCTCAGCACCCACGGCACGAGCTTGGTGCTCTCGCTGACCGCCGTGAGCAGCAAACCGCTCGCGCCCTCGTCGGCAGACGAGCCGGAGATGCTGGACGGGGTGGTGGGGAGGGACTTGATGAGGTGGAGGAGGGTGGAGAAGTGGGAGAGGATGAGACGGTTGAGGTTGTTGTTGGCCTTCTTGGGAGGCTGGAGCTTGCTGTGAGGGGCGGTTCGTCAGCGGTGTGTTAAGGGGTACACATCCAGTAACGTACATCTTGCCGCCCGTAACGGTCTTGTAAGGGAAGTGGTGAGCAACAACAACGGGGGTGAACTTGAGCGCGGTGACAACGAGCTTGTTGAACACTGGATGTGAACAGTCGTGTTAGCTCCAGACATGAGACCCAAACAACTGAGCTAATCCACCTTGAGCACTGTCAATGGTGTACTTGGTGTCCAAACCAGCTCCCTGCTCGCCGTCGTCCTCGTTCATGTGGGCAGCAGCTCGGAAGGCAATGAGGGTCTTGCGCAATGACCGAATGGAGTGTTGCTGCAGGGGACATCAGCATGATCCTGTTTCAAGAAATGGTGGTAGAAGCTGACCTTGAGCATCCCCTCCTGCCACTGGCGGAGCATCTTCATCGTCACGCTCGTCTTCTTCCTCTCCACCTCCTCGTCCTCGTCTTCATCTTCATCATCCTCATCATCACTCTCCATCTCCTCGTCCTCGTCCTGCGCCTTGGCCTTGCCCTTGCCGCCCTTGCCAAAGTCGAGCAGCTCCTCGTCGTTCTCCTTGAGGTACTTGAAGAACTCGGGGTCGTTCTTCGCCAAGTCCTTCATCGCCTTCTTCATCGCCGCCTCATCCAGCAAGTCCGCCTCCTCATCCTCATCCCCCTCGTCATCATCGTCCGCCTCGTCCTCAGAGTCGAGCTCCTCAAGCTCCGACTCCTCCCCCGCGTCCACATCCAGCCCGCCCGCGCCAAACAGCTCCTCCACAGTCTTAGCCACGCCCCCGGCCTTCCCACCCGTAGAAGCACCCCCAAGCCTCCGCGCCTCGCGCTCATCCTCCTCATCCTCCTCACTCCCCTCCTCCCCATTCTCCTCGTCGTCCGAGTCGGCAGCCGCCCCGCGCTGCTTCTCGCGCTGGGCTTTCCGGTCCTCGGCCTTGCGCTTCACCTGCTGGTGCTGGCGCCTGTTGCGGATCGTGTCCTTGAGCTTGCCGGAGGAGGCAAACTTTTTGAATTGCTTGCTCACTTTCGCCATCGTGTCAGTGTTGAGGGGCGGTGGTGTATGCAGAGAGCGATGGGGTGTTTATGGAGGAAGCGATGAATGCACCACGGCGCGCTCGCTGGTGGTGGACCAGAAAATCTTGCAGAGTGGAGGTCGCCATGTCCGGTGCCACACGCAAGATAACACCGAAGTCCCCAATATTACCGCATGTCCGGACATCTTCACGCGTCGAGTTCGAGACAGGACGACGCGATTGCTTCCCCGATTTCATCATCTCTCGCCGTCCACCTGGTGTACTGCTATGAGATCTAGGCTTCTTCTCTCTCTGGCATCTCTATCCAATCTATATCTGGCCATCTAACTACTATCGTGATCTTTGACTTCATCAACAGCATCATTTTCCATATCTCACTCGCTCAAATGTCCTTCATCCTCCCCTCACCTCTCTATTCCTTCCACCCCTCTCACCCATCTCATCACGACAGCCCCTCTCACTACTCCCAACAATCTTTCGACACCCCCTCTGCCTCATCGTCCGCCCATAATACCAATCACGTCCAATCTCCGCTTGAAGATTCAGGCTCGCAAGAGGACGAGCCCTGGCCGGAAGAATACTGGGTGGACGATATCGAGAAGGGACGCAGCGGCCATGGCGATGACGAGCCCGAAGGGAGTCGATCACCACTACGGGAAGATCCGTACGAAGATAACTACAATCACGACGAGGACCATGACGGCGACTACGATGATGACGAAGAAGCGGCAATCTTCGAAAGGCTGTGCCGCGAGAGAGAAGCCCTCAACAACCGGAATGACCCCGGCCCATCGGCCTCTTTTCACTTCGAATCCGCTTCTCAGGAGATCGTATCTCATCAATCTGTGGAAGACTCTCCCAGACAGCCAGAGGCTTACGATAGTCAACGATCGTCTATCAATATGCAATCAGACGAGCAGGTCGATGAGGTTGTTGATCCACAGGAAGTGGGGAGGTAAGCACATCCTTCATGCGGCTTGATCTTTCCCAGGATTGTGGCTCCATCTGATCCAATCATCACATAGGGTCAAAGCTCGACACTTCCTTGAGCAGAAAGTCGTCAACTTGATCGAACAGCTGGCGAGCTACCACCGCATGAGCGAGGAGGAGATCTGGCAGCGGGAGCAAAAAGGGCTGGAGAAGGCGGCGGCGAAGAACGGGAAACGGCGGCGGGTTGAAGAGGATGAGGAAGAGGAGGAAGAGGATGTCGAGATGGTGGATGATGGAGAGAATGGGGAGGATGAGAAGATCGATGATGTGGCTGAAGCTGAAGGGGAAGGGGAGGAGGGAGTAGAGGAAGATGCGGAGGAGGGAGAGATGAGCTGGATCGACGATGATGAGGACGAGGACGAGCCAGGGGATGAGGCTGTCGACGAGCCTGTCGAAGAGGTCTACGATGGCGGGAGACCCAGAGTCATACTGAAGAATAGGAAGACCGGGTACGCTGTCTCCTTCGCCCTCCCGAGAGCATCGGCTGACCGCTGCGTGCACAGCAACGATCAGGTAATCACCTTCCCAGACTCTCCCTTGAAGTATCGTCGGAAACCCTCATCTCTTCATCGCATCGGTATGCCATCTATTTCAAGTTCTCAAGGATGCATACCACAGCTGATCAACGATAACTCTTTCCAGCATGTATCCTCCGTGTATGGTCAATCTTGTACGAAGCGATCTTTGACCGCGTCGTCATCACCCTTCGGTAAGCTACAAAGAACCGCAGGTCCTCCGTTGGTCGAGCACAGCTGATTGAGACATGTGCAGAGACATCTTTTACCAAGATAAGGCGCTTTTCAAGCACCAAAGAGTGGTTGACAAGGTGAGTATGCCTCATATGAGCGAGAATACATGATCCGACAACACTGACCACGCAGAGTATAGCTGGTGGATGATACGGTGGCTACCGCCGGTCTGAAGCGCAAGGATTTCTACGTTGTGAGCAGCTGTCCCGTCTGTGTCCTTTTTCGACCTCCATATCAGCTCTTGATATGATCTCTGTGCTTAGTGCGCCTCCGCCAAGGGTCTGATTGCCTCCTCTGCCCTGGTGGTACATCGGTGCTCGGGGGACGAGATAGTGCCCTCAGCCACCAGAGTACATCTCACATGTTTCGCACTTCTATTTCTGCAGCCTGGTCTCAAGTCGCTAACTGCTTGATCCCCATAGCCGACGCTCATTGACGCAGTCGAAATGATCGATAGGCTGGAAGCGCCTGACGGGCTGCAGTGGGTGCTTGTCGTCGAGAAGCATGTGAGCTCCACTGTCTCAGTCAGTTAAAGAGTACAGTTGACGCGATTGCAGGCGATCTTTCAGAGCTTGTGTAGCGCAGGGCTGTTGGAGGATGAGAGGCTTGGACCAGGGGTGCTAGTGACCGTACGTTCAAGTATTGCGAGCAATTTATGGCAAGGCTTACTGATGTTGCATACAGGGGAAGGGCTTTCCAGATCTAGCCACACGCCAGCTTCTCCGCCTCATTGCCGACACCTTCCCCACGCAAGTCCAGCTAACGGCCCTGCACAAGTCAATAGCTGACTCTCCTTCCTTGTGTCTCAGCGCAAAGATCTACGCTCTGGTAGACGCAGACCCACACGGCCTCTCGATCCTCTCGACCTACATGTACGGCTCGCTTGCCAACTCGCATTCCGCGGAGCACGCGGGGTTGCCGCTCGGAGACAGGCTGGAGTGGATGGGACTCAAGGCGTCGGATTGGGCTAGGTGAGAACGCCGTCCTAGGGTGAGGAGTGGGAGGAGGTGGGGGTGCTGATAACCGAGGGGTGCATGCAGGTTGGGGGTGGACTACGATGATCTGTTACCGCTGGAGAAGGCGGATGTGAACCTGGTGAGTGCACTGCTCAGCTAACCTGACAACGGTCTTGACATGATCAACTGCACTATAGGCGATGAGCATGCTCCGCAAGCAGACGACGCTCCCTCTCGAATGGAAGTAAGTGACCTGTTCTCACCCCACTTCAGACATGCAGGCTTGACACCTCTCATCCATCAAGACACGAGCTCTCCCGAATGCTGCACCTCAACCGCAAAGCCGAAATCGAAGCCATCCTCGGTGCTCGAGATGCCCACAACCACGATGTCGACGAAGAGGGCCAGAGTGGTAGCAGCTCAGAGCAGCGCGGTCGGAGATGGTCAGCCAGCTCGGGGGTGGGGAGACTTGTAGACTATATCTGTGAGCGGATGGCGTGATCTAAAGTAAGGTATGATCTGTACAATACATATGCACTATGCACACATCCCCACTACACTTCTTCCCCGGTCCCCGCGCAGACAAGACACCCGCACTCTATCGTGAGCTACCCTTCCTAACCATGTCCAAGAAGCTCTCCGTCGTCAACACATCCTCCTTTCCTCCTCGTCCCAGGATGTTGTCCTTCTCCTTCTTCTTGCCCACGTCCGGCTTGAGCTTGGCCTGCGCCGAGAGCGAGGTGGTAGCCTCTTCTGCGTTCTTGGATGCGAGGAGAATGGCGTTGAAGAGCTTGATCACTGTCGGTCAGGCGGGTGAGTTAGCACAAGCCCATTAGAGAAGGTGGGGCGTGAGGGAGACTCACCACCTCTCTGCGCCGTCTTTCTCAGCCCCTTCTCAAACTCCTGTCCGCCAACCACCCCATCACCACCCCACCCCTCCACCATATCCTTCACCCGTGCCCTATCCTCCCTCTCCTCCTTCTCAGCCTTCAACGCGCGCTTCGCCTTGATCTCCAGCGAGACAGACTGCTTTGTGGGCGGTTTGTGCTGCGACAGAGCGAGAATGGGGGTAGGGCCGGTGGTGGGGGCTGTCAGAGAGGGGATGGGGGCGGGAACAAGAGCGGTGGTGATAGATGGGGAGTCGGGGGCGGGGTGCTTGGGCTTTTTGGATTTCTTGGCCAGAGGGTCGGCGAGCAGCGAGGTGAGGGTTGCACCGAAGTCTTCAGCCGTTGTGGGTGCCCTCTTCCGCTCTGAACATTGTTTCGTATCAGCTAGCTCTTCATTTTATCATCCGTCAGCTAGATTGATGCTCACTTGCAGCCTTCTTCGGCTTCCCCTCCTTGCTCCTCTCAATCTCCTCATCCGTATTCAGCCCCTCATCCTCCTCCTCCGCATTCTCCATGACGATATCCTCATACCCCTCCCCGTCCGACTCCTCGAACCCGCTCGCGTTCCCCTCACTCCCAGACTCGAGGTCCGGCCCGCGTAAGCGCTGCGGCTTCTTGGCGATCGACACCGAGTGCTTTGCCTTGGGCTTGCCGGCAGCGGGCTTGCCAGAGGCTTTCAGAGAGGATTTGAGGGAGGACTTGGGAGGGGCAGAAGTGGAGGGGCCGGAAGGGGCAGTAACTGGCTTGGGCTTTTTCATAGCCGACTTGAGGGGCTTGGGAGGGGGCGCCATGGCTGGTGAAGAAGCAGTGGTGGTGGTGTGGTGGTGGTGTTGACGATGATGCATGGTGGACTTGAAGATTTGGGTGCACGCAAAATCGTGGGCAGCCGGTTCAGGTGGAGGCTGCATGCCTATCTTACCTGAGCTCAAGGCGCGCCTAAATAGACGCGTCTATGCCTGATGTTTTGGCGCCGCACGTCGACAGCAGTCGCGTCAACCAGCTGGCGTCTTCTGGGAGGATGCAAGCAGGCAACGCTCTTTCTATCTGTCGCCTCGATCAAGCAGACGGCTTCGAACCAGGCGAGTACCAACACCAAATTCGCAATGACTCAAACCACCTTCCCCGCCTTCATCACTCTCGCGGAGGAGCTTGTCAAAGCTCGCATGGCAAAGTGCGTCTATCTCGTTCTCTCGCGTCTTGATTTGCGTGCAGCACGATTGGCTGACAAGCAACAGCTATGATCCGTCTCACGACTGGCCCCATGGTACGCTCAAATCTTGATTTCGGTGTATATGCGGCATATCGTAAACTGCACGTGTGCGCTATGGTATAAGAACTGACAGGCAAGCACACTCGCAGTCGACCGAGTCCGCAAGATGGCGCTGAAGATCGCAAAGACAATGGACCCCGTGCCCGACCTGGAAGTCGTTGAGGCCGCAGCTCTTTTCCATGACCTTGATGGTGAGCTAACAGCTCTGGATCAGGACTATATCTCGCAGCTGACGGTGTCATCCCTCGCGTGCACAGACAAGAAATACACCACCCCAGACTCCCCCACTCTCGCCTCCCTCCTCGCGCCCATCTTCTCCTCCTCTCCACTCACCCCCGAACAGATCCAGCTCATCCTTGACGTCGTCCCCAACGTCTCCTACACGACCGAGACCAAGCTACTTGCCTCCGGAAGCTGGACATGGCAGGCTGACTGCCCTGCGCTCCATGCTGTGCAGGATGCCGATAGGCTCGACGCGGTAGGTGCGGTTGGGGTCATGCGATGTGCAGCATACAGCAGTGCCGTGGGGAGGAAGTTGCTGGCGGATGAGGGAGACAGGGATGAGAGTGCGGAAGGGCACTTCCCTGTGAAGCTTTTGAAAGTGCGGGACAGGATGAAGGTGAGCCATTTAGGAGGCTCTTGTCGTTTCACTGACTGTCGCTGACAAATGGCTTCCAGACCGCTTATGGGAAGGAGGAGGCTGAGAGGAGGCATATTACTGTAGGTACCGATGTAGTTCGCCTTTGTCACGATACAAACTGACTGATACCCCTCAGATGCTGGAGTTTCTATCTGCTCTTAGCCGGGAAAAGGAGGCGCTCGCATGAGATAACAGCCTGCTCAACGATCCATCAGAGTCATGATATATCCTTCTACGACCTTCCCAGTCTTTTGACCGCGATTCGTTCAACTACCTGTTTTACTCTTCTTCTAATGCCCACATTCACCACTCCATTCGCTCTCTTTGAGGAGTCAACCCTTCGATCACGGACGCTGAACCCTCACCACGCATACAGACCAACACTTCAAGCCCGTCAATAACCCCTACCATCTACTAATTCTTCCCCTCTTCCTCTTCATCCTCCTCGAACTCTGTCACTCCATCCGAATCCTCCTGCCTCTGTTGCAACAGGCGCCGCCTTGCAGCCAGGTTTCGATTCACACTCCCCAATAGGCCTTGCCTCTCTGCCTCTTGATAACTCATGGTAACATTCATGGCCTGCTCGGAAGTATGAGGAATTGTTCTCGTGGATGACTCCGCCAGATAGGACTCCTGCCCCTGATTAGCAGCGGTGGCGCCTGAGGCGCCATGGCGCTGCTGCAAGTCTCGGAAGAATGAGGGGTGATTGTCTACTGCGTCGCTTGGCCCCAAGGTGGAGAGGTTGGCCCTGTAACGGCTATCCGGTATGAAACGGTCTTCCGAAGACACCGACTGGCATGGGCTACTTTCTGCAACCGACTCGCACGGGCTACTTTCCCCACCCTCATCGACCCCGGTCTCACTAGGTTCGGGAGCGTCGGCAGCTCGCCCGGGGCTGAGAAAGAGATCGCCACTCTCGGTCCTGACAGGCTGGAAGGTCAGTCTGTTAGCGTCTCTTCTGGAACTCGACTCCGCGGCAGAGGAGGATGTGGTGACCGTCAGATTGGTAGGACGGCGTCGCGGGGTAGGTCGGTCATTGCTTCGTGAGTTGCGAAAAGGCTGTGAGTTTGAGTTGGATGCCATTTTATCTGACAAGTTGAATTTGATATTAGTGAAGAAGGCTGGTGAGCACTGGTGCACAGTGAAAGATGATGATTCGAGCATCGTGATCCAAACCCTGTGAGAAGCGTTTATGTACTGGGGAGCAGAGAGTGAGAATTCACGGAGACGGCGATCTTCGGTGACCAGCTTCTATCCTCCGCAGGTGTACCGCTTGATACCCGAGCTGCCCCTTTGATGAAAAGGGAGTGAGTATACAAAGGTTGGGTGGCGTACAATGAGCGTCGCGAACGTATGGGGGCTGCCGGTCTCTGATGATCAAGTCGAAGGGTATAGACGCCGCTGGGCAATGAATGGAAACTGACCGAGGCGTGGACAGCCCGTGCTATGTAGCAGCTTCGCTTTCTTTCAGACACATGTGTGTGACATCCGATTCGGTAGATCATTTTCAAGGTCAGTCATCCCGATGGACTTCTCTTTGAGACTCCGCTCACTGTTGGGAATGTAGATGTGCACCACTCATGGGTACGCAACCCAGTGTTCGACGTGCTGGGTACCACCCACAGTGATTTACGCCCTACTATACGGTGTCTCGCACAGAGGGATGAAGCGACGACAAACCAGACTTGACGGAACCATCAAGTCTCGGCATGCAACTGATATACCAAGCCCAACGAGTGTCATACAAAACGGCTTCAGCAGACTTTTCATCTTCTACTGATCAATGACATCGATCATCTATGTCTTTTAATCTTACTCGGCTGGCCGTGAACAAGTCGGTCTCGGGCATCAAAGCCCGTCCCTTTTCTCCGCCATATCAGCGGCATTCTTCTCCCACCCTTTCTCGTCGATCATGAACCCCCCTGCCCCCGCCCCGTTTCCGCCCTTCGAGATACTATTCTCCCCTCCACTCTCTTTAGCCCATGAGTGACTCGCCCTTCTGAACGTCTTCTGTGCTTCAGTTGGGGCCCTACCATCGGAAGCTCTGCTAGTCTGTGCATTATTAGGCTCGTCGATTCGCGCGCTGGTGAGCGCACGCACAGCATCGCTCGCGAAGGAGAATCGGTTAGCTTCGGTAATTGTGACTCCGATACCGCTGCTGGTGGTAGAAGAGGCGTACGAGGAGCGGCTTCCGTGCGTTCCAGCGGCCGAGTTGAAATCCGAGGATTCGCTACCCGGGCAGGAGGTGCCCGAAGCGGCGGTTGCAGTGGAAAGGGGGCGGGAGGTGTTCGATCGGGATTGTTGGTCGGCCATGTTGTATGCTCAAGTAAGTATGCTTACGCGTTTGGCCCACCGTATAGGCAAGCCAGTATGTTCTTAAATGTACACGGACACAAGTCGCCGAGAGGTTCACTTCAGATAGCGAATAAAGGATTTGGATGTCGCAAGAATGAAGTGCGGTCTAGGAAGTGATGAAAGCCTCACCTTCTTGCGAATTCGAAGTCGTCAATAGTGCCAACGATAAGCCCCCATTCATCGCATCTTGATAAACAGTGGAGTAGCCACGGATCCATGGATGTGTCAGTAGCTCCAGCAGCCGTCATCAAAGCACCGCACAGCATCCGTCCGTCCGGCCCCGCTCCTCTCTTTCCCCTTGTTAAGAACATGAATTAACAGGCATTAGTCGACACCACATTGGTCATCAATACGCAATCCATAATGCCCAAGATACACACCGAATGCAAGCCTGCACGCCCCCAGCTCATAATATCACTCGCTTATGTACAGACACCTACTATATACAACGTGTTGTGTGGACGCTTCAATTCCCTCGCCGCCGCGGCCTTCCGCGCCGAGCCATTTGCGGGGCCCTGGGGGCTGCTGCCCCTGCATGTATCGCAGGTGCCACAGGCGGTGGTGGTCTCGCTGTGAACATGTCCTCGCTGATCAGCATGTTTCCTTTCCTGCCCACTCGTAAAATGGAAAAGCAGCTCACGTGGGTGGGCGGCTGCTGCCTCGAGTCCTCCCTGCGCTTGCAGTCCCTGTCTCTCCCTCATAGCCTGTAACCGCTCGGCCAGACCTCCCGGGCGATCCACATGCCTTGGTTGGTTTGGGTAGTATCCCGGCATCACCCCCGGTACCGCCCCCGCCGCCCCTGCCCCTGCCCCCGCGACTCCCGGCACCGGCGCCCTCGCCGCTACCCTCGCAGCCAACGCTCTCTCCACATGACCCGCCATTTCCGCCGGCGGCATCCTTGCAATATCACCCTGGGGCGGCGGGATCCCCATCGCGTTCCAGTACAAATCCCCGGCGTCTCGGAATTGCTGGAAGAGATCGCGCGCACGGCCGACGGCGGCGCCTACGTCGATGGGGAAACCGGGGAGAGCGGGCGCTTGGCGCGCGGGGACTAGTGCAAGGGGAAAGAAATCTGCGCACACAAAAAGAGGGTGGGGCAGATCAGCGGCGTACTGAAAGAGCCTTTATGACAGTGAGCTGAGGAGAGGAGGGCGGTCACGCACGAGCAGCATGACCTTGTAAACCCGGCAGACCAATCCCCTGACCGGCTGCCTGTCCCACGGGCATGGCGACGTTCAGATCGTCGTCTGCCAGCTGGACACCCTCGGCTTCAGCTTCTTCACGAGCTCGGGCTTGCGCGGCGTCTCGAGCAGCCATGATCTAGCATTGTTGAAGGGTCGGGGGAAAAGGGAGGGGTGGGTCCAATGATCAGCTGGTGTACGGTCGCGCGTAATGTAAAGCTTACAGCTTCGTTGTCAAGGTCGGCGTTGTTGACTGGGTCCCAGAGTCGACAGTTACCCGCGATCTTGGCTTTACGATAGTCGGCAGGATCTAAAGCGTCAGATATCAGCATCGGCATCTGAGATGACTATGGCCAGAACGTACTCTGGTCGAAGTGGTCGTAGCTACGATGATATTGTCAGCTGGGGAACACAGGATAGACCGATACATATCATCACTCACCCCGTGATGACCTTTCGGCAGATGTAACACGAGAGGGTACGACAACCCGTACACGTGATCTTATTACACCTGTTTCACGTCCATGTCAGCTCGTGCCAGCTGTGATCAGTTGATCATCATCGAGATGACCTACCCAGACTCTTTGATGAACGGCTTCGAGCACTTCGGGCACTTCCTGATGAGAGCCTCCGACATGGCGTCCTCCACAGCATGCCGGCTGTTGAGTTTCCTGTCTGCTTCCATCTCTGCAAAGCATCAAGAGTTCATTAGTTCAGAGGCTGGTCGGGACTCCAAAAAAACCCGTCCAGCGTCCAAAACCAAAACTCACCTTCGCAAGTCTTCGGAATATGCTCCGGATGGCGACACTTCCTGCAGGTCACCTGCATGCATCCTTCCCGCATACACCTGAACAGCTTCTCATCGGGATTGTCGATGATGGCCGAGTAAGGGCAGCTCGGGCACGACTCGAGGCCCTCGATGCCTGCCAACTCGAGCTCTTTGGCTTGCTTGAGACGGTGGTACAGCCCGAGGGATTTGGCGGGGAGGAGGCGGGTGAGCTCGGACTCGGGGAAGGGGAATTGACAGCCGCCGGTGTCCATGCAAAGAATTGTCTGTGAGCGCGCAGTATTAGATGGTGTTCGGTGTATATTGAGAGTACCCGAATTGCAAATTGAAGTGGCACATACTGTCTGCTGGTCTCCAAGCTTCGTCTCTGCATGTTGCAAAGCACAGTCATTGCAGAACAGATGACCTTCGGCACATTGCACCATGTTCTCCTATCGTGCTTCCATCAGTCTCAAGCCACGTCGTTGAGAACGCTGTGGCACTCACCAAAAGCTCATCTCCGAAACAGCATCCGCACTCTATACCATGCCCCTGCGCAATAGCCTCCTCGTATGCGATACGCTTCGCCTCCGCTTCGTTCTTCTCTGTCGCCTCTTTCTCTGCACCGATACCATCAACACCTGGCCACGTAGATCGTTTCGCACAACGTACCAAGCAAAGCATCAAGCCACTCCTTCTCCCTCTCAAACTCGGCCGCCCCTTCATCATCCCCCGTCCCCGCAAGATGCGCGCTTGGTTCAATCGCGACATTCTTGCCCTTCCTTGGCCGCTTGAGCTCCACCCAAGGTTTTGGGTTTTGCTCGTTCTGTTCCACGAGGGCGAAATATGTGGGGGTATAGAGGACGTTGGTCCCGAATAGGACGCTGCGGAGGCTGTGTGAATCTGGTCAGCTTGGGGGCGGGGGATTCTTGTTCGGGGTAGCTGGGGTGGACTCACTGTGGTAAAGGCACTATCGGAAACGCAACATCCAACGCCGACAGCGCTCTCATCAAGTACACTCTCCCAATCCTATGGGCCCTCCTATACACCAAGCTCTTATACCCCTCCGCACTCCCTTCCTCCGCCTCTACCGCTACCTCCTTCCCCTTCCCCTTCACCGGCGCTTTCGGATACCCCTCAGCCATCTCCAGCGCCGCGGTGATCACCCGCTCGTAGAGGTAGTGCGGATTCTCGCTGTTGGGGAGGTGCGCGTGGATCTGCACGAGGGCCCAGGCGGGGTCGATGTCGGGAAGGATCTCGAGGATCCGGGTGAGGGCTTGGTCGGCCGGGGAGACCTGCACGGCGGGGGATGGTTCCCGCGGTCGTTCATCCGGCAGAGGGGGGTTACGAACAGGGGATGAACCTGATGGAGGAGTAGCGTATACGGAGGAAGAGGAGGGGTGGGCGCCCGGGGAGTGCGCGGGGGGTGCCGGGGCAGGGGGTCGGGGCAGGGGGCGTGGGTTGGACATGTTGATAACAGGAGAGGATAGGTGTGCGGGGCGAGCGGGGAGGTGGGAGGGTCCTGCAGCACTGTTTTGGGGATTTCGAGGCCATGGTGCAGATGCAAAATCTTGCTGGCGAGGGAGATTGTTGGCATGGCGGGATGGACCCGCGGATGCGGATAGATGTTGAGAGCGATTGGCGGCTGCTTGGGGCGCACCCGGTACCACCTCGGCGTCATCTTTCCAAGAAACCCTCCGTTCCCTCCTATCAGGACGTTGTTGTGCCAGCCCAACGCGAAAGACCGACTCCTCGTCGAGTATCTCTACTCCCTGTGGGACAGCCCGTACTGCGCCCGGCGCCGGTCCTCTGCGGTGTCGCTTTGCAGACTGCGAGGCCTCTATCGAAGGAGGCGAAGGCCGCTTCTCAGCAGACCGCGGGGGTGGCAGCGGCTCTTCATCGTCCGAGTCGACAATGACGGGGGCATCACGGTTGTTCTTCCTTCGGAGATGCTCGGGGGCTTCCTCGAGCACTTCGACGGAGGAGAAAGAGTCATGAGAGGCAGCTCGAGGGACGTTGGCCTGTGGGAGGTTCTGTATCAGCGAATGCCCGTAGAGTTGAAGCTTGCAGTCTTCACGTACTCTCCCTGGGGCCATGATTGTCCGCCGACAGGCAGAGGGTTGAAGAGCGCCCGGCACTGATGGTATCAGACCGTGCCAGTGGGTGAATGTCTAAGTGTGGACAGTGACCGCTGAGGGAGGGAGGTAGGGAGCTTTTTCCCGTCTACGGCGGTATTCGCAGAGACCTTGGCTCTGATGTCTATCTTGAGGTGTTGAAGCTTTATCCAGAGATGCAACAAGACGTACAAAACGTACTAACAAGACGTACAAAACGTACTTGTTGCATGCATCAACAGGTGGTTGTCCTCTCTTACCCGCGCAACGGGAACGCGAAGGCTGGACCACGTGGCGAGAAAATTACGTAATCATCTTCTCCGCGAAGGGCGAACGCGCGAGCGTCTGGCTGTGGTCGTCACTCTCCCCTATACATCCCCTGCGCAACTCCTCTTTCTCTGTCTCTATACCCAAGTCCTACCTACTCTCTACCACATCCACTCACCCGCCCCTACACCCCATAGAAATAGCGACCATGTTTATGACACGGTGAGCTGCCCTCGTCTGCGGCCAGCCGGCTGTGCAGCTAACGTTTCTCAGTTCTGAGTACGACCGGGGTGTGAACACCTTCTCCCCCGAGGTGAGCTCTCTGCCCTTTGAGTTATAAGCAGATCCAGGAGCTGACGGAATTCACAGGGCCGATTATTCCAAGGTATGCTGGCTCTAGGCTGTAGCTATATTTGACGCTGACGGGCGCCGCCTGTTGTAGTTGAGTACGCCATGGAGGCCATCAAGGTGAGCTATCCCGGCGTCGTTCCCCATGCCCCCTAACTGACACACCCTCTCCAGCTCGGATCCACAACAGTCGGCATCGCCACCCCCCACGGCACCGTCCTCGCTGTCGAGAAGCGTGTCCCCTCCCCCCTCCTCGAGTCTTCCTCCATCGAGAAGATCATGGAGGTCGACTCGCACATCGGCTGTGCCATGTCGGGCCTCACCGCCGACGCGCGCACCATGGTCGAGCACGCGCGGGTCACCAGCCAGATGCACGCGTTCACGTACGACGAGCCTATCGGGGTGGAGAGCTGTACCCAGGCGGTGTGTGATTTGGCGCTGAGATTCGGTGAGAGTGTGGAGGATGACGATGCGTTGATGGTGGGTTCAGACTCTGCTATCTGGTAGATGACGGAATATCGACCCAGATACTGACCAACAATGCAGTCTCGACCGTTCGGTGTCGCGCTCCTTGTTGCCGGTATCGACGAGAAGGGCCCCCAACTGTGAGCAGCCGCCATCAATGTTCTCTCTGGTCCGGTACTCACTTAGACGCACCCACAGCTACCACACCGACCCCTCTGGTACCTTTGTCCGCTACGACGCCAAGGCCATCGGCTCCGGGTCCGAGGCCGCCCAGCAGAGTCTGCAAGACGCTTACCACAAGGTCCGCCTCGCATGTGACCCGAGTAATGTTTACCGCTTACTGACACACACTTTTGGACCGGTCTACAGCAAATGACTCTCGAGGAGGCCCAGACGCTCGCGCTCAAAGTGCTCAAGCAGGTCATGGAGGAGAAGCTCGACGAGAGCAACGTTCAGCTCGCGCAGGTACGCCCTTTCTTGTCTTCCTCGTATGATCGCAGCATCGTTATCGGCGAGGAAGGGGGCTAACGGAAGGGATGGCGCGCAGGTGACGAAGGCGAAGGGGTTCGAGATTCTCAATGAGGCGGCGCTGAAAGCTGTGATTGAGACTATCTCGGCATGAGGGGTGCTCTTGAGATCGAGAGTGGGGAAAAGAAGGGGATGAACGGGATGGGAGTGTACCATGCATGACTATATAACGACTGAGACTTGCTGTCTGTGACTCATACCACCACGTCCGTCTAGTAGCAGCTCTTCTGATCCACATAGAAAACCAGGGCATCTTTTGGAGTTGATGATTGCAAAGGACAAGAGTCCATGCATAGGGTGTGGCATTGCCTATTGCAACCCCGCTAGCCGACGGCACCGGCTAAGCCACCCTAAACACCTTCAAGCTCTTCCACTCCCACCCCGCCGCCCGTTCCCATACCCCTCCCATCCCTTTCTTCATCCCCTCCTCATCCACAATCTCCCCCGCCCCAGGATCCTGCAGATCCAACATCAAGCCCACTTCCACCTTCTCCTTCTCCCCCTTCCTCTCCCCACCTTCTACGCCCTCCAAACTCTCCGCACACAGCCCGACTTTCGGCCACTCCAGCCAGACCCCCACCCAGCTCCCACTCCCCTTCCTCCCCGGTTCGCCCAGTACTCTCACAAACTCTCTCCCGCGCATCTCTTTCCGGACGAGCACCGTCAACGGCCGGCGGAGGGTGAGGTCTTTGCTTTTACGGTCTTTGGGGTTGGCGGGGAGGATCATGGTTGATGATGGGAAGTGGATGAGGATCTTGGGAGGGGGGGAGTAAGCTGGGGTGGCGGCTTTGCCGGGGCGAGACGGCCCGGGAGGAGCGGAGGAGGAAGGGGGAGGCGTGTTGTAGATATCCACGCTTTCCAGCCCTTTGGTAGTGTCAAAACAGAGCGACAACCCCAAAGAGTAGTAGTTGTGGTAAATGACATCCGGGTACGTCTTCACATCCGGCTCTGCGCCTTTGTTGGGGGATGCAGAGGAGGAGGGGGTGAGGGAGGCGAGGAAGGAGGTGATGCGTGGGGAGGAAGGGGGCAGGCCGAAGAGCGGGGCAAATGCCGCTGGGGTGAGGGATGTCATGGTGGGTTGACACGAGTTGTTCGATTACAGCTGATTCGTGCGCCGGGGGTATGTTGATTGCGACTGCAGCTGCCACGGATTTGGAAAGAACAGCCAGAGCCACGAGGCGAAGGACGAACAACTTCGTCGATGAGCGTTTGGGCGACAAGAAGATGGAAGTGCCTGGTTCAGATAGCAGAATGTAGTTACGTAAACAAGCCGCCACCCATCATGGGCTTGTGCTTCTCTTTCAACTGAGCGAAGGGATCGGCAGAAGAGGGTTGGCAGTGCTTACCTGAGCCGGTGCGTGTATCAGACAGATACCCGAACATGTCTGCACAAGTGATAAGTCGATAGTCGATGAGATATAAATTCTAAAATTGCAAAAAGAGGGCATAGGGCGTCCCCTACACCTCTCTTCCCACTGGGTCCCCCCGCACCTCCCTCGCAGTCTCCGCCCCACATTGTGCTTACCTACACTGTGGGGCTTTCGCTGCGAGAGCCAATCACCGGTAAATACACCAAGTTCAGCGATTAGGACGGTACGAGTCTCCCCGCAACCGGTCCGACTTAACTACTCCCCAGTCTAAATGAATTAGACAAAAGTCGGACCGGCAACGGGAATTGAACCGAGGGGCCTTTCGGCAGCCCGTGACACAGCTGGTCCGTGAGACGCATGAAAACCTCGATCGCTTACAGTCTATGCCACCAATGTTGAGTTGCATGCGTGCACTCCGGAGCAGTCTCCTTCGGCAGGGAGCAAATGTCCCTACCGCGTGCGCGATGATCAGAGCCTAACGTTGTATCTCTCATAACCAGCCCCGATTGCCCAGCCCCTTGACCCCCGATCGACCCTGGCTTACCAGTGTGGTGCAATGGTGGGTCATGCATACGAAGGCATACATGCCATCACACCACCATGCATGCGTCCTCCCCTCATCCGTCCAAAGCACACACCCATTTCTGTGAGACTACTACTACTGATGCATACATGCCGGCGTTCCAATTGCTACGCATACCATCAATTTGAAGCATGCATATGCACAGATACATGCGAAAAAAGCAATGTACGAGGGGTGTTCAGCCTCTTGCCACCACACCAATGCAAGGAGCAGTAAATGGAAGATGTACAGTGGATAAGCTTCGCTGCACCATGGCAGACCCATGGCAGACCCATGGCAGACCCATGGCAGACTTGGAACGATACCACCATGTGGCAGTTCCATCCTAGTGGGACTGCTATAGGTGCAGCGAGGTGGGTCACCAGCCTAACAGGCTGAAGACGGCCTTGAATTCGCTACGATCTTGCAGCTGTTCCTCTTCGGCTGGACTTAGGGAATGAGCCTACAAGCTCGAAGCGGGTATCATCCGGCAATGCAGGGTATCAAGTATACGACACAGGATCCGCCCATCTCAAGATCCTCACTACCCGCTCAATCCAACCTCGAGCCCCCAGCCTTCTCCCCACCATCTTTCGGGTCCCTCCCCACACACCTCTGCAGGAAGAACACAAGCAGCGCCACTGTGCCCACGAGCGTCGCGAGCGCAAAGAACGGGTGTTCTACGCTCGACTCCTGTGTCCGGCGCATCTGTTAGCGATCTCACCGAGAGCAGCCCGTATAGACGTTTGCCAGCCATAAGACGAAGTTAAACTCACGCCAAGAGATATAAGCGTCCGCGCAGCGCTCCGGGACCCCCACTCGAGGGTGGTCTCTACTCGCTTGGGACGGAGGAAGTGCTGGTAGAAGCCTTCGAGGACAGAGAAGATGCTGGAGCCGTCGAACTGGATCTGGGCGCCTTCGATGGTAGTGTCGTAGTATTCGTCGAGCTATAGCAGGAGGCGAGGCCAAGTCAGCGCGCGAAATTCTGGCGAGATGGAGTAAGGCCACGTACGGGAGTGTCGATGACGACAACGCCGGGGAGGTCCTTCTTCTTGATTCTGCAGATCGTTACTCGTAAGCTTAGAGACAGCCACTGCCAGACACTGACTCGGCAGCTCACCCGTAGAACTGCTTGAGCCACCCCGCCCACTTATCCCCCTCCACCCAAACAAACCATACCGGCTGCTGGAACCTCCTCCCACCCCTCTTCCAAGCCCTCGCAATATCCCCCAACTTCGCCTTCTCCTTCTCCCCCTCTTCCCCCTTATGCACCGCACCCAGCACAACGACCGCCCGCGAGTCACTCTTCATCAGCGCCTGGAAGTTCTTCGCGGTGAGCTGCACAAGCGTCGGGAAGCGGTGGAGGTTGATGAAGCGGGAGATGTCGGACTCGGAGGAAGGGAGGGTGAGGATGCCGACGGGGCGGGTGGAGTGGGAGGAGAAGGCGAGGAGGGTGGAGGTGGGAGGGGGGTTGGCGATCGCCAGGCGGGAGTACAGGGCGGGGTCGGAGGAGGTGTAGGCTGGGACGGAGCCAAGAAGGGGCTCAAGCGCGGACTTCACAGAGCTCTATAGGCGGGTCAACCGCGGACACTGGGTATCGGTCGCGACACCAAGACTCACAAGCTCGGCGACAGTCGTATCAAAGTTCTGGAGGTACAAGAAGAACGCCTCGTCAGACTGGACGATACCGTCAAAGTCTGCCGCTTTGATAGGTTGCAGTGCCGCACTGCTCTTATTTGTCAGTTGCGATGACACCAAGTCGAAGACAGCAGTTCCCCAACTCACGTCTGGACCGCCTTGGCCGCAAACGTCTTGAGCTTCTCCAAAGACCTCGCGCCAGAGTACTCGGTCATCGTTCCGTGGTGGTACCTTCCCAAAATCGTCAGATAGCTATCCTGTGGCCGACCAACCGTCGCAGAGGCGATCTCACATGCGGATGGTAGGGTATCCTTTGATACCGGACCGCGAGCAAAAGCCTTTGTGCTCGTCACAGTCAACGGCAACGACGTTGAGCTTGCCCTTCATTTCGGCGGCAAGGGCCTCGTACGCTGTACCATCACTGTCAGCTACGATTCCGGGATCTTTTGCCTAGCAGCTCACTAGGTTTGAGGTGCTTGCAGCTTCAACCGCCCCCAAAGTCAGCATTCATCTCCACATCCTACATGCTCCTCACAAAGAAATCGCAAAACTCACTGCCCGCACCACGGCGCAAAGAACTCCACCAAAACCGGCCCCGCCCCCTTCAGCGCCTCTACACTCATCTCGTCCCCCACCTGCACTTTCCCCTCCGCGTTCGCCCGCCCCGCTGCCACTTCACTGTGTGCGCCGTCGTCTTCCCGCGGGGCGAGGACGGTTTGGGCGTACGTGAAGGATTGGTCGTCGATGTATTTGGAGAGGTCGTCGTAGTTTCGGTCGCCGGCGAAGGGGGGTTGTTGAACGCCGTCGATGTATCTGCGGGGGAAGGGGTTAGCTTGGAATGTACCTCAGAGGAGGGGAAGAGGCTTGCAGTATGAGCTGGGGGTCTGCAGTACAGTCAGCAAAGCAGCTCATACATCGGCTCAGTCAAATACCAGTACTCACAGAACTTGATACCGTTGCTGTTACACAAGTCTACACCACCGATCCACGTAGCCCGTCAGCACAGCCCACAGCCCCTTTCACCCCGACGGTCATGAACCGACTCACCACCCTGCGCGAGACAGTTCACCTGCGCCATATGGAACCCCGTCAGCCGCTCGAGATGATGCTTGTCCTTGGCCAGCTGTGTCCACGTCGGTGCGAATGCTCTACAGTGCCCGCCTATGTATTGAATGTCAGCGACGCAGACATAATCATGAAGTGGATATTGGTCATGAGTGACAAAGCGTCGGTGCCGAGCTTACATTTTGGCGAATAGTGCTCGACCAGCCTATGTACCGCCCGCATCAGCTACACTCATTGACATAAGCGTTTGTGAGATAGCTCACCATGTCCCCTGTGATATGCTCGACTTGAAGTTATCCTCCGTAAGCTGGCGGAGCTCAAAGTCGTCGTGAGGGGCGTCAGCCGCAGAAGCCGCCAAGGACGAGCTGGCGAGGGCGACCGCGGTGAGGAGGAGGGCGGGGAGGCGCATAGGCGGATGTGTGCCGGGGGCTGCGCTTTGTTCTGAGGGAGAAGAAAGAGGTAGGGAGGACGGATGTTGTGAAGAAGTGGACTTGATAAATGCGTGGACGATGGCGCGCTGGACGAAGACCGGCTGGCCGCGTTGTCTTTTGTCGCCAGCCTGGGCGGGGTGGCGCTGGCGCTTTGGCAGGAGATCGCGAATGGCTCGCAGGCGCACCAACTATGCATACCATTTTTATTTACATATAGCTTGATGCACATAGACCCTACCTCTACACCTCAATTACTCTGTGCATAGCGGCACTACAAGAGCGCTATCGAGCCAACCACCTTCACGGTCTTGTAAACAAGACCAACCAAGCTACGTGGCTCCACGTGCTTTTGCTCCCGTCACTCCATCACCGCGCTTGCTGTGTCGATCCCATCCATCGCCGCCCGTATCGTCATCGTCCTCCTCCTCTGTCGACCTGCCTCACCAACCTGGACCCATCCATCTCGTCTATCTCACCCCCTAGCCCGAGCTACCTCGCCAAGTAACCCAACATGAACATCCTTGTGAGTTCAGCCTACAAATTCAGACATCCAGCTCCCCGCTAACACCCCTTCCCTTCTCCTGCGCAGGACACCCTCTTCGGGCGGTCCATGACCCCCGCCGAGCGCTTGCGGCAGCACCAGCGCTCGCTCCAGAAAGCGCAACGCGAGCTTGACCGTGAGCGTGCAAAACTCGAAGCGCAGGAGAAGAAGACTATGGCGGATATCAAGCGGAACGCCAAGGCCGGGAACATGGTGCGTTGTCTCTCGCCCGGCGTGTCGTTGTGGAAGGTAGGTAGGAAGGGTGGCTGACGTAGAGAATGTGTGTAGAACGCGTGCAAGATCCTCGCAAAGGATCTGGTGAGGACACGGCGGTACATCCAAAAGTTCACGCAGATGAGGGTGCAGCTGCAGGCGGTGTCGCTGAGGATGCAGACGTTGAGGAGCAACGAGCAGATGGCGCAGGCGATGAAGGGGGCGACGAGGGTGAGTCTGGAGTCTGTTGGGATGTGTACTGAGGGAGAGTCCGGAGTCTCCGGGGACTCCACGCTAGGACGGAGATGTCTGTGGAAAGATGACATCTGGAAGGGGAGCTGACAACCGCGTGCAGGCAATGGGACAAATGAACCGAAGTCTCAACCTTCCTCAAGTGAGCTTTGGAAAGCACAGAGCACACCTCTACCGAAGCTGACTCCCGCCCCGTACAGATCCAAAAAATCATGAACGACTTTGAGCGCGAGTCGTCCACGATGGACATGAAGGAGGAGATGATGTCTGACGCGGTGGACGATGCCATGGAGGGCGAAGACGAGGGCGAGGGCGAGGAGGTGGAGAGCGACAAGATCCTCAAGGAGGTGCTGGACGAGATCGGGTTGAACATGAACGAGTCGGTAAGTCGGCCTCCTGCATCCACCTCCACCCACGGCCACGGGCGACGGGCGGCGCCTACCACGCACAGGCCCATCCAATCTGCTCGGTGCTGCGGCAAATGCGAAGGCATTTACTCCGGGTTTCCGAATCATGGCTCAGGGCACTCACATGCTGCCAATGGCGATTGCGATTCCATACCAAATATACGGGCCGCTAAGCTGACCCTATGCTTCCCACTCGTGTTGCGCGCGGTTCCAGCTCATGTCGGCGCCGACGGCCAATCTGTCTGTCGCAGAGCCCCTCCAGTCGAGCCGCGTGGCGGTAGCCGAGGGGCTCCCCTCGTTGGCTTCTGGGGACGCGTCCAAGGGTGCCGGTGGGGGCGGCGCACCAGCTGCTGGCGGTGGAGGCGGCGGGGGGGCTGTGAGCTCGGAGGAGGCCGATCTGCAGAAGCGGCTGGACGCGCTGAGGAGAGATTAGATGTGATGTGCGACACATGGGACGGGTGGGATTCCGGAGAGGGCGGGATGCGGTTCTGGCCGGCGGCTGTTGTCTTCTTTATCCGTAGTCTGTGTATAAACTCTAGAGAGATCTAGTCTTGCTGTTCCTCGAGCAGTGGTCTGCTGTCACTGTGGCGCCGTCAGTCGTGGGGTGATGCGAGATGTCACCATGCCGTCCACGCCAAGACGACCATGTGGGTGCTGTGGGAGCCGTCTGTGGGGTACTGGAATGCGCACGCTGCCCATGCATGCCAGCATGGTGCCCTCGATGCCCTCTCGCTGCTCCATGCACCAGTCACCGCATGCATCGGCCGAATGTGCCACTCTGGTGCGGGGGCTGACGAGGTCGGAATTATCCGGCGCTCCGGGGCAGGGTCGGGTGCTGGACCCTGAGGCGCGAGTATCGAAAATTATCTCAGCTAATCTGATAAGTGAGCCGGGGCCAGAGCGCAACACCGATCCACGCACCAAACTGACTCGCCCGCCAAACACACCTCGCAGACGCAGACCCCAAGACCGTCCCTCAACCGAATCCAAACGAAACTACTCCCTCTGCCCCTTTTCGCAACCACACGACAGCACTCCACATCCATCCACAAAAGTTATGGCCTCTGTTGGCCACCCATCTCCATACCCCTCAAGCTCAAGACCGTCCCCCCTCGTCAGGACGGCATCGCACACGCCCCGCACCCCGTCCAACCTCTCGCACACCACCCCCTCGCCCGTCGTCCCTACCTTTCCCTACTCCACGGCCTCGACACCAAACATGAAGAGGCCCCACCCACCAGACGGCAGAGGATGCCACGGCGATGCGCCGGAGCGCAAGTTTAGCATGGACGACCACGATAACGCCTCGGCGAGTGGGAGCCACGGCCAGAAGAAGAAGCGGGTTAGTCTGAGCTGTGCACAGTGTAAGTCTACCATCGTCCTTGCTCCCTTTGCCCATCAACCCATCCCGTTCAAAGGCGAGCCACGCTGACATCGCGAGCAGGCGCAAAGCGCAAACAAAAGGTATGCCCGTCGTCGTCGGCCCCACTTTCGAGCCTAAACCAATCAAAACACTGACCCGGGTATGGATCGATCATCAGTGCAACCGCGAATTCCCCTGCCAGCACTGTAAGCTCCGTCCTCGTCTTTTGACCCGCGCCGGAACAAGCATCACTGACACCTCCTTCCTTCAGGCGTCGGTGAGCCGCCATATCATACTAACCATTTCCCACGCTCGTACTCTAACTAACCCCAACACCCCAGCCCGTAAAGTCCCAGAATTATGCGTATGTACCCCTCGCCTCTCTTAACGCAACGAGCTTCTCGCGCCGAGCTAACATTTTGTCCACGTTAACCCCTCGCACCCGACAGGTACCTTACAACCCACAAGCGAACACGGGCAGCCAGCCAGGACTCGATCCGCAGACAGTCGCGCGTCTTGAGAGCATAGAGAGCGTGCTTTCGGTGGTGGTGCGGCATACGGGCGGGATCACGCATTACGATGCTATCCGCGATTGGATCACTTGTCAGTTGCACGCCACCTCCTGGGAGGGCCACGAACTGACGCGTCCACACACAAAACTCGCCCCATCAGCTCCACCATTCCAGAAACACCTCGCATCAGCCCCATCCACCCCTTCCTCCCCACACCACTTTCTCTCCAACACAGCCCTCCCCGGGCCCGGACCGTCCACGGCGGGGACCCATCTCCCGACAGAGTCGGAGCAGGGCGCGGGGTTGGAGCGCGGGACCAGCTCGGACGACGATGGCTTGGCGAGGGTGGGCAAGGGGTGGTTGGGGGAGATTGACGGGTGGGTTGATTGGTAGCTCTGCGCGGCATCGTATCAACCGACTGCTTGCTAATCATCTCTCCATTCTTCCTTGGCAAAACAGAGGACTTCCAGAGACGGTGAGTGTGCACTTCTGCTCTCAAATCATACATCATGAGGGTCCTTTGGGCGTTGGACGACAGCTGACAAGGGCGCGATAGATGGACTTTAACGAAAAGATCAAGATGAAGCTCGACATCCACGGAACACCCGCAGAGAACCTCCAGCGGTTGATCACTGATTGTGGCGTGAGCCCACACAAGGTCAGTTCCCTGCGTCTCCTTTGAAGTTGACTGTAGTTGGTGGCGGGGGCTGATGCAGCGGTGGGGAGTAGATCGCGGAGCTCGTGCAGGAGCTCCCACCGAAGCACTTTGCGGATAGGATTATTGATTGGTTCTTTCACAAACTTAATTTCATTCGATACCCCATTGATGAGCGGCTATTCCGAGCGTGTACGTATCCCCGACTAGTGGCATCTCAATGACCGCGCGCTGACTCAACCTTCCCACCAGCTTACGAGGACCTGTACAACCGCTCCACCGCGCTTGACCCCTCTAACGTCCGCGCCCTCCCGCTCGTGTTCATCGTGCTGGCGCTCGCTGTGCGCCAGGCGCCTGATGAGTGGGCCGGGGACGAGCAGACGCGCAAGTTGTCGAGCTTACGGATGTACTGGAGCTGTGAGCTTTGCCATTACTTACATCCGCTGACAAGTAGAAACGTGAAGCTGACGGTGGAATAACAGCACGGCGGAGCATCTTGATTGCCACGGCGGTGCAGTCGGAGAGCCTCGAGCTGGTGGTCAGCCGGCTACTCGTGAGTCTCCATGCGCCGTCTCCTGCTACTTGCATGAAGCTGATGGCCATCGGATGACTAAGAGCGCAATGTATCTCGTCCTAATCCACGACCGGCGCCTCACCGAGTGCTGGTCTCAGCTCGGCGCGTCGCTTCGCACTGCCCAGGCTATAGGCCTACATCGGGACGGCACCAAGCTTGGCTTAGAGTGAGCTGCCGTCTTCGCCGAAATTCACCACGGATGTTCAGCTGACGCGGGATGTATGTGTGACAGCCCGTTCCAGACAGAGTACCGGCGAAGGCTGTGGAGTTATTTGTACCATGCGGATAAGCAGTACAGCCTTGTGCTGGGGCGACCGCCAAGCATCTCGGACAGTTACACCGACGCACAGTACGTAGAGGTTCATTGCCACACGGAAACATCGACACGTATGACTGACCCCTTTGACCTCTCTGCAGACCCCCGTCCAACATCGACCTTTCCGAGTACAACCCCGCCCTTGGCCTCCCGCCCGCGAAGCCCTTCACCGAGCCCACCCCTGCGCTCTTCCTCATTCTCCGCAAGAGGCTCGCAGTCGTGATCGGCAAGATCGTGCACCACTTCCAGAAGCTCAACGAGCCTGCGCAGTACTCGGACGTGGAGAAGTTGCAGCAGGAGTTGGATCTGCTGGTGGATCAGCTGCCGCCGCATTTCAGGATGCACAATCCGGATAAGAGTTTGGATAAGGGTGGGTATTGGTGTGTGTGAGAGGGGCGGTGAGGGTCGCGGCTGACGTAAGACACAGTGCACTTTTGGCTACCGGTGCATCGGTTTATGTTGTTGACCGAGGTCCTTGTGACGACGATCATTCTTCACGTGAGCTACCACCCCCTACCAGAAATGTGATAGTCGTAGCTGACGTGATTTGATTCCTAGCGGCCATGGCTTCTACGCAAGTTGTCGAGCAATCGCTACGCCGTAAGCTCTCCGTGATTATGCCGCTTCATTCGCGACTGATACTGACGAGCAACCCAGACCTCCCGTACGGCCTGTTTCGAAGCCGCCAAAATCGACTTCCACATCCGGCAAGACTTCCAGCGCGAAGTCCCCGACTTCAAGCTCTTTGCCATAACCGGCCAGTTCCGCATGTTCAACAGCGCGATGATTGCGGGTATAAGCGCGATCATCGACCCGCGTGGGCCCGACTCGGACCAGATGAGGAGGATCCTCACTACGTTCTTGGAGGAGAACCCTTGGCACGAGGTGGCGGGGAAGGATGCGACGACGCGTAAGGAGGTGCAGATTGTAAGTCAACTGTATTCCTCATTGTGCGATCACGGGAAGAAGTTGTGGCTGATGCACTTGTACTCTTGGGTAGATCCAAACTCTCTCCCGACGTGCTGCCAAGATCTTTGAAGACTCCTTCGGCCCCGGAGACGCCACCGGCGCCCACGACAAAGACTCTGCCGCTCTCCTGCTCGCTTTGCGACAGAGCAACGACTCGTCCACCCAGGCTAATGCTTACCCTCGAGGTATGCAGCCCGAGGAGGCGCCGACCCCCCACCCGGGTATGGGTGGCGGCGGGATGATGCCGGGCGCGCAGGGGTTGATGAAGTATCCTTCGAGGCCTTGGGGCGCGCCTCCAGGTGTGCAGTTTGCGCCGATACATCATGGTGGAATTACGCAGAGTCCTGCGTCGACGGGGAGTCACGAGGATGACCACTCGCAAAAACTGTTCGTTTGATTTTCCTCTTCGCGGCTTCATGCAAGTATGTAGGCTGACAGACGACGCGCAGGCTCGACCACTGGATCAACGCCAACACCTCCCTCGCCGTTGGCGGCTCCATCAACGGCACCCTCCCATCCCTCGACTCCAACGGCCTCGGCTACCTCCCTATACCCGGCATGTCCACACCCGGAGCGCCCGTCCCCGGCCCCGGCGGCTCCATCAACCCCATGGCCATGCCCGGCGGGCCCAATGCCCCGGGCCTTACGCCTGGATCGACGATGGGTTACCCCGGCTCAGCAGGGCCGGGTTATATGGACGAGACGTCTAGTAATTTCATGGGGCATACCCCTGATGGAGGTTTTGCGTACCCGAATCAGTTTGGGCTTTTGGCTGTTGAGAGCGGGGGGCAGGGAGGGAGTAGAATGCCTGGGGAGATGGGGTTGGGGGCGGAGAACAGTGATGAGTATTGGAATGCTTTGATAGATGGTGAGTGATTCCTCCATTTTCTTCGCTATGTGTTTGAGGTGGTGGGCTGATAAGCTCGCCTGCCAGGTATATTGGGAACGACCTCAGGCCCGCACCCCGGTGGACCCTAGTTCACCCCATGTGGGATGTGCATAATTGTGCCGCTGTGTGTAGGCTAGGCTTTGAGTTCGGACCGTATCATGTCACGACAAAAAGGGAATAGGGGATGGGCATGTTTTCTAATCTATAGTTTTTGGTTAATTCTGGTTTGGAAGGGTGGGGGGCGGCAGAAAGAAGGCAGAGGGGGTGAGCGAGAGGATAGGGGAGGATAGGGGAGGATAGACAGTCAAGCTACCTCTTCTTCATTCAAGTACAGTACAGTCTCTCAATGTGCGCGATGACAGGTTCTTTGCACGCACATCAATCACCACCGCACCCACACACCCACTCGCACGCAGATCCAAGGCGCAAATGATAATGGAAACCTGCATGACCAATGCCCACTTGTTCAAAACTTATCTAAACCTATACTCACACCCCTTTTGCGCTCTACTTGTACATCAATCATCGTATCTACCATGCCAAAAGCCTGCCTGCCTTCCACCATCGTTATCGAATGAGAAGACTTCCGCCGCTGGTGGATCACACCATCTATAGACAAACCCAAAGAAGAAGATTTCTTCCTGGTTTCCTTCAAGGTGATTTTGCTTTTTAGTAGTCGGTGAAGAAGCCGTCGTCCTTGCGCGCCTTGGTCATCGCTGCGCACCCACCATTATCAGCTCTCTGTCCACTGTCCTGCTTTCCCTTGGCGCTTTGAACACCGACATGGGCAGGAATCATCACTCACCAGCGATGATGGCGCTACCGACACCCGACCCGTCCTCCGCATGGTGCGTGACGATCTTCTTGCCCTTCTCTCCAAAGATGTCGACCAGCGCCTCGTGCACACGGTTGGCGAAGTTGGGGTATTTCTACATGTCCCCAACATACACCACATCAGCTTCTTTGTCCTACCTACACTTCTTGAAGCAAATAGGGCGAGACTGCAAGACTCACGTTGTACAAACTCCCATCAGCGCCAACGGCACACCCCTCCTCGAGGTACCCCTTCTTGCTGACGATAGCGGCGATACCGCACGCCGAGAGACGGGCAGCTCGGGTGCCGATGAGGACAGCGAGCCTCTTGAAGAACTGACGCTCCTCGATGGTGGTCTCGAGACCGAAGAAGTGGGTGAAGACACCGATGACGGTGAGGAGCTCGTCGGTGGGGTCGCTGTGTTGCAAATGGGGAGCTGGTCAGCAGGGAGCATCGCGTCTTCTGTCGCCACGGAAACAAGCGGGCAGAAGAACTCACGCCTCCATCAAAGACAAGAACGCCGTGTCGAACGCGTAAGCCTTCTCGAGCTTGTACGTGTTCTGCCCCAAGAAGAGATCACCCGCGTCGATGAGCTCGCACAGGACGAGACGGAAGATCTCGCCGAGGTAGAGACCGGCAATCATCTTCTCGAAGGACTGCTCCCCGGGCTTGTTGGACGACTCGTCGATGATGATGTCGTACTTGGTGCGGGCTGTGGATAAGAGTGAGTAAGCGGAGCCCGTTGAGGGTGACACGGGGGGTGGGTACTCACGGAGGTGCTGGTGGTCGAAAGAGTCGAACGCTCCCCATTCACACTATAGCGTACTCCCATCAGCTACCGACCATGCACCCCAGCCACACGCCTTCCAGCCCCCAAACTCACGTTGATAGCCATTCCCTGCTCCTTCGGCAGCCCAACATGGTCCATCTTGGGGATACTCCCCGCGTTCTCCATGTACGCAGCGTTACACCCAGTCCCAAAGATGACGGCGATCTTGGTGTGCGGGTCGACATAGTTGGAGGCGACGAGGGTACCGGTGGTGTCGTTGATGAGGGCGGTAAGCTCCGCGGGGACGTTCTGTTTGGGACGTAGGAGTCAGCTTCGGGCTCAGCAGAGCGATGGCCGAGGGGTATCGAGCTAACGCACGTATTTCTGGAGAGACTGCTTGAACATGGCAGCGACGTCGCGGCCCTCGATGTTGGGAGCGCCAAAGCCCTTGGTCCAGCGGATCAAAACTGTTTGTGCAGAGTTAGATGATGGTACAAGATGCAGAAGGGCAGGAGGACGTACCACCGTGGTCGATGCGGTCCTGACTATAAGGTGCAAAGTTGGGTCAGTTGAGTGGACAGCCACTGTCTGGCAGACGTCGCGACACTCACGTGCAGGGGTAAGAGAACTACAGGAAAGAACAGACAGACATCAGCAGCTGCCCCAATCGGATACTTGCAGTGTACTCACAGTGAAACCAAGAGGCAAGATCCCGTCCGACTCGGTCCTCTTAAGAGTGTCCCTTATGAAGCTGTCCAAGCACTCCGCGCAGAAGTCGAGCCTGCGTATTCACCGCTGTCAGCTTATCCGCCAGAAGAGCTCGCAGCGGGAGCGACGAGACGACGCACAGCTCCTGGCCCTCGGCCTGCTTCTGCTCTTCGGTCAACCTGTACTTGGTCTGAGTGACCTCGAACTTGCCGTGCCCCTGGAGGGTGACGAGGCAGACTCGGAGGTTGGTGCCGCCGAGGTCGAGGGCGAGATAGTCGCCGACTTCTTCGCCGGTGGGCCACTGCGTGGGTGGTCAGCGGAGTGCGCGTGTGATGAAGGTATAATGAGAGTGGGTAAGCGAAGGGAGGCATGACTTACGCCGAAGACGTAGGTGGGAACTGGAGTAGTAAAATTGTCGTTGTCAGTTCATGCCTAACTGCATACAACCATCCGAAACTTACTCATGGGCTAAGAGTCAAACGCGCGTCAGTTCATTCACACTCATCTCCGATCTAGAGTTCAGTCACCGACTCACCACAACCTGGCCGTTCTTCTGAAGACCGTTGTCGAGCGTCTCCTCAATGGCGTGCACGATCATGCGCATCCTCTGCGGGGTGACTACGCATCACAATCGGCCGAGTCAGCTCTGCAATGTCTACCAAACACGAGCATGACTTTAGGCGAGTGGACTCACGCGTCAAGAGCGCCTCGTACTTGCGCATGAGGTCGGCCATGGTCTCTGTATGGAGGTCAGCGCTGCTCGGATCTTGGCGGCCGATAGGCCAGCTCCGGGCGGGCTGGCTTGGAGGACTCACTCTTCTCGGCGTGGGGGAACTCGACGTCCTCCTGTATACGTGGGTGTCGCGTCAGCCAGCGTCCCCAAGTATGATTGCGCCAAAATAAGTGGGACACCCACGTTTGTCCTGGTGTGGTACACGACCTGGGCACCACCGGGGGTCATGACGACCCCGCTGCCCCTCCTGCTGATCCTCCCGCTGCCAGGGGCGCTCGGTGTGTCGGCCTTCTCGAGGCTCATGCTCGACCTGCCGGGTATAGACGCCTTGCGGCCGGCGGCAGAGCCAATGTTGGTGCCATTCTCGAGCACGGCAGAGCCAAAGGAGGACTCTCGGGCGGGGACGGCGGGCTTGGAAGGGGAGGTGGTGAGGTCGGAGAGCTTGCTGGCGAGGACGTCCGCGGAGGGCTGGTCGGCGGCCATGGTGATGGTAGGTACTGTAAGGTTGTGGCTGTGGACGGCGGTGGACATGGTGGTGAGAAGCGTCAGTGGGTGGTTGTGGTGTGAGAAGGCGGGGGAGCTGAATGGAACGGGGGAAGCAACGAAGAGATACGCACTGTGGTAGTTAAAGTGCGTCTGCGGGGTGGAAGCGTGTCTGGATCCGACAAAGGAGGCGGTGGGGTCAGCTGGTGTGGGACCACGGGTATGTGGGGTGCTTGCTACTCACGGTTTGCTGCTGTGTATGCACTGGATAAGAAGAGAAGAAAAGAAGAGATGCATATCACCCCCCCTGTTTTCTCTCTGCGCATCCCCCTCGGACAGCGATCTGGCGGAGCAAGGCCGGTGACGTGGGGAGTTGAGGACAGGGGCGCCTCGCTAATAATGTTTGTAATCGGGCGGAGAAAATTGTAATGAACCCTATCTGCTACTGCCGCAGGATTGTAATGAACCCCGCGGGGTATTAGAAACTATTACCGCCGTCTTTACCCGACTCCTCTCTGATCTGTTGCTGTGCTGCGTCACCCCTATTGTCCGTCTTTTGTCCGTCCATCTCGCACAAAGACACTCGACACAATAAGCCATCACATGCAACAGCCCCACCCCTTGTGTTCCCCTCACCCACCCCACTGACGATTGACCCTGCGAACTGCTAACTCGTTCTTGCCACTGCTCACTCACTCGCCGCATCCCAATTCCAAGGACTTCCCCTCGCTCGACTCAAGAGGCTTCTCCTTTGTCACCCCCCAGCCACAACCCCTAGCCAGCCTAGCTGCTCACACGCGTGCGAGCTGTAAGTACAAGGCCACCGGCTCCTTGCAGCCGGCTATTCACCCGATATACCGACCCCCCCACATGCTTCTCCTTTGTGTCTGCCCCCTCGCATCAGGTAGCAGGAGCTCGCCATGGTGTCGTCATGAGCACAAAGACCCATTCACGTCTTCTCATTGCCCCCTTCTTCTCCTCTCTCTTCATATACAAAGCATACGTAACGATCGCCACCTGGCAAGTGAATCTCCTGACAACGCTAACAAACATCACAGCACCCCCAAGCACCAGGGCACACACTGCCACAGAACACCAGCACACCAATCACACTTAACGTACGTACACACACGTGGCAGACCCACCCATCTCCCACACCCCTACGTCACAAGCATATCCGGCTCTCGCACGAGACTCAACACTGCAGGACCCCGCCAATCGGTAGATGTACGGATCGTACTGGTCACCTTTATCAATGTACGGATACGGAGGAGTGAGTTGATTTTCTCGAGGCACACCCTGTGCCCCCTTCCCCATACCTGCCTATTGCCTCCCAGTCGTGGAAGAGATGGGCCAGGTGTAGACACGTGGACACACACTGGAGCTGACAAGCCAACACAGATGATGAGCCCTTACTACGCCGGTGGCCTCGGCATCCCATACATGAGCGGTATGGGTACGTACTCCTTGCCCCTCTCATACCCGGGGCAAAGCTGACGACACCGCAGGCTACGGCATGTACGGGATGGGTGGTATGGGATTGGGCATGGGCATGGGTATGGGCGGTATGGGGATGATGGGTTATCCATATGGGATGATGGGGACGAATCCCTACGCGTATACGGGGATGGTGAGTTGAAGTCCATGGTGCAACTGAAGCATATGGTGGGAATTGGCGTGCGGGTGAGCGAGTGGCATAGGCTGACGAGGCGAGGGAGATGATGTAGTACGGCGTCGGCATGTAGCCTGAGGCTTAAGAGTCGGCGACGGGAAGGATGTGAGGGGAATCGAGGGTAGGGGTGGATGGAGAACCAGGCCTGATGAACGGAGAACGGTGTACTGAGATCTTGTAATGCTTGCTCGTATTGCCCATACTATATCGACCGTATTGTACTTGTACATACCTGTACATACATGCTGCCTGACGCCATCTTTGCGGACCTGTACAACACCGCTCGCCCTTCTAATTGAACCGTATCGTACTTGAGCATCGCGTCTCCTTTTTACAACTGATCTGCCTCCCCATTCGGATCTCCCGCTTGAGCGATGACATACCGCGTCGCAAGGAGAGCGGTCACTCCGAGTCCAACACCGGACCCAGCACTAGAGTGAGAATTTGGTATTGGAGGGAGCTCCACCTCCGACCATGCCCATACGCCGACTTCCCACCCTCCTGACCCATCTCCACCCCCTTCCCCAGACACCTCCTCAAGCCTCCCCTCCAACGCCCTGAGATCGACCCCCAGACGGGGACAATCACCCAACAAAGGCTGACACACCAGCATGACCTTGTCCCCATTTCCATCTTCCCCGCCCCGTCCATCCTCACTGACGGTTGCAGACGCGTAACCTTCCCTCTGAGGTAAGCCACTTAGGACCTCACACCAAAAGGCTACGCCGTTGTGCGTCGGTCCGCGTACGACCTCGAGAGGACGGAGTCGGACAGTAGCAGCTGCGCGGATATGCTCGAGAGGTGTGGGAGAGGCTTGAGCTTTGTCTTTCAGATGATGTGGACGGGGCATCTGGTGTGGTGCTGCAGGATGCTGTGGGTTGGTGTGGGATAGGGCGTGTGTGGCTGGGAGGAGTGTTCGTTGGAGGGAGGTGTAGAACAGATGGAGGGACGCTTTCTGGGAGGAGAGGAGGGATGCGAGTTGGAGGGATGGGGGAGGGGGACTAGAGCAGCGGTCTCTCGTCAGCTTGTGTGTGTGCGGTGAAGTAAGACGGAAAGATGATCAAGACATGACTTACCCCTTCCCACCCCATTTACCGATCCTCTTGCCACCAGGTGATACCCCCACGTCTCTCTCTTCATCCCCTCTCTCACCCCGGTCTCCATCTCCCCCCACCTCCCCATCCACCCCTCCCCTCCCGCCCGACACCACCCTCGCCCCCAACCCCAGCCCCGCGTCACCCAACCCGACTCGCCCCTTTCTTTCCGCCTCCTCCAGCTTTGCCCGCTTCGCCCGCGCTGCTTGCGCGGCGTCATCCTCTCTCCGAGGGGTGACTTCGCTCGGGCGGTGGAGCGGACGTGGGGGCTCGGCGGGCGGGCGGGGGAGAGGGGGTTGGGGGAGGGCACGGAGGCGAGGGGCGGAGGTTGATGATGTGGATGGTTCTTTACGAGCCGAGTGGGTGAAGTTGGGGATGCGGAGAGGCTGGACATGGGCGGGTGAGGCAGCGGGAGCGGGGGAGGCAAAAGAGAAGGAGTTGAGAGGGAAGCCTGAGGGGCCATTGTGTTGGGGTCGGGCGCGAGAGGGTGTGGTGAGAGACAGTGCGGCCACTCGTGCTGAACCGTTGATTCTGCCTTTCCTTGCCGCCTCCCTAGCTTCCTTCTCCTCCGAGACAAGCCCACCAGCGGCGGACTCACGCCTATCCAATGAGTAGTTCGTCACAGGATGAACACCCGCCTCCCGTGCAGGTTTAGGCGTAACCAGGTTCCTCTGTTCAACAGCTGATGCTGGCCGAGGAAGGGTTGGTGGTACAAGCGACCGTGAGGGAGTGCGCGTGGGAGTCGCGGTGCTGGCTTGCTGAGCCCGACCGCTCGCCAGCCCGCCAACTTGGGCGAAGCGCGAAGCAGACGGGGTCGCAGCTCGTCTCTTTGATGGCGTGAGCTCATCATCTCCGCCCTTCCCAGAATCTCCAGCTCGACCGTCTCTTACAGCCTCTCCCCCGCCTGCCCTATCACCACCGCTGCCACCCCCGGCCCTGCCACCGAGCGAGAACCGGAAAGCAGAGGCGCTGGCAGGTGCCGCCGCCCGCTTCCTCTTGCTGGTGCTGCTCTCGCCTGTTTTCTGTTTGCCAAACCCCGGTGTGGTGAATACTGGGGGAGGCATAAGAGCACCGGATTGCTCGCTGATGCCGAGGTATTGGTTAGCTCTTGATTTGCAGTAGATTATTATCGTTTGCGTGAAGGATCATCGTCCAGAGAAAGACTCTGGTGGACGCGTGCACGAAGACATGAGCCGACGCGAAAAGTGATGACGTAACAGGAAAATACACCTGGTCGCGAACGCAAGATGAAAGACCATCCTCAGTTCTAGCCATGTTGTTCTTCGACAATCTTCACGTTCTTCAACACCCCCAGTGCTACCTCTCTACCCCGCCCCTCACAGATCGAACAAGTGGAAAGCTGCAAAGATGGCGGACTCAACAAAAATCGCGGCGATCCAGGCTCAGCTCCAGGCTCAGACCGTCACCTACCAGAAGCTCGAGGGCGGTACGTCTTGCATTCCTCAGTGGTCCTTATGCCTACCTCGCCCTCCCTGGTCTGGCTACTTTCTGGCGACTGCGTTCACTATGGACGTCACATCTTCCAGAAAGTGCAAGGATTTGGGCTATAGGATTGAAGGAATGTAGCTAACAGCCGGCGACTTGAGTAGAGATGGCGAGTGTGATTGAGGCGCGACAACGGCTGGACTCGCAGTTGTCCGAGAACGAGCTTGTGCTGAAGGTGCGTCTTTGTTCAGTGCTATTGCACAGGATGACGCTGACCGTACCTATGGAACCCTCTGACCTTTTTACCTCGCATCCGATCCTCTCACCGACATTACACCCTCGCCCGCACAACTCCGGTTCCCGAAAACGCACAACAGGAGTTCACAATCCTCAAACCGCACAACACCGTATACAAGCTTGTCGGGCCGTCGCTTGTGCCGCAGGATTCGACGGAGGCGCGTGCGAATGTGGAGAAGCGTCTGGAGTTCATTCGGGCAGAGATGTGCGTGTTTTCTTTCTCGTCTTGGCTTGTGGGGAGGTGTGTGAGGTGCAAACCTGGTGGGGAGGCAAGTTGGTATGGGAGTGCGAGGCGCCCTACGAACGAGGGCGTAGATCAGGGAAAGAACTATCACGGAGAGACGATGCGGCTGTTGCTCCCGAATTTTAGCTGACACGCCGTTACGATCGACAGCAAACGGGTGGAGACGCAACTGAGGGAGAGTGAAGCGAAGGCAGCCAAGAAGAAGGAGGAGGTGCGCAATCCTCTCGGATGTCTTTTTTTAGCTGCCCACTGACGCTTGCCCTACTCTCCTCTAACCAACCAAACCTCCTCACTTTCCCCCTCTCGCGACACACCCCTCTACACTCAACAGATCATCGAATTACAACAACAGTTCCAGGCGCTGCAGGGGCCGGCACCAAAGGCATAGACACAGCCCATCTACGGCTTACCATGCAGCTCTTATACCTCGCTCTTGTCAGATGGTGTGCCATGGATTTGCATCGTGCCACGCTGTGTATATTGCCCACCACATCCCATCAACCGAAAACAGAAATCCCGAGACCCAAAACCAAAATTACGTGTGTGCTAGTGTACTACAATTACAACCTGAGCTTCATCGCCCGGATCCTTGCCTTCGCCCTCAAACGGTATGCCGCCTGTCGTGTGTATATGCTAGTACCCCTCGCATCCCTATTCCTTCGCGCCGACAACTTCACTGCTCAGCCCCTCACCGGCTCGACCCACTCCCAACCCTCTCCGTCTGCGCGTCGTCCGACGTCGGCGAGTCCACCGCCAGACCCATTCCGCCAGACGAGGGCGAGTCCATCACCAGACCCATACCTTGCGACTCGCCCTCGCCCTCCTCGCCCCTTGCGCCCGAGCCAGAAGCCGACCGGGACTGCAGACCCAGGAGCTTGGTATCCAGCATCCTCAGCCTGTCGAACGGATTCGACCCTTGCCGCGCCGTCTCCGTCGGCGACGCCCTTTCCCCATCGCCAGATCCCTCTCCTGATCCTGTCTCCTCCCCCTCATCCTTCCCGCTCAGCCCATCATCCTCCCCCGGCAGCGCCAAACTCATCTCTTTCGGGCTCGTAACCTCCTCCCCAGCGAGATCCTTGAATCGCTGCCTCTCTGCTTGCGCGGCTTCGTCGGCGTCGTCCGAGACGGAGGTGTTGCTGGTGAGCTGGTCGTTGGAGAGGTACGAGTCCATGGAGCCGGAGGCCATGGAGGCGGCGGCGGAGACGTTGGGGGAGGGACCGCCTTGGGTTTGTTGGCGTCCGAGGTGGAGGCGGCGCATCCTGAGTGAGAGGGTCAGCTTTCTACGTCGGAGGTTGCCGAAGGAGGAGAGCTAGCTCACTTGTGTACAGCTCGAACCATATGGCTGTCCACCGCGCACGTCAGCGTCCTATCCACATGGCAGGAGTCACAAATGGGACGCAGACTTACAATATACCGCGCATCGTCCCGATCGCATCCTTCAACTCCTCCTGTGTCGGCTCCTCCACGTGCTTGCCGAGCTCGTAGAGGTTGTCCTCCGTATCGATCATGGGGAGCTCGCCGTCCTTGGTCGTCCAGGTGTGTTCCTATTGCGAGGTATGAATTGGTCAGTGCACGAACGGTGGGAGAAGGTTGAGATTGCTGGTGATTGTTCAGAGAAAGACTCACACGAAGCTCCTCCATCACAATCCGTTCATCCGGGTTCTTGCACAACATGCGAGACACGATATCCTTCATATCCGGGGCCCATGCTTGGGGCATGTACGGCCTGTTCCACGAGTGAGCTTATGTACAAGACATTCACGAGGACGAAGAGGGAGAGGACATGAGGGAGCAAGAGAGGGGGGGAGATGAGAGACCGACATACTCTTTAGTCATGACGGCCGTGTAGAGCTCGAATGCGTTCGAGTAGTCGAACGGGAGAGTTCCGCTGAGCATGCAGTAGAGCGTCACACCTGAAGTTGTAACATGGGGGAGTCAGCTGCGCACAACGGCAGGCATATTCATCGCAGCTTACCCAGAGCCCAAATGTCCACAGCTTTCCCATGCAAGTCCTCAATCGACGCTGTTACCCATCGCATCAGCTCCATTCCACATCTGCTGACGACAGATCAGACCAGCTCACATTGGAAGGTCTCAGGACTCTGGAATGCAGGACTGCCACCCGACTTCTTCACGCGGTCGGTCTCTGCAAACATCTCCGAGACACCAAAGTCGCAGAGCTTGACGTATCGCCTATCGCGCGAGAGGAGGACGTTGTCGGGTTTGATCTGTTTGGAGCACGTCAGCCCCGCTCTTCTACTCATTCCCAGCTGAAATAGGTAGAAGATGAGACATGACTGACATCCCGATGGATCACCTGGTTCTCATGCAAATACTCCAACCCCAAGCAGAGCTGCCGGAAGTACTCGCGCGCCGACTCGAGGTCGAACGGCGGGGTTGCATCCTCGGGTGAGATGCCGACTTTGACAGACATGAGGGCGCCGCCGGGGAGGTACTCGAGCACGAGGAAGAGAGCGTCGGCGGTGGGCACTGAGATGGCTTCGTAGAGGTGGACGAGCTGTTGGAGAGGGAGGGGAGGTCAGCGGGTCTCGGGACATGCAAGGGGGCGGAACGTACGTTGGGGTGACTGAGCAAGTCATCAGCGTCTTATCAACACAAGCAAGTGCTCCATGTCAGGTAGACTCACTCAAGCTTCTTCATCACAGCAATCTCCCTCCTTATCAACGCCAACGGGTCCTCCTCCTCCGTCTTCGTCCCCACCGCCGGGGTCGACTCATCACTCTGCATCAGCCCCAACGCCCCCTGGCTTTGTCCCTGGTCTGGAGCTGGAGACTGCCCCTCAGGACGGCCTGCGGCACCACCCCGACCACGAAGAGCGGCACCGCGCCCACGCGGGCCGACGCGTCGGATGGACCGGGAGGAGAGACGGTTCTTCTCTTGGAGGGATTGGTGGTGAAGACGGGATTTGGAGAACTCTTTGATTGCCTGGAGGGTGAAAGGGTTAGCGGGCGGCGGGAGATGAGATGGGATGAACGGAAAGGAACGAAAGACAAAGGGGGCTCACGTATTCGGTACCCGTCTCCACATCCACTGCAAGTTCCACCTTGGCATACGCGCCTTGTCCCAGCGCCTTGCCGATTTTATACTGGTTGACCATCCTGTTCCCGTCCGCCGTGTTTGACTGCTGCCCATCGACCGTCTCTCTCACTCTGTGCGTCGAACTCGTCCGCCGATGATGCAGCCCGCGGGGACGAAACTGCGGGCTCGAGGGGGACGGGGAGCGCGTGAGCGACGCGTGCGAGCCGGTGGGCGAAGCAGAGAGGCCGAGATGGGCCGATTCCATTTGAGGAGAGTAGGAGAGCTGGGTGGATATAAGTGCTTGGGGGTCGAGTGCAGGGGAAGCGAGCAGGCGGTTGGACTCCGGGGAGGCCATAAGCCTGTTTGACTCGGGGGACGCGAGGAGGCGGCTCGAGTCGGGGGACGAGGCAAGTGTGTGCGCGAGCTGTGGTGCCGGGGTACCGCCATTATCCTCATCAGGCGAGTCCATGGCGACAGCCTCGTCAGACACGTATCCCTCTTCGCCCGAGGGCGGGCGGACGCTGAACGAGGAGTGGTGGAAGACGTCGGTAGGGGAGGGCGGGGAGATGATGGTGGCCGGTGCTGCGAGGAGGGAGGGGGATGGGCGGGTGTGGGAGTGGGATGACGGGCGGGGGACGGTGGGTGCGTCTGGAGAATGGGGCATGGCGAGGGTGTGGGTGACGAGGGGATACGATAATAGTCGCGGTGCGTACTTATATATAGCCTGGTGAGAACCGGGTGCGGTGAAGAGGAGGGAGTGGATAGAGTTTTATCGGCGGCGAGAGACCGAGAGACCCTTTGTTTTCGTGGCACGCCACGGCGAATGCAAGCCTCTGCGCAACGTAAGCACCCAGCCCATGTCTCACTAGCACCAGCAGGGATGACTGCCGCCCCTGGCCTCATTGGTCTTCATCTGCCAGCTCGTATGGCATGCATGTGTCGGGTGGTGGTCATGTACTGCGCATCGGGTGGTGATACCGTAGACTTTCACGCGACGCCGGAAAGTACGGTCCTTCCCCTCCTGCTGGTGGTCAGCAAGAAGAAGGTCTTCTTCGTCGTCCATCACCACATCACCACGGCCGCCGTTCGCTTGTTCACTTCACCGGTTCGTCTCGGCACGCTAGTGTTCAGGTGTAAAGATACCCGTGGAAAGGTCAAGCTTAAGAGCTTTAGCCAAGAGCCAAGATCGACACGGTATGGTAATAGGGTTTGCGATGATGATGATCGTCATTCATCACTCATGCTCGCTCGCTGCGACTGAGACAGAGAGCGAGAAGATAAGACCGAGTGCAGGGATATCATGATGCAGCGACGAATTCCGGGTTGATTGTCAGAGTGGTGTTGTGGTGAAACAGCAGATGTCGGCGAGACGGGACAGCGTCAGCAGAAGATGGCGACCTTCAGTCTCTCATCAAGGCGGACGACGACGGACGGCCCATGAAGAAAGATGAATGGCACAGTGGTTTGTCGCTTGCATCGTAATGCACTGTCTGTCATCTATATCCATGTCATATGTGAGTTGGGCGCATGTGGCAGTCATGGTGTTGAACCTGCAGCGCGGTAGTAGGTAGGCCAAGGAAAGGCGCAAGCTCACGCACAGAAGCTGCAGTCCTGCCTGAACGAGATCCCAAGACCCAGCCCCACGCACTGTCCAGAGAGAAGCATGCATCGTGCCCCCAACATCCCTTCACAGTCTAAGCGGGCATATCGAGCGCCCTCAGTTCCTCCTCCGTCATCGACTCGATCATCGCGTCCATCCTCGCATCAAACAGTTCCCCATCCTCCGTCTTCTCCCTCTCCCCCTCACTCCCCGGCCGCGTCCCACTGCCCTCTGCCCGGAGCAGCTCTTCCACCCGCGCGTTCGTCCTTACGCTCGCGCTCTCTTGCGCGGCCAGCTCGTCACGCACCGACTGGGGGTAGAGCAGAGCGAAGGTGAGGTATGAGGTGTGGCCCTTCATTTCGTTGGTGGGGCGGGTGAGGATGGCAGAGGAGAGGGTGCTGGGGGGTTCGGTCCAGAGGGGTGTGGCACCGGACGGGGGAGAGGGGGAGGTGGGGGCGGCCTGCGCGTCAACTTCACCTTCTGCCTCCCCGATCTTCCTCTTCGACCCAGTCTCCGCCCCCTGGTTCGCTTCACCCGCTTCACCCGCCTCACCACCTGCAGCCGCAGCCTCACTCTCCTTCGCCTTCTTCGCCTTCAACCTCGCCGTGCGCATCTGTACGAGCCGGCGCTCCTCTTTCCGCTTCTCGTGTGCCGAGAGCTCGTCTACGAGCGAGGTGACGGTGCGGAGGTACGGTGTGGTGGGGGCGGGGAGGAGTTCGTGTGTCCGGATGAGGACTTCCTGAGTGTATATGTCTGATTGGCGATGAGAGCCGATGTCAGTAGGGTGTGACCTGTATCCAGGAGGCTAGGCCTACCTGAGAAGCCCTCGGTGCGGAGACAAGCGACGGTTTTGAGCACCTGCTCCAAGCACGGACTGAAGCAGCAAATCCGGGTGATGATGTCGGGCTGCACAATCAGGGCGATGTCAGCGAGGAAGAAACACGATGTCCAGCAGATAGCTCACGCGTAGTGTCTTGAGGGCGTGAGGGATGGCCTCCCATGGTGCCGGGAGATCCAGGAAAACTTCAAGGTAAGAAGATAAGAGAATGAGCGAGCGGTCCATATGAAGGTAAGTAATCGAGGGGCGACTTACCACCCTCAACACCCTCGGCATCACCAAACCCGTCCTTGCACACATTCCTATGCTGCAACCTCACATTCCCAAGCCCATGCGTCTTGAACTCCTCCCTACACGCGTCAGCCACTTCCCCCCACCCACTCAACTCACAAGGCAGCCTCGTATCTCGGCTGATGGTACTCGAACGACATGACCTGCCCCGCGGGCCCGACCGTCCTCGACAAGCTGTGCGTCATGCTCCCGCTGCCGGTCCCGGCCTCCATGACTTTACCGCCGACGCGGACTCCGAGCTTCATGGTGATGTAGGAGATGTCGGGGAGGTAGAGGATCTGGGTGCGGTGCGGGAGGGAGAGGGTCCAGAGCTCGGGGGTGGGGCGGAGGACGTGGATGTAGCCGTTTTGAGGGGGCGGGGAGTGCACCTGTGTGTCGTTTAGCTTCGTCGCTACAAGAGTGTCTTGGACGATAGCTCACCTTGGAGCCAAACTTGCACCCAATTATGTCATCATGCGAGTACCGGCCGTACTTGTTGTGGAACGTCTCGCCGGGGGTCGCGATGATGGCTGTCAAGTTGCCTCTTGCCTGGCTGTCAGCGGGTGTCGGCAGCGAAGTGGACGTACCATGTAGACAATCACGAGGTCTCCCGCCTCGATATGCGGGCGGGAATGGAACATGCTTGGGGCGGAGAGTGTGCTTTCCATTGTTGCTGGGGGCTAGTAGCAGCATGCATAGAGGCAGACCTGGATAGCGGCTCTCTTTCTGCACTTGAACCACCCCTCCTCCATCGTCAACACCAACTTTTGCTTTGAGCGGGATCAAATTCTTGGCGCTCATCGCCGCTCTCTTCAACTTTCCTCCAGTCTTCGCGTTCAGCCATCTATGACCACAACAGCTATATATCCACTGCAGAGAGTATCCACATAGCAATGGCAGACATTCGCGCACTTGTCCATGCGTGTGTGTACCCCTCCTCGAATGAGGGGTACACCCGCGACCAGGCGACTCTCACAGCGCTCTTCAAAGAGCCAGGTACGTCACCTGCCGCCTGCCACTTTGTGCCACGCTCACCAGGTGCTTCGCCCTTGCAGAGTTCTTCCTCGCTCTCCAAGAGCTCGCAGCCGACAAGTCACTCAACCAGCAGGAGAGGCTTATGGCGTCGCTCGTGACTGGGAGAGAGCTCAAGACGAAGTGGAGGAGCAAGGCGTACGTACCGGGCGTGGCTTGTGGCGAGCTGGCTGAACTAACGTGCGCACAGGCTTGTGCCGGAGGCGAGGAAGCCCGAGATCAGGCAGAGGCTGTTCACCTTCCTTGAAGAGGAGGACAGCGGGGTGAGCTCTTTCTTGGTATGCATCCACCCGTCGTATAGCTGACTCTTTTCACAGATCTCTCGCCCGCAACTCAGCCTGCTCGTTGCGGTCGCGCGTATAGAGTACCCCCGGACATGGCAAAACCTCCCACAACTCCTCCTCGAGCCCCTCCTCTCCTGCCTCCCTCACCTCTCCTCCCCCGGCGCCCTCCCCCAAGCGATCAGCACCATCCTGCTCAACACCCTCTGGACCATCAACGCCCTCGTCAAGGACTGGCGTACCGTCAAGGTCGCTCATGGCGCGGCGGTGATGGAGACTTTTGGGCAGGCGTTTGGAGACGCGGCGGGGAAGGTGTTGGAGGTTTGGGGAGAGAGGGAGAGGAATGGGCAGGGTGATTGGGTCATTGGCGAAGCTGGGCGATATGCGTTCAAGTGAGTGATACAGGTGGGCGGAATGAGGCTGACAGTGTAGGATTCTCGCGAGGCTTTGTCAGTGGCACTGGTCGCGTGCCAAGGGGCTTCAGTCGCCTGAGGGCATCCAGAAGGTATGTTGAGCTTGTCGATACACTGTAACCCCCCACGGAGTGAGCTCACGGCGTACTTCTGAAGATCACCTACCTCGTGCACCACACCGTCGTCCACGCACCCATCATCCAATCCCACCGCCTCCGCCTCATCTCCGAGCACTCTTCCGATGCCAAGCTCCTCCGGTCGCTCACCAAGCATCTCCGCGCCGTGGGTAAATGGTGGCGAGTGATGATCGCGATCGACCCGAAGGGGTTCTGTAAGCTGGAAGGCGTTACGGGTGGGATTGGGTGGTGGTGGGGAGAGGTTGGGGGTGTTGTTGCGGGGTCGGACGGGTCGGTTGCCAATGATGGTAGGTTGGAGTGGCAGTGGCATGGTCGAGACCGCGACACAGTTGACAAAATTATAGACGACGACTCGTGCCCTTACCCGAAACGTTTCCTCCTCCTTGGGCTCTTACTCTTCAAAGACATTCTCCCAATCCTCGCCGTCGACCACCACGACAGTGAGTCCGCTTTCGTCCCTTCCACCTTGGATCCCCCCAGAGCTGATGTGAATTCACGTCAGTCTTCACACCCGACTTCATCCTCTCGGCATTCCACCTCCTCGTCGACAAGCTTCTGCCCCTCAACTCGACCGACCTCGAAGAGCTGGAGGACGAACCAGAGGAGTGGCTCGTGGCCGAGAACATCGACGAGGAAGCTTGGGCGTTTGAATTCCGCGTGAGTCTCACGCGTCTGCCAAGACGCTGTAAAGTGTCACAGCTGACGCGAAACGGGGCAGCCATGTGCGGAGAGGGTGCTGATCGCGCTCAACAATGCGTGCCGGAATGTGCCGCGGGAGAACAAGGTGATCGAGCCAGAGATGCTCAAGCTCCTCGCTGCCACCGAGCGTACGTATCCACCTGACTTGATCTCATGGATGTTACTGTTAGCTGAATTTACAACAACTCCATAGCAATTCCCCCGAACGACCTCCCCACCGTCCTCCGCCGCGAATCCGTCTACTGCGCCCTCGGCCGCCTCTCCCGCGCCATGGCCTCGTACGGCGGCGTCGACTTCCCCGCCCTCCTCTCCGGCATCGGCACCTGGATCGGCCAGGGTCACCCTCTGCACCGTATCGTCAAGCGGCGCGTCGCGTGGCTCGTGGGCGAGTGGGTGAGCGCGGATGAGGAGTGCGCGAAGCTGGGGATGGTTTGGCAGGTGTTGTTGCATTTGTTGGGGGAGAGGGGGGAGAGCTCGGATGCGGCTGTTAGGCTGAGTGCGGCGATCGCTGTGAAGGAGTGTGTTGATGTGAGTTTAGGTGCGGGGAGGTGGTGTGAGGCTGGAGCTGATATGGAGTAGCTTTGGGAGCTGCCTATCGACTACTTTATTCCCTACCTCGAGCAGACCGTACAGGAGCTGTACGTAATCTCCACAACGCCCTTGTACTGGTATGGTATGCTGACTGACGCAAACTACGATACCAGGCTCAAGCTCCTGGGCGAGTGCAACACCCTCGACGGCAAGCGACATGTCAACGACACCATCGGGGTCGTGATCGAGCGCGTCGGGGACAAGATCATGCCGTACTTGCCGACGCTGGCGCAATCCGTGCCGACTCTCTGTACGTATCTCTGCTACCGAGGTATCTATGGCAAGTGGAGTAGCAGAGCTGACGATTGCGCAGGGCATGGGGCGACGGGCTTGGAGGGAGAGTGGTTGTTCAAGGCTTCGTTGGTGGTTTTGACCACCAAGCTTGTATCAGTACGTTTGCCGTGCCCGCGAGACTCTACCAAACGCACACTAAGATCCCACCCAACCCGCAGGCGGCCAAAGAATCCTCCGGCGACCTCATGCCCCTCGTCATCCCCCTCATCGAAGAATCCCTCCAGCCCCCCGCCAAAGACTTCTTCGAGGAAGACGGTCTCATCCTCTGGCAGACCGCCTTGTGGAACGCCGCATCTCCATACCAACCCACGCGGGAGACGGGCCTGATCAGGCTTATGCCGGGGCTGATGGGTATGGTTGGGGAGAATATGGATCTGCTGACAAAGTTGCTGCCTTTGGTGGATTCGTATCTGTTGTTGGACGCGGAGGGGATCACTCAGGTAAGTCGAGTCTGCGTGCCGCCTTGTTGACCGAAGGACACCCTGCTAACGCCGCTGGGCACCTCAGACCTACGGCGAGCTCCTCGCCACCACCCTCTCCAAAGCCCTAACCACCAGCGCCAGCAACACCACCTCCATCTCCCGCCTCCTCGCCACCCTCTCCCTCTGGGTCCGCATCGCCCCCTTACCCGCCCTCGCCCCCCTCCTCCTCCACGCCCACATCTGGCAACACATCACCACCGCCCTCGAGGACGATAAAGCCTCCGGCACCGTCCTCGCTGCGTACCTCGAGATCTTGGGCAGGGTGGCGATGGGGGATCCGAATTTGTTTTTGCAGATTGTGGGTCAGGCGGCGGGGGCGGCAGGGGGGGATGCGGGGAAGGCGCTGGAGGAGGTGTTGGATGCGCTTTGGAGGAACTTTGATTATGTGGGGGAGACGAGGATGAGGAAGGTTGTGGCGATGGGGGCTGGGGCGTTGTTGACTACTGTGAGTACTTTCATTGAGGATATTGCGGTGGAGATGGAGAGGAGCTTGAGGGGCGGGGTGCTGATATCGGGTCTGCAGGGCAACTCGCAAGTGCAAGAACGCTTCGATGGCGAATTCAGTGAGTCCCTTCTGCTGCCCGATCATTGGTCGCCAAAGACTCAGCTGTATGTACTCACACCTCATCAACAGTGAACATCTTCTTGGACGTGCTGGGCGAGGTTCAACTCCCTGATAGCGATCCCTCAGCTGGAGAGTGAGTTGCCGTGACTGATCTGACTTTGCAAATGGGAACGATAACTGACAATACGGGCGGATTTAGGACGAACATGAGGCCGTGGAGGGATGAGCACTCAATGACTTGGGCTGATATCCAAGGTGCGTATCTTCCCTCGGCTGCGCAAACCCATAATGCCCCTTTACCCTCGTCTCACTAACACTACCTCCCCACTCACCAACAGACACCCCCGAAGGCACCCGCCGCCTCACCCTCGAAGACACCGACCCCGCCTACGCCGTGCCCCTCAAAGCCTACGTGGTGCAGACTCTCACGCAGGCGTCGGCTGTGGGGCTGGGACCGTATTGGGAGAAGGCGGATGAGGGGACTAAGAGGAGTCTGGAGAAGTTTTTGGCTTGAGGCGGGGGTGTGGGGGCGTTGAGTGTGTGGTGTGGCGGGGTGGGTGGTGCAAGGGGGGTAGATGTGTAGATGGTAGACTTAGATGTAGAATGTGGAGGCGCGGTAAGAGTGGACTATACCCTGTATTCGATGGAATTTCCAGTCCATACCCTTGCATGCATAGATACGACCAGCATCACACCCTGTCTATAACAAACCGTCTAACAATTGAACAACATCATCCACCAAGTGACACCAGCTCCATCTCCCACAGCCAGCCAGCGATCCAACAGACAACACAAGAGCAACAGCATTATATGCTCATATCCACCCAGCTAACCGCCAAACAACAGGTAACCCCGCCACCACCCCTCTAACCACCTTCCTCGGATCCAGCACCCTCTCCCTCCCCGCTTCACCCCCACCAACGACTTTCACATCCCACTCCGGGATGTACTTGCCCCCCGGGATGTACGACCGGAGCCCGTGGGGCTGGAGTTGGCCGGCCCAGGCGAGGCAGAGTTCGAAGCGGTAGGAAGTTTGTTGTGGGAGGGGGTGGGGGCGGGAGAGAGACAGGTAGAGGGAGAGGGTGAAGTCTTCGTCTGGGGTGGTGGGTTTGTCGGTGGGTGGGGCCGGGAGGGAGTGGGGGGAAGAGCCGAGGCGGGGGGTGTATGGTACGAGAGGGGCGGTGTCTTTGGGGGAAGGGGATTTGAAGGGCGGGGAGAATTCGAGGTGCGGGTGAGCGTTGGGTGAGGGGTCAGTGGGAGGAGAAGAGTCAACTTCGTGTAGCTGGAGAGAATGAAAATGTCAGTGGTGTGTTCGACGATGTGTGGAAGACCACGGCGACGCTCACAGCTGGTTCTTCACTTTGCTCATGTGTCACCGCCGGGATATCGGCTTCGCTGGACGGCGGTTCCTCTTCTGCACCCTCTGCAGGAGATATCACTTTGTCTGGAGATGTCGGCTGGATAGCCTAGGCGTCACCAACGTCAGATCTGGGTATCCACAACACGTCCACTGAGGGATCCTGGAGGGTTTCGCTACCCACCTTGTTCTCGCCAACCTCGTTCAGCTCTTGCTCCCCTTCCCCCTCCTCATCGTCTGCCAGATCGACATCAGACTTGGGGTCTGACGGAATTAGAGACCCATGCCGCGAGCGTGACTCCCTAGCTGGAAGAAGGTCGCCTGCTCCGTCAGGCAAGGCGTTGGCTGTAGTAGACGTCGGGCTAGACCTTCCCGGCACCTCGTCCCGGCCAGACGCCTCGCCTACACTGACAACCTCGTCCAGAGCTGGACTTTGCCCCTGCAGCGTGGGTTGCACCTGGTGTACCTCCAAAGTACTCGCCTCCGCCGAAGACCTAGCCGCTGGCGGGTGAAACACTATCCCGCCTCGTCCAGAGGTGCGATGTACAATGGACGGGTGGCGTTGGCGTTTCTGCCGGCGCGAGCTTTCAGGCGACGCTGAGGAGGCATGTGCAGGATCATCTGGGGGTGAGGAGAGGGTGGTGCTGATAGATGCGGGGGATGAGGGGCGGTCTTTGGTGCTGCTTCGGCGTGGACGAGAGGAGGCGTGGGAGTGCTTGGCGGTGGTTATGAATTGGGAGAGGGTGGAGGATGCTGCGAGGCTTGCGCCGAGGACGGACGAGGAAGATTCTCTGCCCGGGTGTCAGTAGGGGTGTATGCTGTGATGAGATGCAGATACTGACCCATGCTGGCTGCTTGTAGAGGTGCTGAGCGGCGACGCTACGTGTGGGAGCCCCGACAAGTCGATGTCGAAAGCCGTGGCGACAGTCGGCGCGGCAGACACGCCGAGGAGGGAGGGCGGTAGCCGCTGGGCCGGCGGCTTTCCTCTCGACGGGGACGGAGTCGATGTGCGCGGAGAGGGATTGTTTATTGGAGGGGTGGGCATTGTGTCCGTTGCCGTTGCTGCTTGCTTGTAGTCCTTGAAGAGACAGTATCGATATGAACCGTCGACGCCATCGATCTCAAGAGAGGCAAGAGGGTGACTGCTCGGGTGGAGGCGCGTGAGAAAATAATACACACAGGGTCGCAATGACGTTGAGGCGCAAGTTATTAACCTTATTAAGGGTGCGCTCCTTAATTAGACCCGGGGCTCCCATTCAAAACGCGCTAGGTTCAAAATAGGCATGCACAAAACGGGGTGCAGTATTTTTCCACGCGCCTAATCTCATTCGCTTGTTTGTAATTGTTTCTGGTTGCCCTCTCCCCGCCGCCCGCTGCGCACAGCTTCTTCTCTCACATTTCGACATCCATCTTCCCTTCCCCGTCTCTCCCCAGCACCACCCCCCTCCTCTCCACCTTCCACCGCCCCCTCCCCCCTCTCCCCCTCCGACTCACCCACCCCGCACACCGTCACTTCCTGCGCCCGTGACACCTCGACAGCCATCAAACACCACCCCGTTTATTGGTCCCGCTGCCGTCATCGCGCGCCAGTGCCACACCCGTCCCTTCTTCTTCCCTCGCGACTCTCGACATCAACCATCGACGAAAGAGCACAACACCTCTTTACTCTATACCCGCGTCTCTGTCTAATTCAGGAGTAGTCGCGCAGTGGGCTGTTGATACCAGCGTGAGTAGTGCTGCTTTTTTTATCGCGTCGACACGTTCGTCGGGCATAGAGGCAGGGGCTTTTCCCACCAGGAAAAGTTCCTCTTTAAATAAACAATGCCGTGCTGGCGTCCTGCACGCCTCCAGTGGTCGTCTCGGCATCGTGCTTCCACTTTTTCGCGCTCGAAAAAGGACACTCAATTCCCCAATCACTCCACCACCCAACATCCTTTGTCGTCGCTGTCCGCTGACACCCATCCTCTTTTCCCGATCAACAAGCCCGCTTTTCCACTTGTACTTTCCACGCCATCCCCCAACGACACCCTTACGACATCCTCCTACGACCCTCCCCTGTGGCTATGCCCGCTTGAGATTGATTACACCACCACACCCACACACACCGCGCCGCCACCATGTCGCGTCCCCACCCCACCCAAAACGTCTCGTTCCAAGAAACAAAACCCCCCTCCCGGCGCGCAGGCCGGGATGACCAGCCGCCGCGGCCGCCGGCCAAAGGCGACAACTCCAAGGTCTCGTTGACCGCTACCACGTCCAACGTGTCGAGCTCGGCGTACAACCCTGCGCTCGACTATGACGAGGGCGGGTATGTTGATGTCGGGGGGAACAACCCGCAAGGTTTCTCGGCGTCCAACGGGCCCGACGTGCGGAGGAAGAAGAGCATGGTGCGGCCAGAGAGGGAGAGGATCGACCCGAACCATCGTTTGTGGCATTATAGAGAGCATGCCGCGGAGGACCAGGTTGATATCCAGCCTAGTTGTGAGTTGCTATCACTGTGACGAACGAGAGCAACGCTGACACCCCGCGTAGCCACCGGGAACCAGCCGTACCACATGCGCGGCGGCCAGAGCGGCGGCGCCAACCTCCGTCGAGGCAAGTCGCTCCTCGCGCGTGACTCGGACGACGTCGACCAGGGATCCGGCCTCAACATCTTCAAGCGCGGCGCGACCATCCGCCGCCGCGCTTCCCAGGCCACCCCCCGTCAGGCGCCCTCGGGCGCCCAGTCCAACCGCGCCGGCACTACACCGCCCAGGGAGGACGAGGGCGTGACGTGCTTGGGCAACTTTGCGCCTGGGCCCAAGGACTGCTGGATGGTGTACTGCTTCCTGCTCACCTTCTGGGTGCCTGGGTTTGTCCTGCGCGGCGTGTTTGGGAAGAAGACGCCGGACGCGCAGAGAGCGTGGAGGGAGAAGATGGGGATCGTCAGCATCGTCGCGTACCTCATGGCGATTGTTGGTTTCCTCACCTTCGGTTTCACCCAGACCGTCTGCGGCAACACCCAGCTGCGACTCAAGGGTGGAGAGGTCAACAACGGGTCGTTGATCATCAACGGGTACGACTATGACTTTTCCACCTGGAGGCACCCCGCCGCCGGGACCATCTTTAACGGGTCTACCAGCCCGTTGTATATGGACGAGTACATGGCCGGCGGGATGGACGCGAGCTTCTTGTTCCAGAACGTCAACAAGCACTGCAAGGGCGTCATAACCGCCGCCAGCGGCTCGGGCATCACCGTTCAGGGCGATAACCTCGGGTGGTACTTCCCTTGCAACCTGCACGACCAGAACGGGACGTCGGCGGTCAACCTTACGGGTTACACGGACTCCAACAACTGTCACTTGTCGGACAAGGCGCGCAGCAATTTTTCGGCGACGGTGCCGACTGCCGAGGTGTACTATACCTGGGACAGGGTGAAGGATGAGTCGCGAAACCTTGCGGTTTACAAGTCGTGAGTTGTTCTTCTCAACAAGTCTTGGGATCAAACTGACATCTTTTCGCAGCGTCGTCATCGACATGGACCTCATCCAGTGGCTCGACAAGACCCAAGTCAGCTACCCGGCCTTTTTCGACACGCTCAGCACGCGAAACTCGACGTACGCCGGCCACGACATCACGGCGCTGGTGCAAAGAGCTGGTATACAGCAGTATGCCCAGTGTCTCGCCGACGTGGCCCAGATCGGTTTCGTCGATAGTATCTCCATCGGATGTGTCGCGTCCGATATCGTGCTCTACGTGTCGCTCGTCTTCATCTTGGGCGCCGTCATGATCAAGTTTGGCATGGCGGTTGTCTTTGGGTGGTTCTTGAGCTGGAGGTTGGGCAACTTTGAAGGGGAGAGCTACCAGCAGAGGATGAAGAGGGCGGCGGAGATTGAGAACTGGACGGACGACATCTACCGCGCTGCCCCGGGATACCTGCGTCCCAACGCGACCGGTGCTGGGCGCAGCGGCGGTGGCGGCGGCCGCAAGACCATGTTCTTGCCCACCACGTCGAGGTACTCCAAGGCCGAGCCCATGCTCGTGTCTTCGCGCCCCTCAACGGCGTACGGCGCCATGGGCAACGGTCGCCAGGCTTCCAGCGTGTACGGCGGCAAGCTCGGCCCGCCTGGTGGGCTGCACACGACCCCGCCTGGTTCGCCGATGCTGCGCAACTCGCGCAGCTCGACGTCGCTGCCCTTCCGGGACGACTCGCACCAGTCGCTGTCTGACCAGTCGATCGGGAATGGCTCAGTCCAGTGCCCCTTCCCGCTCGGGAACGTCGTGCCCCAGCCAGCCGCGGACTTTGAGCCGTTCTCGTTCCCGCTCGTCCACTCGATCTGTCTCGTCACGGCCTACTCCGAGTCGGTCGAGGGTCTGCGCACGACCATCGACTCGCTCGCCACCACCGACTACCCCAACTCGCACAAGCTCATCCTCGTCATCTGTGACGGTATGGTCCGTGGGTCCGGGTCCAAGCAGTACACCCCCGAGATCGTGCTCGGCATGATGAAGGAGCTCGTCGTGCCCGCCGAGGAGGTCGAGGCCCACTCGTACGTCGCCATCGCCGACGGCCACAAGCGCCACAACATGGCCAAGGTCTACGCGGGCTTCTACTCGTACGACCCCGAGACGGTCGAGGCGTCCAAGCAGCAGCGCGTGCCGATGGTGCTCGTGTCCAAGACGGGTAACCCCCTCGAGGCCAACGACGCCAAGCCCGGGAACCGAGGCAAGCGTGACTCGCAGATCGTGCTCATGAGCTTTTTGCAAAAAGTCATGTTTGACGAGCGGATGACGACGTTCGAGTACGAGTTTTTCAACTCGATCTGGAGGTGCACGGGTATCCCGCCAGACAGGTACGAGACGGCGCTGTGTGTCGATGCGGATACCAAGGTGTTCCCGGACTCGTTGACGCGCATGAACGCGTGCATGGTCAACGACACGGAGATTATGGGGTTGTGTGGGGAGACCAAGATTGCGAACAAGTCGGAGACTTGGGTGACCATGATTCAGGGTGAGTAATGCGATGCTTCTGTATAGGACGGCGCTGACAAGACCGCAGTCTTCGAGTACTACATCTCGCACCACCTCACCAAGGCCTTCGAGTCCGTCTTTGGCGGTGTCACGTGTCTTCCCGGATGCTTCAGTATGTACCGCATCAAGGCGCCGAAAGGCGACCGCGGCTTCTGGGTACCGATCCTCGCCAACCCCGACATCTGCGAGCACTACTCGGAGAACGTCGTCGACACGCTTCACAAGAAGAACCTTCTTCTCCTCGGAGAGGACAGGTACCTCTCCACGTTGATGCTCAAGACGTTCCCGAAGCGCAAGATGATGTTCTGCCCCCAGGCGGTCTGCAAGACCATCGTGCCGGACACGTTCCGCATCTTGCTCTCGCAGCGTCGACGCTGGATCAACTCGACCGTGCACAACCTGTTCGAGCTCATGCTGGTCCGCGACCTGTGCGGGACGTTCTGCTTCTCGATGCAGTTCGTCGTCTTCATGGACCTCGTCGGCACCCTCGTCCTCCCCGCTGCCATCTCGTTCACCGTCTACATCATCGTCATCTCCATTATCCCCGAGTCGGTCACCGGCCTGCCCAGGCCGACCGTCTCGCTCATCCTGCTCGCCTTCATCCTCGGTCTGCCCGGTGTGCTCATCGTCATCACCTCGCGCAAGGTCGCGTACGTCGGGTGGATGTTGATGTACCTCCTCTCGCTCCCGGTGTGGAACTTGATCCTCCCCGCGTACGCGTACTGGCACATGGACGATTTCTCGTGGGGTGCTACGCGAGAGATTGAGGGCGCGGCGGGCAAGAAGGACGAGGCGCACGGTGCGAAGGAGGGGACGTTTGACTCGAGCCATATCGTCATGAAGCGATGGGTCGAGTTTGAGAGGGAGAGGAGGTGGAGGAACGGGACGGTGTCGAGGGACTCGCAGTACTATGATGTGGTGCAGAGGTCCAACTCGCCCAAGAAGTGAGTTTGCAGTCGCGTCTTAGACGAAGCCAAAGCTAACAAGAGTGTATAGCCCGTCCAACAGGTACTCTGTCGTTTCGACGAGCGAGACGTACAACAGCGGGTTCGGGACCAACGAGAGCAACACGTTCTTTGGCAAGAACCAGAGCCACAGCCAGAGCTTTGGGTCGATGAACCAGCTGGCGCCGAGCCCCGAGCATAATGGCGGGAGCATGAGCCAACTTGCGCTGCCGCCTGCTCAGCGCGGAGGGGTCGGGCGTGACCACTCGCCCTCGTCCACCGAGTCTGGTGCATCCTACGGCGTCTCGGGCGAGGACACGGGCAACTACGCCCAGAACCAGTACAACAACGCCTATCAGCCGTACGCCAACGAGATCTACCAGGACGAGGCGGAGCAGCCCATCCTCCCTCCCAACTACATCAGCAACAGCTCGACGTCGCCCGAGCCCGCTGTGGGCGGGTACGGTGCCCCCGGGGTGGCGTACGGCGAGCCCGAGCAGGGGCTGCAGGCGCGGACGCGCCAGCCGTCGCAGCGAGGGGTGTCGCTGGTGGACACGGGACCTGTGCGAACGGGCGGGCAGGTGGCACCGCATGACCCCGTGCGACGGGTGTCGCGGCACCAGAGGCGCAGCTCGTCGCGCAACCAACTGGTCAGCCCGATCTCTTCTTCCTCCAACGGAGGCCACCAGGGCCAGCTTCCTCCCGGTGCTGTGAGTTTTAGTCTTCGCTATGGAATACGGCAGGACTCAGCTGACGCGTGATGACTGCAGGCCCCACCCCAGTATTGAGAAGTAGCGAGCGAGCGATGGATGTGATGGACCTTTGGTTTCCAGATGTAACGATGACCCAGTACCCTTTATTTACGATGCATAGCCACGAAAATCACTCTAGTCTCTACAGTCCCTCTTTTCAGTAGTGTTAGTTTTATACCTTTTGCTAGAAGCGTTTGTGATGCCACTCGTTATACACGAACACGCACCCGCAGAGGTTATCGTCTGAGAAAGTGAGAGAGGTGGTGATCGCCGTCGGACATGGCCGAAGAGCTGTCTTCACCGAGCGTCACCCATCGAACGCCGCCTCGGTGATCTCCTCGATGCGTGATTATCTTTGACCCTCTCCAAGGGGCTATATTTGGATGTCTCCCTGCGTGAGATTGGAAAGACGGCCATATCAGCCATGAGCACGACACTTCCGTTCTCACCGTCTTTGTCTTTTCACTCTTGTGCCCTCTCGATATAATCTGCGAGCCCGCTGGGTGCGCCCGATCGACCATTGTACCACCGCGACCCGACCCCCCGCCGGTAGCGACAAAAACAACAGCAACAACAATCGTCAACACAATGGGATCGCCAGAGGTCACCGTCGTAGAGGAGGACCCCAAGGTGGCGAGAGATGAGGGGGCAGCTGCAGAGGTTGAGAAGGACCTCACCGCTGGAGCACCTCCCCTCCAAAAGGAAGTAGAGGCGGAGCCGTTAAAGGCAGATCAAGAGGAGGAGGGCAAGCAGGTGGGAGCTCTTCCAGCTCAATATAGGGATCTGTCTGGGAGCGAGGTGCAGCAGTTTCCGGGGGTGAAGAGGGATCGGTGGTGGTGAGTTTATCTGGGCATACTGGGGGTATCGGGGCTGTGTGCTGTTTGTGGGGGAGTGGGTGAAGGGCGATCGCTGATGTGCTGCTCAAACCATGCAGGCAAGTCTGGAGACCCAGACATGCACCGACCCCGCCAAAGGCTTCTTTGGAGGACGCGGACATCGTCCCTCTCGCTACTGCATCGCTATTGAGCAAACTCACGTTTCATGTAAGCTTTATCCGTGAATGAATGAGGTATGGGGGAAATCGGAGGGCTGACGAGATGGGGTTCGCAGTGGGTGACCCCGATCATGGTCAAGGGATATCAGCGGCCACTGCAGGCTACTGATCTGTGGAAGGTGAGTCCTGCACACTACTCAAGCTGCTCAAATGATGAGGTGTATGCGTCGCTAATCATGCACTGAACTACAGATGGACGCCGGCCGTGAAGGTGTGTCATTGTCGTCGAAATGTGCCCAAGACATTCATCTTTAGACTGACATATCATACTATACAGCCGACCCTCTATCAAAGCGCTTCGTGGAACGTCTCCATGCCCGCCAAAAGCTCGCCGAAGAATGGAACGCCGCCCTCCCCACCGCCAAACCCTCATTCCGACAGCGGGCCAAGTGGAACATCCAAGCCGGCACGAAACGCAAACTTAGCGACGGATTTGAGCGGTATGGCGAGGAAGGAACATTCAAGCAGAGGAGAGCGACGCTGGAAAAGGAGTGGAGGGAGAGGAGTGGAAAGAAGAGGGGGAGTGTGACTTGGGCGCTGAATGATATCATGACGGGTTTCTGGAGCGGAGGTGAGTCTCTGCACCAACCTCTTCGTGAGGTGCTGTGTCGTGTGCTGACCTAAAGAGTAGGCGTGTACAAGGTGGTCAGTGATGTCTCGCAGCTCATGCTGCCGCTCTTGGTGAAAGCGTTGATCAACTTTAGCAAAGAGGGTACGCGTATCCATCACTTCCACGTTCTTCCTATAAATAGCTGACGCCATTCAAGTGTACGAAGCAAATCAGAATGGTACTCCCCAGCCAAACATCGGAAGAGGCATAGGCATGGCAATCGGGCTATTCTGCCTGACTGTGATGCAGTCTGTGTGCCAACATCAGGTATGCGTGATCTCTCTCAATATCTTCCAGCATGGGATTTCACGCTGATGACCGTCCAGTTCTTCTTCCGTTCGATGGCAACCGGTGTTCTCGCGCGAGCGACACTCATCTCGGCCGTGTACAAGCAGGCGATGGAGCTGAGTGTGGATGGGAGAGTGGAGCATCCGAATGGGCGACTTCTCACGTATATCTCGAGCGATGTGAGTGTCATGAACGGTCAGAAGGTTTATGGGTGCTGACCGAGTGGTGTCCGTAGATCTCTCGAATCGATTACTGTGCTCAATGTGAGTAAAAGCTTACGTATAAGATGTGTTACCTGGATTTGCCGCTGACAATGCTCACTTCGTAGGGTTCCATGCAGTCAGTTGTCGCGCTGTCCTGTAGAACAACAACGAGCAGACTACTGACGGACTTTTGATGCCACATATCTAGATTTGGACTGCTCCCATCCAGCTTACGCTCACCCTCGGTACGTACAGCTGCGGACATGAGGTGGAAAAGCCCCTGCTGACGTATCGCTTAGTCCTGCTCATCATCCAGGTTGGTGGATGTTAGATCAGCCATCCCCCGTCACTCCGTACTGATGATGTTCTTAGATCGGGCCCTCAGCGCTGGTCGGTTTCTCGTTGTTCGTGGTGCTCACCCCGCTGCAGACATGGTTCATGAATGTCAGCTTCAAGGTCCGGAAGAAGTCTATGGTGAGTTGAATAGACTTGTTGAATACAGGGCTGTGAACTGACATATCGATCAAACAGAAATGGACGGACTCGCGATCACGTCTCCTGCGTGAACTCTTATCGTCGATGGAGATCATCAAGTTCTTCACCTACGAGATACCGTTCTTAAAGCGTAAGCTGAGGAGTCTCCCACAGTGAGCAATGTTGAATTTCATGGCTTACCAGACGGACCTCGACATAGGCATCAAGGACTTCCGTCGCAAAGAGATGTTCGGCCTTCGCAAGATTCTCATCATCCGAGCTGCCAACCAGGCCTTGGCATTTAGTGTTCCGGTATGTCGACTGGCTGACCCTTCCCCCAGAACTGCGTACCAGCCACTGACGATGCCTGATAGACTATCGCCTCAGTATTGGCGTTCGTCACGTACGCAGCTACTCACGACCACATGGATCCTGTAAGCTACACGAAGGCTTGTTGAACATAGCCCGAACAAAAGCTTACGGTACCTGCAGGCGATCATCTTTACATCGCTGGCCTTCTTCAACTTGCTCCGCCAGCCTTTGATGTTCTTGCCTAGAGCGCTGTCGTCTTTCACAGATGCCCAGAATGCGATTGAGCGCCTGACTGATGTAAGCAAAATGTGACTTTGATTTTGTCGAGCTCCTGCTAATAGTGTACCGCAGGTCTTTGAAGCAAAGACTCGAGAGGTCCAAGACAAGGCCGATACCTCGCTTGACGTCGCTCTTCGCATCCGCGACGTCTCTTATCAGTGGACGAAGTCCAACACCACCGACAAGGCCAAGGACGACGACAGCTCAGCCACCGGGCCGTTCACTGTTTCCATTTCGAGCCTTGACATCCCGTGGGGCAAGATCCTGGCTATCGTCGGGCCTGTTGGGAGTGGGAAGAGTAGTCTGCTGCAAGGGGCGAGTCTTCCTCTGCTGTGAACACCAAAAAAGACTTGTCTGACATTGCCCGTACAGTTGATCGGAGAGATGCCCATGCTCAGCGGCACTGCGACTTTCGGCGGCCGACTGGCGTACTGTCAGCAAAACGCGTGGATTCAGAACGCGACGGTACGCGACAACATCGTCTTTGGTCGGCCGTGGGACGAGACGCGGTACTGGCAGGCGGTGCGAGATGCGAGGCTGGTGACGGACTTGGAGATCTTGGGGGATGGCGATTTGACGGAGGTACGTGTTATGTTTGGATTGTCGAGAGGAAGGTCTTTGGCTGATAACTTCCTGTAGATCGGAGAGAAGGGTGAGTATGGCTAGTCTGCTGTTTGTGATGAAAGCTGACATAGCCATGATACGTTAGGAATCAACTTGTCTGGAGGTGAGTTGATCGTAATGATTCCCACTCGAATCTGCCCGCTGACAATGTCATTTGTCAGGCCAAAAGCAGCGAGTCAACATCGCTCGTGCTCTGTACTACGGTGCAGATGTCATTGTCGGTCCTTCTCCCTCGGTCCCCGCTTTCGAAGTACACGACATACTAACACCAGAACCAGCTGTTCGACGACCCGCTGAGTGCTGTCGACGCACACGTCGGCAAAGCTTTGTTCGAGAATGCAATCCTCCCACTCCGAGACCAAGGCAAGACTGTCATCCTCGTGACGCACGCACTGCACTTCTTACCCCAGGTCGACCACATCTGGTGAGTGATCATGCTGTCGACCCAACGTCATTGACACAGGCGCTGACGGGAAGCACTCGTATATAGTACCATGCGCCAAGGCAAGATCGTGGAAGAAGGCACCTACCTCGACCTCGTCCAAGCCCAAGGACTCTTCTCCAGACTGATGGTCGAGTTTGGAGGCGCCGGCACTGCCACTGAAGAGCCTGTCGACCCTGCCGATCAGCCCGAAGATCCAAAAGATAATGACCAAAAGGGTGTCGAGATTATCACTCGCAAGCAAATGGGCAAGGCTGCTGGTACCGGCAAACTTGAGGTGGGTCCTACCTCACCCGTGAAGCTGTTTCGAGGCTGATGTAGGACGCAAATTAGGGGCGGTTGATGGTCTCTGAGGTTCGAAAGACTGGTTCAGTCGGTCGGAAAGGTATGTCGAATATCAAGTCGATCTGAGCTGACGAGGTCAGTGTACTCGGGCTACCTTCATGCTGGACGCGCAAGATATACTTTCCCACTCACTCTGCTGTTTGCGGTGATCATGTGAGTACAGCTGATCCGATAGAATCTATGAGAAGCGGCCGCTGATAACCTCACTCCACAGGCAAGGTGCTCAAGTGATGTCTACGTAAGCTGAAGACCGCTGTCTGGTCTGCAAGCCCCATCGCTGACACAACAACAGCGTATGGCTCACCTGGTGGCAGACACTGCACTTTGGCCAGCCATGGAATGTCTACCAGGGTGTTTACGCCGCCCTTGGTATCTCCCAAGCACTCTTCACATTTGCCATGGGTGCGACAATGGGCGTGATGGCCAACCTCGCGTCCAAGAACTTGCACTCCATGGCACTTGACAACGTGTTCTACTGCCCGAAGTCGGTGTTTGACACGCAGCCACTGGGGAGGATTTTGGGTGTGTTTGGCAAGGATATCGACACCATCGATAACCAGCTGCCGGATTCGCTGAGAATGATGGCGATGACGCTTGTGACTGTGAGTGTCTGGATGAAGAGGGCAAGGCTGACAAGCAGTTGATCGGCTCTGTGGCTATCATCACGGTCTACCTGCACTACTTCATCATCATGTGAGTGGTCGTCATGTAGCATCCGAAAGATGATAAGGCTGATCACGACGATCCCAGCATTTTCGGCGTTGGTGTCGGGTATTGGTTCTTTGCCATGTACTACAGGACGTCCTCGAGAGAGTTGAAGCGACTCGACTCGATGCTTCGTTCGTTGTTATACTCTCACTTTTCGGAATCGTGAGTCGCTGTCCTAATCCCCAGCAAGCGAATCCTCACTGACACCATCCCAGTCTCTCCGGTATCGCTACCATCCGCGCCTACGGCGAGACCGACCGCTTTATCAAAGACAACGCCTACTACATGGACCTCGAAGACCGTGCCTACCTCCTCACTGCCACCAACCAGCGTTGGCTCTCCATCCGCCTCGACTTCCTGGGGGCATGCCTCGTCTTTGCCGTCGCGATCATGTGCGCCAAGGGCGGCGGCGGACTGACGGCATCAGAGATCGCGCTGTGCTTGACGTATTTGACGACGATCACGCAGGTGTTGGGGATGGTGACGCGCCAGTCGGCGGAGGTGGAGAATAACAGTGAGTTATGGGGATCAGCGCCTGTGCAGCATGTGCTAACGAGCGTTTAGTGAATGCGGTTGAGAGGGTGTTGTGGTACTCCGATGCTAAGTCTCTCCCACAAGAGCCAGCGCATTACGTCCCAGCCACCCAGCCAAAGGAGACTTGGCCGGGGAGCGGTAAAATATCGTTGGAGAACGTGGTGATGTCGTATCGCCCCGGGCTGCCTTCTGTTCTGAAAGGACTGTGAGTTCCTGCTCTCATCATTGTTATCGGAAACAGGCTGACACGGTGGTCTGCAGATCGCTTGATATCCGGGGAGGTGAGAAAGTGGGGATCATTGGACGTACTGGCGCTGGCAAGACATCTATCACCGTTGCCCTCTATCGTCTAGTCGAGTAAGCTCCCTTCTCTCCTCAGTTTGATTAAAGAGGAGTGCTGAGCCTACTCAATCAGATTAACATCGGGCAAGATCACCATCGACGGCACCGATATCTCCACCCTCGGGCTCCACGCCCTCCGCTCCCGAATCGCCATCATTCCTCAAGACCCCGTTCTCTTCAGCGGCACTCTGCGGAGTAACCTTGACCCATTCGGGGTGCACGACGACGCAACGCTGTACGACGCGCTGCATCGATCGCGACTGTTGGGGTTGAATGGGAATACGGAGACAGGTGTGGGTGGTGCGAGCGATGCGGGGACAGAAGATGAGAAGGCTGGGGGGCAGAAGTATACGCTGGATACACCGGTGGAGGAAGAGGGGTCGAACTTGAGTGAGTGGGAACGGCAAATTGTTTTCACCGGGTGGCACAAACTCATGGTTAATTGCAGGCGTGGGCGAGAGGTCGCTTGTCAGCTTGGCGCGAGCATTGGTCAAAGATGTGAGTGCTGAGTGAACATTTCACGGCGTATCAGTGTTGCTGACACCCTACAACTCTGTGCAGTCGAAGATTGTCGTGTTGGGTACGTACCTAAGACCTGTACGGAACACGTTGAAGTGGCACCAGCTGACCTTACTGTGTGTGAATAGACGAAGCTACCGCCGCTGTCGGTAAGCCCTTGTTTCCTGATCCAGCCCCCAGACGCACGCTGACCCTTGTCTCACGTAGACCTCGAGACCGACGCCAAGATCCAAGAGACCATCCACCGAGAGTTTGCCCACAAGACCTTGTTGTGCATTGCTCATCGGCTGCGAACAATCATCTCTTGGGACAGGATTCTTGTCATGAACGCCGGGCAGATCGAGGTGGGTTGACGTCGCCATCACTAACAGGCGACATCGGCAGCGCTGACGGGGAAGATTAGGAGTATGATACACCCTTGACGCTGTTTGACAGCGGGGGGATGTTCAGGAGTATGTGTGACAAGTCGAACATCTCGCGTGACGAGATTGTTCGGGCGCGGCAGACGGAGTGGCATGAGGAGTCAGCATAGATTTTTTTTTCCAAGGTTTCAACAGGTCGGGATTGGGTCCGTAGAATTGTAGTATCGCCACATTTCAGGTGCATATGATATCAGATGTGCTACAAATCCCTTAAGCGCTGTCGCTAAGAGTCACCTTCTTCTCCCCAAGATACCCGTTCGCCGCGCTCATCACCGCCTTCAACCCACTCGCCGTGATGTCCGCATCCACACCCACACCCCAGAACCCGCCCTTTGTCTTGTCTTTGGGGTCGACATCCCCAGGGATAAGCTCGACGTACGTCGCAGCCTTGACGTCCGAGCCCGCACCGACGGCGTGCTCCGTGTACTCCCGCACGGAGAGCACGATCCCGAGGTCGCTCTCGAGCGCGTCGAGGAAGGACGAGAGCGGGCCGTTACCCTCGCCAGCGATCTCACGGACCTTGCCGTCCACGGCAACCTTGGCGGTGAGGCGCTTGGACGCCTGCGGGAGGTTGGCCTCAGAACCCCTGTCCGGGCTGGGCTCCACAACCGCGCCGGAGAGGCTGAGGTGCGCCATGTGCCCGCCGCGCTCTTGCGAGCGAGATCGGGTGGGGGAGAGGTTGGGGGTACCAAATGCGGAGGAGGCAGTGGAGCCGCCGCGGAGGTCGGCGGTGACGAAGGATTTGAGGACGAGACGCCCGTCGTAGATGGAGCCACCGAGGTGGTAGGTCTGGCGGAAGGCAGTGGTTATGTCCTTGGAGGTCATCTCCTTGCCGGTCTGCTCGGAGCGCTCCTGGATGACCTTGTAGAAGGCGATCTGCATTCGGCGCGGGAGGTCGAGAGCGAGCGCCGACTTGACGATGTAGGCGATCCTGAAAGTTTTCTGGAGTTAGTTCATGCAGATCCGGCGGACGTAAGAAAACAACTCACCCTCCCTTGCCCGACTGCGAGTTGACTCGGATGACAGCCTCGTACGTGCACCCAAGATCCGCAGGATCTATGGGGAGGTAAGGAATGCTCCAGTACGACTCCCCACCTTGGGCAGCCTGGTCCCTCTTCGCCTGCGCCTCGAACCCCTTCTTGATCGCGTCCTGGTGACTCCCCGAAAACGCAGTGAACACAAGCTCGCCCGCATAAGGATGTCTGGGGTGGACAGGGAGGCCGGTGCACTCCGTGACGGTGTCGATGACGGAGAACATGTCGGAGAAGTCGAGGTTGGGGGGGATACCCTGGGAGTAGCAGTTCATGCCGAGGGTGACGAGGTCGACGTTGCCGGTTCGCTCGCCGTTACCGAGGACGGTACCCTCGATTCGGTCGGCGCCGGCGAGCACGCCGAGCTCGGCGGCAGCTACTGCGCAGCCTGTAGAGGGTTAGGCTGTTAGTTTTGCCCAGAGCAACGTCCCAGGAATGCGATTAGCTTACCTCTGTCATTGTGGGTGTGGAGACTGATAATGCACTTCTCCCTCTCCGAAATCGAATTGCAGAAGATCTCAACCTATTACCAGCCCTACTATCAGCCCCGCCCCATCCTGATCCCCTCGCCCGCGCTTGATCGACTCACCTGGTCCGCAAAGCAATTAGGCGTAGCAACCTCAACAGTCGCCGGCAAGTTGAAGATGATCCTCTCCTCCTTCCTCCCGTCCGCCCAAACACTCTTCTCCCCAGAGAGCCACGCCTTCTTGACAGCCTCACAAACCTCCACGGCGTACGGTGTCTCGGTTTGCGAGAATGTCTCGGGGGAGTACTCGTATCGGAAGCTAGTGCCGTGCGAGGCGGCGTACTGCTCGGCGAGCTGTCTTACGAGAAGGGAGTGGTCGGTGGCGAGTCTACGGGCGTAGCGTCAGCGCGTCTTCCCGTTTTGATCGTCCTATTAAACACCTGGGGTGGGTATAGGACTCACTTGATGGTCTCATCGCGATCATTGTTGAACACGACTTCCCGGAAGAGACACGACGTAGCGTTGTACATGTGGATAATCACATGCTTGAGGCCCGCGACGGCTTCGAACGTACGCTTGATGAGGTCCGCTCGCGCTGGCGTGAGCACCTGCTCATCGCCATTTTGTCAGCTACTATCACAGCATGAAGCACGAGGCGAGGCGCAGCTCGAAGAAAGTGCTTCGAGCAAAGGCCATGAAACGCACCTGGATCCAAACATCATCCGGCACCTCATTGCCGTCGATCAACTCCCTCACGAACCCAAAGTCCGTCTCGGACGCAGCGGGGTACGAAACCTCAATCTCCTTGAAACCAATCTGCACAAGATGCCTGAAGAAGCGCATCTTCTGCTCGTTGCTCATGGCTATCGTGACGTCAGTCTTTGGTTCTCCGGATGAGCCGGGAAGGCGAGGGTGGGGGGAGGTGGGGGGAGGAGTGGCGTGGGGAGAGAGAGCGGGACTCACGGTTAGCAAGAGACTGGTTCCCATCTCGCAAGTCGGTGCTGAGCCAGATGGGCGCCTTCTTGTGGGTCTTGTCAGGCCATGTGCGGTTGGGGAAAGCCACGGGCTGGAAAGGCTTGTAGCGTTTTGAGGGGTCGGCGCTGGTGGAGGGGGGAGGTTAGCTCGTTCACAAGAGCTCTATGGAGGGAAGGTGGCGCAGAGGAGTACGGGCGAGCTGAGAGACTCACAGCATAGGCATTTTGGCAGGTGTTTTTGTGGGCAAGTTGTGAAGAGGACAGACACTTGAATTTTATGGCGTCTTTGAGTCGGCTTCGAGCTGAAAATGCGATGGTGCCCGACTCGCACAACGCACGCCCACTCGAGTGTAGAAAAGGCACCCAGTATGTAATTACGCAGCTAGAGAGCTTAGCTAGTTCACGTAACAAGTAAATAATGTCAAGCCCGTTATCTACAGCTAAGAAAGGCCCGCAGCTCCGGCAATTGACCGACCACCTCACCGACACCAAGTCTCTTTGGGCGAGTCATGCTCTCTTGAGCTTTCTTCAATCGAGCCGCTTATCGTTGTGTGTGCAGTAGAAGGAGGAGATAACCCAGGTATGGTATAATATCGAGCTTAGTCGCCGAGGGCAAAAGCCAACCAGCCATTGGTCCATCTAAACACGCAGTGCCTCCTCTTTACAAACTGTCGTGTCTTCACCAACGAGGCAAGTCGCTTCCCAACGAATCGTTAAGCAGTCAATGCATGTTGGGGTATACGCGCCAACTCATCATACACGTTGATTTTTGGTTTTACATCTAGGTATTCGCCTAGGCGTCGGTCACTGTTGGTTGCTCTTGTCAGCCTAGTCCGCGTCTTTCCACCACCACAAAGACGACGACTCACCACAACCGTGCGACGCATCCGTCACGGCCCTCGCATACTTGAGCAACGTCCCCTGGTTCACCTTGAGAGGGGGCGCCACCCACTCTGCCCTCCTCTTTGCCATCTCCTTGTCCGACACGTCCACCGAGAGCGTGTTCTTGATAGCGTCGATGTGGATGATGTCGCCGTCGCGCACGAGGGCGATGGGCCCACCGACCTGGGCTTCGGGGACGACGTGCCCGACGACGAACCCGTGCGACCTGAAGTGTGGGGGTTAGTGATGTACCTCGAAAGAGAGACGACGGCGACTCACCCTCCGCTGAACCTCCCGTCCGTCAAACAAGCAACATCATACCCCAACCCAGCACCCATGATCAAACTCGTCGGCTTGAGCATCTCGGGCATACCGGGCCCACCCTTGGGCCCCAAGTACCGCAGGACCACCACCGTCTTCTCGCCCTTCTTGATGTCGCCGCTCTCCACAGCCTTGACAAACAGCTCCTCCTCGTCGAACGCACGGCACTTGCCGGTGAAGCCGAGACCCTCCTTGCCGGTGATCTTGGCGACAGCACCGCCGGGGGCGAGGTTACCGCGGAGGATCCTGCGCGGGGTCGTCTGTCAGCGCCGGCCTTGTTCCGCCGCAGGTTGCAGACTTACCTGATGTGGCCCGACGACTTGATGGGGTCGTTGATCGGGCGCAGCACCTTCTGCCCCTCCCACTTGCTCCCGTGCTTCTCCACCCAGCGGTCACAGTTCTCCCCGAGGGTCTTGCCGGTAACGGTCATCTCGTCGCCGGTCATGATGCCGTTCTTGATGAGGTAGTGGATCACACTGGGGATACCGCCGATAGAGTTGATGTCCTCCATCACGTACTTTCCACTGGGCTTGAGGTCCGCAATGAACGGCACGCGGTCCGACACGGCCTGCACGTCGTCGATGGTGAGCTTGATGCCGACCGAGTGGGCAATGGCGATCAAGTGGAGGACGGCGTTGGTGGAACCACCGAGGGCCATGGTGAGGGCCTGCAGAGGAGGCTCACGTCAGCTGGGGCTCAAAGGTATACCGGGGGGAAGGGGGTGGGGAGACGCACCATGGCGTTCTCGAAGGAAGCGCGGGTCATGATGTCCCTGGGGAGGAGGTTGTCCTCGAGGAGTTTCTTCATGACCTCACCGATAGAATCGCACTCGGCGAACTTCTCGGGGTACTCGGCAGGGAAGGAGGAAGAGCCGGGGAGGGTCATGCCCATGGCCTCAGTGGCGGACGCCATGGTGTTGGCGGTGTACATCTGCGCGAGCATGTCCTGTCAGCGTGTGAGAGAAGGGATAAAAGAGGCAGGACTCACACCACCACAAGCGCCGGAACCGGGGCACGAGTTCCTCACGGTATCGTACCTCGTCTTCTCAGCCTCCTCGGTCTGCCCCTCCTGTAGATACCGCCCATAACTCTGGAACGCCGAGACGATATCGAGCACCTCGCCGCCGCACGACTTGCCGGGCTTGATGGTCCCGCCGTAGACCATCAATCCGGGTCGGTTGAGACGACCGAGCGCGATGAGGGTGCCGGGCATGTTCTTGTCGCACCCGGGAATGACGACCATGCCGTCGAGCCAGTGGCCGCCGGCGGCGGACTCGACCTGGTCGGCGATGAGGTCTCGCGATTGGAGAGAGTAGGACACTGGAGGGCAGGGGGTCAGCGGGGTCAGGCGTGGAGGCTCATGCACTCTCTACTCACTTCCTTTTGTGCCCATGCTGATACCGTCAGATACACCGACGGTACCGAACTGGTACCCAACAATCCCCGCGTTGACGAGCGACTTCTTCACCCTCTGCCCGAGGCCAAGGATATGCCCGTTACAACTGCCGCGCGCGCGTCAGCTTGTCTCGTTCAACTGAGGCGGTCGACGTCTTGACTCACGGGTTACCCTCGTACCAGACGCTCGCAACACCGACCATGGCCTTCTGGAAGTCTGCGTCGTTGTTGATACCGTCGGTGGCGTACAGCATGGCCTGTGGACGGGCTGTGTGAGCTAGAGAATCGACTCGGTGAGCCGGCGAAAACGGTGCTGACCTGAGAAGCGCCTTGGGCCTTGGGCTGGGTGATGATCCTCGAGTAGCGGTTCATAATGGGCGCCTCTGCCGGGACGACGGCCGAGGAGTGGAGGGCTCGGGCTGCCCGTGCTGTGCGGGCGTTTACGATGCGTCTTGAGAGCATGGTGTGGGGGGTGGTGGGGGTGGAAAGACGGTGCCAATAAGGAGACTATGATTGGTGCCAGAAAAAAAGTCGGATGGTGGACGACAGCAACAACTCTGACTCGGATCAGCCACGTGGCTCGGCCGAGAGTGGATTACGTAATAGCATTGGCCCGTCTCGTCAATACCCACGCACCTCTTACAGCGCGATCCACCAAAGACTCTATAGTCTATACCCACAAAGAACATGGAGGCTGCACAGGAGGACCTCCTCCCAGAGACCACCCCAGACGGGGACATGGAGGGTGAGCTGCTTCTACAGAGACTCGCAGAGCCCAGCTGACCCCTTCACAGAGCAACCATCCCTCATTGACCTCCTCCAGTCGTCCACCTCCACAGACGTGTCCTCGCCAGCAGCAGCAGGATACCTCGACCACCTCCTCTCGCTCTCCCTCCCAGAACTCCTCCGCCAGCCATCCCTCATCTCGGTCGAGTCGTCCACCGTCGAGTCCGACCTCACCAACCTGTGCTTTCGCGAGTACCCTACCTTCATATCCGTCCACAAATGCTCCTCCGCTGTCAAGTCGGCGTTCGACGACTTTTCGGGCTCGCTTGGGAAGCTCATCGATTCGATCCCCTCGCTGGAGGACGAGTGCCGCGCATTCACCTCCTCCACGAGCAGCATCCAGCGGGTACGAGGCAAGGCCTCGCTCGTGCTGGAGCACCAGGACAAGCTCCAGGACCTGCTTGAGCTGCCGCAGCTCACCGAGACATGCGTTCGGAACGGCTACTACCAGGAAGCGATGGAGCTGCTCGCGCACTCCCGCTCGATATCTCAGCGCTACCCCGGGGTCGCGCTCGTCCAGGACGTCGCGAAGGAGGTCGAGGGTATCCTCCAGCTCATGCTGGCGCAGCTGCTCACCTTGCTGCGCGAGCCCGTCAAGCTCCCTGCGCTGGTCAAGACCGTCGGATTCCTCCGGAGGCTCAACGCGATGGACGAGACAGACCTCGGGGTCGTGTTCATCGCGAGCAGGTACCACAACTTCCGCGCCCAGCTCGTCCAGATCGAGCGAGACAGGGCAGAGCCGGTGCGGTACCTGCGCAAGTACATTGATCTCTTCCGAGAACACGTGTACGACATCATCGCGCAGTTCACTGCCATCTTTATGGACTCGCCCGAGGCTGCGCCGCATATCACGGCGTTCGCCAACCAGGCGATCGCGGACCTCGTCGCGCTCGTGACCGCGTACATCCCGCGCCTCTCGTCCGACTCGGCGTCCATGTCGTCCGTCCTCGTTCAGCTGGGGTACTGCGCCATGTCGTTCGCACGTGTCGGCTTGGACTTTTCCCCGCTCATCGCGGAGCCATTCTCGGACGCGGCGCTGTCGGCCTTCTCCCAGACCATCGCGTCGAGCTCGTCAGAGTTCTCTACCATCCTCCGTGACTCTGCCAAATCCGTGCTGCCCCCTTCCCAGACCCTCATCGCGGCAGAGCTCATCCCTCACATCCTCTCCTCCCTCACTTCCCCACCTCCCCCACCCTCGGGCTCGCCCGCGTCCATCGACGCAGCCACACACTACCCCCCTATCGCGTCGCTCGTCAACGCCCACCTCACAGCATTCAACAACCTCCGTCTCCTCGCGCCTCTCACCCTCCGCTCCCAGATAACCTCCGTCCACTCCTCCGCGCTCGTCGCTTCCACAAGCGTCGTCCTGCAATACGTCTCCCAAGCCATCGCTTCCTCAGAGCTTGCCAATGGCTCCGCCCCACCCCCTACCCAAGCGGCGCACGCGCGGAAGCACTCGCGCAACGCCTCTGCCCCGCGCGCCGACCTCCTCAGGAGGAACTCGGAGGTGCTCATGACGCCTGAAGCGCGGGCGGCGAAGCGGCGCGAGGCGCGGAGAGTGTGCGTCGCGAGCGCAGATGTGTGGGGGAGGGTGGTGGTGCCGTTCCTGGTGGGCAGGTTGAGTGAGGTGTTTGGGGAGGAGTCGGGGAAAGGGGTGCGGATGGGGAAGGAGTTGGAGGGGAAGGTGGAGGAGCTGAGGAAGTGGGTGGAGGAGAATGGGGAAGGGGTGGTGAACAGGTCCCGTGCGACTGCAGACGCAGACCCCGCTACCTCCGTCCCCGCCCCCGCGCAAACCAACGGATCCACCACCAACCCCTCCACCCCCACCAACCCCGCCGCCCCATCATTCACCTCCCCCTTCTCCACCTCCCAAACCACCGTCCCCGCCCCTCTTCACCCCGTCCAAACCACCTCCCCAGCAGCTACCATCGAAAGCATGTTCTCCCCTACCGCCTCCCTACCTACGTCTAGACTTCCGGACGCGGCGGTCGTGCCGAGTGTGGCGACGCCGGCGGATTTGGGAGGCAGCTCGACGCCGGTGATGGAAGCGTTGGAGGAGGAATTGGAGGCCATGGGCGTGGGGATGGGCGCGGAGACAGCGACGGTGGAGGCTGAGCCGGAAGCGCCAGCACCGGCAGAAGCGGTGAAAGAGGCGCAAGTGGCGAGCGAGGTACAAGAGAAAGAGGTAGATGCCAAAGAGGCAGAGACAAAAGAGGTGGAGAGGGTGGTGGAAGAGGTGGACTCTATGCTGGAGAAAGCAGCGGAGGTTGCGGGGGTTGAGGCTGGTGTTGAGGCTGCAGATGAGAGCGCAGCACCAGAAAAGGCGAAAGACGCAGAGACGGTAGAAGAGAAGGAAGACCCGCAGGCTGCCGCGGAACCCACAAAGTCTTCCGTTCACGATGAGAAGGAGGTACCCGCCCCGCAGGCGGAGGAGACCCCCGCACCTCCAGCGCCACTGGTAGAGGAGACCGCAAAGGCAGACGTGGCAGAGACCGAGGCAGAGGCTGGTGAATCGGATGGAGCAGGCTCAGTAGCTGAAGGTACGTTCACGTCTCCTTCGCCACTTCGGAAGAACACATGCGAGACGAGTGATCATGTGGCTGACGAGAAATTTTGTGCAGCGTCGATGCTTATACCGGCAGATGAGACGAGTGCGACCGAGCCTGCCGCTGCAGAGCCAGAGCTCGAAGCTGTACCGGAGGTGTCGCCTCCTGCAGAACCCGTCACCGAGCCCGTTACAGCAGCAGAGGCAGAGCCAGAAGCAGAGGCATCAACCGCCGAGCCTGTTTCCTCACCCCCCGCTGAAGCCAAGCAAGCGGACGAGCCCGCCACTCTCCCTCCCCCAGCTATCATCTCCAACAACGAGGTCGTACCTCCTGTCCAGGAGGTGCCCGTCGAGGAGGTGTTGGGTGAGGAGGTTGCGCCCGGGGCTGTTACGCCCGTTGTGGAGGAGGCTAAGGTGGAGGAGCCGGAGGCGGAGGAGTCTCGGGCTGGGAAAGAGGAGGCTGAGGAAGGGAAGAAAGTGGAAGAGGTTGAGCCAGCGGTGCAAAAGCCTGAGGAGGTCGCGCCGGTCAAGGAGGACACCGCTCCTCCTGTGCCGGAGGTGGAGGAGTCCGGGGCTGGAAAAGAGGTGGCGGAGAAAAGCGAGGCGGAGGCACAGGCCGAGCCAGAGGTGCAGAAGCCCGAGGAGGTCACGCCTGTCAAGCAGGACACCGTTCCACCTCCAACCGAGGACGCGGCGTCTGCACCCGCACCAGCGGCAGCAGCCCCAAAACCTGCCCCAGCACCCGAAGCAGCCAGCGAGCCTCCAACGCCCACCACCACCAACACAGCCGACACCCCAGACGCGCACTCTGTCGCGGCATCGACAAACCCCTCGAGGGCGCCATCGCCGGAACCTGGGGCAGGGGCCAGTGGGGGAGGGGCGAAGGGTCAGGCGAATGGAGGTGGTGGTAGTGGTGGGGGCGGTGGGGGGAAGAAGAAGAAGAAGAAGGGGAAGAAGTAGAGTTGGGCTTTGGCTTGAGGTTCTTGCCGGGGATAGGGGATACAGGACAAGGCAAGGGGAAGGGCGAAGAGGGGAAAGATCGGGTGGATAGAACATTGTACTTTCAAATCCAAAAACGGCCAGCGCTTCATACTTCGTACCCAGCCACCATGTGACGATTATGACTATAGATGGGGTTTTCTTTGCATTCTGATCCAGATTAGTCCACACGGAGGATAAGGGGTCCAGGAGGAGGTGGGGTATATGAAACCAAAATGGGTAAGAGAATATTCCACAGTCGTTACCATGCCGTGCCGTGCTCGTTGCGTTTTCGTCATGTCGCTGGGAATGGGTGGGTGGGAGGATGGTGTGGGTGGGGGATGGTTTAGAGCATGGTGAGGTAGTTGGACGGGGCGATCTGTACGTCGGATGTCAGTTCTTGCACCTCTGAAAGATGGTGGATTATCAACTCACGCCGGTAGCGCCAGAGGGTGTCCGCACAGAGTACCACTTCCCGCTGTTGTCCACCACGTCCAGAATATCGCCCTTCATGAACGACACCTCGTTGGGGTCGTCAGGCGACGCCGAGTACGCGTACAGTGCCCTACAGTGAAGTCTCGTCAGCCCTGCTTCTCCGCACCTCCCACACGTCGCACCGCACCGCATCAACCCCAAAACTCACCTAGCACGGTACTTGTAGCCCGTCTCCTCGCCCCCCGGGCTCCCCACCGACTGCCCAAACACATCCCCGCCCGCGCCCCCACCCTTCTGGGGCGTCCCATCCGTCGCAGCCGGCGCATACCCGCCCGACGCGTACCCTCCACCGTTCATCGTGTTACTCGAGATTCCCCGAGTCATACCCCCACCACCACCCATCCCGCCGAGGGTACCGCCGCCCATCCCGCCGCCGAGGCCCGAGCCCATCTCGCCGCCGTACCCGCCTGCGCCCGAGTCGCGGCGGTGCATTCCCGCGCCGGCCGAGTGAACGCGGCGGTTGTTGGACGAGAGGCCGCCGTTGCCGCCGGCGTTGAAGAGGTTGTAAAGGTAGGTGTCTTCTTCGGAAGTGAGGTAGAGGATCCACACGAGCTGTCCGTTGGGATTGTGGGGTGATGGGGTGGCGTCGATGTGTCCCTGTCAGCTTGGCATACCTCAACAGACTGAATGGGAGAAGGACGCACGTTAACCATAGTGAGCAACAACCATCCCACGCCGGTAGCGATGAACGCGCCAGGGGACTGGAAGATGGGCTGCACACCGGCCACAGAAAGGGCCGTTGCGATAGCCAGCAGGATGGAGATCTGGAAACGGTGAAGCGCGAGGGCATCGTTCGAGAGAGCGAGGCTGTTGATTTGTTAGTTCACACTAGCGGTAGGCGGACATGGAGGTCGACTCACAACAAGTGTATTATGATGCCGCTGCGAGAAGGTCAACGAATTAGCGAGGATGGTCAGAGGAGCGGGTCGGACGAGGGGACGAAGCGGTGGCGTACAGTTCTAACCAGATGTTGAACCACAGCACGCCCTGGACGGGACCATGCCCAGTGCTTGGTGCTGTACACTGCGTAAGCTCATCCTCCGTCCACAGAAAAAAGGAAGAACGCACAGTACTTGGCCTCGGAAGCGCACTGCCCAGCAAATGCTATGATCCATGCGATGACCGAGACGATGAATGTGACGAGGAAGAGGGGGTGTCTGAAGACGAAGCCCGGGTCGAATCCGCCGCCGAGCATGACGTGTGGGGTGGGCGCTGTGAGTACGTAGGCGGGTGTGAGTGCGCTGGGGGTGCTGATGTGTCCCAAGTAGAGAAGAAGTGGTGAAGAGTGGATGGAGAGGAGACAAACAAAGTAACGTAAAAGCAGTGAAGGAGTTGTTGATTTTCGCGTCGTCCAACGTCCTTCGGCTCGGCGCGGCGGCCACCGTCATCTGGAGCTCTTGGTGGCGAATGCGGCTGGAACTCTCGTCTTGTATGCATCTTTCCACGCATCCAACGCGCAATGGAAGGGTCACTAGAACCCCCACACCTCTGTCCGCTATGCCACTCGGACCAGAACCCGCTGTACTGCCCTGGTTGTCTCCATGAAGGGTACGCCTCCTCCCACCCCTCTCCGCGCTGTCACGCTGACGCATCTGCCGTATCCGTCCGTCCACAGCATCGTCGAATTCCAGAGGAAGCTAGCAAAGAGCCAAGCAGAGATTGATGGCATCGTCCACCAATCCTCCCAGCTCCTTGCCGGGCCCTCCCGGCAGCCGCAGTCCTCCGGCTCACGCCATCTAATCGGCGGAATTGGTTTGGGCGGTGGTAGCTCCCGGGGTGTAAATGCCTGGAGGGAGCTGCGCGCAGATGTGGCTGCAAGAGAGCGTCGGTGTGCGGAGCTGAGACGGAAGGTCGCAGAGAAGGAGGCAGAGATCGTATCTGGTGAGTGCGGCTGCGCCAACGGGAGCCCAGCTTGTGACATGATCCAGAACGATAAGCTGACGGCCCCCTTCCTTCTCCCCTACCAGCCCGCCGGCATATATCAACCACCTCCGCCCACTCCCGCCGAGCCACCCTCGCAAGCCTACAAGCAGGGCCCTCTCCATCAACAAGCTTACAAGCCGCGATCAAGCGGGTGAAAGTCCAGCAGCGGGAAACGACGTATCGCATCGTTCACGCGAGGCAGGTGTTGGTGCGGGAAGCTGTGACGGTCTTTGGGGTATGGCAGCGCAGCGGTACAGCGGGACAACCGGGAGAGTGGGAGATTGCGGGGCTGGTGTTACCGAGCCCAGAGAGGTTCCGATGTGAGTTCGCAACAGGCGAGGCGACCGCAAGGCGTGAGGCTGACCAACTCTCACAGTACATCCCTCCGCCAACATCAACGCCGCCATATCCCATACCGTCCACCTCCTGTCCCTAATCACCCGCTACCTCTCCATCACCCTCCCCTTCGCACCCACCTCGCCTCCGCCCCTTGAACTCCCACACGTCGGGCGACCAGTCATGAAGGCCACTCTCCCGTTCGTCTCGACTACTCGCTGGCGCGATAAGCACGTTTTGTGGATGTCGTCCACTGCGTCTCTCGCGAGCAAGCTCAAGACCCGCGATACCCGCGGAGGACGAGACACCCGTGACCATTCCTCCAGGGGCCACTCGGCACAGACGCAAACCCTCCAAGCCTCCATGACATTCTCCAACCCCGCCCTCTCCCCTATCATCACCCGCTCCACGGGCAAACACCGCCAATTCCTCACATCGTTTGCGCTGCTTGCATTCTCGATTGCGTACCTGGCTTGGTCGCAGGGCGTACAAGGGGTGGGGATCCGGGATGGCGCGGAGGAAGGGGATGAGTCGGATGATGAGGGGAGAGGGTCACGTCCTGGGACGGGTATGGGTCGGCGCCCCCCTTCGGCCGCCGCCCAGGCTGCACCTAACTCCGTGCTTATAAGCGCTACCTCGCTCCTCCAGCTTATCGATGCCCTCTCGCTATCCCCCACTCTTGGAGAGAGGTCTCACGACCCGGGTGGGGTGGCGCTCCTCCCGCACATGGGGTTCGGGATGGACGTGGCGAAGGTGGTGCAGACGGTGTTGGGTGCAGAAGAGGGACGATGGGGCGCAAAGGGGGCCGGCGAGGGGGGCGGCGAAGGAGAGCTGAGCGAAGGGTGGGATCTATTGGATGCGGAGGGACCGGCGTAAGCACGGCTCGGCGAGACGGGGACGGGCAGGACGAAGGGGCAACCTTTGTAGCATCTAAACAGCACAGCATAGCATATCATCACCCATCATGACCCAGTTGTATTACTACCACTACCGCTATCATGTACCATTAAAACCCTCGTATCCCGAAAGTTACTTCGTGAACCAGTACATCGCCGCGTACTTCACACTGAGGTTTGCGCCCTCCGTCGAGCACTGCTCAGCTCACATCAGCCCAAGTCACATCACCGAGCCTGTGGGACCGCACTCACAGAAGTAGGAGGTTGGCCCTTGTAAGTCCCGAGCCTGTACACACTCTTCGCAAGCGTGCCCTGCCCCTCCACGGCCGCGAGCTGGAGCCACGGGACGTTGTTCGTAGGATCCGTGGGGTCGTTGAAAGCGGCAACCTTCGAGACGAGGACGCGGTCGTTGTTGGCGACAAACTCGGGCGAGATGGAGCCGGTGACGTTGGTGTTAGGGGTATCACTGAGGTGTTGGGTGTCAGCTTTCATCCGGCGGTGAGTGGGACTTTCGAAGCTTACACGAATAGGTGGTGGATCGCGATGGGGAGCTTGCCAGTGTCCGGGTACCCCAGCGAGTTGTACGCAATCTTGGGGACGAGGGAGGTGATCAGTGACGGGTCGACCTTGCCGGCCGTCAGGCTGTACAAACACGATACGTCGAACAAGCTGTGCGGAGGTTGTGGATCAGCAATGTCTACATCGAGACAAAAGGGAGACAGAGAGGGACGCACCTGGCAAGCGCACCGGTCGAGACGTAAGCCCCAGCCGTACAAGTGTAGTTCTGCACCCCTCTACCGACAGCTATCGTCGACGAGCTCTGCCCCGCTGGTACAGTGAGGGTGGAGACCCCCAGTGGCACCGAGATCTTGGAGACGGAGCAAGCCTGCGGGAGGATGCTGGCGAGGGACTTGAAGTTGGTGGTGGAGAGGAAGGAGAGGGACGAGACGTCGTCTCCGCGGGGGTCAAGAGGGAGAGAGAGGATGCTGGGGAGGGAGAGGAGGGCGGTGAGGGCGAGAGTGAGTGAAGGGAACATGGTAACAGATACAGTAGATGAAAGATGTGATGTGATTAGAGGGTGAGGAGTTGGATGGGTGAGTTATAGGAGTGGTGGGGGAAGGGCTCCTCTCTCGGCCACGAAGGGGGTCTTTATACCTTGTCAAGACCTCCCCACCCCCAAACTCATCTCGCCCACCGCCTCACGGGTCAGTGTACAAAAGCAGCCCGCTGACTGATGAGGAGTTGTTCAGGACCGTGATCAGGAGGATTGTTGCGCATGGATGTTTCGGACCTCGCAGCCCGGCCGCGAGCGATCGTGGAAAGGCCCCGGGTTGTATGCACACTGACTGTCCATCTGTGTGGGTGGTACATACGTCACTTTGTTTCGTGCCCTGTCGCCTTCAGACACAGAGTGCTTCAGTAGTAAGCATGGAGGTCAAGGCGAAGGTAAACAAGCTGGCAGACCGTCCAAGGAACTGCGCTACGGGCCGGCAAGAAGGAGGAGGACGGGATTGCAAGGAGTGGCCGCGAAATTCTCCTTTGAGGAAACGAAGAGGAGCGCTCGGTGATGCTGGCGAATGGGTGTGAGTGTGAAAAGGGGATGGAAAGGGAAAGGGAACCCCTCGATGGGATGGAATCCGGTGATCGTCGGGGGACAGGTGCAAAGGGACAACAAGCGGTCGATTTGGTTTGTCGATCATCTCAGGGTGGGTGGCGGCGGCGTGATGTGTGTGTGCAAGTGAGTGTGTGGGGGCTTGCTGATGTGTGAGCGATGATGAGCAATAGCAGGGAGAGTGGGGGAGCGGGCGAAGCATTCGGTTCTGACTACATGGCTTTTTCCTCATACAAATCTCTACGTATCTACGAACACATCATCCATGTCCGCCGCAACTGGGCATCAATCGTATTTCCTCTCCGCCGGATCAGAAAAGACGGGACTTCTCCACATCTGATGCTCTACACCTCTAGTCCAAAAGACATCACATGATGCCCCTCACCTACAGCACAGTACCCCCTATGCACAATCTGCATCACCACTCTGTCTCGGACTCAAGCTGGTAAGCATGCTCCTCGGGCCGTCGGTAGACAGGCCACTCCGATTGAGGAGTGTTCTCCCATCTCGTAAAGTTCTCCGAGCTCGTGTATCCTCGCTCCCACTGTCATGAAGCCCATTTGTCAGGATACGTCGAAGGAGATGGTTGACAGCTCGCAAGTACACTCACAGCTTGATCGGTGTAGTACGCGAACCTCTCTCGGTCCTCAATTGGCCATTGGTCCACCAATCGGCCTCCATGGATCAAGCTCTCTTGGTTGAGCCATGTAACGTACTGCCGCCCCAAGCCTACCGTCATATGTGGAGTCAGCGTCAGAGTCCGCGGCGCTAAGAGACTGCCACATCGACGTACTCTCTTCTTCAAGTGTGCCAAAGACCACTCTGGCCGGCGCCTGCCAGTGGTTGTCGTTGAAGTACTGATCCCACAGCTTGGCTTTGCTCGGGATTCGCGCGGTACCTTTCCACACTTTGGCGAACGCCAATGACTGGTATCTTCCATAGGTCCAAGCCCGCACATTCGTGACTACGTCCAGCAGCAGTGATGCCTGTCAGTCACCGATGGACAGATATCATGGGTGCACGGTACAGGACTCACAGGCGAGCGTTGGATCCGAGATATAGTGACCAGTCCAAGCAAGCGAGTTCAGAGCATGAGCATCCGTGAGGATGGGGGACCTCTCCTTGTTTGGGGCCACAGTGCCGTTGATATCGTAGTAGTCTCGCAAGAAAGGCAGAGAGCGACGGAAGCCTGTGGCCAAGATTACCTGCAATCGTAAGAGTCAATAATGTTACTAGTGTGGCCTCACCTGCTGAGCAATTACGCTCACCTCATCGATGCCAGTCACCCAAGTCCCATTGTCAAGCTGAACGCTTCCATCCTTGATCGACTTATCCGACGACAAAGAGCCAAACTCGATAACTTCTGGGATCTTCTCAGCGCCCTCGTAGATACGGCGGATACTACGACGTGCCATATCTGCTCGATTGCAGTCAGTCCTGTCACAACCCAAGATCGTCAGTTGAAAAGGCAGGACTTACATGTAGTCCGTGTGGTGTTTCTCAAGGAGATATAGAGCTTCTCCACATGAGGTCCAATCCTTCGAGAGATTTCGCTGGCCGAGACACTTGCGCCAATAATCAGGACCGTCTTGAGCGCATACTGATCAGCTCTTGATGAACGATTCCAGCGGCTGTTTGTAGCAGACACAAAGTCGACGACATACCTTGCCTTTGTACAAGCTGGGGTTACGGTAATGCTGAGAGTGCTCCACTGGGAAGTGGCCATCTCGCTGGACCTTGGACCACTCCACCAAGCCCTTGATACTCGGACTATGTATGCCATACATCAGCCCCGACCTCATCCAGTCATGACATGACAACGGCAACTCACACATGAGCAGCATGGTACTCCCCAGCCGCCACGACCACCGCATCAAAGTGCTCCTGCCACCACTCCGCCTTGACGCGACCCGAGTCCGGCAACCTGGTAAGCTTCTTCAGAGAGAGCTTCCACCCGCCGGACTCGTCTTTCTCCAACAGCTCGACCCTAGTGGAGTACCAGACGTTCGAGGGGACCGACGCGTTGATGGGACGGTCGTTGACGTTGAGGGCGTGGGCTGATGCGAAGGATCTGACGTGTCTCTGGACGAGATATGCTGTGGCAGTAATATCAACACCCATATCACTTCTTGGGAGCGAGCACATCGCAAGTGATTTACCTGGAAGAGCCCAAGGGGCATCTTTGGGATACTCAAGCTCTGGAAGAGAGGTGAATATCTGGGAAGCTGTCAGCTCTGGCAGCTCTCATTGGAGGTGGAAGATGAACAGAGCTCACCGGAGCTGAGTTGGTCTCCAAATCGTCCCAGATCTGGACATACCATCAGCTCCCGACCCACATGGCGTACTGTTTGACCGCTAAGCTCACCGGCGAAGGCCGGATATGCTCCCTCCAACGATCCAAAAGCGAGATTCCCTCATCCCCCTCATGACAGTACTGCACAGAGGACTCTCTGGGATCTGGTGCGTATGCGGCGCTTTCCACATCGTCGTCTCTGTAGCGAACGACCGTCAGCTCAGAGGACTCGCAGCACGGCCCGACGATGATGGACTTGCGGATAGCGTTCCCGAACAGGGGTCAAGACGTTGTGGTGCCAGTTGCCTCCAGGAGCGTCCGATCTCTCAATCAGGCGGACATCGAAGCCTTCTTTCAATAAGGCTGAGGCTGACTACAAAGCATAACACTCCGTGTCAGCCTCTATTCTACGTCTCAACGACGCTCCAAGAACAGACGTACCTGTAGTCCAGCTGGTCCTGCTCCTATCACCGCGACCTTGTGAATGGGGCTCGAGAAGGTCGTCCACTCTTCTGTGTCACCGCCTGGGGCTACGAAGGGGTTCTGATCTCCGTTTGAGGACGGTGCTGCGACAGCTCCACCGAGGATGGAGAGCGCGAGGGTGGCGGTACTCCAAGTCTTCATGGCGCCGTTGCTGCTGATCGTCGCGAGGATGGGCTTGGAAAGGAGTTTGGGGGATATCGAGAAGCAAAAAGCACTCGAGCTCTATGGATATGCCATGTGAATTCTTGGTCAGCTCGTTCGCAGCCCAGCGACGACCAACGAAAGCGCGATGATTGATGAAATCGCGCGACTGATGCTGTGATCTGTGGTGATCTTCGGCGTCCTCCGACGCGATAGACGAAGTGATAGCGGCAAACCTTATCTGGTGCGTGGGACAATTGGCCAAGGTGGAATGTGGCATTTGACGAGTCAGGAAGTGGGGCTTGTACAAATACAAGAGCACCGCTTGAAATGACAAATCTGTTTCCATGAGTCAAACAGAGGGCTTGAAAAGATCAAACGAGCCAGGTGGTGCGGGTGCCGCGTGAGGGACGAACGCTGACCGCTTGGCTGAGAAAGCCGGAGCATATATCAACTGCGCAGGTCCGAGCATCCATTTCATTTCTCTTACACACGGCGCAGAACAAGTGCTACATAAACTCAATACTCTTCTTCGTTATCGACAAATGTATGCCAAAAGATCTCCGCAGGCGGCTCATCGCTCCACTCCTTCTCGGGAAGGTTGTCGGCGTATGTAAAGTTGTCTTTCGAGAACAGCCCATCTTCCCACTGGACACGCATATGTCAGCTGGTCTGAAGCTTGGGCAGCTCTTCTCGAAACTGTAGCTTGACTTACATATCCGACAGCGGACGAGGCGTAGTATACAAACTCTTCGCGCCAACTGCCATGGTGTGCCCCGTCAGATATGTGCGTGGCGCGCGTCAACCACTGTTGAGCGCAAAGTGGAGACTCACTGCTCGGGGTAGTTTTCAATCAGTTGACCTCCATGGATGAGACTCTCGCTGTTGAGCCATGCTGTGAATTTTCGGAATGCGGCTGATCGCACGCATCGTCAGCTGGAGATCCTCCCAAAGTTAACCTGGTCGCTCCACCAACCGCGACAAACCTTCTGATTGAACACCCCCGAACGATCGGCTGAAGAAGGACTTTCCGTGGCCCCGGTAGTCCTTCCATTGCTGTTTGATAGTCGGGATCCGAGCTGAGCCCTCCCAAACTTTTGCGAATGCCAGCCCTTGGTAGCTACCAGACGAAACACACATATGAGCTGACAGGCAATAAACGAAGGCAATGCCGACAGCACAGCTCACCGGCCAAGCGTCCAAGGTCGCACCGTCGTAAACGCCAAAGTCGGGTCATCAATGTAGAACCCCCTCCAATCAACATTCCGGTACTGTCCTTGTTTTCCTTCTGTCAGGACGGGTTTGACCTTGACCTCGGGGTCGTCGTTGCCGTGGATGGTGCCGTTGACGAGGGGCCCGAGGTATGAGTTGGCGTGGCGGAAGCCGGTGGCAAGGATCACCTGGTGGGAGGGATGCCGTATCAGCTTGCAGGTCGCCAAGAGACTATATCAGCAGCTCACCTCATCGATCCCAGTCAAGACAGTGCCATTCGCCAGCACAACCCGACCGTCCTTGATCGAAGTCTCCGAGTCGAGGTGCTCAAAGCTGTCCACCTCCCCGACAATCTCTGCTCCCGGGTAGATCCGCCTGAAGCTCCTTCGCCTGAAGAATGTGGTCCGGTTACCAGGGCGTACCGAGACGTACAGCTTGGCGACGTGCGGGCCGACGTCGTTGGAGATGCCCATGGCGGAGACGGAGGCGCCGAGAAGAAGAACGGTCTGGCGAGGTCAGCCGATGCACAAACAAACAGTTGGGGACTTGAACTCACTTTGTTGGTGAGAGACTCTGGGCGCCGATACGACTGGCTATGCCGCACCTTGAACTCCCCCTCCTCGTCCTTCACCTCCGACCACGCCTTCAACCCCTCGATCTCCGGCACATGCGGCGCATCATAGCCCCCGCTAGCCACCACCACCGCATCGAAGAACTCCTCCCACCACGTCGTCTTGATCTGCCTCGAGTCCTCGAGCCACTCCACCTTGCGCAGCTGGAGTCTCCATTGGTCACCGATCTTTTGGAGCGACTCGACGCGCGTGCTGTAAGAGGTGATGCGGGAGGTGGTGTCGTCCCAGGCTTCGTCGGCGGTGTTGAGTCCGTGGTGGGAGGCGTAGGTTCGGATGTGGCGCTGGATGTCGTGTACTGGACGTCGTTGGAGATCAGCAATGTACTGATGGAGTTGATAGATGACAAACGTGCTGAAGCTCGCTTACCGGAGACTTGCCAAGTGGCATCCTTGGGCCATGGCACATCAGTAAGACCAGTGAGTTGCTTGGGAGTGTTCGTCTTGAGACTCTCCCATGCCTGGCACACCGTCAGCACAGTATATGGGTCACGAACTGGTATCGGCTCACAGGTGACGGCCGAACTGCTTCTCTCCACCGTTCATCCAAAGACAACCCATCATCCCCTTCTTCATAGAAGACTACAGTCCCAGGTGGACGGATGTCCGGGTCAAAGGACGCCTTCTCCATCGGCTTGTCACTGGACATAGCTGGTGTGTCAGCACGTGTATCATTACCAACCTGGGAGTTCTTGAAACTCACGGGTACGGTTCACGTAGAGGCGTGTCATCGCGATAGTACCATACTCCTCCTGGCCCCTCTTGCTTCTCGAACAAGCGAACTTTTGTGAAGTTGTGTCGCTGCAGCGCTACCGTAGCCTGTAGACCTGCAGGACCTGCACCTATGACGGCTACACTCTTGATAGGTCTGTCGAAGGTGTGCCACTCTTCGTTGTGGGCGAGCACCGAGCTGCAGGCGCCTAGAGCCAGCAATGCTGAGGCGAAGTAACGCATGGTGGGTGGTAGTGCGAGGTGAAATGTCAAGCATCGGCATGCATGCCGGGCATGGGGTTGATATACATGTGTCTCTACGCATTCTCATGCTGTACGAGGCGGATCACTCACGATTACACGACCTGATAGCGCAGAACGAAGAGAGGAGTCGCGCCAGATGTCGTGACTCTCTTGCCTATCAGCTCGGCGATGGCCGATGTCTATCTCTGGACTCTGGTCCAGTTCTGAATTTTGAATAGAACTACGATGATGTCTGAAGAGAATTGAGAATCCTGTATGCATGGGCGGGGCACGCACTGTAGGCTGAGGGACTGGCCGAAGAATGACCACCTCCAACTCATAAGACTCGCCACTAATGCCGCCAAAAAACCTAACAAAAGGGAATGAAGACGATGGATCGGCTAACGACATGCTCTTCTTCTTCTCATCGATGCATCGCTTGTTACTACTCATTATACCGACCGCCCCCCGATATAATAATCGCTACCTTCGCAGCACTTTCAAGCACTCTCATCTCACGAAGACCCGCCGTTCGTAGACGGCGTCGTCGAACTGCTGCTCTTGGGGATCCCGACGGGGTCCTGCCACGGCAGGATCGGGCCTTGGACCGTCGACGAGGGGGTGCTGGTGGAAGATGTGGTATCGGTTTCGTTCTCGCTGGGCATTGTGTTTGTTTGTGTGGCTGTGAGTTTGTGATGTAGATTTGGGTTGAGGCTGAGCTGAGAAGGGGTGCTTTTATACGGCAGAGTTGCGCTGCGATGGAGTGATCCCTTTCATCTTACCAGCTTTCCCACAGAAGGCCTTCCATCCTTCATCAACAACCCCAGCCAGATGTACCATCTTATGTAGTCAGGAGCTATTTTGATCGTCGAAGACTTCAACTCCATTTGAGGGGGGGGGGGGTGTATGAGTCGACTTACAGCTGGAGTCTTTCTTTCAACTCGCCGTCAAGAAGACGTGTGTGGTGAAGCCGTCTCATAGAGATGATCATCTCCTACCCTTTCTACCAAGCCGGCCGACATCACCAAGAAGGCTTGCTCACTCGTGTCCTTTCAAAACCTTCTAGCTAGAAAGCATCTCATCTCATGATCAGCACGCTCTCCTGTGTCGAAAAGCCAGACTGTGTGTTACAGTGCATCTGCATTATTGCACAATCTAGGAGTTCAAGATGTGCCACATTCATGTGCATTGCACAAGATCATCATACCTCAGTGTATGAGGGCGTCAGTAGCAGACTACCGGCATACACGATCAAACACCGCGATGCTCCCAGAGGTGCGGGGGTGACTTGACTCTGTTCATGCGTTCCTTATCCTTTTCCCATGTTGAAGATCAGAGCACAAGAAGACTCTACGTACATGAAGTCTAGATCAGATGACGACGCCCTCGGCGAAGCCTTGACCAGCAAGGTCTCCGCCAACAGCTCCACCTCGACGATCTATTCTCGTAACCCGCGTCTGTCGCCCTTGGGTAAGAAGACACTTCCACCGTCTGTTTCGAGGCCCACTGGCTCAAGTGCCCGGCCAGTTGTACTTTGCCGTGAGTATTGTACATACGCTCTGCGATGCGTGAAGGAGCTGGGACTAGCGACCATCTCCTCCACACTTCATTCATTCACGTCAGCCAAGAAGAAATTGCATCTCTTGCGGGCTGATAGCTGTTGCTTGGTGGGGTGCATGATGAAGGATTATAAACCCCGCAAGGCCGCAGCATGAACGATGATAAGGACCACGTATGCATGACAAGGGCGGCTATGGTGAGACATGCATCAACTGCAACCTGTGCAGGGCGGGCGGCAAGCGGGCAACGACGCGCCAAAACGCGAGATGCAGGACGTGGCCCGACATGAGGTGCCCAAAAAGCAATTCTGGGATGCCAAGCCGGGCCAAGAACGGGAGGCTGCGCGCGGAATGTCTGCGTGGTCCGTCGAGTTGGGCATTTAAAGTGGGACGACAAGCCCAATATTTACTTCGGCACCGCCCCTTTGCCGAGAAAGAGAGGATTTTTGGTGGATGGTCGATAAGTAGCGTAAACCTCGTCATTGTTCAGTCATCTCTCCATCCAACACCCACGCTCTTTTATAATCCCCCCTTCTCCTTCTCCTCTCTTCTCTCCCCCTCCCCCCTCCCCACACAATGGCGTCCCAACAACACCTGTCAAGTGCTCCGGTCAGCACAGACCCCTTTCACACGCCTTCCCCCGCCTCGTCCCTCTCCGCCCTCGAACACGACGCGACCTCCCCTCCATCCTCCTCCTTCGTGCCCCCTCCCCTCCCCCCGCGCCCACCCGCTGCCTCGCGCAAGCCCGTCCCTGCTATCAGCGACGAAGATCTCGCACGCCAGCTCCAATCCACGCCCCGCTCATCCGCACCCCCTCCTCCCGCCTTACCACCACGCCCCCCTGCCCCCTCATCCTCCTTCGCCGCCGCCGCCCCATACTCCGCCCCCTCCCAGACTTACAACAATGAGAACATTGTCGACCACTCGCGGCTCCCGCCACCCCCACCCCCTGGCGCGATGCTCAACGAGAAACAAGTGTACGGACCGTACCCCGCGCGCAAGAAGGAGCGGTGGTGGTACCCCGCGACCACGCGTGGCAGGCGGTGGTGGTGGGCCAGCTTGCTGGCCCTCATCGTCGCTATCGTCATTGTCGTTGCTGTCCTCGCCAAGGTCCTGCCCAAGAAGCACACCCAGGTGTCTTCCGGCTCGAGCGATAACGGCGGGCACCCCCTGTCCGAGGCTGACGGCGGGCCCAACATCGGCCAGCCGGGCGATATCGTCATCCTCGGGAACCGCTCCGCGGACCACTTTGTCATGACCACCAACCGGTCCATCGTCGTCACCCGCCTCGACCCTATCGTGAACCCCAACTCTGTCGGGTCGCACGTCCACCGCGTGCACGGCTCGTCGTACTTTACGGCCAACCTCACCACCGCGACAGAGATGGAGAAGCTCGCGAACTGTACCACCACCGTGGTGCAGAAGGACCTCTCGGCGTACTGGGTCGCGGCGCTGTACTACCGGTACAAGAACGGGACGCTGGCGAACGTCAGGCTGGACAGGACGTCGTTGTACTACTTCCAGAAGGCCCCGACGGGCGTGCCCATCTACCCGTTCCCGGACAACTACAACCTCGTCGCGGGCGACCCCATGCGCAGGGCTGTCAACTACTCGGACCCGTCAGTTTTTTCGCTCCTCCCTGTCCAGGGCGCTCAGCTGACACCTCGCACAGGACATACACGTCAAAGTGGTTCCAGTGCTACCGCGGTGGCGGGAACGACCTCCGAAGCTACGGTTTCCCCAAGAGCGCTTGCTCGGGCGGTCTCGTCCAGGCTATCCAATTGTGAGCCCCCTTACCAGCTTACGCCATCTCCAATATGATTTACAAGCTGACGAGTGCACAGCCCGAGCTGCTGGGATGGCGTCTACGCCGAAGACGGGGACTACTCTACGCACGTGTCTTACCCGACAGACAACACCAATGGGTACCACTGTCCTGACGGTGAGCTCACGCTAGTGCGAATTGATGTCCAAGAGCTGACTCAACAACCTTCAGCGTTCCCTAAAAAGTTCATCACCCTCCAGTTCGAGACCGTCTTTGCCGTGTACGACTTCCCGTATAACGGGGACGACGAGATCACTTGGGTGCTTGCGAACGGTGATACCAGTGGGGTGAGTCTACTGTCGCGCGTCTTCCTTGGCTAGGTAAAGACAGTAGAGAGGTGGCTGACGAGATTACTGGGGAACACAGTACGGGATCCACGCGGACTTTATGAACGGGTGGAATGCGGATACGCTGCAGGGCGTGCTGGATGATTGTCGGTACATGAACTCGACAGCGGAGGTCGAAGGTGAGACTCTTCTCTTCTGGACGGACCTGCCCCGTTATGCCACGGCCAGAAAAACTAAAACTCACCCCTCCCCCCCCTCCCCCACCCAACCCGCAGCCGCCGACGAACCCGCCAACTGCCCGCACCTCAACTCCTCCATCAACCTCGACATCACCTACTCGTGCCGCCTCCAAACCCAGATCGTCGACGAGGACGTGGGGCAACTCAGCCCGATCGAGTACTTGCCGGGCTGTAACGGGATTTGGACGGGGAACACGAGCAAGCCTGCTTGTCCTGGGGATCATGTGGAGGGGGGTTATTTGGAGTTGACTTCGCCGGGGACTTGGTATCGGAATGAGCCGTATCTCTGATCGGGCGGTGTTCTTTCTCTTCTTTGCAGGTACATGAGGGTGGGGTAGGTGATAGGGGGATCGATAGCGATGATCCGAAGCTAGCAGATACGGAGATTTATAGACAAGCTTGTGTTATAGAGGTTTCCTCCTTCTTTCAGTTATTCTATCAGGCCACTGGATGGCAACTAAGTAACTTATATACTGTTGTGCTTCTATACATGCAACGATCTCTTTATGACCGCGAGTCGAATGTCCCATGAACACCGCCGCACACACGTCCGTCAGTGGCGATGAATGATCGTGTCATCATGAATGTGGCATGACAAGGCCGTCGTCCCTCATCCAACCCTCGTAAAAAAGATATATCAAGAACATGTATGGTAAGAGAAAGAGTGGAAAACCTGGCCACCGTTGGCCGGGCTAGACGAATTAGAACCAGCACACACAGTGCGTCGCCCCTGGGGTATCCCTATCATCCTATGCTCCTCCACACCACCGCCGCTCCCGCCGCTGTACTGCCACCGCTCGCTTGCACGCCCGCCAGGCTACACATCGACGTAGAGCAAGATGGGCTCGCCGACCTCATCGATCTCGGGTATCACACACTGCACAAAAACGTCAGCAACCCAGCTCAAAAGTTCATTTTTGCTTACACCGCAGCTGTAGATCTCGACGATGAGGAACGTACCTTCAGGTCAAAGGCTTTGGCCAGGACGATCTTGAAAATCTTTTGGACGTTGATGGAGTGTGATGTGGAGCAGAAGATCTACACCGGTCCTCTTCTCATCAGCACTGCACTTGCCTGCACGTCGACGTCCATCACGCTACAAGCAGCGCTTGGGGCACACGTGCACACACGAGTACGACCACATGAGCATATGGAGGAACTCACGAGAGGCGCGTGCATAGCCTTGGAGAACCGCTTTGCCTGCTTTGTGATCTCCTCCTGCTCTTCTCGGGGGAACGACGCGAACTGGTCGTACTTCGTCCCGATCAGTACCGGTATCGCCGTCTGTCACCACATCCCCTGTAGGTCAGCTTCACTTCCGATGCGAATGGCGCGGAGTATAGTAGTCGACGGAATGTGAGGGATAGAGGGAAGGAACACACCTTGTTGAACCCCCGCGCTTGGCGGTACCACTCCTTGACGCTGTTGAGCGTCGCTTTCCGTGTAAGGTCAAACATGAAGAGGATGGCGACGGCGTCGTTGGACACGAGAGGGAGCATCGACACGAATTCTCTTTGACCACCGAGATCCCAGATCTGGACGATTGACGGGTCATTGGTCAGCGGGGGTAGGACGGACAGGCAGGAAGGGCGCGGAGACATACCGAGAAGGTGATTTCTGTATTTCGTATGCTGATACTCTTCTCCATGAAGTTGACGCCTAATGTTTGGATATAGTCCTCACTATGACCCGGAGCTTCATCAGCAAGATGGCTCACACCCCCAGCAGCCGACCAGCTCACTCAAAGCTCCCTTCGACATATTTCACCATCAACGACGTCTTGCCGATCTGCGAGTCGCCGACCATGCCGACTTTGAGTACGATCCTGCGTATGTTATGTCAGCTTTATCTGCATGTTATCCTAGCCAGCATGGAGGCAGATAGACGAACGAGTTGCGGTCACCGCCCTCGCCGCCGGAGACGCGGCCGCTTCCCGAGCCAGAGGAGATGTAGCCTTGGTCGGTCATGGTGTGTGTGTTGTTGACGTCGGTGGTGGGTGATGGGGGGAGTGGTGGTAAGTGCGCTGGGAACAGGCGCTGGGATACTGGGTAGTGGCGTACGGGGAGAGAATAGGGTATGCGTGAGGAGAGGGGAAGGTCGAAGACGAAAGAGTGTTTTTGGCAGCTGTCAAAGTGCAGAGGGCTCCTGGCGGAGCACGGACCGAGCGGAGCAAGTGGGTAGTGAAGGTGGTGTGTGGAGTCTGGCGTCCTGGCCAGATGGTGGGGCGGGTGAGTGAGGGGTTGGAGTGTGTGTCGGGAGCGATGCCAAGGAAGGGCGGGGAGGTAGAGTGAGTGCAGAGTATAGATGCGATGGAGAGGTAACAGAAGGTGGTTGCTTTGGTGGTTGTTGCTCGCTCGAGGAGAGAGACGCGTCAAGAGGAGATATATAGGGGGACCAGTTAAGGAAGCACTCTCCTCTTGCAACGGCCGATACTTGGGAAGACCATCTATGCATTCAACTCATCTCTTGCCACCCCCGCACTCAGACACCGCCAGCATGTCGCTCCTCAGGCTCGCCCGCGCCGCACCTAGCAGCTCGAGGCAGCTTGCCGCTCGAAAAACTGCGTCAGCAGCTACAGTCTGCTCGCAATGCCGACATTTCCAAACCGCCCTTCGACCTACGCTCTCGACCCGACCTGCTCGGGTTGCGGCTCGCAGGATGTACGCATCGGCAGCAGCGGCCGTAGCCGACCAAAAGAACGTGCCGGTGGTGATGGTGCCGAAGGCTGTACCGGTGGAAGGGGCGTCAGCGATCACACCTGTGCTTCGGGGGATACAGGAGTTGCTGGAGAATGAGATTGGTGGGGACGATGTTTGGGCAAAGAGGGTGCAGAGGGCGGCTGAGGATCTGGGGGGGAAGCGTAGAGGGAGGATTGCTGGTGAGTTCAGGCTAGATTGATCGCTCTGGGAGCTGAGCTAAAGCCGGTTTGTAGTCATTGGGGATTCTCTCGCTGCCCCTCGAGATCTTGTCTCTGCGCTCTTGCAAGACCCTCTTGCCGACCACGAGGCGACTCGCCAGGCGCTGTTAAACCGCCACAAGGACGCTAACATTGAGGTGTTCCAAATCAGGTGCGTGGTACGTAGCAATCGAAGAGATCATCTGCTGAACCCGCGAGCAGCCAGGGGGAGCAGCTGCTTCGTGAGCCCGAGGCGCTCTCGTTATCCTCTTCGTGGCTGCAGGCCACCGGATACGACGTCGTAGAGATCTCTGGTAGGTTCCAACATTGCGACCGTCGTAACATCACACTGACCTACCGTATACAGCTCGGAGAGACGAACCAGAGTCCATCGTATCGACTCTCTTCGCTACCGATGCCCTCGTCGTAGTGCTTGACCCCATCCGTCTCACCTCCACCCCCGAAATCTCCCCTCTCTTCCCTTCTCTCCTCGCCCGGTCCTCTGTTCACTTTGTCATCAACGGCCCTCTACCTCCCAACTCATCCGAGGCGAGCGTCCGAAGCACGTTGCTCGAGCAGCTCCGGCGGGTCAAGCTCTCCTCGGAGGAGATCTCCCCCAACATCGACGCCTCCTCCCTGAACGTCACTTTCGTCCAAGCCTCCAAGGCCTTGTCGGCGCTCGACGCCCTCGCCGCGGGACTTGAGAACCAGGACGTCCTCTCACCCTCCAAAACTAAAGCCTTCGACACCTTCCAACACGACTTCCTCCAATCCCACATCGGCCCGTTGCAGGCTTCCCTCCTCGCGGCGCTCACCTCCAGCCCCCACCTCGGCCCTGTCCCGCAGCTGGCAACAGCGCGTGAGGTCGCGGAGCTCGCGCTCAGGCATATCGGGGATGTGATCACCCGCGACCGGGATACCGCGCGGGAAGCATCATACACCGTCTCAGAGCTGCGGCGCAAAGCCGAGAAGAGCGCGATCAAGGCGAAGCACTTGAGCGTGGCGAGCAGGGGGATAGATGGCGGGCTGGTAGAGGGAGGCGTGCAGTATGAGATGGATAGGATAAAGGGAGAGATTGAGAGGAGCTTTGATGGGAGGTTGAGCTGGCTGGGGCTGGTTGGGAGGTTGAGGGTGGATGATGTTGCGTTGGAGTTGGGGGGGTATGTGGGGGAGAGGTTTGGGGTGGAGCTTGAGAGGCAGGTGAGTGGCAGCTATCCCTACAGCCAGTAACGCCTGTGCAAGCTGACCGCTTTCTGCAGCTTGTATTCGAGACTGGCCAGCTCTCACACCTTCAACTATCCCTCTCCAAATCCGCTGACCGCACTATCCGTCAACTGTCCCACCCCCCTTCTCCTACCCACGCCACTTCCTCCCCCGCCACCACCTCCCCCCACCCCTTCACCTCCCCGCTCCTCACCAACCACCTCTCCACCCTCTCCCTCTCCATCCCCCCACTCACACCCACCTCCCTCCTCTCTCCCCTCTCCTCCCGCCGCACCCAGCTCCTCACTACCTCCATCCCACGTTTACAAACCTCCGCATCCCGTGCGCTGCTGACGACCTACTCGACGGCGTTGCTGGGCTGCTCGTTAAGCTGGGTGGCGTACGTACCGCCCGTGGAGATTCTGTCGGCGGGTACGGCGGGGGGGTTGGGTTTGTTGGGGGTGGTGGCGTCGCTGGCGTGGGGTCAGAGGCTTTGGGGGAAGGCGCAGAAGAAGTTCTGGAAGGACTGGGATCGCGTGACGGGGATGTTGAAGGGCGATCTTGAGGTGAGTCGCGCGGCTACCTGTTTGAAGAATCCCTGCTGACTCGATGGACTGCGTGACAGACACGCTTCGACACTGCGCTCCAGACGCAGATCCTGGCAAAGCCGCTAGCAGCCGCCGACGGCCTGGAGAAGCTCATCGAGAGGCGAGAGAAGAGGCTAGACACTTTACAAACCCGTGTGGACCAGCTGCAGAGCCGGTTATAGTAGAGTCTAAAAACATGCAAGCGATGCATCATGCAAAAGTCATGACAGAATCTAAATGCGACGTTGATACAGTAAGATCATATCCATCTACTACTCGTCCTCCTTCACCTTGCCGTACCCCTTCCCCTTGTCGTCAAGAGGCAGGTCTCCGAACCCAAAGCCCTTGCCGAACCCGCTCTTCTTCCCCTTCTTCGTCCCGCCCTCGCCGAACTGCTCCGCCCACTGCACATCACTCGTCAGTTTCACTCTACCATCCACCGTAGGGGGGTTCTGCTGAACTCACCTTTCTCAGCTCGGGCAAGCTCCCTTCCTCAGAGCTCGACGGCCTAATCTCCCCCAACGCCGTCTTAAAATGCTTGTAAGCCAGTACCCTCGGCTTCGGCTCCTCCTTCACTTCCTCCACATCCCCATACTCCTCCGCGTCGACGAGGTCCTCCGCAGAAGGCGGGGTCGCCCGCGACTTGTCCGCGCTGAGGAGCTCGGGGGCGTCTGAGGGTGAAGAGGGGGAGTCGGAGGTGAGTGGTTGGGTGGCGAGGTCTGATGAGGGGCGGGCGAGCTCGTCTTCCTCTGCGGCGGGTTCGGCGGGTGCCGAAGTAGAGGCGGAAGCGGACGCGGGGGATGAGGTAGAGGCAAGAGGAGCAGAAACGGCTTTCTGCTTGGTCACTTTTGCCTTCTTCCTGCCGCCTCCACCTTCGCCCTGCTCGACCACAAGCACATCTGCGGCCTTGCCCCCGCCACCGGGAGGTGTCGATGGTGCCGAATCTGCCGTTGATGTAGGCGTTGAAGGCGAGTCGGAGGAAGCGATTTGCTTGGTGAGCCAGGGGACGGAGACAGTCTCCTTGACGGCGGATATGGCGGCGCTGACACAGAGGTCTAGTAGGGCGATACCATGTCAGCTTGGTCGTTCATGAAAGTACGACTCAGCTGATAACTCACGCTTGAGGTCGGAACCAGAGAACCCGTCGGTCTCCTTTGCTATCCGGTCGAGGTCGACGTCCTCCCCGAGGGTCTCGTCTCTCAACAGGATTTGCAAAATAGCTATGCACTCGTGTCAGCTCTGGTGACGATTGACATCAAAAACTAGCTCACCTCTCCGACCCTCCAGCCCAGGCAGATCCACAAGCAACCTCCTCGGCAACCTCCTCAACACCGCATCGTCCAGATCAAACGGCCGGTTCGTCGCGCCGACGACCACCACCTTCTTATCCTTATTCGCGATCGCCGAGCTCAGCCCGTCCATCTCCTGCATGAACTCGGTCAGGATGAGGTTGTGCGACATGCTGCCTGCTGAGCCGCGCGAGATGCGCGCGCCGAAGAGGGCGTCGACTTCGTCGAGAAAGACGACGCAGGGGGAGAGGCGGCGTGCAAGGGAGAAGACGGATTTGACGCTGGGGGTATATCACGGTCAGCAGTTGTGAGTTCAAGCGAATCGGGAGCAAACAACGTACAGTTTCTCGCCCTCGCCCACATACATATCATTCACATCACTCGGCTGAATCGCCAACATCCTCGCCCCACTCTCCGCCGCCACCGCCCTGGCCAACAGCGTCTTACCCGTCCCCGGCGGCCCAAACAGCAGCGCCCCCGTCGTCGCGTGGTCTTTCAGCACACCCCCGCGGAACGCTTCGGGGAAGAGAAGCGGGAGGGACACCATCGACCGGATCCCGTCGACGGTCTTGTCGGGGAGATGGACGTCTTTGAAGGTGGTAGCGGCGAGTTTGGTGGGGTCGACGATGCACCCGAGAAGGCGTTTCTCGTGTTGGGAGAGGTCACGCGATTTTTTGAGGTTCTCGACGACGTGGTCGACGGTGGGTGCGGGGTCGCCACCCTTGGAGGGAGACGCGTGGGATTGCTTCGCCTCGCGCTTGGGAGTGGGGTGGTAGTGCCGCTTGGCCTGCTCGGCTACGCGCAGCCGCTCCTCCAGGATCTCCTTCTTGGCCGCGATGATATCCTTCCAGTGGATCTCCACCGGTGCATTCCCCTCAGCGGGCGCTTGCCCCGCACGAATACGCGCAAGTCCCAGAGCCGTGCTGGCAAGGTGCAAAGCGTCTGACCACCCTACAACGGCATTCCCCCACCCACGGCCGATACTGCTCGGCTCCGTCTTGCGCGTGAGCGGCAACCCCGTCGCCTCACTCAGCACGAGCGCCTGCAGTGGATCAACCAGGACCCCACCAAGCTGGTGCACTGCCCGAGTCAGCAGCGCGGCAGTGTAAACCCGACGATGGTGCGTGCGGGATTCGCGCTCGGCAGGGAGGTTGCGCTGTTGCGGGATGATGGGGTAGGCCTTCCAGATGAGCGGGGTGGCGTTGGGGTGGGATTCTGAGCGGGGTTGGGGTTGGGGGAGGCGGTGGCCGAGGAGACGTTGGAGGGGGTTGGTGGGTTTGGATTGGGTGTCTTCGGGTTTACCGTCGAACGAGGGTAGGCTTGACGCCAATCTGCTCTTTATCAGCTCATGTCACACCTCATCCAAGATGCACACTCACCCCTTGCTGAGCATCGCCTTCAACCTAGCCTGCTCCCCCTCCTTCCTACTCTTATGATCCCCCTCCTCGCTCCCCCACCACAGCTTCGCCCCTTCCCTCGGCTTGACCTCTTCCACATGGTGATGCACATTGAACCCCATGCTCCTAAACTTTTCTTCGATCGCCGAGATCGCCGCGTCTGCACGATCTTGCTCTTCCTGCGATTCCTCGCCTTCCCCTTCGTGCTCGTGCTCCCCGTCGGTATGGAGGTCCGACTCGTCTCTTTCGAGACCGAACGACACTGGCGCGGTATGCGGCAGCGCCAACGAGGGGGTACACTGCAACACGATAGTCGTCGGATACACCAACTTTGGCTCCCCCTCCACCTCCCCACCCTTCTTCGCCTTCTTCCTCGAATTCCCCTTCAACCCCCTCCTCCTCCTCTGCACCGCCTCCACAAACGAAGGCCACCACACAGGGAAAGTCTTGCTCATCGCCACAGGTGCTTCGAGCAAGATGATCCTCCGGGGGCCCTGTTGCCCCGCGGGGACGTCCGGGGTTTGAGCGTTGATGAGCTTGGAGAAAAATGATACCCATTCTTCGGTGGGTTGGGATGGGCCGAGGAACTCGTCCGGGGAGGAGCCGCCGAACAGGCTGCCTAGGGAGTTACCCAGCCCGCCGCCTAGGCTGCCGCCCATGAGCCCCGGGGGGGCGGGGCCAAGGACGGCTATGGGCATATGGCCCATCACAGCACCACCTTGGCTGTCGTCCTCTGAGGCGTCAGATGTGTCTTTGCGAGGAGGGGAAGGGTAAGGGCTGGTTGGGGCGGGCTGGTAGATTGGGTTAAGGCTGTGTGGGAGCGCTGGTGCTGCATCTGTGTTCATTGTCGTTAGCGCCGAGCGTTCACACAGGGTTGCCGGCGACTGACCAGCCCCAAGAGGGGACGCCTCCCCATCAAACGCCAACCCCAATACCAGATCCAACCTCACCACATCCGCCCCCATCTTCCCCGCCATCTTCCCCACCGCATCCCTCACATACCCCTCCCCACCTTCAAACGGGCTCGCCAGCGCCATGACCGTCTCGGGCATCGGCGGCTCCTCATCCTCATCCTCATTATGCTCCTCGATTTCTATGCCGGGGCCGACCCGTCGGACGGAGTGGGGTGGCCCACCGCCGGGGAAGGGGCGGATGACGTGGGAGAAGGGGGAAGGGGAGGGGTCGGCGGCGAGGTGTTGGTTGCGAGGGACAAAGGCGGTGTTGAGGTGGACGAATGCTGAATGCAAATCGTCTGGTAGCGTGGCGCCGGACGCAGTAGGCTTGATCACAGACGTGGTAAGCCCAGCAAGGGTAGAGTGGGGAGGAAGCGGCGCAACGGGCTCGTCAGCGTCTGTTGAGCTCTCTGTCGAGTCCTCAGACGCTGGCGGCCCTGAAGCTGGGGGTGCACTAGGAGAAGGGGTAGAAGGGGCGCTAGCCGCAGCAAACGTCCGACGAGCGGTGGTGCTGCGGGGGAAAGAGATGCTGGAGCTTGTCTGAAGGGCTCGGGCAGAGGTGGGGGATGTGGCGAGGATGCGGCGAGAGAGGATAGGAGGAAGGGCCCTTTGCCGGAGCGTGGAGGGGGACAAGCGGCGCATGTCGTGCAGGAGTGGGGCGTCTGGGAGTTTGAGACCGGGGGAATGGGGCGGGTATATGCGAGAGGTGTGGGTGAGCCTGGTTACCTTGGTATTCGCTGCCAAACTGAGAAGATGATATGGAAGACGATCGAGTGGGCAGAGAAGGAAGACGAGTAAGCACACACGGACTCGAACCGATCTCCGCTCACCGAGCCTCGTCTTCGGCACCATACAACTCGGCACCATGCATGTTCTTGGGTTCTATACTCTACGCATACCCAGGCATACCAAAGCATACCCAGCACACCGCCAACATGGTCTGGAGAACAACGCTCATCACCATGTCCACGTCCTTCTTCCTTGGTGCGCTTTCCCATCTCCCGCCCACCCCGCGGCCCGCTGACACGCCCGCCCACCCCAGGGACGACCTTCTGCCACTGGATAGCCGACCACAATGTCCTCTGGAAGAACCCCGTCACCGCCGACGCCATCACCGACTCTATAAAATACTACTCCCTCCTAGCAGGCGCGCCCGTCGGTATGGGCTGGGCGTATACGTTTGTCGGCCTAGTCCTGCTGCTGAGCGTCGGCGGCCGGTCTGTCAAGGGGTACTCCCGGCCTGGCGGGGAAGTGCTGTTTGACGGTGGCAGTATCGGTGTGTCTGCCTCGTGTTTCTGTATGTTTGGGGGCAGTAGCTGACACTAATCCGGGGCAGTCTTGATCGCCGCGCTGATGTGGACGCAGTACCAAGAGATCTACTCGAGCGGTGAGTGAGCGAGCTCCTCGGCGATCGTCCGTCCCCGAGCATACCAGTACGCCCGACGCTGATGTCATCTGGCCCATACCTCACTGAACACCAGGCATCGCCATGATCCCCTCGCCTCTTCCCGCCAAGCTGTTGGACCACCCTCTCTACCCGACGCTCAACACCGTCGTCCGCGACCTCGCCACCAACAACATCATGACGTCTGTCATGCTTACCGGGCTTGTCCTTCTCCAGGTGCGTCTCCCTCGATTTCCAAGCGTATCTCTTGAAGATTGACTGACCAGCTTGTGGATGATAGGCCGGGAGGTACTACGCTAAGCGACCCTCGTCCGCCCCTCCCGCCGTCGTCGGCGGCGACTCGACCTCCTCTACGCCCAGCGCGTCGTCCCCCGTCACACGCCCTGTGGCCGTTTCCAAGCGGTCTGGCACGCCCTTCCGGGAGCTCACGGAGGAGGAGTCGTTCGAGCTTAATGCGAGTAGCGGGGATGAGCGGTAGAATGAGGGTAATAGGTGAAAGAAGTATCAGGGGTGCTTCGCGTAGGCGGGGTAGTTGGCGGTCAAGAGACGAGAGGGGGAGGAGGCGAGATGAGGAGCAGAAGAGTTGTTCAACACAAGACGATCTATACGTCTATCTATCTGATGCATAATGCCCTGGACCGACTACCCCTCTTCCCCCGCCCTACTCCCAGCTCCACCCGCCAAACTAGAGCGCAAGCACACCCTTAGTACTGGGCACATCGTCCCCACCCGTCTTGCTGATCGCCATACGGATAGCCAGCGCGAGCGCCTTGAACGCCGACTCTGCGATGTGGTGGTTGTTCTCCCCGCGAATGGAGTCAACGTGGAGGGTGACGCCGGCGGCGAAGGCGAAAGATTGGAGGAGGTGCGAGATCATCTCGGTGGAGACTGCGTGTGGGGGTCAGCTAGTCCTTACATGGAAGGTGGGGGAGAGGTAGATGACTTACGATCTCCGACTTTTTCTCGGGTGAAGGGGAGGTGGCAGACAAAGTACGGCCGGGAAGAGATATCGATCACTGCACGCGAGAGCGACTACCCACCCCAACTCATCAGCTCCTGACCGAGCTCTCCCCGACACACCCCCATCACTCCTCCCAAACGCTCCTCCCCCTCCCCTCACCCCTAGCCCCCGCCCACCCAGCTACACCAGCCAGACTCACCTCGTCAAGGGGGGCATAAGCAAACCCATACCTCTTGATCCCCTTCCTCTCTCCCAGAGCCATCTTGAACGCCTCCCCGAGAGCGAGCGCACAGTCCTCGGCGGTGTGGTGGTCGTCAATGTGGAGGTCACCCTTGCACTCCATGGTGAGGGACATGCCGCCGTGCTTGGCGAGGGCGGTGAACATCTGCCGGCCGCAGGGCGTTAGCATGTGAATAGAGGGAGAAAACAGAGATACACTGACGTGGTCGAGGAAACCAAGGCCGGTGCTGACATTGATGACCTGCTCGGTGACACCAGGGATGTGGTCGAGGTCGATGGTGCACGAGATGGAGGTCTCGCTGGTCTTGCGCTCGACGGTTGCTGTGCGTTGCTCGGACATGGAGGGTGGTGGCTGTGGGGATTGAAGTAGTGGGGGAGAGAGGGGGGAGGGGAGGCTATGAGCAGCTGATATATATGGACGAATGAAGGACTGGGGAGATGTCAGAGGTGATCGATTGATCGATAGTGCCCGACTCACCGGATTCTGAAAAAGATAACTCGCCACGTGGTGTCGCGTGAAAGCCACGTGATTAGCACGCGCACGCTAGAGCCACGCGATCTCCACGCGACTCTCACGCGTCACCCGGGTGGCCACTCAGCTCGTTGTTTTCGCTGCACGTCCTCTTTCATCCTCAACTCTCGTCTCCTCTCTTCCCCCTCATATCTCTCCCTCCCCCTTCTTGACCCCCCCCACACACCCCAATGGCATACCCACAACCAAACACCCACTATGCCCCATACATATTCCCCGTTCCACCCACAAGCGACACCCTCATCCCATCCTCCCCTTCCGTCCATCTTGTCCCGGGGGCGCAGGGCGTAGCGCCCTCCTCACACCTCAACCCGGGGGACCAGTTCGGGTCGATCAAACGGCGGAAAATATCACCTGACGCGTTTACGGCGACGGGTAACCCGTCTGGCTCCTCACCCGCGCACGCGGCGTTCCCGGGTCACCTGGCGTATGCGGTACCGGTACAAGCGCCACCGCCCGTAACTCTTCCTCCTACCCAGGTGCTGCTCTTCCATAACGCGCTCACCGCGCACCGTTTGGCAGCCCAGCACTTGCAGCAATCATTCATCCCTAACCATATCTCACTCACCCGCCCTCCCGAATTCCCCGATATCCCTCTCATCCGGCTATACACCCCTTCCTCCAGCCCGAGCTCCAGCTCAAAACGATACACGCACGACCCCTCTGCCCCCTCCAAGGCACTCGGGCTCCTCCTCCTCGCGCTTGACAGCCTCAAAGCCGGGTGGGAAATGTCCACCCTCAGTGACCGGGAGCGCGCGGCGTTCGGGTGGGAGTTTGGGGTGGTTGGGATGAAGGTGTGGGAAGGGTGGAAGGGGTGGAAGGGGAAAGGGAAGGAGGTGGATGTGGAGGGGCAGGCTGGGAATTGGGTGAAGAGTGCCCCCGGGTCGGATGCGGGGGCGGGAGTGGATATGGGGAGGTTGATGGCGGATGTGCAGGATGTGGTGGCGCAGTCGGTGAGCTCCCAGATCTTGTGCTGACAATACATATGCCATTCGCGTCAGCCAAAATCTGATTACATTTCGATATCAGGTCTTCGTCGCACAAAAGCAGTCAAGCTTGACACCGATGCGCCTCCAGCTCGAGCTCCTCAACGCACGGATCGCGTTCGCGCAGGGCAGGTTCAACCTCGGGAAGCGGCTGGTTCAGCAATCTCTCTCGTCGAACAAGTGCGTTGGTGTTTCAATGTCTATCAGATACACTGCTGAATCTTAGACGTAATGTGTAGGGGAAATCCTTCGCACCGTTATGGACAGTATCTGCTCTACCTGGAGTTCATCGAGACGACAGGCTCCGCCGAATCGCTCAACGTCGCCGACGAGCTTCTTGTAAGCCCTTCTCGCCCACTTTTCCCCCGCACAGCCACTAATCCCCCTTTTAGAATGAAGCGACAAAGAACAACCACCACGCCATCATCCAGCTCGCCTCCCTCATCAAAGCCCGGTTCACCTTCGTCCACCGCCGATGGGAACTCGTCCCCACCGCCCTCTCCTCCTTCGCTTCCGCCATCTCCTTCTCCGAGACCTCTGACCCTTCCGCCTCACCTCCACCCCTCGCTGTAGGCAAAGAGGGCGTATGGATGGCGTCGCTCACGATACATTATCTGCTGCTGAGGACACTTTGGGAAGGGAGGGTGGGGAATGATGTGGTGGCGAAGGGAATGATGAAGAGGGTGTATGGGTTGATGGATGAGACCGCGGAGAAGGGGGTGTTTGATCAGCTCCGGCGGGATGGGGGTGTCTTCTCGGTGCGTATAGTCTCCGAGGTCAATCAACCATGGCATTACGCAAATGAGCTAAGAGAGTGGCTGACGTGAGACCACACAGGTGGACGTACCCAACGGCCAGCCCCTCCAGATTCAGATGACTCCACCTAACATCCTGTATATGCTTACGTACCTCACGACGGTGGTCAGCCGGCGAGACTACTCGGGCTCGGACGCGAGCTGCAAGAACATCATCCACCCGAAGGTGCTGAGGGAGACGGAGAATGTGGCGCGGGGTGAGGATATGTGGGATACGGGATGTGAGTGGTTGTGTGTCGAACGTGTGTCGGGTACTGATGAATAAATAGTCTCGACATCGCATGGGTTATCCCATGCGCTCGCACTTCAACGCCAGGTCATGTCCATCCTCGGCGAAGTCATGCTCGAACAAGCCACCGCCCTCATCTACCGCTCCTCCTTCACCGCCGGCCACTCCCTCCTCCTCACCACCATCTCCCACCTCCTCGCCCACGGGCTCTTCCACCCCATCTCCCCGCACCTCCTCCTCATCTTCGCGCAGCACGCGCACATGCACAGCGCCGCCGACCTCGCGGGGCGATACTACCGCGCCTGCATGGGGCTGATCAACGCCGGCAGCGAGATGAGCTTGATCGCAGAGGTGGGGCTGTTGGGTGTGCAGGGGCGGTTGAGGGGCTTGTCCGGGTTGGGGGCTGGGGGTGGGATAGGGCCGGGTGGGTGGGCGAGCGCGGCGGTGAGGGCGCAAGCGCAGGATCAGGTGAATAGGCTGGCGGAGAAGTGTGTGGCGAGTACGAGTGCGATGTTTGTTGCCGCTGGAAACTTTCTGGCGAGTCTCACAGATGAGAACCGCGTTAGCTCAAAGTGGGTACCCTCGTATCTCGCACCGTTGAACTCGTTGACACCTGCTAACGAGAACCGCCCGCGCCACTGCAGGAAGAAACTGTCAACAGCATACGAGATCTCGCAAAAAGCCAACAACAACATCCTGCGCTTGCTCATCTTTGCGTTCACCACCAGCACGCACCACTATGGCGGGCGGGAGCGCATGTTTCGCCAGCTCGAAACGGGTAGGGATATTGCCCGGATGCTCGGTGGGAAGGATAGGGAGGACGGGGTGGGGCAGATCATTTTGGGGATGTGGTTCGCTATGCGGTTGAAGGGTGAGCTGTGTGTAATCCTTTCTTGTAAGAGGACAAAGCTGACACGCGGAGGCGAGCAGACTTCAACAGGCAGGAAGGGTATGCGGAAGGGACGCAAGCTGCGAGAGTCAGCGTCAAGGCGCATCTAGTGCGGTTGAATGAGATGAGGAGAGATGCGGCGAAGCTTGTGATCGCGGCGAGGACACCGGTGGGGAGTAAGGTGTCGCCGAGGGCTTGAGCCGGATAGGGGTTTCTTGAAGTAGGGGAGTGGTGTAGATAGAGTACGGGACGGGCGGATCTACTGGTATAATCTTGAGCGACACCTATATTTGGCATGCAAAGTCGTTTGCATCGTGATCTAACGTCGTCCCCTCTCCCGACCCCCCAGCCCCCGTCTCTTCCATGCAATGATACCCCTACACATCTCTCTCCCCCACCATCGTCATAACCCCAGACTCAGCAGCTATGAGCACCTGCAGACAACCTCCCCGCCATGCCCCGCTCTCCAAGCCTCCCACCCCTCCATGTACCCCTTCACCCCGACCTCCTTCTTCCCCGTGTTCACCACAAAGATCTCTCCCATCCCCGCCCCCGTCACATTCTTCGCCCTCTTCCCCATCAAGATCCTCCCCAGCTCATCCCTCGACACCGACACCCGTAAGCTCGCCTTGCTCACAATGTCCACCCGCCTCAGGACCGGCAGGCCGTTCCGGTGCTTGAGCCCGAGCCAGAGTTTGCGCGCGGGTGGGGGGAGGGTAGGGAAGAGGTTGGGGGAAGGGCCGGCGGGGGAACCGGTGGTGATGTTGGAGATGAGGCCTGTGCGGAGGAGGATGGTGGAGATGGCGAGGGAGGCGTTGGTGTAGGGGACGGAGGTGCGGGCTTGGAAGGCGCGCGAGGCGTTTTGGAGGTGAACGCAGAAGTTGGCGGGGACGGAGGCGAGGGCGCGGGATGTGGACGCCATGGTGTGAGTGAGTGTGTGGCCTGGGGTGTGTGTGAGGGCGTGAATGAGGTGGGTGTGCCCTTTATGTGGGTTCTTTGGTTGATTTCTTGGTGAAAGTGCGAGATTGCAAGAGGACATGGCTCGAAAAGACGGTTGTATGGCGACGCGGAGATCTTCCCATCTCCGTCCGCCACGCTCCCAATCCCCGCCAAAACGCCGCTCACCAGCCAGCGCATACCTGAAATTTCGGCCTCTCTTCCTCATACTCTTCTCCACGAACCACCATGCCCTTCCCTACAGCCGTGGCAGGCCCCTCCCGCCTTCCCTTCCAGCCCATCGCACGAGCTGCCCCGGCGCTCATCTCTCGCGCTGGCCCCGCGCCCAGCCGCTCTTACTCGACCCCCTCGGAGGCGCCGTCGGACGCCCCTGGAGAGTCTGGCAGGGACTTCAAGTTTGACCCGTCGCCCTCTGGAGGCGAGGGTAAAGGTCGGACTCGCTGGACGCCCGAGTCGACGTTCCACTTTTGGAAGCACAAGGAGGGGCCCAAGTGGAGGTTTGCCCGTAAGGGCGAGAAGGCAAAGTGGCTTGGTGGGGATGTCGTGAGTTTTCTTCTGCCCCTCTACATGCGCCGACGCGCCATGCTGATTGGTCGCTTGTCTCCAGCCGTACCCAACAAATCCCTCGTTCGCGCCCCCTCCGCCTCTCTCCGACTACACCATGTCCCAGGTGTACGCCGAGATTGTGCGTGGCGTGCCTGTCAACCAGCTCGCCAACAAGTACAACATCAGCAAGGCGCGGATCGAGGCGGTGAGGAAGTTGAAGGAGGTTGAGGATGAGTACGAGCGACGGGTGAGTCTTGTCTCTGTCCTTGCCATTCATTGCCGTTTTGGCACTTTTATCGGGCTTTGGCCTGTCTCGGATGATACAAAATATGACATAACCTTCGTTCTTAAGACAAACCCATGGTTATCCTATATTTCTTCACTTTCTGACACCTCTTCTTCCATGATTCGTTTATGCCAGGAGAGAACGGCGCTGACTCTTTGTTTGTTCTTTCCCCTCTCTCTGCGACGCTTCAACGAATAGGTGAGCGCCATTTCCTTTCCCCATCTCTGTCCACCCCATTTCTCTAGAGGATTACCCAATTGATTAGTCTTTAAGACACAACCAATGGTTACAACATTTATAAATCACTGATACCACCTCGCTCGCTCGAAATCATCAACTCGTGAACACGCGCTGACAATCACACAGTCTATTCCCCTCCAACGAGCTTTCCTCGATGGCATGGAGCCCCTCCTCGGCGTCATGACCCCTCTCAACCCCGTCACCCGAAAGTTTGACCCCGTCCGTGCCCGTGAACTCGACCGGATGGAGAAGCACCCCTCAGTCGCCATCGAGCAGGTCGAGGAGCAGCGATGGGAGTCTGGTATCGGCGAGGAGGGCGCGTTTGGCACTCGATCTGAGGCCAAGCAGGGTGGGATCGAGAAGACCACCTGGGAGTGGCGTGACGAGGAGGCGGTGGTGGAGGACCGCGCGCGTCTTGCTGCGACGGAGGCTGCCATCAAGAGCCGGCCTGACCACAAGAACCTCGCGGCAGAGGTCATCAACCAGGAGGTCTCTGCGGCGTCGTTCTTCACCACGCCCGCTTCGGAGCAGTTCGCCGAGAAGCAGGCGAGGGACGAGGCCATCAGGCTGGCCGGGGAGAACAAGGGCACGGTGGTGAACGGGGTGAGGGTGATCGACACGTCGATAACCAAGGGGAAGGAACACCTTAGGGTTATCAAGACGTTTAAGTCGGACGCGGTCGTGGCGAAGAAGAGGGAGAAGAGGCACAGGAAGAAGGAGGGGTCGAAGAAGAAGTATGCTGCGGAGCTGGCCAAGCTGCGTGGTGCAGAGTAACGAAATGCATGATGAATGAAGAAGTATCCTTTTGCATTCCTAACAGTCAGCCACGTACATAGCAGAGTCAGAAGAGTCCACACACCTGCCGAAACCGTGAACAACAATCGCGCAAACCCTATGACCAGGCACCTCGTCTCCGCAATCCGGCCGCCAACTCGCAGCTCAACTCTAGCCACGAAAGCTGTTCTCCTTTCTTGGCTTTTTCGCTACTCCTGTCCTATACCTAGTAGTACCTCGGGCCTCCTATAATGCTCTAGCGGTGATACCTACATCCGTAAATAACCATGGCCTCATCCTCATACCAACCCCTCCCTACCTCCGCCAACGCGGATGACCCCCCAGCCACCTACCCCCCAACTCCCCCCTCCGGCCCCCTCTCCTCCCTCCGCTCCTCCATCCCTTTCCTCGGCGGCTCCTCCAACCCCCATACCCCCCTACCCGGGCCACCATACCCCCTCCACCCACCCAAAGCCCGCCTTACACCAACGCTCGTCTTGAAATACATCCTCGCAGCCGCTGGCGGGCTAGTCATCTTCCACTATGTCGTCGTCGGCGCTTTCCCCGAGTCGTCCTACACCACCACCTTCCGAGAAAAGCTCGGCACGTCAGAAAGCGACAGACAGTTCCAAGCTGCCGCAGCGGCAGCCGAAGACGTTCTATCGCGGCTTGACCCCGCGGCGCTCCAGCCGGGGACATTTTTCCGGGACTCGTTCCCCATCCGGTCGATGCTCGCTTTCTGGGAGCTAGCCGAGAAGGAAGTCGAGGCGCGGGGGCTGAATACGTGCCATGGCCAGCTGGGGAGAGAGCTGGTTGAGGCGTATCATTCGTCTGAGGTGGCGTATTGCGAGCCGCCGGGTAGTGGGGAGGGGCGGTTCGAGCCGGCGTATATCAGGAATGACTCGCATACGCCCCACTGGACGCCGGAGACGGGGGAACCAGTCCCACCAACGACTATCACGTGTTTACCGGTGCAAGACTCGAGCTTCAGCAAGTGGTGGCCGTACCCGGCGGCGCCGTGCTTGTCGACAAACTTGCGGGCGGAGAAGGGGGAGCAGAGAAAGTTTAGGGCGGCGGGGTGTGAGGTGACGGATAAGGGGTTCAGGTTGAAGAAGGATATGGGGAGAGAGCGGTTCTTGGGAGGGGAGATTGATTTGACGAGTATGGAGGATGAGGGGGCGGAGTGTAAGGAGAGGATTGAGAGGACGCTGGTGGTGATTGGGAGGCAGGATCAGTGGAACCCGTGGGTGCCATAAGGTCCCAGTATGCGTAGACATGTACTGACACCCATCTTCACTCAGCTTCCATGTCGCAGAGGACCTCATCACCACTTTGGTCACAATCTTCATCGCCGCCAGAACAGCACCCGCTCTCATCAACACCCGTGTTCAGCTGGTCTTTTCCGAAGGATTCGGGATGGACCAGAACCACTTCACGCCGCTGTGGGATAGGATTGGAGCGTGGGCGCCGAGACGGCTGAGCTTGGATCCATGGGGGGAGGGTGTATGCTGTGAGTTCGATCCTTGCTGGTGATCTTCGGTGCGGCTCTCGTGAAGGTATTGACAGGACACACCCGCTGCAGTGACAAACACGATTCATAGTGTTGGCGCAGGTGCTTCTTTACTCTCTGCCATGGGTGTCGGCTCCAGGTGCGCTCAGCTACCCAACTTCATGAACAGACGTATCTGACACCGACCCAGCTACACATGCGCATCCACCATCACATGGGCCGCATCCCACTACTACCGCCATCTATTCGGCATATCCCCACCCTCCCTCCTCCTCCCCGAAACCCTCCTTGAATCACACCACGCCTCCCGCCCCCGCCGGCCCATCAACGTCCTCTGGCTCTCCCGCGCCAAGCTCGACCAGTACGCCCAATCGCATAACGACTGGTCCTCCTGGCGCGACGTCCGGCATATCAACAATGAGCCTGAGCTTATCGCTAAATTTCGGTCTGGCCTTGCGGGGCTTTGCGCGGAGGGGTCGACGGTGTTGGGGGAGCAAGGGTGCGCGTATGAGGACGCGCAGGATGTGCCGGAGAGTTGGGCGTTGACGGCGCCGGGTACTATCGAGTCGGATGAGGCGCCGTTACCGGTGCGGTTTGCCGTGATTGACCCGACGGTGCATGCGCTGGAGACGCAGATCCACTTTGTGGGGCATACCACCATCCTGGTATCGTCTCACGGCGGCGCGCTCGGCCTGTCGCTCTTCCTTCCCCCCGGCGATGGGACGCTCATCGAGCTCCAGGTGGAGAGCGTGGCAGGCAACTTCCACTTCCAGCATATGGCGTATGAGATGGGCCATAACTATGAGGTGTTGAATATCAATAGGGATGTGGATGTGGAGCAGGTGTGGGAGCTGGTGGAGAGGAGGGTGAAGGTTGTAGCGCAGTCGGGTTGATATGTTGATCAGATGTCATGTTGCATGGTTGATGTTGATCTCGATTCGTTCCTCCTCATATGGCTAGCGATTGTATTGCTCGTGACCACGTAGATGCTGATAACTGTCACTGTGGCATATGTACATACATGGGTGCAAGCTCAATCGAATGGAATTGGCTTGATGCTAGATTTGCCTGTAGAGCCTGGGATACCTCCCAGAGGATCCCTGCCCTCTGCCTGAGCCGCCGCAAACGCCGAAGGAACTACAGAGTCTCGGCGTCAGCTAAGGCGATCATCTGATGGGCAGCATAACTGGCTCACCTGGAATACCACAGCAGTCCATCGACCACCCCTTCTCCGACTTGTCATGTATATGCCCATGCTCATCCGGCACCAGCTCCCCCTCTTCCTCCAAATCACGCTTCAGCTGCGGATCCTCCTCCGGGCTAGGGAATCGCAGTATACTCCCAAACAGCGCATGCTGCATGACTGGCAACTTTCCCAGCACCTCTGCAGCAAACATCTTGCGCATGCCCGAGTTGACTTTCTCCCATGTCTTGACGACGGAGATGTCGTCCAGCATGGGGGAGTGCCACCGGAGAGAGGCGGTTTTGATGGAGTTGATGAAGGAGATGCAGGAGAGGTACATGTAGTCTTTGGAGAATTCTTCGAGGATTTCGGGGTCGTGGATGGCTTTGGGGCGAAGGTACTTGTGGTCTGGGCGGTGGTGATAGTAAGCAACGGGCAACAGTCGGTGGCAGGGTCGCCACTCACCTCTGAGCTGGCCACTGCCCCACAGGAAAGGCAGGAAGTGGTAGTCATCAAGTCCCCAGACACCATGCGACCCTGCTGGCTCAAGCCAGTATGTCGATTGGAGGTAACGCATGACTTGGATGTATCGCCAGAAGACACCCAAGACGAGGAAGGGATAGTCATCACGAGTGAAGACTCCGAGCTTTTTCAGGCATAATCTACACATTGTGTCTGTTAGCTGATTCGCATATCAATGCTATGACTGTTTAAAGCCAGCCCAACGCAACTCACAACCACGACACAAAGTTCAACTCCATCCCACTCCCATAGTCCACCCTCTCCTTGTTCCCCCAAGAGTGCTTAAAGTACACCTCCACCTCTGGGATAGCTTCCTCAGGCAGGCCAGGGATACTCCTGTGTAAATCTGTGGAGACCTCGCCGACCTTGTCGTAGAACGTCTTGAAAGCCGGGTTGCCAAAGCGGGAGAGCTTGTTGTCGACTGGGGGAATGTCGTGGGCGATTTTGAGGACGGTGTCGAGGATGCTGAGAATGGGCCGTGTGCGCTGTTGCTGGGTCAACAAGCCGCTATTGCGTACACTTTATCAAGACACTCACCTCGGATCCCTCCCCGGCATCTCTCAGCTTCCTCCCCACAATGCTCTCGTTGAGATCATCGATGAAGCGGAGAATGTCGTCATGAGTGGCGGATCGCTGGAAAGCGGCGAGGTGGGCTTTGGAGAGGATGTGTTTGGTGGGTATTATGTAGGAGGTGGATGCAGTGTCTTGCGAGGGAGCGTCGGACATGGTGATAGACGTCTGGTGAGAGATGGCAGAACGAGATGAAGAGGTCGTGACAAAGACCAGAAGAAGAAGAGACCTGCAAGGTGACGAAGTTAAAGAACGCAAGGCGCGCACAAGTCAAGAACCGGTGCGGCCTTCTTCGTTCACTGCCATCGAGTTGATCCTTTCTTCTCATGCGTATCTCGCCCCCCTTCCTGCTGTATCATATCTTACTTTTACTCACCTACTTCACCACCGCCACCATGTCCGCCTCCAGCTACACCGACTCCATCATGCTCTTCGTACGTCCCTCTATCGCCCCGACAAGCTGCTCTCGGTTGCCTGCGCCCGGGCACAGCTGCTGACCTGCGGTTCCATGTATCAGGGCGATTCCCTCACCCAGGCTTGGTCTGCTGGGTCTTTTGCTCAACGCATGTCCGAGTTCTACTTGAGGCGATGTGACATTGTCAACAGGGGATTTGGTGGTGAGTCGGAATTGCCCTCCTCCAGGACCGTCCACTCGCTCATTGACGTCCGCTGACCTCTTTTTTCGTGCAGGCTACACTTCCGAGTGGTCAGTGATACAGAGGGGCTGTTTCCTATGGAGCTAACGCATACTGTAGGGCTGTTCCAGTCTTTGAGCAGGTCTTTGCCACGAAAGAGGCGCGAGACCAAGGGAAGGCTCAGCACGTCAAGCTCATCACCATTTGGCTCGGTATGTCAACCTGCATCACTTAGCTGCAGTCTACCCACCAGTTGAACTTTAGCTGATCGGATGTGCAGGCGCAAACGACGCCTGCCTCTCCCCCTCCCCGCAACACGTCCCCCTCGAGGCGTACAAACAAAACCTCAACCACATCATCGACCTCCTCCGCACCCCTACCTCCCCCTGGTACGCCCCCGAAACCAAGATCGTCCTCATCAACCCCCCGCCCATCATCGAGTCGGCGTGGCTCAACTCCCGCGTGGAGAAGTGGAAGCAGTTTGGGAGCGTGGGTCCCGAGCCGGACCAGAATCGCGATGCGGGGGTGACGAGGCAGTATGCCGAGGGGTGTAAGGAGGTGGCGAAGGCGAAGGGGCTGCCGGTGGTGGATCTTTGGACGGCGGTGGTGGAGGCAGCGGGGGGTGAAGGGGATGATCAGCTTGCCCCGTACTTCTAGTGAGTGCTTCTATCGCGGTTCCCAAGTGTTTCGCTGACAGAAGTCCACCCTATAGTGATGGCCTCCATCTCACCTCCGAGGGCTACGCCGTGCTGTTCAAGAGCATCTCGGCGTTGATCCTGCAAGAGTTCCCCGAGCTCAACCCGGAGACTATGAGCATGCGGATGCCTCAGTAAGTCCGAAATGGTGGTTTGTATCCCATTGGTCTGCCATGCTGATCAAGCGGCTTCATAGCTGGGCGGAGGTAGACGTGGATGCCCCCCGCAAGGCGTTTGACAAGGTGCAGAAGGGCCGGCTCGCGGGGGAGCTCTAAGCGGCTGCATGAGCGTAAATAGACCATAGAAGAAAGCACACTCCATATGAAGGTGCATGCATGCCAGAACTGCGCCGAAGATGTCTGCCGAATGAACCAACGTTCCACGCACCCCACGCGTCCTTGCTTGTCTCCTTGGCGGCTGAAACGCGTCTGTTGCTGAAAACGAAAACACGTCGTCGAGCACTCATCTCTTGTCACTTCGTCTACATCGTTCTCTACATATACTCCGGACTGGCACTGCTGTCATTGGAATCAGCGCAGTGCATCTATAGGGCACATCTACAATCACAGGCCAAGGCATCCCCCTTCGTAAGTGGCTAGAATGGCAAATATAATACAGCTGGACAAGCCGCATCACTGAGCACTTCAAGCTGACTTCATACGACAGCACCATGCAGTCCAACGGGCACCCCACCCCTCCATTCAGCCCTTACACCCCATCTCAATACCCCCCACAGCCTCTCCCACCTCAGCCCCACGGCGTTGCGCCATACCACCCCAGCTACACCCCCTCGGAGCTCGGCCAGATCAACGGCTCGTATAGCTCCGGCCCATCAACGCCGTCCGTGTCGTCGTCGTACCGCTCCCCTCCGGTGCAGGGGTACCCTTATCCCGCACCGTCTATGGGGTATGCGTCTTCGACGCAGGGGTCGACTTCTTCGTACCACTCTCATCACTCGCATCATTCCCATCACTCTCACCATGGCTACCCATCACATCAGCCCAACCCCTCCCACACCCTCGCACCAGCGCAAACACCAAGGGTTCTCCCCTCCGTCGAAGCCGTCCCCCAGCCAACACCGAAAGTCGCATATGACGCGCCGGTGTTCCAGACATTTCAGGAGAGGAAGAGGGCAAGGGATGCGGCTTTGAGAGCTAAAGCTGGGGGGGACTCGCCCGTACCAGGAGGAGGAGGAGGGTCACCAGCTGCGGGGACGCCGCCGCCAGCGCCTTTCGCTCCCCGTTATGCTGCCCCGCCAGCTCCTTCCCCAGTGCAAACGCAAGGGCCAGTGCCGGCGCAGATGGTTTCGCCCTCACCCTCTACTCTGGCGATGATGGGTCAGCCGACAAGGGGCGGGGCGCCACCCGCACCTCCAGCGAGGTCGAGGAGCCCGTCTATGCAGGGTGGGAGCGTACCGCCTTCGCCTTCTGTAACACAGGGTGGACAGGGGAGGCCTCTTCCACCTCCCCGGATCCGGACGCCCCTCCCGCCGGGAACGGCGCAGTCTACGCCGACGACCTCTGGGCCGTCGTCGCCTGCGCCCTCGTTGCAGGGTTTCGCGCCGCAGCAACCGCCGGCGGGGGCGGCGTCGCCGGTGGAAGCGGTGCTAGACAGGTCCGACACGATCTCATCAATCAAGTCGCTAGATCGGACGATTTTCAGCTCGTCCTCAGGTCGACCTCTGCCGAAGCCGCCAGGAGGGGTGAACCCCTCGAAGAGTTTGGATAGGGGTACGATGGCGAGTACTGCGGGAGTGGGGGTGGGGTTGGAAGGGGCCAGAAAAGCGGCGGGGAGAAGGCAGCCGTCGACGGTGAAGGAGGATGGGGAGGAGTTGGCGGGTGAGATGGGCGGGCTGAGCCTGAACGGGAACTCAACACCCTCTCGTTCCTCGGTATTACCATCATCGCCCCGCACGCCAACGCACTCCGCTCCACCAGCACTACCCGTGATCAATCTCCCAGGCGACCCACCAGCAGACCCTCACGCCCCCGCCCGGTTCACCCCTCTCCCAGCTATCAACGTCGCCGACTCGGACACCTCGTCCATCGCGTCGTCTGACAACGAGCCTGACGGGGAAGCAGACACCAGCGGGGCTAGTCAGGTCACCCCGCGGGCAAAGAAGACCTCGGCAACGCCGTCTTCACCTGGGATACAGTTCTCTGGCGCGCCGGTGATTGCGGTGACCTCGTCTGATACGGCGGATGAGATGCCCCAAGGCGGGGAGATCAGCTTTGCTGTACCGTCGTTCTCTTTCGACGCTGCGGATTCAGCGCCCACGCTTCCGGCTATCGCTGTACCCCCCAGTATCACTCTCCCCTCGACTTCATCGCCGTCCGCGCCAGCTGCTGGCCCGCAGCAGACACGCGTCCAGCCCAACGGCCACGCCATCATCTGCGCAGGGTGTAATCACCCCATCATCGGGCGGATCGTGAACGCCATGGACCAGAGATGGCATCCGCAGTGCTTCATGTGTGCAGAGTGTGGGGAATTGTTGGAGCATGTGAGCAGTTATGAGTGGGAGGGGAAGGCTTATTGTCATTTGGATTACCATGATGTGAGTCTTGGTCTTCAGCACTCTCACGATGCTGTATAGACCAAGTGGGCACAGGCTGATGGGTGGGATGCTTGTAGAAATTCGCACACCGGTGCCACCATTGCAAGACGCCTATCGTGGAACCACGGTTCGTGACGCTGGATGACCCGGTACTGGGGCAACGGTACTACCACGAGCTTCACTTCTTCTGCTCGGAGTGCGGTGACCCGTTTCTCGACCCGTCCAAGTCTTCTGCCCCGGGCACCGAAAAGTCGCGTGGCACCGCGGAGGGTGAAGAGGAAGGAGACGAAGGCGAGACCTCTGCGTTCGTGATCCACAAGGGCCACCCGTACTGCGAGCGGTGTCACCTGCGGCTGCATAAGCCGCGGTGCAAGGCGTGCAGCCAGCCGATCCCGGATGTGGCGATCAACGCGATGGGTGCGAAGTGGCATAAGGAGTGTTTTGTGTGCTCTGTGAGTCATCCTATGGGGCGTCTACTGGGATGAGAGCTGACAGGTGGCCGCTTGTAGAGCTGCTCGCAGGAGTTTGCAAACAATCTCTTTTTCCCGCAGAATGGCAAGGCGTTTTGTACGATGTGCTACGAGGGGATCATTGCGGCTGGGGTGGTATAGATGGGGTGTGCATGGGGGGTCATCTGTATGCATGGGTTGTTTGTATACTTCCAGTAGTTGCGTTGTGCGATGGCTCATGATGGGTCATGTCGTCGGTGCGAGAATTCGCGGGATCAAATGCTCTGATGGTCGCTCAGCTGTTGTCAATCGAGAGCCGAGTTGTTGTTGTTGGATGAATGTTCTCGGAGGATGTGTGGCGGGGACAGCAGCAGGGGCAGGGGGGACACTGGGGGCACAGCGCGGTAGGAGCAGGGGACGAGCAGGGGGCATGCAGCAGCTACCATGGACGACAAGCAGTGAGTATCCCCCACGCTCTCCTTTCCCCCGCTCCTTTCAGCCCGCACTCGTTCCACCCGCCAGCAGCACAGCGACCATCCAGCCTACTCGATCACTTGGTCCATGGACACAGCGACGAAAAGAACAATCCACATCCCTGCTTTCGATACAACTTCTTCATCCAAAAAAGACTAGAAACAGTGCAAGTCACTCGGGCGCGCACATCGCGAGCATCCACCCCGCCCCATCCGCCCCTCACCCCTCGCCCTTCGCCCCGCCCCGCCCGCGCACAAAGGGTGCACAGCAGCCCCGAAAGGCAACATCCAGAGCCCAGACCTGCCCCAGAGCTCGCCTTGTTCGTCCATCTTCATCACCACGTCCTCTCTCCCACTGACAATCGGTTTCTAAGTGCTGCCTGGGCTCTCTCGTCGCGCCCATTGACCCATCACCCCTAGCAAAAAGCAGCATCACGCAAGATGGCTCCTCCTCCTCTGGCTTTTTCAAGCCCCGAACAACTCACAGAATCACCTTCACCCACCACCACCGCCTTCCATTCCCAGCCCCAGCCCCAGCCCTCTCCCCTTCCCCAAGTCCCCGACCCCCGGGGCCCATCTTCCTCCGCCTTCTCGGCGCGGGCACGCACGCCATCACCCTACTCCGCCGCCGCGGGGCATCACAGCCAGCACTCGCGCTCACACTCCGAGACGGCGCACCTCCGGCATACCCCGGGGGGGCTGCACCCGCTCACCGAGATGAACGGGCACGCGCATGTGCCGTACCAGATTCACCGGGCATCGCCTCTCGGCGCCGGCGCAGTAGCGGGGCACGTCGCCGAGGTGGCCGGGGACCCACCGCACCACTCCACGCACCCCGTCCACTCCACCCACCCCCACCCCCACACCCCACACCAGCACACAGCAGGCGGCTTCCACGCCTCCGCCCTCTCTTACGGCCGGTACCAATCCCTCTCCGCCGCCATCGGCCACCCATCCCACACCCCTGCCCCCGCGTCGAGCGACCACGCAGGCGCCCCCCGCCGCGTGGGGTCGACGCCTCTCTCCGCGTCCACCAGGGGAGGCCACGCGGCTCACGCGGCGCACCGCGCGCGCGCGTCGTCGGGAGGGCATGATCGGCATTACATGAGGTGTTCGCCGGATTGTCAGGCGGCAGAGGCGCCCTATGGGCTGCTGACGGCGATTATTGGGAAGGCGAGTGCGGGGAACTTGAGAGGGGTGGTGCCCCGGCGTGTGGGGCCTGGGGAGGTGGCGGTCGAGCGGGGTAGGACGGGGGCGAAGGGCGCAGGGACGGGAGAGGAGGTGCAGGTCGATGGGGAAGACAAGAAACCAGGCGAGGACGATCGTTCCTCCCTCGGTCTCGGTGTCCCCGACGGTCCTCGACCCAACATCCAAAGCCGCCGAAGCAGTAAACGGTCCTCATCCCTCATCCCCTCCACCCCTCCACCCGACCCCTCCGCGTCCGCCCACTCGCCCGCGGGCGCCCTCCCCCCGCTACGCACACTTACGTTCGACCGCCGTATGCTGCAGTCTACACCGCCGCTACCGCCTGTGGACCATATTCGTGATCCGCCTATCGCGGGTGATTTCTTTGCTAACTTTATCCCGCCGCATACGCTCACGAGTGGCCAAGCGGGTCCCAGCGCAGGTGGATCTGGCTTCGGCATGGGCTGGAGCATGGGCTACGGCTCAAGTACCAACCCTGCCCCCGGACCCGCCGCCACGAGCAGCGCCATACTTGACCCCAGCACGGAAAGCGAGAGCGAGAAAGAATGGAACTTCTCCGACCTCCAGCGAAGTTCCAGCGCACCGAGCGTACCGCACTTGGCAATGACGGCGGATCACAGAGGAAGCGATGCGAGTGCCACGAGCGCGATGAGTGCGGATGAGCCGGCGGTTTCGGGGTTGATGAGGTATGCTCCCGGCGGAGCGGCGGAGGTAGGGGAGGCGGGACTGTCGAGGTCGACGCCGCATGCGCGAGGGCATGCTCATGCTCACGCGATGCCTGCGAGACCGGCAGTGGGCGAGCCACCCACTGGGTCGTCCCCACAAGCTGAAGCAGGTGCGGGTCTGAGCCGGCACGCCACTGTCAAGCCCCGTCGGACTGATCCTACCTCTGGCGTAGGCCTGGGTGTAAGCACCGGCGCAGGCTTCAGTGCCAGCGCGTGCAGCTCGGCCGGGCCCACATTCGGCTTCTCGTTTGACAGTATCCTCTCCAACCCTAACGACTTTACAAACTACCTCGACCCTGATATGTCTGCGACCCTTCGCAGGAGAATGCAAGAAGGCAGCCGCGGCGTGAGTGTGGGGGTTGGTATCGGCGCGGGGGGTGGAGAGGTCGGTGTCGGCGGGGCGGGGACGAGCGCGGGGCGCGGGGTGGTTAAGCGGGGTGGGACGGCCGGGGCAGGAGGAAGGGGGAAGGAGGTGCTGAGCGAGGCGGAGTGGAGCTTCGATGTGCCGCTGTTGAGGGCTATGGGAGAGGCGGTGAGAGGGAGGATAGGGCTGGTGCAGCCGGCGGAGCATTATCATCTTGTCGAGTGAGTCGCCCATCGGTTCTGCTACATGGGACGGTACGGGTTCGCGTAGCTGACATGGACATGGGCAGGTACGGATGTCATAGAGAAACTCCCAACGCTCTCATCTCAGAGACGATCAAGTCCCTCACCATCCGTGGGCCCTCCCCACCACGCATCGTCTCGGTGACCCACCAGTCCTCTCCAGACTTTGACACCCGTCTCCTCCAGACCAACCTCCACTCCTCTTCCACATCGTACCGCAAAACCCGCATCCCCTCCCCCTCGCCGCTCATCCTCACATCGTTCTCCTTCGCTGGTTTCGCCGATGAGGCCCTCCCCGAGGGCACAGTCGACGCCGGGTTCTGCAAGAACCTTAGCAGGCTTCAAGGTGTGGACGTAAGCACGCCGAGGCCACTTTATGCGTTCACGAGCAGGAAGGAGGAAAGAGAGGGCGCGGCGGAGAGGGATTTGGAGGGGTGGTTGAAGGCGAGGGGGAAAGAGGTGAAGAAGGGTGGGGTGGTGGTTTGTGCGTTTGCGGTAAGGACGAGGGAGCCAGTGGAGGGGCAGGGCGCTGGGACGGATGCTGGAGGTGGCGGGGGCGTGGCAGGTGGGGGAGCTGGGGCGGGTGGGGAAGGTGCGGGCAACCCCCCGAAGGCATCGCCATACCACACCAGTGCGTCACTCCCTACATCCCCGCAGAACCTCGCCTTCCCGGGCACAGTCCCGCAACCTCAAGCCCAAACCCCCATGAACGAGCACCACCCCATGCCCGCCAACACGACCTACCACCCCGCCCCATCCGCACATCACCCTCCCCCCCACGCCCATCCTCACCCGCACTTACGCACCACCCACACCGCCCACGGGCGCGGCCACCTCGGCTCGTTCCACCACCATCACCCCAGCACGCGAAAGTACCGCCTGGATATCTGGCAGGCGATGTCGCAGGCGCTGAGCCCCGCGATTCAGAGGCTGGTGAGCTTGGGGGAGGTCAGAACGGTGGTGGCGCCGATGTTGGTGGATGTGCCGTATTGGCCGAGGACGGTGACGGAGGTGAAGAAGGTGTTGGGGAAAGCGGGGGAGTGGGAGGTTTTGATGGATGGGCCGGTTGCGCCCGGTGACGAGGGCGAGGGAGGTGAGGGGGGTGAGGGTGGCAAGGACGCAGGGAAGAGCCTGTCGGAGTCGACATCGTCGTCGCTGGGCGGGCCGACACAAGCAGAGTTTGAACTCGCGAGTCCGCTCTCGCCTGTGGCATTACACGACCCCGCCAACCCCTTCGACTTTACCGCCACCGTCGCCTCCCCCATCTCCGCGCTCACCTCCGCGCCCCCATCCGCTACGACATCCGCCACCACCACCGCAAACCCATCCCTGTCCCACACCGTGTCCCCCGCGCCGGTGCTCTCACCGGAAGAGATGGCGTACTCGGAGGATGAACGACGGGAGTGGGCGGAAGCTGGTGTGAGGATAAGGAGATTGTGCCATCCTGCTTGGAAGGATTTCAAGGCGGGGAGGATTGATAGGGAGGGGTATGCTCGGCGGATCGCCACGTACTGTCATTCTGGTGAGTAATTGTTCGTGGTTCGTCTCGAAACTGAAAATGTGCTGACGGGGACGTTATGTGTGCAACACAGTGTACGAGGGGCATCTGAAGAAGGTGTTGCGCGAGAAGGGCAAGATGGATGTGAGCCAGTGTGAGACGACCGTCCAGGAAATGGTAAGCCGTTACAGCTAGATGATTATTCCAGGAACACGGCGCTGACATCTAGGACATGATCGCAGTTCAAGATCCTGGTGGAGAAGTGTGAATTGGGGACTTTTGATGCGCTCGAGATGGACATCGGGATCGTGGTGCTACAGAGGCGGTGATCAAGGACTCCGGCATATTCATTGGGAACGTCAATTGAAGTCGACATACTTCCTTTGCATCCATACTTGCATATAGTCAGTGTTCTTGTACATTTTTTTTCAACCATAGAATTAGCATCACACATCCTTTGCATGCCACCCAATTTCATCAGAGCACCGCTTGCAGGTCTCAGTCGGCGTTCGCTCGCAGAGTGCACTCGCAGATATCACCAGTGTGGGATGGTTGTAATTTGTTTGCATCATACAAACACAACAGAGAAAAAGAAGGATTGATCGGGGGATACGGTGGTTGCTGGAGATTCTCCGCACAAAGTTGCCTGTATCTCTACTGCCGCTTACGATCCCACGGACGGACCAGACGGAACTGCCATAACATTATGAGCGATCAGGCTTGTCAAGGGTAGCGAACAGGAGTCATTTGCACGCACCGGTCTACCATGTTCGACTGGTATTAGGAACCCCATATCAGCAGCTGTCTCTCCAGACTTCTTCTGTGGTTTAAGTGTCATATCCTTGACATCCTTATGATTTGCCTTCCTAACCGTCTTCTTCTTCTTTTGTGTTCTCATTGACAAATTCTCCATCTTGCTCCGCATCTCATCCTCGGCACGTCTGGCACGAATGGGTGCCCACATGTTGAGATCGCTGCTGCGACAGAATGCGGAGAGCACAACATCAAGAGGGTGTTGCCAAGGCGTCCAGCCCTCCATAGCCTCTGGTGGATGGATAGGAGGGGGGTCCCAGAAGAGTGGGCCCTCTGGGATCGTGCCCGTGCGAGCGCGGATTAGAGGGAGTGTGATATCGTCATGTGGCGAAGTTGGAGAGATGCGGTGCCATATGGCGGTGTCTTCTGGGACTGCCGTGCGTACCTAAATCGCCCAGCGAGTCGATCATGGTCAGCTACGAGCTTCCTGGACTAGGTCGGCATCTTGACGGACTGTGGAACCGGCGAATTGGAGACTCACATCCTCACAGATGCACCGCAAGAGTGACTCCGATTGCACGACCCACGTTTCTTTGGACGGCGGTCTGTCCTCGTAGCGATCCAGATGGCGACGAGCAGCGTCACTGACATGGCCAGAAAGCCGGATTGTCAGCTGTTGAATATTTCATCACGAATACATCACCAAGCCAGAGGACGGTTCTCACATTGGGACGAACTTAACGACAAACACGAGTCCCAGATCACGAGTCGTCAAAGCTTCGAGGGACGCGTAGTCCTTGGCTGCCTGTATTGACCCAATTCAGAGACATCCGGAGGTCACCCAGTTGCAGCGATCGCAGACTTACAACGCCGTTTTCCCTGCGTCGCTCCATGTCCTCCATGTATCTGACATACGGCCCGTGGAATCTGGCCATTGTTGATGATGATGATTGCAGGTCAGAGACGAGTGTTGGCGTATGAGAGTGTCCTCTATGGGTATATGCTGATGTTGAATGATATCTGCGGCTTGGAAGTAATGGCAGAGAGTCAAGAGACAAAGCAAAGCATCACCTACAACGCAAAAACAAACAATGTGTCGAGCCATCTTCTTCGTCTTCTTCCCGCCACACACGCGTCGTCGTCTTACGTAAACTGTGCCAAGTGTGTGGCGGGTGGCGGCGGGTGGTGGATCACCGCACCCCCTACTACTGGTTGTCCTTCTTTCCGATCTCGCCCGTATTGAAGGTTGTTGTCCGGCCAGTACATGAGACTAGAGACAGTTAATGCCGTATATCCGTAGCACTACCAGTCACCTCCCCACGCCTCGTCCCCCGCACCCTGATGATGATCCCAAGCCAAGCCTCATCTGCCTGCTCCACGGCCACTCCGGCTCATTCGCCCTACTCCTTTAAAAAACACGATTCACCGTTTATTTACTGTTTCTTCCCCCCCGCATCTACAGCATCGGACACCAGAAGGTCAGCGTCAAGAAACGATTGAGGCTTCACTCCCCCCGTTAAACGCACCGAAGTCACCAGCATCTCCACCCTCGCTTCCCTTTCCATCAGCCGCTTCTCCTGCTCCTCAAACATTCGCTTCAGCATCGCCCTCTCCGCCAGCCTTCCAGCCTTCGCGGAGCTGTTCCTGGTACGATCCTCCTCTGAAGGAAGTGGTGCGGGAGAAGGCTTTGTCATTTGGGAGACAGCTGCGGGGTCGAGAGAGGAGAGGATCTGGAGCACGTTGTGAAGCTGGGCGGTATCGATGCCCTCCAGAGGGTTGCGAGCGGGCTGAGTCGATTGGATGGGGGGTGTAAGTTGTAGCGAAGAGGATGCCTGAGACTGTTCCGGCTTGCCGATGGACACTGACAGCGCAAAGCCCTTGGAGACCTTCCTCCCTGGACTCTGCAGCACCTCCATCTCTCCCATCTCTCTCGGCATCGAGCTGTCCAGCCTCATCCCCACCCTCCCACTCATCCCACCCTCCAGCCTCTTCAGCGCCCCAGTCGACGTTGTGTCCACTGCCTCGCCCGCCTCCTCCACAGCGCGCAATGGCCCACCGCCCATCCCACCCATGTCCATGACAGAGCTCGCCCGACGATGGAGCTTGCTCGTCGACCTCTTGGCAGAGAAGGACACAGAGTGGCGAAGCGGGTGCTGCTGCTGCGGTTTGGGCTTTGGGAGCGGGGTAGATGCGGGGAAGGAGTTGGAGGGGCCGAGGGGGGCGTTGAGATCGTGATCCGCCTGGGAGTGGATGTCAGCATTGCTTATAAAGTGAACGCAAGGTTGAGATGAGAGTCACGTACACGCCAGTTGGGACCAGCACAGGTATTGAGGAGGTTCTCCAGATCCTGCTCACATGCTCAGTCAGCTCCTGGCCTCCATCAGTCTCAGCACTGCACGCCATTGTGACCTTACCTTAATGTACGCCTTTTGTCGTTCACTCTCTGCATGCTTCGTCTCATTATCCCTTTACATCGAATGTTATCAATATGGAATCTCAGCAAGATACGACGAGCTAATGAGACTCACCTCTGCGTCTCCGCTAGCAAGTCCTCAAGTGTCGCTACCTCACGCGACAGGGCATCCAGCTGTGGGCTGGTGTTTTGCGCTATGTGCAGCTCCAGGTCCGCTATGCGATTACGCAGCTATGCAAGTGTCAAGTCAGGCTGTGGTCATCGGTATGATCCTAGGACGAAGAGCTTACAGATGCCGCCGTCTTTGTGTGTCCCTCGATGATCCGCTTCAGCCCAGTCACCTGCTCGGCGTCACTTGTCAGCGCAGCACTCTCATGACTGCACCAATACAGGGGTGACTCACAATCTCCCCCTCGTCCGCACCTGCTGCCGCACCCCCGAATTCTCCCATCCCCACCCCACCCATCCCACCGGGAGTCCCAAACATCACGCTCCCCCGCTTCATCGGCGTAGCTGATAGCCTGTTTCCCCCTCCCCTGTTGCTCACGCTCGCGCTGGCGGAGTTGCCATTCACCGAACTCATTCGACGGAGGGACTTGGTGGATGCAGTGCTGAGGCTCATGCTGTTGTTGAGAGAGAGTGAGGCGGTGGTTCCGGATGATCCAGAGGTAGGGGGACGAGGAAGTGAGGAGAGATGTTGTGGGGTGGCCATGATGTCGGTCCGTCGCGCGCTTCGAATGATTAAGCTTGCTTTAGGCAACGATCCAATGGGCGATCAAAGGCGTTGTGGGTGAAAAGCAGATACAATGTGTATGTCGTCACTGCTGTGTTTGTGTACAACGTTGAGAAGCTGCCAGACAAGCAACGACTGCCCGTATCGGCGGCGTAGAATGTCGTTCAACGTTTGATGCGGAGTTCAGGAACCGGTCAAGTGGAGGCCACGCATACCTCGCTCGCCAATCACCATGGATCGTGGCCTCCGAGACCGAGGAGAATAATGGGATTGTCCATCGTGTACATATTGATATGGTAATGAATGCTAGCCTATCCGTGAGGTAGATGACCAAAAAGTGCTACAATAATGACAGCCTCCTCCATGATTAAAACGTCGGTCTTGAATGGTCGGAAGAAGAATTGTCCGTGTATGAATGTTCCGTGTACTCCTCCCAGCTCCGTCCGCCGCTGTCTCTTTCTCCCTCGCCATAACATGTCGCCTCATTCCCCTGCATCATCCCTTATGAGACTACTCCATCTTTCCATCTTCTTCGCCACCAAGGTCAATCTGCTGTCCTCTGAGCGTGTGAGGCTGCTTGCGAGAAGGTGAAGACAGAAAGGCGAGGGGCGGTAGCCTCGGCGGCATGGCGTTGGACGTGGATGGGCCAGCGGTAGAGTAGGACAGAGGCATATGCCCGGGGGGGCGTGTGACCCGCGTAGGCGTGATAGTCGCGTCGCTGCCGTCAAACGACAGGGAAGAGTCGAGCGACGACTCGCTCGCTGTCGTAGCGATGCCGGCTTGGCGTTCTGCGGGGTGGGACACAGCATCGGGGATTCCGACGGTGGCTGGAGAGCGTCTGTGTGTCCGAATGGATGATCGACCTGGGGAGGGAGTGGCTGGAGGAGTCGCGTTGGGGAAGCTGTGACTGGTGGTCGATGTGGAGTAGCGGGTGTTGTCTGTGCGATCACCTGGTTGGGGGGAACGGCCTATGAAAACGGGGCATGGTAAGTCTCACTGCACCCTAAGATTGGCGTTCACTCACTTTGAGCCCTCACCGGGGTAGACGTCCTGAACTGCACCTCCCCATTCTCATCCTCCTCAAAATCCTCCTGCACAATACTCAGTCCCCTCCGCATCCTCATCGCATAATGCTCGTCGAAGCTCGGCCGCGTCCGCAGACCTGTCGCCCTCCCTCCCGTAGAAAGAGCTTGGCTCTCTGCCGTTTCCCTCTCCATATTCCATCTATCCTGCCTCATCTCTTCTCGCATTCTCGCTCGCACATCCTGCAGCCCTCCGACGATCCCACCCGCTCCAGATTCCGCTCGAGAGCTTGTCTCTGGCGCCTCTCCATCCTCGTCATGACTTATATCGTCAAATTCGTCGGCATAGCAGAAGGCAAAGCACCCAGCGAAGATCGATGGTCTTGCTGACGCTGCGGTGCGGGCGTCGTTGTCGCCCACGACGGCCGTGGGCGATGTCCGGCGCATGCTGGCGGCAGGAGGGTATTGGTTGGAATGCGATTGGGAAGTTGCGGGGGGAAGACGGATGGGTAGTGGTTCGCGAACATCTGTGGTGGGTCGACGGCTGTCGACGGGTATGTTAGGCGTGCTGTTGGTTGAGCCTTGGCTGTCGGAGGGGGGAAGGGGTGGAAGACGTTTGAGGTCTGGGAGTCTCGTAGTCGTTGCCATCTCTGGCGGTGTCGATGATCTGGGTATATGGATTGCGATAGGGCAATTCGGTGGGGGTGGGTATATATCTACTAGAGACGATGTTGAGTTGTGATGCAAGACGGTTGATTGAAGAGAATGCGAGCGGTGCGCGTGAATAGCTCGTCGCGTCTGCGTTTGTTGACGTGAATGACGTGGACTTAATTCCCGCCCAAAAGTCGCTCCTTTGGTCCTCTTCGGAGCCGGCCTGTATGCGGCAGGGCGACTCATGAAGTCTGCTTTGGACAAGCTATAGGCTGCTATGCATGCCACGACAACGGTCGTGCCCACTACCACTCAGATCTAGACCTTCATACGGCGCTATCTCCCAACTTCAAGAGACATAAAGACATGGGCAACGACCAGTCACGCACCTCATCTGGCGGTGGCGCAGACCCAGTCGCTGACGGGCCTCTAGACTATTATGAGCTGCTGCAAGTGGACGAAGAGGCTACGGGGGAAGAGATCAAGGTGAGCAATCAATTGATCCAGCTGCGTAATCTATGCAGGCATTGTGGCCGTTCTGACCCTTGGCAATCGCAGAAATCATACCGGAAACTTGCTGTGAGTGTTCACCACATGGACGTCTAGCCAGATATATCTGGTTGGCTAATGGAATACCTAAGCTGATGACGGACTGCTGTGACTCTCTTAGCTTATAAATCATCCGGACAAAAACCCGCATAGAATAGAAGAGGCAACAAAGCTCTTTGCAGACCTCCAACAGGCGTACGAAGTGAGTCGTGATGGGCGCCCACGATGATCAAAGCTGACCGCCGTCGCTGTAGATCCTGAGTGACCCCAATGTGAGTTGATACAGGACACCTTTACGGTCTACAAATCTAACTCATACACCGTAGGAACGAGCATTCTATGACACCCACCGTAACGCGCCAGTGGCCGCTACAGACGACGACATCTTTGACCATGTGCGCGCCGGCGACTCGGCAACCAACGATCCAAAGTCAAAGCTCAACAAGCGGAGACAAGGTGATCCTGGAGTGGGTCTGGAACAGCTCATGCCGTTCTTCAACCCGAAGCTTGCTAGAAGATTCGACGACACCAATGAAGTGAGTCGCAGCTCTGCTGGTCACTGAGCCATGGAATGGAAATAGTCTGACAGCTGGGGATAGGGCTTCTTCTCGGTATACCGAACACTCTTCGCTCTCCTCGCTTCCGACGAGGCTCTCCACACCGCCCCTGGCTCCCCACCCCTCCACTACCCCTCCTTCGGTGATTCATCTACCCCCTACGCCCCGCCACCGGGGCTCACCCGCGCGCAGAAAGACGCCCAGATCTGGGCACGCGACTTTTACGCTGTGTGGAGCGACTTCGTTACGGAGAAGAAGTTTGAGTGGGTGGAGAAGTGGGATTCGGAGAGAGGGGAGGAGAGGATGATTCGAAGGGCTATGGAGAAGGAGAATGAGAAGGCGAGGAAGGATTTGCGGAAAGAGTATAATGAGACGATTAGGGTGCGTGACTATTCCAACCCTTTCTGTAGGCAGCAGCTTAAGCAAGGACTGACTTGGCACACATCCCTCAGCAACTCGCCCTGTTCATCCAGCACCGAGACCCCAGATACAAAGCCTACCAGACGAAACTCGCCCAAGAGCGTGCCTCCGCCAAAGCCTCCCGCGCTGCTTCCGGCACTTCTACGCCCAACTCCCAGCCCACCGTCGACACGGAGGCGGCCAAGCGGAAACACGAAGAACGCTTGCGCGCTGCTGCGCAGTACGAGGAGCAAGCTTGGCAGAAAGTCTCGAGCCGCCACTCGGATGATGAGGATGAGGGAGAAGGCGAGGAAGAGGATGAGGAAGAGGAGGAGCTTGGGGATGGGACGGGCGTAAGGCTGGACGATGGGCAAGGAGGGGAGATCTTCGAGTGTGTGGCGTGCAGCAAGACATTTGCCAGCGAGGCGAGCTGGACGAACCACGAGCGGAGCAAGAAGCATAAGCAGGCGGTGTACCGGCTAAAGAAGGAGATGCGGGCAGAGGCGAAAGCTATGGGGATGTCCGATGTCTTTTCGGACGATGAGGGCAGGGAGGAGAAGGATGAGACAGAAGATGTGGGGATGACGGAGGAGGAGCAGAGAGCTGAGCTGGAAGCTCTGGAAGCGGATATGGTGGACCTTGCTTTGGAGGAAAGCGAGGACGTCAGCTACGGGACGAAAAAGTAAGCAGAGATCAGAGGATTCGTGTCTTTGCTGCCTCGTTGCCAGCTGACACATAATCACAGGTCAAAAAAGAAGTCCAAGAAATCACGACAAGCTCCAACTCATCAACCCACCACCCCTCCCGTCCCTCCTTCTCCCATACGTGCCACAACTCCACCACCCAACCCTCCACCAGCAGACAGCGACGGCGAGGACACCGTCGTTGACTCTGAGAAGCCATCCGAGCTGTCCAAGCGGGACAAACGCCGCGCAAAAGAAGCCCGGAAAAAGGCTGAAGAAGATGAGCGCAAGGCGGCGATGAAGGAAGCGCGGAAAGCCGCCAAGAAGGGGATCCCGCCGCCTGAGGCTTCAAATGCTCCTGTGCCCGTGAATGGGAAGAAGGGCAAGGTGGACGATGGGTTCGAGCAGCCCAAGCAGAAGGGCAAGGGGGCTGCCAAGGGTGGGAAGGCGAAGGGCGGGAAGGCGCCGCAAGTGGACGAGTTCAGTGAGGAGAAGGTCAATCGGGTGTTGGAGGGGGTGAAAGAGAAACGGGAGAAGATGGTGGAGAAGTGGGGAGATGACTGGAAAGGTATGTCTCGGTGGTGTTTCGTCGTGACTTGAATTATACAAATAGAGTACTCACGCTCACGCGCCCAATGTAGATCTGGTCATCAAACTTAGCGGGTTGTTACATAATACAGAGGCACCAGCAGATGTCTCCCTGCTGTGTCTCGGTCTCGGCAAGCCGTTCTCAGATCGTACAGCACAGATTCAGCTGGCTTTGATGCTGGAGCTGGCTGCAGAGCTCAAGGTGGGTAGTTGATTAGATGCACCTGCTTAGAAACCAGACTAACGCGGTAGCAGGTCGATCCTTCCCATGTCGAGGTGTTTGACCCAGTGTTCGATGAGGGCGACAGGAAGGTTATTTCCTCGTATAACGCAACACTGCTGGAAGACAATCTGGCGAGTCTCTTATCATTACAGGAACATAACCCGTGCTGACGGTCATCGTACAGCTTGGCAAACACACCCTTGACCCAGAACGAGACTACCTCCTTTACCTCCCCCACGCCCCCAAGCAGCTCTACGAATCCATCCTCGCCACCAACTTCTCCCCAGCACTATGCGGCCCCACACGGGGACGGGTGCTGCTCGGGAACGACTTGGCAGAGTACGTCCCAGGGTTCGTCCGGGTCTCCGAGGACAAGGATAAAGAGGGTGCGGGTGCGGAGGGTGGTGATGGCGAAGGAGAGTTTGTCAAGCCCAAGAAGAAGCGGAAGGGCAAGGGGGAGCCGGTCAGGCAGTTTAAGGACGGTGTTCTGCAGCGACTTGGTAAGTTTCCTTGTTTTCCGGACAGCTCAAGATAGAGCTCGGGATAGCAACTAACTCATATCGCCGCAATGTGCACAGTCCCGCACATGTCAGTGCTCCCACTCGCCTCGGCATTACCAGAGACCAACCTCCCCGGCTTCGCGAGGGCCTTCTTGTCATTTACATTCCAGTGGCTGGAGGAGGGGAAGAAGGAGGTGGTGGATTGGGAGAAGGAGCTGCCGGAGGTAGAATGGGGAGATGATGGGGAGGTCATTGGGTGATGTGCTCCGGCTGGCACCTTGCTGCATAGTTGGTAGGTAGCTCCCTTGCATGTGCCTTCATCTGTTTTGCCATCAACTGCCTCACTGTCCCAGAAATCGGGGTTTCTTTCTAATCTGCTCCACCCGCTGGCTCACCCCCAGATTCGGCTTCCAAGCCGCAGTGCTCCCCACTGATGCCGCGCCGGATAGACGGATCATCCACAATGCGACATAACCATCCGGTCACCTTTCCGCTTTGTTGCCGTTAATCTCTTGCCCATCCGCATTCACACCCGTCTCCGACAATGCATACATATATGCACTTACTCACATCATCATCTCTCTCTCTTACATCTCTCCCCCTTCAGATCCTACCAACCAGCGATCAACCTCCCGCATCATTTTGCCATCTACAACCTCGCCATGACCCCTCCTTTGCCTCTCGTCTCACCTTCATCCCTCCTCGCCCCGGAGGGGTCCATCGGTCACTCTGGAGATGAACCCTCTAGCGGTGAGGTTGATACTAATCTTGAGGGGAGCGTCATTGATTTGCGCGACGGTGCCGATTACAGCGGGTGAGCTTTCATCTCTCTTGTTGGTACCACAGGCCCTTTTACTTCAATCTACAGTGTACGGCGGCTGATTCTGAGAGCCACAGGTGCCCAGATGTGGCTGAGTATCTGCGGTGTGTTGCCACAGCCCTCGGGAGCACCGGCCCAAGGGATTCCCTGGTGGAGCAAGGCAGACAGTACTTGAAATTATGCATGGAGAAGAACGAAGGGTGAGCTTTTGGAATAAGGGACTCTATTCAAAGCTGACAAATGTGCGGTATGGAGACTCTTTGTCCCCGAGATGACATGCTATTATCCCGCCAATCGTCCCCCTGCTGCACCAGGCTCGACCAGCCAAGCCAGGCATCAAGCAGACAACGTGTCCTCGTGCGATCCGAGCGCCTGGATATATCTCCTCTCCGCTCACTGGAGGATGCTTGGCGATGCGGCCAGGATGCCTCTGGAAGAGAGATATGGGAAAGATAGCATGTTGGTGAAGACTATGCGAAGTAAACAGAGAGAGAAGGTGGCGGATGGGAGAGGATGGAGTCTCACAAAAGAAGCTATTAGGGGTCAGGAGATCGATATGAACCCTGGGATCTCGGTGGGGAACCCGCCTATTCTGCTGGTCAGTCCACTCATCACCACCAACATTTGTGTGCTCGTTCACTGACTCGGCCTCAAGACCAACATCCGTGCTCCCATGCCTAAAATCAAAAAAGGCCACTGCATGCCCGCTCTCTTTTCGCCAAAATACACCAAACGCATCTCCGCCCTCTACGACGTCAAAGTTCATCCCGTTTCTGCTGCCCTCCGCCTCGCCCACATGCACCCGGACAACGTCCTCAAGGATAGAAACGACCGGCTGCTCCGGATGAGTATTCCCGTAAATACGTTGCACGGGATCGAGCGGCGCGGCCAGTCGCCCTGGCTTCATTGGGAAGACGAGGCGGAGGAAAAGTATGCGAGAGAGCATGACCCTGTGTGCTTCCAGGCATGGGAAGACGCCGGCATAATAGACGCCGGCATAAGGAACATGAGGGCCCGCATAAGGAGGGAGAAGGCCTGGGAAGACGTCCTCATGAAGAATCGGATGGCCCGCATAGAGAGGGAGAAGGCCCGCCGCATAGAGGAGGAGAAGGCTCACATAGAGAGAGAGGAGGCCTTCCTGCGTTATCGTGAGAAGCGGGAGATGTCTCTCAAGACGGGTAAGGCGCTTTGCTGCCTGGGCCCAGACGGGAGATGGCGGTTGTACGGGCATGATTAGATAACAAGGCAGGGGCTGTCAGTGGTCATGGAAGCAAGAAAGGAAAAAGAGGCCCAGCAACTGACATATACTACGTACCAGCAATTTACGTTGCTGGAGCCCTCCTGCTTTGTGTGAATGACGTCGATGACTACCGGGCTGTATGGTTCTCTCTAAGTTCATAGTCTGTCTAAGCAGTAGTCTGACATTATTCGTCTACCCATGCATCCCAGACAATACTAGATGATCTCAAGAGCCACCAAAGCCATGCATAACACGAACCATGAACCAGTCCTCCAGAATCCAATGTCAGCGACTCGTCAGGCACTTTGAAGAGCGACGCGACTATACCGCACTAGTCGGGGAAATGCCGCACCAGGCAGCGACGGAGACAGCCAGGATACTCTTGGAGCTGAGAGTGAAGATGATCATGGGCCGTAAGTGGTCTGATTGGGCGCTTCCCAAGATAACTTGGGGGAGGATGAAGCCCGTGGTGCGAACTGCTCCCGCTGCCCCTCTCAAGGCGCTTCTTTCCGCTTGCCTCTTTCTCTCTTTCCACTACTCCTGCTGACCATCCGTCTTCACCCTCATCCAGAAGACACATGCATATAAAGCACATCCCGCATTGTGGCCTCTATCACCTGCACCTATTTTTCCCATCGATTTCCAGATACCTCTTTGCGTGCCACTCATCGTCACCCCCCACCATCATCATGGCTCCTCCCTTCGTCCCGCCTCATCACTCGCCACTAGCAGTAGCCGGCACTGTGGACATCGATCCTATATCGGAGGGTGTCTCGACCAAGGACTACTATCACTCATTCATTCCTCCCCATTCACTCGATCATACGCCGGATACCCCAAAACAACTAGCTTTCGCATCGTTCAAACAAGAACGAGAAGGACGGGGGCAAGCGTCTATCGCCAAAGCGCCGACCAGCTGTCGATCTAGCGGTGGATTGAATAGCGCTGTTGGTGGGATCATCTCTCGTACACCAAATGCGTCCATTGACCGCCCTGGAGGCGACCGCTCTAGCGGTGAGATCGATGTCACGCTTGGCGGCAGCGTCATTGATTTGCGAGATGGCGCAGACTACAGTGGGTGAGTTGTCGTGTCTCAATCCTTTCTCACTGCTGTACCCGCAGGCGCTGACCATCTACCTCGGATATCTCTGGCGTTCAAAGATGCGAAGACGTGATTGTATACATGACGCAGGTTGGTATAGCGCTCGGCGTCAAGGGCCACATCGAACAGATCCTCGCTGGCCGGAGGCACTTGCAGAAGTGTATGGAGAACAACCAAGGGTGAGTCTATGTATGACACGCTGGTGGTCTGCATTGTAACTGACAGACGTCTTCTTGTAGTCTCTTTGTTCCTGATCCGACAACCTCTACCTCCTATCCATCGGCGTGGACCCAAGACAACAATGGTGTCGAAGGCACACCCTCGTTCTATCCAAACGCCTGGACCCGCCACCTCTCCGCTCACTGGAGGATGTTCGGCGATGCGGCCAGGATGCCTATGGAAGAGATATATGGCAAAGATAGCATGATGGTGAAGACTACGCGGAGTCAGCAGAGGGACAGGGTGGTGAATGGGGAGGGATGGAGTCTCGAGTGGATTATGAACCCGGGGATTTCGGTGGGGAACCCGCCTATTCTTTTGGTCAGTTCTCTTATCACCATCAATATTCCTGTGCACGATCGCTGACTCGACTTTTAGACCAACATTCGTGCTCCCATGCCAAAACTCCAAGATGGCCAGAGCCTACCTCCCGTCTCCTCTCCCGAGTACATCAAGCTCGTTACCGCCCTCTACCATGCCAAGGTCCACCCCGTTTCCGCTGCTCTCCGCCTCGCCGACGAGGACCCGGACAACGTTCTCGTGGACAGGAACAACTGGCTACGCCGGATGGGTATCCCCGCCGAGACGTTACCCAGGCTCAAGCGGCGCGGCGAATCGCCTTGGTCGGAGTGAGAGGACGAGGCGGAGAAGAAGTTTGCGCAAGAGCATGATCCTAAGCGCTATCAGGCGTGGGAACGTGCCCGGCTCAAGAAGGAGCATTTCCGCTTCCAGAGGCTGGACGACCGCGGTCGTGAGGCGCTGGAGATGTCCCTCAAGACGGGGAGGGGGGTTTGCTGCCTGGCCCCAGATGGAACATGGCTTCTGCAGGGGCATGCCCTCGAGGGGAAGGATGGAGAGAGCGGCTCAGAGGATGAGTCTACGTCGGAGGACGAGGACTACTCCGACGAGAGCTTCGAGCTCCCTGATCCTCCGGCTATAGCCCGAAAGCCAGCGGAGGCGAGACTGGCTGGGACGGCAAGGCAGGCGCCGGGAGGGGTTATGGAAGCGAGAAAGGAAGGAGGCCCTGCAAGCAGCATAACTTTGCGCCGTGGGCCGTGTGACTGGGCGAGGTTGAGAAATGAGAACAGGGCCCGTGTTGAGGCTTTGGGTATCAAGATTGGTGACAAGGAGAGCGTGCTGGAGTATTGTCGGCGTCGATAGCTGGGACAACCAACGGGCAGGTAGATTGGAGGGGAGGTGGGAGGGGGAGAGAGGCACCACGCGCGGAGATAGGTGAAGCGCGTAAATCCACCACAAAGTATCACCTTGTTCCATATGGCTTTCACAGATTATAGCTTGTACATGCAGTCGTAGCCTGAATGACATACGTCTACCCACGCATCTCAGCCGATAGTTCAGCCATTCTCCGGCACCATCGGAGATTTTAGAAGACCTACTGCTACTTAAAAGGAACGGCCATCTCTCTTCCGCGGTGGTAGTCATAGCACATGCGTGATTGTTGGGAGAAGGAAGAGCCACATCGGCGTTTTGCGGCGAGGGATGAAAACCCAGCGGCTTGAGGGATCCACGTATTCCGTCTACAGCGTCCACCAGACTTGAGTCTTCTCCTCATCCCGTCGAAGCCGCCTGCATAGCTCTTCCGCTCGAGCAGTACTGCGCGGGGGTCAGTTGTAGAAGCCTCTCTACAAAAACACTCACCCACCGACCATCCCCTGGACTTCTCCGCCATCGTAGCTTCTTACTCTGAAACGTAGATACATTCGTAGTGATAATAGTAGTAGTAGTAGTTGTAGTTAGTTGGCTTTGTGCGCCGACCAGTCGTGAGTAAAAAGGGAGGTCGGCTATGTCGATCCCCCCTCTCATATAAACGCCTGGTTTTGGACGCGATGCGGACATCTGTATGCACCTCCATCCTCCGAAGCCATGGCAGTGATGAGGACGGACAACGACGCTTCTTTCCGCCTCTTCTTCCGTTTCTTCGTTCCGCCGGTTGTTGTTCTGATCGACCATTCTTTCTCCCTCGTCTCAAATTCTTTCAAGCGGAAAGACATGTATAGATTACATTCCGCACTGTCGTCTGCATCTCTCCACCATCCATTCTACAGGACTTTTGCGCAATTGATCCTGCAATTTATACCTATTCGCATGCCATGCCACTTGTCGTCGCCCCCGACATGGCTCCGCCCTTCGCCCCGCCTCACTCGCCACCCACACCAGCAGCCTGCACGTTGGACACAGATCCTGTATCCCAGGGTACACCGACCACGGACTACTACCACCACCACATTCCTTCCCATTCACCTGATTCCTCATCGGGCAGCCCGAGCCAACTAGCTTCCGCATTGTTCAAACCAGAGTATCGAGAACGGCAAGCGACTATCGACCAAGCCCCGACAGGTGGGAGCTCTAGTGATGGATCGGATAATGTTGCTGGTGGGGGCGCCTCTCGCACACCTGAAGCGTTCAATGGCGACCCCGGAGGCGATCGCTCTAGCGGTGAGATCGATGTCACGTTTGGCGGCAGCGTCATTGATTTGCGAGATGGCGCAGACTACAGTGGGTGAGTTGTCGTGTCTCAAGTCCTTTCTCACTGCTGTACTTCCAGCTGACCATCTATCTACCTCGGATATCTCTGGCGTTCAAAGATGCGGAGACGTGATTGTATACGTGAAGCAGGTTGGTATAGCCCTCGGCGTCAAGGGCTCAGACATCGACCTGGTAAACGCTGGCAAGGAGCACTTGCAAAAGTGTATGGAGAACGACCAAGGGTGAGCGTATATATGACACGCTGGCCTGCATTTGCATTATGGCTGACAGACGTTCTTCTTGTAGTCTCTTTGTTCCCCAACCCACAACATCCACCCCCTATCCACCGGGGTTGACCCAACAAGACAACAGTGGTGTCGACACACCGTCGTTCAATCCGCTCTCCTGGACCCACCACCTCTCCGCTCACTGGAGGATGTTCGGCGATGCGGCCAGGATGCCTATGGAAGAGATATATGGCAAAGATAGCATGATGGTGAAGACCACGCGAAGTCAACAGAAGGAAAGGGTGGTGTATGGGGAAGGATGGAGCCTCGAGTACATTATGAACCCAAGGATCGCTGTGGGGAACCCGCCTATCTTGCTGGTCAGTGCTCTCATCACCACATACATTTGTGTGCGCATGCGCTGACTCGACCTTCAGACAAACATACGCGCTCCCATGCCAACACTCCAAGACGGTCAGAGCCTGCCTCCCGTCTTCTCGCCCGACTACATCAAGCTCATCACCGCCCTCTACGACGTAAATGTCCATCCCGTTTCCGCTGCTCTTCGCCTCGCCGATGAGCATCCGGACAACGTCCTCGTGGACAGGAACGACTGGCTACGCCGGATGGGTATCCCCGCCGAGACGTTACCCAGGCTCAAGCGGCGCGGCGAATCGCCTTGGTCGGAGTGGGAGGACGAGGCGGAGAAGAAGTTTGCGCAAGAGCATGATCCTAAGCGCTATCAGGCGTGGGAAAAGGCCCGCGTCAAGCAGAAGAAGGCCATGCTGGAGAACCTGGGCGACCACGGTCGTGAGGCGTGGGAACGGTCCCTCAAGACGGGAAGGGGGCTGTGCTGCCGGGCCCCAGAAGAAACTTGGCTGCTGGAGGGGCACGACGATGAGGGAAAGGATGGAGAGGGCGGCTCAGAGGACGGCTCAGAGGACGAGCTATCGTCGGAGGACGAGTACTACTGTGACGAGAGCCTGGTGCTCCCTGATCCTCCGGCCATTGCACGAAGGACAGCGGAGGAGAGACCGGCCGAGACACCTCTACCTAGGCTGAAGCACCGAGACACTGGGCTCCCCGATCCTTGTGACGTCGATGGCTATTGGGAGAAGATCAGAGTAGACAGGGAGGCTCGTATCAAGGCGCGGGGTATGAAGGCTGGTGATTTAGACAGTTTCCTAGAATACTGCCGCCGATCAAACTTGTAGAGGGGGGGGGGGGCGTAGTCCTCGACGACGCAGATCTATGTAGAGGTAAGAGAACCACTACGAATCACCTTGTTCCATATAGATTTCTCCCCGTCTATAGCTTGTGTATGCAGCAGCTGTAAGTAGTCTGACAACAGGCGTATAAGCATGCATCCCAGACAGTTCAATCCTGCAGCCGTTCTTTGAGACCAGCAGACAGTCCGTCTTCACCACCGACTCGCCCGCCAGGCACGACGGCGAAGATCGACCCGGCGACGCGCTGCCGATGCGATGCGACAAAGATCGCCCGTCCAAACAAACAGCCCACAATCTAATTCATTCCCCATCTGCATCTATAGCACCCCCCAGCTGGCATACGCCATGTGCATACCCCTCACAGACTCAAGATAACACACACGAATCACACTCACTTGCCGCCATGCCCCACCAAGACACCCCTTCGCCAGAAGTCGGCCCGCCAGCTATAAATATCATCTCCTCAGAACCCTCCCCTCCCCTTTCCACACCCTCCCCTACACCCCCCTCTCGGCGCCGTCTCTCATCCGACGCCGCAGTCGACGAGGAATCCATCTCCTCCAACTCGAACCCGCTCGACAACACCCCGCGGAAACGTCGCGGGAGCCACCCGCACGTTCATATACGCGACGACAGCCATGGCGATATCCCGTCCGGAAGTCGAGCGGGGACGCCCAAGGGACACAGGAAGCGCGCTTCGTTTGCCCTGACTGTGGACGATGACGAGGGTGGTCGGACTGCCGTGCATGACGATGGAGAGAAGGGTTCGCTCGTGAAGAGGAAGGACAAAGGGAAGGGGAGCAAGAGCGCCGGTGGGGGAGATGGTGATGGGGAAGCGCAGGAAAAGTCGGCGATGGAGAAGGCCAGGATACTGTTGGAGCTGAGGGTGAAGAAGGTCATGGGCCACAAATGGTTCAATTGGGTGCTCCCCAAGATAACTTGGGGGAAAATGAAGCCCGTCGTACGAACGGCTCTAGCTGTGAGTCCGACGATCCCACGCCGACTACGCGATCACTGCAGGTAGCTGACGTCGTTGACTTGGCTTGGCAGTCCTGGTTGGGGCTCTTGATGATTCTGATTCTCCCTGTAGAGAGGTCACTTGGAAATGGCGCTTGTGGGTGATGTCAATCTATCTATGATATGGCGTAGAGCTGACTTTTGGATGTACCAGTCTTCCTCCTTATCGTGGGCTTCATGGTACCGCCCTCGGATCCACTCATCCAGTCATTGGAGAAGTATCTCAACCTCTTCTTTTTCGCCGGGCTTGCCTGGGCATGGGCACGTCTACCAAGTCAGCCGCTTTGAAACGACGTAACGTAGCTGACGTATGCTCAAAGACTACGCTTGCCGTATTCATTGCGCACAAGACGCGTGTGCCCACTGACCCAGCGAAGATCGCCGCTGCCGAGGCGAGGTGGTCGTATCTGCAGTACACAGATCCAGAGAGGTACCAGTTGAGACTGGTAAGTTGGTGCTGAGTGTCTTGGTCTTGGACATCGCTCATTTGTTTTCAGATATTTGAAGGTACATACATCCAGGCAAAACCTGCGATTGTATGCTGTATATTCTTGGCTGCGGGGACTGGTGCACTGGTGAGCGCGATCTCGTTCCCTCAGGCATCTTCACCTTTGTACAGATGCTTATCGTAGAAATCATGCGTAGCTGTGGTGGAAACTTCGGACACAGCCCAGCCCGGCCACCTTCCCCCTTGTCCTCTCCTGCATTCTTGTCGATGTCGTGGGTTTTACAAAACATGTCTCAAAAGAGCGCTAGACTCACGCCTTACTGCCCCAGAGCTTGACCACCGCCTCTTTCTACCCCAAACCCCTCTACACCTCCGGCCTCCTCTTCTTCCTGCCCATGGCCGTTCAGGCAGGCTACGGCATCCTATGCTCCTTCATCATCTTCCCCGAATCCGTCGGCCACTCCTTCCAATCCAAATTCCCCGGCATCCTCACCCCACTCTCCACCGCCATGAAGGCCATCGACGAGCTCTACAGCGAAGCTGAGCAGGACAGCGAGCAGGCAGAGGATACCGGCGATTTCCTCACTGCTGGGACCAGCCAGGCCGACGACAAGTTCTTTGCCGACAGGCTGGACGACTGGGCAGACAGGAGCAAGGATATTCGCCTCGAGCTGCTCAAGTCTCTCGCGGGTATCCCGCCGCTTCGCGCGCAGCAGCGCTACCTCAGCGTTGACTTTAGCTACAGCCGTCTCTCGGGGGAAGACCTTCGGAACCTCTTTGACAAGCTGGCGCTCGTCCAAGCGCGGTCAGGCGGGATGGCCTTCTTCTTCGACGTGATCGTCACCAACGCGAAGCACTCGCACCTCGACTCGTCCGCTTGGTCCGTCCACCACGTCCACCAGTCACGCCCCGGGTCCAGGGCCGCGTCGATCCGGAACGAGATTATGGATGACCGGAGTCACCGGGGGAGTGTTGATGACGGTGTCGGCGGGGATGGAACTGTGACGCCGCCTGCAGGTCCGGACACCCCAGAGGAGCACCCAGAGGGGTCTCACCACCACGGTAACTACTTTGGATCGAGGCGGTTCAACCTCTCGGGGATCTTGAAGCGGAGCGGGTCGCCGCACGGACTCGCGGGGTCGCACAAGGGAAGCCATATGTCTTTGCTGGATCAGTTGCGTAAGACTCAGCAGCCGGTGGGGGTGTATGAGAGTACGCGCTATATGGATATCGAGCGCAACTTTGCTGTGTAAGTTCGCTCTCATCTATATGGCAGGGTAAATGGCTGACCTCCTTATCAGTGACACGGAGCATGTCCTAGAGCAGCTTGGCATTCTTGCGCGTGGCAGCGTCCCCGTCATCCGCGCCTGCGAAGCCGCCCTCTCCGAGGCCAACGAGTGGATCCTCAACGTCAACCACGACAGGCGGCTCCTCTCGGTGCCCGTCCAGAAATTCATGTTTGGAAAATCGGGCGACGCCTCGGTTGGGGAGAAAGGGCAGCAGCAAAAAAACGGGGTGGAATGTTCGAGGCTGTCAGAGGTGACTGGGAATTTGCAGAGCGCGCTGGACGATTTCCAGGTGACGAGGTTGGAGATTGTCAGGCCTTATCGGCACTTGTTTGACCCGAATCACCCGTCAGAGGAGGGTAGGCGCCACGGCAAGGTAAGCTGCTTGGAAACCGTCGACCAAATGACCAGCTGATAACGTGGAACGATAGATACATTTCCGAGGACTGTTCCAGAACTTTGTCGCCCAGTATCACCTCATGGAGTTCTCTCAGTCACTTCTGAAGCTCCTGCGACTGATGGAGGAGCTGGACAAAACCCGACAGAAGCGTCGCTTCTGGTACCCGCATGTCTCGTCCATGATCGAGCATTTCCATGCCTCGCACAAGAAGAAGCACTTGACGGATGGAGATGACGGACACGATAACGACGGTGAGCTTGCAGTCATTCGCAAGACCGACAAATCGAGCTGATAATGAACCCTTGTGATAAGCTGCATTTGACCAGGACGACGAGGAAGACGTGCTGGGCGAAGTCAAGAAGCGCAACCCAGAGTACAAGCCGTTCGACAGCCCCTTCCTCAACCTGCTCTCCAAGGCGACAAAGTGGACAGATATCTTCAGCAGCCGGAGTCTCATGTACGCGATCAAGGCTGCGGTGCTGGGGGCGCTGACTACCCTGCCGAACTTCATCTCGTGAGTCCGATTGGAGATGGATTACCCACCGGGCATTCAGACTGACACGCATGCCTAGGTCGTCAGCAGCGTTCTACTACTACAACCGAGGAGTTTGGTGCACCATAATGTGAGTGCAAGCTCCCTCTGAACGTCGTGTCGTGCTGACCGGACTAAACGTCCCATAGGGCCCAGCTCAGTAAGTTCAGCTCCTGTCATTGCCAGAATTCGATAGCTGACTCGCCTCTGTTCATAGCCCTTGCTGTCTACTCGGTATGTTCCATCTTGCACTTCCATCATCTTGAAACTCGCTGACGCAGGCTCAACCTCAGGGCGACACTGCTGCCGCATGGCTGGGACGAGTCGTTGCGTCTTTCTGGGGGTGTCTGTTTGGCATGGTAGTTTGGTATATTGGCAGTGGATCGGGGCAAGGCAATGCTGTGAGTCGCCCATCTGCGAAATTCTTCAACAAGCATGACCTCTGACAACGTCTCTCAGTATGGTCTGGGTGCGGCCTGTGCCGTCGCTTTCCTCATTGCTGCTTTCTTCCGAGTGCACTTCCCCGGCCCCGTCTTGACCGCTGTCATGACTCCAGTCACATTTGCTTTGGTCATTGGATATGTGAGTTGCCACGTCGACGACAATCAGTGTTCTGCCCTAACTCTCGCCTTTCCTCTCAGTCGTACTTCAACGGTACCATCGGACCTCTGACGTACGCCCAGTGGGGATGGGACGTTGCTTGGAGGCGATTTGTCTGTGTCCTCATCGGTATCACGGCGGCATGGATGTTCTCCTACAGTGAGCTAGGCCGATTTGTTCATGCAGCGCGAGCGTTGCTGACCTATAAACTTTCAAGTCCCACCTGTCTTCTCCGCGAAACTCGCCATCCGACAGTCATACGCCCAGACCATCAGTGCCGCTGGGACAATCTTTTGCGACGTCCTGTCGCACGCCAACGACCACCACTACACGCTCAAGGAGGACGATGACATTAGGCAGAAGCTCATATCATGGAGGTCCAAATTGAACAAAGTGAGCTACTGTGTACGTTGGCTGCCCATGCCACCGATAGCTGACGCAAGAGTACCACACCAGCTGGGAGCAAGACACAGCAATGCGGCTCTTGAGTACTCTCTCCGAGGGCAATGGCCCGAAGAGCGGTACAAGGTCAGTGTCGCTTTAAGTCCCAATAGCTCCCTGCTGACCAGTTGTATTTATAGGCTCTCCTCGACACCCTTCAAGACCTTTTCTCCCTCCTTTCGCAGCTCAACCATGTCCTCACCCAGCTCGACCGTCCCTGGCGTAAAGCTCTGCTTGACCGGACACGACTATCAGACCCGATGTTCCTGGGGGATGTGCTGGTGGTGTTGAGCATGTGCTCCACAGCTTTGAGAGCGGGGACGTCGCTCCCTCAAATCACTCCGAGCCCTCTCGTCGCTCGATTCGTGAGTCGATATGTCTGCGAAGTGCACGACGAAGTTGGTATCGGTGCTGACGGAGACTCATGCGTCTACATATAGAGAATGGGCAAGACGAAGGGCCTGGATCTGCCGCATGATCCCACCGACTCGTCGGGGGAACTGCCGAGCTTGGTCACTGTTGATGGTGAGCTTTGCCATCAACCACTCGTAAAGGACCGTTTTAGCTGACCAGCGTATGTCGTCCCTCCCAGTGCTTGAGTCGGACAACTACATGCGCTACGCCCTTGGTATCACCACCACATTCTCCCTCATCTCCCGAATCGACCGAATCGTCGTCATCTGTAAAACGTGAGTCGGATTTGACTGGATGTGTACTGTTAAGATTGACATTGGAGTCTCGCTGACGTCTTGTGCTGCTGCAGTCTGCTGGGCGAAAACTTCCATATCTCCGGACTCCAGCTGGATCAGTCGATGAGAGCTTGATCCAGAACGTCATGTTGTGTGTTGTAATGTATGCATAGCTGAGTGACGACCAGTGAAGATCAGGAAGACCGTGATGTTCTTGGTGGCCTGCATTCTTTCGCATGCTCAACAATAAATGTACTCAAACCCCGCAGCTATCACGTTGTACACCGGGACACTGAGGCATCAACCACATAAGCAACATACATGCTCCATCAGACCATCACACCATGTTGTCATCCCCGTACTTCGCCCTATACCAACTCGAACTCTTCGAAGCCGCCCGCTGCACCGCCACCCGCGGCTCAATCGCCCCGGCTGACGGCGGCAGCGTCGGCGACTCTGGCCTGGACGCCATCACCTGCTTCACCTGCGCGCTCGCTGGTGCCTGACTCCTCGACGTAGCGGCAGAGGTTGCTGAGTCATGCGTGCGGGCAGTCATCGGCAAGCCGGACCTCGGGCGGGGGTTGCTCGGCAGAGACATCGGTAGCGGCGGCCTGGGGCTCGCCTCCTTCTCTGACTCTGCTTTGCTCGCCGACCCCGAGCCGGAAGCAGACCCAGCCGTAGCCTGTAGACTCGACGGCTGCACGATCACGCGCTTCACCCTCGCCTCGTTCACGTCCCACACAGAGTGGGTGGGCGTGAGGATATCGCTACCCTCGCCGTCGTCGTTCTCCCGGCTGTGGACGTGAGGGGACATGATGTCGGGCATGTACCGCTCGGTGGGGGCTTCCGATGAGACGGAGCCGATGTCTGAGAGGCTGGATTGGCGGAGGCGGCGAGCGGCGGGAGTGTGGGCTGGTGAGGGGGAGAAGGCGCTGAGTTGGCTGATGCGGTTACTGCCTATGAACACGAATATGTCAGCGACATTCCTTCTATCAGTAGAGGTCTCGGTACATACCAGCAACGAAGCTTGTGACGTCTCGCCGCAGCGAGCCAGGTCGAGTCTGTGGCGACCCAGCCTGGAACAAGCGTGAGTCAATCCCGTTATAGTCTTCAGACCCTCCTGTATTCAGTATGTCAGCTAGAGCTACAGGTCAGTCTGCGGCCGACAGCTTACCTTCAATGAAGCTCGTGACATCCACATGCGTCCCTCTCGAGTCATAACGCGAATGCGATCTCGCCGCGATCCTGTTCTCCGCCCTAGCAGCAGGCATGCTGGGCAGAGGAAGCTCATCATCCATGTCCATCTCCACATCCGCCTCCTGGATCGACATCGGCCCGTTTGGCCCCTTATCTTGCCCTGTCATACCGCCGGACAAGTGCCTCGATGGTGGTCTCGGGAAGCCCAGGTCTTGGATAGGCGGCAACGGTAACGACATCGCACTGTCCCTCGACACCGTGATATCCGAAGGCGTCGACGTGGGTCGACTACTGTACCGGCTGTTATACCGACTTCCTCGGTTGGGCATCGCAGCATCGGGTCCCAGCACGAGGAGCCGAGCTCCAGGGCTCGAGATTGTGCGCTTGATCCCTACAAGCGAGCTCACCCGGCTGGTGGACCGGTTCTCCAGCCGCAGAGGGTCCCGGAGTGTTGTCTGGCCCGAGCGCCTCGCAGGAGATGGTGCGGCGGGGAGGCCGCTACCGGTAGACCCGCGATAGGTGGCTTCGCCCGTGTGCTGCATGGTGAACATGCTCGTGTCAATCGAGTCCGGCGACTTGACAGGACTGCCCATGCTCTCCTCATCTTGCAGCCCGCGTGTCTCCTCGGCGTACGCGTCAGACTGACGCCCCCCTCGCCCGACGACGACCCATGAGAGAAGACGGTTGGAGACGGAAGCGGTGCTCCAGCGGCTCACGGGCTGTCGCGTGGAGCCGACATCAAGCATGGTGCCGGTGGAGTAGGGGCGTGCGGCAGGCTGGAAGGAGACTTTGCGGCCGTTGGGGATGGGAGGCACCTGGGAGGGGCTGGGGGTACGGACGTTTGGCGGTGAAGCGCGGAAGGTGGAGGCTTTGGGGGTAGCAAGGCCTATGAAGGTAAAGAGCTTGTGAATTTACACTTCCGATCGCCATCACCTCTGAGCTCACCCTCAAACATCGACTGGCTTCCATCATGATTTCCGTTCACGATAGTGAAACGAGCAGGCGTGATTCCACTCTTTGGTCGCCTTGACGAAAAGTCGATCATGAGCTGCGATGCAATCAGAACGTACTGTCGACCTTCATGTCAGTATTACGACCAACGCCGATCCTTCACCAGTCGTGACTGACCATCTGCACACCCTGGAGCAGCCGCCCAGTTACTCTCTCAGAGAAGCCCAAAGACGCCAGCGACCCGATCACCACCACCAAGCCGAGCATATTGGCGAACAGCATCCCGCCATACATTTTGAGGATGTACATCCGAAAAGAGGGCGAGGACTTGATGATGAAGTGGAATGGGCAGCTGGTGTAAGCCAGAAGGAGGATGAGTTGGATAGCATAACTGGATACCCATTCAAAGTCAGCTGTGAGCACTTGACAGCTGACACGCGTTGCAGTAGCTGACCTCGCCATGTTCACCTGCGCAAAGGAAGTTGCAGCGCCCCTGTTGAGCAGAAACCCAAGCCTCCATCCCAGCTGCATTGCATTGCCGTCAGCTCTGTTTACGGGTGGATAACTCACGAAGCTCACCTCTAGTCCAAAGATGACCAAGATCCCCGAGTATATCAGCAGTCGCACAAGGACCCCGATCATATCCTCGTCCGAGGTCGTCGTCCGCTGCGCCATCGGAATGACTCGCCCCAACATCGTCTCGGTGAAAGACTTCGGTCGACGCTTCTCATCATCATCCACGATAGCTGGTATGACAGCTTTCATCTCGCCTGTGCGGTGGTTCTCGAGAGACTGGTAGAAGTACCTGCACCCACCCGGTTGATCAGCTCTATGTGACCTCTCGACGCAGCCCAAAGCTTGAACTCACAACAAGCGAAACACGAGTGATATTGACAGAAGGACCTGCTTGGTGACGAGGAGGGCGATGATGAAGGTCCGCAGTCCTGGCGAAGTGATTTCGTGGAATGAGTTGACGGCGACGTCGTTCTGGTTGTAAAACATGCCAACTAGGTCGACTAGGGCGGCAAATGCAGCAGTGAGAGATGCGAGTTGTAGCTGCGAGGATAATACAGTCAGCGAGGTGACCTAGCACATGAGTCATGGTGATTCGTGCTCACATATGTGATGATGCTGCGAGTTGAGAGTGGATGTCAGTGCAGGTCTTTCTGGGTGGGGACTTTCAAAGAATACGACCCACCGATGAGACCGATTCAAGGCCGAGTAGAAGGTGATGAGAGCCAGCCCAAGAAACCCAAGGGCGAGAAACGGAGCGTCTGCGAGGACGATCTCGACCTAGCATTTGCAAAGTCTTTTGTCAGTTCGTGGGTCTCTCGGAGTGGGGAACTGAGCTCACCAACGAGACCTGCCCCGTCGACGACGTATCTGTGTCATTCCCAGAGCCAGTGAGATTGAGGGAGTCGATCATGTCTTGTCAGTTGTACATCAACACCACCCAACGTCCACCAGCCTCATCCTGTAAGGCCCCTCGAAGTGGGTCAAAGAGTGTGGTATGGGTGGGGGTGGCGCTAGGTATGGACAGCGAGCATGGGCGAGGAAAGAGGAGGAAGAAGAGCACATGGTAATGAGCGACAGGGCTCGATCGGTGCATGTTCATGGAGGTGCGGGCGGTGGCCGTGCTGGCATCGCCTGTCGTTGCGAGGATGCTGGGAGATGCTCTGGGGTTGTTATGGTGCCATCTCTACGGTCGGCATGCGGGGAATGGAATGAGGAGTTCGGCTCAAGACGGAAAGTATCGGCGGGGTTGCTTGGTGACCTGTCGTGTTCTGGGCCGGATATGGGTTGAGAGATTAGCCCAAGGAAAAAATTGCTCTACATAGCAAAAGAGATTCAATTTGGGCGTCGAAACTTGAACTGGGCCAGCTTCTCCCAATCTAGGCACCCGTTATCGATGACGACATGTGTGGAGGCTGGCTGCCAAGTTGTCTTGCCGGCCGCTCTTGCTGGAACGCCCTCTCTTGCTGGAACGCCCTCTTGGGAAGCCAGCATTTTGTGACTCTGCTCCCACACACCTATCTATAGCTCGCCCCATCTCGACAGCATCCACCAGCCATGACATCCCTGTCTCTCCACCCCGCGCTTCTCAACGTCAAATCTCTCACCTTCGACCTCATGGGCACCTGCGCCGACTACTCCAGCTCTCTCCTTGCCCAGCTAGCCACATCCCCTCTGCCGTCGTCCGTCAACCACCTTGAGCTCATAGAGGACTGGAGGATTGGGTTCTTTGAGATGATATTTGAGCATCAGAGGAGAGGGGAGGAGCGGAGCGTGGATGAGGTGCATAGGCGGGTCCTGGACCGGCTACTCGAGGCCAGAGAGGTCACGGAGGAGGAGTTTGGCGAAGAGGAGAGACACAAGCTTGTCATGGGGTGGCACAACCAGAAAGGTGAGTGTCTTTATCTGCCATTGACGTGGTGAGCCTACAGACACAGTGCATGACTAATTCCTACCTATGTTTGCAGCATGGCCAGAAGCGATCAGCGGCATCGAACGTCTGAAAACGAAATACGATTGGTAAGCGCCTTACAGCTGCGACACTCATGCCAGAACACTTGGGTTGGTAGCCCTTGCCAGATGTCTGACGTAGGCCTGAGGCCCTTTCACGCAGTGTGGTCATGGCAAACGGGACAACTCGCCTCCAACTAGACATCGCCTCGACCTCGGGCCTGCCCTTCCACGCGCTCTTCTCATCCCAGCTGATTGGTTTCACGAAAGTAAGCTCATCTTCCAGATCTTTGCAATGCTGCTGGAAGCCTGGGTCTGACGTGCTGTATAACTAGCCAAATCCCAAGATGTATCTACGCTCAGTCGAACTCCTCGGCAGGAAGCCCGAAGAAGTCGCGATGGTTGCTGCGCACGCGTATGACCTCGTGGCAGCCAAAAGAGTGTACGCCGACCAGTTTCTCAATGACGGGTGGCCACATCCCCACGCTCAACTGACAACCCATATTGTGCAGTGGCATGCGCACGATCTACATTCATCGTGACACCGAGGATGTATTTCAGGACATGGCGAAGATCCGCTCTGAGGTGGACCTGTTCATTGACGGGCGCACGGCCGCGGGGCTCAATGGCGGCCTTGTCGAACTTGCCACGGTCCTTGGGTGCTAGGGAATCATCATATACGTATGGGCGGTACCTCACATGGTTAGACAAAGCGTCATAATATGGACTATGCATCAAGCATTACAGATTCACATATACCTTCTACCCACCTACTCGCCCCCGAGCTCCCACCCCTCGATACTCATCGACAGCGCGTGCAAGTCAATCAAATACGTGTTCAGCTCTGAGCTCGGCGCGTCATCCTTGTTGAGCTTAAACTGCAGGTTGAGCATGGCGTTGTAGTCCTCGAACGAGTATGGCGGCTTGCCCTCCATGTTCTTGAGGTCCTCCAGCATCTCCTGCATCATCGGATTCGTCAGCACGTCCTTCTTCGACATTGGCGCCTTTCACAGCTAACAACTCACCTTTGGCCCTCGCTCAAACAGATCCCAGTACGCTACCGCCCGGGCCAGTACGCCCTCCCCGCTAGCAGGCGCGATCCCCCGCAGGGTCTGCTGCAAGCTCAAGATGTTGCGCTTGATCTTGCGGACACCGGCAGCGTTCACGACCTTCATGTGCTTCGAGGCGAGGGTGATAAAACAGTAGTCGCCGAGCTGGCCGAGGCCGCGGAAGATGAAGCTGCAGACGGCGAGTGTCAGGCTTGGTCGTGATGCAGAGGATGAAGGGGTAAGACACACCTGCGATCTTCGGTAGCGATCGTACGCTCCGCCAGCTCCTCCGTCTCGTTCAAATTGGCATTCAGATCCAGCACATCCGAGTCCGGTTCTAGCGCTTCGCTCTCCAGCCTGAAGTCACCCTGCAACGTGCAATGCTAGGTTAGTCGGATGAATGCACGCCGCAATCAGCTCATACCTACCTTTCTCAGCGATGCCCCCAGGTTACAGATCATGCGACACCTGATCTCGAGGCGGATGGTGTTGAGCACCATCTCCGCAAGCTGCTCGTACGTCAAGATGATCGCTTGGAATCGCCTGCGGTCCAACGCCATCAGCACCCCAGCCTGCCTGTACGATCAACCGATTAGACTCACTGAGCCATAGCCCGCGTCAACGGCAACCTCGGCTCATCACTATCCGCCGCCAACGGCGGCGCCACAGCCAACACGTCCAGATCCGGCTGTTCCCCATCAGGCGAGAACGGCTCTTCCGCCACCGCCTGCAAATCAAGCAAGCCGTCGATGAACCATCGCTGAACCCATCCCGGCGCCATCAGCTCTGGCTCTACGACGGTAAGTTGTCCGATAGCTGCTTACCAAACTTTGCGACAAGTTTCCCAACGCTTCGAGCTTGCGGTGAGAGTTGATCAGACGCGACTCAACAAGCGGCTTATCCCCCAGGAGCTCGATCTCGAGCTTGATCTCCTTGTGGCTGATAGCAGCGATACCGGCGTGGTCCGTGTCCTGGATATGTTTGCGCGGTGTCAGTTGCTGGTACCGTGGGGGAGACAGTGGCAGTGGCAAATGACCCACCGGGACAGCTCGAAGCTCGGAGAGACACTTGATCACGACGTCCCGCTGTGCCCAGACAGCTGAAAGGGCGAGCGGTCGGTCCGAAGGGTTCTCGGGGGTCGCTGGCAGCGATGCGAGATCTGTACACAGAGATAACTTTATGTCAGTCGCTGCGTCACGAGAAAGCGATTGTTATGTACCACCTACCTTTGAACCTCGCGCTACACTGCTGGTAGTACTGCACGATGACGCCGACTATAAGCCGGCTGTAGTTCTCCCGGTGGAACGGCGTCGTCTGAAGCATCACACAGAGGCTGTGAATGAGTGCCATCACTCTCACGCTCGACTGGATGTACGGGTCAGCTCGCTAATCACTGGCCCTGTCTTCGCAAATGATCCAGCGACTCACCTTGAGCGGCGGCTGCTTGACCTCGACCAACAACGCCCTCTCCACCTGGAACGCATCGTACCCCGAGACCGCTTGCTGGAAACTCGCCGTCACCCTCTCATCCAACTGCGGCAAAAACACCTTCACCACAAACTCCTCCAGCACCGTACTGAACCCTTCCGTCTCCTCCTCAAACCCGGGCGGCACGATCGCCGTCGCGCGCTGGATGAAAGACAGGGTAGGTTGGAAGAGGGTGGTGACGTTGAACGCGTTGGGCGGGATGAGGGTGCGGTACCGCCCCGGGGAGGAGGAGAAGCGGTCGTCGGTCTCGGGGAGGAGGGAGACGGACATGGGCTGTTCGGACTGCATTTGGACGAGACCAGGGACGGTCGTGCGGAGGGCAGTTTGGAGAGAGTCGTCGATGGGCTTGATCTCGTTTTGGATAGCGCGGGAGTCGCTGTCCGAGAATCGGAACATGGGCTGTAAGGAAAAGGGTCAGTTGCCACTCTGTGCTACCACCGTGATAACTGACCTTGGACTTGTCCCTCGATACTCTTGGATCCCGCAGAACCTCATTGACGGACTGGATGGGATGCCTATCCAGCGTCGACCCTGGCCTGTCGTCTGTGAGGTAGTTGCTCAACAGGGTGCGAACCTGCACAAAACAGCCCATTAGCCCCGCCCTCGTTAATAATTCAATACATTGCTCACCTCCTGCTGGACTGGCTTCCACATCTCCAACACGGGGATGTTGAGCGACGAGCTCGCCTTGGTCGTCGTACTATCCTTGAAGTCCCTCCTCTGTAAGTCTCGTCAGAGTTGCCCTGTGCGGTGCGTTTGACTGCCTATTGATAACTCACCGACGAGATCCACCTCGACACCTCATACATCGCCCGATGCCCCTCCAGCACCGCCGCCAACTTGGAATACAAAGTCCAAAACAGATCCCTCAACAGCGCCGCATGTTGGGGCGGGCCCGTCGCGCCGAGCGATACCTCGATACGGAGGGTCTCGGCGGGGCCGAAGAGTGATTTTCGGCGGAGGGACGAGTCGGGTCGGGAGGAGGAGGAAGAGGATGGGAGGTCGGGGTCGAGGGTGCTTCGCGGGCGGGTGGAGAGGTCGACTTCTTCGCGGCGCTGCTCCGAGCTGCAGATCATTGTTCGTGTCAGCGCAGGCATGCTACTGTGTCCGGACGCAGGACAAGACTCACCGATCTTCGACCTCATCTAGCGTGCTCTCCACCAACGACCGGATCTCCGCCGGTACTCTCTGCGCCACCATATCCAACGCCTGCCCCAGCCTGCCCATCACCGCCAGCGCCTCCAGCAGGGTCTCGATGTACGCATACGAGTCTGCTTCTGGGTTCCCCAAATCCGTGCCGGGCCCGTTCACGGGGCCCATACCCCCCGCGCCGATGATGGACGAGAGGGACGTGCTCGACCCGCTCTGCGTCATGCCCACCCCGCCTGCGCCACCGGCTCCGCCATTTGACCCCCCGCCGTTCCGGGTGTGCGTCATCTGTGGCAGGCTGGGAGTAGGCGGGGGCACCGTATCCCCGTCATACAAGAGCATCGGGTCGGTGCTCGGTTTGGTCGTGAGCTGCGCGAGGTACCGCGAGAATCGGGAGGAGGGCCCAGGGCCGGGGGTGGCGTTGCCTGTGGCGGCGACGCTGTTGAGTGCGGGGGAGGTGATGATAGTGGGGTTGGGGGAGAAGGTGAGGGAGAGAGGGAGGTCGCCGTCTTGGGGCTCGATGACGGGGAGGACTTGTTGGCCTGGGGTGTAAGGCTTCCAGCGGGAGTCACTGTAGAAGGTCTTTAGATAAATGTGGTTGTGAAGCTCCTCGACGAGAATGTCCGTCAAGGTCTAATGAAGCGTCCGTCAGCCTATGCCACTCTTCGTCAAGTACTTCTCAGGCCAACGTACAGTCTCCTGCGACACCATATACGCCCGCAAGTCCGAAAGCGCGCCGATCTCCATGAGCTCGGGCTTGTTGATAGTCTTCAAGCTCCTGACAAGAATGAGAGCCGCCTGGAGGAACCGCTTATCCCCAATCAAGGACTCGAGCTGATCCGGCACCTGCTTGAGGTGGTCGCTAGTGGGCACAACTATGTTAGTGACGCCATGCTACAACAGTTGAAGGACGACCCACATCGTATCCAGTATCTTGAGCATGTCCCGCACCGTCCTCTCCCTCGCGCGTATACCCGCCAACTCAGACTTTCCCTTCCCCGCAAACCCATCCCTCGCCTCTTTCAGATCCGCCTTGGACTTGCGTACCTGCTCCTGCGCCTTCTCGAGTATATCGAGGAAGTTCTTGTGCGCGGGGAGAGACGCCGCGAACGACTTTGAGTGGGCTTGCACGGCCGCCTGGAGGCCTGATGAGAGGGACTCGTGCAGCCTGAGGAAGGATGCGAGAGGGGGGTGGGCTGGGAGGGACGTTGAAGGCGTCTCGGAAAGGAGGGAGAGCGCGAGGGTCGACGCTGAAAAGTCACTCTCCATGACGAACGGCCAGTCCTTCCTGATGTTCCTCAGCACCCCGTCGATCTCTCCAAACTTGCCCCCCTCGGCACCTTCATCCTCCCAAGCCTCCTCACGGGGCTTGCTCCTTGCCCGTTGCCTCGCTTCGCTCTTGCCCGGTCGCCTCACAGGGGGCGCCTCCTCCCTCTGTCGGCCTGCGCTCATGAACGCGCCCACTACATTCCGCAGCTTGTCTGACCCCGGGCCGCCTGCCCCGAAAGGCTGTTGGGCCTGCTGGGCTGCAGCGGAAGCCTGAGCACGAAGCTCAGAGCGTTGTGATCTGTCGGCCGCGAAGGGGTCGGCGAACTGAGAGGTGGTGGTGTTGGGGTTCTGGGCAGAGTCGCCGTACGGCGACACCGGGGAGATGGGCGACGGCGCAAGGTCATACGCGCTGTCACCGACACCCGAGCGCCCCGAGGGGCGGCGAGTCTGCACAGGCGGGAGAAGGTTGCGCCGTGATGCCGGTGCAGCGGCAGGCGGTGCAGCTGGGCCAGATGGGAGGCCCCTCGGCGCTGACGGGGGCTGCGGCGCCTCGCGCATACGCGATCGCGCTGGCCGAGCCGGGCTCACGGGCGGCACCCCCCCGCCGGGCGCGCCGCTCATGGGCGTGACGTTGCGGCTCGTCTCGCCTGCATTAGGTCGAGAGACGGGGCCGGTGCTGCGGTAGGACTGGGGTGCTTGCTGGGGCTGCTGGGATTGCTGGGACGTGGGTTGTGAAGGTGGGAACGATGGGTAGGGGCCGTTGTCGGTGTTGTAGGCTGTGCGGAGGTCCTGCTGTGCGTATGGCTGGGGGTTTGAGATCTTGTATTTGGAGGAGGAGGGGACCCTCGACATGGTGGGGAGGTTGGGGGGGTTCTTGCGATGGTCAATGTATAGAAGAGGAAAGCATAGATGAGACCCGGCCGACTTGTCTCTCGAAGTGCAGGGTCGCGCCGAGTGACTTGTTGCCGCGTGACGTCGGAGTCCGAGTACGTACAGGTGCGTGCGGTAGAGTTAACGTTCGGGAGCACAACCACTGTTCTTGACATCTCCTTTCTACTTGAGAACGCATTGTAACGCCCCAGCAGTGCGTTCAGAGCCCCAGCAACCCACCATGAGCGAGCCACCGCCCCCCACCACCGCCGACTCCGCCGACAGCTCCACCCCTCCACCCGCCAAGCAGCAGTTCACCTCGCTCTCGTCCCTGCTCAAGAACGGCAAGCCCAAAGCCCGCCGAGCTTCCTCCACTAGCATCACGCGTGGTAGGGGCTCAAATGGCAAGCCCAAGTCACTCGGATGGGACCTCCCTGGCCCAGAGGGCGGGGAGAGTAGCCGCGGTGGCAGTGGCAGCCGGTCGAGGAGCCGCGAGGACAGGGGGGACGCCGTCAAGAAGGGGGACAAGGAGGACAAAAGGAGGTTGAGCACTTGGAACCTCATGGCTTTGACAGTGTCTATGGGTGGTAGTCAAATCGCCTGGACCGTGTAAGTTGGCACAATGCCCCGTACGAAACCGCTCTGCGCATCCCGCTGACCCCAGCCTTCTCAGCGAGCTCGGCTACGGCACCCCCTACCTCCTCTCACTCGGTCTCTCCGAGCAGCTCACCTCCCTCGTCTGGCTGGCCGGCCCTATCTCAGGTCTCATCGCCCAGCCCCTCATTGGCGCCATCTCCGACTCGTCCCACTCAAAGTACCGCCGGCGCTACTGGATTGTCACGTCCACCGTGCTGCTCGTGTTCAGCGGCTTGGGGCTCGCCTTCACTGAGCCGGTAGCCAAGGCGCTGGTGGATCTCTTTGGAGGTGGGCAGGGGGACTGGGATCCCAAGACTGCCAAGTTTGTGAGTGGCGTGTCGCTTCCAGTGCATCATCGTGGTCTGACACCAGGATAGGTCAAGAACACGGCCATCGCCATCGCCGTCTTCTCATTCTACTGCCTCGACTTTGCCCTCAACGCGTGCGTAGAGACTCCTCATGTAGCATGGCTCCCTGCTCTTGGTACGAGACTAACGCACTCTCTACAGACTCCAAGCATCGCTCCGCAACCTCGTCCTCGACATCACCCCGGGAGAACAGCTCGCCACGGCCAACGCATGGCATGGGCGCTTCAACCACGTGGGCAATATTGTTGGGTTCACTCTGGGTGGGTGGCTCTTCCTTTCTTCTTATCAATTGGCATATATATTGGCATCTATCAATGGAAGGGATGTTTTACTGATACACTGGGGGTTGCAGGCTTCCTGAACCTTGCGAACGTTCCTATCATCCGGCTAGTGGGCGGCGGACAGTTCAGAAAAGGTGCGTCCGAGTAATGATGGGCAGTGCATGACTGAGCTTCTGACTAATAAGCGGCCGGCGGCAACAGTCTGTATCGTCGGTCTCGTCTTCCTGGTCATCACCGTGTGGATCACCTGCTGGACGCAGGAGGAGAAGGCTAGAGAAAGTATATTCGGAGAACGACGATCGTGAGTTGGTGAGAAGTCGGCCTTCTGGCTCATCTGCTCAACTCCCACTTCACATGGTAGGAAGATACGCGATGTCGTCGGGACCATCTACGAAGCTGTACTCCACCTTCCTAAGCCCGTGCGAAGAGTCTGCATCGTGAGCTTCGTCGCTCCTGAAGGCCCATCTCCGAAAAGCCCGAGCTCACCTCCATGCCCCTGTTTGCCATGCAGGTCCAAATCGCAGCTTTCATGGGATGGTTCCCCTACCTCTTCTACTCCACCACCTACGTCGCCGAGGTGATGGCCAAGGAGCTGCATCACAAGCCTGATATCGACGATGCCACCCGCGCAGGCAGCTTGGCGCTTTTGATCTACTCTTTCGGTACGTCCTTCCCGCCCGCTTCAGCTCACAGATGCTCCTCGAAAGGTGCCCCAGCTGACCTCATGACAGTGGCAATCATCGCCGGGACCCTCCTACCCTACCTCGCAGCGAGGGACCGCCGGCTGCTCAAACCCGATTCGGAGAAGCGCCGCGACGGAGAGCTCGACGGGGTAGGCTCAGACGAAGATGATGAGGATGATATCGAGATGGAGCGGATTCGGGAGATGGTCCAGCAGTGGAAGGCAGAGGCGGCGCGTGAGGGGAGGCCTTTGAAGCTGCCTACTAGTGAGCTTATGAGTTTTATGTCGAGAACGTGGACAAAGCTGACACGCTGGTGGGGGCAGTGCCGTTTATGCTGAGGAATATATGGACGGCGGGGCTGGTGTTGTTTGGGTGTTTGATGACTTCGACGTTCTTCATCACCAAGGTGTGGCAGGCGACGGTGATGATTTCGCTAGTCGGGATCGCTTGGGCCATTGCGTGCTGGGTGTGAGTCATCTACAAGACCATCTTTACTAGGGATACAGCTGACAGACGATTTATGACCAGTCCGTTTGCGTCAGTACCGAATGTAGCTGACATTTAATCTGTGACCTTGCTAATCACCCTCACAGGATCATCATGGAATTCCTCAAAGAAATGGACGACACCTCCCCCTCCTCCACCCGTCCCTCGCGCCTCGCCCGCCCCGCCGACACCGCCTCCACGCACCAACGCCCCCACCCCAGCGGCTCCTCCGCCATCGGCACCGGCAGCCGCCCCTTACACGCCCGAACTGCCTCAACTCCTAGCGGGTGGCGATCCCACCCGGCAAGCCCCGCCGGCTGGGCGGCGGATGAGAGGACGCCTCTGACGAGGAGTTATTCGACGGCGGATTTGGAGGCGGCGGGGGAGAGTATGGAGTATACGGGCCAGGGGCCGGTGGCTGGGGGGACGATTATGGGGATTCATAATCTGGCGATTGTGTTTCCGCAGTTTATCGTGAGTTGTGGTAATCCTATGCTGTTGCCGGCCCGAACATAATGGGGTCCACAAGAGGCAAAGGCTGATGATACTCCGATGCAGATTGCCGTCGTGGCGTCGATCATCTTCAAGCTGGCAGACAGCGAGCCCGATATCCAGCCTACAGGCGAGGGCGACGCTAGCGGCAAGAACGGCGTCGCTTGGGTCTTGCGCTTCGGCGGGCTTATGGCTTTCGTACGTCCAGACATCCTCTCTATCTCAAAAAGCTATCGAGAGCACGTCTTTTTGGATCGCGATAGCATAGCTGACTACCGGGAGTTATGTAGGTCGGCGCGTTGATCTCGCGGAAAGTGCCGCCTACCAAGACGGAGAAGGCGATGCGCCGGAGACTTGCCGAGATGCGGGAGGAGAGCGCGGAGTGAGCTTGCTTCTGGTGTATGTAGCGAACATCGTGGTTGTTGAAAGGTCGTCGTGTATCAAGGGCTGAGACAGGTGTATCTGGGGGTGTGTGATACGGACCAAGAGATATTATGAACGTTCATAACCTGTTGTGTGCACTCCCCTTTGCGTTTCCTCTACTTTTGTTCTTCTCACATCTCCCTCTCGCTAAGTGTCATCAGGTCAGCGTCGTCTCATCAGGAGTCGGGGTCAGCGTGGACTTACACCAGAACGATAGCTGCATGGATGATACGGGACCTGCTACTTCTTGGGTACCATGCCGTTTACCGTTTGATCATACCAAATGCTCACTGATAATGAGTACCTCCAGCTCAGCAACATCCGCCTCCGCTTCCCTCTCCAGCTCCCTCTCCTCCAGCAGACCATCCATCGCCAGTTCCAAGTCCCTCAACCTCATCCTGCCACTTCTATGAGTGCCCGCCGGAGGGGCTCGATACCGGCGCCGCTGTCGAGGAAGCAGGGTGAGAGGAGGATGTAGTGGAGCATTCTGGACGGGTGGGTGAGGCTGGGTCTGTTGCCCCGTGGGAGGTGGTGGTAGAGATTGTGCGGTCGAGGCGGCTAAAAGTGATTGGAGAGAGGGCAGATATGGAGCCGTGTCGGTCTTGAATTAGCATTGAAATTTCCTCACATTACTCAAGGACACAGCTTACCTGTCTGGCCAGATGGACCGGCTTGAGTCAACTGCGTCCCCATCGTCAAGTTTACCCCTGTGCCAACGCCGCTTTGCCCGCCTGATGTTGCGGCGGTGGCGGTGTGAGGTGCGCCGGCGGTGTTTGTGGAGGATGACATTGTCGTTGAAGATGGACGCTGGTATATTGCAAGACGGGAATATAACCTACGATGACCATGGCTTTGAGAGATGTGCCGGCTGCCAGAGGTTGTGCAGCTGGCGACGACGACGAGGAACTCACCGCGGCACGACGCGTTTCGAAATTGATGCACACACACGGTTCAGGGTTGTTTCATTACGTAATCAGAGAACTGGCATCGCTGGCATCACAGTCTCCTCAAGCTTGCCATGCACGACGGCGACGAGATCAGCGAAGAAAGTATATCGAATCTACAACGGGTGACATGAGCGAATATGTCTTCCAGTAATCGCCCAGGAGTCAGCTCTCATAGAACACCCCCGTTTGTGTCGAAAACGCTCGCCGACGACTTTATGCGACGCGAGGGTCAGTATCACGATCACCCCGCTACCCCCTATCGCCACATCGTTGATTCTGAAGCGGCGGAACAATGGTCACCGAGGAAAGTGATCTATGGGCGTGCCATGCTGTACTTCACCGAGTTCAAAATGGGAGACGGGACTTCCGTAAGTCAGCGTCTTTAGATGATTGCCTCGGGGGGAAGCGGTTGGACTTGCGGAACCTGCTGACCACGTCGTTCTTTCGCATACTCAGCTGTCAAGACTGGACTTTTGCAAAGCTATCGGATGTGGCATGAATCGCATCAAGATCCTTTGGCCAATCGCGAGATATCTCACCGACAATCGAGAACCTGTCGACGTGATGCAGCTGAAGCAGAAGGTCGAGAGATGTCTTGAAGAAGAGGCAAGTCACGGGTTTTTGAGTTACAACGGACATCGATGATCGTCTTGGAACTGACCAACGGAACATATGATCGGCCCACAGATCATGCCTTGTCTGCGTGAGTTCATGTTTACTCAAAGCTGGAGGGTGTTCAGTAGGATGATCCGCAGACGCTGACCAGACATTGACGCAGAGGAGCTCCTGGCAGCTGAGAGGATCATATCATTTTGGGAGGAGACCCTATACGTCCCTCCCTCCTGGGACTCACTGGAGCCATTCACGTCTGTTGCCGAGCTGCCTCATCTCTCCTCATCGGCGTGTGGCGCCCCCACCAGCATACGATCAACCCTCCCGCCATACTTCATCTTCGCCGCTCGACGCCTGTTGGAGATTCACACCTCGGGGTTCGGAGAGGAGGTCTGGCAGGCGTGGCGTTTAGCTGTACACAATCAGCCGAGTCAGGCCCCTTGGTACGGATGGCCGTGTTTTGGGAAGTTCCCTCTCTCAGACCAGGAGATCATACCTTACGAGTGTGACCACCTCCTGAAAGAGAGCAAGCAAGATGGCGAGGTGAGTGAGAGAGCAAGCACGTCCAGTCATCGGGCGGCTAATGCTGACTCTTTCCTGTATACGCGCAGTTACCCAACGCCATTGTCGTGTCGACTCGAAGTCTCTCGTGGCGCTCCGCCCTCCACTACTTCGGCGAGACCTCCCAGAGCATCCAGCAAATGATCTGGCCGCGAGTGAGTCATCAATTTCCAGTGCTCGGAGTCATCATGTCAGTCGCTGAAGTGTCTCCATCGCTCCCTGCACACGTATCAGCCCCGGATTGCTCTGTCTACTGATGCACCTCGTGAGAAAGACTCTTGGCGCGAGGGCATCGAGTCTTGACCCTCATATGCGTGTTGGCCCGCGAAGGAGTGCTCACTTGGCGGATCTTGTGACACCATCTGTCTACCATCTACGTATATCTGGTTTGATATCTGTGTTCTTTGATCTGTCTAACCCATACTCGTCCTGTGCTCTGCTAAGCTCTTTGTGATAGTTATGTAATAGTCATCTTGTGCTCACTTGTCTAATGCATCAATTCAATGTGGACGTGCTGCCGCTGCCAGATCACATTGACTTCTATATCTTCCGGCGGCTAGAGGTCGACCGGCGCGCCTTCCGGCTGCCCATTGATTCTCCCCGCCCAAGTGCTATGGCAGGGTGTGTCCAAGGCTAGCAACTGGCGGGCCTCCCCCTCGTCTTCAGCTTCGCCTAAAAGACTTCGACTTCAACTTCATCAACCTAAATTTCAACCTCGATTTCAACAACATCCGCTCACCACCCTAAACGATCTGCAACCCCTTTCTTTCTTTTCTTCCCCGTACACAAACGTCTCTCCTCCCCTCGCGCCTCTGTTTCTCACTTCCCCTCATCCCTCCCTCTCTCTCCCCCAAGCGGCATCGCGTCAGCGTCGGCTTGTCAGAAGTCGGGGTTAGCGGGGAATTTACACAAGAAAGCAGCAACATGACCAGCCTGGAACCTGTGCTTGAGTGCCATGCCGTTTGATGGTGTGCATATATCGATTCCCATGGTTGTCCTCGTGACAGCCTCAGTCCTATGATCACGCCGTTGTTCACAGCCGGATAGCCTCTCCTGTGACAGCAAGCAACATCAGTACTCGCATTTCAGACCAAGCAGTGTTTTCCCGCACTCACCTGATGCTATGATCCTATACTTCTGCCCCCTCCACACCACATCCGAGCTCAACATCGCCAGCATCCAAATCGGCAATGCCAGCGCCTCCCTCGCTGCCCACGCCACCAGAAACACGGCCAAACTCCCAGGGGGTCCCACCCCTTTCACGTTCGTCTCCAACGACCGCCTCACCGACAGGTCTACCATCAACCACGCCACCATGTGCACAAGGAACACAGGGAAGAGATTCGCCCCAAGCAGCCGCTTGATCGCCCAGGCGCCGTAGAGCCCCGAGATGATTGACTCGGTGAGAGGCTCAAGTAGCGTCGCGGGCAGGGTCATGCGCTTGCGCACGCGGATCCACCGGACGCGGCGGTTGATGTAATCCCGAACGGAGAGGGCGCCGAGAAAGTCAAGGGCGACGTCGGGGGTCATGGCGTGTTTGAGTTTGAGCTGGTGCCAGAGGCCAAGGGCGAGCATGTTGTCCTCTGCGAGGAAGGGGGAGTAGCCTGCGAGGCCCGAGGGAGGTGAGGGGAGAGCACGGAGGGAAGGGGAAGGGGTGGTGAGGTGGGAGATGTTGGTGCGGGAGTAGAGGTTGGATTTGCCAACGACGCAGGAGTCGATGGCGGTGGCGTTCTGGTGGGAGTGGTTGCGTCAGCTCTGGTACTGGTGCACGGCAGACTTAGCTGGCTTACAATCGCAAGGTACATCTTTGCGTGTGTCGTGTTCAGATAGGCCTGCTCGATCAAGCTCCCCCACGTCTTCTGATAACAAACAGCCACCGGCACCTGGTGCACCAGCCCCACTTCCCCCGCTGACGGCGCCTTTCTCACGTCATCCGAAATTGACAGCAGCGGTGAAGACTCTGGGTCGTTCGTCGACGAGTAGGCGGTGGGGTTTGAGAGGAAGGCTTCGACGGACCGGCCGAGGGTACCGGGCACGACGGAGATGGTCGAGTCAAGCACCCAGAGGAGGTCGTATTGCGCGGCAGCAAAGGGGGCCATAAGGTTGTTGACCTTTGGGTTGACGCCCACCTTCTGGCCGTCTGCACACCACAATGCGTCAGCACAGACTTCCACCGCTCGAGCCTGGAAGTTGACACCACCGAGACTCACCTATTATCACCCGCGCGTCTACCTCGGGGTACTTCTCCATCACCATCGTCACCACCGGGAGCGCCTCGTCCTTCTCGTCTTGCAAGGCAAAAATCACCTCAAACTTGGGATAGTCGAGTTTCATCACGCTCTCGAGGGTGTTGTAGAGGTTCTGGTCGAGCCCGCAGAGCGGGCGGATGATGGTGATCCCCGGAACAGAGGATGGGGGGAGGGAGGCGAGGCGTGAGGGGAGGACGGGGTGGTTGTAGCGTATTCGGCTGAATGGGAGGTGTCAGAGTGTTGAAAAGACTTGTTTGTCCAGAGGTCATCGCCCAGAACACTCACGCTGTCCGCCAGCCGAGCAGGCAGATTGCCCACACAACCACCCAAAGCACGAAGAAGACGATTGCCACGAGTAAGGAGGCGGTACCTGCCCGGAGCTCACTGTTAGTGTTTCCCTCAAAAACTCATTAACAGATGAAGCTTTATCCTACCCATGGTGTTCAGTCTTCGCTGAGCGGTTGCTAAGATCCCACTCTTTTGGATGGAAAAGCAGAGGAGCGAGTCTTTTCCACGAGCCAAACAGCAAACAGTCGACGTCTCCCGAGAGTCGCCTCCACTCTGTTAAATACGCCTTATATAACATCTAATTACCTGATTCTTACACCCTGTCGGTTGACGCGTTCGCCGATTGAAAACATGACAATCTCGTTCGTCCGTCTCTTCTCTCAGCCACTTAGAAGCAAAAGCACAAGCATGAACCCCGCCCACTCCTTCCTCTCAAACATAGACGACCCCCCTCCATTCCCCCAGGCGTATCCCCAGCTCCAGAGACTGGACCGCTCGGTGGTGTGCCAGATCTGTAAGGAGGGGTTCACCGCGCCGGTGTCAGTCGCGTGTGGCCATTCGTTCTGCTCGCAGGTAAGTGATGTCGCTCAGACCCGCAGCTACCTTGTCAGTGGGGGGATATCTTTGGTAATATAAACTGACGCGTAAACACGTAGTGCATCCGGTCATCACTGGACGTAAGCAAGAAATGCCCAAGCTGCAACGAACCGATCACGGAGGGGTCGATACGGCGGAATCGTGCTCTCGAAGAGATCGCCGACGCGTGGGAGCAGTCCCGGTGAGCTCTTCGACCTCCCCTTTCATCGATCGTTAGCTGACTCTATGATAATCATGTCCTAGACCCACACTCATCGACCTCACCAAACCTTCCGCGACGCGTAAACGGCCGCCACCGCCATCAGAGGGCGGGAAGGCTCCCGGGTCGAGCGTGAAGCGGCTGAAGGGCGATGCGGAGAGTAGTAGTCGGAGTGAGAACCCCAAGTCGGGGTCATCACGGAAGAAGGACGATGAGGGGGGGGTGTTGGAGAGCGAGGACGAGGATGAGGTTCAGGAGTTGACTGAGAATGGTACGTTGGTGAGCCTGTATCTTTGTGGTGCATTGCTGACGTTTTGTGTGACAGACGAAGCACCATGCCCGATGTGTCAAGCCAGACTCCCCATCGCGTCCATCCCCATGCACATCGAGAAGGGCTGTCCGCCACCGTCAAAGGCAAAGAAGCTGTCGCTGCCGGGAGGCGTGAAGGGAAACCAAAAAGCGGATTGGAGAAAGGTGTTTTCGGGGCAGTCATCCACTGGTGGCAAGAGCAAAGAGTGAGCTACCCTGAAGGTGATCCGTTGATCTTTAGCTGACTTGTTTGGATGACAGGGTGGAGATGAAGAAGATCACAAAGCCCAATTACGCGCTCACGTCACCAGCGGATCTTCGCAATCTTCTCTCAGTGCGTAGCTACCATTTCCTGTAGGGCTGACTCCAGCTAAACGCCCTCTTTTTTCTTCTAGTCACACTCCCTCCCCACCACGGGCGATAAGCTCACTCTCATCACTCGCGTCCAAGAATGGATCATCCTCTACAACGCCAACCTCGACAGCTCGCACCCTTCGTCCCTCTCCGCGCTGCGGGCCAAGCTCAGTGACGCCGAGGCATCGCGGAAACGTGATCGCGAGAAGGGCAAGGACGAAGTCGTTGAGCAACTTGGGACGAAAGAGGGGTTGGAGAAGTATGCAAAGGAGAAGAAGGGCGAGTTTGAGCGGCTGAGGAGGGAGATTATGGAGAGGGATAAGCGGAGGAAGGAGGAAGAGAAGGGGCAGGGGAAGGAGAGTGCTATTGAAGTGGAGTAGCTTGTCTCTAGTCTGGACGGAGGATCTGTTGTGCCATATGTTGCCATTTACCAATTGCGTTTTCGTACCAACCATCATCCATGCATAATGCACTCATGCCACATCCGCGCCGAGGTCGACTCCACCCATCCTAGCCCGCACACCCACAAACCGCCAGCCCTCTTGCATCGCCCTCCCAATCACCCCTCCAAACAGCTTCCACGCTCCGCCCCTCGCCTCAAGGTTCCTCGCAAACCCAGGTAGCACACCCTCAGTCCAGTCCTCTACCACCACATCCTCCCAGCCCGCACTCTTTAAGCTCGCTTTGTACTCTTCCAGCGTCACAGCCGGCTGGAGGTTGGGGTACGGGACCGAGAAAAGGTAGGACACTAGACGGGCTTTCCATGCTGGGAGGGAGGGGGGAGGGAGAATGTCGGTGTATGCGACGACGGAGGTCGGACGGAGGACGGGCCGGAGGGTGTTCAGGAAGGCGAGGCGGGAGGGGCGGTAGTGGTAGAGTGAGTCCAGGAGATACACGAGATCGTAGGGCGGAGCGCCACCAGTCTCTTTCGCCACAGCCTCTGACCCTGTCTCCACCTCGTTCCCCTCCTCGTCATCTTCCTCCTCCCAGTCTTTTCGGCTGGACTTTTCACCGAGGTACCCCCTCATCGGGTCCAACGGGTGCCCCACGTCCTTCCCCGGCTTAAACTCCGCCGAGAACGTGAAGAACTCGACGTCGGTAGTCGTGCTCGGGTGCTCGGACGCGACGATCGAACGGGCGGACTTGGTGTCGCGCGAGAGGGAAGTGAGAGCGTCTAAATGCCGGGGAGGATCAGGCTGGGAAAGGTGCAGTACTGTTTATTGCCAGTCAGCCATGCGGGAAGGCTGTACAGCTCGTTGGGCGCTCATTTACCGAGAGAGTCGCCGGCTCCGTGCCCAATATCTATGATGATCATGTGTCAGATGGTGATACTGTCTATGTCACTGGCTTTGACATGGATCCCTCACGCACCGAGCACATAGCCCCCTCCGGCGTATCCACCCTCTTTTGCAAAGTCCAGCAGCTTCTTACCCAACGCCTCCGCCGCGTCAGGAAAGACGTCCGTGTTCTACCATCTCTGCGTCAGCTATGCTGCTGCTCATATGATGATACACGGTCATGAGAGCGAGGCCGCATCCTACTATGAGCTACGCACCTCCCACCAGCCCATGTTGCACCACTTGGTCGCCCGGCCTTCATGGTGCCCGTCTCTCTGGTTGAGCACGGAGGGGTCCCAGAGGGCGTATGGCTCGACCCACAGCGGAACGAGCAGGAGAGCTATGGGCAGTATTCCTAGGGCTAGAAGGGTTACTGAGGGCATGTTGTCGTTTCTTCCCGGGCTATCGATGTTGGGGACGTGTCCTTGATGTATAGACCAACATCAAGAGCTTCAAAACGACCTACTCTATCTACCACCACCAGCATCTGTCGTCTTCACCGGTTGTTGCCAGTTGCCACGCCTACACGCTTCCGCAATAGGAAGGTGGAGGTTGGAAGAGGGTTTTACGTAACCGTGTTTTACTTGCGACGCGTCGGACGCGTTCTATGGTGGGCGCGCACTTGCAGCGCACAGAAGGAGCGGAGAAGCCAACCGGGAGGCCAGAACAACCAACAAGCAACTATCGACGTACAAGTAGTAAACAACAAAGACTATAGTGTAAAAAGGACAAGCTTAAGCGATTATGCAGGGAGATCAGGAAGAGAGATCAGCAGGCGAGGGCGGGAGAGAAGGGGCAGGGGTAGGAGATGCTAGTATCTGTTGCGAGGTGAAGTAGCTTGTCTTTTTGATTTGAAACGGAGATCGATGTGCATGTGTTGCCGGCATTCACCATTTGCGTTCACATACCAAACATCTTCTACCATCCGTACAACGCTCATGTCATACCGGACTCGAGCTCATCTCCACCGGACCGTTCCTTATCCGTACACCCACAAACCGCCAGCCCTCTTTCGCCGCCCCGCCAATCATCCCTCCCAACAGCCTCCACACCCCGCCCCTCCCCTCCAATCTCATTGCAAGCCCATACAGCACACCCTCCGACCAGTCGTCTACCACCACATCCCGCCATCCCTCCTCTTCCAAGCTCGCTTTGTACTCCTCCAGCGTCACAGCAGGCTGGAGGTTACGAAGCGCGACGGAAAACAGGTACGATACTACACCAGCTTTCCATGATGGAAGGGAGGGAGGAGGAAGGATGTCGGTGAACGCGATGATAGTTGTTGGCCCTATCATGGACCGAAGGGTGGACAAGAAGGCCAGGCGGGAGGGTGTGTAGTGGCACATCGAGTTGAGAATATACACAACGTCGTAGCCCGTTGAGGCGCCAGTCGACCCCTTGATATCAGCCTCTGACCCTGTCTCTACTTCGCTCTTTTCCCCAGCGACTTTCTCCTCCCAGTCTTTTCTACTGGACCCCTCCCCAAGGTGCCCTTCCGTCCGGTTCAACGGACGGCCCCCAATCTTTGCCGGCTTGGATTTCCTCGGCAACGCGAAGAGCTCAAGGTGCTCAAACGCGACATTTGGATAGGTGGAAGTGATGTGGGGAGATTGCCGCTGAAGGTGGTGTAACACTATGCCGTGATGCGAGTCAACCGAAAGGCTGTGCGTTCTCAGGAGAGGGCGAGCGTTTACCTACCGAGGGATCCGCCTGCCCCGTGTTTGATATCTAGCCTCAATGGTCAGGATCTGACGCCTCCTTCTCGACTATCGCTGTAGGGATCTTTCACTTACCAAGTTCACTTCCTCCTCCGGCGTATCCACCCTCCTCTACAAAGTCCAACATTTTCCTTACTCAGCACCTCCGCCGCTTCGGAAAAGGCATCCGTATTCTTCATCTTTGCGTCAGCCACGCCACTGCGAAACAGAGCATACAAGGCGATGCGTGTCAGGTAGAATTGTCAGCTACATACCTCCCAAAACCCTTGTGATACCACTTGGTCCCCGGGCCTTGGTGCCCGCCTCGTCGATTGAGCACGGACGAGTCCAAGAGGGTGTATGGCTCGGCCCACAGTGGGAAAAGCAGGAGAGCCATGGGCAGTACTACCAGGGCCAAGAAAGTCACTGATGGCATGTTCTAGCGGAATATCGATGCCGAGGACGTGGCTTTGACTTAGGGCAACAAGTAAGAGGAACAACATCGGACCACCATGGAATCATCGTGTTCACCGGCCGATGGCGGTTGATGACGCTCGCCTCTTCTTCCTCGCTTGACGGCTTATTACGTAATCTTTCTTCAAGCGCGACGCGTCCAAGGCAAGCTGCAACAAAGTCAACCAACAACCCAACCACGCAGCCATCGACGTAAACATCTCCAAGGCTATACAACAGACCTTTCAGAACGCAACACCCTAGTCCACGATGTCGACTCTCTTCAACCTGTAAGTGTTTCTTGTCATGGAAGTGCCTCTAAGAGCTGCAATTGACGATACAACCCCCGACAGCAAAGGTGGCCAATCGCGCAGTACGTCGTCAATCTCCAGCTTCGTTTGGCCTGATGGAACTCTGCCGCTCCATTGCAACCCCGCCACCCGTACAGAGCTACATGCTGACCTATCTATACAGCTTTTAAGCCCAAGAAGGTGCCGGAGGGCACAAAGCAGTGGCAGCTGAAGCAGTACGCCCAGCAGACTCTGGTCAGTGCGCGAGTGGGCGGCGACGCGGACAGCAACTTGGGCGTCTACATATGACCAGCAGCCAACTGACGAGCTATCGATGTCTGATGCTGTAGGGTTCGGGAAATTTGAGGACAGCGGTGCAACTTCCCGAGGGAGAGGACCTCCAAGAGTGGATCGCGGTGCATGGTGAGCCTCCGATTGCCTGGTTTTGGCTTGGCGATCCGAGCGATGATTGACGGGCAGCGCTGACGCCACTCGCTGTTGATCTCCAGTTGTCGATTTTTTCAACCATGTGAACATGCTCTACGGGACCGTCTCAGAGTTCTGCACCCCTACAGAGGTATGTACAGTACAAATGACTTAACAGCTGCGGTCAGATCGGCTGATCATTTGGCTCGTGCAGTGCCCCATAATGAACGCGGGTCCCAAGTGCGTACCTCCAGTTTCATTTCTGGCAACGACCCTCGTTGACGCTTTTGTACTTTACAGATACGAGTACTTCTGGGAAGACGGTGCCAACTAGTACGCAATCCATCTCCCAGCCCCCACCAGCACCCGCACTAACCCCGCCCCTACCCACCCACAGCAAGAAACCCACCCACCTCTCCGCCCCTGCCTACGTCGAAGCCCTCATGTCATGGACCCAGTCCATCCTCGACGACGAGAAGCACTTCCCCCAGCAGATCGGGAAGCGTTTCCCGCCGACGTTCATGACCACCGCCAAGACGATACTGCGGAGGCTGTTCAGGGTGTATGCGCATATCTACCACTCGCACTTTGACCAGATCTGTGCTCTGGGAATTGAGGGTGAGCCGAACGTGTGCGGGGTGGGGAAGAGTGACTGGGCGGGGCCGCTGGAGCTGACGCGTGAGGGATAGCACACTTGAACACCAACTACCGTCATTTCCTGCTTTTCGTCGACGAGGTGAGCTTTGTCGATATACATCATCAGAATCCCCGAAGCTGATATCATTTCTTCGCAGTTCTCGCTGTTATCTGAGAAGGATCTCGTCCCTCTTGAGGACTTCAACAAGACCATCTTGGACGAGACTGGGCGCAAGTGATCGCTTCGTGGTGCTACATGGGGCAAAGACATCTGGAGCGATCCGTGAAGAGATGGGAGGAGAACGGGGCGGAGGATGTGTTGTTAGAGTATGTGTACAGTATACCCGGTCTACCATTTTGACTCTCAAGATCATGCCATGATTTTCCGCATTGCGTGACGTTGGGAGCACGGCCCGAGATGGTGAGACCCAAAATATAGACATGATGATGTTCTAAGTTCGACTTCTGTACACAGGATCAACCTCTCGTGATCCCCCCTCCCGCCCTTCCAAACCCGAACCTGTCCACAGCAATTTACACAGCCGTACTCGCTCTCCGCGCTCCCCCTCCCCCGGCAGTCTTCTCCCCCCGTTCCCGCTCCCTCTCCTCGCCCTTGGCATCAACATTCCCATGTCTCGCCACCTCCCCCAACACATCCCGTGGACGAGCCCCAGCCCCGCTCGTCGGCGTGAAGCTTCTTCCCCCTGTCGGCCTCCGTGCCGCCCCAGACCCAGTTGCGGCTGATGCCGGGTGTGCGCCCACCCCTAGAGCTGACACGAGGGAGCTCGCAGAGTGGGATGCCATTGATCCAGCGGGTGTAGGCGGGCGCTGAGGTCTCGTGCCCCCCGATGCGGGGCGTGTTGCCGAAGTTGCTGTAGCCGAGCTTCCTGCACGGGAGACAGAGGACGAGCCTATATGCAGCGACCTGCCGAACTCGACGTCCAGCCCCGCATCCGACTCTTCCACCAGATCACCCGCTCCACCCTCCGTGTCGACCTCCTTCCCCTTTCCCACAGGCGAAGCAGGCGACGCCCGTCTCCCTACCGCCCCCGTCTTGGGCAACGTGCTCTTTCTCCGCATGCTCTGGCTTGTAGACGCGAGGCTTGCGGATTGAGATGACGTCGAGCGTGAAGGACCACCACGGCCGGAGGCGGTGAGGCTGAAGTCGGGTACAGGAGGAGGAGAGGAGGACCGCCGGGAAACTTTGGATTTTTTGGGAGTGATAGATTTGCGGGAGACGGGTTTGAGGATCTCTTCGGCTTGTATGCCGTCGGGTTTCCGCATTTTTCTGGGGAGGGGATGGCATCAGCATGTGCACTGGCTAGTCATGGTGGAGTGGAGACGTTTACGCACTTTACGAGACTGGGCTCTTTGTAGCTCACAACGCTGCCACGAGCACGACGACCTCGTCCGGCGCCCTCTGCCGCTGAATCAGACGATGGGGCGGAAGATGACGATGCCCGGCTTGGTTCTGAGCCACCTGATACGGCAAGGGTCAGCTTATCTCAATGGACGATCTCGACACAGAACAGCTCCTCACCTTCTGGCTCAACAATCTCTGCGGCCGAATCCAGCGCTACTGCCTTCCCCTTTCCCTTGCTCGGCGGCTTTACCGCCGGCAGTGCTTCCTGCTCCTCCTCTTCCTCCTCCACCGCCTCTTCCACAAGCGCCATCGCCTCATCAGGCTTCATCTCCACCACCACCCCCTCATCCCACTCGCTCGACTCCCCCACTCCATCTTCCTCCTGCACCTCACCCACCGCCTCATCTACAACCATCTTCTCTTTTCCCTTCTCCGTGGGCTCCGCTTTCCGCGGTATGCTGACTGCATCCTCGGGCGACGTCGACCGCGGGCGAGGAGGCAGAAGCGCGCTCTCCCTCCGGCGCTTCACATGGGTGAATTTGCGTGCGCTGGGGACTTGGATCTTCTTGGGACTGGGTGAGACGGATGATCGTGAGGGTGAGACGGGGGTCTTGGGCCTTGGTGAACGGCTTGCTGCGATCGATCCCACATCCGTCCTTCGTCTGTTCAAATTGTCAGTGGCTGCCCTTGGTGTTGACCCGGTGCAACTCACCCTCGCGACTTCCACGCCACTTTCCTCCCATCAATCCACTCCCCATCCTCATCCTCTTCACTGCCGTGCCCCTCCATAACCGCACCCAGCCCGTGCCGCTGCCTTCCTCTGGCCGCAGGATTTGTAGCTGTCGGGTTGCCGACAAGGGACAGGACAGGGGGCTTTGCTGTTGATGCTGCTTTTGGGGGTTGGCGGGGTAGGGATGCGAGGGATTCACGAAGGGAGACGAGGGCTGGGGCGGCTGCTAATAAATGGTCTAAGGCTTCAAGAACAGCCTAGACGCGAGGCATATCAGCTCGATTACTGTAGGGGATCTATGCCAGCGAACAAAAGTAAGACGCACCTGACCACCTATCCGTCCGTTATCTCGCTCCATCCTCTTCACCTTGGCCTTCAACGACAAGTTCGACTGCCGTACATCTAGCAGTTCGCCCTGAAGAAATGCGATCTCATCTTGGAGAAGCTTGATGGTCTTCTTGCGGTCCACATTGTCACTGCAAGAAAGAGAAAAGAGAGGCGAGTCAGCTGAATGCGCGCTGCGGTTTGTTTACGCTCACGAGGAAGTGGAGCTCACATTATGATATCTTTATTTTGTTCTCGATGTCGCCTCCGAACTATATCACCACATCATTAGGATTGCATACCCATCTGCAAGCTAGAAATGTGCCAAAGGTGGACTCACAGTCATCAAACTTTTGTGCATCAATCAACCCCGTCTCGCGCTTCTCCGGGAGGGGTGGAGGTGCCAGCGGCGGGAGACCCAGTGATCGCCTTCCCTGTCTCTGCGCCATCGCGAAGCTTTTTCTGTTGAGGCCCAGCAGACCTAGATGCGGGTCAGATGGATGGGGAGGGCGGCAGGCGGGAGGATGCTGGGCTGAGGACGGTCTATGTGGTGAAGCAAGATGAGGACTGGATGAGCCAAACAACTCGAACGTCAACATCGTCCGTCAGGCGACAAGTCAAACGCGGCGGCGAGAGCAGATTACGTAACATCACACACACATCTTCCTGGCCGTTTTTGGCGAGGACGAAGAAGACGGCGGATACATCGCATGCATAGCTGGGTAACTATCATGATCAGCTGGACAGCTCTTATGCCTAGAAACTTGAAAACAGCGGAAAAATTGCCTTCCTCCATTCACTTTCTTCTTTCCGCTTTCCGTCCGTGGAAGAGTCGCCAATCAAAACGCAGCGGCGGTTGTTCCTCCGCTCTCTTCATTGCGTGTTTCCCATTAATTGAACAACTCCCAGCTCTACTGCTACTCCTTGCGCGGTCTGAGGTATATCTGCAAAGCTTCCATCTCGACCAAAAGACTCCCTAGCTCTCAAACAACAAAGTATACCGCCTCTCGCACAAAATGGCGGCTTTCCTCTCGATTTCCCGCGCCGCCACATGCGCCTCCTTCACCTCTGTCTCCAGCCCCACTAAGACTATTCCAACCCATATGGTTACCCCTCCTCCTTCTGAAGCCAAGCACGGTAATCTTCCATTTGTCAGTGACTTCAGGGACGGTATCACCCGTATGACAGAGGGCGAGCTGTGCGCGAGCAACGTGGAGGCGTGGAGGGCATCGTTGGCCAAGGTGAACAAGTGGAAAGACGAGGTTGAGATGGAGACGGTGGTGAAATACAGAAAAACAGACAGGATCCCCAAAATCTTCAAGGTAAGAAGTTATCTTGCTTGCCCGAACATGACAGATGGACTGAAACGTATATTTTCATTTTTGCCAGACGGAAATCCACACACCAAAAGAGGCGAAGCCGCCTTGCACCCCAGCGGCAGTCGAAGATGTTCCGTCCTTGACAAGCTCTGTGAGTAATCCATACCCTCACGGTCTATGAAAAAGGTGAAACTCCTGACAATAGTCTAAGGGGTACACCACCATGGAATCGAGCACCTTGCTCGAGACCCCCAACGGCTCCCTTCTAGACTGGAGCTGCGTCTTCCAGCCCCAGTCCAAGCACAAACCCTTCTTGTGGAACCTCACCATCCACGTGAGCGCCGCCCTCCGCACCTGGAAGCGAACAGGGTTCAACCGCCGCGTGTATTATCACCAGCAGCGCTCGCTCTACGCCGACGACGGCGAGGCGTTGTGGCTTGTGCGCAGGTTAGGAGCGAACGATGAAGAGATGGATAGGCGGAGGGAGATGTGGGGAGAAGGTCATGAGTGGTGGGTGGAGGGGCTTGATAGGGCCGGGAGGCTGTCGTTGGGTAAGTGTGAGGTGAAGGAGTGCTGGGAGAATCATGTGGCAGAAGGTCTGCGGGAACGCTCCAGACGAGTGGCAAAATCAGCCGCCACCGGCCCACAGAGAAGGAGGGCAATGTTTTTTCATTGAGGTGAACAATCCATACCACATCCTCCACTGCACCGAGTGAAAAGAGTTCGAAAAGTAGTAGTTCTTCCGTACGCATTGCAAGCTTTTTCATATAATCGTCGATCAACAACAACAAAGAGGAGAAGTGGGGGACATGGCTCAAGCAAGTCGATTTTTACGTATGTTGTACATGCCTGTTTCCTCGAAATTGATGACACCATGCATGCCATTTTATCATGCTTTTTTACCCGCATTCCCGTTCTGTATCAATAGGAGCACACTCCACATGCATTGCAAAGAACTGCTACGTACCGGATACACGATAACGAGATGCGGTCGCGCGGAAAATCGACCAGATGACGTTCCGCAAGATAGCCATCAACCCGAGGAAAATCCCCATGTATTGGACAGTTGTGTATCAAGCATTGACTTCTGTTATCTCCTTGGAACCAAACAATCACCAGAGAACCCATCCTTATACCACTCTCTCGGACGCTACTCAAACATGACTCACCAATACGCGGAAATGTTTCTTGCGAACCTGGCGATGATGAACAACAGCAGTCCCGAGACTATGGAGCGAAGCAGCCCATCACTGTGAGTAGCAGCACTATTTACTTTACACTGCTTCCACTCTATGTGATGACACTGCTGATTGCTTCCCCATTCAGATACGCATTCGGGGCGCCTTTGACCCGCTTCCCCAACAACATCAACCGTCGGAGATCACCTTCTCCTCCGCGCTCCTCTTCGCCGCTGGAAGAGCTCCGTTTCTGCATCTATTTGTTAGTCACTGCTCACTGAGCGTCTCTTTTAATTGTATTGATTGTATTGATATTAACACTACTACAGGAACAGCCCGGAAACATACTACTCATCGTCGTGTGATCATTCACCGGACGGGGAGTGGATCGTGTTGGATGAAGACGGATCTCCAATCTTTGTTCCTGCCGCAAGGTGAGTGATCGGATTGACAAGTAAACTCATGGGTTATCATCTTGGTTATCATCTTTACTGAAAGTGTAGCATGTCTCTCAGTCATTGCTGTAAGCGAACAGATTGCAGAGTGGAGCAGGGCGAAGGAGAACGACTCCGAACGTGCGAGATGTTTCCTAGCACTATGGACATGTACGTTCATTTTCTCTAGGTATACCCTATCTCAAAAACATGTGTCTTCCCAGTCTTGCTGATAATGACTTCCATCAAACATAGAGCCGGGCGACTTCTGAACGAAATCCCAGATCTCGACGAGCCTCTTCCGCCGCTCATGTACACACACCTTCTCCCTGACTATACCACTGGCGTTTTTCTTCCCGCCCCTTCTCATCCTGGGGGGATAACGGAAGACGATATCGTGTGGACAAGGGGGATGGGAGAGTACAACGTCATTTCCTCGTCGACCTGTACCCGTCGCCTCACTCTCAGTGACCTCTTGTTCGGAGCTCTCTCTTCACCGCTTCCTTTACCAGAGGTCTCTTCACCGTGGACACCCGCCAGCGCTTTCAGCGATCTCGTCGTAACCCCCAACCAAAGTCCTGAAGCAGTCCAGCGCCACATATCTGACGAGTGGGATACGATACTCCGTACTCAATCTATTTTCGACGATGGTCGGCTTGAGAGCGAGCAGGGAAAAGAAGATGGGGACTGTGGCAGAGAGGTCTACCCTGGAGCGTCTTCCATAGCGATAACAGATAAACGGCTGAACGAGGTCAGACTTGAAGATACTTTCAGCACAGAAGGAATGGTGACCAATGCTCTGGCGTAGAATCATCGCTGATGCAAGTTGTTTCCATCAAAGTGTACATGTGGGAGACGTGATGACGCTGCCAAAGTCCTTGCTGCGCTAATTCTTACTATCATCTCCTCACTACTTCGACATGCCATGAGGGCGTGGTACATGGAACTCTCCTGGATTGTGCACAAGGACCTCATCTCTGGGATCGAAGTCAGAGTATCCAGAAATCTTCCTGGTCTGGTTATCGTCATCTCTTTCCCCGACAGTTCCGGTGCACATGGTCATGACACTCCCCTCTGGGTAGCCTTCGGTCCAATCCACAGTCACCTCCCCGTTTAAAAGCCTGTCGTTCATCACCTCGCGCCTTTTCATGATGTACTGGTACCACTCGGCCTCTTTCGAGTTCTTGTTACTTGCACCTTTGAAGCACCTCGTGAGGGCCGCAGTCGTTGACGACTTTTCCTTGCCGGTGTTTATTGAGAAGGGAGGAGGGGGGATCTCTTCTTGGCCAATCGAAAGGTGGTCTGTCAGGGGTCCATTGATATACCTCTCGCTTTCAATCATGTCTCGGTAAGCTGGGATAACATGATGATCGAGGAAACAACTGTGAACCCCGTTATCCACAAACCTTTGACCGAAAGGAAGCTCCTCCGCGTCCGGTCCATTGGAGAACTCCGGCGCCATCGTTTCGTAGAGGGCATCCGAGATCTTGTCGATAACAGGGCCATACAGCTTCTCAAGGCAGCTTGTGAGCTCATCGCTAACCTCTTTTTCAGATCGAGTGACCTCAGGCTTCAAACCGAACTCGCGTGCTCCGGTGATAGCGCGTAGTTCGTTAGTGCATCTCAGAGCGGTGTCGCGGAGGGTGGCAACTTCCTTCGCGGTTGCTGTGGTGGCGGCCTGCCTCTTCTTGTTGATTTTGTGGAGGATCTGGCAAGTCAGTCTCGAACCCTATATTGTAGACAAGGAAGGGATGTGGCCAGTGAGGGCATATAGGGGGCTGTGCCAAAACAGGCTGGTGCCCACTCACGGTATTACTCGTTAAGCGATTGTTGGTGGAGGACGGGCAGGAGGAAAAACCCCTACCGAATACTTGACGGTCCCCGAGTCTCTATCAACCCCAGCGTCGTGATACTCCCCAAAGATTGTCACAGGTTGAAGAGCGGTAAGCTGAGCTGTAGCCCCGGAGAAAGCACATTCGACTGTGGTCATCTCACTTGATTGCTGTATGAGTCTGGGCTTATTTTGCGTCCGACGACGATGGTGTGCTTGACGGAGGAGATGGGGATATGTGTTCAGATGTGCGATGGGAGTTTGCTCGTCTCTTGCATATATGCACCACCGCAGAGTGCTGTGAGTTATGTGACATCTTGATAGCTCGCTTACTCTAACGCAAATGGCCTTGAGCTAAAAGAAAGGAATGCCATGGGGTCGCTTGAGAGCTCGAAGACTCTCGAAGACAACTTGATTGGTTGGTTACAGACGAGGACAGATCCAACCCGCTTGAGGCAGGATAGAAGCCATGGAGCTCAGACTCTAGATCTCGATGCAGAGATGGGTTAGATTGCCGAGGGGGTGGATCGACCATACCAAAGGAAAGTCAAGTGCGAACGACGTGATACCACTGCACCGACACGTCCAGCCAGGGCTGCCTTTGTCCCTGCCAGCCGACATCTATGGCAAATGTGCGCAAAAGCACGAAAGCACTCACGGCTCACCACGATCAGCCACGTCACAGTCTATCAAGCTGCATATCAGGCACCGTTAGGCGCATACGTGAGGCGATCCGCATCACGGGCTTTCACACAAAATAACGGCTCCCCGTCATCTATTTCTCCTCGGCGTTGTACCTCTCCTTCGTCTTTAAGCCCAAAAAGTCATCCGTGAGCTCTCGCACATACACCCTCGAGGCTTGAACACGCGCCCGCCCGGGCCCAACCGGCGTCGACTCCACAACTCACCATATCCTTAGCTCTCTGCTGCCACCCCCCCTTCCCACTCCACCTCCCCGCCTCCACACCCTTTGCCGCCCCCAGCCCCGCCCTGTTCTCAAACTGCTGCACCTTTATCGGATCCTTCCTCCCCTCTCCGCCAACCCCCAGCCCTTCTCCAGTCTTCCACCCCATCTTGGCCAAGAGCTGGTTCCCGACGTTCTCCTGGGGGAGCTCGGCGTCCATCGCCCTAGCGGGCGGGGGGGAAGGCGGCCGCGGGCCCGGGAATGAGGCGGAGGCACCGGGAAGGGGCTTCCGCTTGTAAGAGGTGATGGGGATGGAGGTGGCCATAGCGGCGAGGTCGGCAGGGCGGGGGACGGCGGGCTGGTGGAACGCCGTGCGGCGCTCGGCGGCGCGGTCGCGATACTTCGGGGCGGATGGTTCGGGAGTCGCAGACGACGATGGTGCGGGAGACGACGTGGACGTCGCAACCTTCCGGCGCTGGCCTGCCTCGCACACCGCAGAGTCTTGCAAGTTCGTCTGTTTGACCAAGCCAAGCATTGATGGAAGAGGTCTCAAGTCAGCGACACCGTTCAACGTTCCCTGGACCCACGGTCGGTTTGGTAATCCAGACTGAGGGAACAGGTAAAAGAGGTGAAATCGTAAGCGAGCCTTGTGGAGATCCGACTGTGCGACGTGCTTGCGCAAGATATCCTCGGTCTTGAACTGCCGCTGGCACAGCAGGCATGCGACTTTGCCGGTAGCCGCAAAGTTTGAGGTGTCGGTGTAGTCGAACTCGTCACCGGGCGAGGCCGCAGGCGCGTCGGCGGTGCGAACGGGGGCTGGTGCAGGCGCAGGCGATGCCGAAGCTGGAGCGGATGAACTCGCGCCAGTCTTGAGAAATTGGGTAAGAAGGACGTCAATATGATGGACACGCGGGGATGAACGAGATCGGGGTTTACGTTTGCAGACATGCCTATCGGCCGTCGCACGCCCAGTGCCATATTGGCATCCGACATGCCTTTTGGCGGAGCATTCTCCTCCACAGCTTCGGGCTTTGCGAGCTCGTTCTGCTTCGTGTTCCACTTGGAGATGTTCTTTGCGATCTGCGGGTCGTGGGTGAGACAGTGAGCATTTGTGAAAAGGTGACAGAGAGCAGATTGGCTGAGAGGAGCCGGTGGGTCACCTTCCGGCTGGACGACGTTGGCGGGATAATGCGGACACCCTTGGCTGCAATGACAAGTCGATCATCAGCATCTACGTCGTGCTGGCCGTCACAGATCTTACTCACTCCTCGACAACAAAACCGTATCTTTCCCAATCTTATCCTCCTCGTCCTCATCATCATCGCCCAGCACATTCTTCTGCCCAATCTGCGTGATCGGGACGAGCACCGCCTCCTCCTTCTTCTTCCCCTTCCCCCCAATCTTGATAGGCTGCATCGCCCCTCCCAAATTGATCGGCATCATCCCCGCCCCCTGCGTCGCCGCTTGTGCCTGCACCTGGGCTTGCGCTGCCTCCTGCCTCAGCGGCGGAACCCCCGCCAGTCCACCGAGGAACGACCTGTGGTCAGGCGTGAGCTCCACGGTGCCGTCCCCGCCGATGACAGGCGCGCCCGGCGGGGTAAGCTCGACCGCCCCAGCGCGCTCGTGCCAGTATGCGCACCACTGCCCTGAGGGGTTGTCGAGTGCGGCGTTACCGATCCCACCGAAGCGGGAGGGACGGAGGATGAACTCGCCACCAAGAGGCCCGGCGGAAGTGGGTTCGAACGCGTCTTTGGCAAAGGAGGCGGCGACGGGGACGGTATTGATGAGGAAACCGTTGGGCTGGTGCTGCGGGGTGAGAAGGAATGGGAGAAGGGCAGACGCAAGCTGGTGTTGCTGGTCAGTATGCATGCGCGGGAACATTCAGTTTGAACAAACTCACCTCAGCAGTGGCAAGCTCCACAAACCCATACCCCCAACTACTCCTTGCAGCCCGGTCCACGATCAGAATCGCCCTAACCACCGTACTCTCCGCCAGCTGCTCCCTGCCGCCCTTCCCCATCATCCTCGCAATTTCCTCGCCCATCCGGTGGACAATCTCCTCCGTCGTCGTGGTCGCGTCCAAGCCACGAAGCAGCAAGACACGCATGCCGCCGCCGGGAGCGCCGATATCCCGCATCCCGTCGTGGCCAGGGCGGACGTATGCGGGACCAGAGGGGTAGTCGCCGTGAGGACCACCCGGCGCCTGTGGTTGGGGCTCGGCGTAGTCGATACGGACTTTTCGGACCTCAGAGTGGGCGTAGAGAGCCGGCATGGCGATGGAAGCGCCGCTGTGGTTTAATGTCAGCGACGGCACAAAACAAGATCCACCAGGAAACTTACTTGTATCTGATAAAGTCCATCGCATCCTCGACCGAGTGGAACGCTGCGAAACCAAAGCCCTTGCTCACGCCAGTGGCCCTGTCACGGACGATCTTGACGTTGGAGACCTTTGCCCGATGTTCTGCTTGAAGATATCCGAAGAACTGTGAATATGACGTAAGCTATGGCCATATAAGACGGTACGTTCAACTCTCATTCGGGAAGCTTACATCGTCCTCGGATAGCTCAGGATCAAGTCCCAAGAAGATGAGGTCCTTACTTGGCTCCGCCATCGGCTTGCCGCGTTTGCCTTGTTCTTGCCCGTAGGGAGCATCATACCACTGAAATTCGAATGAGTGGCTGCATTCTGAATTGTCGGTCAACATACTCACCGCATGGTCTGCATCACGACCCCTCTCCCATTGTCCCTCCGTCCGCCTGGGCTCTTTCCTGTTCACCGCAGGTCCCCCCTCGTACTCGTACCGCCTTTCGTAATCATCCTCTCGGACCCGCGGCGGCGGCACCCACCTCTCCCTCCCCTCCACCTCGTCCCCATACCTCGCTCCACCAGCCCTATCATCGTACCTCCCCTGCGGCTCATACGGCAGTCTGCCCGCGTATTGCTCCGGATACTGCTCCCCTGCATACCTCTGAGGCGGCGAGGGTGAGTCATACCGCCTAGGAGGCGGAGGGGGCGAGTAGCGCATCCCCTGATGATGGGAGTAAGGCTCATCATACCTCCCCGGGTAAGGAGGCTCGTCGTACCGCCTCGCGGGAGGAGGCGGGCTCCTGCGCGGGGGTGGGGACCAAGCGCGCTGTGGAGGAGGCGGGCGGTCGTAAGGATGGTCGGTGTCGTACCGCGCCTGCAAGCCCGGGGAGAGGGGCCGGGAGGGGGAGTAGGCGCGGCGTCTGAATTGCGGGGAGCGTGATCGTGGGCGCTGTGGGTGCATTGCTGGGGTCTGTGTGAAGAAGAGAGCAAGTGTAAGAGATCAATACGAGCGAAGACTGGTGAAAGGTGGGTGGACCGAGATAACGCCGGGTATCTCCGCCACGTGGCTGGGCGGAATCAGATTACTGCCACCAACCATCGTGAGCGGATTGCTTGAGGTGTGTGGGCTCGAGTTGTTGTCGATACTACTGAAGTTCAAGTCATCCACAACGACAATAAGCAAGCACAATGGCAGGAGGACACGGAGAGTTTCGTGAGTGCATAGACGTGTAATGGGCGGAGGGGAGCTATCACTGACGATAGCCACACACAGACGCTGTCAAGGTATCGTACACCAGCCACTCTTTCCTTCGCACTCGCTGACTGGCCCTTACCCTTTATAGCTGGACGACGCCGTTGAACGGTGGGGGAAGATGGTGTGTACTTCGTCCCCTCAGCTTGTCTCTCAATGCTTGCCATAACTGACACGCTCTGTCCCATAGCGCGCAAAGCCCCACATAAGATTCCAGTTCACTCCCAGGGTCACTCGGCACGTCATCGGCTACATGGTTGTCATTCCCGCTGTGTTCACCTACTTCGTCGTTGATGGTCTGGTACGTGGACACATTACCTCTCCAAGACCCTCGGCTGCCAGAGGCTATATGCACAAGAGTCTACAACCTCCAGGACAAGCGCTGACGTATCTGCTTCCCTCTTCACCCCTCGCAGGGCAAGTACGACCTCAGCGGCAAGCAGCGAGGCTCGAGCCTGCGCTCTGGAACACCTGCAAAGCCTGAGCCTGTGCAGCAGGAGGAGTAGGAGGGGACATGTATCACTGTATAAGCCGAAGTTTTGCATGCGCGTGGGCGCCCGAGGGCAGCGGTGCAGGGTGGCTTGTGTTTGGATGTTGATGCTGGGTTTGCGGAACTTGGGACGATTGACCGCTGGAATGAGATGCTTATATTACAGGTCTACTAGTACAATTACTGGGCGACTGTGGCACACGAGAAGAGATGGCAGAGCCGACAGGCTGGACGGATGAGGGGACGGAGCCGACGAGAACAACCCAATCACCAAATTCGCTTAACCATCGTCCACCGCTCAACCTCTTCCAACTTCCACTTCTTCCCCTTCTTCCCCCCTCCTCCTCCACTCCCCCCACCGGCACCAACTCCCGCTTCAGATACTCCCAGGACGCCACTTCCCTTGCTATCTACCGCCTCCGCCCCAGCCCGAGCATCACCACTCCTTCCCTTCGGGAACGGTACGCTCCCCTCATCCCTCAGCGACACCTTGGTCGCCGCCAGTGACGGATACGCCGGGATATCATCCTCCGGATGAGACAGATACCTCGAGGTCTGCTTGTTGTACTCCTGCGGGGCGCAGACAACTTATTAGTCCTCCGACATCTAGGCGACCAGTGTTAATATCGCAGGACGTCGACTCACAGTCTCCTCTTTACTCTCCCCAACGGCTGCCCTCCCGAAATCATTGACCGTATCCGCCGCTTCGCGCTCTTCCATCCCCTCCTGGCGCATCGCGGAGAAGCTCAAGAGAGAGAGTCCCAAGATGACTTTGAGGAAGACCAAGCTGGTGATGTCGGGCCGTCAGCTAAGAACTTTGCACTCGCGCAGGGCAACAGATACTAAGCTGAAAAGCGACAGAACAGCAAGAGACTCACCACCCCCACGCACAGACTCCCACCCCGACCCAGCTACCCCACTTGAAGCCCAACCATGCCCACTCATTCCACGTCCACCCCCCAACTCCAGGTCCAGCAGCGCCGCTCACTTCTCCGCCGTCATGGTGTGATGTCGTGAGCATTCCGAGCGCCTGTGCCGAGATGCGGATCACGAGGCATGCGAGGGGGATGGACGCGAAGCCTAGTCGGCGAGCGACGAGGGGGGATTGGTCGAGGAGGACTTGGTGCTGCGATGGCATTGTCATCAGCTGTGCTCTACCCCTGCTCTTTCTGAACGGCGCGGCAGCTCACGTTTCTCCCGCGCAACCGCCTGCGCCCACCCCCACCCCCACTCGACCCGGCGAGCAAGACATCCTTGGCGAGCACGTCGGTGAACCGTTCGTATACGCTCGCGCGAACGTGGTTGAATTTGGTGATGAAGGCGTGTTTGAGCCAGTCGACCATCATCTCGGAGACTATGACGAAGAGGACAGGCTGTGGGCACGAGTATGAATGTCAGTGACAAGAGCTTGATGGAGTAACCACGCCGAGAAGATCCGAGTGAGCTCACGGATAAGATCGAATCCACCAGACTTTTCCCCCTGATGAAGAAACTCTTTGGCAAGAACGCGATATCCGACCCAGACATCTCGATCATATTCCGAATAGCAATCACCGAGAGCATCAGACTGAGCTGGAAGCGCTCCACGATGTCTATAAGAACGCAAGTTCAACCGTCAGCTGATTTCGTCCATGATCAATACCCAGCGGACTTACCGGCACACATGATCTGAAAAAGGTTTTCCTTCTCGAACTTCTTGAAAACCGCTGCAATGGTGCACTACCGTCAGCCACATTCTTCTGGCGAAATCTCTACGACTCCCATGTGGTGAAAGCACTCACAGCCTTTGATCTCGACGAACTGGTTACTGATGAGCAGTGATAGGAGGGTGTAGTCGTACGAGTTGATGGCCACGTTCAATGAAACGAGCATGTAGAAGAAGATCACCGAGTGGGCCACTGCCGACATCATCCACGTCAGCACACTATTTGCACCTCTCGTGGCCATAATGATTGCCCTGCAGCACCGAGGTGACTCACGGACATAGCCCAAAGACAAGGCAAAGAAGAAAACTGGTCGAGCTTGCTGCCTTTTCCGCCCTTTACCATGCTTACGCACGCTCGGCGAGAGGGTCTCGCGCGCAAACAGCGTATCGAGCACGTCCTGTCCGAACGCACAGCATAGCCGGTCTGCAATCTGCCCGTCCGACCGACTCCTTATTAGCTCGTACTCCAAGAGCCAAAAGGAGAGGGGTGTAGAGGGGCGTACCTCGAGAGCGTTGAAGATGACATAAAGCTTGATCGTATCCTGTCCTCTCACGGTGTGATACATCTTACTCGCATCCGTCCCCACCAGCAGCACTCCCGTAGGGATCACCAGTAACAGCATCCTCAAGATCGAGTGTAGATGCGCTGTGGGGATAGGGCGCCATGCCCGCCCCTCACGGAGGGCCGAGAAGATCCGCCCAAGGGCGAAGAGTGCCCGGATGGGCAGGACGGTGAAGTTGTAGAGAAAGCCGTCTAGGCAGAGGAGTGCGCCGAAGAGGGTGGTCTTTTCGACGGCGAGAGGGACGGCGAGGAAGTTGGAGATGCGCTCCCTGTGACATCGAGAGTCAGCTGTCAAACACTTCTTTGGTCGCCTCAGCCTGACGCACCATTTGCCGTCCGCGATCCACCCGTCCCAGTCCTCAGACCCCATCTCATCTTTCAGCAGATCCCACATCCGTAAAGGTGGTACAACCTGAGCGAGCGGTACAGCCTCGCCCTCGCTAGCGCTGGTCGTCTTGCCCTCCTGGCCGAGCTCCTCTGCCCCGGGCGATATTGGAGAGACGGGAGAGTCTAGTGATACCGTCCGGGGAAGAGGGTGCTTCTCCTCTTCGCCGACAGTAGGGCGGCGAGAACGGGCAGGCCAGAACTCTTCCGCCTCGTCGATCTCCGTCTGGTCCCCATCCCCGCAATCCTCATCGTCTTCCGCCTCTTGCCTCTCCCCATTCGCCTGTCCTGTCTTGCCCTCCAGCCCACCCAGCCCCTCCCTCAACCCATCAACATCCAAATCCCTCCCGAGAAATTCGCTTCCTCCTCCACCGCGAGGACTAGGTGGTAAGCTCGAGTAGGTCGTAGGTCGGCGGTTGGGCCGGTCCTCACCCTGCGAAGGGGGGAGGGAGCCGAAGATCTCGGAGGCAGAGGTGTGGAGGGGGAGGTCGATCGTGAGGTGAGGGGTCTTGCGGCGCGGGGTAGCTTGTGATGGGTTTATGGGAGGTAATAAGTGTGAGGAAGGGTTAGAGGGAAGGGAAGGGCGAGTGGGCTGGGCGGGGATCGTGTCTTCCAGTGCGAGAGCCTGCGGTGCCATCTGTCAGATACTTTCTCCATAAAGGCTTATCTGCCAGAAAAACAAACCTCTTCCTCACGCAAGACTTCCTCCTCATCTTCTCCCGCCTCTCTTTGGTCCTCACCCCCGAGGCCTTCCCCATTATCGGTAGATCCAGAGCTCTGGACAGGCGGCTCAGGCCGGGTAGTGGCTAAGAGCTCATCGGCAGACCAAGCTCTCTGCGGGTTGTAGGGCATCCTCGAGGGGCCTGCCTCTGCTGTGTTGTAACCGTCTCCCTCCTTCATGGCGAGGATATTGGCGAGGTATACTCAGCAAGAGACAACAATAATGTCCTGACGTTGAGTACTTCAGGCCAAACCCGTGAAAGAAGCAAGCCATCCTCATCATCATCGCTGTCGCGTCCAACGCCATCGGAACGACGTCCGGACACTGCGGACATCACAATCCACGTGGCGAGATTAAATACCCCGCCATTTTGCGTTGTTTGCCCAGCGAGAAGCGAGCGCGCCTCTCTTTTTGTCATGTTGCTTTTCCATCGCACCAACAACAACTCACCAGCCAGCCAGCCCCCACCAGCTTCCACCTAGTCACCTCCTACACACGACAGTCGACAACCAGTAAGTTCCTCAAGATGTCCGCTCCTCTCCAGCAGTCCAACGGTGAGTCTTTTGCGGTCATATTTGGGAGACGGGCGTGGAGCTGACGGTGTTTGTTTGTTTATCGCGATCTCGATCTTCGCTCGTGCCCCTGCCCATGCTCCACCTTGCGTCCACTGCACCCTCCCTCACCTCACCCTCTGGATCCTCTCCTATCGCTCCCCTCTCCCCACCCCAACGACATGCTCCACCCGCAGCTCAAAACACCTCCGCCCCCGCCCCTACCGCCCAGCCCTCTTTCCTTCAGAAGAAGGGTCTTCTCGGTGCTGCCGGCCGTGGTGCCGGCAGCAAGCCTGGGTACGTCTATTCTTCTACCATCAAGTAGAGCGTGATAGGAGTCTCGCCATTGGAGCTCACGCTGACGAGGGGTTATGTTGTGCATGTGCAGCGCGTCGATCGTCTCGCCGTCCGACGTTCTCTCCCCCATCTCGGCCAAGCTCAACAGCTCCAAGCAGAGGCATTTCCAGAAGTGAGTGTCATATCTATCACTTATCTTTCTCTCTCTACTCAGTGAAGCGATCCAGCTGCACGGAGTCTCCCCCATTCTCCAGAGAGTCAGAGCTGATGTTGTACCACTTATCAGGGGCAAGCCCGTGCACCTCGCGAGCCAGCTCTCCCAGCTCGCCAGCCAGGGGAGCCCTGCGGCCAAGGAGAACAAGCCCAAGATCGACGACTTCTAGGCGCCTCCCTCCCACCATCTCCATCCCTATCTCTCCTCGCCATTGTCTCTGATACCACCTTTCCCACCCTCTTCACACCACTTCCCCTTACGCCCACACACTCCACACCTTCACCCCGCCCCACCGCTACTATACCGCCACCTTGAGCTATAATGTGCCATACTCGGCTGTTTGTCTTTGGACCTTATCTTTCGCATGTCCCATCTCCCCATTGTACGGAAATGCATCGCATGGTTTCCTTGCGGGTGTGGGAGTGTGTGGCTTGATGCGCTGGTTGTGTGGTGGTGGGCGTGGCGTGGGGCAAGAAGCGGGAGGTGTCGTTTGTGTTGACGTTACCAGCTGAAGTGGCTGGCTTGATTACAGGCTGGGGTAAGGGTGCCAGAAGAATCATTTGACAGACATTCATCCACAGGTTCGGCAAGCAAAGGCGATCTATACGATTGAGACACAGTGGGGCTCTACACGGAGGGCCAGAAGCGCTGCTCGAGCCACAGAGTCCTTTTGAATACCTACACCATGTTATTACACCGTCAGCTCTCGCTCTGTCTCTACTCCACCGCTTCCCCCCAGTCCACCCCCAACTCACCTCCTCACACCTCTCCCCAATCTCACTCCCAACTTCAATCCCCGCCCCATCCACCACCTCCGCACACTCCTTCACAAACTCCACAAACTCGTCGCACGTCCAGTTGTCGACAAACTTGATGAGCGCTTTTTGGGTCTCAGTGAGGTTCGCGTCGGGGGCGAGGAGAGAGGCCGGGCGGAGGGATTTGGCGTGGCGCCAGGCTGTCAGGTAGGCCTATATGATTGTCGTCAGCAAGATCAGATGCGAGTCCAGAGACAGAAGAGGGTTAAAGATACGCACAATCTCCATCCCCCAGAGAACCACCAGCCCCTCCTGCACACTCCCAACACCCCCAACAGCATGCAAGAAATCAACATAAGACCTCGTCACCTCCCCATACTCCCCCAACAGCCCCCCCTCCGCCCCATCTCTCCCACCGTGGCCCTCCGCCCCTACCAGCTCAGGCGCAAAGACGTCCAGCCCGTGCTCCCGCGCGGTGTCGACGAAGAAGGAAGTCTCACGGACGACGTTGGAGAGGGAGAATGTGAGGAGGGAGAGGGCGCGGGCGGTGTTGGTGTTGGGGGTGGATTGGGGGGTGGGGAGCGCGAGGTGGGAGAGGATGGAGGCGGCGAACTGTAGTTGCCGAAGAGGCGTCCATACGAGTCGGTCAGCTTGGTAGACGCACGTCCAAGAGGGAAGCTGCGACGCACCTTGGGGTACCCGACGTAAGCATACAGGTAATCCTGCTTTAGCCACGCCCGCAAGGGCTTGGCGTCGATGGTGCCAGTGCCGGCCTGCTCGAGGAACGGGTGCGTCGTGGCTTTCTCAAAGTCGGCCGCCTGGGTGGGTGAAACGTAGAACAGTGAGCGTCTGTCAAGGGTAACGAAATGCACAGCCGTTTACAACTGCCAGGAGCTCGAGGAGCGTGGTCTGGACAGGAAGGAGGACGGGCAGGCGAGCGCGGATGCTCACGTATTTGTTGAGGAGGTACTCTGTAAACTTGATGCCGGACATGACGGACTGTTTGACGTATAGAAACTAGGTGATAGGTCTATGCAAGGGAGATTGGAATACCCAGCAAAGCAAACCAGACGAGACCAACAAGGGAAGAAGAGAACGAACCCCAAGATCCCCATCGCACCCAACCGGCTGGCCGGACGGAGCTGCGAGCGAGGCACGACGGCCAACTTCGCCGTCGTCCGTGCCGCTCGAGCGTGACGGTGTACAGTGCATGACGAGCAAGCTGTTGGGCTGTTGCGTTACTGTGAACTGACAAAGAATGGAGAAGATGGGCTGATGCAAGCTGATGGTGCTGGACGACGATGATGATATGCCTTCCATACATGCAACCTGGAGAAAGAGGACGGGGGGCCCAGATTTTGCGGTACCAATGAGCGATCCCACTTGAGCCACCCATCTAGATACAAGTACCTATTCTAAACAATACCGCCTGACTACGAACTACATGTACAAATTGTCTTACCCCTCATTTGGACAGAAGTACACCTATGTATCTGTTCATTAATTAGCAGCCAACCCCTAGTGCACACCAGGTCTCAACCGCGCCCCCGCAACAAACGCTCACAAAACTCGAGAAGAAAGTGAAGCGCTCTAGTATTCCTGCTTGGGATACCCGCCCAGGAGATGGAAAAGCATGACTTGGCGCTCATGTAGGTTCTCTGGCTGGTCGAGGTAGTCTCCAAAGCCGTATATCGCGTAGACTTCGTCGATCTCCTCGCCCGTGAGAGACGAGATGCTGCTCAGGCTCTCTAGCTTCTAAAAGGAAACAGTAGATTAGCTCCGAGTATGATAGATAGCATGGCGGACAGCGAAACAAGAGTTAACGAGGCGAACAACTCACGGCCAGGATATCCGAGGGGGGATATTGACCGTTCTTTCCCGGCACAGGGCGTATGTTTAGACCCAATCTAGTGTAAGCCTGGTTTTGGTGCTATTGATACCACGAGATTGTGTCAGCCGAAGCCTGGTATCTCAGAAGTAATAATCAAACAGGTACTCACTATAAGACGCGCTACCCCAGCCGCTCTTGTCTGACATCCCTGAATGTACTGGAATCTGTTATCCACATCTGCCTCCAGGGAGGCCAAGCTCTCGGTGAGAGAGTCGAGGGAGCTGTTGATGTCAGACAATGCCTGCTTTGCGCTGCCCTCGATGTCCGACGAGCCGTCCTCCCTGTCCTTCATATCCTCCTTGATCTTCGCCATAACCCCCTGAAGCTTCACCGCCGTGTCAAAGGCCTCGATGGCCCGCACTCCGAACGAGTTGAGGTCGGCGCGGACCTGCTCGAGCGCCTGGCCAAGCTCGAGGGTAGTGGCGTCAAGGTCCTTCCCGATATCGTCCACCTTGCGGCCGAGGGAGACAATGCCATTGTTCACCTTCGCGATTGACTCCTCCTGTCGCGTCATGCGGCTCTCCAGCAATCCCATCCTCCCTTCCACAGAGCCCATCCTCTCTTCCACAGCCCCCATCCTCCCTTCCACAGCCCCCATCCTTCCTTCCACAGCCCCCATCCTCCCTTCCACAGCTCCCACCCTGTCCCCTACTGCATCGACCCTGCCCTCAAGGCTCAGCAGCCTCCACTCAAGACGCTCCATCCTAGCGTCCAGCTTGTCCGTGTTCTTCTGGTTCTCCCGCTTCATCGCATCCAAGCTCTCCTCCGTACGAAGGTTAGCCCCTCTGATGAGGTTGGCAAGATCCCGGAGGGACTGCGGCTCGGCCGAGAATGGTGAGTAGCTGGGTATGCCGGGGGTTTGATCGGCGGAGGCGGATGCTTGGGGTTGGGCGTCCGGTGGAGAGAGCTGGGGAGGGAGATGATCTGCCGGCGAGGGAGCACGGGATGGGGAGGTCGATCGAGCCGAGCCGGGTGTTTGGAGCTGGGTGCTATCGGCAGGCTCGGCGGCGGCGGACGGGGCGGTAGCCGGAACTGGCGGGGCCGTGATAGCAAGCCTGGTTCGGAGCATGCTGCTGGGGAAGTGAGGCGGAGTGTGGCTCGACGAGGAGGACGAAGGGCTGCTGGACGGTGGTGTGGGAGAGGGATGAAGTGAGTGCCAGGTGGACCCGAGGCATTGCTGGTGCGGGGTAGGCCTTGGGAGGAGGATGATTTGTAGGCCTTCGGGCTCTTCGGGCCTTCCGACTGCAGGGGTCGAGCCTTCTGAGATGTTTGCTAGTGGGAGGCAACCGTACATAGTCAGCTGTAGTTCTTGATAAGGTGATCCGAAGGTGAGATGGGGCTCACTTGAGGAGGTCGGAGGACCGCTCATGACGACCAACGCTCTCGCTGTAGTATCACTTGTGTTGTTGGGAGTCGGGAGGTACAAGTATGTAGCGCAAGTCCCTTGGGAGTTTGCTGAGAAGGTCAAGCGAGGGTTCGAGCACAGTTATCTCGTATACTTGGAATTGGTTGTATGGATGCAATGTATTCTCTATGTGCTGCTGACTAAAAGAGATGAAGGAAGAGGAATCGCCAGCGTTGTTCTTGAGGCTGTGTTGTTGTCCACCCGCCAGCACGCGTCTCATCACGATTTCACCGCCAACGCGACTTGCCTTCGTTTGTTGTTGTTGTTCTGCATCTCCGCATCGAATCGTCAGCGGGTGTACGGCTATCCTCCACGCCAGATCAGAGTCCCCGAGGTAGCCTGCCCGCAACAATACCCCCCGACCTCGTCATCGCCTTTCAAAAACTCTTCAAACCGACCGAAGGAGCAACAACTGCCCACGACACCCCTTCCTCCCGAGCATCGAGCCCGACACCATGTCATGTCTCCCCCAGCTCTCGAACCGCCCATGACCCCGCTCCCCTCCCCTCCTCCAAAATGGGAGAAGGTCCTCTGGCGGCGGCAACCCTTTCCGGATAACTATGTGCCGGATAATTTCCTCTCTGAGCTTGATGATCTTCGTGAGTTCTTCGCGCTTCAGCTGTTTCGCACCTTTGCGACCGAGCTGACACCCTGCTTCAAGCTGCCCGACCCCAACCCTCTTTTCCTGCTCTTCTTCTAGCCGCTCTGCCCATCACCCAGCACATCTCCGTAATAGCCACTTTTCTGGCGGTTTTTGCGTCCCTTCTTGACGGGCGGGTCGGGGCGGGAACAGTGGGATGGGGGTGTGTAACGCTGGGCGGGATGGGCTGGGGTGTTTGGTTGTGGGGGTGGGGGTCGAAGGGGGCTGTGAGGGCCAGAGGTGAGTAATGATACAGCTTAGGCTGCCATGAACACGGCTACAACAGCTGAGCTGAAGGTACCGAGCCAGACCCCCTCATCCCACCACCAACAACAATCCGCACCCTCCTCCTCCCCCCACTTCTCCTCTCCCTCCTCTCCCCAGTGCTAGGTACCCTCACCTCCGCCACTACTTCCGACTCTATCTGGCCCCTCGCTGCGGGGTTGGGGTTCTTGCACATGCTGCTAGCGGATTTCGGAACAGGAGAGGATGTGAGAGTGGTGCGGCGAAGGGAAAAGATGAGGCGAAGGAGGGGGAGTGTGGGGTGGAGAGAGGTTGGGGAGGAGAAGAGGTGCGTAGCGTGCATGGGTTCGATGTGGTTCGGGCGCTTACGCATATCGCTCACTATGCTTTTTGAAGCCTCACATCCTCGCTGTCTCTCACTTCAGCCCTGTCGGCGTCCGTCGTCCTAGCATCCCGGCTGCCCTCCACTTCGCATGTCTTTTCCCTCGTCCTGCTCGCTGTACTACTCTTCGCGGGGTGGCCAGTCATAGCCAAGAGCGTACGGGTACGTGATTCAGGTTTATGGGAGTCGCGAGCGTTCATAAGCTGACGTCGGATTATAGGAAGCAGGCAAAGTCTTCTCATTCATCCTGACACTCTCCACCTCCCTCCTCGCCGTGTCCTTATTCCCTCCCCCACCTCCACCTTCCCCACAATCACCATCACCTATCTTCTCCGCACTCTCCACTCCGACAATCATCTTCCTCTCCGCCATCCTCCTCGCCAATGTTGTGGGACCCGCGATGCTGTGGTATGCGTGGGGTTGGAAGACTCGCAGAGGTGGGGGTTGGGATGTGCCTGTGGTTCGGGTGCGACAAGGGCGGAGTTAGTCTAGTTAGAGCGACTATAGAGCTGGGTGCTGGATGTATTGTATGAGATGTGAGCATTGCGCTCCGTCTAGGAGAAGTGAATAGTGCTGCATGCTCCTATGCAATGCAAGACGCCGCTATCGGCCGCCCTCCTCTCACGTCCACGGTCTTACCTCCACTCGCCCAGCCACCCCCCTCCGCACCTATACCTTGAACCCGTAACCCCGCATGCACGCCTTGTGTGCCTCCAACAGCTCTCCGCACTTGATCTCCTGCTCCCCAGGCGCGGTCCTCAAGAAGCAGTCGTCCCTCGCTGATTTTGTCTCGGGGCATGCACAGCACCTATCGCGTCGCGTGTCTTTGTCAGCTGCTGTCCGTCGCCGAGGGCAGCGTCGCTGTATGCCCTTCGGATGGGAAGTATGGACTCACGGCTTGAGCCCCTTGGGGTTCAGAGGGTTAACCTCTTTGCTGACGGCAGCGGCTGAGTCGGGGGAGGAAGAGGTAGAGCGGGAGGGGAGCTCGCACGCTGGGGCGGCGGCGTCGGAACTGGTCGGAGTTGCGGCAAGCGGTGAGCTGTTGTTACCGGCGTGGGACAGCGGAGGGCGCTTACGATGAGCCAAAGCCAAGGAAGGAGACCATTTTGGGTGGGAATAGAGGTGCGTGGGAGGGAGTTGGACTGGAGAGAAGCTGGGTGGAATAACTATAGAGAACCGGTTGACTTTATATGGATGGCTGTTGTGGAGATGAGCAAGCAAGACGTGCGGCACCAAGAATCTGTATGCCGGGCGGGACCAAATACATTTGCTCCCGCTGTTGCCCACCTGGGATCTCGGACCGAGGCGGCCGCTGATCCGAGAAACAATGACGCCCGGCTCTTGGCTCGACTCGTCGTCTCCTTATCTGATCTTTTTGTCCATTCGACTTCGTCTTCCTGCTCTATACCCAGCAATTGACATAAAGAGGCAGACAAGAGCCTCTACTACCACTGTGTGCCCCCCTCTACCCCGTGTGTACAACACCCACGCACCACTCGCCATGCCCATCGCCCTTCTCAAACCCAACACAATGGCTTCGGCCGTCCGCGGCGCAACTAGGAGCTACGCGTCGGTCCTCGAGAGGACGCCCCAGCCACCCACGCAGGAGCTTCCCATGAGGCTCAAGGCTATCAAGCTGTACAAGGAGGTGAGCTATGAAGGTCCTCTTGGTTCAAGTGAACGACAACAAGCTAACAAAAATGTCTTTCCATCTCAAGTTGCACCGACTCGGGCGTGACTAGTGAGCCACCCACTCCAAACCCCATGCACGGGCACGACCACTGACCTTCTTGCCCCCACCAGCCCCGACCCCGCGTACGACTTCAACAAGCGTCTCCGACGAGCTTTCGAGAGTACGTCCACCCACCATCTTGGCATCTACGCCCCTGGACCAATCCCACGACTTTCGCGTCGTTTGGCCGTCCTACGCGATGGGCAGACAAGCTAACATCCTACTTGAACAATAGAGAACGCTAAGGTGACGGACCCGGAGGCGATGAAGAAGCAGCTGGAGCTGGGCGAGCACATCAAGAAGGGTGAGTCTCGGTTGCTGTTGCGGCCACGAGGGCGCTTGGTGGTTGGGCATGAACATTGGACACTGACGAAACCATCCACCCCCACCTGGCATTCCCTTCTCTCAGAGGTTCTCGCTCTCATCTCGCTCAAGAAGTTCCGCCACCTCAGGCGATCTTACCACCCCAACGAGGGCCCCCGTTAAGCTACCACTACGTGGTACCACCGACACGAGCTGTCGCGTCACTCCTACCCCCATCTTCTGATCTCCCTTCCTGCGTTTCTCTTTTCATTCGTGTTTGTCTGTTGATTTGATCTAGTCACGACCGTTACGACCTCCCTATCACTATCCCTTTTCTCATTTCTATCGCCCCCACTTTCCCCACTGGCTCTAGTCCTTCTCATTTCTGTCTTTTTCAACCTGTTTCGTAACGAGCGGAGGAGCGTTTGATACGTGGTGCGTAGTAATAGCGTGGAGAGAAGCGGATTAACCCAGTGTATCTATTGAATTGACGTGGCGCTTTTCACATACTGGTCTATATATTGGAATGCATTTCTTTGGCTGGTTATTTGCCCCTCATGATGGCGAACTCATAATGATCGCGCAGCTCGAGTACCGACCAATGCTGGGGGTGAGGTCTGACATGATAACCCATGTACTGATGTGACCCAAAAGAACCATATGCAAAAGCAATGTACAAACAAGATTACGATACTCTGCTGTGTGTCTACTGATTGATCTATCACACGATGCCCAAACCCCAAGCCCCAGCTTCACGGCCTCGACAACCCCTCAAGCTCGACGCGCTTCCCATCACTGCTTCCTCTTCTTCATGTTCGAGCTTCGTCGTCCTTCACTACATTCCCGACACAATCAGCCTAGCCCCAAACATCACTCAGACGCTGACCCATAGACATGACTCACGAGAACGCCGCCATCTTCCTCTTCTTCCCCTCCTTCCCCCTCTCCACCTTCTTCCCCTTCCGCTCCGCCCACTTCTCCGGCTCAGCAACGGCCATCCGCACGCGCTCGTCCTTTCGGCCCTGGCGCTTCGCCTGGGTGGACTGGCGGAGCGTCTCCCAGGCGCGGGAGAAGGCGGTGGTGCCGGTTTTGGTTTGGACGAATTCTCGGATTTGGAGGGCGAGGGCGCGGAGGGCGTCTGTTTGTTGCGCAAGACGGTTGGTAAGCTTTCGTCTTTGCTCTGGGGATGAAGCGAAAGGAGTCAGACGTACCGATCTGCGAATCCTCCACCTGCCCCAGGTCTCCTCCTTCATCCAAGATCCTATACACCGGGCTCAAGATATGCACCAAGAACCCGATCGCTTGGGCTTTGCTCAAGCACTCGGTCACACCAGCAAAGAATCGCAGGATGGAGAGGATGGGCGCCGACCATTGCTCCTGTAGGGTCCAAGGGTCAGCTTGGTTGTCGCATGGGGGTACGGCAAAACGCAAGATGGCTTACGTGAGCGCGAGCGCTGTGGGGCGCAGGACGGCTGACGATGAGGTGTCGAGCAAGGAAGGACATGCGGGACATGAGCCATGAGAGCGGGTTTCTCTCCGTCGGCTCTTCTTCGTCCGCGTCGTTCTCTGCTTGCTCTCCATCTTGCGCGGCAGCTGGCTGTGTGGATGTCTGCAGGGGCTCCTCGTTAGCTTTGTCGTGGCTCGTTCAAGAGTATGGGGAGGGGGACTCACGGCCCAGTACTTTGACAAGTTGTATAACACCTTGACCACCTCATCTGCCAGCTTCCCGCTGACCACCGCCCACTCCCCATCCGCATTCTTCCCGCCCTTGAGCACCAAACACCCCTTGCGCGCAATGTCGAGGCACATCTCGTCCCCAAGCATCTGGCACACCCCGCTCGCATCCGCATCGCCAGCAAAGAGGTTGGCGAGCAGCCGCGCGGTGCCGTATCGCACATGGTCGTGAGGGAACAGCAGGTGCGGGACGATATCGGCCCATGGGAGGGAGGCGGTGGAGGCAGGGGAGGCGAGGACGACTTTGGCGGTGGTAGAGAGGGCTTGGTGAGGGAGGGTAAAGTCGAGGGTGATGTCGGAGGTAGACTCCTCCGCGCGGAGGAGGGCACGGGCGCTCTCCCGAATGACGGGCTGAACGACGGTGACGATATCGCCAAAGCCGCCTTGGCCTGTCTCGACGAGCAAGCCGAGCACACCAAGAGCCGCGCCTCCGAGGGGCACGTTGTCCCCGCGCTGCGCCACCCAGCTCTTCACCACCTCTGCCATCTTCTCGCGCGTTTCCTCGTCAAGTCGCTTCCACAAGACCTGCAGCAACGCGCCAGCTGCCGTGCGACACTTCTCCGAGTCATCGTTCGCGAGCACCACGACCAGCGCGACAAAGTACATGCCCGCGTACTCCTCGACGAGCTCGTCGGAGAACTTGGCAAACACCGTCGAGAGGACCTCCATGACAGAGAGCCTACCGGCCTCGTACGTGTACTCGAGGTTGCGCGCGAAGAAGGTCATTTGGGCCTTGAGCCGGCCCTTGCCCTGCGGGTAGTCGAGCAGGAAGGCCATGACGGCGCCGCGGCACAGCGCCTGGACCTGCGTCGACTGCGAGGTGACCATGATGGACGATACACGGTCCATGAGGTCGTAGATCTCTGGCACGACAAACTTGCGCGCGATGATGGAGCGCAGCACGGCAAAGATGGCGCTCTGGCGGTCGTGCTCCTCGATATCGGGGGACACAACCTCGAGGAGGTAGCGCAGCTGCGCTTCGGTCACCTCGGAGGTCTTGCAGTCCCGCAGAATGACAGCGAGCGTCTTGAGCGCGGTCTGCACCACCTCGGACTCGGCCGTTCCGCCCGCGTGCTTGATGATCTTGAAGATGTTGGTGATGTACACGGGGAGAGCCGGCTCCATCTGCGGGACCGGGCAGCGGGCGATGGCAGCGCTCGCCTTGAGCGCAAGGAGGATGACGTTGGACGCGGGGGAGTAGAGGGTGTTGCCGACGGCGTTGACCATCGGCCCGAGGCGCGAGAGGATCGACACGTCGTCGAAGTCGAACCTGCCCCGCCTAAACGCCGTCACGAACAGGTCCAGCCCAAAGACGACAAACTTGTGCGCGTTGAGAGGGTAGAAATCCTCCTCCCCCTTGGCCTCGCGCTTCATCACCACCTTGAACGCGTCCGGCGTCTCGGCAGGGCGCGCTGCCTTCTTCTTCGCCTTGAGGTACGACGAGTTGCCGCTGATGAGCGAGTAGCACAGCGAGAGCAGGTCCTCCGCGCGCAGCTGGCTGTTCGAGTTGAGCCCCGTCGAGATCCGGCGGAGCGCCTCGTCGACCTGCTGCATCGGCTTGACCGCCTGCGACGCGTGCATGACCTCGCGCAGGGGCGCAAGCACTGCGCCGATCTTGCTGGGCGACACCAGCGTCGCAAGCAACTGCAAGGTGTCGAACCCGCGGGACGTCGCACCGCGCACCTCACGCATCTTGGTCTTGAACCCCTCCGCCGCGACATCCTTGCCCGACTCTCCCCAAATCACCTCGGCAGCGACCTGCACAGCGAGCTCGACGGCGCTGTCGAGATTGCCGAAGCGCTGGCCAGCCTGCGTCGTCGCCTGGACGAGGATCGCGTGCGTCGTCACCGCAAGCACGTGCTTCTGCGGGCCGCGAGGGAGCGCGACTTCGAGCTCCTTGATGACACGGACTAGCCACTCGGGGCCAAGGTAGACGGCAATCTTGCAGATGGTCTCGCGCGTGATGTCTCGGGTGTCTTGCTCGCGGGAGCGCAGGATCTGCGCGACCGTGGTGATGACGCGGAGGACCTCGTCGTCGGAAGAGGCACGGGGGAGAGCATGCGCGATCTTGACAACACCGAGGGCAAGCGGGACACGGACGGCGCTGTCGGCCTCGTCCTTCTGGGCTACAAAGCGGGTGAGGGAGGGGAGGAGGCGGTTGAGGATGATAAATGTGATCTTCTCCGAGCTTGCCCCGTCCACTGCCTTCTCCTTCTCCCCCGCCTCCTCCTCAGCGTCCTCGTCTTCCTCGTCCCCTTCCACCTCCGCCTCTTCCTCCCCGTCGACCTCCATTTCCCCACCCTCCAGCTCAAAGTGGAACCCATCAATCACCGCCGCCACACTCCTCACGTAGTACTTCTGCTGCCCCGTCTTCCCAGCCCCCATCCCAAGCTTCATGTACCTCCCAATCAACCCATACCACTTCGCCCACCTCAGCTCTCCCGCAAGCCCTCCGACCGTCAACACCGCCTCATTCACCAGGTGGTGGTCCGTCACATCCGTCGCTCCAGCAATGATATGCTCGAGCACCGGCAAGAACACCGACACAAGCGTCGCCTCGCGAATGGACGTCGCGGGGTCGGCAACGGTCTCGCGCAGTCGGCGGAGCGCACGCGCACGGCGGTGCACCTGGATATGCGTGATGTTGGTGAAGAATGACGCCTCGTCGTCCCCGTCCGCCAACAATGGGCGCATCTCGTTCAGCTCCTCCACCCCCTTGCACACCCGCACCCCATGCGCCAGCACAAGAAGGGCCTCATTTCTGACCAGCTCGACCTTGCTCTTCAGCGCCTTCTTGATACCCGGGAGCACAACGTTGACCAGCTGGTCAACGTACGCACCCTCGGCGGCGGGCCCAACGAGGGTGATGAACCGTTGCAAGAGGGCAGACGCGTTGGTCCGGATAGACAACTCCTCGGGCTCGAACAGGAAGAAGAGCGCGGTGCGGAGGATGGGCGACCAAGCACGCGTGCCCTGCGGGAGGGCCTCGTCCGCCGCGTCGTTCAACGTGGCATACGCATCGAGCCGCTTATCAAAGTCGGGCTCGTCGAGCCTCTTCGCCGAGTAAGCGTTGAGGTCACCCACGAGCCTCACCGGCTCCGCAAGCTCCGGGTCCGCCTTCGCGAATGTCTCGAGCACGCCCACCAGCGCACGGCGCGAGGCCGGGTGGTACAGAGTCTGGAACAGGCTCGCGATAAGATCGTAAGCCCCGCGGAAGAACTTGCTTTCCGGCTGGGCGAAATCCGGCGAGATGGCGTACAGCCTCTGCAAAGTGGCAAGGATGTTGATCTTCGCCTTCTCGGGCAACTGGCGCTGACGAAGCATGGGTGCGAGGAGTGCGGCAAGCTGCTGAGCCTGTTGCCCGTCTTCCACAATCCCCGCGAGACGCGAGAGGATGCCCAGCAGGCGGCGAGTGATATCGTCGTTCTGCGCGGCCTTGAGGGTCGCGACCAGCCCAATGATGTTGTCGATCAGCACGCGCACGTGCGGGACAAGCACCTCGCGCGTTAACCCCTCGTCGTCCTCCGCGGGGTCCAGGAGCAACGCGTCGACCATATCAAACACGCGGAGCACCACCGCCGGTTTAACCTTCACGGCCGTCATGCAAGCAAATGCCTTTGGCAGCGTACGCTCATCCAGCTTGACGAGCGCGCGAGCCGTCTCGGGGGTGGAAGCGAGGGTGGCGATGAGGTCGAGCGTGCCGGAGGGCGCTTGGGTGTTTTCCACCTCAAGCCTGTCGAGCCTCGGCGAGATGATGGCGGTGAAGATCCGGGGGAGGTAGGGCGCGTAGCTGAACTCAACAGGGGAGCGGAGGAACTGCACCAGGCGCTTCAACCCGGTTGATCGGATGTTGCGCAACGGCGCAAGCCCCTTCTCCGTCCCTTCCTCTCCCTCGTCCTCTTCCGCGACCTCGCCCTGCTGACCCTCCTCTGCATCCTCCGTCACGACGTTCGCAGCAGTCAACCTCTTTTGGGCATGCGCCACGACCTCCACAGTGGTCTCCACGAGCCTCTCCCAGTGCTCCCCGAGCTGTGGCCCGAGGTACCGGATTACGTCCGTGAGGAGCGTGAGGAAACCCATCTGCTGCCTGCCCGTGACACCCGCGCCAGCTCCCTCGCCGGTCTCGTTGCTCTGAGCGAACGGCTCGAGCATCAAATCGACGAGAGTCCCGAGTTCGCTGCTGGCACACCCACTCAGCGCATTGAGCACCGCCGTCTTCCTCGCCCCTTGACCTTGCGCGCTGCTCGACCTCCCTCGACGGGAGGTCATGATCCCATACAGCAGCCGGATCATCACGGGCAGCGCCTCAGCACGGTGCCCAGGCTCAATGACAACCACCCGGGTCTTATCCGCCGCGCCATTGTCCACCTGCGGGCGGGCGTAGACCTGCCCCTCCATCCCGAGACGGAGCCTTGCGAGCTCGTCCCGGAACTTGGAGTCGACAAGCAAGTTCCCCATGGCCTCGCCGTAGGGCAACAGCGCAGGGGACTTGTAGGTCATGAGGCAGTTGAGCGCGAGGGCCTGGAGCTTGGGCTCCCCCTTGGAAAGGAGGGACAGGTACAGAGCGTGGAGATCGTCGGAACGGAAAGCCGCTTTGGGGTTGACGAACTTGGTGAGCAGCTCGAGGTAGGATGCCGTACGAGCCTGGAGCTGTTTGGTGGAGAGGTGGCTCGCCGAGGCGGGCGCGGCAGCGGCGTCGTCGACGGCTGTGGGCTCGCCGCCCTGCCGGGCCACAGAGAAGAACACGGGCACGATCACCCTCGAGTGCTTCTCCGCGACCGACGGCACCGCTGCGAGCATCGCGAGCAGCTGGGCCTCGTAGTTGAGTACATCCAGGCGATCGCTTTGTACTTGCGCCTACATCGCGATCACGTCAGCCAACGATTCACTTGTAAAACAGTCAGGCAACTTACAGAGATCTCCCCCGAGTCCAACCTCCCTTCCTCGTTAACCACACCCCAAGCCCTCCCAACAGCCTGCCGACTCTTCTCCGCATTCGGGCACCTAAACTCCGCTTCCTCCTCTTCCTTCGCCTCTTCACCCCTATGCGCCTTGTCCGCCCTCGCAGTCGCCCACGCGGGCTTCTCCACCCCAAGATCCGCCGCCACCGCCACCTTCGCCGCATTCGTCTTCTCCAACTCCGCCCAGACCGTCTCCCAAACCACCTCGCGCGAGCTCGCCCCAGCGTCACACAACGCCGCCAGCGCTGCGATCGCTTCCGGGTAGACTGGCCTGAAATTGACTTTAAGCTGGGCTACGAGGTAAACCGTGGCTGCTTTCAGCATTGCTGGTGGCAGACTCGACGGGGCGGGGAGGAGCGCAACGAGCGTGCGCGCGAGGCGCGAGATGGCTGTGGTACGTTCACGGACGTTCTTGAGACTCATCTCGGCAGACTCGATGGATACGCAGAGGTTCCAAATGTCCTGAGCGGAGGTGGTCGGGGTAGGGTCGGAGGAGGTGGAGGGAGGTGCGAGGGAAGAGGAAGGGGCGATGGCTGTGAGGATCCGGAGGGAGGAGAGGCGCAGGGAAGTGTCGGATGAGAGGAGGTTGGGGGTAAGGCGGGCGACGAGATCATCGTGCGACAGCCTATACGCCCATCCGCTGTCAGTTTCGCCCTTATCACCTTAGATTGAAGGGGAACTTACCCAAGCTCCCCGGCCCAGCGCTCCACATGCCCCGCCACTCCTCCCAAAACCTCTCTATTCCACCCCCACCTCTCCAGCACCTTCCCCGCCCAACCCTCACCCACCATCAACCCCTGCACCACCTCGCGCACGCCTTCACTCTGAGTCGTGACCAGCTCGTCCATAGCGCGAAGAAGCGCGCCAACAACGTGGCTGTCATTCCACGCGTTGGAGGTCGCCCACTCGGCTTCCAGCTCCGCGGAAGTCTTCCCCTCGGACGAGAGGAGTGCACGGCGCGCCAGGTCCACCACGTGCGGGGCGAATTGCGCAGCATCTGCTGGGAGAGCAGGTAAAAGCCTCAGCACCTGTCCGAGGATCCGGCGGTCTGCGAGCTCGAGTGGGGATGCGAGTAAGGTGCGGAGGAGAGTGACGAGCGCGGATATGAGGGATTGGCGCCATCGACCGGATTGGACGTTGGTCAGTCCCCCGGAGAGGAAACCGGCGGAGGCAAGGTTGTTGAGGAGAACGAGGGTGGGGAGGGTGTCGGTTGTGAGGGATGGGAGGGACGTGCTGTAGGGGTCGTTAGTTGGGTTCTGTCTTGACCAGGGAGACGCAACTCACCGAGCGACGTGCGAGAGCAAAAACTGTTCCACACCCGCCCATTTCAGTGCCACCAATGCATTCACAAATGCAAAGCACTCTCGCACATCCTGCTCAGTCTTGTAAGCCTAAGTCTTCAACCATTCTTGTCCACAAGACTCACAAGTTTATCCCAGAGACTATCAATAACAGCCACACCCGGACTGAGCCACTGGGCGAGCTTGCCAGCCTGCAGAGCGCCCACGATAGCGGTCACAAGAGCCTGCCTCCACTCTCCCCTGACCGTCCTGACCTCTTCTGATACGCCAGTGAGGGAAGCGTCGGTAGAGAGGAGAGGGATGAGGGACTGGAGTCGCAGCATGGTGGGCTTGAGGAGGGTCTCGGGAAAACGCTTCCCCTTTCGCGTCACCAGCAGTGTAGTAAGGATGCTCAGCACCGCTGCCGACGACGGGAGAGACGTAGGTGACGCTGACGAGCTCGCCTCACCCGCCCCGCCCACGCGCGCCAGAACGACCTCCACCACAGGCTTCATCACCTCCGCCGACGTATGGTGCACCAGCGCCATAGTGACCAGCCCCAGCGTCGCCGTTCTCTGCTTCCCCGGGCTGGCCACTACATGATCCAGTAGGATCGTGTAGATGGGCAACGCCCGCGAGTGCAGCTGACCCGATGTCCCCTTCATACTATGCGCCCAGACCGCCTCCATCCCTTCCTGCTCGTCCGCCTCCGCGAGCAAGCTCATCAAGCGGGTGAGTCCGTCCGAGCGGGCTTTGCGGATCACACCTGTCCATGCGTCGGCAACGCACTTGCGCACGTAGCGCTTGTTCTCGCGCGGCCGGAGGTACGGCCGGACTTCGTCCCATGTCTTCCGCAGAGCTGTCTTGGCGAGCTCGTCCGACTTGAGTAAGGGCGAAGCGATGGTGCGGAGGATGAGGGAGAGGGTGGAGTATGTCCGCTCGACAAGTTTGGGGTCGAGAGCGCGGAGCGCACCAATGCGGAGGAGGTGGCGGGCGGTTTCCGGGACGTATGCGAGGGTCTCGCCGAGACATGTCTCGTACAGCGCCTGGTGGAGGAAGAGGGCCGAGTCGAGCCCCGAGTGGGTGTGCTCGTGACCGTCTGCGAGGGCGGCGTAGAAGGCGAAGAAGGTTTCTTGGATGACGGGTATGTTGTGGAGAGTGATGGGGAGGGTATTTGTGAGGGGCAAGAGGGTGCGTTGCAGCTCCTGGTAGGGGACGGTGAGGTCGAGGAGAGACAGGCGGTCAAGCTCGGCGGTGAAGGGCGTGCTCTGCAGAGAGTTAGCTCCGCGCAGTAGCAGCTGTATTAGAGCGCTCACTGTCTGCTCCGTGTCCTCGTCGTATTCGTCCTTCTCCCATCCCAGGCCCCTCTTCCTGCCCACGTCTACCGAGATATTCTTGATCTGGTCATTGTACGTGGTGTACTGAGAGCAGGGGGTCAGCTTGGTCGATGTCTGCAGTGGTTGGACGAGCTCACCCTGAACTTTTTCTGTGGGGGTTCGGCCATTTTTGTGCTCTCTCCTCTCTTCCTCTGTGCAGTGGGTCGAGGATAGGTAGAGAGTGCTGGATATATGGTCCAATCGAGAGTTCATATCCCCCAGAGACCAGTCCAAAGTTCAAAATTGCCATCCACAGTGAAGTCCAGCTTTCCCACGGGCTGCCCCGGGTCACGTGCCGTTACTCCACACACCTGGCATCATCATGCCGCTTTCCTCCATTCACCACGACTTGTTGGACTGCATCTCTACAGCGACTATAGACAGCACACCATGGCAGACGCACCGCTCACAGGAGACAGGCTCAACGAGGAGCGCGCGTTCATAAAGCGCTACACCGAGGGGCTCTCGTCCTACAAGGTCGAGTACCCCGCCGACTTTTCGGCTCCCCTCGAGGACAGGCCTCGCAAGGTCGCGGTCGTGGGCGTGCCCATCGCAGAGCCCCCTGCAGTCGAGGGCATGGACATTGACGGCGCTCCAGGACAAGGTGCGTTGGCGAGAGTAACTCACGGCACAGCTGCTAACGCGCCCCACAGACTCATCCATCACCCTCACCATTAAATCCTTGAAACCCTCCCTCACCATCCCCATCACCGCCCAGCTCACAGACACCGTCTCTGACCTGAAATCCCTCGTCGCCGCCTCTTCTCCCGGTGCACCCGCCGTGGACGCCCAGCGCCTCCTGCTCAAGGGCAAGGCCCTCACAGACACTAAGCTGCTGAAGGAGTACGCCATCGAGTCGGGCGCCACTATCCACCTTATCATCAAGACCCCCTCCGCTGCTCCTTCCCCGGCACCCACTCCCGGCCCCACTATAAACACATCCGACGCCACCTTCCCTCCCGCATCCACGTCCCCCGCCCCACCCGCACTCACCATTACCACCTCCGTGGACGCCGCCTCCACCGCCGGCACCAGCATGCCCCTCACCCTCACCGACTCGGCCGCCCCGCCACTCGGTCCCGGGCCAGAGGTCTCGTCCGCGACGTTCCACACGACTGTCGCGGACCCGGTGTTCTGGCAACGCATCCATGCGTTGTGCGTGAGCGAGTTCGCGTATGAGGAGGAGGCGGACGAGGCATGGGAGACGTTCTTGCTGAGCATGAAAGGGAAGCTCAGCGCGGGCGAGGCGGCGAAGATTAGGGATGTGGTGGGGGTGACGGGGATGGGGACGGCGTGAAAGGTGTCATGTCTGTGTGTAGGGTGCGTTGTGGGGTGCGCGTAGGGGTGTGGGGGTTAGAAGCGAGAGTTGAGTCACAAGATTCTGTTCAGAGACTGTACACATTACCATGGATCCCATAACACTGTCCGGGCTCAACAGCTCGCAGCACTCGTCTCGCTCACATTTCACAGGTTTCATTCTTTTATTCGAAACACTTCCAAACTTTCCTAGACAGTTTTCACTTCCTGCTTTACACAGCGACAAAGAACTTCGCCCTTGTACCCTGCACCCGCCTCGACCCCAGGCCGGTGACCCCGCCACCCATTGCAGCACCAGCCCCCCACTTCCTCTCCTCAGCCCACATCTCCACTTTCTCTGCCTCGCACTCCTCGTCCCCCAGCCTCCTCCTCCCAGCCCTTCTGAGCGACTTCGCCTGGTCCTGCTCCCTATCGACCATCACACTCGCACCCTCTACCCCCGCCCCGAACCTCATCCCAAGCCCCTTGGCCTTCCACACAGCCAGAAGATCCGCCACCCCACCGGGAGTGACAACCTCGGGCGGCTCCTCCATGCCCCAGCTCTCGCTCTCATCCCTAGCCCAGTCCTGGCGCTCCTTGGCGCTAGCGATGGCCAGGCAGAGGTCGTCGGGGGTGAAGCGGGCAGAGCGGGGAGAGGAGAGAGGGGTCTGGAGGAGGGAGTGGAGGGCAGTGGGGTCGGCCTGCGGGAGCGGTCAGTGGATGGTCTTATGGCGTAAGGTAGGGCGGGAGGCAGGTATTGTGGGAGCGGGAGTTGAGAGGCATGACGGTGGTGACGGCATATGAGACATGGGGGCAGACATGGGGGCGGAAGCTCAAACTCACAGTCGCGGAGAGAGAGGGAACACTGTCGCTCATATCCTCGCCGTACCAGCATTCGGCGGGAGTGTTGGGGTGCGCGTGCATCTCTTTCACGCGGTCCTGCTTACACTTGTCAGCTGGTGATTTTACACCTTCCGCTCCAAATATTCCTGGAGGAGGACGACTTACCTCCTCATCAAACGAGTCCTCAAGGCTCGGGAACACGTTTTGCCGGTCGTGCAGCTCGTCGAGCCAGAGCTCATCGGCGTCCAACTCGGGACAGGGGTAGCTCATTCTGATGGTTGATCAGTCTGGCAGGAGTAGGGCGGGCTGGCAATCGGGCTGGTGCTGGTGCGGGTGAGGCGCGGGCTGGAGCGGAAGGTCGTGCTCTAGCAAGTAGGACGGCGGACCTGCGGAAGCTCAAGCTGGTATCGTGTCTAGCGGGAGGTCGTCTTTACGTTCTTCAAAGGCAAGTCCCTCCCTTATCTCCTCTCGTCTTAGCTGTAAGGCTTCTCGGGACCACACTCCTGACCCATCGACACTCAGACGTCAAACACAACGTACATCGACAACATCCCGCCCCTCCTTCTTGTCCTTCTTATACACCCTCCGGGGGTGTCCCAATCACCTCGACCGGCATCTTACCTTCCGGTCCGGGACCCGGGAACACCTGACTCGGGGGCATGATACGGACAGCCCGTAGGCACTATGGGAAAGAACTCTGATGGTGAAGACAGACTTGAGGGTGGAGTGGTGATACGGACAGCCCGGGAAGCACTGTGGGAAAACTTTGATAGGGAGGCGATGAGGGCGATGCAGGTGGTGGAGGAGAGGAAGAGCGATCGACGGTGTCCGTAGCAGTGTCGGTACACACACCTTACTTGCTTGCATTCCCGCACATTATGTGTGCGTCTACAGGTAACAACGTAGGACAGCCGCAACCCGTGCTATAACGATCGGCTATCAACTGTATGGACTGACCAGTATACCTCATCTATCGTGCCCATACCCATGCAGCAGCTATCACCCCGTGCTCACGTCAGGTCTCCTCCACGACCGCGGACTGCTCAGCGTCCTTTCTTCCCCTTCGACCTCCCCACCGTCCCTTCACCTTGCCCCACCACCCTCCCCCCTTCATCCCTCCGTCACATGCCTCCCCAGACCTCCTCGGCGATTCTCCATCCCCCGCTCCCAAGGGCAACACTTCACTCTCCTTCTTTCCTCCCTTGTCCCACTCAGGGCTTGTCGGTGAAGGCAGAGAAGGGACGATGATCGCCCGCTTGTCTCCCAGCGACGCCTGGTACGACCCTCCCTTCCCTCTTCCCCACCTAAACCCAAAGATCCCAGACCACCTCGTATCCACAGGTCTCAGACCCAGCGCCCCACTCGCCTTGCTCGCCCCATCCTTCCCTCCATCACCACCACCATTCCCGCTCTCCCAAGCTCCGCCATCCCAACCCCCAAACAGCCTCCCCCTCGAACCCCTCCCCATTCGCAGCTCGATCTTCCCCACTTCCATCAACACCGCAACCCACTCCGCCGAGCCCGGGAGGTGGTCTTCGAGCGCCACGCGATGACGCCAGAGATCAATGGTGTTGAGCTTGTCGCGTGGGAGGGAGGAAAGGCAGGAGTAGATGGAACGGAGGGGTTGGGCGTGGCGGCGAGGAGAGCGAGTAGAGTGAGGGGAGTTGTGTGAGCCGGGTGAGTAGAATGACGCGGTCGTCCGACGAGTGGAGCGGGTAGGCGTGAGGCTGGGGTGCTGGAGGGGGGTGATGGGGGCGTCGAGATAGGAGGTGTCGCTAGCCAAGCTGGGGGCAGCTTTGAAGATTGACCGGGCGGCGGACACGACGGTGCCGTTGTCGGAGAAGAAGGGGTAGCAGCGGGGAGCGGGGCGTCCATCCTTGGCCTCATTCTTGTCTCTGGGCTCGTCTGGGAGGTCGCTGGGTTGGCGGTAGGGTAAGGTGCGAGGTGGGATATGAGGCTGGTATAAGGTGTAGGAGTGGCGAGGGAGGGCTCGGCTCTGCGAAACGGGCTCTAGTCAGCCTTGTTGCTTACCTCACCAACATCTTGGCGATGCAGGTGATCACCGGATCCAAGGCTCAAGATGCTCGACTCACCTTCCTGGCTGTGCTCTGTCGTCCCATCCCAATCGTCCCACGTCTCGTCTGGATACACTCCCGAGGTCTGGCGGCGAGCCAGCCATGACGCCCTGGACGCCACCTGGTCTGGCATGGCGAGGCTGGAGGAGGGTAGGGGTCGAGGTGTGTTTAGTGGTGTCGGGTAGGTGAAGACGTGGGTTGGAGGGGGATCAGGAGATAGAGATGGGGATGGCAATTGGGAGAGGGCTGGAGGTGTTGGATTGAGGGGTGTATATGCGGGGCGTTCGACAAATATGAGTGTTGGTTGGGTGGATTGAGTGCAAGTCGGTCAGGTGGCGACTCGACAACTGTGAGCGATTGCTGGGTACGGCTCCGATCGTCCTTGCGCACACACCCTCCCCAGCCTACAGCGAAATGGCCGTGGATAGAGAGAGAGAGAAATGGAGTTATAAGAAAGTCGAAAGACGGGAAGAAGCGGGGTATAGTTGGGCGGCGCGATGAGAGGTTCACTCAAAGGAGGCGGAGTTGTGTGTGCTTCGCGATGATAATGCCGCGCAGGACGCCCTCGTCGATTGTGTGGTTCTCTCATCTGGATGACCGTTAGCTATATGATCCCAATTAATAAGACAATGAGCTAGATAGCTTACAGCCTGTCCTGGTTTCACTGACCAGTTGCTGCAGCCCGCTGTTGCAGGCCTCTGCAAGCCACAAGGAAATGATCTCCCGAGAAGCGCTACTACCGCTTCCTGCTGTCCGCTGACGAACATGACTCTTGAGAAAGTTGATCTTATCCACCATGGTTTTCGACATAGCAGGATCTTCAAGCATGCTACCACCAGCTCTCCCTTCCGCGCTACCCAAGCACACAATCTGGCGACAGATCTGCATGCCTCAGCATCCTTCTCCCTCACTTCTCCGGCCCCCCGATCCACACCGCATTCATCTCCCTCTTCTCCAGTCCATCTTCCACCCACACTGTATCCTCATCACTGATGCTCACACTGTTCACCCACTTCCGCAGCTCATCAACCTTCTCCCTCTCCACCCCGAAGCGCTTGTACACTTTTGAAGGGTCGGCACCGGGTGGGAGGGTCTTGAGCTGGTCAAGGAGAGATTCGAGGAAGGGGAAGGTGAGGTAGCCAGGGGGTGCGATAGAGGAGGAAGATGTGAGGTCTGCTCGGCGGGAGGCAAGGGTCTTCTGTGCGAGGGCGGGCTGTTATGGGTAGACGTCAGCTGGAGCAGGCCAGGGAGCATCTCATGATCGCTGAGCCCACCGAGTACGTACCACGAACTCCCCGGCCTCGTGAATCTCCACAGGTCCTAGCCTATGCAGGTTCCGCATAAACTGCGGGTCCATAGCGTCTCGTATCACAGCTGTCGCCCCGGATCTATCAGCACGAGACATTCTGTGTCCAGCCAACCAGAGCTGCGACAAAAGACGCACCCTCATCTTTCTCTCCGCTGAACCGTATTTTCCCCATCTCGCCCGTCGCCTCGTCATTCGCACCCGATGTTTTCTGGCCGGATCTTCCAACACCGCCATAGTCAAACGTAGAGGGAGGGGCTTCCTCAGCGTCCTCTACAGGTGGGGGAGCGAAGGGGGCAGCGCGGGCAGCCGATCCTGGCGCAGAGCGCGGAGGGAGGGAGGATTTGGGAAGTTTTCGAATGCCTTTTGATGATTGGGCTCCCATTGTTGCGAGGTTGGGTTCTTTGCAGCGGGCTAGAGTTCTATTGTGGGTGATCAGGGGGCAGGATGGTGGAGAAGAGGATGGTTATGAGCGCGTCATCGAAGGCTCAGAAGAAGGACGAAATGTTCGCCTCCACCCGGCGAACCCCGCGAACCACCATCGCAGCACCAAGAAGGACATAATGGTGACTCGACCATGCATCCTTCGGTTCTCTTTTGCATATATATTTCAAGGAAAAGCAGCAGAGCGAAGACCCCGTCCTTCTCCTCGTACCTCCAACACTAGCTGCCCATCGCACCATGCCGGAACGACCCTCGCCTGTCGGCCCCAACGCCCTCAACCTCCCTATCTTCAGGAAGCTCGCAGGCAGGCGTGTCGTGCTGGCATCTGCCAGCCCCCGGAGAAAGGATGTGCTCGCTGTGATGGTGCGTCTGGTACCAGCTATAAAGTGCATATCTGCTGACAAGGCTGTGCTGATTCTTTGGTCCTTGCAGGGATTCCACCCCGAGATCGTCCCGTCGACTTTTGCAGAGGACCTGCCGCACTCACGATTTGAGGGCCACCTTGCTGACTATCCCATCGCAACTGCGGCCGAGAAGGTGAGCTTTTATGTCCTCGATATCCGTGGCGAAATGTGAGCTCTGTCTGACCAGATGTCCATTCGAAGGGCATGGAAGTGTACGAGCGCCTCGTGAAGGAGAATGAGATGGACCCGCCCGACCTCGTCATCTCTGGTGCGTCCGCCATCTCGTCTCGCTGCATATCAAAGGGGTCGCATCTAATCCAAACCTTGTCATAGCGGACACCGTGGTCATCTTCCCTCCCGAGAAGGACACAGTGGAGGGCGGCGTCGCTCATGGGGAAGTGTCGGAGGTCCTGGAGAAGCCGATCAACAAGGATGAGCAGGTGAGTGAAGAAACCCACAATTCGGTACTACTGGATCCTTGCTTTGATATGTATGGCTGATCTGGAACTCTTCACCAAGGCGAAGAACCTTGCGTTGATGGCTGGGAGGGAGTGTGAGATCATCACTGGCATCTCAATCGGTACGTCTTCTCCCTTCCCTCCCCCATGAGGGCCATGGTGTTCAGCGGCCTAGATGACCTAACCCAACGACCATGACAGTCTACCCCGTTCTTGAGCAACCCGGGTTCAAAGTCCAGTGAGTGAGATCTAGCACAGATGGATGCCGTGATCTGACCAGTTTCCTCCTCTCGCAGCTCGATATCATGCTCGTCTCTGCTCAAGTTCTACGACAACACGGTAGGTGGCGATTACTACGATGGCGGGGCCCACCTACTAAGCCACTCTGCCCAACAGAAACAAACCATCCAGGCGTACGTGGACTCTGAGGAGGGTATCGACCGGGCCGGAGGCTTTGCTGTCCAGGTGAGCCACATCTTCCTCTACGATCAATTCCGAATGGCAATCTCACCCGTCATGTAGGGACTGGGTGGTATTCTGGTGGAGAGTATCGAAGGCAACTGGGATAATTGCGTCGGGTGAGCTTTCAGCCGACTATCGTTTGACGACTGTTATGGACAAGGCTGACAGCCGTGCAGATTCCCGTCTGCGCCGTTCTGGCGATGGCTGTCAGAGCTGGACGCGGATGGAGTGTTCAACGACTCCTGGGAGTGATCCTGATGTGCTGTATAGATTTGCATAGAGGTCCCATGCAAGGGCTGGCGACGCTCAGACAGGTCATCAGCATCTTTTTGATGTGCGTCGAGTCTCAACTGATGTGAGAGCAACGAGGTCGAAAAGCCGGAAGCCATGATGGGGTGAGTTATGATCACGGTGGAACAAATGTGCACGTTCACAGCAGCATAGGGCACCACCAGCTCCTCCGCCAACCTAGCCACATGATCTACTGAGAGTACGATTACTGAGTCCTACCAATGCTCTATCTTCCTTTCTTGTCCTCGCCATCACCAATCATCTACACGTAGCTCGGAGCTACCGTAAGACGATCGCCAAGCACATCTCGATGTGCGCTCCCTCATCCTCCGCGTTTCGTTCGATCACTAAGAATAGATTACTGCTCCACCACTGTACTTGCTCACCGTTCTAACTAACCACCAGATATGTGCAACTGACCTTGTGTGTTGTTCAACCCGCCACCCGAAGAGAATTGCTCAACCCGTCACCCGAAGATAAATCTAATTACCTCACTCGTCTGCCTCACTCATCTGCCCGACGGAGACTCTCACGTCCGTTACTTATCGAGGGACCTACGTGTTTCAGGCAAGGCAGGAAGACGGACCGATCAAGGTACATGTATCTGACTCTGCCGTCTCCATGTTCCAGCTGCAGCTGCATTTCTCACAGATAGCCTGCACTTTTCACACGAGCTTCCGGACATCGTTTGAACTCCTGCAGCTTGCACTCGGCCGGTAGGGGCACATACCCGGAGCACCATACCTTACACCCGTAGAACCGTGTTCCTCGTGAGCTCCGCCCTATTTACGGAGCGAGATCGGCTCGTAGGTCGGGGCCGGTCGGAGAACGGGCATATGCAAACAAGGGTGTCACCGCTCTGATCATTTTACGGTACGTGTTGTGGTGTGTGCCGTGGTGTTGTCGATCTCTGCCACCCTGCTCCCACCCTGCTGATGAACTCTCCCCTTCCACGTGTAGAATATCCGCAGCCTCTTAATCCTTCCTAGGATTGCCACGTGAAATTCGATGAATTTTGTTGCATGCGCGAGAGATTGTGACCGATGGAAGGTGGACCAGCAAGCGAAGCTCCATGCACTTCAAAGGGCACGAGAAGAGCACGTTTCTATGATGAGGCCCCGCTGCTCGGCTCCACAGTGCGATCCCTGAGTTTCCCCTCAAGAGTACAACATCTCCGCAAGGTTGCCGCGCATCTTGAGTGACGAGGCGCATTGATAAGAGGTCAATTACCGAAAGAGGACGAATAGATCCGGTACTCTAGGTAATGTACGGCGGAAGGCGTCGCACCTGCAAGTGGTGAGAGTTACGCACGATGGTGTGTGATGGCATGTTGACATGCTTGTGTGTGGTATGTATAAATGTGTCGTACTTGTACGTACGTATTCTCCGTATCGGTCGAAGGAGCATCGCTGTCCGACATCCGAAATGGCCATGAGAGGGAAGGTGGCGCTGCCTTTTGGGGGATGATTGGTGGCTTTTAGACATGGTGGCGCAATATCACCTCTTCCTCCCAAGGATAAGACACCCAAAGATAATGGCCTTATGCAATCTTGCAAGCTCTGGAAGTTCGCGCACAGCCAAGACGCCCATGCAGACCGGGAACTCCCTGCTTTCGACGATAAGAAGATGCTGGGCCGAGGCGACACCTGGCGACACCGGCTGTGAGAGCACAAGTTAGGGTCACCTCGGCGGCTGTCACCCAGCACGCCCACGGGATCGTACCTACTTGTTCCTGCCAACCTTAATCGCGGTTCCTCAATTATCGCCTCCAGGCTGCCCGCGTTCTGGAAGGGGTTAGGGCTGGTTAGGGCAGGTCCTCGGAGGACGGGTAGACGCCACCACCGGGCTTCGCACTGACTCCGCCATGGACATGCCCTCCTACGGTGGAGGTAGACCACCACATGCCCGTGGGACGAGAATGACGACAACCCGGGGCGGGAAGGTCACGAAGGGTTCAAGGAACGCCTTGATGTCGCTGTTTCTGGCAGGCTGCGCGAGGCTGCTGCTTGCTGATGCAAGCAACAACCGGTTCACGAGAGTCGCACTCGCGGCCGCCTCACATCGTGGCTGCAGATCATCAATAAGGGTCATTCGCGTGGTGGGGAACCTGACTGCTCCCACGGACGGCCGTGGTAGTACTCGCTCAGCGAGCGCGTTTGCCGGGCGTTTCTTCATCTGTCCTCCGGGACCGAGAGTTTGCGTGACACGGAGGGCAAGGATACAGGGGATTTTGGCCGAGACTAGGTAAGCTCAGCTAGCTGCTTACCCAGGCGACGACGCGCAATGTCCACGATATCCATTTCGAGATGTAACGTCGATCTGTTGATGGCTGAACCGAACATGGCCAGACACGACCGACCCTTCTCACCCTCGCCTTCGATATAAGTACTGCCCCTATCCCTTGGCAATGGCTTTGATATCCCCCCCCACACACTATACCCCGCTCCCTTCTCCACCCCTTTCAGTCATTCCCAAGGAGGAGACTCCATCCACCCCACACTCGTTCAATATCAATATGTCACCCACGGCCAGTCAGCCCAGCCTCCCTACGCCGGACAGCGGAGCTTCACAACCTCTCTCTCCATCCACCCAGGAGGGGTACTTCATCGGCGTACCCACCCAAGCTTTATACAACCACGTGCCGTCCACCACACCCCACTCCTTTCCCATCATCGAATACCAGCCCCCAACTGCTCTCCACTACCCCACTCCTCCCCACACGGCGTACCCCTCCTTCGCTGCCTTGGCTGACTCCCACAGCCATGGCCAGGACGGGATCCTCACCCCCCCAGACGCCTCGGTCACCTTATCGGGCTTCCACTCTTCTCCCCTTCCAGTCACCGGCTACACGGGTCACACGTTCATTCACTCACACCCACACACCTCGTCCTCTGTTTACCACTCTCCTCACAACCCTCCTTCCCACTCTTCCTCCTTGCCAAACCATCACCCGACTCTCGTCGGTCCACCCACCCCAGGCGGGCACTTCCACGGCCGGCCCTCCCAGCCCTTCAACTATCATCCTCCTCGGACGCACAGCCTCTCGCCGAAGGTGACCGACCGGTCAATCTCGATGGCTAGTGCAAAGAGTGCACCAGCAGAGATGCTGGAGCTCGTGGGAGACAATGGAGGGAGGGAGAGGAGGGACATTCATGCGCCATCGAGAGGCCTTGGCATAGGAGATATGGAGACCAGGCGGACGAGGAGCGCACAGGCCTGCGACCATTGCCGACGTAGGAAGGCCAAGGTAAGCCACTTTTCCATCAGAGCTCTCTGGATGTTGCTCACGCATGACTGGGCTGACTCGGCATCGTCACAGTGCATTGGGAATCCGTGCCAACGCTGCACCAAGGGCAACAAAATCTGCACATTCTCCCCCATCGAGCACCCCCGCGGCGTTGGCCGCAGCAAGGTCGCCCCCACGCCTTCTGTCATCGCCAGCGCCTCTGTCCCCCAGCTTCGCCGCCACAGCCTGAACAGCCAGAGCCGCCGGGTTAGCAGTGCCAACTTGGCCGCTCACAGGCCCCCGGTTGACGTCAGCCATTTGGGCCCGGGGCAGGCTTTGGGTTTGCAGTTTCAGCCGCAGTACCCTGGCTCTGGGCCGTCATTCCAGCCGTTCCCCGCCGAGCTGCACCCAGCTGCTCAGGTCCAAGCGATCGCGAACCAGGGGCATCCACTTATGTTGATCAATGTCGACCCCGCCCTTGACCACTCGAGTGTCTACTACGCCCCTGTTCATGTTGGGGACTACATGCCAGGGCCGAGTAACATGTGGGGGCTGGAGCAGGGGCCTATGGGTATGCACCTGGGAGCAGTGGCAGGGGAGGGGGGCTGGGTAGTGCAGGGCGTGGGGATGGCGGAGTATCCGCAATGGGCCGCCGGTGAGAAGGTGGGGGACGAGTACCTGGTCAGTAGGCCGAGGACGCCCGTGTCACCGACCGGTCAGGTGGATGAGACACCAAAGGGGTGGCCGTCATAGATGGGCGCACGGCGTGTACGGGGGTGGTATTGAGAGCGGGTTCTTCATTCATATACCCAAGATACCGAGGTGGCCTGCTATATCTTTCTTTAGTTATTCCTACACCCTCATCTCCTTCAATTTTGGGGAATGGACAGTCTTCTATGTTTGGCTGAAGAGAAGAACAGTTGTTGCCGTCATACATGTCCTTCGGCTTTCGTACACCTCAGATGTATGACTTGATGCACGCGCTCGTTGCGACTCCACTTCATGAAATTCCATGAAGTAACGCTCCTCGAACAAACAACAGGAGCTATACGCATTGCACGCCGTGATATGATGGAACGTCAGTCACCCGTCAGTCACGGCGTCGACGCGTCGTCGCGAAGAGCCACAACATCACAGACAGTCGTATACGTTGGTCCTACGGTGGCGCGCGACGTGCGACGGTGCGACTTCCTGAGACTCGGCCAGGACTGCACTATGCTGATGACATAGATTTGCGAGTTTCTTGGACCGGATAGGTGTGTCATCCCGGACCGGCTTCCACAGCTTGGGACCCGTACATGCCAGCACAGCGTACCCACCACATCAAAGAACGGAGCGGATGATGCGCCCGATCACTTGTCACCGCGCCAAGGCTGGCTTCTTTAGGATAGGCGTCGCACATGCTCTTCGCTCGCCTGCCCCGTGAATGCCGGCACGTAAAACCTTATGTACCACCGAACTTCCTTCCTACAAGCATGCATGGCTGAGACACCCGTTCATGGTACGGTGTTCAAGGCACTCCGTGGGGAAGTGCCTTGCGTGCCCAGCTGCTGTTCCTCAGGCAACAGGGCCGTCTTCCCGTCGTCTGCTGTCGCTCGGTTATCCGTGGTAACTGACGCTATGTATAAGATACAAGAGTATGCAGGTGCGGTGGTTTCATTCCTCGTGGAAAAGCGAAGGTACAAATCCTCCGAGATTGGTGGATTTTGGCTGGATCCCCTGTGCATGGGAATCTGGTAGGCGTTGACTCTTCTTGTCAAGGTGTTTCCAGGCTGAATGAGCTCGAGCTGTCATCGTCTTACGCGCGCGCTGACTTGGTCGCCGCGGCCCGCGACCCTTGCCTTATCTTCTCAAAGAGAAGCAAGGTACGATACCAGGCGAGTGCGTGCCTCTTTACTCGGGGCCTCGGACGGAGCTTGCTTGTTGTGCAGTAGTGGCGATCGTGGGAACTGCTGAAACCCCGCATCGATCTTCTTTGCATCGACGGACCAGCAGCGCAGCCCATCCTTGCGACACCAGTCGGCAATGCCATGGGATTTGATCTGTAGCCCTAACCAAGCAGGATATGTACGTCTAGCGTGGAACGGGGTGGGAAAGAAGGAGAAGAGCTGCCCCGGCCCTTTGCATCATCCATTGCAGTTGCTTCCTCCTCTGGTCGGGCTCGCTCGCTGGCTGCCATGCTATGCTATGCTCTCGTCAGCCCTCGCCTTGGATTTGATCCCGTGGAAAGATGTACGGTCACGTGCCATTCGATACCTTTCGAAGCGGCGCGCACCTTCAGCCGCCTCAGTTCAGCTATCGACTTTCTGCCTCTACAAACCCCACGTATACCCTTCCTGGCCCTCTCCCAACCCACTAGACATGTCCACGCTCGCCACAGCTAACCTCTCCTCCGACGAGTCGGACGCCGACTTTGTCCCCATCGAGCCCAAACCCCGCACGAAGCGCAAGACCAAGAAGCGCGTCCGCTCCGGCTCGGCGTCCGGTTCTGGCTCTGGCTCGTCCTCTGGCTCAGACTCTGAGGCTACCAGCTCGGGCGAGGAGGACGACGCGAGTGCGAAGAAGAAGGCAAAATCCGAGGAGGATGAGAAGGCTGCTATCGAAGAGCGGCGGAGGAAGGCGCGAGAGGAGTTTGAGAAGATGAAGGCTGAAGCGGCCGAGGGAACCGTGGAGGTGCGCAAAGACGTTGAGACAGTGGAGATCAAGAGGGCGAGGAGATTCGCCGGGGAGACCATCTAGTGAGCTGATGAATTTTCCCACATGTTGACATGTGCAACGCTCATCAGCTTGGTCCAATGTAGCGAAACCGTCAAGCTCCCTGCAACCGACCCCGAGGCCGTCGCGTACTACGCAAAGCTCGCCGAGAAGCCTATGGAGGGAGAGACAAAAGCCGACCCGCTCAACCCAGAAAGCACACCCACCCCTGCTACCACTGTCGCACCACCTTCAGCCTCCCCCGCTCCCCCATCATCCGCCTCCCCTGCCCCTGCCTCCTCATCAGCCCCTCCACTCCGGAAAGGCCCACCTCCCCGCAAGAAGCGACAGACGCTCGAGCAGATGTCTGCCGCGCTCGACAAGGGGAAGAAGATGACCACATTAGAAAAGGTAAGCTGCTGCGTCACACTTAGAAACCGCATAGACCAACAGCTGACTCAAAAGTTTAGTCGCAGATGGACTGGAAGTCGCATACGTCTTCCAGCGACAAGATGGCGGACGAGCTCGCTGCCAACCGGCGGAACGGAGGTTACCTCGATAAGCAGGACTTCCTTGACCGCGTGGGTGAACGGCGAGCAGAAGCGTACGATAATCACCTCGCGAGCAGGAAGCGCTGAGATCACGGCCAGGTCGAGCCGGCGCGGGCACGCTGTTGTGGTTGTATGTGGGCAATGCACGGATGGGATATCATCATGTTTATCTGGCTAAAATAGCTCGTGGTAAAAGGAGGCAGACGTGAATTACGCATTAAGGACGTTACGACATAAAATGTGAGGGTGAGATGTGATGGAAGCGGATGAGCGGGTGAAGATGGGCAGAGCAAAAGATGTTAAAAGATGTGGTAGCAAAACAAAACAAGAACGACAAGATGTTACTCAAAGCCCTCAGTCCCCAGAACCCATGCTCCCATCCCCTACTCCCTCAACGAACTCTTCTTCTTGGTCTTCTTCCCCCTCACCGCCCCACTATTCCCCTTCTTCGCACTACCCCTCCCCCTCCTACCCCCCTCAGCCCCTTCTCGCGCGTCCCACTCTTCACCCTCCAACACCAGCTCACGCGGCGCCTTTGCCATCGGGCTCTGAATCGCCAGCACCGGCACCGCCCTTTTTGGCGTCGCCAGGTGGATAGGGATAGCCGGGACGGGAGGTACGGCGGTGGGTGCCACGGGGAGAAGAAGCGCCGCGCGAAGGGATTTGATGGATCGCTGTTTTCGCGGGCCGTGAGGTGTCGCCGAGCTGGCGGAAGATGAGGAGGGTTTGGATTTGGGCGTCTCGGGGGCGGCGCCGTTGACTCTGGGCGGGGTGGAAGGCTTGTAGAAGAACGACTTTGTGTAGTCGATCTCCACCTCCTCCACTGCACCCTCGCTCGCCTCGCCCTTACCCTTCCCAGGTGTCGGCTTTCTCGCAGGACTCCACCCCGCAAACTCCTCGCCCTGCTGCTTCCAGTCCAGCCTCGGGCTAAGCACAAGCTCGCTTCCATCCACAGCCACCGTCTGAGGGCCGTACACGGCATCGCGCAGCTTGGCGAGAGATGGGCGCAAGCGAAGAGCGATTGATGAGATGGGGCCGGAAGGAGCCTGGGCGGTAGGTGTGGGTACAGGGGGGAGGTCCTCAGCCTCAGCGGAGAGGGAGTCGCAGACGACAGGAGAGGCGGTGACGAGTTTGGGCTGGGCGGGGGCAGCAGCCGAGAGCTTGAAGGGCCCGGGAGGAGAGGTGCTGCGGTGAGGAAGTGGAGGTGGGATGGGAAGTGTGGAGGTGGCGGGGGAGGGGCCGAGGAGAGCGCTTCGGATGGACCCGAGCCAGCCTGCAGGTAGAGGAGGAGCAGCGGCCTCGGCCTGCTTCAAATTGGGGGTAGAGTGAGCCAGCCGGAGCTTGGTCGCTCGGTCCCCATATTTAAGAGGCTTCTTCACCTCCTCCACCTTCGGCTTCACCGTTGTCTCCGCCTCGGGGGTCGCCGGCGTAGGGATCCTGGGAGCGACGCTGACACCGTGCACCTTGGGGAGTGACCATTCCCTCATCGGCGGCGAGTCAAACTCAAAGTCCTCATCATACTCCACCGCCCCTTCCAGCAGCCTCTTCCCCACATCGTTCACCTCATCCAACAGCTCATCCTCCATCTCATCCTCAAACTCCCTGATCTGCCGCTCCGCCCTCTCCTCACTCGTCGTTCTGCTCCTGCTCCTGTCCCTGCTGGGGCTCCTGCTCCTCCTTCCAGCCTGGACCTCGGCCATGGAGTGGCCAGAGCGACCAGAACGGACACTCTCGGTGGCTGACCCCGACCCGAGGGAGTAGATGTCGTAGTCATTGACACCCATCGCGTAGAGAGCCTCGTCCTCCGCGCACTGCGCCTCGTAGTCGTCCGGAAGCGGGCAGTAGCCGTACGCGTCGTCCGGGATAGACGGAGGAGGAGGCGGCGAGGCAAAGATGGACTTGTCGATAGGCCTCGACGTGGGTGCTTTGGTGGGGGTGTACCCGGTCGCAGCCATCTCGCGAGGATCACTGACCAGTCGCGGGAGGGGGAGAGGCGGGCGCTCTTCCTGTTGGGGAGAGTCCGTCCCTGCACGTCTTGGCCTGCTCCGCTCAATCTCCCATGCGGACTTGACCTTCCGCACTCCATCCCCACTCTTCGCGAGCCCCAAGCCGACTTGAGCGGGGGCCTCGGGGGATGACACGCCCTTGCCGTATTTGCCCCAAGCGGCCCACCACGAGTGGTCGGGCGTGGTGCCGTCGACTTCGACAGAGGTGGACGTCCGCTCGGTGGCGTCTTGGAGAGCGAGCGACCGGAGGATCGACGTCGACCTCTTCATGGGGAGGATCGGTTCCGTCACGTTCTTGTGCTGCACCTCCATCCCCAAGCCCGACAGCCCATTCCCACCCCCAATCCCCAAACCGACTCCCCGCTCCCGGTCAAACCCGTACGTCCCGTACAGCGCCGCCACCTCATCCTCGTTATCGTCCAGCGTGCGTTTGATATGCCGCCGGACCTTCTCTGCCTCGGGGGTATACACCCTCGTCTCCTTGTACCCGGCTTTTTGGAGGAGTTCCTGAAGAGAGGTGTACTCGTGGAGGGGTGCGGAGGTGAGGGGTGGGGAGGCGATGGAGGAGTCGATGGAGGGGACGGGGTAGGTACGGGTAGGGCGAGATGGGCCCGATCCGGCTTGAGAGAGTGACTGGGGGTAGCGGGAGGGCTGGGCAGGAGTCTGGGGGATGGACATGGTGGGAGGAGGGCAAGAGCCTGGGCGATAGCGAGGGGACAGTCAGCGGGGGAGTTCGGATGTAAGCGGTGTTTGAGGGTTGAGCGACGGCTCACCTTGTGGTCTCTTCACCGCGTCGCGCCCAAGAAAGAAGGCGGGGGAGAGGGGGGTCTGAGGATAAGGAGGATGGAGACGAGAGTGGCTCTGAAAGTATGCTTGAGAGTTTGAATAGAGAGTCAACTGGAGGGACAGAGTTGTTAGGACGTTACTTGTTTGTGCGTCAGCCAACAGCCAGGAACAGTCACTCACCCTTTGAGCCCTCTTCTATCGTCCACTCGTCCTCAACAAACGTCCAGCTGAGTGTGTCTCTATGCACCTCAGAGTACAGTGGCGAGTGCGTAGATGTATGATTATAGCAACGGAATGTATGTATGCAAAGCAAGACAAAGAAAGAGCAAGACACAATCAGCGGCCAAGCCGCAACTCAAAACGCAAACAACGACGCAGGAGTTTTCCCGTTCAGGGTCCTACCAAGGTCAGTCGCGCAGTGGCTTGCGAAATAGCCCACCCCAAGCGACTTTATGGCCATGCACCCTAACGCCTCGAGGGTATCTAGCGTGGCATGGCCTGGCATTGCAAGGGTGCTCTCAAGCTCTCTTGCGTGCGAGAAGAGCCGTTGTGGCGACCGAGATCGACTCGGCTTGCGCAAAGCACTGCGTTCACGCGTTGCATTTCATGCCACCTTTTGGACCTGTCACCGTGGGCTGCTGGAACACCATCTCTCCTCCACTAGCTAGAGGTTGTACGCTGCAACCAAGCGCTCCATCCTCAACGTCTGCCGGCACAGTGGGCACTCCAGCTACGTATCGAAGATAGACGTCAGCCTGAATGAGTACATACGCGCGGTCCAACTCCGACAGACTCGACTCACCTTTTCCAGTCCGCCAAGACACCCCCAGCAGAACACATGCCCGCACTCTGTCACCGCTACCGTCCCACCACTCCCCTCCCCAGTCCCTCTCGGTTCCAGACACAGCGTGCACTGCCGCTCTGGCAGCTCAAGCGCTTCCGGCGTGAGGTACGTGTTGGGCGTATCGTACTCTGCGCCCTTGGTGAGGAGCACCGTTTGCTCGTTGGTGAGGGGCGGGCTGGATAGTGGGGTGAGCGGGAGCGCGTCGTCTTGCGTAGACGAGAGCTCTTCGAGGGATCGGGAGGGCTCAGAAGAGGGATCTGAGAGTTGGCGGGAGGGCAGGAGGCGGTAGAGGAAGGGGAGGAGCATGATAAGGCCGAGGGGCTCGTACGACGCTGAGCGTTGCTCGCGCGGCTTGGCCGGAAGTGTCGATACCTGGTGAAAAACACAGCTGGTCAGAGGTATGACAGTATATCTCCAACCACGCCAGCTCACATAAGATAGCCCGGTGAGACGCCGAGAGAATTCAAAGAACCGGCCGCCAAAAAGGAAGGCGATCATATGGAGCTCTGGTAGCGCTTTCCCCACAGGCGACTCCAAAAACCCAGCCAGCTTTGCACGTGCTCTACTCCACCGGGTTGATGGTGTTGAAGCAGGTGCCAGGTTGGTATTTCGGATGTATGAGGTCGAAGCGGGGGAGACGAGTAGGGATGGCAAGAGGAGGAAGAGGATGGTGAAGAGTCGCCGCTACCGTTGTTTTGTCAGCTGCGGCCAGTCGTCTTGACGCTACGCATTACCCACCCTCTTTGAAGGAAGCCGAGATCTCCGATTTGAATACGGAAGGATATCCGTGTACTCTTCCCCGAGGGTTTGACTTCCCCGCCCGAACGTCAGTGTCAAGTACACGGCCTTGACGAGGACGTCCACGATTAGCTGCTTGTGTGCAAGCCATCTTGTTCCTGCACGATACCGATCAGCATTCATACCTCTCCACTCTGATTCAACACCTTCATCCTCTCGATAGCTGATAAGGGGCAACGTACCCGCAAGAGACCTCAAAATCTCAGATACCAGCTCCGTAAGCCTATAGATCTGCGTTGTATCTCGCTGATGCGATCTCACTATCCCGTGATTTAGCATCAGCTTGGAGAGCTTCAAACGAGAAGTTTTCCGATAACTCACGTATTTGAGCTTGCGATGCAGGCTGGAAGGAAAGACTGGCAAAGTGGTCGGTCTGTTCCTCAGAAGCGGGGGGCAAGGGTTGCCGAGAGGAGGAAGCGACGGCGGCGTCCATCTTGTAGCGAGTGGCTCTTAGATGGGGGTTTTTGAGCTACAAAATCTGATCTGGTCGATCTCTTCGTTGAGCCTATGCCCTTTAGAAGTAGTGCAAAGCAAAGAAACGTCTGAAATGACCGCCCAAAGCTGATTCAAGACGACGATGGCCCACACACCAGAGACCCGCCGCTTGAACGGTAACCGGCACTTTACGTAATCACATTTCGACATTTCTCGAGGTCTTTGGTGGCAAAGAACACCATCTCCTCTTTCACCAATCATCATATGCCCACAAACAACAACCTATCCCCCGCCATCCTATACCCCAGCGCCCATCCGACGGAGGCATCATGACCGTCACCGACTACCCGACGTTCTCTGACAGCCCGTTCTTCTATGATCCGCGGAATCCATCCTTGCCGGAGCCGGAGCAGGGGCATGTTCGGGTGGGTCGTATCGCTTGGGGTGGCTGTTGATCTGGATTTGTGGGGACTTTGGGGCTGATGGAAGGGATGTAGGCACATTCAGATCCTGTAGTAGCGTACTACCACCCGAAAGACGTGGGGAACTACCACTATGGGGTGAGTGCCTCTGTGCAACCTTGGTGTGCTTCCGGGCTGACTCAATGCGATACGGCTTGTAGGAACGGCATCCTATGCGGCCACATCGATTAGAGCTCACCAATCAACTGGTACTGGGGTACGGACTACATGAGAAGATGTCGTTCCACGCTCCACGGCCAGCAACAGAGGAGGAGCTGCTCGAGTTTCATGAGCCGGAATACGTCGACTTTCTGAAGCGGTACGTTTGCCCTGCCCAGCTCAGCATATCGAAACACAAACGCTGACAGGCATAAACCCAATCAGTGTCACGCCAAAGAACGCTGCAGCCCTCACAAAAGACTGGACGTGCTACAATGTCGGAGACGACTGCCCCATATTCCACGACTTGTTCTCGTTCTGCAAGCAGTACGCGGGAGGGTCGCTTGCGGCTGCGCGGAAGCTCGCGAGCGGGAGCGCGGATATCGCGATCAACTGGAGTGGGGGGCTGCATCACGCGAAGAAGGGGGAGGCGAGTGGGTTTTGTTACACGAATGACATAGTGTTGGGGATCCTGGAGCTGTTAAGGTGGGTCATCTGTGCCTGCATCGTGAAGTGCCAAATACCAGTACTGATAGGCATCGCAGATTTCACCCCCGTGTCCTCTACATCGACATCGACATCCATCACGGTGACGGTGTCCAAGAGGCATTCTACCTCTCCAACCGTGTCCTCACCGTCTCTTTCCACAAGTACGCCGCCGACTTCTTCCCCGGCACCGGCGCCTTGCACGAGAACGGTTCCGACCTGGGGAAATACTTTTCCCTCAACGTCCCTCTCCAAGACGGCATCGACGACGAGTCGTACATATCGCTCTTCAAAGCCGTCATGGAGCCCACGATCACCACCTTCCGGCCATCGGCCATCGTGCTGCAGTGCGGCGCGGATTCGCTGGGGTGCGATCGGCTGGGGACGTTCAACCTTTCCATCGCGGCGCATGGAGAGTGTGTACGGTTTATAAAGTCGTTCGGGCTGCCTCTTCTCGCCCTCGGTGGGGGTGGGTATCGCCAGTCGAGCGTCTCGCGCTGCTGGACATACGAGACGGGCGTATTAGCAGGCGTACAGCTCTCAAACGACCTCCCCGCGAACAACTACTACGAGTTCTTCGCACCAGACTACCACCTCCACCCGCCTCTGACGGGCAAGATCCAGAACCTCAACAGCGCAAAGTCGCTAGAGCGGATACGGATAACGGTGCGCGAGAAGCTGCGGTATCTCGGCGGGGCGCCGAGCGTGCAGATGCAGGAGATCCCGCCGGATCTGCAGGGGCTGGTGGCGGATGATGTGAAGGATAAGGGGGAGAGGATGGATGAGCGGCCAGAGGAGCGGAGAGAGGGGAAGAGCAGAGAGGGGGATTGGTTGGAAAGGGAGATTGGGGGGAGCGGAGATGGGGCGGGGTCCGGGAGGTACTTTGGTGGGGCACGGCGGAGATAGTAGCGGCTCATGGGGCAAGACGTGAGGGGCGAGATACCTGCTGGGCTTATACCCCGTGACGGTAATTTGTAGACTGTTGTAGCTGTTGTACGATACGTTCAGAAGATCACATACGATGTCACTAAATTTTCTGGGTCACTGCGAGGTTGGCTGTGCGATATTGTGCATGTGTAAATGCGGGGCATGTCAAATCCTCTATCTATGGACCATTGCCTCATTTGGCCCCCGAATCATGCTGCAGTACAGGTACTTGAACGATGAGAACAACTCTATCTCTCGGCGCCCTTCTTTTTCCCCAACTCTCTAATCAGTCCGGCTCCCAGTCTTTTCCTGTATCCCTGGGTTTCAACCCCCCGCCCCGCTGAATCTATAAGAGCTTCGTATGCACCCTCCTCCGCAGCCACCACCTCCTCCCGCCCCAGCAGACCATCACCAGTATACTCCCCGCCAACCCCACCTTCACAAACCCTCCCCACCCCCTCGCCTCCTCCTCCATCAACCGCGCCCTGTCACTCAACGACCGCAGCCCCTCCTTCTCGATGGACGGGTGCGAGTGGTCCTCCAGCAAGACGTGGTCGCCTGCGGGTTCCGAGCCTGCGCGCGGAGAGTAAGGTCGGCGGTTTGCGGGGTCCGCATCCGGGGAGGCGGGATCGCGGGGTGAGCGTGGTGGGGAGGAAGGTGAGGCGAGGTCGAGTCTGTGCCGGACGTCGAGGAGTATGTCGTATTCCCAGTCCTACGATGGAGTGTCATATCAGCACGTGCTCGAGACCGGATGGCAGCGGACTGCATACGAGTTGCGATATGACTTACTGAGATACTGGCCATCTCCAGGTCCCAGGCTTGGATGGCTGAACGCAGCGCCAGAGCTGTCTCGAGCTGTGAGCGCTGCGAGAACTCGAGGTGCTCAACCCGTCGTTGGAGTTTCTCGAGATGCGATCTGCGATAACATGTGTCAGCTGAAGCAATTGTCTACGAACGCTGTTTAGCTCACGACATGGCAGGATCCAACACCTCCCCCAGCTTCTTCCCTTCCTTCTCCCTCCCATCACCCCCCGCCGTCTCCCCACTCGCCGTCGTCGCAGCCAACACATCCACCCTCCTATTCAGATGATCTATCGCCTCCAGCATCCTCTGCTGTGAGTGCTCTAGTATATCATCCAGCACGTTCGAGCCCGTCGCGAACACCTTGTCCGCCGAAGGTGGCCCAGCGTCGGAATCGTCCTCGGCGTCAGCGGCACCGTCGGGCGAGTCAGGCGAGTCTGCCGAGCCGGGGGTGTCGCGCCCTTCTGGCTGGACGTCGTGTGGGAGAGGAGGGAGGTCATGCTTGGGGGGGTTGGCCTTGTCGTAGAGCCCGTCGATGCAGACGACTGTAATGACGAGATGTGAGCGAGTGTTACCCAGAGTCTGGATGGGGGTACTCACGATATTGGAACTCGTAATCCGCAAAGCCCTCCTGGAACGAGCTCTCCTCGATAGTCGCCTTGTTGTACAGCAGACCCATCGGCTCGGGGTTGACAGGATCGTCAAAGCACCTCGCGCTCTTCCTTCCCTCGTGCCGCGCCTCGTCCCAGTTGTCCTTGACAGTCCAGCCCTTCAGCCCTCCCGCTGCGATACCGTATCCCATGTACCGCCCCTTGAGCCCGTTGCCCAGCACACTCCCGCCCTCGAGCACCGTCTCCGTGTCATCCGACCACACTGTCGCACCGATCCCGATACCCACACGGATAGTGCGGGACGCGGCGTCGATGATGTTGGACTTGATGACGACACCCGAGTAGTCGCCGTCGAACGGCGTCGAGTCGACGAGGAGGATACCCGCCATGGCGGAGAGGGAGCGGGCGAAGATGTGATTGGCATGCACGAGCGTGCCGGGGGAGCAGTACACGACGATAGCTGCGTCGGTGTTGTCGTAGAACGTATTGTCACGGACGAACGAGTCGCGGCACGCGATGGACACGCCGTCAGCCAGCGGTCTCCCTAGGGGCGACGCCTCGGGGTCGTCCCCATCTCGCTCCGGGTCATACTCCTCCCCAACTGGGCCGATCTCGTTCTTCTCCACGAGCGCGCCCGTACAGCTCAGCTTGTCACCCTCGCGGATGTGTACCGCGGTGAATCCACGCGGGTTGCGCAGCCACGAGTTGCGCACGCTCTGCCCCTCGTTCCCACCGAGCACGACCAGCCCAGTCGCGAGCTCGCTATCGCGCATGCGACCGAGCTTCTTGCGGTTCCCGTCGACGACAATATTACGCACGGAAACGCGAGCACAGCGCCGGCAGTCGCCTTGGATGGCCGTGGCGGTGTCCTTGCCCTCGACGCGGAGGACGGCGCGCTCCGAGCCGGTGGGGTAGCCGTACGTCGCGAGCTCCTGGTCGGCGGCGGTGAAGATGATAGAGCCCGACAGGCGGTAGAGACGGTTAGGGCAGAGGAGGACTTTGGCACCAGGTCCGCCGTCGATGAACATCTGGTTGATGCTGTCGTAATCTGCGAAGCGGACGCATGGGGGGGCGGCGGAGGTGAGGGGGAGGAAGCAGGCGAGGAGGGTTAGGGCGAGGAAGAAGGAGGGGAGGATAGAGAGTGATTGGTGTCTGGGACGCGCCGATTGCGCCGGGGGGTGTATTGGAGAGGCCAGCATGGCGGGATCTGGGTGCGATAAGGCGTGGGGTGGGTTGGAGTGAGAGGTGGACAAGGAAGCGCGCCGACGCCTTCGCTTCTGCGAGTAGGAAGAGAGGTCACCCAAGTCGGCGAGCGCGTGTCTGGCCATGGTCTACGCCGTCCAAGGCATGGGATATCACTGCTAGGGTGTGCTGTTGGAGCAGCGCTGAGTTGTAGTGTGAATGTTGACGTGGTGCGAGATGCAAGACGAGGAAGAGCAGCTTCGGCGCGAAAAAGGTCAGCCACAGCGTAGACCGAACTTAGACTGTGGGCTGCCCCTGACCCAGAAGTCTAATCGATTGGCGCCAGTTTGTAATCCTGGCCTTAACATTTTGTAATCAATCACTCCACTAGGAATTGGAACTGGATCCTAATCGACGCGTCGCGGTGGAGGCGGGCCGCAGTCTGTGCGCGGATTCCAGCGATCAAATCGCCTTCTGTCGTCGTCTTGACAGTCTTCAAGGGCCGTATCCCGTAACCACAGGCATCGCCACGACAACAGCACAGTCGGAGAGACTACTGTGGAGCGACTGTGTACGCGAGCGAGTGCACCCGGGTGCACAGTATATGAAAGGGAGCACATCGTCGCCCAGCGTCGTTCTTCTACGCACCTTCGACGACCACCCAGCAACAATGTCGTCCACCATTTCAGACGACCCTCTGGCCAAAGCCCTTCTCGACGACGAGCCACAGTCAGAGCCCCCAGTCTATGACCCGCGAGAGCCTCATCTTGTGTTCGACAATCTCGACCTTGACGTCGGTACGTCTGTGTGCTGGAAATCGATCTTCGTCCGGCGAACAGCAGCTGACAGCACTTTGCTCTTTGATCCAGTCATCAAGGTCTTCAGCAAAACCCTATTTTCGCCCTTCTTTGTGCTGTTTCTCCCACTCACCTTCCTCTCGCAAGTCCACAGCGACCACCCGGCGTTTATCATCTCATGTGTCTGGACGGTCTTTGTCTGTTCCATTTGTACGTCAGCTTCTCGTGACACGAGCACGTCCTGGCCAAGGTAGCTGATCATACGTGTGCTGCAGCAACATGGAATCACATCGATCGGATATACGCCAATCAGTCGTCCTGGATCTTTGCCCCTCCAAAGCTCAAGTGGGAAGAACAGATTGTGCTCATCACCGGTGGTCAGTCCATGTTACTCGTTATCTTCTCTTTCTCCATTATCCTCCGTAGTTCTGGGCATGAAGCTGACGCCGTGACACAGGCGGATCAGGTATCGGTGCGCTCCTCGCAGAGACACTGGCTATGCGAAATGTACCTGTAGTGGTGCTCACCAAGGAGGCGCCAAAGTACGAGTCTGCGAACGGTACGTTCCCTATCCCGGCCTCGATATAGCTTAGCTGACAGATGAGTCTCAGAGAACATCTACACCTACACATGCGACGTCTCCGACTGCAAGCAGGTCGAGGCGGTGGCTGGGAAGGTCCGGGAAGAGGTGTGCTTCAGCTGGAGGGATCAGGATGTTGGTCCATAAGCTGACAGCACCAAGGTTGGCGACCCTACAATCATCGTCAACAACGCTGGCGTCGTCAAGGGAAAGCTCCTACTAGACCTCACCGAGGACGATGTCAAGGAGTAAGCTGCTTCATTTACAGCCTTATTTTGCATGGGTTATCGGATAGCTGACATCCGTTGCAGCACGTTTGGGGCCAACACGCTTGCACACTTCTGGATCCTAAAAGCCTTCTTGCCTGAGATGATCCGCCAGAATGCCGGGCATGTGGTTACGATGTCGAGCGTTCTTGGACTTGTCGGAGCCGCCCAGATGAGTGAGTTCAGCTGTTGAAGTACTGAACGATAGGCAGCAGCTGACACCTTTCTTCACCCCCAGCCGACTACTGCGCCTCCAAAGCCGCCCTCATCTCCCTCCACCAAACCCTTCGCTCCGAGCTCGACACGCGCTACTCCTCTCCCTCCATCCGCACCACCCTCCTCCTCCCCTCCCACACCCTCACCTCCCTTTTCTCCCGCACCGCTCTTCCTTCCTCCCGCCTCTTCTCCTTCCTCTGCCCCTCCCTCCAGCCCCACACTATCGTCAAGCAAGTCATCGCCGCGCTGGACGAGGGGGAGAGTCGGGTGATTCGCTTGCCGTGGTATACGAATGCGGCGAGGGTGATGGGTGATGGGGTTGGGGTGGTGCCAAGGTGGATGAGGGATGGGATGCAGTGGTATGCGGGGGCAGATTGGGCTATGAGGGGGTATGGGCCGAGACCGGATGCGGGGGAGAGGCTGATTGCGGAGAGACAGGCGCAGGAGAGCGAAAAGCGTTGATTAGAGCGTAGAGATGTACGACAGAAGTGAGAAGATATATGTACAGAGTACAATGCATTACTGCTACCCCCATCCTACCCTCATCATAAAGGCTACCGCTCCCCGCCAGTGATCTCACTCTCATCCGCACCAAGCAACCACCCCACCCCCCTAACCAATGCCCTCCTCGCCCCCTGCCTCACTCGCTCCGCCTCATCCCCTCCAAGCCCCTCAAACAGTTCCTTCGTCCCCGATCCATCCTCCCCATCATTCCCAACAGCATACCCACCCTCGCTCTCCCGCCCTTGCGTCTCCCGCGAAGCGGACCGGGAACCCGCACCGGCGCTGGGCAGCCCAAAGGGCGAGGCAATCCGCCCGCCAGAGCGGAGTGATGGGGAAGGCATGTTGAGTGGTTTGAGGGAACTGAACCTGCCTCCAAGGTCGAGCGCGAGCTTGGCAGCTTTCGCTGCCGTCCTCGATCCCAACACCCTCTCTTCTCCTCCTACCCCTTGCCCGTGGGCTTGACTTATAGCCACAGGGTCAGAAGGCAGCCTCGGCGCCGCGATCCCTTCTACCCTCCTCCGCTTCGCCGCCCCATCAAGCTTCATCCGCCCGCTCTCCACCTCCCTGAAAGTTGCGAGAATATCAGGTATAGCCGAGGGTGGGCACAGCTCAAGCGCGTGTGAGAGAAAGACCATGCGGGTGGAGATACTGGGGAAGTCGGGGTGGGCCGCGAGAGCGTGTGCGAGGGTGTATGTTTCTCGGCGAAGCCGCGCATCCGGCTCTTCCCGCTGAGCGTCAGCTGGCGTGCCAGCAGCAGTAGCAGCGGTAGTCTGGTGGCTCCGCCTCTTCGCTCCACGCTCGCGCTTCCTCACCACCCCAACCATCCCATTAACCGCCTCCTCCCCGACCTCCCAATCCCCGTGCCCCTCCGCCGCACGCCCGACCATCCCCCAAATCAGCCCCCGCTCCACCTCCCCACCGCAGCCAAGCTTGTCTGCAAGCTCCATCATGAGGTCGGGGTGTTTGTAGGTGTCGCCGCTACCGCTGGAGAGGACGGTGGAGATGAGGGAGAGGGGGTCTTTGGTGTGCCGGATTTCGAGGGGGGTGAGGGTGAGAGAGGGGAAGGAGGAGAGGCGGGAGGTGGCTTCGATGTAGTGCTTTTCGGCTTCGATGGCGGGGGTGGTTTGGGCAACGGATAAGCTGCAAACGGAGTAAGAGTTAGATATTGATCTCGTCGGATATCCCATGGCAATCAAGAGACTCACCAGTCGTACGCGAGCTTCATATCACCCGTGTGGATATTGCCGCTCTCAGCAGACATGTAGAACTCCTTGGAGGTCTCCAAGACGACTTCTTCTACCATCTTGTCGTCGACTGCATCCTCGGCTTGGAGCCGCTTGAGCATCCGGCGTGCTGTATCGAGATCTGTCCAGACTTGGTGTTAATTGACCTTCGTCGCCACAACGAGCGCGACAACTCACTACCAGACCTCAAGATCCCCCCGAGGTATATCCTCCCCCTCTCCCGCACGTCCAACCTCCCCAACGCGCCCTTCAACAACTCATCCCCGCCTTCCCCGCCACTCAACCTCGCCATATTCTCCCACAATCTCCTCCACCCCTCCTCCCCACCTCCTCCCTGCCTCACCATCCTCTCCGCCAGCTCCTTCTGCTCCCCCTTATCCCTGCTCGCACCCAGCAGATCTCTCAGCCGTTTCTCCACCCCCCATCGCGCGAGGACCTCGCCTGATTCGAGGTGGACATCCAGGATATCCAGGGCGCGAGAGAGGGAGGCGAATGGTAAAGGGTGGAAGAAGACGAAGAGGTCCTGCTTTGTAGGAGGGAGTGCTGTCGCGCTCGTGGGTTTGATAAACGCCGATATACTCTCGAGGGTCGTAGCTGTGAGCTCCTCATCCTCAGCGTCCCTGCCTGTCAGCTCCCATACAGGGAGACACTCAAACACCCTCGACATCAAGGCCCAAACGCGTTCTCCGCGCTCCTCGGAGCCATATAAGCAAGCGAGCGCCAGCCGCGCCACGTCGAGGTCGTTCTTCACGACTCGCTCGGCCGCGGGGAGGGTCGCTTTTGACGCTTCGAACACGGGGAGCGCAAGTTCCAGCGGGAGTGCCAGGATGGCCGCGTTCAGCGCGTCAGAGAGGAGGGACGGCGAGGGTTTACCGGAGCGTTCTGCGCGGGACTCGAGGACGTATAGGTAAGGGAGGACGAGGCGCTTGATATCGCGCACGATGGAGGCGGGCGTGGAGGAGGAAAGGTAGGCGTCGACGATGGTCGATTCGGGAGCGGTACGCCAGGAAGAGAGGTTCCACCGGGCGTGTTGCTCTGGTGTGAGGTTGGCGTCGTATACGAGGCGGGAGAGGAGGGAGAGGTCCTCGCCGAGAGAGTCGAGAGAGGGGACACCAGAGGAGGCGCCGTGCTGGACCCAAGCAAGCTGGAGGTCAATCAGACCGAGGGAGTCAAGCGATAGGGTTCGGGAGGTGTACCACTCTGCCAATTCGGCAGAAGTGAGAGGTTGAGGGCGAGGCTGGTTCTCCGAGTACGGGGCTAAGCTGGGCGGGCTTGGGGGCTGTAACCACCCCAGCAGAGCGACGAGTTGAGGCGAGAGAACGGCGTCCTCGACCTTGGCAGGAGCCACCCACTTTTCCGACCCATCCTCCCCGATTCGAGGCAACAGCCCTTCCGCCTCAATTTCCCCCGGCGGTACCCACCCCGGGATAGCCTCCAGCACTGCCAACCTCCACGGGTATACTTCGGTCGAGTGCCTCTCGCTCACCACCTTGACCGCCTTCAGCTCAGCGAACGACGCCAGCTCCCACGCTGAGACTGCAGGTGGAGACGTGAGAAACGACGCGAGGCTGACGGGCAGCTCGGTAGCCGGCTCTTCGTCGCTGGCGTCGTCGAGGGCGAGGTCGGGGACGAGGGTCGGTTGTGTGGTTTTGGTGGCTATGGGAGAGGTGCTCGCCCATGGGTCATCCAGGAGGGCAACATTTCCTTCCTTGTCTCCCTCCGCTGGCTCCTCGGCATCTCCCCATGGGTCGTCCAGCTCCATCTCTTCCTCCTCTCCCTTGGGCTCCTCATCTTTCGCCTCCTCCTCTGGCTCTGCGGCTTGTGCCACCTCCGGTCCTGGCTTCTCAGCCTTCCGAGGAGCCAGGACCTCGTACGTATCCAGCCTTTCGCGGAGACGCACCAGCAAGGTATAAGCCTGCGCCACCGCATACCTCTCCCCCAGCACCCCTCTCACGGCCTTCTCATCCCGCGTCACCTCCTCTGGCAAGCCCAGCACATCTTGAAGCGCCACCGCACCTCCTGCTAGACCCTGCTCTATCACACTCCGCGCGACGAGGGAGTCGTCTATTGCCTGGGAGTTGAAGAGCTCCAAGCAGAATTGCGGGAACTCGGAGTCGGAGAGGGTGGAGATGGTGTGGGTGAGGTCGGAGAGGGATATGGGGGTGGGGAGGGTGTCGATGAGCTCGCGGAGGGGGTTGGGGAATGTTTGGGACATGGTGCTTGATGGGATTTAGAGCACCTGCCGTGAGCGCAGACGGTGTGAAGGATAGAATAGCAGTGGGCACGTCAGAACTTGGGTCCAGGACTGCTGCTCTGAAGCTGAACGAAGGACGATGAAAGCCGTTCGGGCGCGCGAGACGATGACATCGAGGCCGGCAGGCACCTTCAGCTTTTTATCCGCTCCTCCCATTTACAGGCTGTTGTTGTTGGCCTCCTCGTGGAAATTAGAGAACCCCACCTCACTCTCATCCGTCTTCATGGCTCTTGACCTGAGGGCTCTACATGCTCTATGTGCGACTCGTGCAACGCGAACGCGCTGCTCGTCAGCACCATGGATCTCCTTATTCATCCGAGGTGATGGTGTCTGAGGAGGAGGCCGCCAAGTTCCAACGGCACTGTGGAGACGGGCAGGGATTCGGGGAGTAATGCCCAAGCGCATCGCATGATCGAACTGATGTCAAAGCGTTCATTCCAGAACCATGTATGCTTCCAGTACGTTCTGCTCCGATCTTCTTTTTGACTCTTTCTTCTATCTTGCTGGCTGCCGCTTCCACGGGGCCGTTGAGGATCTTGAGGAGGAGATCATCATGTCGAGGTCATCGCAGAGGGCCTTGTGAGGGGTGAGTCGTCTTTTGATCATCATTCACTTGTTGGAGCTTGTTCTGACCTTGTTCTCTCAGGATACTCTAACAATGGGTCCCCTCCCTCTCGGAGACACACAGCATTTCAGAACCAGCACCAATGCCTCTATCCTTCAAGAGGTGACGGCCAGTGTTGCGAGAAGTTGTGTGGAGCAAGGGAAGATCACCGGCAAGGAGAGGTACTCTACCGTTTCGCCTGGAGCCCAAAGTGAGTGATATTCGCATGCGAAGGCTGGAATTGGTCAGTGGATGGGGCACCCGGCTGATTGACAACGCCATCGTAGTGGTGTGGACGACCCGGTCCCTCTTGTCTGCCCTACCATTTCGCCTTCGAGGATCGACAAGATGATGTGCCTCCGCCCACCGACGAGGTTATGGACCTATTCTCCGCCTTCTGTCAGCTGGACGATGCGGTGCAGGCCCACAAGACGGCGCCCCGGATCACCATCGCTATCGAGATCTGGGGTCCTACGCCAGATGTGAGTCTTCGCATCGCAGTTGCGGTATCTGTAGAAAGGTGGCTGATAATGCTCCATGTTCAGCCCCAACCTATTCCGCCGCCCCGAGAGGAATTCTCCCCACCCCGTATCATCCGCCTTAGCGGCAATCAACCACCAGCCAGTGCCGTCGCCGATGACTATCTGCGCCTGTTCCATAAAGTCAGGCCGCCGTCGGATATGCGGGTGCCGTACTTCGTGAGTGATTGGTCTGTCTTTTCTTCTGGTATCATCACCGCTGACATCGCTCAGCGCTCTTGACATCCCACGCTCGAGTGATCGCATACGAGCATTCCGGCGCCGACCACATCTGGTATCTGGAGCGATGGGCTTTCACGTCTCCTATCCTCTAGGTGACCACCAACACATACGACGCGTTATCCGTCATCGCCCCCAGCCCGTGATCAAATGGAAGATACTTTATCTCGGGATCCGGGGGACGAGGGAGATCAGCCGGCGCCGTCCACCCCTCTCACTGCCTCCGAGGGCTCATCTTCGCCTCCCTCCTCCCCACCTCTTGCCGGGTCCATCGCCTTCCGAGGCATCCACGCCAGCGTGGAACTTTGGTGGCCTACACCGCTGGTACCCAGCGTTGTCCGACTGCAGGGTGATGCCCTGTCCCCCATGGGCAACCCAGTCGTGCGCTTGGGGAGTCTGACCATCTTTCAACCGGGGCAAGACCTCTACTTGCTCGTGAGTGCTTCTACCTGCTTCCCTCGTCCCTGGTTTCGTGGCCTGACATGTATGCCATGTAGTGCGAGGGGGGGCTTATCGACATGGAGGCTCGACGATACCCTTCAAGGCAGCGAGTCTTGAGCGAACTCCGGCAGATGACGCTCTTCGAGGTCCTCCTCAAGCAGTACCACGAGTACTCCTGCACCATGTTGCAGGACTGTCGCGATCATGAGTTGGTGTACGACACCTTGCGTAAGTATCGATTAGCTCTAGTCTCAATTGCCTTGCAGTACCCATAGACTGATGCCCTCCTCTCCCCTGCCCCGTCTACCAGACTTGCGTCTAGCTGTCCGTCCGGCCTCTATCATCCAGGTGATCGACACCGAGCAGTTCTTCACTTTGCAGCAGCATATTGTGTACGAGGAGGCTGCCGACTTAGACGCCAACGACATCCGCAGGCCGGAGTAGGGGGCTTCTACACACTACGTGCTCGCCAAAAGGTCCAGGGAGGCGATCCAATATTGTCTCCTCTTCGCCACTACCTTGACTCAGACCTAGAGCTGCTCTCTTCCGGCATTGACTCCGCTATCCCCTCGGAACGTACTCTTCCACCTTTGCTCATTTATACTTCTGCCCGTTCTAACTTCTTCTGCCACTTCTTTCACCCCCTTTCTTTACCCATCTGTCGTAGAATTCGCCGGGTGGACGATATAGGAACATGAGCTTCATTCCGAGGCTGACCTTGGTATGCAACACCCTTTGTTCTGTATCGCCGAAGGCCATTTGCGATTCAGACGCGTCAATCATACATGGGAACCTGGACGTAAAGCCTTCATCTTCTGTATTGTACCGACCGGCCATCCGCACACACCTGAACAACTCTTTAAATCCGCCCCCACGTTACGCCCGCCAAGTGTTTTAAAAAGTGCCACCGTGCCTGGACGTTTCAACGCCAACAACGGCGAAGGCGGCTGAGCTTGGTGCTGGACTGCTGGTGCTTTTGCACTTGTGAGCAAGGGGGAAAGGAGTGGACGTCGGGCACTCGGTGGGCTCGGTGGGCAGGGAAGAGGCAATTAAGCATGGGCTGTTTGTCTGAGCGTGGCCACTTTCGGTCGCCGAGGCGTAAGAAAGAAGAATCTGTACTCTAGGAGTCTTAAGTACCTAAGTAGCGCTGCCAAACTCAGCCAAGTACGCTCGGCGTAAGTATTCTTGTCCCGAAGTCACCTCGAACTGTATCATGCATGTCTCTCCTGGTCCTCCTCCCTGGTTGCCACCTCTTTAACACGAGTCACACCCCACACTCCTTTGCGCGCCCCAAGACACCCCTCAAACCTACGTTGTGCCACGCGAATAAGCTCTGCCCAAACAACCCCCGCCAGCCGCGGCAGCGCCAGACAAACAAGAAAGACGCGTCGCGTCAAAAACTCTCGAATCTGCGAAGGATCTGGGTGAAAACTGAAACCCTGGTAAGAATTTTCCGGGGATAAACGCTTGAAAAAGGCGTCACGCTTTAGGCACGCATAGCCTTGCTTGCTCCGGCGGCTTGTTGGCGACGATGGATGAGCGATGATGGAGATGCAAATGGTGTTGGCTTTTGTCTGTTGAAGAGGTTTGTGGTCATGAGGCTCTGAAAGACAAGCTGAATAGTGGCCAGGGCTGCTTTAAAAGGCGCGACCACTCGAGCGGCCTCCTCATGTCACTCAGCCTAAAGCCGCATCGCATCCGGTCATCTGCCCATCACTCACTCAGGCCTCCTCTCACCCTTCTCTTCTTTCGCTCGGCAAGCGGCGTTATGCAGTGCACTTGTGGGCACAAAGTGTGGATGTGTACGGCCCGAGACAGGGAGTACCAAGGGATGACCCGGCCGCCAAACCGGTTCTTCGGCAGGGCACGTCGATCATCCTTGTGTGGGTATGTGTGTGTAGACGTGTGTGGTGCGGGGTGCTTGGGCGGGTGGATGGCAGTGGTCTTGTGGTCTCACTCGGCCAGTCCTGGATACGGTGCAGATGGTGTGTATGCATCGAGCAACGAGAAGGACTGTGGGCGGTTGGATGAGGTGGAGGTAAACCTTAGCTGTGGAGTGTCTTTGGGGGCGGTTCATGGCGAGATGGGTGTCTTTGGGAGCTCTCATCGGGGCACCTGTTGGGATGGGGTGGTGTCCAGCTTGAGAGAGGCAGAGGCAGAGGCGACAAGACGGCGCCGAACAGGTTGCTGCTGCCCGGCCGGCGCCTCTTCTCCCCCCAATTGCAAGCCACTCGGCACTCTTCTTCTGGTAGCACAGCAACGCAGCGGCAGACGATCACCTTGCGCTCTGTCTGTGGGGTATGAACTCTATGCATACACGATGCTATGTTGTAGGACAGGGCATGGTGTCTGCCTCTGCACGCACGGCCAGCTCTACGACGCGTCTGGTGCGGGAGTGTTAAATTGCCGTGTTGGGTAATTACGGGATTAGGGTCGCTGTCGAGTTTCAGCCCTCCAGTTGTTGTCCTTGATCTCGAGAACGCAGGAAAGAAAGCACGCGGACCCGGAAAGACAACATCTCTTCTTCTCTTTTGCATCTCTCCCATCTTCCTCTCACTCCCCCCGCCCACTGCTGCTCTCGGCACCACCCCCCGCCGACACCACACGGCGCGCCCACCACCCCTCAACACCCCTTGCCACCCCGGCAGCCGCGTCCAAGCCGCCCGTGTCACGACGAGATCCGTCCACAACCCGGCACGTAGCGCAGTGAGTCCATTGGTCGTCCTTTTATACCCGCCCTCTGCCATTATCTGCGCCTCCTTCCCACCCCCTGCCTTGGCCCAATCCCCCGGTCTTCCTTTCACCCCAGCACACCTGGCCATCGCAGCACATCTACCACCCACGTTCTGTTGTTTGTCGATATCGAGGGACTACTGATCCCGCCTTGTGAGCAAGGGCCCGAGCTGACGAGGTCTTGTTCTTCCCTCTGCCAGCAGCCCACGACCCGTCACCCCCTCCCCCCTCCCATCTCCACCCCTCCCACCCGCCATGGCCAGCTCCTCCATGGCCACATCCGTTTCCGACACCCACCCGCACCAACAACGCCCACCCGCCGCCCACCACTCGTACTCGTACGCGCCGTACCAGCCTACCCACTCTGGCGCACCCATGGCACAGCCCCAGGCGTACTACCAGCAGGCCCCGCCGACCTGGTACCCCCACCCGGGGGCCTACCCGCAGCAACAGCTGCCGGGCGGGCAGTACGCCTCGGGCGGTGCGGGACCGTCCCATCAAACGGGCGGTAGCGGCGGCGGTGCCCTCGACGCGGCGTACCTCGCCCAGGACGGTCAATCAACCTCGGCTTCGCGCGCCAGGCCGTCGTCTCACTACCCGTCCCCAAGCCCCTCCAACATGCCCATGATCCCCCACGCCCTCCCCGTCCCTGAATCCACCACGTCCACATCACATGCTCATGCGTCTTCTCATACCCACACCGCGCAGCAGCAGGCCTCGCGCGCGGCCAACCGGCGGTCCCACAACCCGGGCGCGACACTCGGCACGCCCGTACAGCCCCGGCCAGAGGAGCTCACGGACGAGTACGTCCTGCACCCCTCGGTGTACGCGTTCAAGCAAGAGTTCCCGCGAAGGGCGATGGTAGGGCTCGGGCCGTATATCGTGCTGCAGACGCTCGGTGAGGGGGAGTTTGGCAAGGTTAAGCTGGGTGTCCATGCGGACTATGGGGTAGAGGTCGCGATCAAGTTGATCAGGCGTGGAGATCTTCAGGAGGAGGCGCATGCTAGCAAGGTCGAGAGGGAGATTAACGTTCTCAAGGTGAGCTCTGTTGAACGGCAGGGTCGGACTGAGCTGACATACATGGCAGACGTTGAAACACCCCAATATCGTGCGCATGTTTGATGTGCTTGATACGCACAAGTACATCGGGATCGTACTCGAGTTTGCTGGAGGTGAGTCGGTGGGCGATCTGTACTGATGCACACGCTGACACCGACGCAGGCGGCGAACTATTCGAGTACATCCTCGCAAACGAGTACCTCAAGGACAAGGAGGGCCAGAGGATATTCGCCCAGCTCATGTCCGGTGTCGACTATCTCCACAAAAAAGGGGTGATCCACCGCGACTTGAAGCTCGAGAACCTCTTGCTCGACAAGAACCGGAACCTCATCATCACCGATTTCGGCTTTGCCAACCAGTTCCGGCTGGAGGAGGGCGACTTCATGAAGACGAGCTGTGGGAGCCCGTGCTACGCGGCTCCCGAGCTTGTCATCTTGGACACCCCGTACTCTGGCTCGGCCGTCGACATCTGGTCGTGTGGTGTTATCCTGTTCGCCATGCTCGCGGGCTACTTGCCCTACGACGACGACCCCGATAACCCCGATGCGGGTAACGTCGTCGACCTCTACCGGTACATCATGAACACCGAGCTCCATTACCCGGACCACGTCTCCCAGCTCGGCAAAAACCTCCTGCAGCACATGCTCATCCTTCACCCGGACCAGCGTGCGCAGATGCCAGAGATCATATCCCACCCGTGGCTCAAGCCTCACCGGAACATGTTTGGCAAGACGGTCGAGGAGTGCGAGGCGGCCTTCCAGGACGCCATGTACCGGAAGAGCAAGCAGGCGAGGAAGGAGCTTCAGGAGAGGCGGAGGGTGCAGACCCAGTGGAAGGAGGCGATGCAGGCGCGGGACGCTCGGGCGTTTGTCGCGCAGCGAAGCCAGAGCAGCGCGCCGGGGACGACGGTGTCGTCTGCTGCGCTCGATAACAACCGACGGAGGCCGCACAGCGCGCTCCCTGGGACGACCACCATGCCCGAGCTGCTCGCTGGGCAGGCTCCGCCCGTGACCGACGCGTCGCACCCTGGACGACCCCCCACCCCCGTCCGTGCAGCGCCTGCCGAGCCCATCCCTATCTCGATCGACTCGCCGCGCCGCAGGTCCGAGTCCATGACTGTCGGTCTCGCGTCCACCGCGCCGCCTGTCGTCGCGCCCATAAACGCCGAGGCGCAGCCCCTCGCGCCTACACCTGATGCTGTCGAGTCCCTCCCTGCTTCCACGACGCGTCCCGTCGAGCAGAAAGCGGTGCAGAACCGGCCGTCGATGCGGGACAACAAGAACCGTCATACGATCCAGGTGGAGTATGACGGGGACGCGTCGTACGAGAAGATGAAGGAGGCGCTGGAGGCGAAGAACCGCCGTGGGGAGGGGTCGGCGGAGACGGGGGAGACGGGGGAGAGTGGGGCGCTCGCGCCGCCGCTTCCGGGGGTCAGGCAGGGAGACTCGAGCGATGTGGAGATGGAGTCGGGCTCGTCGGACAATGGGCACCACAAGACTGTCGAATCGACAGAAGACGAGCAGGTCAAGGCTCGCGAGCCCGAGCCGGTCACGGCTCCCGCATCGCTCCCGCCTCTTATCGTCCCGACGTCTGTACCTCTTGCTCCCCCTGCAGAGTCGTCGCAGGAGCAGAAGAGGGTGCAGGACGTTGCGGCTGTGGCGAGGGAGGTGCCTCTCCCCGAGACGCCGCTCGAGCAAACGGTCAACCCGATGGACGAAGTCGTGTCGCCTTCTACTCCTCGTGCGTCTGTGTCTGCCGAGCGAGAGGAGGTCAACGTCACACCCCGTGCCAAGACCTCTGCTGCTGCCGCTGCCGCCGCGGCGTCAGTCACTGCTACCCCCAAGGCGTCTCTTCGGGCTGCCGACAGGCGGCGCCACGACTCGATGCCTCCCGCACTCGGCGGGCCTTCTGCCTCCGTCCCCGAGCCGAGGCGTAACCCGGAGCTCAACGCTTCCGGCCTGCCGCGCCCGCCCAAGAAGGACAGGTACAAGAAGGGCATGTCGCTCGACAAGTTTTCGCTCTCCCGGTTGCTCGGCAGCCCGTCTCAGGCGCCTTCCCCCGCGTTTGGCGAGGGGAGGATGGCCCCGCCCAGTGCGAGTGCCAGTGCGGTGGCGCTGCAGAATCAGTTGCAGGCGCAGCAGCAGGAGAGGATGGCGGGGGATACGGACAGTGCTCGGTTGAAGAAGGCCAAGAGGAAGACTTTGCAGTTGGGTTTCCACAAGTGTGTTCAAAACAGTGCAGTGCGCGCGGCAGGGCAAGAGCTGACAGGCCGTGTAGCAGGCGGGACAGCAGGGCAGCTGCTTCGACAGTGTCGATCCCTGGAACGCCGTTGACCGACAGAGATACGAACGGGGAGAACAGGCTACCGGTGCAGGCGCCGGGAACGGCAGATTCGTTGAAGGGGAAGAGGCGGACGTTGCAGCTCGGTTTCAGCAGGTACGTCACTTTCTGCTTGGTGAAAGATTGAGCTGATGTTCTGTCCAGGCAAAACACTCGCGAGGAGAAGATTGCCCCGTCGCCCAAGGCCAACAACACGCCTCTGCCCGAGCCCAAGTACACTTCCGAGCGCAAGCCGGGCCTAGTCGTCAACCCCGAGGTTGCCAACGCTGGACCCGCGCAACCCCACGGCCAGAGCTCCCCCTCCATCGTCACTGTGGACCACATCTCGGCCCAGCAGGCGGGCTACCCCGGGCACCGCGGCGCGTCCAGCAAGGCCGCCAAGGTCATGGACTGGTTCCGCCGCAAGACATTCGCCAAGGACACCATGGGCGAGTCTATCAAGTCGCCGGGCCTCAAGTCGGACTCTCAGTCGTCTTTCGTGCAGGTGGGCGCGAATGCGTCGCCGCAGAGAAAGATGGCAGGCGAGGCGGGCAACTTGGCGATGACGTCGTTCGACAGCGTCGATCGGACAGAGGAAGGGCCGAGTGGGGTTACCGTCGCGGAGGAGCCGCAAGCTGCGGTGCAGCCGCAGCCAGAGTCACCGGTGAAGGACTCGGCGGCGCCTCCTTTTGTCACCGTCACTCCTCCCCGCCCGTCCGCTTTCATCCGCTCTCCTACCACCCCCGCGCTTCACTCTTCCCCCAGCGCAGTCACCACCCGCCCCCGCTCCGCGTCTACCTTTGACGAGACCAAGATCCGCCTCCACACGGGTCTGGTCGACCAGTCGGCGCTCACGACCAAGCCGCCTATCGAGGTGTTCAAGGAGGTGATGCAGGTCATGCAGGGCATGGGGGTGGAGATGAAGCGGGAGAGCGACTTCAAGCTGAGGTGCACGAGAGCAAAGAGGAGGGCAGGCGGGGCCAACACTGGGTTGGGGTTAGGGAGTGTGATCAGCACGGGGTCGGGGATGAACCCGTTCTCGTTGATGAACACGGCGTCGACCAGCAAGGTGAGTCGGACCCGACTCTGCACAGTGGCTGGGTGCTAATGACAACGAATGTAGACCGACAGCAGAGGCTTGCCCATGCCGACCAGTCCATCTCTTGGTGCCCGTCCTGGTGGCGGGCTCAAGGGCCTGCTTCGTCGTGGCAGCTCGCGGTCCACGCACCCTGCCGGCTTGTCGCGCAACGACAGCGAGATCGTCCTCTCCCCCTCGGCGTCTACGCCCAACCTCGAACTCCCCGAGATGGCTTCCAAGCCCAAGCCGGAGACGCTGTACGGCGAGAAGATGTGAGTTCAAACTCTGTCTGGTTTCCGTGGTGCTAGCAATAACTGACATGTGCGCGATGCAGGATGGACGCCGGGGACGAAGTCAAGTTCACGGTGGAGCTGTGCAAGATGAAGAATCTGCCAGGGCTCTATATCCTCAAGATCAAGAGGACCAAGGGGAATCTGTGGTCCTTCAAATTCATTTACCAGACTGTAATCGAGTGAGTCTGGTTCGCTGTGATCCAATTCGTCGGATGATGCTGACCAGGTCACTTTGAGGCGCACTACCACGCTCACTCATTAGACCCGGACACCAGGCATTCTATATACCCCAGCTTTCGACGTGACGACAACACGATAACACAAATACACGGTCGGACTTGTCCTTCCCCACGCTCTCTCATACCAGGCTCGACTCCCCTTTATCATACGTCCCTGTACTTTCCCCCCTGTTCTGTTTCCCCACTTCGTTGTCTATATTTACTAGCATCCGGTTCCAGTCATCCATTATTATCACTCTCTTGTCTTGATCCATCCCTTTCCCACACACGATCACGCTTATACAACATACAACCAAACCCACACCCCACCCACCACTTCCCTTTTGGCTCCTATCCTTCCGTCTATGTCCACAGTCGAGTCATTTATTACATAGGTACATAGTACACCGTATGGTATGGATGTATGAGTCGTTATCTGTCCGAGGACTAGCGGGCGATTGAATTCACGAGACCCAAGACGATGCATACAGGCGAAACTGACAGATATGTACGGATGAACTCCAACTAAACACCCCCTATCTATCTACTCCCCACTCTGCGGTGTGGACCCGACTACGAAGACATCCTCTACAGGATATCCTGCATCCTGAACGTCCCCTTCTTCTTAGCCTCCTTCGCATCATCCTCATCCAGATCACTGCTACCCTCGCTCCCCTCCAGCCCAGACTTCGTCTCGTACTCAGCAAAGTCCAAGCCGTGGATTCCCACACTCTCATCGTCATCCTCAAGTGTGATACCAAGCTTCTGCATAGCTTTGGCGTTGGCCTGAGTGCGAGGAGGCTTGGTGGCAGGAGACATGGAGGAGAGCGTGTGCGAGGCGGGGTCGCCCTCGGAGGCGTGCACGTAGGTGTCGGTGGTGACCTTGATCTGACCGGCGTCGAGGGGACGGTTGCGGAGAGGGAAGTTGTTGGACTGTGTGTGGGGCGGGGTCAGTGCTCATGCCTCATGGGTTGGGGTGAAGAGGAAACACTTACGTTGTCGAACTGAGTGGGGTCGTGCTGGGCACTCATGACGGCCCTCAGGGCGGTCCTAGAGTTGAGCACCGCGAGGAAGCCAACGACGTAAGTCTTTGGCATGACCATCCTGCACACTCATTGTCAGTTCCTGCCTCTCTCTTGTCGAGCGACAACCAGGTCAAACTCACATGAAGAACCCAGTGAGGTTCGACGTCACATCAATGATAACCTCATCCGGGTGCGCCGCCGTCTTGCCCATCTTGTATGCAAACACCACCAAGAACGCCACAGCCATGATGGTGGGCGGGAACTGGGTCTCGACAGCGACGGCAAGCATCTTTGAGACGACACGGTCGGTCGCGCGCCAGCCGGATTTGGAGTGGCCGAGACACCACATGATGACGCCGGTGATGATGGCGTCGGCGACCACGGCGGCGGAGGTGTAGAGGTAGATGAAGATCTCGGCTTTGAGAGCGGCCTGTGCGGGGAGAAGGAGTAAGCGGGGCTCGAGGCTGTTTGGCAGCGAGGCGAGGGAGAGGCTTACGACGGGGTCATCGTTGTTCTTGGTGGTGATCTTACTGCCGATACCTCCGGCGACTGAAGCGGCGCTGCACAAGGTGTCAGCTACCAGTCTCTTATCCAAGACTGTAAAGTATCACCTACACAAGGAACAGAAGCACGGCAGCCAGGATCTTGTTCTGCCTCGTGAGCATGTACACCCGGTGAGTGTAGAATACCTGACAGAAGGGGCATCAGCGTCAGCTGAGACTCAGATGCTATGCCAGCTGTGTGGTCCTCACCTGGACACCAGCCGATGTGAGCGACGCAATGACACCTAGCCACGACTTCCATGATTCGGGGTCGGCGAGGGGAGTGTAACGCCCGAAGGAGTAGACGAAGATCTGGAAGATGTATGACAGGTCACTGCAGTGGTTGCTCGTTGTCAGTGTCGCATCAATGTGCTGGAGGAACGAGGAGAACCCACAAGATTGTGCCGATCAGACCACAGATGGTAGACCAGATCTGTACCCGAACCAAACCAAAGTCAGCTCATTGCCCTCGATGATGCAGCCAGGCGAGCCGACCTACCACAATGATCCTGATCAACGTCCGGTCCTCTACTGCATACTGCCACCAAGTGATGAGCTGCTTGATCATGACGCCGCAAAGGACCATGTCGAACCAGGCTCTATGGTCGTGGCGAGGCTAGTCAGCTTGGTTCCCATCTCTGCTACTCTTGTCGATTCAGGATAGCTAACTCACGCGATCATGACGGGCCCGAGGAAGATGCCCTTGTGTGGGGCGACGATGGCCTCGATGCTTGCCTCCAGGACAGCGGCGGCATCTGTTGCGTTGGACATGTTGTCGGGAGATGTGGGAGTGCCACGGGTCAACGGGCTGGTGATGAGGGGAGGATGAGAGGAGGGGAGTGAGTCGTTGTGTGTGGCTCAGTCAGAGAGGGTGAGTGTGGGGAAACGAGACGAAGGATAAGTGAGTATGAGTGAAGTGAATGTGACCAACACATAACCACGTCCCGGGACTGCGACCACATCATCCATATATACCAGGGCGGTCCTGCGTGAGCCTGCGTGGCCAAGATTGCCAGTGATGGCGAGGAGGAGGAGGAGGCGAAAAGCCCTGGCCCCCAAGCCTGGCCTCCCTATCGCCCTCTCGTCTGCCGCCTCCGTGCTGGGCGGTCCTGAGTGAGAGCGGACAAGGTGGGTGAGTGATGGTGAGCGTCCTGTGAATGGAGCACGAGCTATCTCTGGGAGCTGTGGCCGAATCCGGGAGCAAGAGAGAAAGAGGCACAGCAACGCAAAGCACCACACAGTGACACGGGACGGGTGCACGACGATCAAGGGAGCGGGAACTGAACGGACATCAGCATCCACATCACACTTCAATCAATCAATCACCTGGAGAAGAGACCCTGCACCGGGATATGTCAATTGAAAACTTTCAGCTGGGGTTCGCGGGCCAGAAGAACAGCAAGAACAGTCGCCGAGGAGCAGGTGGTCAGAGCGGCGCCCGCGTGTGTTCGCACGGGGCAGCCATGGGAACGCCTTCGGGGTTCGGGGCCGCGGGGTTTGTATCGGATGAAAGCAAGAGCTGGATGGGCGGCGGCTGTGCGGATTATCAGACGGCCTTTCAGGCGTCGCTCACCAAAGATCAATTGCTCCATCGAGAGTTCTTTCGGCGGGTGCCTCTTGCCTTCACCGTCTCGTCGGCACGGAGCCGTCGTCGTCCGCTTATCTCCTCTTGCCGTAGTGCTACTCAAAGCTCCACAGCTCGACTAAACAGCAGTATTTCTTACTTCATTAAACTTCGCCAGCCTACCTGCATGCAAACACCAACCCACACTCAGTAACAACAACCACAGCCCAGCAAAAAGAACAGCGGACGAAGCCCTTCTTCCAGCTCCTGGATTCCTGGTGTGGTGGCTTACGCTCGGTAGATGTGCCTGGGCCGGACTGAGACAATCGAAGATGGCCGAGTGATGGCTGACGGAATCCTCCTCTTCTGGACTGATGGTCGTTCAGTGTCGGGCGATGGCTGAGGCGGAGCTGTGTGAGGAGGGAGGTGAAAAGAGGAGCGGTGACTCCGAGGGCTGGGGCTCGAAGCCTGGAACGGGTGATGGACCTGACAGCACGGCCCGACAGAGGCGGCAGATCTCATCGTCTTCTTGTGTCTTTTTGAAGACAGCTCTCCAGCTCTTCTGTTGTCTCCAGATCTACTTCTTCACTTGATTGCACATTGGAAGAAACCACGGTACGTATGCACGCGCTTCATCGTTGTGCGGAAAAAGGAAACGACAGAGGAATGACAGCAGCCCAACGAGCCGTAGTATAGAGTACCATGCATGAACACACCCCAGCCACTACCCAGCCCTCGAATTCAACGCCCCCCTTCTCGCCCCTTCCCCCGTCCCACCGCCACCCCCAAACCCACCTCCAGTGGCAGGCGAGGGCGAAGCAAACTGCCCCCTGAACCTAAACTGGCTCTGACTCTGACTCGGCGCCAAACTACTCGCACTCGCACTTATCCCGCTCACCCCACTCGGCCTGCTCTGCATCCCCGGCCTCGCGCCGCCGCTATCGCGGAGCCACTCGTTCGTCGCGCCGGAGCTGAGCGGGGGGCGGTACCCTCCCATGCCAGAGTTCTGGGTGAGTTGCCTGCGCGGAGCGGAGGCAGAGGCGGAGGTGAGCCCGCCTGGGAGAGTTGCGGTGGATGGTGCGTAAGACCCGGGGACAGGGAGAGCGGGGGAAGCAGCCGGGTAGAGAGATTGGGAGAGTTCTGCGGGAATTGGGATACGCTGCGCCTGGGTACGGGTGGTGCGCGCTGTGCCGGTGATGGGAGGGGCGGCGGCTTCGCCGAATGCCTGGTCAAACTCGCCAGCAGACATCCCATCGATCGCCATCGGCGATTCCACCTCTCTTTCCCCGTCGATCCCTTCCCCACCGGCAACCCGGCCTTCGCCCATGAAATCCTCCACCATCCTTGTGATCCCCTGGCTGACTGCCTGGCCCATCGCCTGGACAGCGCCCTCGCCTATGTCCTCGAGCATGGGCGTCGGGGAGACGGAGGGGGAGAGGATACGTGGGAGTGCGAGGGAGATGTGGTTCGGGTGGACGAAGCGGTCTTGGATGATACCGCGGAGGCGGGACAGGATGAGCTGTTCGAGTTTGGGGATGTCTGTGGGGGAGGGGGTGGTCGTTGTCAGTCGTCTTTTCCCGCAGCCCAATGACCACCAGATATAAAGATGCAACCCACCCTGAAGCTTTGCCCGACTTCCAAGCAGACTCGTCGTCTTGAGGTTGAGATGGAAATCAGGCAGGAGACACGCATGGAGATGCTGCCTCTCGTCCACGGGGTCATGCAACTGTATGCTCAACTACGCCCATCCGTGACACATGTCAGCTCGCGTTATTTCCGCTGTTATTTCTCTGTTCAACAGGAAGGCGGTAGCTGGGTCGGGCGATAGCGATGAACTGCAAACCGAGCTCGCCAGGTAGCGCCACAAGGTAAGGAGTAGCACTCACTGTGCCACCGATAGAGACTAGTTCCACACCCAGCATGACGGGAAGGACGGCGAACCGCGGTCTCGGGAAGTTCACGAGTACAGCGGTGGAGAGTGACATTGAGAGCGAGTCAAAGTAGTCCATGTCGATCTCTGCGCGCTGTAGGCCGATCGGTGTATCTCGTCAGCATCAACTTCTCGCCACATCTCTCCTGTGTTTCTCAAACAGAAGTGGGTGCTTCGTTTCGGGGAACACAAGAGACACAGCAGCAAGCGAGACTCACAACTCTCCCTTGCCCATCCGCAGGCCTGATCCTCGCACTACTCAACAGCGGAAAACTCTTCCCCAAACTCAACCCCGTCACCTCAATCGGATCCAGCCAGCTCAGCCCCGCCTTCCCATCTTTCGGCGCAGGGTTCAACCACTTCTCCACCCTTGCTCTAGCACCTTCCTCCCCACCTTCGGAGAGGAGGTCGTTCCGGTAGCCTTGGAGGATTTGGGCGAGGAGGACGTTGAGCCAGTCGGAGGACTCGGCGGGGTGGGAGGACATGTCGTAGGATGTTTTGGAGAGGAGGGAGTGCGGGGAGGGGGGTTGGGGGTTTGATGGGAGGGCACGCTGGGGCGGGAGGTCAGCTTCTTCCATCGTTATACCATCCGCCTGGCAGCTCTCTCCTCCCTTCCACCTGCCTATAGTGGATACGGTACAGAGACTCACCCCAGCCCTTTCAGCCCTGCGCCTCTTCCAACCTTCTTGATCCACCTCATCCGAAGGCGAGAACACGATATACCGCACGAAGAGGAGGAGGATGATGAGGAAGGAGGCTTGGCCGAGGATGAAGCCTTGTGTGAATGTCCATGTTGATGTGGTGGGGGCGGAGGTGGGGGTGTAGGGGGGTGGGGTGGACATGATTGGTCGTAGCCTTGGCTCAGTCTAGTGGGCGAGGGGAGGAGGGTGGAGGGGAATGGAGGAAGAGGTATTGAGGTGTGGCAAGTTGTGGTAAGCAGAAGCCGTCAAGTCGCGTGTGGACGACGGAGGACGAGGGCGACGACGACGACGGCGGTGTTGCCCGATGACGGCGATGAGTCGATACGTGAGCTTGAAACTGGAACCACTTGCAGCCTACTTCCTGAGTGTGCTCTTGCTGCTACCACCTAGTAGCTCTGGACGACGACAATGGTGGGTTCTACATGAAAGGTTGCGAGACGGACGGCCGACTTGCCGCGCCAGGAGCGTCATCGTCCAAAAGTCAGAGCAAGAAGAGGCGGAAGACGCTTTCAACTCCGTCTTCTCGTCCTCTGCTTCTTGAGATTTCTGTCGAGACTACATAAACAGGTTGCACGACTGCATGTGTACGACCCTGATACAGCACACACATCGGCTTCTTCCTACCTAGTATGCGATATCTTCTGCTTACTGGCAGAGAAGCAGCTACCCGGCAGCATAACAGCTCCTACATGCGGGCCTAAAGCTCCAGCACCCTTGACGAGTTGCCGGAGGGTACAGGCCAAAAGTGACACCCGAGTATGGACTGCACTGCTACTGCGATGAGAAATACAGCGTCGAGAAGTGCGGAAATGAGAGCTGTCATACGGTGTCTTGCCCACTCTCGTCATCCAGGCCATCCTTTCGCCGAATACAGCGCTTCCACCCCACAGCACAAGCCCGTCAACCTTTCCCAGCCCAGATCCTAGCCTAAACACCCCAACCCCACCAACCGATGAGCACCCAGTGCAGCAACAGTATGCGGTATACAGGATGCATCTCCCCCCTCAACAAGAACCCGGTGAAGCCATAAACCTAAATTTACTTCTTCTTGGGGGCAGCCTTGTTGCTGGTCTCCTCAACCTTCAATCCTGTGAGGTCGTAGGTTGTCAGCCATTGCCCCAAGAACTCTGCGATGCTCTCCCTCTTTTCGCCAAATGTGGTCCGTGCCTCCGTGCCCGCGTACCCCCTTACTCCAGACACAGCCCCGCTCTCCCAACGACTAAACCAAAAACCAAAACTCACCAGGGGGCAAGCTCTGCTTGAGCTTCTCGGCCTTCTCCGCGTCGTCAAGAGTGAGGGTGTAGAGGTACCTCGAGCATCGGATCTTGAACTTGGTGACGTGGGTGGGGGCCTTGGCAGCCTTGGACTTGGAAGCAGCGGTGGTGGTGTGGGCGGGGGCAACGGCCGTCTTCTTGATGCGGGCGACTGTGGGGTGCGTGCGGGGGTGTGGGCAGGGTGTGATGGTGTGGTGTGATATTGGGTGTGGGGAAAGGGGAAGGGAATGGGCGAAAATGGCAGGGCGAATTGGATGTCAGCAACTGGGCTGACGAGGAGCAGGCAACAACGACACTAACGGGTAGCGTCCTTCCTTCGCGCGATCTCGAGGAACTTCTTAATGTCACGGACTTGTTGAGGCTGCAGGGAGTGAGGGTCAGCCAAAAGTTCCACCGTTGTTTGAAGTTTCTGGCGGGTGGACACAGAGGGCCACAAAGGCAGAGTGACGGAGTGACGGCGTGGAGAGTGGGCGATGGGATGAACGGTGAGACGGTGGAGGGTATGTGGGGAGAGCGATTGGATGTGATGGTGCGAGCAGCCCTGCTCGTCTCCCACACTTGCCGAGCACACCAACAGCCCTCCCCAACCACCAACGCGCTCCAAACCCTCCATCTGTCCAGCCACCGCCCGCCCATCGCCGAGCTCCATTCTCCCTCCGCTACCCTCCATGCACCGCCCTCCCCGCCCCCTCCCGACCCCAGCAGCGACTCACCATTTTGACCGATGCTTTTAGTGATACCTTGACGGATGAGAAGACTTGTCGGTGCTTGAAGACTTGGCCCTGCAACCAGGAGGGAATGCCTGACGTGTTAATTCTATCGGCCATAAGAATTTTTCCGCCGACTGTACCGCGTTCAAAAAGTTGATCCCGTCGCCCATCAACGAAACGCTGCATCCGGTCTCTTCTTTCACTTCACCCCTCAAGCTTCTCTCTCACCACCCCCCAAAACAGTCATATACTTCAACAATGGTGCGCATCCCTTCAACACTAGCCCTCGAGGCATCACACGCAACAGCCTAGAACACCCCGCGATCCACACCGACATCTTTCGACAAAAGGATATCACCCAAGCTGGGAACCAAGGAGAAGTTCGGTGGTGCAGCCAGGTCTCTCGTGCCCCTACAGGCGGCGGGAGACTTCAACGCGGAACCGCCTCCTGCGTAACCCTTGTGGATCGCAAAGTCGTCTCATGAGTAGTGTCGGGGCGCGAGTCGCACGGCACGATGATCTCTTGACGCACGCATGGCCGCTCCTCTCTCCACGTGAGAAGGTCGAGCATGGTCCTCTGCGAGCTGCCTCGTCCGGCGCCCGTCTCGCTTTCGTCTCTGCCGTGGCACAGGGTGATTCCAGTGCTGCAGTAGAAATGTGGGCGGACGGAGCAAAGGCAGGCGGCGCCCTCTAGAGCTCCGACGTGATGCCTCCCCTTTCCGAAAAGGGCTGTATGGACATCGCTGACGTCGTCTCAATGACCCCCTCTTCAAACAGGCTCCCGCTAAGGCCGCTAAAGGAAAGTCGAAGCCCGCTGCCGTGCCCTGTGAGTTGACTTTTGCTTTGTTTTTGGTGGAGACGGCGCTGACAAATTTTGCAGTCGGCACCAAGAAGGCTGCCAAGAAGGTCCAGAACCCTCTCTTCGAGAAGAGGTCCAAGACCTTCGGCATCGGTGAGCTAGCTTTCTTCCCAGTCCGTGTTGCCTAGCTGACAATGGAGAAAGGCGGTGACCTTGCCCCCAAGAGGGACCTTACCCGCTTCGTGAAGTGGCCCGAGTACGTCCGCCTCCAGAGGCAGAAGGTCATCCTCCACCAGCGTCTTAAGGCAAGTCCAGTCACTAGTCCTCCAACGATCGCCCACTAACCCCCATCCACAGGTGCCCCCTGCCATCGCCCAGTTCTCCCAGACCCTCGACAAGAACACCGCCACCCAGCTCTTCCAGCTCCTCAACAAGTACAAGCCCGAGTCCACCCAGGAGAAGAAGGCTCGTCTGTTGGCCGAGGCCGAGGCTCGCGAGAAGCAGGGCGACAAGGCGACCACCAAGGACTCCAAGAAGCCCGTGTACGCCAAGTACGGTCTCAACCACGTTGTCGCCCTCGTCGAGGCCAAGAAGGCCCAGCTCGTCGTCATCGCCGACGACGTCGACCCCATTGAGCTCGTCGTCTTCCTCCCCGCTCTCTGCAGGAAGATGGGTGTCCCCTACGTGATCGTCAAGGGCAAGGCTAGGCTCGGTCTGATCACCGGCAAGAAGACTGCTTCTTCCGTCGCTCTTACCGAGGTCAGGTCCGAGGACCAGCAGGCTCTCGCTACTCTTGTGTCCGCGGCCAAGGCCAACTACCTCGAGAAGTCTGAGGAGGCCCGACGACACTGGGGTGGTGGTGTCCGTGGCAACAAGTCGTACGTTTGCCCCCTCTACTCTCTCATCGGCAACCCGCTGACCCGACTCATAGTATCGCCAAGCTCAAGAAGAGGGCTAAGGCTGCCGGCCAGGACACCAAGAAGCTCGACCTCGGCCTTTAAGCCGTGTCGATGCGACTTTGGGGGAGTAGGTGGGGATGGTGATTGCGGGTGTTTGGGGGGTAGTTTCCTTAGGCACTTGGCATGTATGATAGTGGATACACTTCCGCTCTGTTTGCTGCATTCTCTGGGCCTTCTACACTGCTGCTTCTCTTTCCTGCCCGTCTGTTTTAAGCTCAGCATGCATGCATACGACCGTACGACGTAGAGACCCACGAGACGAGCGAATCTGGGCCAATGGCGGTGCCACAAAAAGTCATTGGTACGCGGCATGGGGGACAACGTGGAAATCGCACAGACCCTGAGACCACTGATTATCGTCGCGGGACCTTCACGTAGAATTCACTCGTCCACAGCAGCTCTTCTTGTCTTCTCTTCTTACCCCTGTCACCCTCTCACCTCCAGCTCTGCCCCTCGCCCACAGCTACTCTCACGCACTAGAACGATGTCCGACGCCCAAGCCCCCGTTTCCGCCCCTCCCGCCGTCCCCGAGGAGGACGCGCCCCAGGAGAAGCTGCTCTACACGCTCGAGACGCTCGCAGAGCACAATGATCGCGAGAGCTTGTGGATGCTGTTGCACGACAAGGTTTACGATATAACTGCTTTCATGGATGAGGTGAGTCTCTGTTTCTCTCTGTCTGTAACGCTTTGTAAGAACTGGGAGGGAGGGGGAGAGAAGGCGGGAAGCTTTGGGGAAGGTGTTGTGGGGAAGGGCGGGATGGGGCGGAAGGAGATGGTGCGATCGGGAGTGTGATGAACGGAGGGGCGTGCTACCATGTGTCTGGTGCTAGCTTCTGCGCCGGTCAACCCACTCGTTACCCTCCAGCTTTCGCTTGTACGGTGCAAAGAGGGCCCATCAGATAGGAAGCAGTATCGCATATCGTACGATCGCGAGCTTCAAAGGCTTGGGCGGCTGGCTGGTGGACTAGAGGAAGGGTGGCTAGGCGATGATAGCTGTATGATGAGATGAGCTGACATGCGGCTGTGTAGCACCCCGGCGGTGACGAGGTTCTTATCGAGGAGGCTGGTACGTGATCCTCCTTTCCTCCCCTCCTGTCAATCTTACCACATCTCCCACCTTTCAAGCAAAGCCTGCAAAAACTGACGTCACTCTTGCCTTCAGGCCGGGACGCCACCGAGGCTTTCGAGGACGTCGGGCACTCTGACGAGGCGCGGGAGATGCTCCACAAGATGTACCTCGGCGAGTTCCAGGGCGAGGTGCGTCTCTCTCTTCCCAATCTCTCTTCTTCCTCTTCCTTCTACCCGGCGGAGGGGCAATGAAGTGGCTGGCGTGCTGTAGCTTTGACGCCAGCTCCCGACCACTTCAATGCCCAGCATCGTCCGCTTCCTCTATCACCGTCATGAGATGGTGTAAGCTGACATTTCTCGACTGGCACACAGAAGAAGGGCAAGGCAAAGAAGGCTGCTGCCGCTGGGGGTACTTCCAGCTCCTCTTCTTCCTCTGGGTATGTTTTATCTCTTTCTCTGTATCATTCAATCACACCCCTTATGAAGCTTTCGTACCCATTCCGACAAAGATACAGAGGGAAAGCTGACTTGGTGACGTGGCGTAGCTTCCCCCTCTGGATCGTGCCTCTTACTTTGCTCGTGGCATTCGTCGCTTGGAGGGTGCTCTACGCTTAAGTCTAAGCATGGAGTCCGGGGTGTCGGGTGGAGACGCCGGGAAGGGGAGGGGGGGGGGGTGCGACCGTCCTGAGCTGGAGCAGGAGGGTGTGTGCCAGCTCAACAGTGAGAGCGGCATAGGCGCGAGGATAGATCTTCTGATTTGGCAGGCTGCTGCTATTAGATACCCAGGGTTGAGGGGTTTGAGGTGTGAGTGAGCCGGCGGGCTTGGTACGGTTGTTACATGCATTTATCGTCATTATTCACACCATCCCCTGTCATTCTCTGAGATCCTTTCATGCCCCCGTCCAATGTCGTACGAGCCAATCGCAACCCCCTGCCTACTTCTCAGCCAACTCCCACCCCTCCCCCCAAGCTCCCCCAGGCCTCCCCCAAACTTTCTGCAAGACCTCCCCACTCACACTCCCCGCTCCCTGCCCTCCCGCAGCGCCCAACCCACCATGTTCCAGCGCGAACGCAAAGTCGACGAACGTCAGCGCGCGATCGTCTGGGACGCGGCGTGGTTCGGTCGGAGGTGCGGGGGTGGAGGGGTTGCCTGGTGCGGTGCGAGGCGGGGCGATGGGGTCGACGGGGATTAACCTTCGCTTTGGGATCGGTATGGGCCTCTGCTTTTTAGTTGGCCTGCCGTCTTCTGATTGGTCTCCTTCCCCTGCGCCGTCCTCGCCGCCTTCCTTGCTGCCCTTGCCTTTCCCCTTGCCCTTGGCTGTCTTCTTGCCTTCCTCTCCCGGGACCAAAGAAGACTCTCCGAGGGCAGATGGCCCCGCCCCGGCTTTCCGCTTCTTCCCCGCCAGGGGACTGCTCACAGCCGGCGCATTCCCCATCATCCACCCATACTTCTTCCCCATCCCCACACTCCGCATCGCCGTCGCATTCGTCATCTTGTGCTGCACTTCCGCGCTCACATCCCGACTCGTCGCCTTCTTCGCCGTCGACTTCTTCTTGGAACCGGGGGTGGACGAGCCGCTGGGGGTCTCTTTGAGGGCGCCGAAGGTGGGGGGTTTGGGGGTGCTGGGTGCAGGGGCGGGGGTGGAGGTGGAGTGGGGTGGGGAGGACGGGGGGGGGGCGCCTGCGGAGGTGCTGCCCGGTGTCCCAGGCGGGAGGGGCGATGACCCCCCGCTTGACCCGCCGCCCCCGCCCGATCCAGTCCCACCCACCACGCCCCCATGTGCCAAGGCAAGCGCATTCGCCCTCTCGCGAGCTTTCTGCATCTCTGCATCCCGTGCCAGCCGGTCCATACGCGCCTTGCGGAACTCTTGCTCTGCGTCGCGCGCTTGGCGACTGAGAAGCTCGAGGACGGCGTTGGGATCCGAGGTGATTGTGTGAGACCACATCGGGCGGGGGTCTTTCCCGTCCTTGCCCTTCCCCTCCTCTACCGTCTCCTTCTTCACACCCGTCGACGACGAGGGACGCACAGGCGGGGTCCGTAGGTACGAGGACGACGTGCGATGAACCTGCGCGGCCAGCGTGCGGGAGAGCAGACCCCGCAGGGTATCCTCGATCGCAGACATCATGTAGAGCGAGGCGTCATCTTCGACTCTGACCTTGTGATCCTTGGCTGTGTTGGTGTGGATGATTAGCAATGCCCACAGCTGAGAGACGCAGCGACAAGGAGTAGACTTACAGACGGCGGCGACTTTCGTGAGAAGGGCGTTACGGCCCATAAGGTCGGTGGCTTTTGCGCGGGAGTGGGAAGAGAGAGCAGTAGGGTTGGATACAATGGGTCTAGGCTGACCCGGAGCTCCTCCTGGGCCACCAACAGCTGGATGCTGTATGCCTGCCTGGCCCGGGGCGGCATATCCAGGTTGGCCTGGAAGGCGGATGTTTTGAGTGGCTCCTGGAGCAGAGGGGGCGGAAGAGGTAGGGACAGGAGGGCGGGGAGGAGGCGGACCAGTGGAGTTTTGCTGGGGCGGTCTTGGAACTGGGGCAGCAAGCTGGATGGGTGTCAGCGCAGGTCAATAACGAAGAGGGCGGGACCTACAGTGCTGGGAGGCTGCTGCTGCTGCTGTGGAGCCTGCACCTTGGGCTGTTGTGCTACAGGTTGACCCGTAGGCTGTCCCGTAGGCTGTCCCGCAGGCTGTCCTACCGGCTGCGTCACTGGTTGCCCTACTGCCGACATTGCTGCTGGAGTTACAGAGGGAACATCCTTGAAGACAACAGCGATGATGATGCACAAGCAAGCTCGAAGCCATCGAAGGGGGAAATAGGCATGCGAGCCATTAGGCGGCTGTAGAGACGCGCCTCGCACGCCTACCGCACACACCCTTTTGCAATGATGGACGCGCTCGCCGTGGCTCTCGAAGCTGCAAACGAGGAATATCGTCTGAATCTGGATCTGCTATTCCTTCATCTCCCTACTTCCCCCCCTATACCACACCCCCCCACAGCCACAATGGTAAGCATCGATTGAACCCACCCCCCTGGCCACCCGCTCACAACTCCACAGAACCCCTTGTTGGCTGCTTCCAGCGCCGCGAACCCCAATAACGGAGGCGCGGACGACGACAAGCTTTCCGACTATGTACCAAACTCCCTCTCCGTCTCTCGAGCCGTGAGTGTCTTTTCCCTCTTCTCCTGTGTGACATCTTCCACTCTAGCATGGCGCAAGGCGGAATACATGAGCTTGGTGGGAGGACATGCGCGTCGGGAAAAAACCGCGTAAACATGGAAAGCTGACATCGCGCCCCCGCTTCTTCCGCCACTCCATTCTACCACTCCCGTTCTCCAATCGTCACCCACCCGCCTATCCGTCAATACCCACTGCAAAACGCACGCGCTCCACGACACAGCCCTCAGCAAACCCTTCCGACGATGCAAACGCCCGGCACCTCAACACGGCGCCACAGACGCCTGAGCCGGAGGACGATGAGCTGGGGGACGATGTCGACGAGGATGCTCTGATGGATGACGGGGTGGGTCTTTCGTCGATATCGCCTCTCTTCCCTACCCAAATCCATCCTTCGATGGGCAAGTAGGGCTAGGACTGCGATGCTGACAAGGATGGCGACAAATGACAGACTGGCGTCACTCCGTCTGCTGCAAAGCGCGCGGCGGAGGCATCTGCCAAAAAGGCCCAGACGGCCGAGAGAAAGGCGCAGGTCGCCGAGATTGGGAAGAAGCGCAGTGCTATCGAGCAGGCCAAGGTGGGTTACTCTCTCGCTGCTTTGTCCGACCGGGAGTGAGAGCTGACAGTGTACGATGCGTAGTTTGCCGACTCGATGAAGAGGTTCAACTACCTGCTGGGCCAGACCGAGCTTTTCCAGCACTTTATCGACCTCAAGGTGAGACTAACTGCGCCTGACGGTGATCTACATCCGAGAACTAACAGGCGCGGATTGGCTGGTGGCAACAGAGACAACGGGAGCCCGAGTTTGCCGCGATGCTTGATGAACAGCTGGCCAAGCAGGCCGGCGCCAAGGGCAAGAAGAAGGCCAAGTGAGCAGATGCCTTTGCCTGACATTTTTTCTGAGTGGCGAACGAATCTGACGATATCTACTCTAGCGACACGCGCCACCGAAAGTCCGAGAAGGAGGAAGATGAGGAGCTGCTGAAGGACGGGGATGAGGAGGACGAGCCGTTCGTCTTTGAGGAGAGTCCTGCTTGTGAGTAGCTGGCACTTCGAGGGGGATCAAGTGAATCAGCTGACACCAATGTCACTTTAGATGTCAAGGGCGGTAAGATGAGGGACTACCAGGTGCAGGGTCTTAACTGGATGGCTTCGCTCCACCACAACGGTATCAACGGTATCCTCGCCGATGAGATGGTGCGTCCTGGAAGAACAGTGTAGATTCCATGTTGCTAACCCGGACGATCATGTAGGGTTTGGGCAAGACCCTCCAGACGATCTCTTTCCTCGGGTACCTCAAGTTCCACCTCGGCATCACCGGCCCGCACCTCATCATCGTGCCCAAGTCGACGCTCGACAACTGGTCGAGGGAGGTGACCAAGTGGGTGCCGGGGTTCAACACTTTGGTGCTCCAGGGTACCAAGGAGGAGCGAGTGAGTCGCATTCGTCGACGGAGCAACTCAATGCAAGAGACGCAGACTGACTCGCGGTCATCAACCAGGCCGACCTCATCGCCAAGCGCATCCTCACGCAAGACTTTGACGTCCTCGTCACCTCTTACGAGATGTGTCTTCGCGAGAAGTCTACCCTCAAGAAGTTCAGCTGGGAGTACATCATCATCGACGAGGCGCACCGTATCAAGAACGTCGACTCGCTGCTCTCCCAGATCATAAGGACGTTCGTGTCCCGAGGGAGGCTGTTGATCACGGGTACGCCTCTGCAGAACAACTTGCAGGAGTTGTGGGCGCTTTTGAACTTTATTCTTCCGGACGTGTTCTCTTCCAGGTGAGTGGCCTTGCCCTTCCCTGTCTGAGACGACTATTTTTTGCAGAGCAAAGACTGACCAAGGCCTCCCCACCCCGCAGCGAGGACTTTGACGCCTGGTTCAAGACCAAGGACGAGTCGGACCCCGACGCCATCGTCAAGCAGCTTCACAAGGTGCTCCGCCCCTTCCTGCTCCGTCGTGTCAAGGCCGACGTCGAGCACTCGCTCCTGCCCAAGAAGGAGATCAACCTGTATGTCGGTATGACGGAGATGCAGAGGAAGTGGTATAAGATGTTGTTGGAGAAGGATATCGATGCTGTCAACGGTGAGCCGGGAGCGTGATGTTTGAAATAAATGTCAAAGCTGACGAAGACTCGCTGGGATAGGCGCCACCGGCAAAAAGGAGGGCAAGACCAGGTTGCTCAACATCGTGATGCAGCTGCGAAAGTGCTGCAACCACCCGTACCGTGAGTTGCCGATGGTGTATCAATCCCAATCAAACCGTGGCTCACCCCCCCAATCACGCAGTGTTCGACGGTGCCGAGCCCGGACCCCCCTTCACCACCGACGAGCACCTCATCGACAACGCGGGCAAGATGGTCATCCTCGACAAGCTCCTCAAGTCCATGAAGGCCAAGGGCTCGCGCGTGCTCATCTTCTCGCAGATGAGCCGTGTGCTCGACATCCTTGAGGACTACTGCCAGTTCCGTGGTCACCGTGAGTCCCCTCCCAGCTAAGTCGTGTGCGAAGGTGGTTGTCGTGGTGGCGTCAGCTGACAAGTTGGGCGATACAGAGTACTGCAGGATCGACGGTGGTACCGCGCACGAGGACCGTATCGCCGCTATCGACGAGTACAACGCCCCCGGGAGCGAAAAGTTTGTGTTCTTGCTCACCACCCGTGCCGGTGGTCTGGGTATCAACCTCGTGACTGCCGACGTCGTCGTCTTGTTCGACTCTGACTGGTTAGTTGTTGTGCCGCTCTCCTGCCCATCAGCGACTGACGCTGACGATCACGTACAGGAACCCGCAAGCCGACTTACAAGCCATGGACCGTGCGCACCGTATCGGTCAGACCAAGCAGGTTTACGTGTTCAGGTTTATCACGCAGGATGCGGTGGAGGAGCGGATCTTGGAGAGGGCGACGCAGAAGTTGAAGTTGGACCAGCTGGTTATCCAGGAGGGGCGGGCGCAGCAGACTGCCAAGGGTGAGTTGAGACACTTTCTCCGTGGGGTGAGTGGTAGCTAATGGTGTGAAATGGTAAAATAGTCGGGCAAGGCAAGGACGACTTGCTCGACATGATCCAGCACGGTGCCGAGAAGATCATCAACAACAAGGAGAGGTGAGCTATGTTCTGTTGCCTACGGTAGCCCAGGGAACATGAAGCTGACAGTGCATCCCACCTCCCCCTTCTCCTCGACAGCATGTTGATCGACGACGACATTGATGAGATCATCAAGCGTGGCGAGGAAAAGACCAAGGAGATCAACAGCAAGTACGCTGGGCTGGACCTCGACGCGCTCAACAACTTTAAGTCGGAAAGCCTGGTCAACACCTGGGAGGGCGAGGATTACTCTGGCAACAGGGTGAGTTTACGAGGTCCTACAGCGCGTTCGAGCGCTGACAATCGACCTTGTTCATGTGGGCGTGCAGAGCAAACGCCCGCTGCTCTGGATCGAGCCGTCCAAGCGCGAGCGCAAGCTCAACAACTACTCTGTCGACCAGTACTACCGCGAGAACCTCAAGACCGGCGGGCCCAAGGTGGACAAGCCCAAGGTGATCCGCGCGCCCAAGCAGGTCATCATCAACGACTTCCAGTTCTACCCGCCGCGCTTGGCGGAGCTGCAGAACAGGGAGACGGACGTGCACCGCAAGGGGCTGAACTACCAGGTGCCGGTGAGGGAGCCCGAGGAGGGGGAGACGCAGGAGGCGGTGGAGGCGGAGGCGAAGGAGGAGCAGGAGAGGATTGATGGAGGTGTGTTACCAGCGCTCTACCTTAACAGCAGGGAAACAGATACTGACCAGCCCACCCCCGCAGCTGTTCCACTCACCGAGGAGGAAGTCGCCGAGAAGGAGGAGCTGGCCGGGGAAGGTTTCCACGACTGGCAGCGTCGTCACTTCCAGGGCTTCATCAAGGGACTCGAGAAGTACGGGCGGAACAACCTCGACAAGGTGGCGTCCGAGATCGCGGACAGGACGGAGGAGGACGTGAAGGAGTACGCCAAGGTGTTCTTTGAGCGGTATAAGGAGCTCAAGGGTAGGTCGTCTCCCCCAAACGAATCACTACAAAGGCTGACGACAGACGACAGACTGGGAGAAGTACATGGAGCGCATCCGCGTCGGTGAAGAGAAGATCAAGGAGCAGCAAGACCGCATCGACGCGCTGCACCGCAAGGTCAAGGACGCCAAGTTCCCGCTGCAGGAGCTCAAGATAGTTTACGGCCAGAACAAGGGCAAGCAGTACAGCGACGAGGAGGACAGGTTCTTGCTGGTCAGGATGCACCACCACGGGATCGACAGGGATGACTGCTACGAGTTGATCAAGCGGGATATCGGGGAGTGGCCGCTCTTCAGGTGAGTTTCGCTGCTTGGACGTGGTTGGCGATGCCCTGTGCTGACATACGATTGGTTTAGGTTCGACTGGTTCTTCAAGAGCAGGACGCCGGACGAGCTGAGGAGGCGCGCGCAGACCTTATTGCTGTGCGTGATGAAGGAGGACGACAAGGAGGATGACAAGAAGCCGGCCAAGGGCAAGGTGCGTTTCGTGCTATCAAAGCTTCACCACTTCTTGGGTATATAATTCAAGAAGGGAAGCTGACAGAGGGTGGATCCAAGCAGAAGCGTGCCATCGATGAGCTCAAGTCCGGCCCCGGGTCGAGGGACACGACGCCCAGTGTCACTGGCGCCAAGAGTGAGTTCAACAGAACCCTGCGACTGTACCAGTGTTTGCAAACTGACACCAATGATCCGCAGGCCATAAGAAGAAGAAGGTGTAGGGGCTGAGTGGCGGCGCGCGTATAGGGCATGTCCTGGGTGAGGGATGGGGGAGCGGGGGAAGATGTACGGGGAGGCGATCATTGTACGAACGGTGGGGGTACCTTTTCCTTTTTGATAACCAATGCATACCTTATTAGACTCTTGAGATCGCACCGTGGCTAGTCCCTGTAGCCCATGATGACTGAGGAATGGGACAGACCTCAGCAAACCGTCGATCCCACATGTCATGGCACATGCCAAGTCTCGCCTCATCGCCGGCTCCAACCCTCGCCGGCTATGGCCATCACGGTGATAAATTGTGCATGCTGTTACAACACCGCCGGCAACGGTATCCATACATCCCCTATGCCCCTGGTCTCCCCATCTATGCACAGTAGAGGTTCAGCCTCACTGTCGCCCCTACGGCTGCACGATACCATTATCAGCTATGGGGCGCGAGGCTGTACACTCAAGTCCTCGCACTCACCGCTCGCAACCATCATCCGTTCGTCCCTCCTCAAGCCTCGTTCCCATCTTCGATTCGCCTACCCGTGGGTTTGCACTGCGTACACCGGACCATGTCAGCCTGCTGTGCGTCACTTCTCATCGCAGAAGAGGGGAACAAATTAGTACGTACTCCCACATACTCTGCAGCCTTCATCCGACGTAAATGTTTCGAACTGGTGCTCCCCGTCAAAGTTGAACGTCACCCCTTCAAGATCTGGAGTGTAAGTGGGCGATCAGATGACTTGTCAGCTTGCATTCCAATTCAAGTCAAATGAGGTAGCAGAGAGATACAATTGGAAAGACCTACTTTCGCACCAGACAAAAGAAGGTTCGATTAATGCCTGTGCGCGCATCACCGCTCTTTCCTCTACCAGAGTCCTACAAAGTCGCTTCCTCTTCAAAAGTTCTTCCCCTGCCACCGGATGGCTTGGCGGCTCCGTAGGCACCACTTGCACCACCCCGTGAATGGAAATCGTTCTCACTATGGAGTGATGGTTAAACCTCGAGTCCCTCCCCACAACATGGGGCGCCTGTGCCATCGCTTCTGCCGCCTCGCTGAACTGATCAGCAAGCGCATCGTCTAACGAAGGATCGACGGGGTCGCAGTCGACCAACGGCTTGCTGATGAACAGCTCGCTTTTGGGCGTTTCGATGCAAAACAGCACTGCCATGTCGCCGTCGATGGCGCGGCCGGGGACATGTAGCCGTGTGGAGGCGCCCAGGGTGCTTCCTGGGTGTCCCAGAGCCGTGTGTTGGCATGCGTACACGCCACCCTGACCAACTTCGCCGCTTCCACCTCCGCCGCTCGCGCTGCACCCGCCTCCTTGCCTTCACTACCAGCTGCGCGCTCCGCCAGCGTGTAGCTGATGGCGGGCGGCTTGAGGACAGAAAGGATGTCTCGAAGTGTATTGATCGACTTGAAACGTCTGATGTACGATTCGTTATCATCTTCGAGGGGGATCACTCCTGGGCCGATGACGACCTCGTCCAGATTGGGGCAGAGGGCCCAATGGCGTACAACGTCCGCGATCGCTACCAAGGCGTAGGACAACGCGTCCGTCTGCCTGGTAATCATGGTGGTGTCTTCTGTGAGCCAGGAGGGGACCCAGCGACGAGACAGCTCTCCCCCCGTGATGTCGATGTCTTCGAAGCGCAGGTGCTCAATGAAGCGCCATGCCCAGGTCGCCCGGCTGATCCCCGAGTGCACGTCGAGAGACGCCTGACCGTCAACCAATTGGTCCATCAAGCGGCGTCTGGTTGAGGTGGACATCGGTACGATGTTCGGATGCTCGTCCCCGCTCTTCCAAGTGGTGATGCCTTCGGCGGCAAGGCCGCTCAAGAGCCCTTGGTAGAACCCATGAAAAAAGAGCCCAGCGCGACGGGCCCGCGCAGGACGACGAGCTGGTAGAGGATGGGCGTAGCGGCGCGATAGCCCCCCGAAGAGCAACGCTGGAGAGCGCTCAAGGTGCTGGCGCTGTCGGGGTCCGAGCGATGTATGTGCTGGGCGATCAGGAGGATGACATTGTCGGGGATGGGGCGGGGGGATACCGGCGAGGAGGTGTCCTTGGAGGGGGCCGGCGCGCGGGGGAGCGGATGCGGATGGTTGTTGGACATGAGAGAAGATGGGAAGATGAGGCCGGCGCTGGCGGCCGTAGTGACAGGCTTCTTGCCGTAGTGGAGTTGGATGTGAGGGAGTCGACTGACTACAATAGTCTAGTGTGAGTGTGTCAACAAAGTCAAGAAACTTCTTCACGTCAGTCGCGCGGCGGGGGCTCGTGCCTCGCCCTTCTTGTTGGCCAGTAGCAGCAGCAGCCCACCAGCCCAGAAGAGGTCACACGCTCGCTCTTTCTTGAGGTCAGCAGCATATGGTGGTGTTTGCTTTTCACTACTATTGAGCTTTCCATCCACTTGCTGCCGTGGTATAGAGGTAAACCAATGAACGCCCACGAGCGAAGACGTCCTGCGCGCTGCTCGTTGTGATGAAAGCTTCGAGCCGCTCTTCTTGCGACGTCACCCATCCTTTGGCCACAACAATGTCGTCGTCAACGATGAAGCGATGTGTCGCTGTTTATGATCCATGCTCCTCATGGCTGTTGCTGATTTGTTGTTCGTCATCCTCTTGTTACTGACAGTCACTCACCACTCTACCAATTGACCTGCTACGCTTGACCTCGCTTGACCTCGCCAGCAACAACCCGCCGACGCCGCACCACCACCTCCCCTCAAGCACAAAGGCGCCCTCAGACATTCAACCAGCAACAGACAGGAGCTGAGACTGGACCGGGGCATCCTAGGTGAGCTTTCGATGCCCACTGGCTCTATCATACATCGCGACTCCTTCGGCCTCCCTCCCCCTTCTTCGCCTACACCCGTCCTTCTCCATGGAGAGTAACGCGAGCGGACATCAAGCAGCGCCTCTGCCTCTCCTCACATCAGGAGCTGAGCGCTCACACTCCACCCTCTCCCCCTATCCGGCTCTGGCACCGACTCCATCCCCACCACCACCACACCAGTCCACCTCTCTGCTCAAAGTAGCTCACCCAGATCATCACCCTCACCGACATCGCCACGTCCTCGCCTCCCAACACCGACGACACCTCACCATCCTCCCCTCCCCTCGACCACTCTGACCCCAAACTACCTTCTCCCTCGCTCCATTGAGCCGTCGAGCATCCCTCTCCACCCTCCATACGCCACCCTGCCCGAACGCATCTACGTCTCCCCCTCTCGCACCGTACCAACCATGTCGCAGAGCTCGTCGCAGCTGCCGCTCACCGCCAAACCCCGAGGGCCGGTTTGGGTCACGGTAGACGATATCAAGCCGGGCCCGGTCCACAGGCCAATGCGCGCACAGATCAAGTCGGTCGAACCCAGCTTTACTCCTCCAACGACTGGGAAGGCGAGCAAGAGGAAGAGGGAGAAGGCGCGCAAGCTGAGGAAGGAGGAGAAGGTCATGGTTGAGGGGATGAAGGGTACGTCTTGACGTGTCCGGAGAGGTACCCAGGTGTTATGAACAGAGCTAACACAGACAATGACCTCAAGAGCTGTCGTTGACACCAGAAGTGAGGGAGGCGAAGATCCTTGTTGAGGGAATACAGGGTACGTCTTGATGTGCCAGGAAAGGTGTCCAAGGCGTATCGACCAGAGCTGACACAGACAATCACCTCAAGATTTGTCTCTCAAGCAGGGGGCGAAGCGCACGTACGGCGAGTTTTCCCCCGAGAGTGTCCAGACCAAACTGGCCGCTTCCATAAGTGAGTGCAGAGCGGTCCACTCCCATCCACCAGCGTGATGTCCTGTGGTCGCTGAGGAACCAACATCCGCTCTGTCGTATAGAAGCGAAAATCGACTGCGCTCAAAACGGCAAGCCAACCTCCAACCGAAAACAGCTTTCCACCGCCGACCGGGAAGGGGCGGGAGAGTCGAATAATGGGATTGACGCGGCGAAATGAGATCAGAGAGATAGGGTGGACAGGAGGAGTCGGATGATATGGACGGTACTGTCAATGCGATGGGATGAGAAGTATGGCAATCAATAGTAGAGTACCACTGTTGAAGTATGGCAGTAGCATGTTAGCGAGAATAGCTTGATAGGGATCGCTCAGATCATGTCTTGGGCAATTTACGATCAGGCGGTGCTTTCGATCCGAACAACAGGTCGAACAAGGTCGGAGAAGAAAGGGCCGGCTTGTCAGTCGGATTGCCCCGCCGGACTGCACTATAAGCGATGCCCCCCTTTACTACGTTGTATCCACATGTCCGAAGACGACGCATTGTGAGACGACGCTAGCATCACCAGTCAGTACACCCTCGGCTGGCGTACTGTCGCGCAGCGCATCTCATCATCGCACGCACGACTGATGAGCACCAACCGTCATCGCACCAAGCGCCGTAGCTGCGTGCCCATCCTACTCTATGATAATGCGGCCGTCCACAGATTAGCTAACACTTGATGTGCCATGCATGCGCAGTATGGCTTTGACATATGAGGGCGGCGAGGCCTTGAGGCTTGAAGAAGACGCAGGCTATCATCATTGTCTCGATGGTGTGAGCCCGCGCAAGCCCAGCTGGGGGTGGTCGCAGGACATGGCTCTTCGAATTTCTCTTATTTCAGTGCTAATCTCCGGAAAGAGGGACGATGTCGTGTGCGGAGAAGCCACTCACCGTCACCAGTGTGGTCAACAATGTCCTCTTCCTCTACACCCTCCGCCTCTCCCTTGAACTTCTTCCTCGACCCCCCAGCGCCGCCTGAGAAGTCGTCGGCACCCCTCTTCTTCCTCGCGCCCTTCGTCTTGTACTCCCCGAGTCTCTTCTTCTCCTCTTTCTCCCTCCGCCGGAAGAATCCCTTCACAAGCGCCCGGGAAATTCTCGAGTCCATCTTCTGCGCCTTCGCCAAGACGTCTTCAAAGGCAGCGCATGACTCGGCCGGGAAATCGAGCTCGTTAAGGGCGAAGTTGACGGCCTCGTTGACAGACACGGGGGACAAGGTGTTGTCTGTTGAGTCTTGTCTGCACAGGGTTGGGCGTGGAGGGAGCATGGGGAGCCCGTCGCCATCGAGATTCCATAAGATGGACACGATAGGGAAGTCCTTGGGGTCTGTGGCGGGAGGGGGCGGCATGGCACTGTCGTGGCGCGAGGCTAGGGGGAGGTCGATGGTCATCCTGGCCGAGAGGTGAGAGACGGTGTCAGGCTTGAATCGCACCCTATGTCAATCAGCGCAGAGTGTATTGTCAGCATCAACATACAGTGTAAGAGAGCTAGCGGCCACTCACACGAACACACCCTCATTGCCTGACTCTTCCGAGCTCCGTGTTGCCTCCGAATTATCCACCGCGCCACGGCGGACCTCCCCATCGCGGAGGGTGGTGTTGCATCTCGCAGGAGATTGTGGTGTAGGCTGGGCGAAGGACACCTGGCTGCCGTGTCGGTCGTTCTGCGGGCGGGTCAACCGGCTCCTGCGGCTGGGGGTTGTGTGGCGAGGGAAGGAGGCGATGGAAGGAGGCGAGGGAGGGAGGAAGCGAGGGAGGCCTTGGCGACGGGGCACTGGTTGTTGATGAAGCGGAGACGCCCTCGCTGCGCTAGCTATTGTTGTGATCTGATAGAGAGGACGACGGTCTGGGAGAGAGAGTGAGGATGGCAATGTTCTGCTACTGGGTGTTGAGGTTATAGGTAGATGCATGCATGATAAATCGTCGCAGTAGGAGGGCTTAAGAGAGCAAGAGATCGGTCCATCGTCAAGGAGGGGGTTATTGCCATCCACGAGGCGCGTCTTTCATCTCCGCGTCATCGGATGTGGCTCGTTGGTTGATGGCTTTCCCCGGCTATACAGAGCGATGGCTGGCATGAATCGTATTCACAGCTTCACCTGCATACTCTCTTCCGTCTCATCATCCTCTCGCAACCACCTCACACCCACCCCGCTCCTCGACCCCCCCGCGCCGCCGCCTCGACTCCCGCGAGCGCCACCAGCCCCCCCGCCCAGCAAGTGTCGCGCCCCCGTCCCCATCTGCTACAGATTCGAGCCCCACCGGCCATCGACCCACCCTAAACTTCCCAGATCGCTCTCTCTACCAAGCAGCTCAATACACACATTTTCTAGACTGAGCTCATCGGCAGTCGAGAACATGTTCTCCCCGCCCGCGCAGCCGCCTGCTGCTGCTGCCCCTCACACATCCCAGTCGATCGGCACCCGCCTCAATCCCACCAACGGTCCAAACGACCCGGCCGTCAACTGCACTCCCATCGTCGGGGAAGACCTTCAGGGTGAGTACAAGGAAGAGCATCCCGAGTACAAGGAGGATGGGAATATGGAGGAGAAGGAGATCCAGCAGCTTGTGGGGTTGCCGGGGTACAAGGGAGAAGTTGCGACCCCAGTGCCTTCTGCCGGTATGTCAAGTACTTACGCCTCCTGACTCAGTGTACTAGCACCAAGCTGACGATGCCATTGCAGAAGACAATGGTAACCCGAAGACGCGGAAGAACCAGAAGGAGAAGCGCCGAAAGGAGAGGAAGAGGCAGAGAATGCTGGCCGAGGAGTGGACCAAGGGGCAAGCTGAGTCGGAGATGAAGGGGGAGACGAGCGGAGGAACCAACAATACCATTAGTACGTATCCTGCGGGGTGGACTGGTGGTGTTGTAGGTCAACGGATCTGCTAACCCACAGCCATGTCTTCAGGTCAGCCTCCCGTCGCCGAGCCCACTGTCCGCCGACCCAACGACCTGGTCGAGCACTTCAACCACACGCTCAACGGGGTGTTCAACAATGGCGAGCCAAGTGAGTCGGCAGTCCCGTATGACAAGGCAAAGCTCACAAAATACGTCTTTTCGTAGCTCCCAGCGAGCTGGGTTCCGCGACGAGCGTGAGCTTTGCGCAAATCGGCTCTAAACGCTCTTACCCTGCATCCAACAAGCCAAGGGCCTCCCGCGTCATCAGGCCTCGCTACATCGGCCCGGTCGATACCCCGCATGATACCCCTCGTACCTCCGGATACGCCGACAACGCGATGGGTGTGCAGGATGTCCAGATGGAGTAGGAGGATTGCCCGGGGGCGATGGCCGCCTGTCAACGGAGTAATGTAAAGTAGTCATTCGGAGGGGTTCGTTGTCCTGTAGATGAAGCAGTTCATGTCACGTACTTTATGCATCGGGAGGCATTGTGCCACCACAGAGCCGAGCTGTAAGAGGATACATACAGTATGACTGGGACGGCCCGAGGTCTATAACTTCTTCAGCGTCTCCTGCACCCACTTGCCCACCTCCTTCTTATCCAGCGCCGCCTTGGCCTCTCCCAGCTCCTCCCAAAGCCCCGCAAGCACCTTGCCCGTTGCGCTCTTTGAACTCCTAACGTCCTCCGGCAGCGCAGCGATCACCTTGTCGATCGCCGCCTGGACGACCTCCTGTGATGGTGCGGTGGGGAGGAAGGACTGCAGGAGCTCGATTTCCTTGTTGAGGGAGGAGTAGCTCTCTTCGTGCGCGGCGGGGGAGGAGGGGGCGTAGGACTCTGCTGCTTGGGCCTGGTAGGGTGGAGGTGGGATGTCAGCTGGGTCCTGCACTATCCGGGCATCACATAAGCTCACACGCTGGGCAATACCCTTGCGGATTACGTTGACGACGTTCTCCTGGGTCGTAGGTTCTGAAGGGTTGGCGCCGGCCTTCGCGACGTTGGTCACGTCCGCCAAGATAGCCTAAGTGAAGGGCTGCTGTTAGTTGACGACTATGCGATAGGTCTATACCCGAAGGAAAAGGGGACACACCTTCAAGCAAGTGAGGGCCGGCCTGTTTTTGCTCTTCATAGACTCCTTGAGCGCATTCCGGAGAGACACCTCGATGGGGGAAGGGGTAGCCGCGAAAAGGCGAGAGGTGGTGTGGAGGGAGCGACGGACGACGAGTCGGGCGAACATTGCGCGTTCTTTTGAGGGGAGTTGGGGAAGGTGTAGGAGGGGCGGCGGAAGAGGACTGGCGGCGGGGCTGGGGTGAGTTATACGGCGGGCGAGAGTGAATGCAAGACGATGCATAAACGGGCGGCATCGGAATTTCGGCGACCCTTGAAGAGCAAGGCACCACCCCCGCGCAGGTGATGACGTTGGAAGCATGATGGAGGTGACTGGATCGAAAGAGAGATCGGGCAGCCGTGAAGGTCTCGGCGATGGCGATCTCGACAGTTGCATCTCTTCCTTGCTCGGGTTGAGAAGCAAAGACATCGGCCCTTACATGTCTATACAGTCCGCCGTCGAATAACGCCCCGACACCTTCAGCGCGTTTCCTCTCCTCCCCATCTTGGCCCCTCGACCTCTACGCGCCATGTCGATATACCAGAACCGCCGCCACATCCCCTACCTCCCCTTCCACAAGACCCTCATCCGAACCCTCTGCCGTCCTCAGCAAGATGACCTCTTGATCTTGGCAAAAGGTCTCGGTCTCCGGCGAATTGTCTGCGCGCTGCTCAAGACGTATGACAGGAAAGAGGATCTTGTCTTGGTGGTGGGGGCGACTCCCGCGGATGAGGCCGGGATTGGAGATGAGCTGGGTATCATGGGGGTAAGGGATCCCGGGTTTAGGGTGGTGGGGTATGAGATGACTGTGAAGGAACGGTGAGCTGCCATTGTTACTACCTACGATCAAGGATGACTGCTGACGATTGGGGCAGAGAGGAGATGTACCGACACGGGGGGTTGTTCTCGGTCACCAGCAAGATCTTGGTCAATGATCTTTTGAGTTCGTATTCATTGCAAGTTCAAGCCAAGAGGTACGAATGACACTGACGCTCTTCGTATAGAGGGTACCGTCCCAGTCAAACTCATCACGGGTCTCGTGGTCCTCCACGCCGAGCGGATAACGCACGGTAGCCAGGAGGAGTTTGCCGTCAGGCTATACCGGCGAGAGAATCAGGTGGGTCTACTAAGATGTATGACAGTAGATTCACACCTCGCTGTAGCTGACATCCCATGCCCACAGAGTGGATTCTGCAAGGCATTCTCTGACGAGCCAGAGACGTTCGCCCATGGGCTCTCACCGCTCAAGGATATGCTTGTGAACCTCAACATGACAAGTGTGCTTATCTGGCCTAGGTAAGCATAATTTGGTGGACATAGCGGAGCGATCCAAAACTTACAATGAGGACAGATTCAATGAGGCGGTCAAAGTCGACTTGGCGAGCCGGCGTGCCGACGTCGTAGAGATGTACCAGCCCATGACGGATCTCATGCGGCAGTGCCAGGACGCGATCACGCATTGTATGGAGGCGATGCTCGTCGAACTCAAACGAGATCACTCTTTAGTGAGTGATCAGTATCGGACCTGCGCTGAGGAACATCTGGCTAACTCATCGCAGAACCTGGACCTCGAAGATATCAACGTCCGGAACGCCCAGTTCAAGAACTTTGACACCATCGTCCGGATGAGGCTCAAGCCTGTGTGGCATAAGGTCGGCGCAAAGACCAAAATTCACGTTGCTGCACTCACCGAGCTCCGAAATCTCCACACGTACGGCGCAGCTCGGTCCCCTCCTCTATCCTCATGGAGCGGCACAGCTGACAACATTCTCAAAGATGGCTGCTAGAGTACGACTCAGCGACGTTTGCATCCTACATAAACACTCTCCAGCGGCAGCACTTCAAAGCCGAGAAGATCGTCTCTGGACCAGGTCGACACGTGCATGACTGGTTCAACGCCAAGTCCGCGAGTCAGCTCGTTGAGGCGTCGCAAGCGCGCGTGTCGCGCAAGAAGCTCGTCATGGATAATGTGCCAGACGAGTCGGAGGGTTCCAGGGAGCGGGGAGCGGGGCTCGATACAGAGGAGGGGGTGGACCCCTCCGCGGATGATTTCGATGTGGAGGAAGCCATAATGAGAGAGGCGGAGGAAGCAGAACGGGAAAGCCGCGAGAGACAGGCGGTCACCGTGGACGAGGACGAGAATGAGATCATGGAGGTCTTCGCCACACAGACTCAGACTGTGTCGCAGCGAGGCGAAGATGGCGAAGACGATCTGGTGGAGGTGGATGAGAATGCGGATGAGACGCTACGAGAGGCAGTGGGTGATGCGCCGCCTGTGTTCAGGCCTGTCATGCTGGGGCTGGACGATGATTTGCAGTCAAGTGTGACCAAGAGGATGAGGAAGGGGCACGAGGCGGTGTTGGAGGAGCAGCCAAAGTGGACTTTGCTAGCAAAGGTGTTGAAGGAGATCGAGGATACCTTTGCGAGTCATTCAGAGTCCCACGCAGGTAAGCTTTTCTCCTCCTATCTCGCCATTTCGAGAAGACGAACGACAAGCTCACTATGTGTCGTGTCTTCAGATGCCCCCGGCACCAACATCGTTCTCGTCATGACCTCCTCCGACCGCACCTGCCTCCAACTCCGCCAATACCTCACCACCATGCGCAAGACCGACCCACCCTTTGGGCCCAACGCAGGCCGAAAGATGATGGAGACGCTCTTCCTGTCCAACTGGCAGCACGAGAAAAACGGGGAGCGCCTTGCGCAGGGGGAGAAGCTGAAGGATACGAGGATGCACAGGCGGAAAGCGGATGAGGTTAGTGTGCGGGGGGATATTGAAAGTAAACGAGCGGAGGAGTTGAGGAGAGCAGAGAGCAGCAGGGGCAGGGGACGTGGGGTGCCGGCATACAAGAGGAGGAGGCAGAGAGGAGGTGCGGTCGCTGCCGCCCCAAGAGTTGCTGACATGGAAAGGTGAGTTGAAGACAACAGTGGACGACTGGCGCTGCTGACATCAAGCAGAGAGCATCGCGAGGCCATGATGGCAGCCCAGTCGGCATTCGCGGGAGGAGAGGACGACGAGGACACCCAGATGCAGTGGGCCCTGGGCGAGTCGTGCGTAAAACTCTCTACCAGAGTCCACGCAGAACGACCATGCTAACGTTGACTTGAAGTTCCCGAAGCGCCGCTGGGAGTGCATCCGATTCAGCATTCGACCCTAGCTCTTCATCAGGCCTATCCGACCCCTCAACCGCCCTCCTCGCTCAAGCCGGTGTTGTGGAGGAGGATGACATATCGTCTCTACCGGCAGTCGACGCTTCGGGAGGGGACCCGGCGAATCGTTACGGTCTCATGCCAGAGGATTTCGAGGAGGAATACGGGCTTATTGCCCCTGAGGATGCGGTCATCATCAGGCCGTACGGTGGAGAGGATGATGATATCCTCTTGCAGGAGTTGAGACCGCGGTTCGTGGTGATGTACGAGCCGAACTTGGCGTTTATCAGGCGATTAGAGGTGAGTGCGGCTACGTAGCTGGTCACCGTGGATTGTTGCTGATAGAGCCGTCAACAGGTGTACAAGAATTGCAACCCAGGTCTAGCGCTGCGGGTGTACCAGATCATCTACACCAACTCGTTTGAGGAAGACCGATTCCTGTCGACGATCCAGAGGGAGGCCGAGGCGTTCAAGAAGCTTATCGAGGACAGACAGGTGTGTTTGTCTCCTCCCGGAGTGTGCGTCAATCGCAATAGCTGACGAGGAAACTCAAAGACGATGGTCATCCCGATCTTCAACAACAACCCTCGAGCACCGATGCGCGACACCGTCACTCGCTCCAAGACGACCTACTCTTCGAGGAACGCCGGAGGCGGTGATAGTGCTGAGGAATCCAGGGTGAGTTTCCTCTCTGTCGACGCCTACAAGAGTCCACATACGAGGAGGCTGACTTGGAACTCGTAGATCATCGTCGACATCCGAGAAATGGGCGCTCTCCTACCCTCCCTCATCGATGCGGCAGGCATCAAAGTTGTGCCGTCGACACTCACGGTTGGCGATTACATCTTGACGCCAAAGATGTGCGTGGAGAGGAAGTCGTTAGCGGACCTGGAGGGCAGTTTCAACAGCGGTCGACTGTGAGTATCTCGTGTGTCGATCATAGGCGTTGTTTGCCGCTAACACCAGACACTCCTAGGCACACTCAATGTGAACAGATGACCGCACACTACGAGATCTGCATCTTGCTCATTGAGTTTGATGAGGACAAGTTTGGCATGCGGGTACGTCCGGGAGACAAATTAAAGAGCCCTGTCTGTTTAAAACGACTGCTGACCATGGCCTGTAGACGCGCGAAGACGCTCGACGAGAAGCCTCTGGTCGAGGAGGTGGAAATAACGACACCGACGACAGCTGGCGCGACACCTTCTACCTCCAATCCCGCCTCGTCCTCTTGACCCTTCACTTCCCCCGCCTCCGCATCATCTGGTCCTCCTCCCCGCACGAGTCCGTCAAGGTCCTCTCTGATCTCAAGCTCAACCACGACGAGCCTGACGAGATCACTGCGACACTCAAGGGGTCAAGCGAAGGGGACGCGAGCCTGCGGAGCGGTATAGAGAACGCGGCGGCTGTCGAGATGTTGAGGTGTATCCCGGGGGTGAGCGGGAGGAACTTGAAGCTCGTGATGAGCAAGGTGGAGTCGATCAAGGAGCTGGTGCGGATGAGCCCCAAGGCGTTGAAGGAGCTGCTGGGGGAGGAGAATGGGGGGAAGGCTTACTACTTCATCCACCACGACTCGCGATACTCTTACGGGAATTGAGACCCTCGTGCGGACTCGGTAGAGCCGTCCTCTCTGCACCTCACTAGCCCATGCATGCATGCCTCAAGAGCGTTTATCTCTCGGCGTTTATTATCAGCCAAGAAGCTGCACCTGGAAGCCCCACGCTTCACCGCTTTCGTTCAAAACTGTTCCGCTTCTGTTACGCGCCAGCCTCCCTGACTTCGCGATTAAGCGCCGGGTCAAGTCCGACGACTCTCTTGCGCCATTCATCGCTTCTTCCCACCTATATTTACCGGTCCGGTCTTTTGTGTATAGTTCTTGTATAGCTTCCCATCCCTTTCTCTAGAATATAGACTGCTCAAACCAACTCGATGTCCGATCTCAACTTCGCTGTGGCTCCCGCCGTCCAGGCTACTGAAGCTCCTCCGTAAGTAGCGGCCTCCCCTATCTATCGGTCCTCATTCTGTCGGCTGACACCACGGCACTTTTGCAGCATCCCTAAGGCTCAAGCCTGGGGACGAGAGTATGCTTCCTCATCCCTCGCCTCCAACTCGCCTCCCTTGGACCTTTCACAAGGCGTTCCTCGCGCCGCTCCCCACCCCTCCGTCCTTGAGGCTCTCGCGTCGGCTTCGTCCGATCCTCTGGCTGCGCGATACGGACCCATCCTCGGCGAGCCTGCCCTTCGTGCGGCCGTCGCTGAGGAGATCCGAGTGCAGTACGACTTGGGAGAAGAAGCCGAAGGGTCGGGATCGGGGCTGAAAGCCGAGGATGTTGCTATCACCACGGGGTGCAACATGGCGTTCCTCTCACTCCTCATGGTGCTATGCCCACCTGGCAAGTCGTCTGTCCTCCTCCCTCTCCCGGCGTATTTCAACCAATCGATGTCCCTCTCCCTCCAATCGGTCAAGCCGGTGTACATCCCGTGCGAGCCTACCAACAAGTTCAAGGCGTCCTTGCCTGCCGCTCGCGCTTTCCTCTCCAGCCCGAAGGAGGGAGAGGTGGAGCCGAAGATGATAGTGCTGGTTTCGCCCAATAACCCCACTGGGGTGGTTTATAGCCACAAGGAGATCAAAGAGTGGTACGAGCTTGCCAAGGAGTTCAAGGTGGCGCTCGTGCTGGACGAGACATATAGGGACTTCGTCGAGGGGCCAGATGGGCTGCGGGGCGTGCCGCATAAGCTCTTTGAGGAGGCAGACTGGAGGGGGACCCTGGTGTCTCTCGGCAGTTTCAGCAGTAAGTCATCTTAGCTACAGAGTCGCCATGCCCATGCCACTAGCTGATTCAGATTTCAGAGGGCTACAGAATACCCGGCCACCGCCTTGGTACAATCTTTGCCAGCCCCACGTTGCTGAAGCACATCACCACCATCTGCGACTGCATGCAGGTGAGTGGACCTGGGACGAGAGGTTTACGTGGCAGCTCATCGCTGACGACTCTTCTCTAGATCTGCGCTCCTCGACCTCCACAGCTCGCCCTCGCCCCTCTTCTCCCATCCTTGCGACCAGACCTCCAATCCTCATCCTCCCAGCTCTCCCACCGCCGCCGTCTTTTCCACCAAACGGTTGACGCCATCCCCGGATGGTCAGTCATCTCATCGGGCGGCTACTTTGCCTACGTCCAGTTCCCCTCGGACTACCTGTTTGCTTCCAGCGTACTCGGCCTCAAGCGCAAGAAGCTTGGAAGCGAGGACGTCGCGCGGGTGCTCGCAACGAGGTGTGGGGTGGTGACCCTACCTGGGAGCTTCTTCATGCCGGCGCTGAGTGATGACGAGGCGTGGGACGAGGTTGTGGGCGGGGATGCAGTGAGGGAGGACAAGTGGCTCCGTTTTGCGGTGGCGAATGTTGAGGACGAGGTTGTCATCCAGCTTGGGCCGAGGCTTTTGCAGATGAACAAGCTCATGGGGATGGCCGACGACGAGTAATGCTTATAGATAGGGCGCTCTAGAAGCTAGATGCTATGTTGTGATCTGTAGAAGCATGCTGTTAGATGCATCTCGTACAAACATGCGACAGTCAACAATGGTAGCCTCAAGCGGCCGCAGACTCCTTCTCCATTGCCTCCTTCTCAAGCAATCGCCTGCCAGTCCGATACATCAGCAGGTCGTTCAACTGAGTGGGCAGACACTCACCTCCTCGCCTCAAGAATCATCTTCTCCTTACGCTCCTTCAGCCCCATCTCTCGCTTCTCCTTCGAGTCCTCCCACCTCGAATTCTTGTCGCCAGCCCCAGGGATCACAGGGGTCTCAGTAGAAGATGCGCCAACGGGGCCCTCGACCTCCTTCTCCTTGCCCTTGTGAGATGGCACTCGGGACGTAAGGTTGTAGCGGTCGATAAGGGAAGTTGGCTTGCTGGGTGTGACTTTGGTGTTGGCGGCAGCCTGAGGAGCGGCCTGCACCGGAGCAGTTGTGGGTATGAGGGAGGCTGGGATGTTGAATGTAGGAGGGGGCTGCAGCGCGTACGCCGTTAGCGATCTACGCCGTTAGCCCGGAGGGCTGAGAAGACTTACAGCTGGCAAGTCGCCCCTGTCAAGGATCACCTCAGAGGTCGACTGAGCACTTCGTGTCCGCGACAGGTGGTAGACGATATTAGGTATGGGAACATGAGGGAACGCCTGGTGGACAGTCTCAACCTGCAACCTTGTCATCAGCAAACGAGATCCGGCTCGATGCGTCATCAGTCACACGACGTACCATGGCAGGGGTCACCCCACGGATTCCACCATCTGCTGTGTTTCCACCAGTATCTAAAGTCGTGACTGTTAGCAAGCAGCCTATCTGCAAACAGATATCCTCCAGTCATGACTCACTGGGTCCTCTAAACCACCGGACCAGGAAGAAGACGATCCCAATGAGGATGAGGGTTGGAATGATGTCCTCAGTTGCCATTATGCCAACGTCCTACGTCTACCTTGAAGCGATGCGTTGGAAGTGGACCGAGTCGTCTGTCAAGAGTTCGATTATGATAGTATTAGAGGGTGTAGGGATAGGTGATTGCGGAGCGTTGTATCGTCGAAGTGAATGGAAGGGCGTTCGTTGTCGGCGGCGGTCATCTCGTCGATGCCATCTCGCGCGACGCTTCTCGGCGCGGATGAGCCGAGGTGTTATTAAGGGTGGCAAAGTGCGTAACAATCCGTAACAATCCGTAACAATCCGCCCAATCTATGAGGAAAACGGACTTCTTCGTTCTTGGGAAGCCGACTTCCAACTCCGTGGCCATAGCATCACAACACACCATATACATCCCCACACCGCCACATATTGGCTATACAAACACGAACTTCATTATAGTCCTTATCATCATGGCTCGTCTCAAACGGTCTTCCCCAGCATACGATAAACGTCCGCGACAAGGTACAGGCTTCCACACACTACCGCCCACCTCCCCTCATCCACAGCGCTCCCCACAGCCGCCATCACCCCTCCCACCCCCGACCCTCCTGTCCTAACAGCCTCCGGTCCCACAATACTCGCCGCCACACTGGCGGTCTCCTCCCGTGACGTCGCCTTGATCCACGGCATACCCTCGACTGGCGTCGTGAACTCCACCACCTCCACCTCGTCCCCGGGGCGCAACAGCGGTTTGAGCACGCTCTGGATAGACTTGCCCGGGGACGACGAGAGGGAGATGATGAATCGAACCTTTGGCCGTGGGCCGGTGAGGGGGACTGTGTCCATGTAGAATCGGAGGGTCGTCGCCGAGTCGGCATTATGCGCCCCGTCAACGAGCACCGGGCCTACTCTTCCGTCCTTCCCTTGGAATGCCAGCCACGAGCACCTCCCCTCCCACTTGCAGTTCTGGACACCCCACTGGAGGGCGCTGTCCGTCAGCTTGGCAATGCCTGGCTGGATGGAACGCGCGCGGTCATCGTGTCGCAGGACATGCAAGATGGCAAGCGCGAGCGACAGGTTGTCGAGCTGGTGCACGCCAGGGAGGCTGAACAAAGCGTTGAAAGACGTAGGCTGGGAGTGCAGCGAAGGGATGGGAGGAAGAGTGGTGGTCACAGGGATGGGAGGGGGTGGCTGGAATGGCTGCAGGGACATGGGATGTACCTCGGCCGACACCTGCGATGCGAGCGCCTCAAAAACCCTGGCGCCCTTCCCCTCCGCTACCCTCCTGGCAACGTCATACACCTGCGTGTAAGGCTGTCTCCCCACCACAAACAGACCACCGCCCACAGCGATCTGCGACTTCTCCGCCGTGATCTCCTCCACAGTCTCCCCGAGGAACGTCGTGTGGTCCAGGCCGACGCTCGTCAAAGCGCTGGCGAGGGTGATCTCTGGCGGGATGACGTTGGTGGCGTCCCTCGCGCCGCCCAGCCCACACTCGATGATCATCACATCCAATGGTGGCCGCACGCTGTTGATCAGGTGATAAGCAGCAGCCGTCGCCAGCTCAAATGTGGTGGCGCCAAGGTTGCCCAGGTTGTTCACGTGGTGGACCGCCGCCATCGCCGCATCGTAGTCTGGCTTCGAAGGCGGCTGGCCGTTGATGCGGATAGCATCGCGGGGCTCGATGAGGTGCGGCGAGTTGTAGCGCCCGCACGACATCCCGGCAGCGAGGAAGCATGACTCGAGGATGGCGGAGACAGACCCCTTCCCGTTCGTGCCAGATAGATGGATGGCAGGAACAGTCAGGGGGCGCAAGCCGCGCATGAGAGCCTGCATCCTCTCCAAGCCGAGGTCGATCTTGCCCACGCCGTTAACCGCAGCTTCCGTCACGCCGGCGACAGGAGGCCCACCGCCATTGGCAGGAGGTCCTGTTTGCGCCGCGCCGTGGCCGTTGACTAGCGGCGGCAACCCCGCGCCACCGTAAGGTGCACCTGCCATCTGTAGTGGGGCACCGTAACCCGCCCCTCCAGCTGATCCCACTGGCCCTCCCAGAGCAGGTGGGCCAGTGCGCCACACATCCGCCTTTGATACCGGCGGTGGTGGTAACTGAAGCCCACCGTTACTGGCCATATTGTAACCCGCGGGGGGCAACTGCTGGGGCACGCCTGGTGGCGGGGGAATCGGGTGGGACCGGTATGACGGTATAAGAGCCTGCTGCGGAGGAGCGTGATAGTGGACGTAGTGGTCGGGCTGTTGAGGCGGTTGACTTTCCGGACGAGCTGGGTGGCCCTGCGGTGCCAGGACAGGCTGCGGGACCAGACGGGATCCTGAGGCCCCAACATTCGCTGGAGCCTGACGTGGGCTCGGCTGCGGGTTCAACATCTCGTCCATCCGTAACGGCCCCGAGTGCACGTGCCGAGGCGCAGGGCTTGGCTGTCCACCTGCTGCCAAGCGACCTGCGGGCACGTCTCGAGTAGGAGTGTTGACGCCAGATCGCCCGTCCGTCCGTCGGGAATGCGTGTGAACGCGGGCTGTGGGATACACATCAGCTTTGCGTGTCCCAATAAAGAAGGACCTGACTACAGCCGAGCTTACCGTATTCGTTCTCAAGCATCTTTCCTTGGGTTGGCCTGAAGTCAATGCTAGTCCAAGCAAAAAGTGCCCCGGCACTATCGTCGAAGAGTAACCAGCTGTCAGCTGCCACCCGTCTCTCACAACCGAGAAGAAAACTCACCCTTCGTCGTCTTGCACATATATCTGTTGGGTATCCGGCCTTGCCTCCACCAGCACATACTCGATCGACGCCCCGGTCCTCATCTTGACCTTGATACGCGATCCCACCGGGATAGCCATCACCTTCCTCTGGAACGCATCCGCCTTTTGCTGCTCCAGTCTCTCTTTCATGGCCTACGGCGCAACCTCATGTCAGTGATGGTCATGTATCCTAGGCAATGAGGTTGCAACTCACAGGGTTGTGCTGAGGACATAAGAGCTCGACGTGGATGTCTTCCACGATCTGAGTTTCAGCGCCCTCTGGCATCGGCTCATCGCCTTCCAGGGGGACGACAGGTACGACAGTCTGGACCACAGAGATCTTGAGATCAACAGTGTCGCTGTCGCGAGCGCAAGAGACGTGGAATGCGCGGGGGCATTTGCCCTGCAGCAATTGTCAGTATGAGTCAAGAGACAGCGGGTCTCAACAACGCACCTTGGTGCATTGAACCTTTGCACCCATCTTTTGCAGCTTCTTGTCCGTACACGCCGCACATTTCTAGCGGGGAGTGAGCCACAATCCACCTGAAGCCCAGAATCACTCACAAGCTTCCACCTCGCGCTCTCCACATTCTCCACCCCAACAATATAGGTCACCAGCGACCCCGGCTCCACGCCTTCTCCCTCCAACTTCCTATCCTCAATCCCTACACCAGGCATAGCAAGAGCACAGTGGTGGTGTGCTTTAACCTCGCCCTGCCTGGGCTTCCAGATCGTCTTGACGGCGTCTGTAGGCTGGTACACCGGCAGGAGGTCATCAGTGCCCTGGCTGGGACACAAGATGCACGGATATGTGACAGGTGTCTCCTTCTGCTTGGGTGGCCTTGGAAGAGGGATCTTGGCCGGAGAGGCGACGCCATCGGGCGCAGGAGCGTCCGCGGCGGGTTTGACGGCCCGCTTCTTGGGTGCTTTCGGCTTGACTTCGCCCGATTGCGTATCTGGGTGCTCTGCCGTTGCCGGCTCTGCAGCGTCTTCGGCAGGTGCGATGGTCTTGAGCTTCTTTCGCGGGGTAGCACCGTCCTCGCCAGCGGGTCGCTTGCGCGGCTTTTTGGCTCGACGTTCTTCCTCGATAGCAGCCAGAAGCTCCTGCTCGCCCTTTATCCGTGCTGCTTCTTTGGCCTCTTTGGCGATCATCTCATCGACGTCAATCCGGACGCTACGCGATCATTCGCACGTCAGTGTGGTCCACGGAAGGGCTCACTCGATAGACATACCTGTGGTTGACACATTGACAAGCCTTCGCCCGCCGCCCCAGCTCCACCCAGCTATCCAGCGCAAAGTTGACACTCTCGGCGCAGTTGAACCCCATGTTGAACCCGGCGTGATAGCCGCGCGGGTAGGTGATGACGAATTCACCCTGGTTGTGCACGAGCATGTTGACGCGGATGCCCTCGTTGGCGAGGCGATATGGCGAGACGGCGAATGCCTTGTGACGAAGGAATTGGTCGCAGTTGCGCGCGTCCTCGGGGAAGTAACCTTTGCAGAGAGATGAGCTAAAGTCAGACCACAACGAATTCATTGATCATTGGCGCACCTTCGAGAACTCGCTCAAACCGTTCAGCCTGTTGCTGAGGGATGGCATACCAGAACTTTGGTGCACCAAAGTGGATGTAGTTGATGGAGAACAAATCCATCTACAGGGGCGCAAATCAGCAATGCCATCAAAGTGTCGTATACGGAAGCGACTTACATCCTCCACGTGCCAGGCAAATGACGCTCCCCACATGCCAAAGTAAAGGTAAGGCGTGTTAACACCAGGAAGGTTGCGAAGGTCCCATCGGTTGAGAAGGTTGGGGAGGTGGGCAACGTTCCACGGTGTCTTCTCGTCGACAAAGAGAGAACCTGGATGAACCTTGTCAGTGTTCACTCTTGTAGGATGCGGACACTGTGCTCACCTTCCATATCTGCGCCATACCAGCTAGGCTCAGCTATACCCATATTCTTCCAGAACCGCCTCTCCATTGCAGCGCACGCCTCCACCGTATAGTCCTCCGGGCGAGTATTCTCGGGCAGCCAGTCTTCTGTCGGATTGAAAGACTGGTACCAAGGCTCAACCGCATCCCCTGCGGGGGGCGTGGTAGCGATGGGATCGGGGGAAGAGTGGGAGTGGGGCGAGTTGTGTGATGGGTCGAGCGCTGGTACGTCATTGACACCCTCGGTAGCAGCCTCGGGAACGATACCCTCAGCCGGGGCCGTAGAGACGTCGCCGTTGACTTGCTCTTCCTCCATGGCTGTGTCCGTTGCCTCAGCCACAGCCCTTTCCATTCGCCGTTCCTCGGCTGCCTTCCTCTTCTCTCTTCTCCTCTCCTTCTCTCGCCTCATTTCCTCCTTCACTTTTTCCACCCTCTCCTTCGCCTCTTTCGAGTCCCTGTTCGTCGTCCGGTCCACATCCTTCGGCCCCGGCCCACAGAACTTCTTCTCGTTGCACTTCTTGAACCACTCCTCGACAGTGAGGGGGCGGTGCTTATTCCGCACGACGTTGGCGATGCGGAAGAGCCCAGACGAACCGATGAGGTTTTGCTGGATAGGGGTGGATATGCGGGTTTCTGAAAGAAGGGGCTTGGGGATGGGAGGTACGCATGCGATCCAGTCTGCTGGGGGGATGATCTTGACGATACCTGAGTATCGGCCCCATGCAGTGGTCTTGGTAGCGTAGCCCTCAAAGTCCTATTCACGATTGTGCGTCAGTGACAGAACGATCCTGATCTACGCGAATACCACACTCACGGCGAACTCCTCGAGAGTGGGTTTGAAGACCGGGATACCGCGCAGAGCCTGGGGGTCATCCTCTGGCGACAGCCAGCCATCGCCAATGTTGGGGATGTTGCGGGATGCAGCCGCTCCATTGGGGTTGTTGTTGAGGGGAGAGCTAATTAGGCATATGTATCAGCAGGCGTGTCTGACAAGGAAATCTACAAGTCGGGCGCAGGATACGCACAAGTGATCGGGTTGCAGAAACTCTGGACCTTCCTCCACCGGGATCGTCTCATCTTTCGGCGCCGGCGGCGCGCCGTCCACATGCGCCGTGGGCTGGTTGTTCGACTGCTCGCCGTTTCTCCGCGATGGCGCTGAGCTCAAATCAGAGCTCCCCAGATCCTCTGCATGGGCAATCCCCGCTCCCGCTGCTGCTGCATGGGCCTCGCCACCCTTGGAATGGCTATCTGCGGGAAGGACAGCGGCAGCACCCGAGTCTATTGGAGTCGTCTTTTCAGCGACTTTAACGGTGTCGTTGGAAGGGGTGTGGGATCCAGTCGTGGAGAGTGGAGGGACAACGCTTGAGAGCCCGGTGGTGGATGGAGGAAGAACGGGTGCGGATGGCACGACGAGGCCCACGTCGTGGGCGAGGGCGATTTCCGGGACCGACATTTCCAGGTGTGTTGGTCGGCGATGAAAGCGGTAGGGGGCGCTCGCACCGTAGCGTACGAGCGTCTGAGGCGGGTATGTGGATGTGGCTAGAAGATGGCTTGTTTTGGAGGAAGCATGGGGTGATACTTAGGAGAGCCCGCTGAGAAATATCTTAGTCGTCTCGACACAACCGGCGGGCGGCGAAGTCGGAGACGAAGCCAATCGCTACCGAAATACTTAATTACCGTTGAAAGCTCCAAAATACAAAGCTTGGGAGGAATGTATCGCGTACTGAGGCAAAGTTACGCAGATGACGTCGGCCGAAGCGATCCACGGAAGCAAATAAATACGGTCTTGCTAAGTGTTCTGATGTTATAGTTATGCTAGCTGCGTCTTAATTACAGGTGTGCGCGTTCGCGTTGAGTTCTCTGAACTGATCGCGTCTTGAGGTCTGCAGATGACAGAGGCACCCCTCAGCAAACGTGTGTCTTTCGAAACTCTGAACTTGATCCTCTGACGCAAGTCCTCCTTCAGCACTCATCACTAGGAATGACGGTCCGGTAGCACCTCCGATTCAGATGACCACACGACCGCCCTACCCTCCCATTCCGGATCTCGCCCGCCAGCTTGTCCTGGCCCTCATTCCCTCCCTTGCCGACTCTCCGTCCTCAAACGACAAGCGATACCTCACAAATCTCACGGCCAATGCTGCTCGCCAAATACGCGCTGATAGCCTCGGTGGTGCGCGTAAAGAGTGGGATGTGGTGACACGCTCAGTAGAGGGGCACGCGGAGGCGGCCAGGATCCGGGTGCAAGATGATCTGGCAGAGGGGTTGGAGAAGGTGTTGAAAGACCTGGGGGTATGTAAAGCCAAAGGTGGAAAGGGCTGGGAGGAGGATGCTGTTATTAGGATGGAGAATCTGCCGCAAGACATCCACTTACTGGTGAGCCAACGCCCATGGTGGTGAAGTCTATGAGTCCGCCCCAACTGACACCGCGAAACATAGCTGAATCTTGCCAACCGTCCCACTACCCAAGCACACGCCTACGCTTACGAGTATCTCCACCGCCAGCCATCAACGGGTCCAACTCCAGATCAGATCTTGTATCAGCAGATCATGGAAGAGAACCCGTACGACCCCGGAGAAGTGTGGGACGAAGAAGTCCGACACGGATGGACGGACTCGGACTCCTCACTCTCCGATCTAGAGGATCAGGACGAGAGTCCCGAGGAGGAGGAAGTGTTGACTCCAAGCAGCAGGGTGGTGCGGGCGCAGAAGAAACGTGCCGAGGATGAGCGGAAGAGGGAGGAGCTGGAGGAAATGGCTGAGCGAGCACGGGAGGTCGTGAGGGGCTTGGAGCAGGGATACTGGAGGGGACAGGAAAGGGTGGGAGAGATGCCAGAGGGGCTGTACGGATGGAAAGATATGACCACTGGTGAGTTTCATGCAACGCAGACCTGTCACGGAGCGCTGAATAGTCCTCGGCGGACGCAGGCACAAGCACATCTGCTATTGCCCAGAAGGTGCTGGCGATTGACGGGGTACGGAAGCGTTGCAGGGTGAGCAGCACATCCATCGCAGATAGGCATCCGGCCGTCAGAGCTAAGACAGTTCTCGCCGAGCAGGTCATCGGCGCCTCGGAGCTGCAGCGCGAGCTCATCTTCGCCTTGTCTGGTCGCCCCGGAGTGATGTTTCTATTTGATGGCAACGTGTGCCAAGTGAGTCTATCCATGTGTGTGTACGCAAGCGTATCAATCACTGACCACAACTTCCGCAGATCCACGACCAACACCCTCAGGTCCAGCACCTCTCCGGCGGCGCCCTTCAAGGCGTCCTAAAGACGTTTCAAGGCTATGCTTCCCAGGCAGCCGAGATCCGCGGCTTTATCGCCGATACTCTCTTAGCCGAGGCTTCAAGTTCCTCCAGGAAGACCAAGAAGGTCAATAGAACCCAACAGGCGTTTGCTGACGCCTGCCGGGGAGTCATCGAGGACTTTGACTCTTGGCTGTCGAGCCTCGAGGCATCGTTCACGCTGGGGTCAGCTGGCGTCTCGTCGGGATCCATACCCAGCGTACCAGCATCGTCCACCCCCTCACTTCTCAGCCGCGAAGTAGAGCGCCGCTTTGCTCCGCTGCTCGAGCAGCTGTCCGCCCTCATCCCCCATTCGCACTCGCCCACCCTCTTGCTCAACCTCATCCACTCCACCATCATCTCCCTATCCCAAAGCGGGGCTACGGCTCTTCTACCCAATCTTTACAACATCTTCTTCCTCTCCGCAGAGCCAACATGGAAGCTTCTCGGCCACTGGCTACAACAAGGCATGCCCATCCCTCTATCCCTCACCGACCCCGAAGAAGCCGCGTTGTCTTCACTATCGCTTGACGACGGCGAACGTGAACTCGATAGCGAGCTCTTCATCGAGCGTGACCGGGATGTCTCGTGGGCGGATGAAGATTTCTGGGAATGCGGGTTCATCGTGGGAGACGAGGGATGGCCGATGTGGATAGGCGATGAGGTAGGGGAGATGGTGCTCGAGGCAGGCAAGGCGCAAGGGCTCTTGCGGAGTCTGATGGGCGCAGAAGGAATGGGTACCCTCGGCAAGTGGGTCTCGTTACCCAACGTGCTATCGGCGGAAGGGGCAGCGCCGGGAACGGTGAACATCCTGGAGCAGGTGGGAGGGTACCTCCGGCCGATGTGCCAGATCTCGCAGTTCCACCTGCGGCGTGTTCTGGACGAGGAGTGCGGGCTGGGCCAGCATCTTGATGCTATTGAGGGTATGATGTACCTGCGCGGATTTGACGTGATTGACCAGTGGACCCATCCTTTATTCAAAAAGGTATGTGCAAGCTGCGAGAAGTCTTCCGGTTGCTGTCAGCTGACAATTGTCTTTGCAGATCCACTCGGGCGAACGATGGACGGATTTCCAAATCCTTACTAGTACGCTGCGAAACGTCATAGAGGATAGAGCAGCGGGGTGGATGAACCCCTCGGCATTGAGGATTCGGACTGTGAGGTCCCAGGGAGTGTACACTGGACCCCGAGCACTTGAAGCGATACGGGCAGACTATCAGGTATGTCTGTGGGCTGTGAATGCGACATACCGGTCAAGGCTGATCGTATCCCCACAGGTCCCCTTCCCTCTCTCACAATTGTTGACCCCCACCTCCATCAGCTTCCGCTCTGAGGTCTTCACCTTCCTCATGCAGCTCCACATGGGCAGGCACCTGCTAGCACAAACCAAGCATTGTGACAAGGAGCTTCTGGCGCGGGTATCGGGCAGCGAAGATGACAGTGGAGTCAAGGGGATGTGGCGCGTGAGAGGGCGGGTGCTTTGGTTGCTTGAGTGAGTTGAACTCTTCCCCGAAACTCCGTATGGATACCCAACTGACGTGAATCTACAATCCAGCACTCTTTACTCTTGGTTGACAGAGCGAGTCATCGAAGATCAGACGGCCGAGTACCGGGTGAAACTTGAGGAGATGACGTCTTTGAGGTCTATGATATCTATGGAACTGGAACAGTGAGCCATACCCGTTGTTTACCTGTGTTTTCGACCAACGCTTATAACACTCGTCGTGATTTTATAGCACGAGAAATTTGCGAGACTACTGTTTCCTCAACCCCTCCACCTCCGACATCCAGGACGCCGTCCTCTCTGTCTTGGACATGACCTCCACGCTGTCCGACTGCTTCGCATCCTACCTTTCTCAAACCGCCTCCTCCCCGATCAACACTGCCACCAGATTCGTCACTCGGCGAAGGCCTCGGAGGAAGATCCGGAGGAGACGGCAAGACGTGTCGTCTGATGAGGATGGTGACGGCGGCGAAGGCGGAAGGCAAGGTCGGGCAGCCGAGGCGTCGGTGTCCTTTGTCGAGCTCAGTCTCGCGGAGAGGATGAGGAAGATGGACCATGAACTTGAGCTGTGCGCGGCGGTGCTGAAGGAGGATGTGGATAGGCTGGGGATGGATAGGGGAGGGGAGGTGTGGGGCATGCTTGGATTTGCGCTGGAGGAGTGGAAGTAGGGACAGTGACACGATCGCATGTCGACCCCGGGTCGTTATGACTTTAACGCTTACATGTAGATTATAATGACAGTGACAGCGCCACAGGAGGGACTATGTCCATGCTGCCCGACTGATGATGGCCGAGATGAGGAAGTAAGACGGAGGAGAGAGACTCCCACACACCTGGCATCCGCCACGACGAATTCTGGCGGGATCAAATTTGAGTCCAGTCACCGTGACTTCTGAGCGGACGCGTCTGTGCAGCTTCTCGGTGATGATGAAGGCTCAAATTCATATCGCAAGTAGTTCTCACACCACTTCTTTATTTTACCATCAAGAATCGCCCACTGGCACTGTCCGAACCACAAGGGCTACATGTCTAGTGGCTATGTCCACCGATCCCGCCCTCATCAAAGAGGCGGAGGCGGTTCTCAAAGCTGTCAGCATCTCCCAGAACAAACCCAATGACAGCGTCCTCTTTCCGCTCTACCGCTTCCTGATCCCTCAGAGCGGCGAGTCCTCCTCCTCGACAGCTGCGGCCCAGGAGGACCACTGGTACTGCTCCAAGGCGGTGTCGGCCCTCCATCGAGAGGCGGCGACGTACCTCATCTTTCTGTTCGCGTTTAACCGGACGGGCACACCGCAGGCATGGGTGGAGAAAGTCGAGGAGGTTGTTTCGGGTTGTGAGCAGTGTGCGAGGGGGTTTGCTTCGGCAAGGCGCCGTTTGGAATCAAAGTGAGCTTCATCTTCGAGTCATCGAAACTCCCCAAGCTCATGTCGTCTCGACAGATATCTCTCCAACTGGCCGCCCCATGTCCGGAAGAATTTCTTTGCCACGGTCGACAAGTGGCAAGGCGCCTTAGTGCTTGCCAAAGTGGAGAAGGCAGCCGATCCGGGGTACCGTGGAACAACCTCCTCATCACCCAAGATCTACGCTCTTGATCGGCCAATGACCCAGCTCCTCTTTGGCGAGCCGTCGCTTCTCAACGACGACACCATCTCCACCTTGGTCGACGAGGCGGTCCAGTCTGCCACCCCTCCTCCTACCACCCTCACCGCCCTCGGCATCACTCCCACATTGGTACGACTATTGGCGTCTTCTGATGCCGAACGGAGAAAGTGGGCCCTACTTCAGCTTCCCGCTGCCTCTCGCAAGCCTCTCTCGTTTGCCGAGTGGTGCTCGCTGGGAATTGGGATCGAGGTGCAGGAGCTTTATGGAGATGTGGTGGCGCTGGACGGAGGTGCCAAGTGGGAAGCGATGGCGGCGATAATCCGGAACAAGGTGCTGGACAAGGGGGCAATAGAGGGTGGCTTGCTTGCCGGCCAGCTTGAAGGAGAGCCAAGGCGGAAGATGGGGAGGGGTTTGATGTCTGTGTTGAGCGGCTTGTTGGGTAGCGATGTTCCCTGTGAGTTTACGACTGTCGGGGCTTTCTATGTTCTGCAATCGTTGACCACCGTCTAGTCTTTCCCTCGGTCTTGTCTTGCTTCTCCGCCATACTCCGCGCATCTCCTACTCGCCATATTTGGTCGTTCGACTCATCCCCCGAGCTCCCCCATACCCTCCTCTCCGAGCTTCGTATCAACCCCGCTCTCCAAACTCTGCTGGATAGTCGGTATCCCACCGTCCTTGAGTCAGATGAGGTCATCATGGAGGATGCTCGCCAGGACAAAGGCAAGGGGAAGAAGAAGGAGAGCGATGGACCGCTGGACTGGCTGGGTGATTACCTCATCTCGCTGGTAGACGCGGAGAAGAACTCTGGGGAGACGACGAATAGGAGGGACTCGTCCTTGGGTGCTGGGATGCCAGAAGCGCTAGCGGTGGGGATGAACATGATGTTTCAGGAGTTGCAGCATGTGAGGCTGTCAAGCGAGATGCGCGCGGCGGCAGCTCTTGCTGGATTTGAGGTGAGCTAAATCAAGCCTGCTGAAGTAACTGCCACGCTGACACGAAACGCCCTAGGCCCTTACGCGGGTGCACCAGTCACTCACCCCGGACGACACTATCCTCCACAATGCCCTTTCATCCACCTTGGACCTCCACTCCAGCTTCATCTGCAATGTCGCCCTCCGTGCCAAAGACCACCCCCTCCCCGCGTGGTTAGATGCGCGAGCGGCCGCTCGAGATCTCCTCGTCACCTTCTTCCGCGCCGACGCCGAGTCAACGACTGAGAGTCTCATGGCTCTGGCGAAGGCTTCCAACCTCGAGAGGAAGCGACTGGCGTTGAAAAGACGGGGCAGGGCGGATGTACCTGCACCTATCCCGTTGAACAACTTCCCTCTAGCATCGGCTAAGAAGGAGCTGTGGTCCATGGCATACGACGCGTTATCGACGCGAGATGCTGCGGGCGCTGCCATCCTGATCAGGTCGATTGCGCCGTTCGCGCACATTGAGAAGCTTGACGTGAAGGGGTCTTGGTCATACGAAGCGTTGGACGCGATAATCAGGAAGGAGGACTGGACGATGGGTGTGCGGGCCATCAACGCGGCTATCGTAGCAACGCGGGACTCGTTCCCGCGGGCTATGGAGAGTCTGGCGATCACCGCCCTCCCAGAAGTCATTGAGGACTTGTGGAAGGAGCCGGACATGCCGAAAGCCATCACCACCCTCCTCCTCTCGCCAGACGATGACATCCACTCCCCCATAATCAGTATCATCCAACAATCCTTCGACGACGTCGATGACCGAGGAGACTGCTTCCGCGCTTTACTGGAGCATCACCCTCATCTCGCGATGGACGGCCTCATCACCTTCCTCCAGACGTTTATCAAGATCGCCAACGTCACTCCCGAGTCATGCTCGCTGGCCAAGTGGCTCGTGCGATGCTTCCACGACGTCCTTGAGGCGTTATGCGGACAATCGGGATCCTCCGCGCCACTCTTGCAGAACGAAGAGTTCCTCTCGTCACACGCGGGCGGTAGGAGCATGGCGCGCAGTCTAGAGGAGCTCTGGCACCTTATGACTACGTCGCTCGCGCTCATCTTCAAGCGCACGCTGGATTGGGCGCCACTTTTTGAGAACGACGTGATGGTGGACTGGATGCGAGATGCGTTGATTTTTGGGAGACAGATGACGGAGCATGTGAGGGCGTTTGAGAGCGCGGTGCTGGGAGGTGCTGGGGGGAGGATGGGAGATGGGATGCCGGAGAGCCCGATGAAGCAGACGTCGGTCGGGAAGAGGATGACGAAGCAGTTGGAGGTGGTATTGACGGACTTGATCTTGTGGCTGAGGCTTACCGAGTGAGTCTATCGTCCTCCATTTTGCAGGAGAAGAACTCAGCTAATAAAAAACGTGCCCAGTGTTGAAACCCTCTTCCAAACGCACCAGCTCATCAAGACTATCCTTCAGCGGATTGCCAAGAGCACCACGGACGTCGCCAAAACACCGCTGGAGAAGACCCTGCTGGAGATCGAAAAGTTCTGCCGGAAGGTGTCGAAGAGCTTCACCAGCCGACTCACCGATGACCTCCTCTCCGAGCTCTCGGAGCTGCTCGTTCCCTTTGACCTCGATGTCGACGACGTCGCAGATGTCCAGTTCGTCAAGGAAGTCGCGACGACAAAGGCGCCGTCAGAGAGGGGGTCGTCGCGCTCGACCACGCCGGTATCGGCGTCGGTCAAGGCTGTGTCGAAGCCGCCCTTGAAGAACGCGTTCGCTGAGATGATGAGGGCGTCTGGAGGGAAGCCGAAGGCTGAAGAGCGGACTGCGGCCAAGAAGGACGACGCCGACGAGTTCGACGACGACTTCTTCGACACCATGTCGATCAAGGACCTCGAGATTCTCGAGAAGCGTGCCCTCGCTAAGCAGCCTAGCTCGTCGGCGCGCCCTGGTGTACCCACCAAGCCGCCTGTGCAGTCCAAGTTGCAGACGTCGGCGCGCCCGCTACCGCCTTCCAGCCGGCTGCACGTCAACCTCGTCCCCAGGCCGGCGCCCAAGCCTACTGGGAGCGCGTCTTTCACATCCAAGGTCATGAAGGAGCTGAGGAAGGAACAGATCATGTCGTCCAGGGAGCGCAAACGCGCCGAGGCGGGGTCGGCAGCACCAAAGCTGCCTACGCCGTCTGTGCTGGGCACGGGGCTGGGCGCGTACACGGGTCCACCGAAGCCAAAAGTGCTCCCACCTGTCGACAGCGGATCCAGCGCGTCAGAGGAATCGGACGACGAGCGGGAGCAAGAGCGAGCAGCACTCAAGGAGCTCGCGGCGAAGCAGAAGGCTCCCGTCCGTCCCATGCCGGTGGAGAAGCGCTCGATCAAGGTGCTCGGCGGAGCGGTCTCCGACATGCATCGTCGCAACGAGGAGCGCCGCGCGAACGCCCACGCTACCAAGCAGCGTCTCAAGCCCGACATGAACCCGCTCTACCGCTATGTGCTATCGTGGAACCCTTCGCACAAGGGCCCTCTGGCACCACACGGCGAGAAGTTCAAGGCGGAGCTGTCGGCGCTGAAGCCGGTGCCTAATGTGTTCAACAGCGCCAAGCAGTACGAACAAGTCATGCTGCCGCTGTTCATGCAGGAGCTGTGGGCACAGAGCCTGAAGGGAGACGGAGTTGGCAAGAACGGATCGACGTTGGTGGAGGTTGCGTTCCGGCAGTATGAGGATGACTTTATCGAAGTCGATCTCATTTTGCACGGACGGCAGGACTTCTGGGCCAACGACTCGGATGTCGTGATTCTCAAGCAGGCGGAGAGCGGCGTATCAATGTTCGCGAAGGTGGTAGCGTTCAAGAGGAAGCCCAAGAACACTACCTTCAAGGTGCGAGTATTGTCGTCGATGGATAGGCCGGAGCTGTGCGGGAGATCAAAGTGGATGCTACAGAAGCATATAGCGTGAGCCATACCATCATATCTTATTGACAGTGTCTCTCAGCTGACAGGAAGCGCAGTTTGAGCACCGCCATGCGAGAGTTTGGAGCGCTCAAGGGTCTGCCCTGGTACGAATCCTCCCTGCTTGGCGACATTCTCGCGGCTCGCAGTGCCATCATGCCCAAGCTGGCGCTCGACGACATCGAGGAGGCTATGGAGGCCTACAGTCTCAACGAGCCGCAGGCCAAGGCGGTTTTGGGTGCGCTTCACGTGAAGGGGTTTGCTTTGATCCAAGGGTACGTTGGGGAGGATTTATGAGGCTGGGTGGAGGAAACGTTGACAAGTCTGCAGACCACCCGGTACCGGAAAGACCAAGACCATCAGCGGTCTGGTAGGCAAATGGTTATCTGAGCGCCGCATCCCCATGGCCGTCGACGGCCAGCGACCAGTCAAGCCCAAACTTTTGGTCTGTGCGCCCAGTAACGCCGCCATCGACGAAGTCTGCAAACGGCTCAGCCTGGGTGTTCCAAGTTCCAGCGGTGGGCGCCTCAACCCCATCATCGTCCGTATCGGCATGGACGCGTCCGTCAACATGGCCGTCAAGGACCTTTCACTGGACAGCCTTGTCGAGGCTCGCATCAACCAGGAGCACGGGAAGAAGGACGGGGGTGGGGAGTACGCGCGGATCCAGGCGGACTTGGAGGACGTGAAGCAGAGGATCAAGGACAAGCAGGAGGAACTGCGCCAGGCGCAGAACAACGAAGAGAGGCGGAAGGTGGTGGAGAACGAGTACCACAGCTTGGTGACGCAGCGTGCAAGGCTAGGTCAGGAGGCGTCGAAGGCGAAGGATGCCGCCAGAGACGCTACGCGTTATCTGGACGGTGCGAGGCGAGCGGCGAGAGACTTGATCTTGAATGAGGCGGATATCGTGTGCGCGACTCTGTCGGGTGCGGGGCAAGACAGTCTCGCCCCGCATACGTTCGAGACCGTCATCATCGATGAAGCGGCGCAGGCGATCGAGATGAGCTGTTTGATCCCACTGAAGTACGGGTGTAAGCGCTGTATCATGGTTGGAGGTAAGTGACCGTGATTGGTGCCACTTGTGGTACGTGAATGTGACCCACTGACACGACTGTCCAGACCCCAACCAGCTACCCCCAACGACGTTCAGTACGGAGGCCGAGAAGAACAGCTACAACCAGAGTTTGTTCGTGCGCATCACCAAGCGCGACCCTACACACGTGCAACTTCTCAGGTATGCTTGGCCAGGTGCCCCCTCTATCTTCCAATGTAATGCCACTGACATGGGCTACAGCATCCAATACCGAATGCACCCCAACATCTCCGAGCTGCCATCAAAAGTCTTCTACGACGGCCGGCTTAGAGACGGGCCCGACATGGCAAAGAAGACGGCTGCTCTCTGGCACCAGCGCCACGTGTTCGGCCCATACCGGTTCTTCAACATCCAAGGTCACGAGCGACAGTCTGGCACCTCTACACGGAACCCCGACGAGGCAAAGGCGGCGGTGGAGCTGTACAGGCGGCTGGATAGCGACTTCGGAACGAGGGTCAACCTCGCGATGAGAGTGGGGGTCATCACCATGTACAAGGAACAGCTTTTCGAGCTGAAGGACACCTTCAAGCAGGCGTTTGGAGCGTCGATCGTGGACCTCATCGAGTGGGTTCTGTCCGAGAGATCATGTGCTTGTAGTGCCATGACGCTGATAAGAGTATAAAACAGGTTCAACACCGTCGACGGCTTCCAAGGCCAGGAGAAGGACATCATCATCTTGTCGTGTGTGCGATCTGGTCCCAATCTGCAGACCATTGGTTTCTTGAGGGACGTCCGGCGCATGAACGTCGCTCTCACGCGTGCCAAGAGTTCACTCTTCGTGTTCGGGAACGGCCCGACTCTGGAGAGGAACGATCCACGCTGGAAGATTATTGTGCAAGACGCAAAGGAGAGAGGATTTTTCATCAATGTAAGCATATCTGGATCGATCTCCCAAGTATCCAGCTGACAATTTTTGTAGTACACCTCCTCCACCTTTAGCGCCGATGCCATAGAGCCTCCTCCCTCTACCAAGGCGGCCAAGCCGCCAACCCCTTCCTCCGGACTTAAATCCCCCTTCAGCCGCCCTCTCCCTGCCCCCGTGCCGGAGGGTCTACTGCCACCCAAAGCACTCGCCATTGAGATGGCGACGCCAGTTGCCAAGAAGAGGGACAACGACGACGGGAAGGTGAAGCGGAAGCCGAGCGTAGAGTTGGTGAAGGAGAAGAAAAAAGCGAGGCCTCTGGAAATAGATGGCTTGGCGAGACCGGGAGCTATGGCTGGCGGTGGCGGTGGCGGTGGACAGAGTTCAAAGGCGTCTTCGTCTACGACGTCTTCGAGGATACCTCCCCCAGCAGGTCCTTCACGGCCTCCTCTCAATGGGTCTTTATCCAAACCATCGTCATCCAGACCCCCCGCTCCCCCAAACGCTGCTCGGCCGCCGCCACCCCCGAAACCAGCGAGGCCAGCCCCACCTCCCGAGGACGTGCTCTTCATCAAGAAGAAGAAGAAGGTTTGTGTCGGCCGATCCTTGGAATATATCTGAGCTTACAGCTGATCCCACGGACGCAGAAACCCAAAAACTGATACACTTACGTGTCTCGACTCGCAGTTCATTTCCACACACGCCTCGCCATCGTCATCCATGTTTGACTTCTTCCACACTACCTACTCATCATCGCCATGTCCTCTACCCTGGCATTCTTACTTCTAACTCTTCGTTTAGACCGCCGCATGCCGTCAGGACTGCGACCGCGAGAGGCATGATCCGGCCGTCCACTGCGCCTCCCGTATACATACAGCACCTTATCTGCACTGTACCCAATCCACTCACTCATCATAGCACTTTGCATCGTCCAACCATCACCCCAGCATATATATAGCACAAAGCATGACATCTTCACAATGTCCACTTGAAGCGCCGCGCGCCGAACCTTCTGTCTCCAGGATAGTATTCCAGCGTTACGTTACTGAAGCCGGATGGCAATCCTCCCTGATGCGGCTGATAAGCGGCGTTGTCTCGTCTTGCCTTACATATGACAGTGAGCCTGACCGCACAAAAGCCATCCATGTCACGTAAATGAGTCGTGACTGCTGCCTGTCGACTCCGCCATTCGTGTGCCCTCGGACGAGTCGGGCATGGTTGTCACACTACTCTCGGACATGCCACGGAGAAGCGAGATACATATGTGCCGAGCTGACTGGACGAGGAGCGTGCCGAGGCTCGGAGAGAAAGGTCGCGCCACCACGTTATATGCCGTACTGATCCTCTTCCTGCCCTCGGACGTTTCGTAACATCATGTGTCGTCTTTCAAACTTTAACTCAAGCGCCTCTGGTCACCCGGCACCACGCCTTCTTTGTCGGAGTATTTTTTCCACGCTCGCGTAACACCCGAGCCTGGAGCTGGATGCTCTGGAGCTTGAGCCCGGGGACGGCAAGAATGACCGTCAACGCACGGCATAAACAACTCTATTGCGTGGCTGTTTCCCTACATGGAAGCACCTCCGAGGTCTTTTTTTCTTCATTTTAGCTTGCCACCTTCCGAGCCGCACCTTCGCTGGCGTTTCATGTCCAGGTCTACGTAATTGGAACCAGAAGCGTACATAAGGGCTCTGGAAAGCTTAATCGCGCAGTGTTTGACTCGCCGCGTATCCACAACACTTTGATGCTCGACTCTTTCAGAAGACTTTGCATATGCACTACTACATCACAAACATATAAAGGTTGGAATCTCGTCGAGACTGCTGGATAGTCTTGCAATCCCCCACTTCACCTTCTTTATATTGCCGGTCAATCGTGTCCACATTCTTTTCTAGCCCAACTTGAACCACACCCAGACACCTCACCCCCCTCCTCTTCTATCCAGCCCGCCAACGACCTCTATATTCACCCCCCTCCTCTTGTTTATCCGCTAGCTTTCCTACCCATCCACCATGCTGTACTGGTCAAAAGTACTTCTCCCTGCCCTTGTCTTGCTCACTGAAGCAGTGGCTTTCGACGCGTGGCATCTCGACAACCTCTACACTCTTGCCACAGAGCGCCTTGACCCCGTCGTGAACCCCAATGGTGTCTCGTCGCACCTCCATCGTATCCTGGGTGGCAACAACTTTGGCGCCAACTACAACTCCGACCAGGCCCTCGCCTCCACCTGCACGACTGCAGCGGTGCAGAAGGACAACAGTAACTGTGAGTGGGTAGTGCCTGCGAGAAGAACTTTTTATTGACGCGTCACTCTGTTACGCGACGACGTAAAGATTGGCTCCCGCAGGTGAGTAAGATGATGCAATCGCCTTCCCGCTCGATATCAACCATATCTCAAGCTGACCATGATATCACCAGCTCTTTTGGATGGAGAACAACACCTTCACTCCCATTGATGCTGGCACCCGATTCTACTACGTGCTCATCCGACAGGTAGGCGTATTTCCTTGGCGTGTGTGGTAGGACGATATTGACGCTGCGTGCTGTGCTGTTCTTCCTCAGGACGATGCCACGCCCATCAAGGCCTTTCCTCCTGGCTTGCGCATGCTTGTCGGTAACCCGAACGCCAAAACTTTCGACGAGCAAGGTCTCCCTGACAACACGGCTGTCTACATCTGCCAGAAGGACCACTTCAAGACCCCCAACCACGATGTGGTGAGTTGGTGACACCATCGGGCCGTGAATGATGTCAGGACAAGCTCGTGATTGACGTCTTCGATCTAGAAAACCACCAACTTCAACTTCGAGACCGACTGCCCCGATGGTCTCCAGGTGTTGCTCAAGTTCCCTCCTTGGTATGTCCTCCTTGCCCCACATGTATCCCTGTCAGAGCTGACGAGGTGGACGGTACGTAGCTGGGATGGCAAGAACCTCTACAAGTCTGACGGCTCTCACATGGCGTACACAGACAACTCTATCTACGGCGCTTGCCCGGTCAGCCACCCTGTCCGCCTCCCGGGTGCGTTGTATAGTCATCTTCACCTAAACGCCTAAGCTGACGGAGCTCCCAGCCATCATGCTCGAGTACGTCTACCGCACGCACAAGCTCCGCCCGGGGGTCGCTCTCAAGGGCAACCTTGTATGGGCCAACGGCGACACGACTGTGAGTCAATTGATCTCCACCTGCTATTTCATGCTTATCATCGACCGACCACTAGGGCTATGGTCTCCACGGTGACTTCGTCAACGGTTGGGACTTCGATGTCCTCACTCAGGCGCTCACAGACACGCGTTGTGTGACGCAGGGTGAAATGTGAGTGCGACCCAGTCGCATGACCTCTTTGATCACCATCACTGACGCTGGCGCTCTCTCAAACAGGACGATGACCGCTTGCCCTGTCTTGGGGGCCTACGCAGACAATGCCAAGGCCGCTGCCTGCAAGCCCGCCCGAGGTGTGCTCGAGTCTTACACCGATGGCGTTGCTCTCAAGGCCCTCCCCGGTTGCAACAAACCTTGTGCGTGATAGTTGGTCTGCTGATTCCCCGGCCGTATCAAGCTGACAGAGTCTGGATAGGGGCCTCTGGCGCGAAGCCCACTTGCAGCCCTGCAGTGGCCGACCCCTCCCTCCCCAGTGCCCTCACCGGTACCGACGGATCCCTTGTCTACACCGGGTCTGCCTATACCTCCAACGCCACCGCCAGCGCCACGTACACTGCCAACGGCTGGAAGAAGGAAGGGTGCATCGGCACTCAGACGACTCTTTTGGTCAACCCTTTCCAGTACACGGAAACTGCCTTGACTGCTGAGAAGTGTGGGACCTACTGCGAGGAGTGGGGGATGCCGTACATGGCTCTGGTGAGTTTTTGAGATCCTGGAGGCTTGTGTGAGTGTGTGGACGATGGAGCCAACCATCGATCTCTCAGTTCGGTGGCATCTACTGCCAGTGCGCCGCATCGTACTCTACCGCTGCCAACCAGTACGCCGACTCAGTCTGCAACACCAAGTGTCCCGGTATGTCTCCTTTTCACAGCTGTCGATGCAGCATCATGATGCTGATGCTCTGCCCACCATCAAGGCAACTCGTCCCAGTCGTGCGGTGGTAACGGCAAGACAGTGTTCTACTCCAAGACCTCCGTCTCCACCACCGTCACTCACCCCAACGTCACCGACTCGCAGTACATTGGCTGCAGGCGCGACGGCAGCGGCGTGCACATGCTCAACACGTCCTACGTCAGCTACAGCCCGATGACCATCGACTGGTGCAAGACCTACTGTGTCTCGCAGGGGGCGACCCTCGCCGGGCTTGAGTTTGGGCACGCGTGCATGTGCGGCAACTCATACGCGGGCGGTGGCACGCCCATGCCGCAGTCCTACTGCAACCTCCCCTGCTCCGGTATGTTATCTTCCGCTCATTTTGCATGTGACTGCTCTAACAGAAATGCACACCAACAGGCAACAGTGCTCAGCTCTGTGGTGGCTCCCAGATCGCCGTCTCCACCTTCAACCTTTCCCTCCCCGGTAGCATCTCTTACGCCTCCTCCTCCTCCAAGGCTGTCACCGCCAGCATTTCTTCCTCCAAGGCGGCCACCGCATCCTCTTCGTCGTCCGCTAGCAAGGCCTCGACGTCGTCGGCAGCTAGCTCCACCAGCAAGGCTGCCACCTCGTCAACTGCTGCATCGACTAGTAAGGCCTCCACGTCTTCGGCCGCAGTCTCTACCAGCAAGGCCGCTACGTCTAGTGCCGCTGCGTCTACCAGCAAGGCGGCTACCTCGACTAGCAAGGCCTCGTCCGCTGCTGCTACGTCTACCACCAAGGTGCGGAGGAGGGCACAGGGGGCCCGTAGGATCCCTAACGCGGAGTAGGGGAGTCTGGTGATCGTGTATGAGTCAGGGGATGTAGATGGGGGCTCACGGACAGTATCTTTAGATGGGTGATCTTGGAGTACGATCTCCGCGCATAGCATCTTGACCAGTATGCATAGCATCTTGGACTTTGACAGACGGTATATGCTCGTGCCACGGATCTAGCACCACGTCCCTCACTCGCCGTTGCTATCTCTTGCACTCGCTCTCGGCAAAGCCTCCTTCTCTTCCGCACTTAGCCCACTACTCCCAACCGGCGACATCTGCTTTTCAAGCGCCACAAGCTCCTCTTTCAGCCCTCTTCGCTTCTCCTCCATCTTGGCCATCTTCTCCTCCTGCTCGTCTGTCCGGTTATCAAGCTTGTGGTACTTGATGATATAGAGCTCGGTCTCTTTGATACGTTCTTTCAGCTCACGACGCTTGTCGGACAGTGAGCGCGCAGCAGCCGGCTTGCTCGATTCGTTCTTTGGCTCGGTTGAAGATTGGGGCTTGTCGGTGCCGCTTCCTTGCAGAGCTGCGATCTGTGAGCGTAAAGCGTTGCGCTGCCCCACCGCTTTCGCCAGCTTATCCTTCTGTTCCGTACTCGGCGCCTCTATCCCTCGGTACTTCTTCACGTAGGCGTCCAACTCCTTGAGCTTGCCCATCATGACCTCTACCTTCGCTGAGGGCGGGGCGGATCCCGAAGATCTGTCACCCGATGAAGGGCTAGTCCTCTCCTTGCTGGGCCCTGACTTGGCCTCTGCTGCTAGCTGGGACATGGTCGCCGCCAGCTCAGCGCGGACCGCCCTACGCTTCTCCTCGGCCTTCTTGAGCCGCTCAGTCTGCTCCGCCGTGGGACCGTCAATGGCGCGGGCTTTCCGCACGAACTCGTCGATCGCCTTCATCTACTCCTCAAGCTCCTTCGCTTTTTTCCTCGTCCTTGACGACCCATCATCCGTCTTCCCCTTTCCGTTATCTCCTCCCTCCCTTGGTGGGGGCGCATCTCTCCTCTTCTCAGACGTAGGTTTTTCCTCCTTTGCACCACCCTCCAACTCCGCCACAAGCTCCTTCCACTTCCTCATCACCTTCCCCAACCGCTCTTTTAGCTCGTCCGTCATATCACCCTTGCCTCTCATCTTCTCGATCATCCTATCGAGTTCTTGAATCTTCCCCTTCAAACTCACTTTACCGGTGGACGACGGCTTTGCCGAGCTGGCTTGCTTGGGTGCGGAGGTGGAGGAGGGGGTGGGAGGGGCATGTACTTTGACCTCGCAAGCTTTGCGGGCTTCATCGAGCTTCGCCTGCATGGCGGGGTCGATATCTCTAGAAGACGGTTTATCGCGGGAAGACGGCGAGGAGGCGGGTGCAGTGGCAGATGGTTTGGGAGCGGAGGAGGATGTGGACGTGATAGCTGGTGGTGGGGGTGGTGGATTGGCAGCGTGCTGCGCTTCAATGTGTTGCCACACGAAGAAGACGAGGAGTAGAAAGCCGAGTTGCTGCTGAACTTTGGACGAGGCATCAGCAAGAAGGCGAAGACTGGACAAAGGAATCGGGGGCGCACTGTAGTAAAACAGAACACATAGTAGCCCCTGCATTACGTAGGTCGCTTTCTGCCTGGAGAGCGGCTGGTCAGCTTCATCGCTGTCTGTTTGGCAAGCTTGGGCTTACAGCTGAGGGTTGAGGGGCACAGGCTTTGGCTCAGCTGACGCCGTCGCACTGGCCAATGCAGGTGGCTTCGACACCGCCGCTGATGAAGATGACGGCGCCCCCGACTTCGCCGCCTTCATCTCCGCTTCTTTCTTCGCCTTGGCCTTGGCTTCTGCCTCTGCTTTCGCCTTGGCCAGCTCTTTCTCCTTATCACCGCCTCCCGAGCTGGAAGAGGACGAAGTGGGTTTGCTGGAGGAGGACGAAGAGGATTTGCTGGATGACGAAGAGGAGGATGATGACTTGGACGCGGATGATGACGACGACTCTTTACCCTTCGAATCCTTCTCCCTGCTCTTCTCCTTCTCCTTGTCATCTTTACCATCCTTCTTCTCCTCCTTCTTCCCCTTCCCGTCATCCCCATCATTTCCCCCCAAATCTGGCGCCTTGGCCACCGCCGGCGCCGCCATCAAATGCGACGCCTCCTTCGGCACATTATCCCACCACAAACTATTCCTCGCATGGTGTGGCTTCGGGTGCAACCCATGTGGGAAGGGCACTAGGGCCGGCCTGAAGCCGCGCATCGTCATGAAATAGTTGTGGTGAATATTCTTGCTCTGCCTCGGCTTTTTTTTGGATTTCTTGAGAGCCGACTTGAGCGGGCGGTAGTCGCCTGACATGAGGGCGTCGTCTGGCTCGGAGCCGGAGGTGTCGGATGGGGCTGGGGTGGAGGATTTGGAGGAAGAGGCGGATTTGGAGGAAGAGGCGGATTTGGAGGAAGAGGCGGATTTGGTGGATGAGGAGTCGTCTTTGGAGCTGGATGGGGGTTTGTTGGATGATGGTTTCTCGGTGGAATGAGATGACTTTTCGGCTGGACGCTCGCCCTCCATCCTTGTCTTTCCTTTATCGATATGTCTACTTGAGCCATCAGCTATCTTAGATCGGCGCAGTCTTAAATTGTCAAGCGCGACGGTAAAAACTTACCTGCTCTCCGATTTCTCCTTCGCCTCCTCTTTCCTGTCACCCGCCGTGCTCTTCTGTGCCGTCTCAGACTCAGACAGTTTGGCCTTGTCCTTGTCGTCCCCCCTCTCCCTCACCTCGCTTCGGCTACTACCGCCACCTGAGCCGCTTGGTCCCTCCTTACTCCTGCTTTTTCCCGAGGCCAACGCTCCTTCACGCGCCCGCTCGCGGATCTCCGAGACCAATGGGCCGTCCTTGGGTCTGGACGAGCTACTGGAGCTCGGCTTGGCGGCTTTGCCCTCTGTGCTAGAGCCAGCGGGGCGCTCTCTCGCCTTCTCTGCCGGCGGCTCTGGCTTTCCACTCCTCTCCCTCTCGGACGAACTCTTCGCCGCTCGAGCACGTTCTGATTCAGACGGTCTCTCCCCGGAAGGAACGCTCTTCTCTCTCCCCGAGCTCGAAGAGGGCTTGGTCTCGCGGGACCGCTCTGCTTCGGCAGGCGGGCTGCGCTCATTGTCCGGCGCTGAGGCTTTGCCCTCCTTGTTCCTCTCCGATGTCGAGGCGACAGGCGGCTCCCGACGTGCTTCTCTCTGCGCACCCCCTTCTCTCCCACCTTCCCTCCCACATTCCCTCTCCCCTTCCCTTGTCCTCCTCTCCTCTGGGGATCTAGAGGTCGCAACAGGAGGCGGAGCAGCCTCTGCTGGAGCAGACGCTGACCTATCTTGCCACGGTGGCCAGAAGAGATCCCACGAGGTCTTGAGGTTACGCTTCGCCTCGGGAGGGATGAGAAATGTCGCAAGGTTTAGAGCCATAAGGATAATGGCAATGGTGATAGGGTCCAGGAGGAAAGAACGAAGTGCATCGTGTGAAGAGTCGCCGGTAGACGCAGGGGGAGATGGAGACGATATATCTGGGGGCTGCTTGGTCGGTGGATGAGCTGGAGGTGGGCTTGAAGCCGTGTTGTTCACGGGCTCGGGCCAGGACGGCGGGGGAGCCACGGGAAACCAGAATGCGGGAGGAGTTTGCATCGCCAGGCCGATGATGACCACGGCAGCTACAGCTTGTTCCAAGGGCCCAAAGAGTCTAAAAATCAGCTGTTGTCGTCTACTTATGTGACTCACTGCTGGTTGGTCCTGCGAAACCATGTCGAGACCTTTTGAGCGGCTCGTTCTTGATAGTGAGCTACAAGGAAAAGAGGCTGGAGGAAGAGCGGGAGCGGCATTCTGCAAGGAGTTTGATACCACTCGGTTTAGAATGGACGGCATGTTGGATAGCATACTTATATGGGACATTGCGGCTGCGAGGGTAGAAAGGACAAGTGCGACAAAGGACAACCCATCTCTATGGTGGTGAGAATGGGGCTGGAGGTGTGTGGGGAAATAATGCCACGTGTAAAGAATTGTTTACTGGATGCACGAAGGCGAGGAACGAAGCGCGACTGAGGCTTCTCCTATGTGGAGAAGGCCTTTTCATTTGCCATCCTATACATATATATCCTCTCCCCACCCCCCACCCCCTCCTCCCTCTCGGAGAAGATCCACCACGCACTCTCATGGCTATCGGAAAAAGCATAGCAAGACTCCTGTCAGCCATGCGAAGACACTTCGGTACCCCCTTGTCAGTTCTCTTGTCTGTCCCGTTCTGTGAGCGAGCGTATGACACACGTGTGCTGACATGACCCAACCCTTCTAGCACTTCCAGCTCCCCCCCTGCCACCCACAACCCATCCCGCTACGAGAACAATGGCTTCATCGACCGGCAAGAGGCACCCACTAAGGACTCCAACGCCTCCACCCCCGCTGAGCCTTCCGCAGGAGAGCCATCGAGCACGCGCAGCGTCACACGCGAACGGTGGACCCCCTCTTGGCCTTCGAACATGACCCCTCCTCCACCGCAATCACCACCAGCCCCCGAGCAGGCCTTCAGGGACCTCTCCGTGAACCCGTACCGCCCTCGCGTACAACCGTCGGATGCCATCGACCCCAACTGGTCCCGGCCACAACGGATGGGAGACAGTCCGGGAGGGTCGGCGGAAGGGACCACTCCCCACAGGCCCCTGCGGGGATGGCACACCGACCGAACGCCTACCCCTCCGCCTGTTGAGCTCCCACCTGCAGAGTACCTCCAGCTGTCCAGCGTCCTCCCAGCGTCGTCGCCAGACGACCCTGTCGTGCAGAAACTGCTCGTTCTGGACCTCAACGGCGCGCTCGTCTATCGGGCCTCTTCGAGAGGGCGGAACGCTCAGCCGAGACCTTACCTCTGCTGCTTCATCGAGTACCTGTTCATGCCGGAACCCGGGCAGGAGGCAGACGCAAACGCCTGGGCAGTACACGTGTGGAGCTCGGCACAGCCGCACAATGTGCGGGGGATGGTGGAGGCGACGTTTGGGACGCGCTGGATAGAGGGCATATGGGAAAACGAGACGGATGAAGGGAAGAAGGGCAAAGCGGCTGGGGAGGAGAGACTGCTCGGGGTGTGGGCGCGGGATAAGATGGGTTTGACTGCGGAAGACTATAGTGAGTTGCCCCTATGTATCGACATGCAATCCACTCTTGGCTTACGCTATCATACCCCAGCCCGCAAAGTGCAAACCACAAAGGACCTCCGCAAGATCATCGAGCACCTCTCCAACCCGGCTTTCACCGAGCAAACCGTCGTCCTGCTGGACGACTCCCCGCTCAAAGCCGTCTACCAGCCTTGGTCGCAGATCGTCATACCCGAGTTTGACCGGCAAGAGAACAACGATAGCAAAGTCGCTGCGGGGTACCGCGAACCGGGGGTGGGCGATCAGGCTCCAAAAGGCGGGATGGACATGATACTCCTCGCCGTGATCGGGATCCTCGATGCCCTCAGGACGGTGCCCAACGTCCCCGCGTGGATTCGCGCTGGCGGCCTCACCTTCTCCATCAACAACCCTTCCTCTTCCTCCCCCTCAGCCACTTCCCCGCCCCCCACTGCCCCTCTCCAAGACCCCAACATCGACTCTCTCCCCTCCCACAGCTCCTTCGCCCACTGGTACACCATCCCTGACGTCTTCTCCCGGTGGATCACCCTCGGCGAAGCCGCATTGAAACGCAAGGGTATCGAGCTGCGGCACGGGCTTGAAGACCCAGTACGCAAGGAGGAGCTCGAGCGAAATACTTTGTCTCTGGTTCAGCCTGGAGTGCTTGGGCCACTTCCGGTGTCGGGGTTGGGGCCGGTGCAGTTGGGGAGAGGGAAGGCTCAGCCTGAAGTGGGTAAGCCGATTGCGTCACCAGCGCTGGAGCCAATCGCTGTGTCGAAGTTGGGGCCGGTGTCCTTGGGAAGGGGGAGGGCGTACTCGCCTTCGAGGCCTTGACGGTCACCCACGCCCCCGGCTGTCGGACCCTCTGACGGGGGGAGCGTGGTCCCTGAAAAGACAAAGAAGAGGAGCAAGCCCAAGGCTAAGGCAAAGGCAAAGGCGAAGGCGGAAGCGGAGGCGCAGGGGAAGGGAAAGGAGAAGGAGGTTGTGGTGTCCAACGGGCAAGAGGTAGAAAGAGCAGGTGGCGCGGAGGGAGGTGCAGGGGAGAAGGATTCAGCGGGAGGCCCTTCTCGTGTCCTTGGGTCCCAGGTCAAAAAGAACGACAATCCCGCCACCTCCCCCGCCCCATCCACAGCAATCCCCTCATCCCTCTCTGAGCTGCACGTCCGCTGCGCTGCCCTCTACCTTCCACTTCCCCCCTCTCTCCCCACCTCCCCCGCTCCATTCAGCATCGACTTCCCCACCACCTCCCCTGAATTCGACCGGTGCTACTCCATATTCCTCCGCGAGTCTGGCACCATGATGCTAGGGAAGAAAGACCCCGCGAAGATGAGTAACACGGTGTTCAAGGAAGAGGTGGAGAGGTTGAGGGAAGGGGCGAGGGTGTTGGGGGTACTGGGTCAGCCGGTGGGGAAAGAGGTGAAAGGGGGGAAGGCAGGAAAAGCAGGGAAGGCAGGGAAGGCAGGCAGTGCGAAGAGGAAAAGGGTGAAGGGACAGGGGGAGGGGGAGGCGGGCGGTAGTGAGCGAGGGAGCGATCACGGAGGTGCAGAGGGAGAAGCAGGGAAGCGGGGGCAGCCTGCTCAGGCAGCGCAAGTGGGGCAATCGAGAAAAAGTAGAGGGAGCAAGAAACACAAATCCCATGAGGGGATGCGCGAGACAGCCACAGGTGCTGGTGCCGGTGACTTCCGCGACAACGCTGCCGCTGGTCCTTCCACCCAGCCATCAACATCCACCTCGCACCGCACCAACGGGTCAAGCTCCTCTTCAGGCCCTTACGTCGCCTACGACCCCCACGCCGCCTCCCAACCCCCTCTACCCTCATCACCACGCCTTCGCCGCCGCCGCTCCCTCAGCGCCCCTCGCCCCTCCAGCACCAGTGCGCCCCAATCCCGCGTCTCCCCGCCGCCATACAACGAAGCATTCGAGCACCACATCCAGGGTTTACTGGCTGATGGGCAGAATGAGAGGGCGGCGTTTTTGCTTAGTCCTGCGGGACAGGCAGAGATGCAGGCGAGGGAGGGGGAGGAGGGGAGTCGAGCGAGGGTGTGAGGGAGCTGCCAGCTACTGGTATGGCGGATAAGTCGAAGAGAGAAGGTGGGGGTTGCGGTGCATCTGAGTATCGATCTGGGGCAGGGCGTCAGAAGAGAAGTGCCAGAGATGAGCGAGATGAGATGGCCTGAGACGCGTAGAGTAGGTGGGGCGACATGGAGAAGAAGGGGCCGAGGGGGGTCAAGCGACTGCTCCTGCATATACTATACAGTACTTTCCATGAGTTGTACATATATACATTTCCATATGATCCGCATGTTCTGAGTCCGATGCACCGTAGCATTACATGAGTTGGCCCGAGGATGACGGCTGTGACAACTAGCACCACGGACCAGCATCTCCTGGCCCTCCCCGTGCGCTTGCTCCGTTGTACGGGACCATGCATAAGTGTCAACAGACCAATCGGCAACATACAAACTACTTATATCTCCTATCGATCAGACTGTAACCTTCGAAACCTATCATAATCCGCACATGTAACTGTCGTTGCCTTTGTCGTTGCCATCATCAATGTTTGCTCTCCCCTTGTTCTCCGCTCATTACTCCGCCGTCATCATGTTCTCCTCGTAGCGCTCGCCAAGGATGTTGCGGACACGCTCTTCCACCTGCACCTGGTGGTGGAAGTAGGTATCTTTGCCCTTGGCCATGCCCTTGCTGGCAGTGGTGGTGGCCGGGATATTGGCAGCGCAGGTGGTAGCCGCGACATTCTTCGCCGTGGCCTTGGCCGTGGCGCTAGCTCGAGCCTTCTTGTTGGCCAGAGCAGCCGGCGGCGCCGGGGCAGTCGTTGACCTGACAGGCACCTGTATATTAGCCCCATGCCTGCGCAGGCGGTGCAATATAGCTTCCTCCTGCTCTTCCGCTACATCCCCGAAGGCCACCTTACAGTCAGCGACATGTATACCAGAATTGGCGGCAGCGACGACTCACGGCTCAAAGTGTCCCAGCAGACCTCGCCTTTGCCAAAGTTGAGGTGCAAGTTGGACGCTTCGCGCAGCTGCTCGCCGGTGAACGGGTAGCCGTCCGAGCGGTAGAGCCACGCCCAGGGCTGGCCGTACCTGCCGTGTATGTACAGCTGCGGGAGGACGTCCTTGGCGCGGTGCTACGACGACGACACTATCAGCTTCCTTCCCGCTTCGCATGCTCGGCCTCCAGGGAGTAAATCTCACCGAAAGTATCTGCCCGTTAAACTCGTACCCGACGTTCTGGACCTTGAGGACCGTGGACTCCGGGAATATCGCGTCCTTGGGGTTGACGAGGCAGCGCGAAGAGCTACTGAGGTTTATCTTCCTGCCTCCAAGCTGTATGTAGTTGAGGCGCTTGCTCTTGGCGCTCTGCGGGGAGAGTTGGGTATTCGCGTCAGCATACTTGTTTTGGAGTACAGCTCAAAGGGGCACGCTACACTCACCACAACATTCTTAGTCACAGGATGGCGGCCGTCCCCCTGAGTCTCCTTCGCCACATCGCCCGGGGCGATGCCGCCCTTCCCCGCACAAACCGCATGATCACCCGGGCCCCTATCCTCAAAGCTGCCGCGCCTGTCCCCATTCTTGACAATCTCCAAGGCCTTCTTGACCATCATCGGCATACAAGCCTGGATGACGGTGTCCTGCTCCACATCTACCATCAAACGTCAGCACGTGAGGTACATCTCTTCGAGTCTCGCCGCCTCGCGACTCCACAGAGACACCACTCTCACCAAGCAACACCTCCCACACGATCGGACCCTTCCCAAAATCAAGCCTCAACTCCCCAAGAGTCTCCTTCTGCTCCTCCGAGAACGGGTACCCGTCCTTGCGGTACACCATAGCCCAGGTGTTGGGCACGGGGCACTTGCCGGGGTCGTTGACGACTTGGTGGTAGACGGTTATCGGGGGCATGATGCCTCGGAGAGCGTCCTGCGGGTGTGAGGGCGAGGGGGGTGGGATGGGGATGGGATGCAGGTACGTAAACGCCGCGTGGTCAGCTGATGTGCGATCGCCCAGCCACACCTCTTCCCCGTTCTCACGCTGAGTGAGGAGAGACACACAGACTCACGCGGAGCTGGGCATAGTAGAACTTCTTCCCGAGGTTCGACACGCGCAGGACGGTGCCCTCTGGGAAGCCAGAGGCCTGCTGCGGGTCCTCGAGGCCGTAGGCGGCACCGTTGACCTTGATGGTGAGGTCGCGTCCGCCGAAAGGCATGTTGAGGAGGTTGGGGGAGATCATGTGAGGCTTGGCGGGCTGTGCGAGGGATCAGCAACTACACATGCCTGGGAAGAGGTGGGGGTGTGAGGTGCTCACAGTGGCGACATGGGTCGTGGCTTCGCCGGTGGCGACATAGTGGGTGCCCGAGTGACCCTTGCCAGCGTTGGTATCGAGCCGAGCAAGATCCTTGGGGGTGAGCGTCTCCCCCTGTGAGAGTATGGGTATGTTTGCCGACATGCTGATTGGAGGTGGGTGGTCTGCTGCGAGGGGGTGTGGGTGTGCGTGTTGGCTATGCTATGTGGGAGTGGATTGTGCGGGATGGGAGGAAGAAGGAAGAGAGGTGGAAGAGAAAGAGAGATAGAATGGCGGGCGGCAGTTTAGAGCAGTCACCTGCCTGGCCGCTGAGTGTGTGGTGCCCAAAGGAGGGGCGTGGTGATGGATTCGCGTCAGCCCACCACAAGCCTGGCACTACTAGTCGAGTCCATATTATTGGCTAGCATGGGAAAGTGGCCATGCATATACTTTATTTCGAGACGCTGTCAACATTGCTACTCATCCTGCATACTGGAACGGCCATGTACGACACCTGGTGATATGTAGGTTGCGGGCGATGGGATGTGATGAGTCGTACCGCCAGGCCATTTGCAGCTCATGGTGTCGAACAAGCGAGTCGATTGTACGTAGTGGTAGACATCGAGGCAAGACGGAGAGTGTGGGCATGATCGAAACGAGCGCGAGGTCCCAACCAAGGCAGAATTGGCCATGTTCCCCGCCTCGTCCCCCGGTCTTGCTCTTGTTGTTGTTGCGAGGACCTCTCGCTCGTGGCAGAGGCAGAACGACGAGCAAAGTCGCCCAGGCCAATTTGATTCCGTGGATATTTGCATTGGGTAATCAGGCTTACTTTTACTACCAAACAATCAGCCACAGGCACGTGGCTTTGCGTCTTTGAGGTTTGAGGAGGTGTTGATTGTTTGTCCGATTGGTGGCGTGTGTGGGGTGGTCCATGAGCAGTGTCAAGAGGACGACTTCGGCATACTAATAGCATTAACCACCTGCAGCGAGCGCCCTGTATGCAGTGCCCTACGAGATGTTCTTCTCTTCTCTCATCTTGACATCTACCACCAGCTCCCACTCGACTCCACGCCATCATGCCTCCCCTCCCTCCCGCCGCCGCCGCCGCCGCCGCCAGCCTGACTTCCCTCTCCCCCCTACCAAAAGAGGTCATCGACATGATCTTCCAAGCGTATATCGACACCACCCCTCTCTCCTCTCCCCACTTTCAAGACCTCCTCTGCCTCGACCGCCGGACCCACAACCGCAACGTCCAGAGGCTATACGACAAGGTCACACTCCACGCTGGCAACGCTCGCAAGTTCTATGAAGGGATCGAGGGGATAAATGCTCTGAGGCGCCGGGAAAGGCGGTGGACTGAGCCTGAACTCGCCGACTTCTTCGTCGAACCGAAGAACGGTGGCGACTGCCGGCGCGAGGGGACGGAGGAGGTCTGGGTCACGGGAATGCTGAGCTTGCCTGACGGTTGCCCTATTCGCTACCCGAAGCACTATCTCATTCGGCGGGTCAACCAGATCTCGTTCACGGACTGGACTGCTCTGTCCTGCACCGCAGGGGCTCTCCAGGTCTTTGCGAGTTGGCTGGAGACAGCCGGCGACGTATGGGATGCGCAAGACGTGGATCGTCCACCTCCCGCAACCCTTTTTCAGCACGTAGAGTCGGTGGACGGTGCTGGAAAGAACGTTTGCCTGATCTTTCATCACGATCTCGTGGATAGCATGCTCACACTCAGAGATCTTCCATAGGTGACTATGTTGGATAGTCTGGGTCCTAACTTCTCTCATGAGCCAGAAGTATGCCTGTCTGAGCCGTCCTACAGCTCTCGCACGGCCCGTAGAACCCTTTCCCGCATCCAATATTCGTTAGATATGCTTATAAAACAGTGGACGACCGTTTGTCTCACGGTCCACAATGCCGGACCCATCCCGTGGGTGTCTTGTCTATATTGGGATGACAACTTGCGGGTCAACATCGTCCTGTCTAAGATTGCGGAGGAGTTATCTTTGGAACGAGAACGGAGAACGAGAATGGAATTTGAGCATATAGCTGCAATGTCTGAGCACCTGATAGATGATCATGGCGCCTTGGGGCTTCCGTGAGTTCATTGCAGACACTCCCCTATACGAGTACATGCCTCGAGCGGATTTTGACGTGCTCTTTCCCAGAGAACCCCTGGAGACGGTGTGGGGTAAACCCATGTCTCTTCACTTCTACAACCTACAATCCGAGGTGGCCGTAATCGCGGCAGACATGAGATCGATGCGGCAAAGCGTCGGGCTGAGCGACTGCCTCGATGTCGAGCTGTACTCGAGCGACCATGACTTTGTCTGCATGTGTGGCAGGAGTGATTAGCGGGTGAAATCGTTGTACTGTGGACAGTGAGTGAGCGTGAGGCGGCAGGAGCAACGGGAAGATCGTAGGACTTTGCTGACGAGACGGGTCTTCCTTACCGGCAGTACACTTCCACCACCTCCTCCGGGAGTCCTTGTTCAATATCGTCAGTGATGGGAATGGCGGGGGGCTAAGGCGGGCAAGGAACAGGAGAGGCGGTTGCTGGGCGGTTGAGGATGGGGGCTGGGGGTGCTGGGATGTGCTCTGAAGCCTGTTGGTGAGTGCTGGGAATCCGGAGTGCAGCTGAGAACGCGTCGATAGACTGTGGGACTTGTCTGACGCATGTCATTTCTCTCCAGGCAGTTTACTTGCACCGCCTTCCCCGATATCGTCCGTGTGGAAGTGATGAAGAAGATGCGGCCGGCGAAGACGAGGCAGAAGAGGTGTGGGTCGAGTGCGGCGGGGGAGTTGGGTGGGTGAGGTGGGAGGGAGGGGGTGGGAGGGGGTGGGGGTTGCGGTGTTCGTTGTGGCTGTGTTGGTGGTGGCCGGGGGGAGTGGGGGCGTCTAGAATGATAAGGGGGACCTGGGTGTGCGTGGAAGGAGGAGGGAGATAGGGCGCGTTTTGGTAGAAAGGGGGGGATGTAAGTAGTAAGAGTACGGCCGAGGTCGATATCGCGCCTTGAAGCATGTACCTGCCATAAATCAAACAATCATGTTGTCAGATAATAGACGCATATGTTAGTATCAGTATAGTTGCCGGTTTAGAAGGTGAGTGTCGAAAGAGTGAGTGACAAGCCCCACATCCTTGCCCCAGTGAGATCGCTCCTGCCGCCCATGCAATAAGCTGCAGACCATAATACATGGCCCCCTATTCCCGTCGCCCCCGCCGCAGTCCCCGAAGGACATACAGTCTGGTCTGCACCTTGAGCCCCTCCCAGATCTCGCGCCACCACTCCCGCACCCACTGGATTTGCCTCGCCTGGTTCGCCATCTGCCAGTCCGCATAGAACTTGGTGAGCACGTCCTCTTTGCGCCGTATATCCTCCTCCGAGGGCGGATCGCTCGCGGGTGGAAGCTGAGCGAGGCGTAGAGCCAACTGAGCGTTGAACTCGTTGTTGGTGTTTGCCTGATAGAAACAGAGTAAGCTTCCATAAGCATGTCTAGCCGACGACAACGATGGCTGTACTTGTCAGGTGGGACCCACGTACCCAGAATCGATGGTTCATCAGATCTACTCGCTCTCTCCGCAGCCTGTACTCCAGCTCCATGTTCTCCAGCCGCACATCTCCGTGAATTGGGGGAAACTCTGCAGCAGAGTACGGCGAGTTGGTGGACGGTTGCGTGGCTGGTTTTGACGCGTAGATGATTGGACGGATGTTCGAAAGGGGATCGGGGCTGCAGTTCGACAGATCATGAGGTCAATCCTGTGCCATTGGAGCAGACAAAGGTAAAGCAAGTAGCTCACGGTGCGACCAGGTCAACGCCAGTAGTGGGAAGGTCGTTACGCCGTCTGCGCGAGGGAGTGGAGGAGAACGAAGATGCGGTGGTGGATGAAGACGCTGCTGCCGCCGTTGATGTTGAGGCAGCTGCTCGCTGGAAAGCAGGGAACGACAGGCGGGGGAGCAGAGTACGGGGCGCAGCACTGAACATGTTGTGCAGTCGGTCCTGTGGGGTGTGATTGTGCTTCAACACTACTCGAAAGTGACTTTTGACCTCTTCATGATGGATCGTTAATGGCCGGCGGTGAACCGCACACAAAAACCACGTGACCCAAGAATTTCCGAGCTGGGGGCTTGCATCGAAGGCCACCAGCGAGACGAACGGTCAAGACATGTCGACAACTACTGTCTGACAGCCCCCAAGCACAAAGACACTCACGATGTCCGCTCCGGAGCAAGACAGCAACCTGGCAGCACAGGGAAAGAAACGAAAAAGGACGGGAAAGGAGCGCGAGGAGCGAAAGAGGGCTGCTATCCTCCAGGTGCGTCTCGTTCCTTCCCCCGCGACAACTGCCGGCTACATGTGACTGACTCCCAACGCAGGCTCAGAAAGATGAGGAGGATGCGAAGAAGGCAGAGGAGGCCGCTGCGTCTGGTCCTTCTGCGGTGACAGTGTCTGAGGAGACAGCTGAGCCTGCTGTGGCAGAGACCGGGGCTGCTGAGCCCCCCCGTTCGGTCATCGATCTCGAGAAGGTTGCTTCGCGGATTGTGAGTTGGCTGCATATGTTATTATGATGTGCATGTCTAATGAGAGTGTTAGCCTCAAGCTTTGAAATCGCTTCACCCGGCATTCAAGCAGGCCAAGACGTTTGAGACTCGCCGGTTGATCAAGAAGATCAAATTTCTTCGGTGAGCACGTTCATCTGGCTTACTTCTTCTGGATTTTCGGCTGATACCCAGATGCTTTTACAGGTCCAAGAGTGGTAGCAAGGAGGAAATGGAAGATCTCGAAGCTCAGTTAAAGATCATTCACGTAAGCCAGGCGTTATTTGCAAAGCTCCCCGCGCTAATCTTTCATCGATAGGACCTCCAACTGCACCCCCTCGCTCAGTCCCACCTCCTCCTCAAACTCCGCAAGCACCACCAACTCAAACACTCCACCCTCCCCACCTCTATCACCTCCCCCCTCACCCCGGAGACCCCTGCAGCGTCCACCTCCGCGGCCCCCGCCCTGGCTATGAAGGCCGAGAACCGCTTGTGTAGCGCCAAGAGCGTCGCGGAGCGAGTCAAGTCGGTGGTAGCCTGGGTGGTCGGTGAGGAGGGGGCGAAACTCGTGGCGCCTGTCAAGGCGACTGGGGCCAAAGCGGTGCAGTCCAAGGCCCGCCGTGCGGCGTCAGACGACGAGGATGACGACGAAGATGCAGACGCAGACTCAGAGGATGCGGAGGTGGACGAGCGGTTCGCCCGGCAAGTGGTTGTGAACGCCTCGGACGCAGAGTCCGACTCTGACGATGAGCGTGCGCGGGAAGAGGACCGAGCTGCCGATGCGGTTGGCTGGGAGTCAGGCTCCATCGGAGGGTCTGAGGACGGGAGCGATGATGAGTCGGAAGGAGAGTCGGATGACTCGGACGCTATCCCTGTACCCAGTGCGAAGCGGTCGAAACCCACCCCTGCGCCCGCTGCGAAGGCGCAGCCCAAAACGCTTAAGGAGAAGCCCGGGAAGGCAAGCAAAGCCGACCTCGCGTCGTCTATCTTCTTGCCTTCGCTTTCGGCGGGATTCACTCGCGGAAACGACAGCGATTCGGACCCCGACCTTGACTTTGATCCCAACGGCGTGGCGGGCAGTAAAGTGCCGGAGAGGAAGAACCGTCGTGGACAGCGTGCTCGGCAAGCGTAAGTCGTCCACCGTTCACCTATCGCAACTACTCCGGTCGCATTGCGGTAGTAGGTCATAGCTGATGCGCAACGCATATATAGGATCTGGGAGAAGAAGTACGGCAAGAACGCCAAGCACGTGGTTAAGCAGCGCGAGGAGGATGAGAAAGCGCCCAAGAAGGTCGCGGGGAAGATGATGTCGCGCGATGCTGGATGGGGGGCCAAGGCTGGGGATGCACCGGCGCCGAGAGCGGGGGCTGGGGCTGGAGGTGCCTCAGGCGGGAGGGGCGGGTATGCTGGGAGGCCTGCCGCGCCGCACCAACCTGTGGCTGCACCCGCGCCGGCAAGTGGGGACAAGGCAAAGGCGCTGCACCCGTCTTGGGAGGCGGCAAGATTGAGGAAGGAGAAGATGTCGGCTGTGCAGGCTGCCAAACCGAACAAGATCGTCTTTGACTGATCGCCTGTGTGCGCATGTATTCTTTTGTGTAATTTTGGCGCAAAATCATTTGAGTGCTTTGAGACTGTATGATGCATGGTGACTGATTCTCTATGTGCGAGGAAGGCCAAAATAGACTAGAACAACAATGTAACGCGATCCCCCATCACCCCCCTCTCCCGACCCCCAAATCCATCACTCCTCAACCGCTTAAAGCAAGTTGGAGGGGTAAATGTACTCCTGAGGAGCGATGAAGTTCTCCTTGATCGACCTCTGGGAGACGAACCTGGAGAAGATGGCCATCGACCCAGACTTGTCGTTGGTCCCCGACGCGCGGGCACCACCGAAGGGCTGCTGGCCAACGACGGCACCGGTGCACTTGTCGTTGATGTAGAAGTTGCCCGCAGAGTTACGGAGCTTGTGGGCGGCGTGGGTGAGGACAGCACGGTCCTTGGCGAAGATGGAGCCGGTGAGGGCGTACTCGGTGGTGGTGTCGATGAGCTCGAACATGTTCTCGTACTCCGAGTCCTCGTACACGTAGACCTGTTCTGGAAGTCAGTACTGATCGTTGCAATTACAAGCAGGAGGGACGCACGGTGAGGACGGGGCCGAAGATCTCGGTGGTCATGGTAAGGGACTTGGGGTCCTTGGTGACGATGACGGTGGGCTTGATGAAGTAACCCGTAGAGTCGTCGTCTAAATCCACTTCGTCAGCTCACATCGCCGATAAAAACTGAGCAGACTCTACTCACACTCGCCACCAGCGATGACCTCGCCACCCTCCTTCTTGGCCTGCTCAATGATACCAGTGATCTTGTCAAAGGCGGGCTTGCCAATGACGGGACCAGTGAAGTGGTTCCACTCGGTGCAGGGGCCAATGGTGATCTCGTTGGTCTTGGACACGAGGGCGTCCTTGAACCCGTTCTTCCAGAGGGACGCGGGCACGTAGCACCTAGAGAGCGCAGAGCACTTCTGGCCACAGTACTCGAACGCGGACCTGATGGCCTGGACGACACCGGACTCGGCGTCGGCAGAGGGGTGGTAGAGGTGGAAGTTCTTGCCACCGGTCTCGCCGACGATCCTGGGGTAGCCACGGTAGATGTCGAGGTTGGCGGCAATGTCCTTCCAGAGCTTGCGGAAGATCTGGGTGGACCCGGTGAAGTGGAGACCGCCGAACTGCTTGTGGTCGATGCACTGCTTGACGACCTCGGGGGGGTTCCCGGGGACGAACTGGATCACCGAGGGGGGGAGACCGGCCTCAAGGAAGATCTTGTGCACGAGGTAGTTGGAGTAGGTCGCCATGGGGGAGGGCTTCCAGACACAGACGTTGCCGACAATGACGGGGGCACCGACGAGGTTACCGCCGATGGCGGTGAAGTTGAAGGGGGTGACGGCGAGGATGAAGCCCTCAAGAGGTCGGTACTCGGTACGGCTGGGCGATTGTCAGCTATGACCACGATTTCAAAAGACAGCTTTACTCACTTCCAAACACCGGCCGAGTTCCTGGGGGGCTGGAGCTGGTAGAGCTCCTCGACGTACTTGACGGCGAACCTCAAGAAGTCACAGAGCTGTTGCGTCCCGTCAGCAGCTGCCCCGCTTCCTTTTGCCACCTTCCGCTCCTGCAACTCACCTCAGCCGCAGCGTCGATCTCCGCCTGCCACGCGTTCTTGCCCTGCCCGAGCATAGTCGCCGCCATCACCTCGTACCTGTACTTGCCAGCAAGCAAGTCGGCCGCCTTGAGGAACACAGCCGCCTTGTCCGCCCAGGGGATCTCCTCCCAAGCCTGCTTGGCAGCGAGCGCGCCCTCGATAGCCTTGTTGACGAGCTCGGGGGTGGCAGCGTGGTACGTGCAGAGGTTCTTCTTGTGGTCGTGGGGCATAGGCTGGGACTGGATGTCGCCGGTCTTGTACTGCGGTGGAGGGCGGGCGTTCGCTTAGCTAGACTGCCTCGGTACGAGCGAACGGAATGTTGGGGAATGGAGCTCACCTCCTCGCCGTTGATGATGATGGGGACCTCGAAGGGGCCGGCCGCGATCATCTTGTCGACGGCAGCCTGGAGACCCGCACGCTCAGCAGAGCCGACGGCGTAGTTCCTCTGTGCGTGCAGAAAAAGTCAGCTCCGCATTTGCGGGAAGAGATAAAGCGCGCCACCGCGCGAGCTCCACTGACCATGGGCTCATTGTCGATCTCGGGGACCTTGAAGGAAGCAAGCTGGGAAGTCATCTTGTATGCTTGGGTGTGTGGGGGTGAAACAGAGAGACGATAATTGGAAGAAGAAGAAAGGCGGAAGGCCGGAGGGGGGTTCTTGAATTTATATAGTGGCCATCGGCGCCTAGATGCTGTCTCGACGGCAGTGCCGGTGGGAGTGCCGTCAGACGCAGTTCCCTGACCAACTTTTCAAGGCCTTATCGCCCGCCACTATCCGAGGGGACCCGCCGTCCACATGCACAACGTCCGCAACGGATCAGGAATGCCGAACACCAGCATGTATGCATGGGGCCGACAGCGCCGAGCGGGGGCCAAGAACCGTTCAAAAACCAGGTGCGATGCGGCGGCTGATCCGCGGCTGGCCGGACAAGGCCGAAGGGGTGTTTACACAAAGGAAACGCCAAAGCTACTTGACCGCCTCGGTGCTAAGCGCCACGTCCGCCCACACCTTCAGCACCCACTCCCCCTTGGCCTTCTCGTATGTAGATGGCACAGCCACGTACAGCCCCGCATCCAGCTTCACACGCCCCGTCGACACCCCCGTGAGCGCATCAGAGTATGGGCCGGTGGTGGCGGCTTGCTCGCCCAGGCTGCCGCCAGGTCCGCGCTTGAAGATCGTGAGGTTGATGGGCGCTGGTGAGCGCGCGGGGAGGTACAGGCGTGCGCTACGGGGATGCACCGGTGTGTGTAAGCAGCTGCTCGAGTGACTGGCGGTCATACAGCGCAACACTCACAGCAAAGTACCAGGCTTTGGCAGGATCACTTCGACCATAGAATTCCGCTCATACGTCCCCGTACTAGGCCGCCCTCCTGCAGTTTCCTCCGTCCTATCCGGGCGCCATCGAGACTGTCAGCATCACCGCACCATCCAATGTAGCCCCACGACTCACCACCTTCCATGCACCACTCTACTAAACATCCCCGAGCCCTCTGCTGGTATTGGAGAGATGCTGACTGGTGCCGTCGCGCCTATCGCCACCGAGTAGGGGCCCGTCTTGCCTGGGTCGAAGGCCGAGACGATCATCGTGTATGTGCCGGCTGTCAAAATGAGGTCAGCTGGGAGAGTATAAGGCAAAGTATCTCAGCTCACGCTTGATATCTGGGATATCGCAGTATGCCATTCCGAAGGAGTAAGCTCCCGTGTCGGCCAAGACCATGTCCTCTGACAAGCTACCGCTCATAGTCAGCCACACAGTCCTCCTGCTGCCAGCACGCCCACGCCACTCACTCAAAGACTAACTCCCCCTGGCCCCATAACAACCTCACATTCCAAGCCACTTCCATATCCCCATACAACATCACCCTCCCCTTCACCGCACCCCCTCTCGGCGGAGGCTTTACCTCCAACCGATATTGCGGGTTAACCATATGGCTTGGCCAACCTGGGTGTCCGCCCGCATTCCGACTTGTCAAGCTACCCGAGATGGTCTCAGAGAACGGCATGGTGCGGCTGACTCGCTCGAGGGAGAGGGTGGTGGAAGCGGGGGAGAGGGCTTGGAGGGTGAAGCCGGTTTGGAATATGCCGTGGTCTCGCGCGGGGATGATGAGAAGGGTGGAGGAGGGGCGGCGGAGTTGGTAGCGAGCGAGGACGTGGACGTTGTTGGCGTATGGTGTCTGCAGTATGTGTCAGCTAAGGTGACGATCGATCATACCAGCTAACGGTCTCTCACCATCTTCTCGATACGCTCGGGGTTGACCATCCCCATCCTGCCCCTCCCAGACGTGCCGTACTCTTCGAACACGTATAGCGCAATATCGTCTAGTGGTCGATCAGTGCTCGTGATGTGCTGTGATAGCAGGATCCAAATCTCTGGCAAGTTTCCTGTTGGCGGTGCGGTTACGTGAAGACGGTATTGAGGGTTGGTCATTACAGTGGTTTGCTCGTTGCCAGTGGCTATGGGCTTTGCCCATGACCTGGTATGAGAGTAGTCAGCGGCTGTCGCATATTCGAGACAACTAGAGCTGTACCAGTGTCTCGTAGCCACGGTCGGTACGAGAGCAGGGTTCCAGTTCAGATGCAGCGCCTCAAACTCTGCACACACTCTGTCCCAAGACATCGAGAACGCTGCTGCCCCCGGGTCGATGATGTCCAGCCACCGCTCCTCGCCCTGTTCTCTCAAGCCTAGCACCAAAGTAAGCTATCGCTCTGTACGACAGGCTATTCCCAACAGCTTACCCAGCACCCCGTACGCATGCAGTTTCACCAGCCCCTGACCCACCACCTCCCCCGTCCCAAGACTGACCATCACATCTCCCTTGCCCCATGCCTCTCGTAGCCTCCCCCATTCCTTTTCCCTCTGAAACCCTTCCCGCAGCCCCAGCCGCTCGGGTATCCACCCAGTGAACGAGTAGATATCGGGTGCTGGGTTACTCCCGCGGAAGGAGTAGCCACCGTGGACTTTGTAGTAGCCCTTGAGGGCGAGGGGTGCCCAAGGGGCGCCGACGGCGGTGGAGGATGAGGGGGAGGCGGGGTGGCAGGTGGTGTAGAGAGGGGAGTTGTCCATCCTGGAATGGGGAAGTAGGGTGTCGAATATGACCTGTAGGGGGTATGAGTCAGTGGACTTCCCGAGTACGAAGGTGTTAGTTGACTCACGCTTCGCCAAGCCCCGTTCAATAGAAGCTTTAACACATGCTTTCCGTTCTCTGAGCGCCTCGGCTGGCCACTAGGGCATTGGGGATAGAGATTGTTCCAGCCAAACTGATCATATGTTAGATCTTCACGAGTGCCACTACGAGCTCTATGATCGAGTTGCACTCACCTTGGTCCCAAACCGCTTCTCGTGCTCCAGCCCAACGCCCATGGCCGCCACGACCGAACAGTCGGCGACTGGCCCTTGCATCATCACCCACTCCCCTTTCTTGACACCTTGCCCCCAGCTCTCTCTCGGCACCTCTCTCCACTCCGGATCTTTGCTCAACTGTGCCTCCGCTAACTCCGGCTGCTCCCTGTCCCGCCACTCTTCCCCCGCATCGAGCTTACCACTCGGCTCGACCCACAAATCCACTTCCACGCCGTTAACGCTGCTCCCCCGACGGAGCACCGCCGCTTCCTCTCCTTCATCACCTACTTGCGCCTTACCCACTCGCCCGCCCAGCTGTTCGATCCGCGCCTTGATCTTCTCGGCCCGCTCGAGGACGAGCCGCCATTTCTTCTTGACCTGCTGGACGTCCCCCGGCGGTACGAGCTTGGACGAGAGGAGGTGCGAGTAGGCTTCGGCGGAGGATATGTAGATCGGGAAGGCTTTTTGGAGGGTGGGTAGAGGTGATGAGAGAGGGGATATGGAGGAGAGGGATGATTCGGCAAGGATGGCTTTGCTCGCGAGGTCCTGCGGGGGAGCCGAGGCGGAAGGGGACGGGAGGAAGCTGGTGAGCTGGTGGGCGGTAGGCGAGGGCAAGTGGCCAGACTTACGGATGCTACTTTAAGACCTTCATGGTACGTGTTGAATGCCATTTCTCTGAGGCTTGAACAACTTCGCTATGGATATGCCGGCCATAACAGTCGTCGAAGCAGAGGACGAAGACGCGTGCCAGCTGTGCTCGGGATCTGGCCGAGAATGCGGGGAAGCGGGGTAAATTTCCCTCTGACATCGTCTCGTTATCGCCAGCTATCTTGCATCTCTCTTTCTTCTATAGCAAGCACTCGAAAGCTCCTCTTGGGTCCTCAGGCTTACTGACGAGAAGAAGCACTGACAGTAAATCATGCTGGCGTCCACTCTCAGCCGCCCGCTTCGCCCTAGGCTCGGTGCTTACGTCCACGCGCGCCGACACGTCTCTGACTTAAGTCGCGCTCGCCAGATATGGGTACGTGGGTCTAGCGCACCTCATGTTCGGCATCAGCATGCACCCACGTACTGATACTAGACCACAGGGCAACCGCCTCGTCATCTCCGAAGAGGTTGAATCCGCCCTCGCCTCCTCCTCCCCGCTTATCGCCCTCGAATCCGCCATCATCACCCACGGTATGCCCCACCCCACGAACCTCACCACCGCCCAGTCTCTCGAATCCATCATCCGCGGCTCTTCCGTCACACCTGCCACCGTCGCCCTCCTCCGGGGGAAGATCCACGTCGGGCTGACTGCCAAGGAGCTTGAGGAGCTCGCCGACCCGAGTTCGGAGATGGCGAAGGGCGCGGTGAAGGTGTCGCGTCGCGACTTGGGGGCGGCGCTCGCTCTGGGCAAGACGGGCGGTACAACAGTGGCGGGGACAATGTTTGTTGCGAGTAGCGTGGGGGTGAAGGTGTTTGTCACTGGCGGTATTGGTGGGGTTCACCGCGGCGCCGAAAGCAGTGAGCTTCTCCCCTACCGACGTACTTGGGTATATCGTAAGCTGACACAGATTCCACTCGACCTAGGCATGGACATCTCCGCCGACCTGATCGAGCTCGGCCGAACGCCCATGGCAGTAATCTGCGCCGGTGCCAAATCCATCCTGGACATCCCCCGCACACTGGAGGTGCTAGAGACGCAGGGCGTGTGCGTAGCGACGTACGGCGGTCAGGATTTCCCGGCTTTCTATCACCCGAGCTCTGGGTGCCAGGTGAGCTGAGCAAGCCCCCTCACCTACTAGTGCGAGTGGTATCAGCTGACGAAGGGGGTACAGAGCCCGTGGAGTGTCCCCGATGCTGATGTCGCTGCGAACCTCATCCGTGAGTCCCCACCGCACCTCGCCGGCCCTCCTGTTCGAAGCTTTCGTCGGCCTTCCCCTTCAAAGCTTACTGACAAACCCTCACCAGACAACTCCCTCACTCTTCCCACCCCACTGAGCACCCTCCTTGCCGTGCCCATCCCCGCCGAACACTCCACCGCCGGTGCCGCCGTCCAGACCGCCGTGGAGCAGGCCGTGAGGGAGAGCGTCGAGCAAGGCGTCGATAAGCGCGGGAAAGAGGTGACTCCGTGGTTGCTCAAGCGGGTCGGCGAGCTCACCAAGGGCTCGGCTCTCAATCTGAGTGAGTTTATCTGTCTTAACAGAGGTTTCTGGGGGAAACCAGTGCTGACCCAGAGATACGTGCAGACGTCAAGCTCATTGAGAACAACGCGAGAGTGGGGAGCCAGGTGGCTAAGCGGGTTTCCGAGCTTCTCAAGCAGAACGGCCATGCATCGTCTTCCCTCTACGTCCCTCCTGTCTCGTCTCCCCGTTCCAACCCCACCCCCACTCCCCCATCCTCTCCTCAACCCACACTCGCACCGGCGCCAACCCTTCCCCCACCCACCGTCCTCGTCTTCGGCTCCGCCGCCATCGATCTCACCTCCACCTCCCCTTACACCCTCGCCCCGGGAACCACCACCCCCGGAACGGTATTCATCTCCCCCGGCGGGGTCGGGCGGAATATCGCCGAGGCAGCGCAGAAGCTCCTGCCGCCTGGGGCGGTGCAGCTTGTCTCAGCTTATGGGAGCGCGGGAGTAGGGAAAGGCGAAGGGGCAGAGCCAGACGCGCTGGGTAAGCTTCTCATGCTGGAGCTTTCCGGCGCGGGGATGCGCGCGGACGGGCTGGTTCCGAGGGAGGGGAGGAGTACGGCGGTGTGCAGCTTGACGTTGGAGAAGGATGGAGATTTGGTGGCGGGGGTGGCGGATATGGGGATTGTGGAAACGCTGAGTGGGGACGAGGTGAGTGCTTGAGTGGAGTCATTGAGGTGGGTGTGGGTGCGGAACTGATCAATGGTCAAACAGGTTTCAGCGAAGATCAGGGAACAGAAACCGAAGATGGTGGTGTTTGACATGAACTTGCTGGAAGGTGTCCTCGGGTCAATCTTGAAGACTTGCCAGGAGCTCCAAATCCCCAGTACGTCAGCTACTAGCCTCTCGTCAGCCAGACACCAGCTTACTCCTCCCCATTTGCGCTTCCACCAAAGCATTCTGCGACCCAACCTCAACCCCCAAGCTCCCCCGCCTCCTCCCTTCCCTCCTCACCCTCCTCCCCTCCTCCTCCTCCCTCCCCCGACCGCTCACCCACCTGTCACCCAACGTCCTCGAACTTTCCTTACTTCACTCTCTCCTCGCTTCGCCCGAGAGTGATGAGGCACAAGAGAGGGCTTGGGAGTATGTCAATTCGTTGAACTTGGGGGGAGAGTGGAGAGGGAAGGTGGAAAGTTTCATCGGCACGGACAGTGGGAGAGGGTGGATGAGGGAAGAAGGGGTGATACAGAAGATGGTCGCTTCCCTCCCCTACGTCGGCTCTTTCTGGGTCAAAGCCTCCCACCGCGGCCTCCTCCACCTCCGTCTCACCCCGCACCTTCCCCCTCCCCCTACCCCCGGCCTCCCACGCGACTCGATCTCACTCCCCCTCTCCGGCCCTCATGCCGGCAAACACCTCGTTCTCACGCATTATCCCGCGCCGACGATCAAGGCGGAAGAGGTGGTGAGCACGACGGGAGCGGGGGACACGCTTGTTGGGGGGTTAGTTGCGGGGTTGGTGAGCGGTGGGGAGGAGAGGGAGTGGGTGGGGAGGGCGTTGGAGAGGGTTGGTAGGAGTTTGAGGAGTCGGCGGGCTGTTGGGTGATGCGCCCCAGTGGGCGGATGGGCGATGCAGGCCGTCATGCTGTCATGAGAGACTGGAGGGGTGCGAGTACAAGGAACTGGCTGTTCATGGATGGTTGCTAACCTCTGCCTTACAAAGGCGCATTGTTCACAGCAGTATACTAACACACTCGACAACTCTCCCGTATCCGTCAATACTGTTCACACTCCACTTCTGCTCAAGCAGCGTCGCCCTCAGCATCGCTCTCCTCGATCTACACACCAACCTCCATCAGCACCCAAATCGAACGGATTCAGAGACTCATCACTCACATCACTCTCATTAGCCTTCCTAACCCCACCCTTCCTACCCCCCTGCCCCGGCACAGTCGGCTTCCCGCCGCCGGAGTGGGAGATCCGTCGCGCCGGGTTGGCGGGGAACAGCTCGGGGAAGGAGGAGACGTCCTTCTGGGGAGGAGTGTATACGGGTTCGGCGCCGATTGCCGACCTGGCAGGTGGTAGGGTGGGTTAGCCAGCCTCATTGTGAGTGAGTCTTATTCGGCTGCATCCGTTACGCCGCCGCAACTCCCGACAGCCACACCCCCACACGCAACTCACCTCGCCCAGAAGAAAAGCGCCTGCCCAATACTCGGGTCCTGCTCATTGAAGTGCAGCACCGGGCTCGTCCACCCATGCGTCCTGTCTTTGTTGAAGTACCCAAACACCCAGCGCTGCCAGTCCGTGAGGACGTAGTACTGGCACCCGAGGCGCTTGGCGGCGCCGTAGTTGCGGGACCAGTACCAGGAGGCTTTAGAGCGGGTCTCGTATTTGTAGGGGCCCTGCGTGGTGCAAGAGGCATAAGTGTAAGTGTGGGTGAGGAGGGGAGGGAAAGGGAGCGGGGACGTACGGTCACGACGTATTCTTCCCAGTCAGCGGGGGTGAATGCGGACGAGTTGATGGTCCTGACCACGAGCTTGACGTCGTCCGAGCCCTGCTGCGTCAAGAGGAACTCTCCCGAGCCTGCCCCGTCACACCATATCAGCGTCTGCTCCTTTTCACAGCCTCGTCACAAGAGATCTTCAGATGGATACGCTAAGACTCACCCATAGGCGACTTGTTGAACCGGTATGTCCACCCCTTGGTCTTGAAATCCGTCTTGCCCTGCACCTCGGGCTCCTCCCCGCCATCGCTCTCATACCCGGCACGGTCGAGTGCCTGGGCGCTGGAGCTGTTGAGGTCAGCCGGGTCGGTGTCAAGGGCGGTGAGGGCGGCGGAGTTGGCGGCGAGGGGGAGGGTGGAGAGGCCTACGGGAGGGTGTCTTGGGTCAGCTAAGCTCCGCTGATGGCAAGAGAGGGCGAAGAAAGAGGATACATTTCTGCAGATCGCTAGGCGACTTGAGGTGGCTGGGGAGTGTGGGGATCGCTTGGGCGATCTTGGGGTACTTGTACAGCGGGTGAGGTGGGACGGGCTCCTTGGTCACCGAGGTCTTCCAGTCTGCGGCGTGACCCCACAAATGTCAGCTTTCCGCGCACGTGTCTGCGGACTGGTCTCGAGGAGACTTGAAGGCTTAGATACCAGGACGTACACTCATTGACCTGGTCGACGAAATCGTCAATGACCTGGACGCCCTTGAGGTTGCCATCCCACTGGGCGCGGGGACCGGTACCGCCTGTGCCGGGGGGGTAGTTCTCCCTCAGCACGGGGAGGGGCTTGGTGAGGTACTTGTGGAGTTCGAGGGGGGGCTGGGGCATCTTGCTGTGCGTTGTTTTCGGTGTGGGGAGTACGTGTGGGGATATGTGTGGAGTGCAATTGGAGATGGCTGTGGAAGCGACTTAAATACATAGCGAGTGCAGCAGCAAGAGAGTGCGATGGATCCCGGTTGCCGGCCGGTTACTCGACGATGAACGATCCGAACAAGTCCGATCCGTCACTCTTTTTGGTGGGGATCCGCCAACCGGGCAGGTCCAATTGCTTTTGCCTTACGTTGCGTGTCCTGCACGGGAGGGCACAGTCCGAGACATCCCGTGGCGGAGTGGGATGCATGGGGATTGGAGAAAAGAGACACGGCCGGGCAACGGTGGGTGCCAGTTGCCGGCGGCTGAAGACAGGTGCCCCGCGGGGTGAAGGGTCGATGGCGCGGGGTGGTGGTCATAGGTTGAGCAGCGTTCCAAGAGAAATTCGAGCTCAGAGCGCATGCATGGAAGTCATCTCTACTCTTCTCTTCTCTCCTTCACTGCTGGCTGTTCTATACATACATCCACCCCCATACACCCCGACATCCATGGACGCAGCCCACGATGACGCAGCCTGGGAGGGCGTGCCTTTGCCACTTTAGTGCCGCTCGGCCAGCGAGAGCCTGAACCAAGCAACGCTCTAAGCAGGGGCAGCCAAAAACTGCTGACAATAATCGCTCACAGACAACAACAACTCAGAGGTCCACTTATAGCAACAGCGCCCCCTTCGCCCTCTGGCACCCACTACTCCTCTACCCCCCTCGCCCGCCACACCCCCCGCGGCAGGTTCACGTCGCTTTTCCCAGTAGCGTCGTCGCCAAAGGACCCCTCCCCCCGCAACTCGCACTGTCCTCTGTCATCCCCACGTACTCGTCTGCTTCTGCTTCTGTTCTTCACCTTCACAAGGCCACCAAGCATCCACAGCCCTATATACCCCCTTGCCACCCCCTCCGCCTGGCCACCCACCTCTCCCCTACGCCCCCGCCATGTCCGTCGTCCCAAAGTGCGACGACCCAGGCTGCACAGACAACGCCGTCCGCATCAACAGCCGCTGCCGCTTTTGCAAAGTCAACTTTTGCTGGGCGCACTTTGAGAACGAGGGCACCCATCCCTGTCTCTCTGACCCCAGCCCGGAGACGCAGCGCGATGGTTTTGAGTTTGAGCAGGAGCCAGAGGTGCGTTCAGTCTTGTGGTATTACAGACCGTGTCTCTCGGTCTGTCGGCTCCTCGTCACAACTGCCGCTGACACCCCCCGCCCCGGCAGATTTCTGAAATCCTGCGCTACCTCGACGTCCATGCCATCAAAGCCGAAGCCGAAGCCCTCTTCCCCGGCCAGATCTGCAACTACATCGGCAAGCCCCAGATCTGGCAGGAGCTTCCCCGTCTCTGCGGCAGCAACAACTACCACATCGTGCTCGCCTTTGCCGAGGGCGGCCGCTGGGCCATGCGGATCAGGCTGAAGCAGCGCAAGTATCTCCCAGACCAGGCGTTGAAGATGAGCATTGCGAGTGAGGTGGCGACGGCCAAGGCGTTGGAGGAGGCAGGGTGTGCGGTGCCGGCGACGTTTGAGCGACCCAACGACAGCCGGTGTGAGTGTCGTCGTCGTCCACTCGTCATCCACACATCGCTAACCTTCCCCGCAGTATCCCGCTTTCTGACCTATTTCTACCAAGAATTCGTTCCCCTCGGCGACAGCACCCCCTTCACCCTCTGGACCGAGCCATACACCTCCCACACCAAAGCCTTCATCCGCGGCTTCGCCCGATGGATGATCGGCCTCGAGCAGTGCCACTTCCCCCAGATGGGTTCCCTCACCCTCACCGACTCTGGCGAAGTCACCGTTGGGCCCTTCATTGAGCGGTTCACCACCATCTCCACCCCGCCTTACTTCATTGGCCCGTTCGACACGGCCAAGGAGTGTTACCTCGCGATCATCGATGTGCGCTTGCAGCAGACGTTGAATCGGCAGAGGTACAAACCGTCGAGGGAGCTGCTGCATTACTTGGTGCTTCTGGAGGTGCGCGCACTGGTGCAGGGGTGTGATGAGCTGCAGGAGGGGCCTTGGTTTGTTCGGCATAACGAGGAGGATACGAATTGTGTGAGGGTGACGGGCAAGGGGACCATCTCGGGCGTCATCGACTGGAAGTGGTAAGTCCGCCTCACTCACCCTGTCACCCTACCTCCTGACCCGCTGACGCCCCCTCCCACCCGCAGGGCCACACTCACCTCCAAAGGCGCCGCATTCGCCGCCCCCTTCTGCTTTCCCGATGACAACTACTCCGAAGGCTCCAACGCCCTCGGCATGCGCGAGCTCGGCCTCATCGAAGCCTACCGCGAGCTCGGCCGTACCGACCTCGGCGAGTTCGTCCGCCAAGGACGAAAGTACCACCGCCTGTTCGACGTTCTCTTCCGGGAGACCGTGACTCTTACTACCCTCAACGCCATGCGTCGGGCGTTCTTGGGCCTGCCGGATGGGAAAGCGGGGTTGCCGCAGACACTGAAGGAGTGGATCCATGTGGCGAAGGGGAGGTATGGGCCGGAGGATGAGAATCTCGAGATCATGCTGGCGAGGAGCGATGAGTTTACGAAGAATAGCAAGGACTCGGGGAAGTCGAGCGAGCATTGGGGTTTGCGATAAGGGGGAGTGTTGCTGGAGGGTGTGAGTGTGTGGGAGAGAGGGGGGGATCTCAGGAGGGGGAAGGGAAGAAGAGCCGGGCGTATACGATGGATTGGACCTTGTAGCTTAGAAGTACATACAATATAACGAGCGTGCCGGATCAACGACACTATGAAATAACGTACATAGCCATCACTTCATACTCGCACTCCCGACTGAGATTGGTACCCCTTGCACACACCCTCTCTGCTCACCACTCCCCGTGAGTACCTCGTCCCAGTTCCCGCAGCTCATCCATGGCTATACCAGTCCTTGAACGACGTAAGCATCATCCATCGCCTTGGCCTGAGCATGGAAGCAAAAAGTGCAAAAAGATTCGCCCCCCGTAGAAGGCTGAACACTTTCCTACGCACCGCAAATCCCATTAACATTGATTACGTATGGGACCCGTTAGGAGTCTGAGGTGGTCACCACTCAGCCATGCGGATTGTAGATGCTGATACCTCTATTTGCTGCGTCATGTCTCATTCTCACCCATGCTCGTTCTACTAATGAAAAGGGCTTGACAGCCGATAATCAGCCGATCATGGGATGACGATCTTATATGAAGTGTGTATGTATACTCGGCTAACGGTGCTCAAGGAAGATGACGGCCCGTTGTTGCAGAGATGCGTGACGGTCGTATCGGCGGTCTTCTATGTGCGATCCTCTTGGCAACGCAAAGAGTGACATGTTACTGCATACGAACGAGTGTATTCCTCGCTGACCTATTCTACTATGTACTTGTCTCGCACCTCAGCTCGATAGCAGAGCCTCCTGGATGGAGGGTCCCGCCTCGCCTACACCAGACTATCTACTATGCTCCTGTACCTATCTCCTAATGCGGAAGCTACAAAACCAAAACCCCTCCCTCAATAGCGGCCCTTGTACCGCGTGTTCTTGTCATCGCCCTGGGTGTCAACCATGACGTCCGGCAAACCGTCCACCCAGAACTGAGCCCCCCCACCGGCTTTCCCAGTGTCTCCTCCCCTGCTGATCACGCTCTTGCCATCGCGGTATTCTTGTTGGGTGCTGGAGCTGGAGCTTGCGGGCATCGGGTGCGACGAGTCAATGCGAGCCGGTGCGGGAATGTGAGCAGGCGAGGAGATGTAAGCCAGGGCGGAAAAAGGCAGGGATGGCAGGTGGGAACGCTTTGGGACTAGACAGGCGAACGAGCAAGTCGTTAGCATAAGTGGCCCAAGGATGCGTGAAACGCGCGTACTTACCTGATGTCGCATTGGACGGCGCCGCAACCGCCGACTCCTCCGCCCTTGCTGCCTCCTCCGCCCTCGACCGCCTGGCCGATTCCTCAGCCAGTGCCTCCTTCGCTCGCTTCCTCTGCCGCTTCTCCGCCCTCTTCTGTACCACCTTCTTGTGAGTACCCTGACTGATAGCACGCTCCTTCCTCACGCTCTTGAGGACTTTCTTCAGCATCTCGTGCGTGATGCGCTTGTCCCACCTCCTCATCTCGGCGAGGAGGGTGGTAAAAGGGTCTACGCCAGTCCTTTTCCGCTCGTCCCCGGGGAGTTTTCGATTCCCCAGGATGACCCTGATTTTCTGCTCGGGGGGCAGCGCTGTCGATTGGAGTGGTGTCGCTGGCGGCTGGGCAGGTGGAGGTTTCTGGGGAGGTTGCTGAAGATCCGCCTGGCGCGAGCGTTCTGGATCGACATATACCGGGGCGGGCGGATAGGTAGGGAAGCTGCGAGGGGCGGTGGCAGCTTGTGGCGGAACCCGCAGATCTCCCGGACAGTAGACTGGGATGGGAGTCGGTCCGTAGGCCGGGAGGGTAGATGGGATGGCAAAGTATGTGTCGGGGTGGTACATTGGGGCGACGGTGGAAGCCGGGAAAGTTGACGAGCCCGCATGCGATTGTCTGGTCGCTTTCGCAGCGGCGTAGGTTGGGTGGGACTCGCCAGCGCCCCACATCGTCATCCCACTCAGCCTCCCCATGTGCTGCCCGGCCGAATTATGATCTTGCGGCACCTCCAGCTCACCCCGCCCTCCTGAGACAACCCTGTTCTCTTTCGATGGTGATTCGAAGTAGCGAAATGCGGCTGGGCGCTTGGGGTGCTTCTTGTATGGGAGTGGGGCTTTGACACCTTCCTTTTGATGGCCTCGGCCGCTACGTCGCTGCCAGGTCAGTGGATATCATTGACAGAGGAGCAAGGACAGAACTCACTGCTTCGTCGGACGGCCCTTCTCGCCGATCACCTTGATCGCTCCTGACTCCCCAAGCTCCCCTGACCCTTCCACCATCTCATCGCCCTCCGTCTGGACAGCCGCCCGATTCTTCAGTAAATCACGAATCTTGCCCCACGGGCTGTTGACCTCGGGCCGCGCGATCTGCTCGGTAGGAAGTGGAGCGGCAGATGCAGATTTCGGAGAGGCAGTAGAGGACTTGTTGACGTTGCCGGGAGTGCCGCTGGCCAGTCTTGGTGCGCGAGACGAGGTGACGTCGTAGCCTGATGGGGTAGAGGAACGTATCGTTGGGGAGTTGAAGGATGGGTGGGGGCGGTTGACAGCGCCAGCCACAGGGCAGGCGCCCCGTCTTCCGTAGAGGTCGAATGGGAGGGTGATGCGTCGCGGAGTGCTGTCACTCTGGGGATGCGGAGCGAGTTGTGGGAGGCCTTTCAGAACAGTGTAAAATCTGGTGAGCTCCTGCTACCCGAGTGCATCTCTCCCGTCAGACTCACCAGGTATGTCCAGTAGGTCGGGCCTTCGCATCATGCCCTCGTTGGCCAACCCGTTCACCGTGCCTGCCATCGGCTCTCCGTCCACAACCCTCTCTCCACCTGAGGATGATGCGGTTGCCATGCGTGCTGGCTCTGGTGGCTCTTGCCGCAGTCGAACAAAGTGCTCTGCGGGTGAATAGATCGACCGGTATGTATGGGTGAGGGTATGACAGAAGGGGCGTGTCTGCCTACGACGCTATCAAAGCGATGGTCAGTACAGGCCTGCTGGTTGGGTTTTTCCAGCATGGTGTTGGAATACCCACCTTGTGTTGGAAGGCGTCGCCCGCGAGTGTTCTTCTTCACGTTCACGTGCACAGCCCGGAGAGGGCACGACGAAGCTGTCGAATTTGAGAGTGAGACGTGAGGCTGGAGGGGATGAGGGTGCCGCAGCTGTGTGGTGTGAGAGAAGGAGAGATGAGAGAGAGGAGGTGATAGAAGTGGATTCATCTTGAAGAGGGAACTCTTCTGTGGTTTTATTGCTCGCTGAGGCCCCTTCTTGGGTTGAATTCAGCGACTTACTCGTCGTTGGTGCAAAGGACGGGGGATGGATGAACGCGCCCCTCCAAGACGCGACGATACACGTGGCATTATTCCAGACCACCTCGGTCATGGCCTCCACCCGCCTCCACCAAACCGAGGCCACCTGCCGCAACGACGACTCCATCGTCTCAGATCAGCCAGCCGAAGCCTATCAAGTCGACTCTCTGCAGCAGCTGATCATGAGCCGCTGCCGTGGCCTGTACGCGTGCGTGCCGGGATCTCACTAGGCTCAAGAGGTACAAAAGCCCCTCCACATGCATGAGGTTTGCTTACCCACCACCACCACGAGACCTCCACTCCTCGCAACTCACCTCCTCCACAGCAGCACAAGTATATAACCACCTCCTAGCCCATTTGTCGCACACCCGCATCCACAACATGACCTCCCTCCGCTCCCTCCCTCCACCCAGCGTGACTCTCGCCCTTGGCGGCCTGGGTACTGCCTACGTCTTCATCAGCTCGGCCGTCGAGGCCCACCGTGGCATCATCCCGTTCCTCAACGGGCGACTTGGGCCTTGCGACCTGAAGGGCCAGTCTAAAGCCAAGCTTTGGGCTGTTTGGTTCAAGAGTGCTGCTGTGAGTTGACTCATGACTCCTTGTCTTCGACAATGTAGCTCTAGTGGGCAGATGGCACGGGCGCGAGTAGCAGCTAACACATCGGGTCGTTGTAGGCAACCACGGTCGGCACCTCCTTCCTCGCCGCCGCCCTTACCCTCACCACATCCTACACCCACCCCAACCCCACCATCCGCCGACTCGCCCTCATCTCGGGTATCGCCTCTCTCGCGATCGTGCCCGTCACTGCCATCAGCGGGCTGCTGGGCATCAACGAGCGCTTGAAGGAGCTCGCTCGTGGGACGGCCACCAAGGGGACAGAGGGGGACGAGGAGGTGGATGAGTTGGTGAAGGGGTGGGAGAAGAGGCACCTGTTCAGGATGCCGCTCTATTCAATGGCGTTTTTCACGAGTTATGTGGCGATTGTGCTGGATGGGAGGAGGATTGCCGCGTAGGATTTAGGATTTGCGGGTGTGCCACGGAAGCAGCTTCATGGTCGACTGTACAAGCACGAGTAGTCGATAGCACAACAGCAGAGCAATGCGAATCCTGCCAATGACGATGCTGCATCACAATCATCCATGCCTTCCTGCGTGTGATCTCCATTCCATCCGGTTCGTTACCAAGCCCACAAGAGGACGAACGTGTCGGAGGCAAATTCGGCCATGAGCATGATCGATCGACCTCCACTAAACCGAGGCCACTCGCCGAGAAGCCAACTGGGCCTGTAATCGTCTTCTTGGACTCTTCTTGAGCCATGCCGAAGCCGAAGTCCACCCATACCTCTCTCAACAAAGTCAAGTTCGATCTCGGAGGTATCAAGCGCTGGTCTATGGTGGTCATAGGTTGCTGCTTGCCATGCCCGAAGTGCCGTGGTGCATAATACGCATGCGTGCGGGGATCTCACTCTGGTGCAGAGGTATAAAACACCGCCGGGCCCGCCCTCAACCACATGAATGACATCGTTCTACTTACCTCTTGCAACGAACACGAGTCACCACAGCCACCCCTAGCACCCCACCCACACCACCCAGAGCATGTCCTCCCTCAGCTCCCTCCCCGCACCCAGTGTAACCCTTGCCCTCGCCGGCCTCGGCACCGCCTGGGTCTTCATCACCTCCGCCGTCGAAGCCCACCGCGGTATCATCCCGCTCCTCAACGGTAAGCTTGGAGCTTATGACCTCAAGGGCGAGTCTAAGGCCAAGCTTTGGGCTGTCTGGTTCAAGAGTGCTGCTGTACGTTGCATCTCATATCACCGTCTGGATAGTGCAGTGGCTAACGCAGCAGAGCATCGCAGAAAACAACCGTCACCGGCTCACTCGGAGCAGCCGCCGTAAACATTACCACCTCCTACACCCACCCGGACCCCACTATCTCCCAGCTCGCCTTCCTCGCGGGTATCGCCTCCCTCCTGATCATCCCCACCACTTTCATGAGCGGTCTTCTGCGAATCAACGCGCGCTTGAAGGAGCTTGCTGGCGGGGGTAAGGATGTCGCGGACGGGGAGGTGGATGAGTTGGTGAAGGCGTGGGAGAAGAGGCATTGGTTTAGGATGCCGCTCTATGCGGTAGCGTTTGTGTTGAGCTATGTGGCGGTGGTGCTGGATGGGAGGGTCGCCGTTTAGGAAGGTCGACTGTGAAAGTACACAGAGCAACGCGTGTCTTGCCTGCCAATGGTCTGCATCATCGTAATCCATGATTCCATCCTGCGTCTGTTTTACGTTCCAATCGTTGCCTGAATCCCAAGTAAAAGTAATGTACAACCAGTTCCCCAACGCCCGCAACCATATCGACCCCCGTTGTCTGTCCGTATCATGATACGAGCCGCTGCTTAGTACACGAAGTGCTTCTTCGTGAGAGGAAGCGTCTCGGCAGGCGGCGCATCGCAGAGCACCCCATCCGCCGTGACCTCGTACGTCTCCGGGTCCACTACGCGCCAGACACTGTCAGCTCCAGGACATGGGTACACACGCGATCGAGGGCTCGATACCCACCTGTCATCTTGGGCATGGCGTCGTTCAACTTCATGTCCTTCTTGCTGATCTCGCGGCACTTCTTGACGGCCTCAGCCCGCTTCTTGAGGCCGTACTTCTTCATCGTCCCTGTGAAGCCCCGTCTCGTCAGTTCTGAGTCACATCATTATGATGGAGGTCAAAAGAGCTCACCGTTATCAATCGACGCCTGGCTTACCCACACCACCGAGTTCAGCGACGCCGCCGCCGGCTGCGCCCCCCACATCGGCCTCCCAAACACGGGCTGCACCGTCGGGATCGACGCATTCGCATCCCCCATCTGCGCCCACGCAATCACCCCTCCCTTGATCACCATCTCCGGCTTGGCCCCGAACGACTCTGCCTTCCACACCGCCAGGTCCGCCAAGCACCCGACTTTGACCTGCCCGATGAGGTGCGACATCCCATGAGTGATGGCGGGGTTGACCGTGTATTTCGCGATGTAGCGTTTCACGCGGTTGTTGTCATTGTGCTCGGCGTCGCCGGGGAGGGGCCCACGGACAGACTTCATCTTGGCGGCGGTGCGCCAGGTGCGGGCGACGACCTCGCCGATACGGCCCATGGCTTGCGAGTCGGAGGAGATCATGGAGATGGCGCCGGTGTCTTGGAGGACATCTTCGGCGGCGACGGTCTCGGCGCGGATGCGCGAGTCGGCGAAAGCGATGTCTTCCGGGATGGATTTGTCGAGGTGGTGGCAGACCATCAGCATCTAAGGGGTCAGTTGCGGTTAGCAGCGATCGATAGCGGTCAGCAACGGAGAAGGGGGGACTCACATCGAGGTGCTCGTCCAGCGTGTTGAGCGCATATGGCCTGGTGGGGTTGGTCGAACTCGGCAGGACATTCTCCTGCTGAACAACGACGATGATGTCGGGCGCGTGCCCGCCGCCTGCTCCCTCGGTGTGGTACCTGCTCGATCGTCAGCTTCGTATGCATCAGCCACGACGTATTTCAAAGCTTACGTGTGGATAGTCCTGCCCTTGATAGCAGCCAGCGTGCTCTCGACGTAGCCACTCTCATTGAGCGTGTCGGTGTGGATGTTGACCTTTCCCGCGCCAAGTCAGCCCGCGTGCCAAGACATGCCCTCCACGCGTCGACGCGTCCCACTCACCTGCACATCAAACTCATCCCCAACAGTCAACGCCCTATCAATCGCCTCGGGCGTCGACCCCCAATCCTCATGCAACTTCAACCCACACGCCCCGGCCTCGACGATATCCCTCAGCCCCCTCTCGCCCGCGTCGTTACCCTTGCCGGTGAAGCCGAAATTGAGGGGCACGGTGTCGGTGGCGGCCATCATGGTTTCCATGTAGAATTTGGAGGAGGTGCAGGTGGTGGCGTTGGTGCCGTCGGCGGGGCCGGTGCCGCCGCCGATGAGGGTGGTGGTGCCGGATGCCAGGGCCTGTCGTGAGTCTCTCGTCAGCCAGCCACTTATCTCCGTGAAACGGCCTGCTAACGTCAGACACCCGACTCACCTCGGTCCAAAGCTGCGGGCAGATATAATGCACATGCACATCCAGCGCTCCAGCAGTGATGATGAGCTTCTCCCCCGCGATAACCTCGGTGTTGGACCCAAAGATCATGCCTTCCGTGACACCGTCCATGATATCCGGGTTACCGGCTTTGCCGATGCCCGCGATCTTGCCGTTCTTGACGCCGATGTCGGCCTGTATGGCGAAAGGTCAGCTACGAACGTGGATCGTTGATGTATAAGCTGACCTTGTAGATACCGCTCCAGTCGATGATGAGCGCATTGGTGATGAGGAGGTCGAGGACTTCCTCGTCGGAGCGGTTCGACGCTTGGCCTTGCCCGTCGCGGAGCACCTTACCTGTACGCGCAGACCGCGAACCACATCAGCGCATAGTCACACTGTCACACTGCAAGGGAAGAAGAGACACACCTCCACCAAACTTGCACTCGTCGCCGTAGACGGTATAGTCATTCTCCACCTCCACCCAGAGACCCATATCGCCCAGGTGGACCTTGTCACCAGTGGTGGGCCCAAACATCGAGGCGTACTGCGCCGGCTTGTCAGCTTCCTAACCATCAGAAGCACCTCATAGCTCGACTCACGACCTCGCGGTCCATCTCGGCGATGGGCCCCTCCTGGACCTCTTCCTGCTTCTTATGCCCGAACCCGCCCTTCTGCACCATCTCCAGAACACTCGTCTCCCTCGCTGCCTCATTCAACTCCCCGCTCCCCAAGCCCGACCCACCGTACAGCAGCTTCTTCCCCCCAACCTCAACGAGGGACACCGTCTTCCTCTCCCCGGGCTCAAACCTCACCGCCGTCCCCGCCGCGATGTCGAGATGACACCCATAAGACAGCAGCCTGTCAAACACGAGCGACGGGTTGGTCTCGAGGAACGGGTAGTGCGAGCCGACCTGGATAGGACGGTCACCCGCGTTCTTGACCTCGAGGAGGAAACGGCGGCGGGAGACGTTAAGTTGGATTTTGGATTTGAGGCAGATGAGGGCGCCGGGGAGGTGGGAGCCGGGAGCGAGGGGGGCGGGGAGGGGGAAGAGGTCGGAGGAGGGGACGGGGAGGAAGGAGCCGTAGAGGGCGTTGTTCACTGCGCGGATGTGGGTGTAAGCGCTGCGTTCTGGAGGCTGGGAGAAGAAGGTACGCACAATCCCCGTCGTCCGACGAGATCGGGTCATGCACCGTAACAAGAAACACGCCATCCGGGAACGTCCCCTCCACCTGGATATCATGGATCGCCTCCGCCACACCCTCCATCACATGCCGCCTCCCGAGCATCTTCTTGCCGAGGTCCATGAGCTCTGCGACCGAGTGCCTGCCATCGCGGATGAACTCATGCAGCTGGGAGGCGATGAGGGCGATGACCTCGGAGCGGTTGAGGATGAGGCCGCGGGCGAGCCGGCGCTGGGCGAGGGAGCCGAGGGTGGTGAGGATGAGTTTGTCCTGGCGGGGGATCAGCTAGGCCGTGCGGTGAGTATGCATAGGGGGACTGACCTGTTCTCTGGGGAGGAGGTGCATTTTGATTGCGGGGTGGTGTGGAGAAGAGAGGAGAAGTGGTGGGGTGGGAAATAACCATAGTCTGCGCTGGCCCAGAATAGATAACGAAATTCCTTATCTCGCGTGCTGATCTCCGGCGGGAATGGTCCGGCCAACCAGCGTCCACCATCCCGCCCAGCATCTGGTGACCGCGACTCTTCTATACATGCATTCCCACCGGCTCATGCACACCCGCATCCCGCCCACGACTCCATATCCACACCCAGAAGCAGCATCCACTTGTGACTCCCCACTGCCGCTGTCTCTCCGTTCGACCAATGAACTCGCGCCTTCTACGCGTCTCGCCTGGCCAATGGCTGAGGGCGAACGAAGCGAGGAGCAGCACTCACGCACGCGAAGCTCCTCTTCATGCTGTGCGAAGACACTTTCTGCATCATGCCCGTGCTGTTGCATGTAAAGTGTAGCCGCAGTGTTGCAGTGCATGTGCGTATGCCGTGGGCCGTCTCATGCTTGTGCCACCCGACTCCTTCTATACCGCCTCCCCTCCTATATAATCACGTCAGCTCAGCCAGCGCCTGCACCTCGACCAGGCTCACATCGATGAGCAGACTCACCCCCGACCGTCACCTCCGCCGCCTCCTCCCACGCCCGCGGCCCCACATACTTCAGCACCCCCAGCCCCGGACGAGCCAGCGTCCGCCCCCTATCCACGTCCCTCACCAGCGTCTCGTCCTTCGCATTGGCCATGATGGCAACCTGGAACTCGAGATACGAGTGGGTACGCTTGAAGGCGTCGGCGGCTTCGGGAGGGAGTTCTCCGTCTGGGACGATGCTGTCTATCAGGCTGGCGGCTCTTGTACCTGCGGTCCCGTCCTGTCAGTTGACCGCCACTTCCACCCGCCGTGAGCGCTTGAAGAGAGCAGTCCAACTCACAAGCATTCTTGAGCGTCTTGACTCTCGCACCCTCCTGCCCATGCACCACCACCCACGCATACTTGAACCCCTGCCGACGTATTCGACGCTTGTCCCGCTCGTCAGACGTCTTCTCGGCGAGGGCGATGCACGTAGCCGCCATATTGGCGAATATGGTTGTTTCTCTACGCATACGTTATGGTCAGCCGCTGCTCTGTTCAACGAGATTCAACCATCGGGTGGAATAGACATACAGAAGACCCAATTTCCACCGGAGGGGATCGTCCCGGGAGAGAGCTTGTGGGTACCAGGGTACGACCGACGACCAGGCTTTGGCGTAGGCCCGTAGGGCATTCTCAAAGTCCCCTTTCCGATAGAGGCTGTGGCATTCCTACGAGTCAGCTGAGCCAGATGTCATCGACGCTAATCCCCATGGACCTGACAGCTGTCGACCAGTAAATCGGGACGTACAGGTTTGCAGCCTCGCGCAGCCGGTCCGCCTCCTCAATCTGCGCATCCAAAAACTTCACACTCCATCCCTCCTCCAGGCTAAATCTAGAGCGCAAGTGCGCCGCACTGCTCTCGCTGTGCTTGCCCTCCACATTCTGGCACAGCTCCTCCCACGCCGTGCGCTTCACAACCCGAAGGATCTGCTCATCAACGTCCGCCCCAGGCGAGGTGAGCTCATACGCGACCCGGACGGCGGGGTAGGTGGTTCGTAATTTATAGCTAGACCATCGGGCATGTTAGTCGGGACTCTTGCACGAGAGCACCTGGTACGGCACATGTTCGAGATCTGGGCTCACTCGTCTTGGGTAGCTTGCTGAGATGAAGGGCCAGCGCCGAACCAGGCTTGGTGGATCTCGTCTGGGGTCAGAGGGCGGGGCTTGTTCGGGTTGCCAGGCTGGGTTTCGCGGAGGCTGGGGTTTGTCATATCGTCCGAGCAGCCCTCTTGGTGCTTTGTGGAATGTTTTTGAACTGCCTGAAAGAGACATTAAATTAGCCAAAGAAGTCACTCTTGGCGCTGCCTATGGTCGACTTCGTCGTCGCTTCGGTCCTGCGCGTCGCGCAATATCAAGTCCGGACATGTGTCACCACATGTCCGGACCTCCTTCCGTTGTCGCCACCGGCAGCCAGAGTGACGGGTGTGATCACTACTATCATCTCTAAATGTCTTGTCAACTCGCTCTTCCCCCTATCGATTCACCCCCACCATCTACACTATGCACATCCCCCTCATCGCCCGCCTCTCCACCTCCCTCCTCCCGCTCCTCTCCCCCTCGCCTCCAACCCAGCCCCCCGCACCTGCCAACCCCACCCTCACCTTCCAGCCCATTCACGCTCACGCCCACGCCCTCCTGCCCAACACCTCTTCCCCCTCCCTCCTCCTCCATGACGTCTCCCCTACTACCTCATTCCACGCACACGATTACCCCATCGGAGCATTCGGCCCCGATCCGGACATCCCGAAGCTGGATCGCTCGCCGCTGAGCATCCGCACCGTGGGGCGCACGATCCGGCGCCCCCGAGTCCGCCCACCAAGGATCATCTCCTGGGCCCTCTCCGCCCGCGCCGCCTCCCTCTCCGCCCAGGGGAAGAACGGCTCCCTCGCATTCACCGAAGCCGGCGTCGACCCATGGGTCGCACCCGACATGCTAGACACCGACGGCGAATGGGACGATATCGAGGTGATAGCTCCGGATCTGACAGACCGACAGACGGTGATCACGCTGGCGAAGATGACTAGTAATGCGTATGTGACGCCTGGGGGAGAGGGGTGGTATCCGATTGGGGAGTATAATGATACGGTGCCGTTTGGGTGGGAGGCGGAGGCGGACGGGCTGAGGGGGCATATTGTGAGTACGAGGAAGTGGGGAGGTTGGGCGGGAACGCTAACGGGGAAGGGCAGTTTGCGGATGAGAAGAATGAGACGGTCATTGTCTCGGTGAAGGGAACATCCGCCGGTGTACTGGGTTCCGGAGGCCCCACAGCGAAGAACGACAAGTTCAACGTGAGCTGATCGCTTCCCCGCTCTACAGCCGGCGAAGACAGCTGACGTTTGTATCTGCAGGACAACCTGCTCTTCTCATGCTGTTGTGCCCGTGTCGACTTCTCATGGTCCACCGTGTGCGACTGCTACGGCGGAGGCTACAAGTGCGGGCAGACATGCCTCGAAGATGCCCTCGTCTCTGAGAGTGTCTACGCCACTGTGGGAACCGTACGTTTTTACCAGCTGGCCTCCCTCGGTAAACTGCCCTCCTAGCTGACACCCATGTAGAACCTCTACAACAACGTCACCTACATGTACCCGAACGCCACCATCTGGCTCGTCGGCCACTCCCTCGGCGGCTCCATCTCCGCCCTCATCGGCCTCTCCTTCGGCGCCCCCGCCATCACCTTCGAAGCCCCCGGCGACCTCCTCCCTGCCTCCCGCTTACACCTCCCCCTCCCTCCCGGGATGCCCGCCAACCTCAGCGCGATCACGCACATCTACCACACTGCCGACCCTATCCCGATGGGGGTGTGTAATGGCGCCTACTCGGGGTGTTATGCCGCGGGTTTCGCGATGGAGAGTAAGTGTCATACGGGGGAGACAATATTGTATGACACGGTTGGGGTGAAGGGGTGGAGTGTGGATATTAGGACGCATAGGATTACGGAGGTGATTGATAAGGTGTTGGCGGACCCGTGGCCTGTGGATGAGGATCCGAAGGACCCGAAGGATCCGAAAGATCCCAAAGGCTCGGGAGAGGGTGTTGGAGCGTGGGCCCAGGCAGTGGAGGGGCTCGCCCAAGTGTACGGTGTACAAGACGAAGTATCAGCGTGGTGGGGCTGGGGCAGGCGTGGCCCAAAGAAGGACGAAGGCGATGGGGGAGACGAGGACAAGGGTGGCGGTGGGTATGAGAAGCATGGTGGGGTGCCGAAGCCTGTTTCGGAGGAAGACTGCACCGATTGCTTCAAATGGTGAGCTGGCACAATCGCGAGAGTCGAGCATAGCTGACAGTGGTATCTACAGGGAGTTTGGGGATGAGTAGGGGGTACGGGGAAAGTGAAGTTGGCTTTGTACAGTACGAGAGTGGGGAGAATGTTGTGGGAACTAGAAGAACGAGATCTGTCACCATCTATTCATTGTGGGTATCATGCATTAGACGATATGTCAACCAACATCACTCTACCACCCCTCCATCACCCCACATTAACAAGAGATAGTCTTAAACACATTGAACGAGTCGGATGCCGTGCTGAGCACCATCCCAGGGATCTGGGGGTGCCAGTGCACCTCCTTAACGTCCTTTTGCCCCTGGTGCACAAACAGCAACTGTGGCGGTACGCTCGTGACGCTCGCGTTCCCGTTCGACGTCGGGTTGACGGGCGCCTCGTCCTCGTCGGGCTCGACGGACAGGTCCCAGAGAGTGAGCTGGTCGTCGGAGCCAGAGGCGGCAAAGACGGAGGAGTCGGTGGGGTGCCACTCGACGGATGTTATGGGGGCGGTGTGCCATTTAAAGTCGGCGACGGGCGTGGGGGCGCTATGTGGATGGTCAGCACGTGGTGGAGGCGAAGGAGACTGTCGACTGTCGACTCACCCCTTGCTGAACATTCGCAGATCCCAGACCTTCAACCCTCCCTCATCACCACCCGACACCAACAGATAGTCCACCCCCTTATTCCAGCTGATGACATTCACGTCCTGCTCGTGCGCCTCGACGCTCACCACGCTCTTCCTCCCCTTGGCACGCACATCCCACACCCGCACCGTCCTGTCCGCACTCGCGCTCGCAAACACCGTCGGCTCGCTCGGGCTCCACTGCAAGTCCTCCACACTGCTCGTGTGGCTCAAATACGGCTGCGCGGACGTCGTGAACCCCGTCGGCGTCAGAGTCGTCAAGAAGATCTTGCGGTCGACGTCACCCGTCAGCAGGCCTGTGGACCCCCACTCGACGGCGAAACCCTCTGACCGGCCGTGCGCGTTGATAGTGTGCACAGGGAGCTTCTGACGGGGGCGCGACGGTCCCGCGAGGGAGTCGATGTACGGGCGCACATCAAAGATGTGCACCTTGCCCGTCTCGGAGAAGGTCGCGACGTGGTACGGGTCCGGAAGGGCTGAGCCGAGGGGCGCAGGCGCCGCGCGGATACGGTTGACAGACCCGACGTGCGGGATCGTCAAGAAGTCGAGCGTGGCGTCCTCGTCCGTCCCGTCCTCGTCGTCATCCTCCTCCTCGCTGTCATCATCATCGTGCTGCGTCTTGGACAAGTTCCCCAAGCGCATCACGACGACCTCGTCCTTCGCCTTGCCCTGCCCGGGGACCTCGCCCGCCTGCGTGCCAGTGACGATCCACGAGGTGTGCGGGAAGGTCGCGCGGTCGGAGCCGAGGGTGTCGCGCAGGACGTCGAAGGAGAGACAGGGCCAGGCGTAGGAGAGGGAGTGGAGAGCGAGGTAGACAGAGTTGTCGGGGACGAGGTGCTCGTCGGCCTCGAGAGTGCCGCCGGGGAGGTAGGTCTCCGTAGGGGCAGGCGCGGGCGCGGTGTCCTCCTGTGCAGGGGTGAACTCGTCTGCAAGTGAACCAAACTGGTCAGCTTCCGTCTTGCGTAACCTCGTAGAGTTGAAGTGAGCTACGACTTACCCTCCTCGTCGTCGTTCTCGGCATCAGCCACAACCTCCTCATCACTCTCCAGCTCGTCCTCCCAGCGGTCCTCAAACTCGCCCATCTCCTCATCAACATCTTTCACGGCAGGGCTCCTGGCTGTCCCCTGGCCCTTGGCCACAGCCTTGGGAGGGGGCATGTCAGCTGCCTCGGATGATCGCTTGGCCATTTTGTGTGGTTTGTTTGGGGGTATAGTTGCTGTAGAGTTGTCTCTTGACTTGAATTGAAGAATCCATAGCTGGACGGTGTGATGACAGAAAAATTCAGCGCGGTGTGGGGGCCCGGTATGTAACTACGCTGTGTAATTACCGTGCTTAGAGGTAAATAACGATCTTGCGCGAAAGTGAAAGTCGGGCTCTTCGCTTTCGTCGGTCGCTTCTTCGACATCCACCTCTCCTACAACCACCCCACGTCCCCCTCCACCCTTCCCCTCTAGCATGTCTCTCCGCGCCCCCCTCAACGCCATCCGGCGGCTAACCACCTCCGCCCGCGCCGCATCGGCACCCCCCTCCACCCCCCCTACCCCCACTCCCACCCCTCCCCCCTCCGGCTTCGCCAGCATCAGCCACATCCTCTCCTCCACCGAGGAGTTCAACCCCCTGCCTATCGCTGCCGAGGAGGAGGAGACTGTCGTTCGCGGGTATCTGCGCACTGCGAGGCCGCCAAAGGCGGACCCGAGCTTGGAAATGTTGACGAACATGATCATGAGGGATGGGAAGAAGATTGCGGCGCAAAATATGGTCAGGAAGGTGTTGGACCATGTGTAAGTCGTCTCTTCGGCCTAGCTCAGCATCTCCGAATGAGGTAAAATAGTACAGCTAACTGAGGGTACGGCCACGGTGATACAGCCAACGAACCACCAACCTCCCTCCCCAGCCGCTCGTCCGCCAAGCCATCCTCCTCGCCTCCCCCTCTGTTAAGATCCTCAGCGTCCGCAAGTTCAACAAGACGATCTTCTCCCCACGTGCGCTCACTGAGAGGCAGCGCACTCATGAGGGTGTGAGGTGGATCCTGAAGGCTGCCGAGAAGGGGAGGACGTCGGCGTCGCGCGACCAGCGGATCGCGAGGGAGGTGCTGGGTATCATCGAGGGGCAGAGCGATGTGTTCAGGTGGCTGGAGGAAAGGCACAAGACTGGTTACATGAACAGGTGCGTCCGTTGGCTGGGCTGTACTTAATGGAAGGAAGCTGACACCCGACGGGATCGACAGGTCCAACATGTTTGCCCGATGAGCGCTAGAACACATGCATCTTTTCTCGTGCTGATTACATTTTCAAGATAAACCCAACCACCTCTTACACATTAGTCTCCAAGATATTTAAGCGGCGCTCCCATAATGAGCCCGATTACTTGCCCCCGACCTTCCTCTTCTTTTGCTTGTGCTTCTCCTCCTCGAGGTCAATCTCATCCTCGTCGTCATCGTCCTCCTCATCAAGTTCCTCCTCCTCCGAGTCAACGTCCTCGAGCTCAGAGTTACTTCGGCCCTCAAAGTGGGCGAACGCCTCGGGGAGGAGCTCGTCCTTGATGTCACCGCCGATCTGACCCAGAGTATGATCAGCTCCACTTTCTGCCGCCGGTCACCCGCACGATCCACCTGCTAGGGAGAGTATAGCTTACTTGGAAGAGATCGGCCTCCTCCTCAAAGTAGTGGAAGAACGACCCGGCGTCACCCTCGAACCCGTCCTCGAGATCGTCCGCGTCACCGCCCTGGGTCTGGGAGATCCGCGGCATCTTGGCGGTGAGGTTGACCGCGTCCGACTTCCAGTCGATCTTGGTCGCCTTTTGGTCGGGTGAAGAGGTGTCAGCGAGAGGTCTGGCATGGGCTGGAGAACAAGAGGGGACGTACGGAAGCCTCAAGGTCGTCCTCGGTGAACTTTCTTAGCTCGTCCGTGATAAACCCGTCGGCAGGGGCAGGGGCTGTCCCGCTGCTGAGGGTGTACTTCTTGCTGAGGGTCTTGTTGCTGAAGTACGGATTCTCGGCAAAGTGCTATGCGACTTGCCTGTCAATACAGCACAGACAATGATCGGGGGAATTACAGGAGAACTCACAAAGATCAGCTCATAAGGTCGGAAGTCGTTGACCTCCTGCACGAGCTCGATGTCCTCGAGGAACGAGAGGGCATGGCGGTCAAGCTTGGAGGTGATGTGGGGAGCAAGGTTCTGGCTATCAAGCTGTAACCCATCCATTCCCTATTAGCACACATCCTGCCACTCAAGGCTCCGTCCAGGATGAGAGTGCCAGAGGTGGAGGTAAACGTACAAGAGCCGCGAGCCAGAACTGCTTCACGCCCTTCACGCGCAGGCGGAGGTGCGCGAGGTACTCCTGGACCTGGGTGACCTGGAAACGCTGGTAGCGGACGTTCTTGTCGCCCTCAGCTATGGCGCAGCCTATGTCAGCTGCTGCTATAATGTATGATAAGAGGGGGAGATGGGCAGAAGGACGGGAGGACATACCGATCTCGAGCTCCTTGATGGCTGCGGCGGGGATCTCTGTTGTTGTGGAGTGGTCATCAGCTTGTGGACACGAAGTCAAGTGACCTCGACACACCTCCGGGGCTGACTTCAAAATCCTGGGCGGACATATCGTTATAAGACGGTGTGTGGGTATACGATTAAAGAAAGCACCTAATATATTTAAGAGAATGACATGACTGCACGAGCTTCTTGCCCGGTTGGGCCCCTCCTCACTCATTTTCCTTAGATGCGCCCTGCATATAAGCAGCCAGCCTTGTGGCCTCGGCCGTCAGACAACAACAAGCATCCTGCACTACATTACTTTCATCCTCGTCTTCTCCCTCCCGCTTCCATTCCCGGTTCCGTCCATTCCAATCAACCCCTTCCTCGTCGTGAAATGGCAGCCCCAGCTCCTCTCCCCGCTATTACATCGGCAACGATCCCCCCATTTGTGCTCGCGGACCCCGCGTTTGTTGGGGAACCGCTCTTTGTGCCGCTCGTGGCCTCGGGTACATTCACCCTTCAAAATGCCACACCGCCGATCATCAGCGCATTGCACAAGTTCAGAGAGGAGGGACGCTTTGAGCTTGACGTTCCGGGCCAACGTGACGAGTGGGAGATCTTTTGGGGGGCTGTACAGGCAGTTGAGAGTGAGTGTCCAGCCGTTCCCTTTCTGTGCATCCACACTATGTCATCACCACGTAGCTGACAGTTTCAAATCGACTAGTTTTTTCCCTGCATCCAAACGCATACCCAGCTGCGGCTCCTGGGCAGCCAGCAGCGATCCAACTGCAGCTACTCCAACTCCAGCAAGGCCAACAGCAGATGCAGGTGCAGATGCAGCAGCAGAACCAGCTGTTACGGCAGCAGCTGCAGCAGTTGGACCTGCGCTTGCGACTGCAAGTGCGAATGTCAAGAGGAGCAGAAGACAGGATGACGCGAAGGCTGAGGCGGGTACAGGCAGCCCAGGGCCATCTCCAAACAACGTTGGATAACCTGGGTAAGACGGTCGCTCGAGATTCTGCTCGCGTGAGTCCTCTTATTCTGTGTTGCGCCATCGCCCATCGGTTGATTGCTGATACCGAGTCTATAGCACGCGAACCGTGCTCTCGGCGACAGCGCCCGGCTGTCTACAGAGCTACTGCCCGTGCCGTCGCACCTTAGTGGCTTGTTCCTCCCGCCTAATCTGCCCCACGTACGTCCATGAGTCCATGCTGTTGCGCGCCACCGCTGCCGCTCAGCTATCGTGTGCTCGAGCCCGCGCCTGACAGTATTCCTTTTCTAGGCTCGGCCGCTTATTTCCCTCCGACGCCTCAAACAGTCCAAGGAATCAACGACCTCGCCCTCTGGTGCCAGCTGTATGGCCTACCCGTGCCAGCGCAGGGTACGGTTGCAGCTAGGAGACGAGAGATGCACCTTGCCGTTTGGGACTACATCTGCGGGCTCAGCCCCCATGTGAGTGATTGGGAGTGAGTGAGAAGGGCAGAGGCAAAGGGGCGGTTGCGGGGGGAGGGGGTGTACAGTATGAGGTGGTCAAGGACGCAGGGATACAGCATGAGTCGGGGTCGGGTTGGTAGGTTGGGGTGGAGGATTGCTGGATTGCTCCATCTCGCCGCCGAACGACGACTATGCCGGGTTAGTCGGCGCAGGTACTGTACTTTATGATATAAGCGAATTTGTACATAGATCAACATCACATGCATCCTGGTCTTCTGTAAGGCGAGCCTGTCATGCCACCCAAAGTTCAGTTGCACGTATATACGCACACTAAGTATGACACTGTTTTGCATCCACTCCCACGTACCGCCTGCTGCTGAGTGCTTCCAGGCGAACTGTCAACACGTCCACAGACCTCAGGCTGAAACTCGCTCTGGCTCGACACAAGCCCCGCGCCTTCCTCCGGCCAGGAGGGCCTCCCCCACTCTGTGTCGAGCCAGAAACTCGCTGAACTACACGGCCGCGTCATTTGATCCCGCTCGTATTCCCGTCGAGGCCCGGCGCCGGGTATAAGAGGGGCATCTCCCAACAAAGTGGTACTTGGGTACCATGTTCCCTCTTCGTACTACAGCAGCCATGTCCCTCCTCCCCATAATGTCCCTCCGCACCGCTCCTCTCACCCGCCCTCTCGCTCTCCCCCGAGCCCTCCCTTCCCCCTTCCTCCGCTCAGCCTCCACGGCCCCGCCTCCTCCCCGCACCCCCGTCGAACCCACCACCTTCTCCGACAAATCAGCTCCGCGACAGGTACACATGCGGCCCGAGCTGATTCGTGGGATGCCGGGTGCGCCCGGTGGGGTGCTGGGTGCCGGGCCGTATGGGACTGTGCCGAGGAAGAAGAGTGAGGTGCCGAGGAGGGCGGAGGGCGGGGAGGAGTCGTTCAGTGGGCCTAGTAGGCCGAGGATGATGTATGAGAGGCCCGGTGGGAGGGACCTGCCAAAGGCGAGGGTGAGTCATCATAAGGGCTGTTATGCGACTTAGAGAGCCAGTGGCTGACGGAATGGCTTGTGTGGTAGAGTGTGATTCCGTTTGGTGAGCTCCTTGATAAGATTATACACTGTGTGAACTCTGGCAGCTGACATGGACTACTCGACAGTTCTCGGTCTTGGACTCCTTGGCCTTGGCTGGGGTATTTTTGTCCTCCAAGCGACCAACGCTGGTGTGTAAAGCATCTTGTCGCTCTAGTCCGGCAGCTGCCAATCGCTGACCGCTCTCGTCACACAGAGCGACTCGCTTCGTCCGTCACGAAGCAGGTATCATTCCAGTTGCGCAACTCGCACGAGGTCGTCGCTATGCTCGGCGAGAATGTAACGCTGGTTGACAACTGGTGGTGTAAGTCTTCTTCTCAGCTGCCGTCTTCCAACATACGAGCTGACACTGCCGCAGCACTGAACCAGCCTTGGATCTCTGGAACGGTGAGTGTCTCCTCAGCAGCCAATGTTCAGAACCCCACAGCTGACGAGATGTGCTGTATAGATCAACCTGATGCAGGGACGTGTCGATTTGAGCTTCAGGATCAAGGGCGATAAAGGTGTGTGGCATGGTCATTACTGAACGGGACAGTGGCTGACGGGAGCGTTACACATCCGCGTAGCCTACGCTACGGTGTACTTCACTTCGATCCGGCCGCAGGAGTATGGCTCGTGGCGAATAGGTAAGCTCCATGAGCGTTGCCACCGGGAGGTCTAGAGCCGAGCTGACCACGCTCGATGACAGTGCGCTACAAGGTGATCCGGGACGACGGAGAGGTGGTCAGGCTCGAGGACAAGGTTGTACGAACGACCTAGGCGTGTTGAATGTGCCAACGTGCTGCTCCCAGGTAGTTTTGTCCTTCTCATTCTGCATACCTCTTCAACACAACGATGTACCGTACCATTCAAATTATCACATGCACTGCACTACGGCAACTGCTACTCCCTCCCTCATATCCTGACAGGCCCAAACATCCCCACGTTCCCCGCAATCACCGCCCGGTCATCAATGTTTGCCAGCCTCAACTGCTCTCTCCTGATAAACCTCACGATCAACTCGATCTGCCCCATCATCTTCATCTCCTGCTTGGGATCCAGGCTGTCCCCCTCGGGGAACGACAAGTCCCCCTCGCCCTTCTCGCCTGTGCCCCTCCGCCCATACACCGTCCTCCACACCCAGCTCGCCAGCTCGGCATCCGCACGCCCCCGCTCCGCCGGGTCAGGGGACGCCGTCAACCCGAGCGCATAGTCCATCCCAAGCTGCGCCACACGCCACCGGTTCGAGTACTCGATCATGCGCGACTTGATCGCGCTGTCACGCGTGATCTCGGCGCCGAGCATCAGCCGGATCTCGCTCTCCACGATGTTGAAGAAATGAGTGAGGAGCATCTCGCGGTACTTGAAATCGTGGGGAGCGGAGGTGAGGGCGTCCCACCTGTCGCGGAGCGAGGGCCCGGAGGGTGGAGGGGTGGTGTAGGAGGGGTCGCTGGGGAGGAAGGGCTCCGGGAGGGGGGAGAGGGGGTTGGGGATGTCGTTGGAGAGGGCACGCAGGCGGATGAGGGTCATGATGACGTAGACGATGTGTACGGAGAAGAAGGTGTGGAATGTCGCTGGCAGGTTGCACTCTGTGCAAGCATAGCTCTCGTCAGCTCGACCAACTATGCCAAGTCATGAAAGCTGCCACTCAAGACTCACCCTCATACCAGAACTTCTTATCATTCTTAACAGCCTGCACAATCCCCGCCACCATCCTCCCCGCCTCTCTCGTCGTCGTCCGTCGTCTCCCATTGTACCCCAGCAACTTATCCACCCGGAGGACCAGCCCTTCGAGGTTTATAGGCAGCTTTGAGGCTTCCTTGGGCTTGGGAGCGAACGGGTTGGCAACAGCCGGGTATACGGGGGTGTGGTCTACGCGGACAGGCTTGTCGGTGACGTGCTTGTTCTTTTTGGGAGGGAGGAGGACGGCGGGGGTGGAGTGGAGTGTGCGGAGGAGGGGGAGGGGGAGGGGAGAGGGGGTGAAGACGATCCGGGAGGAGGAGAGGAGAGGGCGGAGAGAGGTAGAGGGCCGCATGGTTGTGAATACGGGCTGTTTGGGGGTTGTATGACGGGTTTCAGTGGACGAGCGAAGAGTATAGAGGAGGTTGCGAGCGGAATCGTGAGCTAGAGCCTAGAGGAGCCCAAAAGAAGAGGAGGAACGATCGATCAGGGAAATTTCACCGATTACAAAAAAATCCTAATGCTGAAGCCCGAGTCTTCTAATCGGGCATTACAAACTCGCTACAGATCACTGGTCTGATTAGTAATTCCGACTTGGCCTCAAAACCCGTCGTCGTGTTTGGCCTCACGCGTCTCATCATCCTGCTCGTCAGCTCTCTTCTTCAGAGACAACTCAAAGAGCTCCATTCGCGAGCACAGCGACAGCCAGCAGCCGCAATGGAACTCTCGCAAGTAAAAGCTGCCGTCAAAGCCTGGGAGAAGGCCTTCAAGGCAGCAAACGGCAGAGATCCTACGAAGGAGGATATTAAACGGGACCCTTCTGATATCGGTGCGTCGCGTCCTGGGTTGGATGCCTGTCGAGCTCCTAGTATACATCACCATGACTAACACGTATCTGCTACAGCTGAGCAATACGCTCTCTATCGGCAGCTCTCTAAGAGCTCCTCTGCCTCTCAGAGCCAAAGCCAGAGCCAGTCCCGAAATCGCTCTGACAAGCTCCCCCCATCTTCTTCCACCTCCGCGTCCACATCCACCGCCCATGCCAAAGGCCAAGCTCCCCGCGCTACCCCTCGGACCACCGCTGCCTCGGATTACCCAACGACCCCCACCCCACCGTCCCGCAAGTCGAGCGGGTATACTCTCTCGCGAGCATCACAAGGGGCGAGTCAGGCGGGCCCGTCTCGCCGAGCGGGTGATCGCGATGTGGGACGGCCCGGCGAGGCGAATGGGAATGGGCTAGGCAAGTCTCTGAAGCGGACTGCTTCCCGCGCGAACCTGCCTTCCTCTCCGCCTCCCGGAGGTCCCTCCCGAGCTGCCCCGCCAGCAGGAGCCCCCACAGCTCGCGCACTCTTCCTCACCCCGAAGAAGAACGCCTACTCCGGTCCGGTCCTTGACCCCAACCCCGTCAACCCGTTCTCCATCGCTAGCCCTAGCAAATCCCCATACACCTCAAAGGCTAGTGCAATCGCGGGAGGTTTGGGAATGGGCTCGGCGGAGAAACGGGGGAAGGGCCAGGAGTCGCCGTTCATCCACTATACTTCCCCAAAGAAGTTCAAAGAGGTCCTCGAGGCGAACTCGTATCACAGGCGCAACGCCGACGCCGGCAGTTCTCTCGGAGGCGGTCTCACCGCAGCGGGAGGGTCAGCGCCAGCACTCGGTGCTGGGGTGGGGATCACCCCGCGTACGCGTGCGCGAAAGCGTCTCCGCGGTGAGCCGGTGGAAGATACTCCGGTGAAAGACCGGCCGGCGCGGCGGAGGAAGGGCATTGCGGTACGGAGAGAGAGGACGCCTGAGCCGGAGTTTCCTGCTATGCAGTCTGGGATTGGGTTTTCGGATGAGGACGAGGATGACGATGATGACGATGATGGGCAGGGGGTGGGAGGAGTGGAGGAGGATGATGATAGTGAGGATGGGCTGGGGCCGACGCCAGTCAAAGGGGGGAGGGGGTTCACGAATCTGTTCGACTCGCCCGTGAAGGGGATGGTGAATACCAAGGGGAAGGCGATCGCGGCTGCCCCGGCAAAAGGCAAAGGCAAGGCTAAAGAGTCGGGGAAAGCGGGCAAGGGCAAGGGCAAGGCCGTGGATGAGAAGCAGCCTGGGATCATGGGCTTCTTCGGACGGGTAAACAAGAAGAAGGAGGAGAAGGACACGGGGAAGGCATTTACAAAGTCCAAGCAGCCAACTGCATCATCATCTGCTTCCACACGCTACCCGCCACCCGCGTCCCCCACTCCCATCATCACCGCCACCCCCTCCCCCTCCCTCCGCACCACACATCTCCCACCTGCCTCACCAGGCTCTGGCCCCATCTCCCCTCCTCCCCCTCTGCGCTCGCCAACCCCAACAGCCATACCCGAACCCTCCCCGCCCAAGTCCCAGCCGAGACGGAACAAGGTGCTCGCGCTGAGTGAAGATGAGGAGGACGAGTGGGATCCGGAGGGAGGGAAGATCGTGCGGAGGTTGGTCATCATGCCGACGCGGCGAGCTGTCCGGCGGCGGGGGAGCGACAGTCTCTCTGAGGGCGGGTTCTCCCGGGATGGCTCAGGCGCAGAGGACGGAATGGAAGAGGATGATAGGCCGGAGGAGGAGGATATCGCTTTGCAGCACAATACATTCACCAACAGCCACTCCGGCAACGGTCACCCCCAATCCCCCTCCCTCCCCCTGACCCTCCTCTCCCTCCAATCCCCCCCACCTCAAGCCGCTTCCTCCCGTCGAGCCGCCCTCGAATCCCTCCGCGTCCGCGCCATCTTCAACCCCCTCGACGCGGCGCGCCTGCGCGCCGTCAAGCGCGGACAGGACGTCCATTTCTCCGGGGAAGGTGGGGTGGCAGGTGGGGAAGGGGAGGAGGGGGAGGAGGAGGTGCTGGAGAGGTATGAGGCTGGTTTGGCAGGTGGGGGTGTGGAGGGAGGGGAAGAGGGGGGAGGTGGGGTGGAGGGGGATGATGATTGGGAGAGTGAGGACGATGGGTGGAAACGCAACGAGGAGCATTTGGGGGTGGAGGATGATTGGTGAGGATCAGAAGGGGTTGCAGCTTGCATGGCGGACTGGGTGCGGGAAAAGACACATAGAACCGTACAGAGGTATAATGCACATCTGCTTCATTTCATGGCACGCGTTAGAGCGTATTTACACTACACCTATCAAAAGGCTGCTTGACTGAGTCTATGTATGGGAGAGAGAAAAATGCAAGGTTGAATTGCGACAACGGGTGTTGGGAGGGTATGAGGTTGAACCACGAAGGGGGGTATGACAGTTGAAGCTGAAAGAATACCGGAATGAAGAACCAAAAAACACAAACTACAAACAAGACGAGCGACGCTTAAGCGTACTCCTCGACGGTCCCGCACTCGCACACGAGGTTGAGGTCACCAGCAGCTACACCCGAGTCCTCGTCAGCTTCTACTATGCGATGCGAAACGAGTTGCGAGCTGTACACGACTCACCATCATCGACCCTCCCGACGGTAGGCCAGAACTTGCTCCTCTTCAATCCCGCCACGGGGAAAACGGCCTTCTCGCGCGAGTACGGCCTGTCCCACTCATCCGCGGTGAGCAGCGAGAGCGGGTGGGGCGCGTTCTTGAACACGTTGTTGTCCTTGGGCTGGGTGCCCTCGACGATCTCGTCGACCTCCTTGCGGATGGAGATGAGCGCGTCGATGAAGCTACAGGGGGGTGTCGTCGGTCAGCTGGGCTCACACCAGGGGGCAGTGAGTAGAGCTTCATTGAGACTCACCGGTCGATCTCGTGCTTGGGCTCCGACTCGGTCGGCTCGATCAGCCAGCAAGTAGAGATGGGCCACTGCGCGGTAGGCGGGTGGAAGCTGTAGTCCTGCAACCTCTTGCTAAAGTCCGCGACCTTCAACCCCGCGCTCTTCTCAAACTCTCCCAAGTCGATCAAACACTCGTGCGCGACCCTGCCGTTCTTGTTCGAGAACCGCACATTGTAGTACGGTCTCAGCCTCTCGGCGATATAGTTCGCGTTGAGGAGCGCAATCTTCGAGACGGTGGTCAACCCCTGACCACCGAGCATCTTGATGTACGCCCACGAGATGGTGTTGATCGACGCAGAGCCGTAAGGCGCGGCCGAGACGGCGGTGATGGGGGAGGAACCGCCGGTGGCGATGATGGGGTGGGTGGGGAGGAAGGGCGCGAGGTGGGATTTGCACGAGATGGGGCCGACACCGGGACCACCGCCGCCGTGAGGGATGGAGAAGGTCTTGTGGAGGTTGGTGTGAGAGACGTCGCCGCCGACACGGCCGAGCGAGGTGAGGCCGACGAGCGAATTGCAATTGGCGCCTGCCAATGTTCGTCAGTTCTGTGGTTATGGAATCGCCCCTTTACCTAACTCACCGTCAACGTAAACCTGTCCGCCGTTATCGTGCACAATCTGGCACGCCTCCTCGATCCCCTCCTCAAACACACCGAAAGTCGACGGGTACGTCACCATAAACGCCGCGAGCTTCTCCTTGTGCTTCTCCGCCTTCTCCTTCAGATCCGCCAGGTCAAGCGACCCGTCGTTGAGCGCTTTGATGGGCACCACCTTGTACCCAACCATCGCCGCGCTCGCGGGGTTTGTCCCGTGCGCCGAGAGGGGGATGAGGCACACGTCCCTGTCACCTTGCCCCTTGGACTCGTGGTACGCCTGGATGACACGGAGACCGGCGTACTCGCCCGAGGCACCAGAGTTGGGCTGCACCGACGTGGCGTCGTACCCCGTCACGAGCGAGAGGTCTTCCTCGAGCTCCTTGATGAGCGTCGCGTACCCCTCAGCCTGGTCCACGGGCGCGAACGGGTGAACCCCGCCAAACTCCTTCCAGGAGAGCGGCATCATCGACGAAGTCGAGTTGAGCTTCATCGTGCATGAGCCCAGGGGGATCATCCCGTGCACGAGGGAGTAGTCCTTCTCCTGGAGGTGCATCATGTAGCGCAGCATGTCGGTCTCGGAGTGGTGCTTGTTGAACACGGGCTGGGTGAGGAACTCGCTCGAGCGCGCGTGGTGCGCGATGGGGGAGGTGACGCTCGAGGCTGACAACTCCATCTTCTGAGCAAGCTCGTCGAGCAACTCAGGCTCGATGGCGCTCTTGCCCTTGACGGCGTAGAAGACATTGACAATGTCGGTAAGGTCCAGGGGACCCACGCTCTCGTCAAGGGTGATGCCGATAGTCTTGTCGTCAATGGGGCGGAAGTTGATCCCAGCCTTGACAGACGCGGCGTGCACGTCCGCCGCAGTGACGCCAGCGGTAGAGACGTCGATGGTGAGGGTGTCAAAGAACGACTTGTTGGTGGTGGTGAACCCGAGGGAGGCGATAGACTCGGAGAGGATACGGGTGAGGGAGTGGACCTTGCCGGCGATGCGGCGAAGGCCGGCGGGGCCGTGGTACACGGCGTACATGGCAGCCATGTTGGCGAGGAGCGCCTGCCTGGGAGGGTGTCAGCTGGGCAATAGGTGAGATGAGACCGGACAGCTTACGCAGTGCAGACGTTGGAAGTCGCCTTCTCACGTCGGATGTGCTGCTCTCGGGCTGCGCAAGTGTCAGCTAGCTGCCATATCCGGACCTGTTGTGGCTAACTCACTCTGCAAAGCCAGACGATACGCAGGGAGACCGCGCGAGTCCTTGCTAAGACCGACAAGTCGCCCAGGCATCTTCCTCTTCATCTCGTCCGTGCACGCAAAGAACGCGGCGTGGGGCCCACCGTAGCCGACCGGCACACCTGTCACCGTCTGTCAGCTCTGTGTGCTTGTCCGCTTCCTCGAACAACATAGCAGCTACGTACCGAATCGCTGCGAGTTACCACACACGATATCCGCGCCCCACTCTCCAGGAGGCTTGAGCATCGTCAAAGCCAGCAAGTCGCTCGCGACCACGACCTTGGCGCCCGCGGCCTTGACCTTGCCAGCAACCTCGGCCCAGTCCCCGATCTCACCGTTGACATCGGGATACTGCACCAGCGCGCCCATCAACTGCGCCTCGCCGAGCGTCTCAACCTCCTGCGCGAACGCGGCGTTGCTCTCCGCCACCTTGAGCTCGATGCCAAACCCGCTCGCGCGGGTCTCGAGCACCGCGATCGTCTGCGGCGCGACGCTAGGCGAGACGAGGAAGACCTTCTTGCCCTTTGTGAACTTGGGCTTCGGGACGGAGGCGAGGCACATGGCCATAGCCTCAGAGGCGGCGGTGCCCTCGTCAAGGAGGGAGGCGTTGGCGATAGGGAGGCCGGTGAGGGAGATGGCGATGGTTTGGAAGTTGATGAGAGACTCGAGACGGCCCTGGGACTGCTCGGGGGAGTATGGGGTGTAGGCGGTGTACCAGGCGGGGTTCTCGAGGATGTTGCGCTGGACAACAGGGGGAACGATCGCGTTGTGGTACCTGCGTGAAGCTGTCAGCTGTGTGCTAAGAAACAACCTGGGCCAAGCAACAACTGACCCCATCCCAATGTAGCTCTTCATCGGCTTGTTCAACTTGGCCACCTCGTCGGCCCTACGAGCAAGCTCGAGCTCACTGAGCGGCCTGAGGCCGTTCTTCCCACTCGCATTGTTTGTAAGCTCGTCGATCCTCACGCCCCTGGGGATCGTAGAGTCCACAAAGTCCTCGAGGGTCTTGTGACCGAGGACCTCGAGCATCTTCTCGATGTCAGCCTCGCGCGGGCCGATATGGCGGGGCAAGAACGTGTCGAGAGGAGTGAACACGGAGGACTCGGGGGGGTGGAAGGACTCGGAGGGTCCCCGGGGGTGGGGCTGGACGGCAGTGGTGGAATGGAGGGTAGGGGGAGTGGACGTGGGACGGAGGACACGCGCGGAGGTGGCCAAGGCGCGTGGGAAGGGGAGGGCACCTCGAGCGAGGGGGAGCCTGGCGGCTCGACGAGCGAGGTGGAGGGACATGGCTTGGGGGTGGATGGGATGGGATAAAGAAGAGAGAAGAGAAGAGAAAGAGAGGGGGGCGTTATTGGGGCATGGGACGAGTCGGGATGGCCGCCATGTTCTTGGAAAACGAGCGATAATGTTTTCCAACAATCATCGTTGGAAATCGCACGCGCGCAAGGGGTGGCTGCTGATAAGACGGCTCAGGGAAATAACCGGGTTTATCCTAAACGGGGGCAAACTAATTCCAACGGGCGTCTCTTTCTCGCTTTCCATTTCCATTCCAGTTCCATGCATGCATCCAAGCGACCCCATGGCCATATGTAGCCACAGCCAGTAGCCAGGAGACTCGCACGTTGAACGACATGCATACAGCGAGTGTTGGAAACGAGCTGCCACGTACCAAGAGATAAGCGCACGCCCCGCCCACCCCACATCGGCATTCCCCGGCCCAGCACATCATCAGGCGCCCGTCCCCGCGCCTCGGATCAAATCCGCCCAAGCAGCCTTCCTCGCGTTCGGTCTGTTGGCGGTGTGTTCGTTGCATCTTCATGCACTGAGGTGAGCGGTCAGCGTCGAGGCATGGGGTTGCCTGCTTGCTGTTCCATTGACGCCTATCACATTCAGCCTCTAAAACATGACTCCTGTCGAACTTCCACCGTCGTCAGATTGACAAGTCGCGTCGCGTCGCGTCGAGGGAAAGGGTTGTGCGCGAAGTTAGACTGACAGTGCCCAAGGTTTACTCTGTAAGCTTTACTTGTGTCCTCCATATGGACCTCTATATATGCCACCAAATCCCGTTTGACCGATCGCCCTTCTTCTCTTTCACTGATCCGCGTCTGCGAGGCTCGTCAATATTGATCTTCGCACGACTCGACGAGTACACCCTGACAGCCTGTGCTGGCCGCTGATTGTGAGCGCCCACGGCCCACTGCCCAGCGAGCGAGCTCATCCGATTGTTGCAGAAACGTCGGCACAACAGCGCCGTCGAGCCAAGCGCAAGTGTCTTGTACAACAGGCTGAGGCACTTTCTATTCTTGACCTCGCATGACATGATTAACCTCTTTAGTGCGATGCGGTATCTGTACGCGTCAGATGACCCGCCCGCTCATTGCACCGAAACGGACAAAGCCGGCACCATACCGCCGGCAACGCACGACGCCCCCCCTCTTCTCTCTGCTTAACGATACGGGTGCCTCGGCTTCGCTCTCGTTGTCGATGCAAGTGCCGTAAGAATGACAGTCTACTTAGTGTACAAGTATAGGCACCTGCGTTCCGGCGTGGGGCCATAACGGAGCGCCGGGGGGCAGTTGTTGCGTTGCGGGGCCTTCTTCTGGAGATCCTCTTTTACTCAGAGAAGTGTTACACGTAAGCGCCGGCGTCGGGTTTGTTGAGCTACCCCGCATTAAGTGATTTCGAAGATGGTTGGGGACAGTTCTTCTTTGGAACGTTCTCTCTCTCCCCTCTCGCTCGCAATTCCCCACACGGCGAAAAGGTGGCCCACGGCAGCCCAACCAGCACCCCCGCCCTATAAAAGAGCCGCTGATCGCCCCGTCACGAAGCCGGCTCCCTTCCACTTCACCAGACGTACAGCCCGTGACATCCACCATGCCCTCCAACACAGAGCGCAAAATCCCTCGTCACGCCTCCTTCGGGCCCGGCGACACCGACATCAAGCCCCTCTCCAACATCGACCCCACCCAAGAGAAGCCCGACACTCAGCACCTCGAACGCATCCAGTCTGAAGCCCAGACTTCACTCCGCCCTGTTACCTCCGGCGGTGACACAGAGAAGGCGAGTACGCGATACGCGGGGAGCGACACGGGGCTGGTGCACAAGAAAGAGCAGAAGAGAGCTGAGAGGAAACTCCTCCTCAAGCTTGGTGAGTTGACGGTGGGCTGTATAATGACAGAGGATTGACTGACGATCGCGTACCCAGATGTTGCCATCATACCCTTCGCAGTGCTGCTCTACCTTTGCGCGTACCTCGACAGGAGTAACTTGTGAGCAGCTGCTGCTTGTTGATGACCTTTGCCTCTGACCACCCCAGCTGACCATCCCCACTCAGAGGTAACGCCCGACTCCAAGGTCTGCAGGACGACGTCCTCGACGGCAGCAGCACCAAGTATTCCATCGCCCTCTCCATGTTCTTCATCATGTACATCATCTGCCCTGTAAGCAAGCCCCACCCTCTAAGCACACCTCGAGCATGACTGACGTCAAGCAGGTCCCCGGAACCCTCCTCTCCAAGAGGTTCCTCCCCTCCCGCGCCATGGCATGCGGCGCCCTCATCTGGTCCATCGCCGCCAGCTGCCAAGCCGCCGCCCACAACCCCGCCTCGCTCTACGTCTGCCGCCTCTTCGTCGGTGTCGGCGAAGCCATGTTCGGCCCCGCCATGGGCCTCCACCTGTCTTACTGGTACACCAAAACAGAGCTAGCCAAGCGGATCGGGATGTTCATCTCTGCTGGGGCTGTGTCGGGGGCGTTTGGGGGGCTGATTGCGTTTGGGGTGTCGAGTATCAAGAACAGCAGTATCGCGCAGTGGAGGATATTGTTTTTGATTGAGGGGTTGCCGGGGATACTGTTGGCGGTGTTGACGTTCTTGTTCATGCCCAGCAGGCCGGAGTGGAGTCGGTATTTGAATGAGGAGGAGAGGACGCTGTGTTTGACGAGGATGAATAGGGAGAACAATGCCGAGTCGCAACTCGGTGTTGAGTGGGGCGGGGTGAAGAGGTGCATGTTCGATTGGAAGACCTATGTGATCGGTATCCCGTGAGTCTTGCTGTCTTTACTACTGGGAATGATTGTGCGCTGACACAAGGGCTGCAGCTACGCGTGCATGAACCTGGCTCTCGGGTCGGTAGGGGGGTTCTTACCCACCATCATCCGCACCGGCTTCGGTAAGCCACTCGCCCCATCTCTTCCCCAGCTCCCGATTGACACCATGACAGGCTACTCCGCCGCCCGATCCCAGCTCTTCACCGTCCCCCCATACGCCGTCGCCCTCGTTTTCATGCTCCTCCTCGCCTCCTACTCCGACCACAAACAGACCCGCGGCATCCCCGCCGCCGTCGTCTTCATCCTCGGCATCGTCGGCTGGGCGCTCCTCCTCGCCCTCCCTGCCAACACGCACTACCAGGCCCGCTACTTTGCTTGTATCCTGGTGGTCACGTCGGCGTATACGAATATACCGATCTTTATGAGCTGGCAGGCGTCGAATACGGGGAGTCAGAGTCAGAGGGCGACGAGTTTGGGGATGCTGAACACTGTGGGCCAGTGCTTGTCGCTTGCTGCGTCGTTCTTGTGAGTAGCCGCGGGTTGTGACTATTGTCCATCACCTCCGCACCTCAGAAGCTCACCTGCACCTCAATCAGGTTTCCCGACCATCAAGGCCCCCAGTACCGCTTGGGAGCCTCCATCTGCCTTGGCTTCCAGACATTGGGGCTCGTCATCACTCTCGCCATGTCGCTCTACTATCGTTGGGAGAACCGCAGGCGGGATAAGGTGGAAGGGGGGAGGCCGCCGAAGGATGCGCCGCTCAATACGATGAAGGAGTACGATCGGGCAGTTGGTGAGTGCTCGAAGCGGACGTGGGACTCGTGGGTCGTGGGGCGGTGAAGGCAGGGAGCTGATCGTCGAGGATAGGTTTCCGATACGTGCCGTGAGGGACAAGTTAGTGTGATTTCGAAAGTGGTGAATCAGCCTTCACCGATGAACTGTGGAGGCCGGGGGCGGGGGGAGGGAGGGGGGGGGGGCGAAGCGTAAAGCGCGCTGACATGCCACATATGTTACATGTGTCATGATGTACAAGTGCTTGCTTGTACTTGCCTTGTTGGCTCTAATGCTCCCGCCGGCTCCTTTCAAAGTTCCGGGCGGCAGCCCGCGAGGACTTTCTGACAACTTTTCCGGATACTTTTCCACCGCCGTCAATGAGGCAATCTGTGTCGGTTCACCGCGGGATCCCGCAGAGGTTAAAGCTGACGTGTCATTTTTCCGCGGCCAGCTGGCAGGGTTTTCCGCGACACAAAAGTGACAGCTCGTGAGGTTTTCCGCAGGACACAAAGTGACAGCTCTGTGTCGGTACACCGCGGCGCCCCGCAAGGACGGATGACTTGTCATTTTTTTCTGCCCCTTATCACAGTTGAGATTTCTGCGTGAGCGAGGTCCACCTTGAACGTCCACCGCTGGCTGTATACAGCAAGCACTCGTCGTGTCTGCATCACCTCAAGCTTGCGTAGCACTAAGAAGAAGCAACAATGGGTCGATTAAGGAAGAAGAACAGGACTCATTTGAAGGGGCCCGCGGCGGGGGAGACTGAGGTGCGTGCGGCTTAAGCTCTACGAGGCCACTGCTGGGCGTCCGACTGACTTGAAGATTTACTGGCTGCAGGAGAATGTGCCCAAGTCGTTCGTCATCAAAGTGAGCTTCCTTTTGTCTTGAAGCAGACGAATACAGTGCTAACGATTATGTGCAGTCCGGGGTAGTCACAAAATCCATCTCCCAGCTCGTGCGCGACACCCGCAAGCTCATGGAACCCAACACTGCCACCCGTCTGCGAGAGCGTCCCAACGCCCGGTTACGCGATTACCTCTCCATCGCGCCATCGCTGGGTGTGACGCACATGATGGCGTTCACCCTTACGGATGCTCAGAACGTGCACTTGAGGGTGGCGAGGTTCCCCCAGGGGCCAACTTTGACGTTTAGGGTGCAGCGGTATAGCTTGATGAAGTGAGTTGGTGTGGTGAGGGGAGATGGCGAGTTACTGACAAGCGGTGAAGGGATTTGGTGAACTCGAGCCTGAAGAACATAGGAAAGTCTCCCGGAGGCGAGTACAGGAACCCTCCTCTTGTAAGTGCCAGATGTATTCCTGTGTATGCGAGCGGCAGCTGACATCACGGCCCTAGCTCGTCTTGAACGGCTTCCAGCAGCCTCAGAACGGACCTGCGCTCCCCCAGCTTCGTTTGATGAGCACGATGTTCCAGGGTCTGTTCCCTCCGATCCAGGTTGAGAAGGTGAGTTAAATCGCCCTGGGTAGTATGACAAACTAACTCACCTTCTCACCGTCAGTCTGCCCTGCCTACATTCCGCCGCGTGCTCCTCCTCTCCTACTCGCATGTCACCGGCCTCATCTCCTTCCGTCACTTCATCATCACCGTCCGCCCGCACGGCGTCTCCCGCCGTGTGCGCAAGCTCCTCGCCTCCACAGGCGCCTCCGCATCCGCCACCAGCTCCAAGCCGCGCCGCGGCGTCGACCTCTCCAACACGGACGACATTGCCGACTACCTTCTTCGCCGAGCTGGCTCAGAGAGCACCTCCGCCTCGACTGCGGGGTACGAGTCGACGAGCGAGACGGAAGGGAGCGAGGCGGAGAGTGATACGAATGCCGTGGAGCTGCCGGAGGACTATGTCGGGCGGGGGAACAAGAAGGGCGAGAGGAAGGCGGTTAGGCTGGTGGAGACCGGGCCGAGGCAGGAGTGGAAGTTGATCAAGGTTGTGGAGGGTTTGGTGGGGAGCAAGCGCGGGGAGGGCGAGACGGTGTTCCACGAGTTTGGTGAGTTGACAATACTGCGGGAACGCGAGGATTGTAACTGACGTACGGCTGCAGTTCACAAGTCTACTAAGGAGGCCAACAGCCTGCAGCAGGCCCACGAGGAGCGCCGCAGGGCCAAGGACGCGCGCCGCGCCGAGCAAGCCGCCAACGTGGCCCGCAAGAAGGCTCTCAAGGACAAGGGCAAGAAGCGCGCCGAGGGCGATGAAGCCTCCGAGGAGTCTGACTCTGAGGAGGAGCCCGACGTTGAGGGTTTGTCAGACATTGACCCGGAGGAGGAGCTGGAGAAGATGAGGAAGAGGACGGTGCGGATGGAGGAGGACAGTGATGACGAGGACTTTGCGTATGAGGATGGGAACGTGGAGGACGGGGAGGATGAGGATGGGTGGGGGGAGGATGCGGGGGCTGGGGAGGGGGATGTCAGCTCGGAGGAGGAGAGCAGTGAGGATGAGGCGGCGAGGCCTCCGCCCAAGAAGAGGGCTGGTGGGAAGAGGAAGTAGGTGTGTGTATTGGATGCATATTGGCCCTTTGAAAACAGAAATGAGAGAGACACTAGATATAAGTCAAGACTGGTCTATTGATGGCGGTGGGTCTCGCAAATGTATGCCGCACAGCAAGACAAGATTACGACGAGAAGTGGAAGGGGAGCTTGGTGCCCACGCGCTTCCTGTACTGAACGTACTCGTCCCCGAAGAACTTGACCAAGGCCCTCTCTTCGTCTACGCGCCCACGTGTCAGCTTGGCTCACCATTCGAAAGCTTTATGGACACTCACCAACGATACGAGCAGAGAAGAACTTGGTGAGGATGAGAACGAACGCGAGCGTTGACACGATGTTCCCGAGGAGGAGCTGGGTCGCGACGGCCCAGTAGAAGAAGCCAGCGTAGGAGGGGTGGCGAGACCAACTGTGTATGTGCTGTCAGTTTGCTTGCTGGCGTACCGGAAAATGAGCTTGACATACGAGTAGAGCCCGTGGGTGACAAGGGTGTGGTCGTCGTGCTTCTTGTACTTGACGATGTGGGAGAACGACTGGGCGGCCTGGATCATCGCCAAGCTACGGATGGCTTGGGCACCAAGAACCACAAGGGTGACTATTCTCGCAAGTATCAGCTACAGCTCTAGCTCTCATTGCAAGCGGAAGCTGCCCGTACTTACCAGCTGCAAGGCAGGGGAACGACGACCAGAACGAGTCAAACTTCTTGGGGAAGAAGTACGACGAGATGAAGTACTCGGTGAGACCGAAAGCGTGAGAGTAGTGGTACTGCCTCCCGTTGTTCAACAAGAACGCTAGATGATTTCGTCAGCCTGTGGCCCATCACCCAGCATCGCATACGGATAATCACTCACCATCCACGCTCAGCTTCTGCGGGTTCCATCCGGCCGTCGTGAAGAACTCCATCAAGTGGAACAGCGCCATGGCACCGAGGTAGATGCCCAGCTGGGGTCGCGCCCAGCTACCAGCCACATACCGGAGTACAGGCTGAGCTGCGCAAGCGACGGAGATGCCCCCAAGAGCACCGAGGAGCGCAGCGATGAGGGCGACCGCGAAGACCGTGTTCGGTATAGACCCGCGGGGGTCGTACTGGTCGGTTTTGGGGAGCGCGATGGGGGATGGATTGAAGAGGCCAGCTTGGGAAGAACCAAGCACGGGGCTGGCATCTGGAGAAGGGGGGAGACCTCTGGACCCGAGAGCGCCCTGGGGGGTGGGGAGGCTGGAAGGAGGGGTGGAGGTGATTGAGGAGGAGAGGGAAGGGATGGGGGCGGAGAGGACGGGGACTTGGGTTTGAGATGCCATTTTGAAAGCTGGTTGTGCTGGTTGTGAGCTCTGCTTGAGAGAAAAGATAAAGCAGAGCTGCAGATGGGGCTTTGACAAAGCAGGGCAATGGGACAGCCACCATGGACCCAAAGTTCAAAAGAACAATAAGAGCACAAAGCCGGGGGCCCACACACACCCTGACAGTTCGGACCTGGGAGTCTAGGCGTGCGGTTGCGTGCCGGCCAGTTGTAGGCACGCGTTTCTCCCCTCGCCCGCCTAAATTCGATGTTTTCTTCCCTCCGTCGGCCGCTGCCAACATCCACTCTCCTCGTCACATCGCCCCTATAGTCCTCCATCCACCCCCATCTGCTCCTACTTCTGGCCATAAAGCGCCCGGGTCCGAATAAAGGGACCTCCCCGTAGCCACAGAATCTTCAAAATCGAAGATTGGTCCAGTATGGAGTCCCAAATCACGGTACGTGCTCCCCCCCTTCTACCCGCGTTCGTCGCTTCAACTAAAACGGAGATCGCTCCCGTCTTAAAGCCTTTCCAATTACGAGACGTCATCCATGGGGCACTGAAGGGACGAGAGGGTCGTGTCGCGTGAGCATCTGCCCGATCCACTTACAAAACATTCGAGAATGCTGACATTACCTCTCCCGTTACAGCGAAGTAAAGGCCAGACACGAACAGTCACTCAAGGAGCTGTCTCTCCTTACTCAACCTCGGAATAATCCCTTGGACAAGTCGGGGAGCTATACTGGAGAAGCTGGAGATGATTCGCTCGATGGGTTTGACGAGATAGCGGAACGGTACCGGCTCGGAGAAGGGTACATTGAATTTGTCTGCTCATGACACTAGACTCATGCTGACTCTACATGTTACACAGGTCTAGCATAAGCAACTTGCCTATACCTAGTCTCCCTCCGCCTTCACCTCTGCCGACCACCACCGTCTTCCCAGACGAGCCCGCCGCTTCCGCGCCCCCTGCCGAGTCTTCTCCCCCCGTCGTCGCTTCCGCTTCCTCTCTCCGTCTTCAGGCCATACCCAGTCTGGCGCAGAACATAGAATCCCCCCTCACCACTGGACCTCTCGATCCTGAAGACCCCCCTTCACCACCCCGCCCCACCATGGATCCCAAGGAGCTCATGTGGGCGTACCCCGCAGCTCCCGAGCTGGACTTACCACCTTGGGTACCGCAAGACACCTACCGCCCTGCCTCCGACCCCGTCTCGCCCCCCGAGCTCATACCTCTCGTCACAGACTACCCCAACAAGCTCCCCCCTCTCCCGCCTCTCCCTCCTCAGGCATCCCGCCGGCGCAAGCGCGGTGCCTCCCCACCTCCAGACATGTTCAAACTCTCCGCGTCGTTCAGCTTGAACCCGCTCAGCGATAGCCTCGCGCGGTCCACAAAAGTTGTCCTCACGTCAGACTGGAAGATTGCCACCGAGGAGCTGCGGCATATACGCGCTATGGAGAAGATCGACGCCATCAAAGCCAAGCACAAGTGGTCGCTCTGGCAGCCGCGCAAGCCGCGCGGGCCGGTCGTGCCCAAGGGGCACTGGGACTACATGCTGGAGGAGATGGAGTGGATGCGGGCGGACTTTGACGAGGAGCGGATATGGAAGACGGTGGAGGCGAGAGAGTTTGCGTATCAGTGTGTCGAGTGGCATCTGTCGTCACCGGAGGAGAAGGCGGCGTTGATGGTGGGCGGTAGAGGGTGGGGAGAGTCAAACGCGGTGCCAATCCCGGGACACTCGGGACGGCCGAGGCGAGTGGAGGAGCCCGAGCCGGAGGTGGCTGCTGAGGATGAGGATGTGGAGATGCTGGTGGGGGAGGTGGACGAGGAGGAGAAGGGAGAGTTTGGGAAAGTGCAGCAGGCAGTTGATGAGTTGCGGGCGCAAGCCGCGGAGAAGGACAAGGAGGGCCAAAAATCGGGCGGTGATGTGGACATGGGTGGTGACGAAGATGCGGAAGGAGAAGAGGATGCAGAGGGAGAAGATGTGGACGCCGAGGGAGAGCTGGATGCCGAGGGGGAGCTGGATGCAGATGGTGAGATGGACGTCTTTGGTGAGGAGGTCGTGGGATTAGACGGTGAGTCACGTCGCGTATAATAATGACGAAGTCGCTAACGGCCGGACAGATATCGACAACGCTGGGAAGCACGATGACGACGACCGGGATCCCAGTCGGGGGCATTCTGAATCGCGACAAGACACTGTTCTCGCCAACGGTCTGGTCATCGACAAGCGCTTTGCCAACGCCGAGGAGCTCGTCGCCACTCGAAGACCCCTCTTTGACATGCCCCTGTCCTCCGCCACCATCAACCTTTCGTCCCTTCCCAAAGCCGGCCCCTCCTCTGCCCCTGCCGAGCCCGCACCACCTACCGAGGAACCCGACCTGGAAGACCCTCTGTCTTTCGTCGACCTCTTCCCCGAGCTCGCGCCGTACGGTGGTCCCGTACCCCCCGAGAGCCGGGACGACCGTAAGAACCGGAGGCTAGAGGAAGGGTACACCTCTGGCCACCGGCCTGCCCACACCTCCCGGCTTATGGACATCCGCCCACTGTTTGTGTCCACCCTCCAGCCCGCCAAGAACACCCGGCGGAACGGCGAGTGGGACTTGCATGACGGACCTTGGTACGAGGACCCAAAGGGCTCGACGGACGTAAGCCCCGCCATCGTGGCCACGTCGTCGAGTGTATTCAATGGGATCAACACCCGTCCGTTCGACGCGCTCCGTGCGCCCGAACTTGCAAAGCCCGCGGCGCACCACCTGCGCCCCACCCTTCCATGGAGCGAGAACGAGGACAAGTGTCTGCTGAAGCTGGTTCGGTCTTACCCGTTCAACTGGGACCTCATTGCGGAGGCATTCAATACCGAGATGATCATCATTTCGGTGGAGAAGCGCAGCCCGTATGAGTGTTGGGAGCGGTGGTACTACACGTACGGGGAGGGGAAGAACAAGCCCAAGGACCCGCCTCCCACGGCGGGCGCGACTGGAACGGCGACGCCTGTGCCTGCGTCGGCGGTCTCGACACCAGGGCTGACGTCAGCCGGGCCATCTACGGCTGGTGGGCGACCTCCTCAGTCGGGCGGTATCGCGGTGCCCGCGCTTCCGACACCTACTGGTGAAGGCTTGCCGGACGGTGCGCCACCACCACCGGGGATGTCGAAGCGGGATAAGCTGGCGGCGAAGCCAAAGTATGAGGGGACGAAGCGGTCGGTGAGGCACCAGGCGGTGTATGATGCTGTGAAGAGGATGAACCGGCGGAGAGAGCAGGCGAGGCAGAAGAGCAGTGAGTTATTTCATTTGACGGGGCGAGGGTTTGGCTGACGCTGCTGCAGTCAAAGACGGGGGGCGAAAGGTCATCACCGTGCACGACAGTCACTACGCCTTCCCCTTGGCTCAAGCGTCGACCCCGTGGGACCTTGTCGAGGCCAAATACCAGCGCGACCTGGCGATGGCTCAGCAACGCCAGCAGCGCCAGATTGCCGAGCAGCAGCGCGCGATGGCTATGCGCCAGCAAGCCATGATGAATGCCCAGCAAGCCCAAGCCCAGATGCGTCCCCCACCCAATGGTCAGCCCGTGCGCATGGCTCCCAACGGTCAAGGCGTGCCCAACATGGCGCCAAGCCAGCAGCAGCTTCTCAACGCTGTGGCCGCCGCGACGGCCGTCACTGCCAGGCAGAATGGCGGAGTCGCTCAGGGGAGCCCGAACGTGCGCCCGCCGATGCACCCGCAAGGCCAGTCCCCGCAGATGACGCAGCAGCAGATACAGCTGCTACAAGCACAGCAGATGGCCGTCCAGCAGGCGCAGGTGCGGGCCCAGCAGCAGCAGCAAGCTCAGCAGCAGGGGCGGGTACCCAACATGGGAACACCGCATGCGCAGGCAGGTCAGCTGGGCGTGGGCTCTCCCTTTGCTCAGCCTGCCGGCCCCGGGGACCTTGCGTCCGTCGGTACCCCCGGCGGTGTTGCACAGACCTCTTCACCTGCTATGCAAGTTGGGCAGGTCGGCGGGCCGTCCCCGCAGGTGTCCAGCATGGGCCGTGTCCCTTCAGGCTCTGTACCAGCACATCTCCGGGCGCAAGCTGGGGGCAGTGCCTCGCCGCAAATGGGTAGCCCGATGCAAGTGCCCCCAGGCGTGCAGAATGCCCAGATGCCGCAGATGGGCAGCCCACAGCTGGCAAACATGCAGGGCCCGGGGATGCAGCATCTCATGGCCCAGCTCCAGGCGAACGGGCAGAATCTGACGCAGGAGCAGATGCGGCAGTTCGTGGCACGCGTGAGTTTTGATCACATGTACGGGTGTGGCCAGCGCTGACAAGGACGACAGGCTCAGATGCAGGCGGCACAAGCAGCGCAAGCCCAGATGGGCAACCCGGGGACGCCGCAGATGGGGATGCAGAATGTGCAGGGGGTGGTGAGTGGCACTCTTGTCGTAGAATGCTTCCTTGACTGACTCTCTTCACCAGCAACACTTCGCAAGGTCGCCCAGTCTTCAGAACGCCCAGGCCCAGCCTCGCTCTAGCCCCCAACCTCGTCCTCCTAGCAGCCAGAACTCGCAGGGGCAGTGAGCTGTATAGCGGGTGGGAGACGTAAAGACGGGCCAGTGGCGGCGTGAGCGGGGGTGAACAGAAAGTCAGAAGCTAGCAGTCACGTTGTACGAGGGCGACACGAGTTGTCTTGATGTACGTCATCACTATGCATCCAACGTATCATGATCACAGGGAGTGCTCCTCGGTGAGGCCCTCGGGGAGGGGTTCTGTGGGGTGGATACGGCCACGAGCCTCCTGCTTCCATCTGCGACCAGTCTCATCAGCTCGGTAGACAGATAGGGAGTTGGTCGTCAGTTCAAGCTCACCGTCGAGATATTTGAGAGTAGCAGGTCGGGCAAACGTGGTGCGTCAATCTGATTGAGCCGCATGCCTCACACAGCGACAAGTCTTCATCACTCGTCAGCACATATCCTCCCATAGCACACAGGGGGAACTCGAAGCTCACTGGTCTTGTTCTTCAACCCCTTGTTGTTGGCCCTCATGCTCTTCCTCGAGTGCGTAGTCTTCTTCTTGGGCACGCTCGCCCACACCACAGGCGGGATCAGCTCGAGGAGTGACCCAAGCGAAAAGGAGGGGAAGATAGAGCTCCATCCGGACACGGGGGCGGCGGCGGCAGAGGTGGAGGCCACCGCGTTGAAGGTGGTGGTGGAGGGGGAAGGGGAGGAGCTGGAGGAGGCCTCACACGGGAGGGACCACGAGGGGCGGAGGGAGGGGAGGAAAGCGCGGAGGGATTGGATAGGGGAAGGGCGTGCGGAGCGGGCGGTGAGCTGCAGGGCGGCCATGATGCTGGGTGTGGGCGGTCGAGGTCTGTGTAGCTTGCATCAAGATGAATGAATGCCTGATGTCGAAAAGAGTGGGCGGACGGTGATTGCCGGTGATTTGGCGCGTTTTGCCCGTGTGGCACTTCCCCGACTGCCTTTCGTGTCCAGCCATCATCACCATGTGGATTCTTCTTTTCGAACCGTGTAGCCCATGCTGCATGCTCTGTAGATAATTTTGCCCGTGCTTGTGAGCATGTCATCGGTAAAAGCGGTCTTATTGGGAGTGCGCGTATGCATACCGCGTGCGTCAAAAAGAAATCCAGCCAGATCGCCGCTCTCAATCTTCGATCTGTGCCCTCTTCCTCCTCCTGTTCTCTTCTGCTGCTGGTCTGCTGGAAAGGCTTCTGGACTTGCCACTACCGTGGGACTCATGCATGCGATGCGATATGAAAAGAGGTAAGCCATAAAAAGGTTTACACTGTAGGGGAGTCGAACCCCTGCCGCATCGACAATCTTCAAGTAGTCAAGGACACTTGAGAATGGCAACGATGCATGATACCGTTTCACCAACAATGTTTCCACATGTTGTCACCCACTGCGGGATGGCTCCCTTTGATTCGGTAGCATGGAGTGAACGTTCATCCCCCACCAAGTCCAGTAGGAATGCCATTGGTGAAGGGGAGGAGTGGGGGCTCACAGCTTCACAACTCACGACGTGTGTCGAATTGTGGCTTGAAGAAGAGCGTGGCCTGTGTGTCCCTCGCTGTTTGTCCCGGCGGCCCTCTCGACCTTCCGGCCACTAGAGCATGTAGTCTCGTCTCTGACTTCTTACAGCACAGTATGTCAACCAGCTCAGAGCAGAAGAAGATTGATTTCACGACCACGAGAGCAAAAAGAAAACTGTCTTCATTAACCGCAAAAAGTTTATACACTGTAGGGGAGTCGAACCCCTGCCGCATCGACAGTCACCAAGTAATGAATACTTGAAATGGCAACGATGCATGATACCGTTTCACCAACAATGTTTTTGATGTTTGTCTCAAACTTTGTTTGTATATGTATAATAACCATCTGTCATTTGCTATGAAGTCCACCGTGCGATCACCAGCCTAGCATGAACAGGTAAAACAAGTATAATCGGACAATACTGTTCAATAGGCTGATTGATGGTGCCTCAAGCTCGAAGAGTGGAGGCCGAAAAGCGATCACCACCATCGACTGGTCAGGGCGCCGCGACGTGGTCTTCTTCCTCCTCTTCCTGCAGTTGAAGTGTTCTCTGGGTCCAGCGGCGTGACGACTGTCTGGTGCTGCTTCTCTACATCTTGTGTGTGAATAATGGCTACCCTCTGACGTATGGATGCCCACAAGCCCAAGCGTCCTTGTGTCGACTCCCTCGATAATAAGCCAAGGAGCCATCACGTCGACTTTCCGTTCCGCCCTCCTCCTCCTCGCTCCGCTCTGTGACCGACTTTCCGCTCCGCTCTCCTAAGCTATTTATGCTATAGGGCCACGAACAACTTTCCATTCCACAACTTTCCGCTTCTTCTCTGCTATCCGACATGCATGGACCTCTGCTCGCTGCCATAAAACGCCCATCATCGTCACTTTGGTTCTCTCATGGACAATTCCTTCTTCCACTGACAGAGCGAACAGCGCCACCATTCCCACTCCCCTTCCAGCCCCTCCCAGCGGCGAAATCTTCCATACCTTTAAGGCTCTTGGCCCACCATGATTTCCACCTTCAACAAGACTCACCAAGCACCCACCTTCTTCGGTGCGGAACCGTCGTTGCCATCCCGCATCACCTTCCCCCCTCTCCCCGCCCCCGCCCTTATCCACAGCCGACTCCAAGTCCCAGCAGCAGGCAGTTCCGCCCATCTGTTCGAAACGTCCCCGCCCGTCAAGTCCCAAGACGAAGGCGTGACACCGTCTTCCAGTAAGGGGACCGCGAGTGAGAGTCCGGCGGAAAAGAAACTCCGACTTGCGGGATCGTGTCTTGCCTGTGTGAAAGGCCACCGAGGAGTACGTCCTTCCTCTCACCCGCTGTGAAAAAGCACCTGACGGTTCAACTACGAATTTTAGTGCCGAGGACTTCCCGGTCAGACCTGCCAGCTATGTGCCATGCACGGCAAGGTCTGCTCGCGCGACCCAAACCGCCGAGGCGCCCAAGAATTCGTTTCCCGCGGGGCTCAGAAGCTCGAGCAAGTGCTGGCGAGGGAGGGAAGGACGATTGAGGACTTTGGGAAGACACAGCCATCTGGGGCGGGCGAGTACGTCAAGCTTGAGAGGAAGAAGAGGAAGGCGAAGGATCTGTCGGCGAATGACGGGAATGGGGAGGCAGACGCTTCCGCGCCTCCTGACGAGATCGCTGAGGGTAAACGATCTTTGGAACAGCCGCCGTCGGGCGAGGACCGCGGTGACACAGTCGTGTCCTCCGGTAAAGCTGCTCCTGCACGCCCGCGCAAACGCTCGAAGAAATCCGTCGTGTCAGCGGTGCAAGATCCCTCGCAGGAAGACCCGGTGATGCCCCCTCTGCCCGTGTCAGCCGCTCCCACCGATACCATCTACACCGACCTTTTCAGGCCTGCGCCCATGGGAGGAGCGCCGCTCCCCCCAACGTCTATCTCCTCGAACCTCCTGCAGACCCCGCAGGCTTTTCCTCTCCCCTTCCGCCCTTTCGGGATTAACCTGATGGCGATGGGGAGCACCAGTAGTGCCTCCTTCGAACTCGCCAGGTTCCAGCCCTCCATGCCCCAACATGTGCCGAATGCACCAGTGGCAGCTCCCCAGACGCCAGCCGGGCTCCAGGGGACGCTCTGCCCAGTGTTTGATACGAGCGAGATACTTGACGAGTTCACCGATCCCGGCTTCGCCAGGACCTCACAACTCCGTGGCCCGCCTCAGTCAGAGCCCAACCCTGGTCAAGCACCCCCAACCTTCGTCTCCACGGAGAATCAGCAAGCGTCTCCTTCAAACTCGACAGGAGACGATGATTTCTTGGGAGACGAGTACTTCAGCTTCGACAAGTTTGGCTCCTCAAGCGATCTGGCCCCATCGAGCGAGGGAGGCTCTTTATTGGCGAGCCCTTCTCATTCCGTGCAGTATGGAGTGTGGGACGCAGTGGCAGAAGAGCTGGGGCGAGGGGAGGCCGATATGGACGCGGTGATTTCACAGATGTTGCGGGAGTATGACGAGGCTCAGGCATTGACACTGTTGCTCTGAGTGAGTCTCTGGTCATATAATTCTGTCTCGAGGTGCTGCTTTGGCAATATGCATTGCTTTTGAGTCAGCCTGATCGAACGAACTCACGAGTTTGTGTCTTTGTTGAGCCCATGAGTGATAGTTCAGCATTCGGGGCACGAGGTTCCGCCCACAGATATGTCAGTAGTCGATGCCACAAAACTCATATGCATAATGTGATGTCCACACATGTCCATCTTCGCTCACACTACTGCCCCGCCTCCCCGCCCTCCGCCCCTCATCGCATCAATCACACCCCTCACCCCAAGGGACTAAACACACCGCATCAAGAGTCCGCCGCCTCACTCACAAGCCCCAGCAGCCCTCGCAGTAGAGACGAGTAACCCACATCGAGCTTCGCCAGACTCCTGCAGCACCACCTACACCCACGCCATCTGTTTGCACCCGCCGTCGGCTTGGCAACGCAAGTGCAGCATACCTAGCGGATGCACGGGTTGGGTCCACAGTGCTGGAAGTGCTATAGTATATAAGAATTCGCTCCATCATCCTGATGTAGGAGAGGTGGGACAAGGGGAAGAAGAAGAGGATAGGAATATTATTTGGGCCTTTGGAGGAGCACGACCTGCGGCGCCTTCTCCTTCTCAGGCCGCTCGCGGCGCCTGCGCTCTTCCACCGAAGGAGGATCATCAATCCGCGGCATAGCGGATCTCGACCTTCCTTGCGGGGCAGCGGGTGCGGGGTTGGGCGAGGTGGACGTAGTCGCGGGGTTGGGCGCAGGTGATGACGAAGGCGGAGGAGGTCGGACGAAAGAATGGGGTCTTTTGAGGAGGACGAATTCGTTCGTCCCACTGTGCTCTCCGCCCCTGCCTCCGCCTCCTCCACCCCCGCCTCCACGGCCTTTTCCGCCTTTCCCTCGCCCTCCGCCTCGCCCTCTTCCACGCATCGGCGGGCCTCCGCCAGAACTTTCATCGCCAAGCCCGTGCGGGGGAGGCGGGCGGTGATGATGATGGTGGTGGTGCGGGTGGGGAGGTGCACCGGGCATGCCCTGGTGGTGCGGGTGGTGGTGAGGATGAGGAGGGGGCAGCATCCCCGGCGATCCAGGGGGAGGGGGGCGGGCACCCATCCATCCTGGTGGGGGAGGGGGCGGGTGTCCATGCATCCCCGGGGGTGGTGGGCGTCCAGGGGGGCCGCCGGGCGGTCCTGGGGGTCCAGGAGGACGCGCGAGGATCCCGGGTGAACGAGGGTGGATCTGCGGGCCAGGCAAAGCGGGGCTGTTGGGCGCAGCGAGTGCCGAGTGCACGCTCGCCGGTGAATGGCCTGCGGCAGCGTTGCCGTTGCCGTTGGTGGGCGGGGCGGGGGCTGCGGGGTTGGGAGAAAGGGGGCGTCGGAGAAGAATCTTGACCTCCCGATCGGGTTCCGGCTCCTTCTTCACCTCCCGCCTGCCTGGACCACCCGGTCCTCCCATCCCGCCACGACCTCCTCTCACTGCCTTGACACCACGCCCTCCCGGCCCACCGTGGTGGTGCCCATGCGGGCCCATCCCATCGCCCCCACCTCTCCCGCGACCACGTCCTCTTCCTCCTCTCCCTCTGCCACCCAGACCGGCGGCTTCGACTTCGACGTCGTCGTCCCGCAGGACTTGCAGGGTGAGGTCAAACCTCGCGGCTTCCTGGAGCACCACATGCCCCTCTGCCCTGGCCGTGAAGTCGATGCCGTCGCGCTTCTTCTCGCCGTCGCGCGCCGAAGGCGTCGGCTCCGTCCTCCCCTGCTCGACCTCCACGAACACCGGCGCGTTCCCGACATACAAGATCGGCCCGCGCTCCCTCTCGTACCCGTCTTCAAGCTGCGCGAGCTCCTGCTCCTCCGCATCCACCACGCGTTTGAAATACGCCACCGTCTTAAACACTGTCTCAACCCATGTCGGGAGATTCTCCTCCCCATCCATCGGGGGGATCGCGAGCTCGTCGAGCATCGACTCGACGGGGAGGACCTCGGATGAAGTGGAGAGGCGAAGGCCGCGGCCGCGCTTGTAGGATGTACCAGACTGGACGGTGATGGACGGGTCGGAGGAGAGGAGGGAGTGGAAACGAGAGGCGTGCTCGATGTAGCGTGCTGCTTGGCGGGCTGCAGCTGCGCAAGTGGCGCCGCATGCGCCGGTTTTGAGCCGGTCGAGCGTGTCGATTGCTGCCGCAATCGGGTGTGTAAGGTTAACTTGGTGTCACGCACGGAGGTGCAAGCGGAAACTTACCATGTCCCGGGACGATGACCTCCCACCCCTTGGCGACGAGTCGCTTCACGGCATTCCGCGCCCAGAGCAACGCCGAGATATCCACCACGACCACTCTCCAGTCGCCGTCACCATCCCCGGCTTCGTCCAGCTCAACATCGTCCGGTCTGCCGAGATCATCATTCGGATCCCGCATCTCCCTCCCTGCACCCCCTCCACCCGCACCTCCACCACCAGCCCCACCGCCTCCTGCGCCCCCACCACCCGCGCCCCCGCCATTCAGCCCGGGGGCATGCCGCCCCCGCAAGTCCGCTCCGGGAACAACCCACGGCGACCCCGCTGGCGATCCTGCGAGCCCCAGCCCGTGCGCCGGGGTCGGCACATTCGCGGGCGACTTGGCCCCCGGGCCCGAGGTGAGGTGTGCGCCCTTGACTTTGCCCTCGAGCTCTGCGATCTGGTGCTCGAGGTAGGCAGTGTGCAGGGCTTTGTTGAGGGCTGCGCGGGCGGCCTGCGGAGGGTCCGGTTAGTTCAGTGCTCGCTCTGAACAGCGCTATCGGGCCACCAGTCGAAGAGAAACATTACGATGGAATGCAGACGTACGGGATCGTTCCGTCCAGCTTGGTTCTGCTGGGCCATCGTTCTCTGCGTACGTATCGTCTTGCCTGCTTTCGGCAGGTGTTTTGTGTGCGGTCTGGCTGAGTGCTGTGACTAGCCCTAGACCGCCATGGTTGTTGTGTCGGGTTGCGGGGCAAGTCGGGTGGTGTACATTCGATCTGGGTGGTGGGTGCTGAGGTAGTGCGGGTGTGTTTGAATTGTATAGCCGTTTGTTGGAGGAGTATAGAAAGGAGACTGTTCGTAACAGAGTGGCCACTTGACGCCTTGTGGCCGAGTGACGTGGCATTTACCCCCACGCACCACGCCCACTTTCTCGCTCACCGACTTTCTCTTCGACCATGTCTATACGCCATCTGCTTTTAGACCAGAACCCACCAACACCATGTCCCGCCAACAAACACCCCGCCTCTTCAGCCAGGCATTGAGCGCGCTCCGAGGGTCTCCTTCAACCTCGAGCTCCGCGCGGAGCTTCGCCTCCTCTGCCTCTTCTTCCTCCTGTACGTCCGCCCTTCGTCCTCAAGCCACGCCCCAACTAACACGCCCCCAGCCTACCCCTTCAACCCCTCCGCCATCGTCCGCCCTGCCACCACCCCTTCCCCTCCTCCCCCTAATCTCCTCCACCCCAAACGCGGCTGGTCCCTCATCACCCACCTCAACGCCTCCGCCCCCGTCTCCCCCTACGCCCCCCTCTTCGCCCGGCGCTCCCCCGACCGCCTCGCCACGGGCTCCATCGTCACCGTCTTCACCTACACCGACGCCACCCGCACCACCACTGCCCCCTTCTCCGGTATCCTCATGGGCGTCCGCCGCGGCTCCTCGGGAGCTGTCGACACGGCCTTCCGTCTGCGAAACATTGTGGCGCGTACCGGTGTGGAGATGACGTTCAAGCTGAGCTCGCCGATGATCAAGGAGATCAGGGTGCTGCAGCGGGCGGGCGAGGGCGGCAAGGGAGGGATCAAGGATTTGAGGAGGGCAAAGGTGAACTATTTGAGGGAGAGGCCGGCGGTGATGGCGGGGATTGCAAAGGCGCTCAAGGCGGCCAAGCAGCAGGCGGCGAAGGAGGCCGAGGAGGCGGCAAAGCAGGACCAGGCGGTGAAGCCGACGGGGGTGGCTGCATAGGGGGGAGTGCTTGTGGGGATGGGGAGAGGGCTGTATTGATGCATCGCATATATCATCTTCGCGGCGGTGTCAAAGTTCGCACCGAGGAGGCTGCATCCCACCCCCACTCACTTTCGCCGTTTTGCAGCCATCCCCCGCCCAAATTCCACCAGAGCCTTATCCCCGTCAACTATGTAATTACAAAGCCGCAGCAGCGCATCGTCATTTCCATTCTTGCATATAACCACTCCGCCATACACCTCTCACATGGATCATTCTAGTCGTGTAGTTCGGCCCCTCTCCCTATCCCACCCTCCGACCCCCCACCCTCATCTTGCGACGTTGCTTCACCCTCAACACAAACCCCCACTCGCATCCATGCCTCCCCACTCGCCTGCCTATCTAGCCTGGGTATATAACTGGCCGCGCGCGCCCAGAGCCTCCGAGACCCAAACCCTGGTCCGACCCTCCCGCCCTGTGCGCCGCCGCCGAAGAATGTGGGATATACGTTTTACGCAAAGGTTACGAAAAAGAGAAAATAGAAGAATCAAACTCGGAACGAAGGGAGAAGATTAGACTAAAAAGTGTAAAGAGAGAGGTAGAGGTGACCGTGGGGTGTGTGGTTTGTGTGCAGAAGAAAAGTCGTCTTGGCGGGTAAATACAGTTTTGACAGACAGGCATGCTGGGAAACGAGGATGATTGGAATGTGCTGGTTGGGCGGTGGATGAGGGTTGTTTGGAGGGGCAGCGAGATGAGATGAGGTGGGGATGGAGGCGGTGGGGGAAGCGAGGAGGGTGTTACAGCCCCGGGCCGGCTGCGGCTTCGCCTTCCAAGCTTCGGTGGTTCTACTCCGCATTCAGTCAGCCCTTGCCCCTGCTCTCCCTCTCTTCCTTCCCCTCTCCCTCCTCACCACCGAAAACGCCACTCACCTGAAGATCCCGCATCACCCCCGCATCCATCGGCAACACCGACTTTCTTCGCAGGTGGGGTGCCACCCCGCCCGGCGTGGGGCTGGGCGGCGCCTGGCCCGTCGGTGCGCCGAGGTTCATCCCGCCTGGCGATGTTGGCTGTCCGCGTTGTCGTTAGCCTTCCCCTCGCACCAACCTTTAACCTGAGAGATGCCGCGACTTACGCTCATAGGCGCCCTGTCCAACCCCGGGTCCGCCATCGGCACATGCTCCTCCTGTATCGACCTATCCAGCGTAAAGCTCTCACTCGGGTCAAACCCGTTCGCAGTCATGTCGACAGACACGTCCGTCATCGGCTCGTCCTCGTAGGCCTCGGGACGGGGTGGGGGCTCGTCCGTGAGTGTTTTCGGGAGAGGTTGGGTCGAACCGCTGGCTTTGTGGTTGGCGATGGCCTGGGCGCGGAGTTTGAGCCATTCGTCGTAGCGCTCGATGGCCTTTTCTGCCTCGCTGCGATGCGTGAGGGGTCAGCTCGTGCTCTGTGCGGATTTCTGAGTGGACTACGAGCGGACTCACGCCTTCCGCTGAGCCTGGTAGTTGTTCTGGCACTCCTCAAACACCTCCGCGTTGATCTCCATAAACAGCTTGAGCGCATTGTACACCATCCCATGGATTGTCCTGGCGCCACCCTCTCGTCAGCCCCCCTCCCTTTCCACGGCAAGAACAATCGGACGCACCTGTTCCAGTGCTGCTTGGAGTTCTGGTACAGCGCGGGAAAGACGATCGGGAGCACGATGCTGATGTGCTCGCCCATGAGGTTGACAATGTACTCGTTGTTCCAGTAGTACAGCGCGCGCTCCGCCACCTACCGCCATGAGATTCGTCAGCGCGTCCCAGAACAAGAGGGTGGAGAAGACGACTCACCTGGAAGTGGGGGCTGTTGATACACCTCGACAGCTGCACAAACAGCGGCTGCATAATCTTGATGAACTCGGCATGCTCAATCACATCCAGAATCTCCTCCACCTCATTCAAAAACATGACTTCCTTTGGCGAGTTGACTTTCGGCCAGTACCTCAGCAAGCCGAGCACGACCTCCTCGGTCAAGCTCGGGTCCTTCTCCAGGAACTGCACGACGCAGTAAGCCAGCTGGGGGTGGTACAGCGCGAGCGACTTGGCCTTGTGCAGCGGGATAAGCGCGCGCGTGAGGAAGGTCTTGTGCTCCTCCTTGAGAGGGAGGGCGAAGCCGTTGATGATGGAGCCGAGGATCTCGAGGAGCTCGGCGATGCCGTTGTGCCGCTCGGTCTCGTAGACGAATTGGAAAAAGACGTGCGAGATGGAGCGGCGTATGAAGGCGCGCAGGTTGAGGAATTTGCCGTAGATGCGGTGCAGCGTGGTCTTGAGGAAATCACGCTCGCGGGGGTCTTCGCTGTCGAAGAGCTCCAGCAACTGCCCCTGTCGTCAGCCCCTGCCCTGCCCCCCGTGCAAGACCAAACCCACCTGCAAGACAAACGACTGATCGATGTACCGCTTCCCGACGTTGGTGTTGAAATCGGGACTCTCGACGAAACGGAGGAAGAACTCGTAGACTATCTGGAGGTGCGGCCACGCCAGCTCGAGCACGGGCTCGTCCTCCTCCGGGTCGAACGCGTCGCCCGTAGGGTTCACCTGCGGCGGGATCGACCTGAACAGGTTGGTCGCGAACTGTCATGCTCTGCCTGTCAGCTCTGGCTTCCTGGAGGAGGGGTAGGCGACGCACCATGTTGACGACCTCGGGGTAGATTGACTCGGTGATCACGCCCCTGTTGGTGGTGATGTACTCGAGCATCTCGTGCAGGGTCTGCGATTTCACCTGCTTGCCCTCCAGCTCGCTGCTCGCGTCGTTAAAGTCAAACAGCACGCGGCACTGCTCGAGCTTCTGGATGAAGAGCTGGTTCCTGTCCTCTGGTCGCACCTCTACGTCGTCGTGTCTCGTTGTCAGCGCACATCATCGCAGCGCATCTACAAGAGAAGAAAACGACGCACCGCCAAACGCCGGCAGCTTCTCAATCTCCACCTGCTCCGTCACATAGAACCTGCTACTCCTCTGCTTCCTCGGCGTCTTGCCCACGATCGGGATCGTATCCTTCGGCCCCCTCAGCCGATTCAGCGGCCCCGCCTTTGGCGGCGTCGGCTGCCCGTCCGGCCCCAGCCCGCCCCCACCTGGGCCAAGTGATCTGTCTGGCGAGCCGAATCGCCCGTGCGGGGAGTGCGGGATAGGGTCGGAAGGCATCTCGGTGTTGACGGGCCCGCTTGAGGCGGGCTGGCCGGCGGGAGCGCCGGAGATGACGACGAGAGGGGGTGCGGGGGAGGTTTTGTCGGAGACGGGGGATCGGCGCGGGGTGATGGGTGCGCCGCCCTGCAGACCCGAGGCCGAGCCAGAGGCGCCGCCACCAGCGCCGCCGTTACCGCCGCCGGGGGAGGCGAGGGAGGGGGAGGAAGGGCCTGGGGAGGCGTTGTTGGGCAAGGGCGGCTGGGGCTTGGAGCCGGGCGGGTGGGGGGACTTGGACTTTTCGGATTTATCGGCTGATTTGGTCCGGGAGAGGTTCTGTGAGGGGGGAGGAGAGGGGGGGTCAGCGGGGTGAAGGGGACGACGCGACGATAGAGCGGGAGGAGCACGGGAGTGGTGTTGGCGTTGGTGTCGGCGTTCGCGCTCGCGCTCGCTGCGGTTTCCTTGACGAGCACGCGTGGCTCCACGGCGGACGACGCCCACCGGACCACGGCCCAGAGCTGCACCTGCACATGCCACGTCCACACGGCCCGGCTCGATGCACAGCAGAGACCCACTCACCATGGCCTTTTTCAACCCCTTCATGGCGGCAGCAGATGACCTGGGACGCTAGATTCCCTGCGCTGTAGCGTTGTGATCTACAGACGGACGCGGAGGTGGGCGTCGGCGCGGGGTGTCGCTGCGGTGATGAGGGGGTGGGCGGGGGGTGCAAGGGGGGTGCAAGGGGGGCAGTGAGAGAGAGAGGGTGAGGATGGAGTGGGTAGAACGCGTAGGGAGTGGATGTGTTGACTGTGATGGCGATCCTAGCACCGGGCGGGGGAGTGTGCGGGGAGGGGATATCGGCGGCGGGGAATTCGATGGGCGGGGGTGTGTTGCTGTGGGCTCTCTCTGTGGGTGTTGGGGGTGCTGTGGGGGTGCAGTGGAGAGGACCAACAGATGTATAGAAGAGACCCATGCATATAGCTCGCCCCATGAGTGCCCGGTGGGAGAGCGTCAGCAGCAGCCCACCCTGGAATCGGAGGATGTGGCACTTTATCCACCACCCCACTTTAACACCGTTTCTCTCCGCACACACTTCCCCCCCTGCCTCGACTATACTCATCTCTCTCCATATACATCCCCTATTCCCACCCACCCCAAAACAACAGACACCATGCCCTCCGTCCAGACCGTACGTACAAGCATACCCAACCACGCCCAGAAACACCGCCCCAGGCTGACGAACCACCCGCTGACGATCTTCCCCCTTCCTATTCGCCCGTCCCTTGCCCATCCCACGCCCGCCCCCTCACCCCACCCACCACCCCCGCCCACAGCTCCTCTACAACACCTTCTTCAAGCGGAACTCGACCTACGTCGCCACCATCTTCCTTGGCGCCTTCACCTTCTCTATCGGGTACGACCTCGCCACGACCGCTTTCTGGGACAACCACAACCGCGGCGTGAGTCTGGTGTCGTGATTGGGTTTTGTGCATGGGAAGGGTATGGCATCGGGGGCATGGAGGGTGCTGGGGTGCTGGGAAGTCAAGTGGGAGGGCAAAAAGGCTGGTCAGAGTCGAAACGGGAGACATCGGCCCAGCGTCGCCTGTTTTGCCCTCCCACGTCTTCTCCCATTCACCTTTCATCTCCCACTTCTGCCCCGGCCTCACCCAACGACAACCTCAGAACAACGGCTAACAACTCCCTCGCCCATCTACAGAAGCAATGGGCCGACATCCGACACAAGTACGTGACGGCCGGTGACGACGACGAGGAGTAGACGGCGGTTGGCTGGGGACCGGGGCGCGGGGAGGGGTTGCCTAGACGGGATGGGGCGATGCATTGGATAATATATCACTGGGGGGGCTGCTATCTTCCCTTGGATAGAGGGGGCGCTGCAAAGGGGCAAGGTCGATGGGCGCATGGGAAGCTTTGAGGCGTGGGGACGTATGCTGAGTGCGGATTTGGTGCGATGAAGCCGATTGGCCGCGTCCAGAGGCTCGTCTCGTCGTTCGCGGCGAGGGACTCGAGACTCGCATCGCGTCCGGTCGACCGTCGTTCGTCTGAGACCGTCTGTTGGTTGTTCATGTGCGACTTCACTCAGACCGTGATAGCAGAACAAGCTACGGCGTAGAGGCCGGAACAAGCACATTAGGGAAAAGAGCGTAGCTTGTACCACAAGCATCGCCGTCACGCTACACCGACGACACCCCACGCGCAAGACCATGCCCAGATGACCCGTCCCCGTGCCCACCCCCACCCCCGCTCCCCCTCCCTCCCCCTCCTCTTCACCCTCCTCACCCTCACTCTCCTCACCCTCCTCCCCCCAACACTCGCCGACCCCTTCCTAGCCTCCGACCCATACGCCAAGCGCACCCTCCGGCCGCTCCCTGCGTCAGACCTCGAAGCGCTGGTGAAGCTCGATCCGCCCGAGTGGGGGGCGGTGGATGAGGGGCATATGGGTAGGCTGTTGATTCCTAGGGCTTGTAAGTCAGGTTATGGGTGTTTACGGAGCAGGTAGGTGATGTGGAGCTGATGTCTGTTGGTTCTTAGCTGGGTCAGAGAACAAGTACGTCGCAGCGCCAAGCCCCTCATCCATCTCTATCCCCCCTCCTCAGTTGTCAGTCTCCCACCTTGTCTGAAAGCTAACACTGCCCCCAACTCGTTGCAGCACCCTCATTCAGAACTATATCTCGTCGGTGTTCAAGAAGCTGGGGTGGCATGAGGAGAAGGTGCGTTGTCTGTGGTTATGGTGCTACCTGGGGCCGGAGACGAGGGTGGGGTGTGAGTAGGGTTGTGGATATCATTCGGGTATCAAAGTCCTATCGCCTGTGTATCCAACGTATCCCTACCTCGCCCTTGACCTTCCCTCCCTCTCTCATTATATCCTCACATCGCCTCCACGTCCTGACACACCGCACTTAGACCCCATTCACATCCACCACCCCAATCGGCGATATCGACTTTACAAACCTCATCTACACGTTCGACCCCGATGCGCCGCGCAAGATTGTGCTGGCAGCGCATTTTGACTCGAAATGGTTTCCTGATTTCCCGGCGAACCAGGTGAGTTTTGGACAGTCTGAATAGGGGTTCGGGCGGTAGAGAGGTGGTGGGTATGGCGGCATTCATGACTGAAGAGTCAGACTGACGGGCCACTCTGACCACTCACCCACCTCTACCCTACCTGACACATACTGACCCACCCTCCCACCCCAGTTCATCGGCGCAACAGACTCCGCCGCCCCCGTCGCCCTCCTCCTCTCCCTCGCCGAATTCCTCACCCCCCTCCTCTCCGCCCGCGCCTCCCGCCTAGCCGCGGGCGAAGCTATCCTCCGCGACGGCTTAGATGAGGAGGAAGAGGCCGAGACGACTGTGCAGTTGGTTTTCTTTGATGGGGAGGAGGCGTTTAAGGATTGGACGGCGACGGATTCGATCTATGGGGCGAGGTGCGTTCTTTTGGTGCTTGGAGGGCTGGGGCCCTGGGTGCTTTCAAATGAAGAATTCCATGAGAGTGACACCCATGGATACTGACCCCACGCCACGCCGCGCACGCAGACACCTCGCCGAAACATGGTCCCAAACCTACCTCCCCCCCTCACACCCCCTCTCCCGCCGCCGCCTCTACCCCTCCCCAACAACCCTCAACACCATCGACGTGCTCGTCCTGCTCGACCTTCTCGGCAACAAACACTCCTCCATCCTGAGCTATTTCCGCGAGACGGATTGGCTGCATAGGGGGATGATGGGTGTGGATGAGAGACTGAGGGAGAAGGGGTTGGTGGAGGTGGAGGAGGGGGAGGAGGAGTGGTTTGATGGGAAGAGGAGGTATGGGGGGAGTATTGGGGATGATCATGTGCCGGTGAGTACGCGGTGCTGGTGGAGTCATCTATCGGGTGATGGTGTGGGAAGGGAGCTGACGGAAGGAGCAGTTCTTGGACCAAGGAGTTAGCGTCCTGCACGTCATTTCAAACCCTTTCCCACACGTGTGGCATACCCTCGCCGTGCGTCTATCCTCTTTCTTCTCCTTCCCCCCATGCCTTACATCTCACTGACCCGCCTCCACCCGCAGGACGACGCCACAGCCCTGTCCCTCCCCGCCTTACGGAGATGGAACCGTATCCTCCGGATCTTTACATGCGAGTACCTCGCCCTCGGGCCGGAACCTTTGTCTACCTCGGCAACGGCCTCGGCGGGACGTGGGGAGGAGGAGCGCGGTGGAGGGGGAACGGTGGTTGGGAGAGGGGGTGAACTGGTACGTCGTATCTCATTCTATTGATATGCTTGCGCGAGCCTCGAGATTACGACAGATTGCTGATATGCGATGTAGTAGGGCATGTAAACGTACCACACTCGAGCTCGGTATGGGCAAATCTCATCATCCATGTACTTATCTAAACTGTCTCTATCACGGGAAGGTTACCGTCGTCGGTGTCTTCCCGATTGAGCTGCTGACAATCTCTGCGATCCGTCGAGGGACTTTAGAGTCGCGGACGTCGGTCAGGCGGTGTGATATGATGGGTGCGTAGGTATGTTACCAGTGCGTGTTGTGTACTTACAATCTGAAGCGTTTGGCTCTGAAAGCTGGCGCTTAAACATATGTCGCCAAGGAGGGTGTGGTCGCAATGGTACCCGATACTAACCCTGCTTGGTCCCTCTCTCGCACTCGTAACACTGGCTGCTTTCCTCAGTCAAGCTCTGATTGCAGAATGCCTGCACTCACTGCGCTTGTATGGCATATAGTACATATCATCTATCACATTCGGCCGATCCACATGGACAAGAGCGTTTTGCGGAAAAAAAAGTGCAAAAAGATTCGCCCCCCGTAGAAGGCTGAACACTTTCCTACGCACCGCAAATCCCGGTAACATTGATTACGTATTGGGACCCGTTAGGAGTCTGAGGTGGTCACCACTCAGCCATGCGGGTTGTAGATGCTGATACAACTCTTTGCCGAATTATGCCTCATTCACTTCCCACTTGTAAAGATGCTTGGCAGTCGATGGCGTCGTTGCTATCTTCTCGTGACTCCTGATCTATACCTGACGGACTTCGCTTTTAGGTGGCTTGTCTTCTGCTGCTGTGTGCACTGTGTGGAGGTTGGCAAGTGGTGACGTGGCCTTTATGTATTCCAGCTGCGTCATCAGTCACGCACGCACTCATCCGTCCTCAATGCTTGCTTCGATCACAACAGCTCACCCACAACTACATATGCACTGCCAAAGCTATGATCTATAGTCCTTCGCCGCTGATATGAACAAACCTGATATAGACATAGACAAGGCAGAATCAAAGCGGAGGACCCCCTATCTGATTAAATCCACCTCCCATCTCCCAGCAAACGCCCAGCTCGTCACCGACAGCGGCACCATCATCTACCGACGTCCCGAAACCCCTGCTGCCGCTGCCGAGGGTCTCTTCACTTGGCTCCCCCGGGTCCTCTGGGACTCCAAAACTCAGTCGCCTGAGACTGATTTCTATTTTGAAGAGTTTCGCTTGGAAGACGGGAGCGTCCTCACGCGACGGGATCTCGTCAAAGCTTGGGGTTGTGCGGTAAACGGCATTGGGTTCTATAACGCGCTCTGTACGTCTATGGAAGAGCTGGATCGGTATCACAAGCCAAAGAGATACGAGCGCGAAGTGAAACGGGTTCTTGCTTTATACGGAGAGGTGAATAGGCGCGCCGGCTTGACTCCGGGAAACTCGATAGCTGACAGCGAGGTCGTTTCGATAGATGTGGTTGATATATTGTGAGTAGTCTGTATCTCCCCGCTGGGTGCGAGACGGTGGCCTGACCTGGATGCCAGTAGAGATCAGCTATGCTATGGCAGAGCTCCAACTCTGGCAAACAATCCATTTCATCCCCTCCGCCTGGGCCCCGACAGGACCATACGACCTTTACAATCTCTGCACCGCACCGAAGAGACTACGACGTCTTCCCCGGGACTCACCCAGACCTCTCACGAGCCTATTCATCCACGGGGCTAAGCACGTTCTGGCTCTCCACGATCAAGGTGTCGACAGCGAGTGGCTGGACTTCTGGAAGGAGCTGCGGCCGGATCCAGAGTGGGAGGACTGGGATATGTTGCCTGATGGGTGCCCAGTGGCCATTAGTGAGATCACGCCTCAGGGGAGGGAGGGGACTGTGTATAGAGACATATTCACTTCGGGCGCTTCGGGACGGTTGGACTTCTTTCCCGTCAATCCTGCGAGCCACGATACTGTATCGTCTCTGCTTCGCCCAAGCGCGTAACGTTTGCACAAGAGCGACTCGTCTGTCAATTCCATGACAGAATCCTCTCGGACGTTGGGCTGACGTAGAGTACAGGCAAGTGACAAAGGCATGTCGTTCGAACATCCCAGGGCCATGGAGACCATACAGACAGTTGAAGGGGTGCCAATAGATATGCGGATGAGTATATGATGCATCAATGCCATTGTTGTGTGAGGAGATCGGAATCTAATCGCGCCAGCGTACAGACCCGTCGCCCGTGTGACATCTGGAAGCTGGGCGGGATAGTTATTTGGACGATGCATTTACACAGTAAGCCTTCGCGATACGACTACCAAAACGCCATGAAACCTCTTTCCGGCATTGACTTTGACATAGCCAAAGCGGAAACAAAGCGGAGAATCCCCAACCTGATCAAGGCCACCTCTCACCCACCATCAACAAGCGACGCACCGCTCGTCCACAGCCGCACCATCATCTACCGGCGGCGCGAGAACCCTTCCGCTGGAGTGGGAGTTCTTTCTTACCTCTTCTGGATCACCTTGGGCAGTGCATCTACTCCAGCCCCGGGTTCACTCTACTTTGAAGCATTTCGATTGGATGATGGCAGTGTTGTACGTCTCGGCTTGTTGCTTCTTCCCCTCGATTCGCGAGATTTGTACCGCTGGCATCACCTCCCAACATCAGCTCACCCGCCGAGATCTCGTGAAAGCTTGGGGCTGTGCGGCGAACACCTTTGGCTTCTATAACGTCCTCTGTTCATCCATGGAAGAGCTGGACTGCTATCACCAGACAATGAGATACGAGTGCGAGATAAAGCGGCTTCTTGTTCTGTACAACGAGGCAAGTCGCGCGGCCTGTCTCTCAAAGATCCTATGGCTGATGCGATTTACGATTATCACAATAGATGTGGTCGATATACTGTGAGCAATGTACACGGTCCTGATTGCGAGATGATCTAACGCCCAATCCCAAGCGAATTGACCTATGCCTTGGCAGAGCTTCAACTTTGGCAGATCCGCCATTTCATCCCCTCCGACTGGGCCCCGACGGGACCGTACGATCTCCATGATCTATCTACCGCCCCCAAGCGCCTAACGAGTCTCGCCGGACGCACACCCACACCTCTCACCAGCATCTTTATCCACGCGGCGAGACACGTACTGGGTACCCGCCATCAAGGCATCGATAGCGAGTGGTTGGATCTCTGGAAGGAGTTGCGGCCGGACCCGAAGTGGGAGTATTGGGATGTGTTGCCTGATGACTGCCCGATTGCTGTAAGTGAGATAACACCCCATGGCAAAAATGGGGCGGTGGATAGAAATATCTTCCTCAATTCGGGCGCTTCAGGACGTCTGGACACCTTCCTCACGAGATAGGATATGGATATCTCCTCTTGGCTTCTTCAGAAAGCTTATGAGCTGGAGCGAGGATGCGGGTGTACGAGTGTACGACTATCGGTCTAACGGCAAACTTGATACCGGTGCTGGGGTTGTGTACAGCAATGTGTTATGTCTGATGGGGTTGTTTACTTGTGCGTATGGAGCTGCTTTTCAAGGCAAGTTCAGTTGCCATCATCCAGATCTAGATATGTACCCCTGTTGAGGAGATGCCATGCTCGCCCCCACGCCCCCTTTTGCTTTAGCGCCACGGGTGCCCGGCCCACGACCCAACAACTCCGAACATGAACAACGCGTACGCCAACCACGGCAGGACCAAAATACCATGTGAAAATCCATGCCGTGCATCGTTACCCTCTACGCGCGTGCCACCGCCTCTCTCCTCTCTCTCACCCGTCCACACCCCGCATGCCTCCCCCACCGCCGCCCCCTTCCGCCCTATCATACAACGCCCCCCTCCTATACCCCCCTCCCTTTAACACCACACTACCTGTCCACCTCCCCAAACACCAAGTCCATAGTCCCCACAATAGCCACCGCGTCCGGCAAGAAGTGGTGCCTCATCATAAAGTCCGACCCGGCGAGGTGCGCGAACCCGGGTGCCCGGATCTTGCACTTGTACGGGCGGTTGGTGCCGTCCGAGACGAGGTAGACGCCCATCTCGCCCTTGGGGGCCTCGATGGCGGAGTAGGTCTCACCGGGGGGAACGGAGTAGCCCTCGGAGAAGAGCTGCAATGCAGGAGATTAGCTTGTGCCAAGGCACGCTGGCGGTCGTGGCTTAGCAAGACTCACCTTGAAGTGGTGGATAAGACTCTCCATGCTCTCCTTCATCGACGCACGGGGAGGGGGCACAATCTTGTGGTCGTCAATCTTGTGCGCGCCGTCCGGGATCTTGCTGAGACACTGGCTGATGATGCGGAGGGACTCGCGGAACTCTTGTACTCGGCAGAGGTATCGGTCGTCTGTGGGCGGGGGTGGTGTCAGCGAGTAAAGAAGGTGAAGAGGGTGAAAAGAAGACGTACAGCAGTCACCGTTCTTCCCGATGGGCACGTCAAACTCGACCTGGTCGTACGCGTCGTACGGCGCGACCTTTCTATTAACCGCCCACTCTGTCAGCCTCCCTCCATCACCAAAGCACGCAGCACCACCCACCGGATATCCCACTTCACACCACTCCCTCGAAGCATCACTCCCGAGAACCCATAGTCCAACGCCTGCTGCGCCGTCACAGGCCCAATCCCAATCGTTCGCCCCTTCCAGATTCGGTTCCCCGTGACGACCTCCTCGACCTCGTCGATCCTGGTGCTGAACTGCGTAGCCCACTTGAAGATATCGTCGAGCAAGCCGTGCGGCAGGTCGAACGCGACACCGCCGGGGCGGACGTATGCGGCGTGCATACGCGCACCAGAGACGCGCTCAGAGAACTCCATGAGCTTCTCTCGCTCTTCGAAACCCCACAGGAAGGGGGTGAGGGCACCGACATCCATCGCGTGGCTACAAAGCGGGTTAGCGCGGCGTTGTACACGGAATGGGTAAAGAGACATACGTCAACACGGCCATCAAGTGGTTAAGCAAACGGGTGATCTCGCCAAAGAGGGTCCTGATCCACTTGGCACGCTCGGGCAGCTCAATGTTGAGCAGCTTCTCCACCGCGAGCGAGTAGCACAGCTCGTTGGTCACTGTTTGCCCCATGTCAGCTCAACCTCCCACTCTATCTTCGGCTCGCCTCGATCGCCAGATCAGGGAGGATTTGACTGACTGATAGAACTGTAGTCCAATCGGTCAAAGTATGGGAGCGCCTGGGTGTAGTTCTTGTACTCGATGAGCTTCTCGGTACCACGGTGCAGCAGACCGATGTGCGGATCCGCACGGAGGATTTCCTGTTTGGCACCACTCGTTCAGCTCTTGCCTCGCCACTGGCATCTCCTCGCAAGCTTGTGAGGGCTTACCTCTCCGTTAAGCTCGAGGATGAGTCGGAGCACACCGTGCGCCGCAGGATGTTGGGGACCAAAGTTGACTAATGGGTGTATAGCAGTCAGCGATGAGGGGTTGCGCGACGATCGTAGGTGGACGTACCGGTAAAGTGCCTCATCTCAGAGTCTTTTCGTGTCTCGTACTCCTTCAAGATCTCCTCAGCCGTGAACGCATGCATCCTGTACCCCCGTCAGCTCTCACCCCATGCTACCTCATTCCTCACGACCACAACTTACTCCTCCACAGAGTGCGCCTTCACATGTCCTCCACCTGGCTTCTGGAGGTGCGACGACGCATATCTGCTTTGCACGGGCACAGCGGCAGCGGCGGGGCGGAGCGCAGCGGCAGCGCGCGAGGAGGATGCCGGGGCGTTCCGGAGGATAGGGCGGAGGTTGCGGAGCATGGCTAGGGGGTGGGGAGTGGGGAGTGGGGAGGTGAAGAGACGAGGTATATAGTTATGAGATTAGCTGCTGGCTGTTGGCTGGGCGGGCGCTGGTCATCTGCGGGCTGCCATTCGTCCACGGCGGAAAACTCCGGAAGTGGCACTTGGCCGCGGCTGCTTTGGTGGGCGGCGGGGGATGTTTGTGCAAGCTTCTTTCGTGTCTGTATGTTATGCATATGCATATGGCGTTTGTGTCTCCAGACATGGTGCATGCTTGAGATGCTACACCAGCACACATAAAAATCAACCAAAAAATGCTAGACATTGTCGTAAATAAACCCTCACCTCCGCTCACTTTCTCGTTCAAGAAGGAATACCTGGGCGAACGCGGCTATGTAGATGCGACACGCCCGTCCGAGAAGACATGGTTCATGTGAATGGGTGTGGACCTGTGGATCGAAGAGGTATATAGACGTGGTCAATCACGAGGGAAGGAAGTTTAATCCGGTGATGGGCGAGCTCACATGTTGTCAGCGGGTTACAGCTGTCCGTTCGGCTGTTGCTGGCCAAGGCAAGCATCAGCTTCGCCAGCTCCATCTCGTTGAAAAGCTCTGCCACTCCGTCATATGAAATAAGAGGAGATAGCACCTGCGGCACATGTCTAGTCTATACATATCGCCCCCACGATCATATATCCACCAGCCCCTGGTGAACGCCCACCGTCCCTTTCCCCGCCTCCCCAGCCCCCTGCTGCCCCCTATGACTCCTCCACGCATTCTGCTCCCCGGCCACCCCACTCCCAGTCAAATCCTCCGCATCCTCATCACTCTCCTCCAAACTAAACCTCCCCGCAAACCCTTCCTCCTCATCATTATCGTCCGCCCGCACGCCCGAGTAACCCGAGCGCGCACTGCGTCGCCGCCAGCCGCCCCACCGCGGGCCTGAGGGCTGGGAGGTATCGTTCGACCGGCCGAGCGAGAGGGAGGGGATGTGCCATGAGGGGAGGGAGGGGATGGGGAATTGGGAGAGGCCGCGCCGGTTGAGGTAGAAGCGGTTGTAGATGGTGTGGCCGCCGAACCATGTGAAGAAGGCGATGGCGAGGCTGTGTGGGGTATCAGCTGTATGCCATACACACAACGCGTACACCAAAAAGGGAGCTGAGCAACTTACATGGTGCCGAAGAGGATGTAATGGCCAGCTGCAAGCTCGGCTTTGGGGTTGGTAGGACACGCCACGTGAGACTTCCACTCAAAGTAGAAGTGGCAGGGGTCCTCTGGTGGGAGAGTGGCCACAAGCACCGGGTTTCCAGCGTGGAAGTCTGCGGGGCTACAAATGAACTGTCCCAACGCGTCAGTATAAGTACTTTGAATGTGCAGCTGCGCAACGGGAGCTGGAAGCTGCTCACCCGGATAGCAGTGGACGCTGATGCTGCGGGGTTGAGCGGGCACGGCGAGCCATCGGTCATGACCATCATCGGCTCATTGGTCATAGGCGACATCGTAAGGTTCTTGTTAATCCTCCTGTTCCAGCCGCATACCATGTCTTATCAGCACCCCGCCTCCCATCATCGCCAGCCGCTGATGACCGAGTTCTCACTCACCCAATCGAGAAATCTCCATCCTCCTTCCGCACGAACCCACCCACATTATCCGGGTCGTCAATCTTGTACAGCTCGCCCACGACGCCGCGGCATAGGTTGAGGTTGTAGCTCGTCTCGCCGACTTGGGCGACATAGTCGGCTTTGGAGGAAGCGAGGGAGGAGAGGTCGTAATGGGTGCCGTCTTCGAGGGTGATTGTACACGGAGAGGCCATGATGAGCGGAGCTGGTTGCGCTTGCGATCAGTTGGGAGACGCTGCTGCTGCTGCTGTATGCACTCCTCTATAATAGCGAGTACCAGATAGCGGTGAAGCTGACCTCGTGCGGTGGAGAAAGGAGCAAACGTCAGCCCCGGAGATGGCAGTCACGCCCGAAAACCGTTACGTAATCACTTTCCTAGATGACGATGACCAGAACTTTGAGGAGAAGAGACAGACGAAGATGGGCTTGAACACCATATACAATCATATCTCCTGTAACACCACCAACCATGCGCGCCCGATCTCTTGCCCCCCTCCGCCAGCTCGCCGCCCCTAGGCCCCTTGCCGTCCGCCCTCTCCAGGCTCGGCTCCTCCACTCCTCTCGCCCGGCCCTCGCAACCGAGAACCCCTCCAACCCGCTCGAAGACGCCGAGATCGCCGCTTTCAGAGAAAAGATGAAGGACTACCCCGGGGCGGTGGATGCCATCCAGAAGCTGTCGAATGTTCTCCAGAAGAAGGGTGCGTTACAAGTGGTTTCGCTGTGGAATTCGAGCGGCAGGGTGCTGATTTCACGTGGTGGCGCAGGGTTGGACCTGACCAAGCAGCCTACGATGGTGCAGTTGGCCAAGCTGGCAGTGGACAAAGAGTTCCGTGCTGCTGTGACAGTGGTACGTTTTTGTCATGCCATCTTTCTTTACCCCCACACAGCTGGACTGATCAATATCGCAACAGATGACCGGGGAGATCCAGAAGGCCGGGATCGAACCGAAGGTACGTAGAGATCACATCGAGAGGTGGCCCTATCTGGCATGGAAAGCTGACGTGCTGGCGGGATGAGCAGAATCTGATCAAGCTGGTCCAGGAGTCGTCAAAGGTGTCGCAAACAGTGGCGGCAAAGATGAAGAAGGCGGCAGCAGTAGAGGCGGAAACACAGAAACAGGTGGAGCAGTTGATAAAGGAGGAGCAGTCCAAGCCGTCGTCGTAAACGTAGCCTTCGAGCGCCTCGTAGACATCTGCCTGACGAGTCATGGGCGGCGTGTTGATATATATACATGTAGCCAGAACTACCCCATTGCATCAGATCATATCTTCTCCTTCATCGCTTGGAGGACAGGGTATCTGATGTCAGTCGAGACGACACTGGAAATCTTGCTCTACGGTGACAACACAGAGTGACCAACAAACTGTCCATCTCTCTCCCATGTCATAATTGTGGTGGCTATACGCCAGAAGACTTCTAATGCGACTCGGAGCTCAAGAATGACAGCAGTGTGGTGGGCACTGCCGAATATTGATGTCGGTCATGTCGGTCGCCGCCAACGCGCCCGACGCGTCTGCCAAAATCGACGCGTTCATCATCATCATCAGCCCGAATTGATCTCCCTTTTCCACCATTCCTTACCACATCTTAATTGGCGAGCATTCTTAATCAAGCCCAACGGCCCGCCATGTCTCAGGGCACCTCCCCCTCCGCCCCCATCCCCTCCATCATCTCCGCCCTCGAAGCCCACCTCCTCCCCACCCCATCCTGGCCCCTCCTCACCTCCGCCCTCTCCCTCTTCGCCCACATCCAGCAATTCGCCGCACAGCTCCAATCTGACGCGCATCGTGCGCTGGGGACGCAGAGAGAGCGGAGAGAGGAGATGGGGAAGCTGGGTGTGGAAGAGGAGGTGCAGATTGCGAGGGGGTTGTTGGATGAGAGGGGGGAGAGGAGGGTGAAGGCGGTTAGTGAACGGGAGGGGGAGGTGATGTTCAAGGCGTCGTTGGAGCTTCGGAAACATGTGAGTATTATGAGAATGATATCGAACTCGTCTAACTCATGCTTCGACTACCAGCACGTCGCAGCTATCCTCACATCCGGGATCCAGTTCTCCGCCCAAAGGACACAACAGCTCATCGACGCGTACTTTCCCGACCTCTCCATCGATGATGAGACATCATGGACGTCCTCCCCGCACCGTTTCATCAGGTGCATGTCGAGAGCACAGGCGAAGGAACTGATGAAGTATAGGCGGACGGTGATGGGGTGGTATGACGATGCGAAACAAACAGCTGAGTACGTCTTCCAGCTGACGAGATGCTTCCATCGCCATACATACTTTCGACGAGCATCTCACTGACTCACTTTCTGTTCCCATAGAGATGGTCAGCCCCCCATGCGGTGGAAAGACCTCTACCACGGGCGAAAAGACCGCGGCAAAGCCCAGCTCGCCCAGCTCATCGCGGACATCATGCGCGAGGCTCGGGAGGTATGGGCCGACGCCGGGGATTTCAGAGCGATAGTCTTGAACGACGGGAGCTATGACCATGAGGCGTGGGAGAGGGAGATGGAGTTGAGGAGGAAGGGGATGGTGGGGGTGGTGCGGAATGAGATATCTTTGAAGGATAGGCGGGTGAGTTGGCAGGACTTGCAGCAAGCCCACTCATGTGTGCCCTCGCTGACACTGAGGCAGCGCACACTTGGTGCACCACCGCGCCCAAAGATGGACAGTCCTGAACCAACTTCGTCAACCCCAGCTTCCAAACCCCAGCCGAAACGCTCTCGGCAGTCCCTCCCCAACCTCATCTCCCCGCCACGTCGCAGCCCTGCGTTCACACCTCGGTTCATGAACCGCCCCCAATCCGCTCTCTCTGTTCATGGGAGTCCTAGCACATCTTCCCCGCTCACAGCCCATACCCAGACTCGGCCAACCTCAAAGGCTGGGCCATCTCCAGAGTCTGCAAAGAAGGTCTCTGCGCCTATATCCCCACAAAAACCTGCGAGCCCGGTCAAACCCCAGCCAGCTTCACAGGAGCGCAAGGCTCCGCCAGCTGCAGCAGCTCCGCGGCCTGAAACGAACGCGGGGTCGTCGCGCCCTTCGTTGGGATCGTCTACGGCGGCGGCTGGAGAGGTGAAGAAAGTGCAGAAGAGGCCGAGACAGTCGTATACGCTGGCGGGCCCGGATTCTACGGCGAAGAAGCCCAAGTTTTGAGGGGTGGGAGACAGGCAGAGGGGACGAGTGGGGTGATGGGGTGATGATGAGAGTAGCGGACATCACGGTGACATCTATGAGCATGCACAGAGAAGGCGGTTTGGGGCCAGGGGGGGGGCAGAGGTGGAGTGGAGTGAGAGTACATGACCCTATGCAATTGATATGACCAACTTCTAGATGCTCCCAACGCTTCTCCCAGACACGATTACCTCTCGCTCTCCCACATCCCCACGCTACACGCCAGCGGCAGCGTTCCCCCCAGCAGCCTCCCACTTGCCCATCGAATCCAGCACCTTGGCCGCCACCTGGTCCGCTGTGGTAGCCTTGCCGAAGGCATCGACGAATTGGCCTAAGGGGTCCATGAGGTAGAAGAAGATGCTGCAGGAGTGGGAAAATGCGGGTAAGCTGATCTGCTTGCAGGAATATGGTAAGCAGCGGGCGTACCTGTGGTCGACGAGGTAGTCGTCCGCGGCGGTAGCGTCGGGAGGGGTGGAGAAGTATACGCGATACTTCTTGCATGTATGCTTGACCTGCTCGTAGTCACCCACAAGCCCGACCATCCGCGGGTGGAACTCTGTTTGCCTTGATCAGCTTTGCACTTTGCGACTCCAGAAGACTCGGCAGCGGTAGCTCACCCTTGACGTATTTCTTCACCTGCGGCAACGTATCCCTCGCCGGGTCCACCGTGATAAACACCGGCCTCACAATCTCCTTCCCCGTCGCCTTATCCACCGCATCCACCGCCTCGCCCATCTTGTCCAGCTCCTCGGGGCAGATATCGGGGCAATGCGTGAACCCAAAGTAGATCAGGCTCCACTGCCCGCGCAGGTCTTGCTCGGTGAAGGGCTCGCCGAGATGGGTGGTCAAGGTGAAGGGTCCGCCGATGGAGGGCTTGCCCACGGATTTGGAGAGGAGGTCTTGGCGCTTGCGTTCTTGGACCTTGGCCTTTTCAGACTCGAAGTAGACGTAGAGGCCGATACCCGTGAGGACGAAGAAGGCGGCGGCTTTCCAGGTGAACGGCTGGTAAAGGAGCAGTATACATCAGCTATGCCCGATCAATAAAGCGAAAGAAAAAGCTTACCCCAACTGCGCTCTCATCACGAGCCTTCGCCTGCTGCTTGTCCAGCTGTGGAGAAGACTGCGAGGGCGGCGGGGGCGGCGTCGACGTAGGGCCCTCGGCGAACCCTCTTCTCAGCGCAGGTTGGAAGCGCGCCGCTTGTCGGAAAGATCGAGGGGCGACGCTCGCTCCAAGACGGAGGGAGCTTGATGCGCGGGTTACTGATACTCGGAGAGGGTTCATTGTCGAGTTGTTGGGGTGAATGTTGCGCTTTTGATTGAGTATCTTTGAAGATGACCCACCATATGGCGCGCGAAGTTCCGGCTTCCGAATCATGTCGGGACGGGATCAAATGACCTCCACTTTCGAGAATTCTGCGATTTGTTTTTCTGACGCACCTGGCCTTCAGCGAGGATGGTCTTGAAGTCGTTCGGGTAGAGACACCTTCAGTGCAGCGTCTCATCAAGCTTCAACGACTTCGAACGAACGCCCATAACGTGTATACAGATGGACAAACCGGTAGGAGCTGCCCCGGCTTTTGGTGGGTCATGGGCCAAGCTCAACCCGCCTCTCACCCCTTGGATGTAAGTTCACCTTTCCTCTGCCGACAACCCAGACGTCGAGCTGACCAGCGGTGGTTTTACAGCATGGACGTGATCACCAAGATGGGTTTTCAAAACATGACGCCAGTACAAGCTGGTACCATCCCCCGAGCTGTCAAGAACCAGGACTGTGTGGTGGAGGCTGTGACAGGCTCGGGAAAGACGCTGGCTTATGTGGTGCCGGTGCTGGAGAGGATCTGCCGGCGCGAGGAGAAGTATAGAAAAGGGCAGATTGCGGCTGTGGTTATCGCACCCACCCGGTGAGCTTAGCCCATGTCGCTATGGTGAAACTAAGCTCATTGTAATGATAGTGAGCTCGCCACGCAGATTCACTCTGTCTTCCACCACTTCCTCTCCTCCCTTACACCCCATCCCTCTGACGAGCCCATCGCCTCCTCCTCGCGCTCCCCATCTCCCCACCCCACCGAACCCCCACCTTACCCCCTTCCTCTTCTCATAACCTCGGGCACACCCACGCCATACGAAACCTTCCAATCCCTCGGCTCCTCCATCCTCATCGGCACCCCCGGGCGTCTCTCGTCCTTCCTCCTTAACCCGAGGGGGATATCGATCGTCCGTGTATCAGAGCTGGACGTGCTCGTGTTGGATGAGGCAGATAGGCTGTTGTCAAGCCCTGACCACAGGAGGGATGTGGAGAGGATCATGAAGCATCTGCCTAAGCAGAGGAGGACGCATCTGTTCTCGGCGACGATGACGGATGCCGTGGAGGAGATCATCGGGTTGGGGCTGAGGAACCCGGTGAGGATTGTGGTGAATCTGAAGGACAAGAGGAAGGGGGAAGAGGCAAAGGAGAGACGCACACCTCTGGGGTGAGCTGGACTAAGGCTGCGCATATGGTCACTTGGAGCTGACTTCCATTTGTCAGTCTGCAAAATACATTCCTTGTGTGCCGACACGCAGAGAAGACTCTGCAGCTGATCAGACTGCTGGCGGCTGAGGCAAAAAAGCACGAGGCTGCAAAGTTTATTGTATACTTCTCGACATGTGCGGCGGTGGACTACTTCTATCGAGTGAGTGTTCAAGTTGCTGAGTAGCGCCCACCACTCACACTGATCTCCTACTGCCCTCAGATCCTCTCTCGCCTCCCTGCCCTTTCCGCCTTCCATCTAACGTCATTCCACGGCGATCTGCCCCCTAAAATCCGCGACACAGCCCTCAACACCTTCACCGCCTACCCAGCATCACACCTCAAGCCCGCCGTCCTGCTGTGTACGGACGTCGCGGCGCGGGGTGTGGACTTTACGGATATTGACGTGGTGGTGCAATATGACGCCCCGACGGACCCGAAGACGTTCAGTCACCGGGCGGGGAGGACGGCGAGAGCGGGGAGGAGGGGCAAGGCGGTGGTTTTGCTTGGAAAGGGGCGGGAGGAGGATTATGTTGGTAAGCTCATCCAAAGCCTCGTGATTATTTGTGATGCCGAGCTGACGTCAAATGCGAAGACTTCTTGAACGTCCGGAAGATCCCTCTGACGAAGCAACCGTATCTCAATGCGGAGCTGGAAGAAGTGGACATCCCTGCCGAACTCGACCCGGAAGTCCCTACGCTACTTCGTGATATCCGAAAGCTTGTTCTCACAGACCGCGAATTGGCAGACAAGGTGAGTCCCATCCCATACAATGCCATCGCACACTTCACTGACCCATATCCACAAACAGGGCGCCAAAACGTTCGTTTCCTCCTTCCGAGCCTACTCAAAACACGAAGCCTCCTTCATCTTCCGCCTCGCCGACGTTGACTTCCACGCCCTGGCTACGGCCTACGGCCTGCTGCGGTTACCAGCCATGCCAGAGATCAAGGAGTGGAAGAAGAAGCGCGAGGCGGAGAACAAGCGGAGAGAGAAGGTGCTGGCGGAAGGAGGTGAGGTAGAGGCCAGGGAGGTGGTGGAGTGGGAAGATGAGGATATAGATGTGAGTGCTTCTGAAGAACGGCCGGGCTCCCCCTACGCAAGAAGCTAACGCTGTAAACAGTGGGACACCTTCCCCTACGCCTCCAAGACGCGCGAGGCCGCACGCCTCGTCACCCTCGCCAAAAAGGCCTCCACCCGCCCTTCCGCCCAAGACCAAGCAGAAGCACGCGCCAAACGCAAGATCAAGGCCGAGATGAGGGAAGCGTGGTCCGAGCAGAAAGAGCGGAAAACGCGCAAGGAAGACCGGCGGGAGAGAAAGGACGCGAAGAAGCAGTATGAGTGGGAGCAGGAGCAAGCTGCGGGCGGGGGGTTGGAGGCTGGGGCGCTGGGGCCGATAGCGGCGCTGAGGGCGGAGAAGAGGAAGAAGGAGAGGAAGGAGATGGAGGATAACGGGAGTGGGGAAGAGGAGATGGGGGTTGAATACAAGGCGTTGAAGAAGGAGATCAAAGAAGAGAGAGCGTCTAAGAAGACGAAGAGGGACGTCGGAGGTGGCGGGATTGGTGGAGGCATGTTTGATGGGCTCGAGTAGACGATCGTGTTATTGTATGCAGCAGGTGGTATCCGGCGATCGTGACATACATTGCATCATGCAGCGTCGATATTTCATACAAATTAGATCGTGACAAACTTCACAGCCCCCTCATCGCACATCTAGGTTGAACAATTGTGATACGTCTCTTCTATCCCCTCACGCCCAGGGGTTATCGTCCAAGTCCAAACTCATCGCGTGTTTCGGCGGATCAACAGCAATACTCCTCTCCACCTCATCCACCACCTCCCCTTCGCCTACTTGCCCCCTGTCCTCCGGACTGTGCACGTACACTTTCTGCACCTCTTCCACTTTCGCCCCCTTCGACCCCTCCCCATTCCGCTCGTCCAGAACTGCCTTGCGGTACACATGCGCAGGCGCTTTGGTCTGCGGTTCCCCGCGCCGCCGCTCACGCTCGCGCGCTGCTTCCACCGCCGCGTGATCCTCTTTCACAAGATCGACTGCGTCAGAGGGGAGGCGGTTGGTCCGAGCGGGTTCGACGGGTTCGTCGACGTCTCCTTCGTCCGCGTCGTCGTCGCCGATGGAGAACGGAGAAGCAGCAAGCTCAGGCTCTGAAGTCTGCTGTGGGGACCGTTGCTTGTGAAGCTGCTTTTTCGTCCATCGGAGACGCCCGGCGTCGGTATCGCCGTTGGATGCGTTGGAGTTCCAGGCGTCGGGGCGTTCGTTCTCACCATCGTACAGCCAGGAGCCTTCGCCGGAAGGGTTGGCGGTGTGGCCGTTGGGGGTACGGGATCCGTTGCCTTTGGCCTGGGCGGCTCGGTCGGCCCCTGTGTAGCGCGGTGTCAGCAATGGAGGAAGAAGAACTCGACACGCTACTTACAAGCACCGTAGACCTTCTGCCCGACATCCTTGCCCTTCCCCTTGCCCTTCCCCTTATTTCTTCCCGATCTCCGTGAACTGTCGCTCTGTGCTCGGGCACGGTCCGTCCCCGGCCGCAACAGCCCAGCGCCTCCACCAGGTGGTCCCCCTCCCGCTGCACCCCTCGTCCACCGCCCCGCGAGAATGCCATCTTCCTCTTCCCACAATCTCCTCCTCGCCTGCTCCCTGCTCACATCCACATTCGGGAACCCCGCATACCCGATCCTCCTCGCCCTCTCATACAGCGCGTCCTCCTCGTCATCTGCTGAGTGGAACCCAATACTAGGCGCGTCCGAGTCGTCCGAGTCGCTGTCAAAGATCCCTATCCAGTGTGACTCTTCGACACCGTTCGGGTCATCATGCACGACGTTGGCAGCTTGTTGGGGCAACAGAGGCGCGTACCCGTCTCGCTGAGCAAGCCGCTCGTCAACCCTTCGCTTCAGCGACGTGATAGGCCCCGTCTGCCCCTTATTGCGCGCCTCGTCCCCCGGAGTAGGCATCCAGTACTTGGCTTTGCCTCCACGGGAGTAACGCAGCCCCGCACGAATACGGCGCTGACGCCCGAGACCGTAGTGCAGGCCTCCTTCGGCGGGCTCGTATGCTTGGTAAGACACGCCGCGGCCTTTGAAGGTGTCTTTGGTGTCTTCCCAGACGTCCTTGAAGCCGAATGCGTCGCGGAAGGCGTAGAGGAAGGGGAGTCGGGCGGCGTAGATGAGATTGTCGTCGATGTAGTCGCTCGCTTGGAAAGCGTATTGCTGCGATAAGTTTATCAGCTGTGGTCATTGGCGGTTGCCCGCTGCCATTCGTGATCACCGGGATAGCTCACATGGGCGATGGCAAAGATGGGCATCTCAAAGCAGATCAACGAGTCCACCAAAGCGAGCGACATGTGTTCGGCATCCGTATACGGTCCGACTTGGAGGAGGACATCTGTCAGCTCGCTGCAACTCAGTAAGGCCGTGCGAGAGCAAGCCTACCTTTCGTGATCGCCTTCATAGCAACCAGCAACGAGATGCCGATACTCTGCCAGAACGAGAAGAAGAGGATACCCTTCACGCAAAGGAACTTGGCTGTCGATCACATGATATTAGCCTATTGCTCTTAACCGTCCGAGAGTCACTAGTCACACTTACGAACGGGCCGGAACGGCTTGAGGTCATTGTTCACCGCGACCCAGAACATGGCCAAGCAGCTATCAACGAATGGTGAGTTGACATACCTAGCACATGATGCAAGACGTCCACTCACTAGAGGCTCAGACAGATGCTGATGTTGTACACGATACTGACATACGTGTAGCCAGACGTCGCGGAGAAGTTGCCCTCTTGGTACGTCCCCGTCGCCTTGAGGATGACAGTAGCAACCACCAGCAAGGGTTTCACTTGAACGTATTCTGCGATCAACAGTCAGCTAGGTCCTTGATCAACTGGACAAACATAGTGACCAATACAGCTACTCACGAAGAACGCCTCGCTTGAGGTTCAGCAGTGACCACGGGTCACTGACGTCCATGGGCCGGAAGAAGAGGTTGACCGGGAATGGGTGCGGGATGGGCGGTCGGCCGTGTAGGATGATCAGGAGCGATCTCTCGCCCCCGAGATATGTGATGAGGAGCTGCAGGAATGTGTAGATGACGAATGCCTAGGAGATTATGAGATCAGGTCAGCCATGTTTCGCTTGGGCTTGAATGGTAGGCTCACCTCGTAGAGATCGCGGACAGCATCGATGAAGAATGCAGCTTCCAAGGAGAACAATGCGATTAGAGATGATATCGCGTACAGTGGCACCCTGTGAAGCAAGGAATGATCAGCTTGGATTCACGTGATTCTCAGCAGCCATCACTAGCAGAACATACATGAGCATGATCCGGACGACTGCTCTCTGGAGGGCTGGTTTACGGTAGTTCTTGAGCTGCAGCGTGATAGACATGATCGAGAACCCAGTGGCTTCATCATAGACGTTAGCTATATGACATTTCCAACAGCTTATCACGTACCGACAGCAGTGAACATCCCACAGAGAGCCAGCAGCCATATTGGCAAGTGGTTCCCCGCCCCCGTCGACGGGACGCCGATGAGCACAGGCTCAGACGTCGCCGGCGGCGGGTGGTTTGGAGATGACGGGAAGTTGGGGAGGGACATGGCTGCTTGCAGTGCAGCCGAAAGACTGGCTGTTGACTGTTCAAAGGATTGCGCTGGCAAGAAGACAGCCCGCTATGATGCTGTCGGGCGAGTCTGGGCGAGGGGGAAGTGGACTTGGCTGCGCGGGTGACGTCGCAGTATACCCTCCCTCTTCTGGAGCGCTATCGGCTAGAGGGAGGTTTCCGGGGCGGAAACGGGTATCGAGAGGGGAGAGGGGATGCCGTGCGCTGGATGGGCACTTGTCTATGCAGGCGAAGATGAAGAACAAGACGAGGAATGGCGACTGAGGATCCAAATATCGAGAGCGGTCGTCAGTGTTGTCGCCGCTCGCCGCCGCACCAAGGAGGTCATGAGTCTCGGCACGAATTTCAATCACCACCTCTTGCATCTCATCGTCCATCTACTACCACTCCCAGCTCACCCCCTCGCCCTCACCCCCCCCCTCTTCATCTCGTGCATCCCGCCCCCGTGCACCATGCACCGCCACAACCGCCGGCACAACTTCAAGCCCAGCGCCGCCCCCGTCCAGGTGCTCACTCCTGGCGGGGAAGACGCCCCCTCTCTCACCATCACCATGCTCGGTGCAGGGCAGGAGGTCGGGCGCTCGTGCTGCGTGATTGAGCATCGGGGGAAGAAGATTGTGTGTGATGCTGGGCTGCATCCTGCTCACCCGGGTATGGGGTCGTTGCCGTTTATCGATGAGGTGGATTGGTCTACGGTGGACGCGATTCTGGTCACCCAGTAAGTCCTCCTCTGCAGGCCTGCCAGAAGATAATATCACTGACAGCCACTTTCAGCTTCCATGTTGACCATGCGGCCGCTCTTCCATACATCATGGAGAAGGTGAGCTGAGTATTGACGGTTTCCAAAGTGCCGAAGCTGACATGTTCTGTCCCCCAGACCAACTTCAAAGACGGAAATGGCAAGGTGTACATGACCCATGCCACCAAGGCCATCTACGGTCTGACCATGATGGATACTGTCCGAATCAAGTAAGCTGTAAATCCGGAGCATCTCACCAGATCTTCAGCTGACTTTACCCAAGCGATCAAAACCCCGACTCCTCCACCCGGCTGTACGACGAAGCCGACGTCCAGTCCTCCTGGCAATCCACCATCGCTGTCGACTACCACCAAGACATCGTCATATCCGGTGGTCTCCGCTTCACCCCGTACCACGCCGGCCACGTTCTTGGAGCATCCATGTTCATGATCGAGATTGCCGGGCTGAAGATCTTGTACACGGGCGACTACTCCAGAGAGGAGGACCGGCATCTGGTGATTGCGGAGGTGCCACCTGTCAAACCGGATGTGATGATTTGCGAGAGTACTTTTGGGGTGCACACGCTGCCTGATAGGAAGGAAAAGGAGGAGCAATTCACAAGTGAGCTTAGCTGCGAATGTCTATCCTGATCGGTCAGCTAATCACGCCCCAGCCCTTGTATCCAACATCGTCAAGCGAGGCGGACGTTGTCTCATGCCCATCCCCTCCTTCGGCAACGGCCAGGAACTCGCCCTCCTCCTCGACGAATACTGGAACGACCACCCAGAGCTCCAAAAATTCCCCGTCTACTTCGCCTCGGGCCTGTTCCAGCGCGGCATGCGCGTCTACAAGACCTACGTGCACACCATGAACGCCAACATCCGCTCGCGCTTCGCGAGGCGAGATAACCCGTTCGACTTCAAATACGTCAAGTGGTTGAAGGACGCGAAGAAGCTGCACGAGACCAAGGGGCCGTGTGTAGTCATGGCGTCGGCGCAGTTCATGAGCTTTGGGTTGAGTAGGGAGTTGTTGGAGGAATGGGCGAGCGATTCGAAGAATGGGGTGATCGTGACTGGTTACTCTATCGAGGGGACCATGGCGCGAGTGAGTGTATCTCTATCTCTTTCTGCATGGCTTTGATACTGATATACGCGCCTCCTAGACGCTTCTCGGCGAGCCCGACCACATCGAGTCACTCAAAGGCGGCAACATCCCCCGCCGCCTGACCGTCAAAGAAATATCCTTTGGCGCGCACGTCGACTACAGCCAAAACTCGAAATTCATCCAGGAGATTGGCGCGCAGCACATCGTGCTCGTCCACGGCGAGGCATCGCAAATGAACCGTCTGCGAGCAGCGCTGCGAGATACCTACGCGACGAGGGGACAGGAGATCAATATCCACACGCCGAAGAATTGCGAGCCGTTGACGTTGACGTTCAGGCAGGAGAAGATGGTCAAGGTCAGTTGATAAACGCTTTATATAGGGACCGAGCTGGAAACTGATTCGATTCTCAATAGGCTATCGGATCGCTCGCCGAGACTCGCCCGGTGCACGGCACCCAGGTCAAAGGCCTCCTCGTCTCCAAAGACTTCTCCTACACCCTTCTCGACCCCAAAGATCTCCGCGACTTTACGGGTCTCTCGACGAGCTCCATCGCGCAAAAGCAGAGCGTGCCAATCGGCGTGGACTGGTCGGTCGTGCGGTGGTACCTGGAGGGGATGTATGGCGAGGTGGAGGAAGGGCAGGATGAACAGGGGAGGGCGGCGTTTACGGTGAGCTGGATGCCCAGCTGCTATGATCTGCTGCTGCTCAAAAGCTGACGAATATGGCAAAGGTGATGAACGGAGTACAGGTGGTGCAGATCTCGGAGACTGTCGTCGAGCTGCAGTGGTCATCGAGCTCGAGTAACGACATGATTGCAGACTCTGCGCTTGCCGTCTTACTAGGTATCGACGGTAGTCCGGCTACCGTGAAGCGTACGTGAAAGCTGTAGACATCTGGGTCCTGTAAAAGGCCTCGCAGCTTACCACCCTCGTTTATAGTCACCACCACGCCGCACCGACACGCGCACCACCACCACCACGGCCACTCACGCGGCAAAGCGGAGAAGGGCGACCAACCCCAACCCGACTTCACCGAGTTTGACCGATTACGGCTGTTCTTGGAGGCGCACTTTGGCGAGGTGTCGGGGCCGAATACTACGGTACCAGAGGGCGGGGAAGATGATTTGTTGACGATGGAGGTTAAGGTGGATGATGCAGTGGCGAAGGTTGACTTGATATCCATGGTGAGTGATTCCCACCTTCAACATCTTGGACAAGATGTAGGTGCTGACGAAGGTGGTTGCAGAGGGTGGAGTCCGAATCTGCGGACCTGCGCAGAAGAGTGGAGACGGTTTTGGAGATGGCATTGGCGACGGTCAAGCCGTTGTCACAATCATTCATTGGGAACGGGCTGGATGTTGGGGTGCAGAAGTTTGACCTTGTGGAGGCATAGTGGGCGGCAGTCTAGAGTAGAGAAAACAACCTGCAATGCATGTAGCATCAAGCATACAACGTGATTAGTCTAGGATATGATAATGCCACTATCAGTCGGCCTTCGGAGTACTCGTGTTCTCCCCATCTACCTCACCGTCCAATGCCGGTGACGCCTCTTCCTCTCCGTTTGCTATTTCACCACCGTTCGCACGGGGCTCCTCACCCGCGCCTTCCCCGTCCCCGTTTTCACTCTTCACAACCACCGAACTCGCATCCTTCTCCTCAATCACACTCAATTCTCTCCTTGCCCGCCCACTCCGACTCCCCTCCGGCTCATCCTCATCCAACCACCCATCATGCCGCCCCATGACCGACTCTGTCGTCGCTTTCGCCGCAGCAGGGGAGGCCGCTGTGGTAGCAGTTAAGCTGGGTTTTGTGGGGGAAGAACGGCCGGGGGTGGATGTGGATGGAGAGGAGTTGAGTGTACGTGGCAGGTTGGGCGTGGGGGATTGCGGGGCACTGGAGTCGAGGAGGCCAAGTCTGTTTCACATACGTGGTCAGTGATGCTGGAACATCAGTGGTCGAGACAACTCACGGTGCCAGGACACTGAATATCTGCCCTTCCTCTTTGGGAGGTCCATACGCATCGAAGGGGTCCGGGATGGACATGACTAGCGGCTCGAGAATGGGATCGCTCGCCTTGCCCGCGATCTTCTCGTAGAAGTCAAGCTGGCTTCGGACGACGAATGCGACCTTGCCCAAGACGGTCTCCCATACCTGTGCACAGTGGGATATTAGCTAACACGCTTTCACCACAGAGTATTGCTAGAGCTAGCTCACCTCGTCTTCCCCTTCGAGGACCTCTTCGTGGTAGCTCGCTTTGAGAGAATCCAACTCGTCGACCTGTCGCTGCAAGTCTGCCAGTGCTTGTCTGAAGTGCTGGAGATCTGACCTGCATGTCAGCGTGAAACACAGAACAGTATGTAGCAGCACTTTTGCTCACCTCGTTTCCGTCTCCTCCCTACTTTCAAGTTCTCCGCCTCCGTCTTCCTGATCTTCTGACTCTGCTCATGCAAAGCCTTCTCGTACCCCGCCAGTCTATCTGCCGTCACCAGCTTATAGTGGTCGAGAGCTTCTAGAAGTGGGATCTCGAATTGGCGGTAGACGGTATCGGCGAGAAGCTGCTCGTGGTTGGACACGAGATATTGGAGGCCTGATGCACCTGCCAAGGCAGAATTGGCGGTGCGACACCCCTTCACCCTGCGTTACGCGTGAGCTCGCGCACGTTGATGTCGACCCACTCTATCTAGCTCGTACGCACCTCGAGCACGCTTCCATGGCGGTCGCAAACGCCGCTGTAGCAGACGACATGGCTAATAGAGCATTTCGATACGCCTTCGCTGCTGCCATGAGCTACAAAGGTCGAGCGTCAGTCCAAGCGCTTCGGCTGGTCGGTCGCACACTCGCACGTCCCGCCGCGCACTCACGTCCTCAAAGCACGCGATGGACTGCCGCAGATCTTTTCGCGTGATGAGAGCGTGGCTCTCTGGGAGGTTTATCTTTGAGCCAGTCGTCGTTGTAGAGAACTGCAAGGCGAGAGGAGACGGCGTAGTCAGCTGCTGCGTACGGGACCGGCGTACATACGCTATAGCTGCGGGCCGGTGCACTCACTGTGGGCGACGCGGGCCGGCCTCCCCATTGCGATGGTGCTATGCTTGAGCCTTGACTTTTCATCGAGTCTATACGCGGTCTTCCCGAGGAGGACATTGCGCTGCGGGGGCGGCTCTGTGAGTGAATAGACAGTATAGAGTGGACGGTGAAGTGCTCTCTTTGAATGCTTTCTCGTTATTGATTCCCATCTCGTTCGTCGTCCTCTCGGCTTCACGCGCCAAGTTACGTAAACTGGTGACCCCCATAAATGCCACGTCACTGTAATCTCGCCAAACCGGCGCGAGGCTGCACCCTCCCCCTCATCTTCAGAATTTCTCTTTCTCCTCTCATCCTTTTTCTTTGAACAAATCTTACGGAGTGAGTCTGCCCCCATACCTGCCTCGTGCACACAAAACGAGCCGCTGACCACCTACAATCCACAGGACATAAAAGTTCGATTCCCTACCCTACTCCCGATGGAGGGTCTCGCGTTCCCGTCTCCAAGACTGAAAAGAGGGGGGCCGTCGCAGGCCCCCTGTGTCCCTCCGTGTGATAACCAAACCGCTACGGCGTTTCCCACTACTCCTATCTCATCTAGACCCGAGGCGCCTGGCCCTCGTGGCATGTGGCGCGATGATGTCTGGCGGGGATTGCGAGGGGAGGCGTTTGAGGACCGACATACTTTTAGGTTTATCTGGCTTTTGAATTTGAAGGCGTGGCCTTGGCTTTGCCGGGTCCGGTTGATGGGACAAGTAAGCTACGCATGTGTTCCTCATGTGATACTGTTCATGCATGTCTCAGATGTTTTGACTAAGTAGCACGTGAATCGTGAAGTCTCGTTCAGCCTGTTTACTTCGTGCCGTGGTTCGTGTGTGCAGTTGCAGGTCGTTCTTGACCTGTCCAGTCATTCTTTCTGTCGCACAGGATCCACCTCAAGCTTACGGTAGCGCAGAATGGACCAGGCCTTGAGACACGGCTGCATGCTTGGGTCTGAACTTGGCGTCCCTACGGACTCCCTAGGCATTAACGTGATTGTTTTGTCACGCCGGAGGCATTGCGGTTTGTTGACATATAAGACGCGTCGTGCACGCCCACGAGGCCAGCCCAGCCCAAACTTCTCTGATCTCTCCATCTTGATCCTCTTTGATCGCCTCCTTTACCGCTGTACCGCCGTGTATCTCTCTTCCACACCCTCTTTCACCACATACCCACCCCCAGATACCCCACCGCCCGCCATGATCACCCCTCCCGCCCTCGCTGGCACCGTCACTCTCGCCGCCTTCCTCGGCGTCACCACCGCACAGACCTACATTGGATGCGCGACCAAGGCCACCGTGGCCAGCTGGACATACAGCTTTGGCCCGTTCCAAAGTGTCTCCTCCTGCCAGGTGAGCTCAGACGCCACTCCCGCTGGCAGTAGCTGACCTTCCCGCCTCAGAGACTCTGCGCCTTCAACAGCAACCAGTACCGGTACAGCGCTGTTGTCTTGGCTGCCAACGCCGACAGTCAGACCTGCTACTGTACCGACGGAGAGCCTCCAATCAGTGGCAGTGGGTACACGGCGTCGACTTCTGCATCTGGAGATTGTGCTACCGGGAGTGCCCCGGTAAGTTGTCACACATTCTTTGGTCTGAACCTGGAGTATACTACGTCTGATGGTGGCTGACGCTACTTCTTCCGCCCAGGTCACCGACCTCACCACCGACTACACCTTCTCTTCCTGTCTCTCCGCCCTCTCCACCGATGCCACAGACCTCGGCGTAGTCTCCTCCGTCTCCGAGTGCTTCACCTCATGCAACGCCAACACCTTCGCCATCGTCTCCCCCATCTCCTCCGGCTTCTCGTGCTTCTGCGGCGACAACGCCCCCTCCGGCACGAGCTCGACTTGCGACTTGAACGCGTACTTTGTGTACTCACACACTGCGGACCCGAGTGCGAGCCAGCTGAGGAGGAGGAAGGTGAAGGAGGCGAGGGCGGTGGAGATGAGGAAGCGCGAGGAGAACCAGTTCTGCCCCGAGGGGCTGACGGCTTGTCTGGTGGGGCCTGGGGAGACTGCGTACGAGTGTATGGACACGAAAGTCGAGCTGGGTAAGCTAGCATGATTCATGCGTGGCTTGCGTATGATCATAGCTGACGATACTGCGCGTGTGTAGAGTCTTGCGGAGGCTGCACATACGGCGTGTGGGGCAACACGACCCTGAATGTTCCTTCACCTGTCGGCATCGAGTGAGTTGTGCCGCTGTGCTTTTCATATCCCCCACCTACTGACCCACCATTTCAGCTGTTCCGCCTTGCCCGGCGTCTCTCTCAGTGGCTCCACATGCCAAGACTCACACTGCACCATCATCGCGTGCGACGACGACTGGGCATTGCAGGACGGCGCGTGTGTGCCCCGTCCCACACTCATTTCACAACACAGCTCCTAGAACCTCCATCTTTTTCACACACATCTGTTTCATACCCATTTCCATTTCTCTCGGACTTTTAGGATTATAGAAGAGGATATCTCGTGGACGGTTCCATACTTGTATCTTAGCAGTAGCGTATTTACACACCACCTTCTTTCTCAAACACCTTCTTTTTACAAAATCATATTCTTTTCTATGACTGCCGTCGGTATGGCCCAAGGCCCCAAGCTGCCACGCGAGTAACACTCCTTTACCAATATCCGCTATCCCCGGCAGTGGATTGCCGGGAAGATCATGCAAGCCAACAGGCAGTTGGCAGTGGTGGACGATAGCCTACAGCTTTACGTCTAAGTGTCCCGACCCACGCGCTCATCCTCCCACTACTGCTGCCACTCACAAGGGTCTATCGGCATCAGACTACAGCCCGAAATGAGAACACGGCGTCTTCTAATGGAAGCTTCAGTCAGTCTCCCAAGCACCGAGTATCTCTGGTTCACCCGAGCAGTACTGGCCAATGGGTTTCAACGATTAGTAGAGCAGTAGTATGGGTGCAGCACCGTCAGTGATACTGATACACAGCAAAGTACATGTCAGTCCGACAACATATATCTCCTCTGTCTACTCATCTTGCCCCAGCTCGCCCACCGTCTCCACCTCCGACAGCGCCCCCTCCACCTCTGTCTCTGCCTCCGTCTCCGCGCCCCCACATCTCCGATCCCTCCTCCCTACGATCCAAGTCATCCGCCCAAAAGGCCACGTATGTCTTTTCCTCCCGTGCTCCCATACCCAGTCGATCCCACCGTCATCTTTATCCTCGCCCTCTAGTGCCAGGCTTAGGGAAGCGAGGTTGGCGAGGTGCAGGATGTGTGGGGTGGTGCGGGTGCGATATATGGAAATGAGGCCGTCGAGGACGAGGAGTAAGGGGATGAGGGGGATGAGATAGGTAAACAATAGGGTCTCTGTAAGGATGTCAGCTTGTTCCTACTGGCAGGTCACCTTAGCGTAGGAAGAACATACTCAGGTTCGGTCGTTGGAATGGTATAAGCAACCAAGTGAGAGGCCCCAGCATCAGTATCATAAGCACGCTCCCCAGATCTAGCTCTTGTAGCTCAAAGATACTACCCAAGCCGTCAGCTACCAGCTCCGCAGGTTCGAAACAGCCGCCTTAGCTGCCAGTCAAGCTCACCATATCCCCTCCGCCGTTTTCATAGCATCCGCCAACACCCTCCGCGCGGCGTCCTCGTTAAAGTGATGGAAACTCAGAAAGAACGTCCGTATATGCCGCTCGGAGGTGACAGATGGTGGGGCGTTGGTGGCGTCCACGGATTCGGGGATGTAAGAGAGGTGGGAGGATAAAGGTTCAGGCGTTGAAGCAGTTGGGAGGGCAAGGGCAGAGGTGGTGTGGGGGTGCAGGTCGGACAGGTAGATGGGTATGGGGGGCTGGGACTTTTCGAGCCGCCGTTGACTATGGTGTGGCGGCTGTCAGTTTATGTGTGCAAGTAGTAGCCGGGCAGCAGAGCGCACTACCCACTTTATCCGCTTCTCCACGAGTGCCAACGGCCCCCCCGCACCGCTCCCAAAATCCACCACCCTCAACCCCCCACTCTCTCTCCGCTTCCCTTCCGCCCCCGCCCCGGCCCCAGCCCCCACCTCTCCCTCCGCACGCAGATCCTCCTCCACATCCTCCACCGCCCGCTCCAGCACATCCACCGCGCCCTCATACGGCGCCCGCAGCTGGAACGGCGGTACACGGTGTGTCCACAGGAAGGTGAGCATGCCCTGCACGGGCTCGCGCAGGTAGGGAGGGCACCAGGGCTGGTCGGCGACTTCGAGGAGCCAGGGGCGGTTGTACGGGATACGCATGGCGGGCGAGGCGAGAGAGGGGGAGGGGGTGGGGGGTGTGGGTGGCGAGAGACAATGTCGAAGATGAGGGGGCCCAAGGTGACGTTGGATGAACCTTAAGAAGTGGACACGAGGACATGACACGCACGAGACGACGAATCGACGCTTTCGGTCAAGTCACGCCGCGTCCCGCATTCGACAACTGACCCCGGCGCCCGACCCCGACTCTTTTCCCCTCCGCTGTCCATTCGGTCACAATAGCGATGCAGAAGATGATTCATGTTCATTCACTTTTCATACAGACACGCCGTACGGATCTCTATCAAAGCCAGAAGCGGGTTTGGTAGCGGCGGGGTGGGAGCGGGAGGGATAAGAAGACTGCCAACTAAGTATTGGGGCGGGGGCTACAACTCTCGTCCCCGCCCGCCAATACGCGAGAAAGAGTATACCAAAGATGTGAAAGGGGATGGGAGGTGATGAGAAGAAGAGGGAACATGTGAGAGATAGAAGAGAAAGGTGATAATGGTGGGGAGAGTGAGGCCAAATGAAGTAACAAAACAAAACGATATATCACACTCGAACCTGCCCTCCCTTCCTTCCTTCTTTTTCGATTCTGCGCGGGGGATTTCTCTCTCTCCCCCCTCCCCACCCTCGCGCCCCCTCCCCTCTCTCCACCAACCACGACGCCAGGCCACCCCGTCATCATCTCATGACGATACCCTTCTCCGCGTTCACCTTGTTCGGGCGCTTATCAATGTGGTCCAGCCCAAGCGCGTCGTCTGGCGCCCACTTGTGGTCGTACAGCGTGTCGTCTGCCGGGACTGATGTCAGCGGCCTCGTCAGAACCGTCACCCCATGCTGTACTCCCACCCGCGTGACGGAGACAAAAACTCACTGTCTTCCACAAGCGAGGGCTGCTTGAACACTGTCGAGGTCACGAGCGAGAACTTGTACTTGGCAAATTCCTTCTCTGATACCCCGATACGCTCGCGCAGTCTCTCCTTCGTCTCCGAGAACGGCTCGCCCTGTGCCCATACCATTAGTCTCTTCGACTGCCTTCGGCTGCGGCATTCGTTTGAGACTCACCTGACGCAAGACAAACTTGCACGGCACACCGTGCGTCCGCGCCGGATCCCTCGCATAGTGGAACAGGTTCACCACCTTTGTCCCCTCCACCGCACTGAGCTCCTCCACCGGGATCTCCTCCGCATACAGCTCGGCCGGCTCCGCCAGGTTGCCAATCATCTCCGAGTTGGTGTGCTCGCGCTGCGAGCGGCCCGAGGACGAGATGTCAAAGATGCGGATCTTGCCCGACCCGCCCGGCTGGAGCTTGACGAGCTTGAGGAGGTTGTCCGCTACGTCGTTGAAGGTGCAGGTCTTGGGAAGCAAGAAGGGATGTGATGCCTGAAAGGAGACGTCAGTTTATCCGCGGACCTCGTCATCACGATCTCGCCACTACGCACCTCCTCCTTGTTATTCCGCCCTGTCCACACCACTTTCAGCGACTTCTTCGTCTCCAGCTCGACGATGCTGATATCAAGCAGCTCGTAGTAGATGATGACGTTCGGGTGCTGGCTGTAGTAGTTGGTCTGGGTGATGTCCGCGACGCTCTGGTTGAGCGAGCGCTTGACGATCGCCTTGGGCGTCCCGCTCGAGGGGTTGGACGAGGTGAAGCGGAGTTTCAGAGAGTCGTGCTTGAGATAATCACCGACACGATGCGCCATCTGCAAAGGACGAAGCACGTCAGCGAGACATCCGCGGACTTGGCGACGACGAGCCGCCACCCACCGTGTCGTATGTCATCTTCTTGCTCAGCATGAGATCAAAGTCGGGCGTCTTGCCAGACGGGTCCTCGTATCTCGCCTTGAACTGCACGAGCACTCGGTTCTGGAGGAAGTCGTAGAACTGGGGGACCGTCGAGTACAGCTGCTGCGCCTCGAGGTCGGCGACCCTGTAGCGCCACATAGTCAGTTGCCGCTTACTCGAGCAACACGGGGGGGGACAACTCACTCCTTGTCGGTCATGTCCACCTGGTAACAGATGATATCGCCGTCCTGTATCTCATTCGCCTGGAAGGTGTTCTTGATTTTCATGCCCTCGATCATCCCCGCCTTGATCTCCTGCAGTAGCAACTCAATGTCAGCCATCATCTCACGGGCACGGGCATTCTCTTCGTTGGGCATGTCGCTGTCGTTGTGATTTTTGGCAATCGCGATTGCTACAGACAGCGGCGGGACCAAACAAGCGCTAACGCACCTCAAAGAGCTTTATAGGCGTCGAGGAGGGCCAGCCCATCCTTTCCTGGATCATCCCAAGCAAGTCCGACACCTTCTGGTTCCTGCCGACAAACACCTTTCCTTGGCCGGTGAGAGTCTGGCGAGAGCAGTCGAACCATTTAAGGAAGATCATGAGAGGAGGGTTCGCGGGGTCGGCGTGCAGCTGCGCGAAGGTGAAAAGAAGGGGGAGGACAGGCGTCAGCGATCGAGCAACGACGGGCCGGTTTTGGCGGATCAAGCGCCATGACCGAGGGTATAAAGGATGGGGGTGGAGGGTACTCACTGTGTTGAAGTGGGCGTGGTCGGGGTTATAGTCGAGGTAGAGACGAAGGTCCGATGCACGAGCGGCCATGGTGTTGCGGATGTGGTCCATAGCTGATGCACGGAATACGTCAGCTACGCTCTCATGGCCACCCCGACACTCCCCGTCGGCTGTCTCCCATCCGCAATCAAACACAAACTCACACTGCGTGTTCTCGCTATCATGTATCGGCACATCCGGCCTCACCGTCTTGTTCTGCCTGTTCACCAACACCCACAACCTAAAGTCCCTATCCGATATCTTGAAGTACTGCGCGATGCGCTGCTTGAACTGCGCAAAGCTCTCTGAACGGAGGACGCGGAACGTCGGGAGTTCGGTGGCGGGGAGGTTCTTGTCGTCGAACGAGGCGAGGTCGAACCCCTGATGTCGCTGGTAGATCTCGTCGGTGATGACCTTGGCGGTGAGGTAGAGGTGCTGCTCGTCCTTCTCCTTCCTCTTGGCCTCGAGCTGTTCCCTCTCGTCGTCCAGGCGGGCCTCTGCGGGTAAGGACGGTATGTCAGCTGGGTTCCAGGCGGGAGGCAGAAAATGAAACTGACTGAGGTGCGAAGGCGTGTCGGTCTCGGTGAACGGCGCCAGCACCGTATCAAGCTCCGTCTCCCTCACGTACACCAACATGTACGCATTGGTAAACTTCTTGAGCGTCCTCGCCTGCGTCCTCTGGTGCGGCGGCACCATCCCATTCAACATATCCCCGCCATAGTTGTCCTCGAGCACCTCCTTGTCCGTCACGGGCGTCACGCGGTCGTCGTCAAACTTGAACCACCGGCCGTCCTTCTCGGGCTTGATGAGCGCGAAATAGTGCCCGCCGTGGAGGTCGCCCGAGTGGACGAGGACGCCGTGCAGCTTGTAGACGTGGGACTGGGTGCGGTCGATACCTTCGTCGAGGAACTCGGCGAGGTCAATCTCGAAGGGGAACTCGTGGCGGTCGTTGATCTGCCACCCCAGTCAGCCCTGCCCTCATCAACCACCCGACCCTAAACGCACCTTGACCAAAGCATCCTTCTCCACGTCATACTCGAAACGACGCAGCTGCAAGTGCAGCACCGGCGGGAACGACCGGAAGATCACACCCTTCTTCGCCGCCTGCAAGCCGTGGCCCTCCGCCTGGTACTTGTTCTCCCCGTCGAGGGTCTCGACCGACACGTATTCTCGGAAAGAGTCGCGCAGGTTCTTGATGCCCTTTATGGTGAGTTGGATGTCTGGGCGCGGGCGTGTCAGCTGGGCGTGGCGCGGAAAGAGCACAGGCGAGCTTACCATAGAAGTCCTCGACCACGGAAGACTCAAAGTCGACATCGATGCACTTGATGTAGTTCTTCATCGACCCCTTGAAGAGCTTGGGGATAGCCCCTTCCGCTGGTGTACCCTACAGCCCGCCTGTGTCAGCCCTTGGAGCATGTCGAAAACCGGGGACACCCGCGCACCTTCATCTTGATCTCCAACTTGTCCTGCAAGATACGGCTAAACTCCTGCACGTCGTGCTGCATGAACGAATCGAGCGACTTCCACCCGAAAGACTTTGTGAGCTCGGTGGTGCCGACCGGCTGGCTCGAGGTCTGGAGGTGGTAGAAGACGCGTTGGAGGGCGAGCGGGAGGGATTCGGCGGGGATGTCGCCTTCTGTGGGGATTTGGTAGACGGCCTGGAGAGGGAGATTTAGCTTGGATCTGACGGACCACCGACGTATGCCAGCTCACCTTTCGGAAGTAGTTGGTGCAGAAGAGGGACTGGAGGAGCGAGTTCATATAACATGTCGCGCCCTGGTTCTTCAATCCCACATGCCCCGTCTCCTTCTTCGAATCGTAGCTGCCACCTCCTGTCAGCCCTGCCCAATCTCCTCCTTCCCTCCCCCGCTCGGCACGACTCACTTGACAAAGTTGTGCCATAAAACCCCAGTGGGGTCTTTCAGCACCCTCACAAACGCCGTGATCTCCACCTCGTCATTCTCTATCGTCGGCCGGGTCTTGCCCGATGCCGCGTCCGCCGTGTACAGTTTTCGCAGATCCACGAATCGGGTGAAACCCCAGTCGCACTCCTCGGCGACGAAGCGGTGGTGCGCGTCTGCGTGGGTCCCGTGGTCGTCAGCGCTGTGGCTTCCTTCCTGTCCTTCGGGGAGTAGGTCGCAGGATGATGCGCGCTAGTCACCCGAGGCAGAGGGAGGGGGACTCACGTGAAGAAGTCTGAACGGTAGGGTCCCAGGGGTTCGAGATCGCCAAGCAGAACTGGGCACAGGCATGCCAGCCTTCCGGGGCGGTCTTGGGGTTGGCATAGTCGAGGTACACCGAGACCATATCGTTGGGCTGGCCATTGGCGTTTCCTTGTGGGAAGAGCAGGATCCGCCTGTGGGGTTGGTATGCACGTTAGCCTCTGCTACGTTCGTCGCTATCCCCGCGTGGGCCTTCGGCAACGTAGACAGTCTGAGGCTTATTGCCAGACGTTACCCGCCCGCCGGCCCACGCCACGCCGCGCACGACGCGGCCAGCGACCGACAACCCTCCACGCATCCCAATTCCCAACCCAAACCCACCATTTATGCCCGCCACAGCTAAACTCTGGCCCGACTATCCGTTTCGGCTGCTGACTCCAGTGCTCGATACGCCACGTCTGGGTCTGGAAGTCCTCGATCTCGAGGCCGAGGTCAGGCATGGCTTTTGCCGCGTAGGCCTCGTCTGTGGGGGTGGGTGCGACGCGCGTCAGTGGGGTTCAGGTTCTCGATCGTCACGGCCGATGGGGTGGGCGTGGATGGTGTTGCCGTCTCTGCAGAGGGTGGGGAAGAGAGGGAGGGTAGGGTGGAAGCTTACAGTCGTGGACATTGGGTGCCTCCTCTACTTCTATGGGAGCCGGGGTCTCATCGATGATGATGTCCTGGACATCGCTCGCTGGTTGCTGCTGTTCCACCCAGTCAGCATGGTCTTCACAAGCGATGTAGCCTCCGTGCTTTCTTTCCATGCTCCACTCCACCCCATACAGCCCACAGGTAAGGCGGCGACGAGCAGCATCCCATTACTCACCATGATGGGCGACACCGCTTTCTCAGGCGGCAAGCGACGAGGGGTCAGTAATGAAGCACGGGGATAGCCGGCGGCCGGTGTGAGTGCGGGATGGGAGGTGTGGTGTCCGGGTGTATCGCTGAGGTGTAGGGGGTCGCTGCCTGTGTCGGGGTTGCTGTGGCGAGGCTGTAGAGGGGGATAGGTGTGGGACAGAGGGGGTGTATATGGAGAGTATGCTCTAATACGGGCTGACTGAGCTCTGAGCCAGGAGCAGCGTCAGCCGTCAGAGCACCAGCGTCAGCGCACCGGGATCAAATACAGCCGGGGTTACCGGTGTTATATCCTGTGGCGCGTCGATCTGGCGCACCAAACTGACTGGATATAAATCCACCCATGTCTCTTCTCTTCTTCCATCTCACCATCCACATCCCTCGACATGCATCCCTCTACCTACCACCCCTTCTCTTCATCTCTCCACATTCCATAGCCCCTTTCCCCCTCCTCCCTCACCCTCCCACCCGCGGTTCTTAGATCCACTTCCAGGAGGTACCATCCCCCTTCCCACCCCTCCCCTCCCTCTCCCCCCGGGGAGAAGCGAGTTCTCGAGCGCGGCGCACAAGGGTCAACGGGTCCTCCGCCAGCCCTGCAAGGCTGTGCGATTGGTTGTTGTATGAGTCAACCCGTGGAAGAATGTTGCCTGTGCCCCCCTTGCTGCCCTCTTTGGCCCGTTTTGGGCTGAGGGGGGTGGGGAGGGGCGGTGGCCCGCCCAGCCGTCTTGGAAGGGCGGGAAGGCTGCTGGGAGGTGTGAGCCTGAGCTGAAGCGATGGTGTCGGCTTGGATAACCCTTTTCTAGCAGAGATTCTTTCGACCAACACGCTAGTTTTCTGCTTACCTTGTGAGTCTACTTTTCTACTCGCCTTTGCTTTCCTTCCTCCCCTCCACCCCCCCCCCGAGCTATGAGGAAAAAAACTTTCCTAATCGTATTCACACTGTGCTACTCTTCGGAGGATGCGCTTAAACATTTTACAACGGTATCTGAGCTCTCACCCGTCCCACCGCTTTTCTCTTTTTGCCGTGGCACACCTGTGTATGACAATCGTCGCTGACAATTCTAAAGTGTCTCAGGTCTTCTGTATCGAGTTGTACCTATGCATCCACTGTATCGCTACTGCCGTGCCCTGCCCCGTTCCGACTCCAACCCACCCATCGACCTCCCCCATGTGAACAGTCCTTGCTCCCTTCTCACAGCAGGCACACATTCATGCAGGAGGGAAGACGAACCATCAACACATCCTATGGATTTCGGCATGAGTTCTAGCGTCTGCGGTGGACCAGGTCGATTGAATGGGCGCGTACATCCCTCGTCAAGTAGTTGTATACATTTGTGTATTGAGAGTTATCGAATGCACTCAATTCTACACAGTCTCTTCAGATCGGCTCGGCTCTGGCCCCTCATCTATATGTTTGATACAACACGCTCCTCGTCGAAATCCACACACAAGCCACCCACGCTCACGCCAAACAGCACCTCGCCGCCGCCTCCACCCCCTGCTTAAACCCATGCTCCCACTCCCAAGCCGCCTTCCCCAACTTGTGCCCCCCACTCTCAAACTCCCCCCGCCTCCTCGCCGCCCACTGATGCACGAAACCCATCTCGCTGGGCATGCCCTGAGCAGAGAGGAAGATGAGCGCGTCGTCCCAGCCTTGGGAGAAGCCGGGGGCGTAGACGGCGGGGTCGGGGGAGCCGCCGTTGTTGGCCCAGAAGTTTGTGTGTGAGCCTGCGGCGCGGGGAGGGGGGTTAGTACTACGGTACTCCTCGTCTGTAGGGCGAACAGAGGCAGCACAACTCACTGTGACCGTTCTGCAGCTCCCCATCCTTGACATGCGCCGGCGGCATCCCCCTAAACTGCCTACTCCCCACCCAGCCCGGCAAGATCTCCGCCTGGCTCGCATTCTGCGCCGACCACCCCGCATCCCACCCTTCCCCCTTCTTGTACGTCCAGAACCAATACCCCGCTGCGCACGCTTCAAACAGCTCCAGCTGGGCTGCTACGAACGCCCGGCGGTGGGCGTCCTTCTCCCCGTCGGGGATGCCTGGGGGGAAGGAGTGCGAGTCGAGGGAGGCGGACCATTCGGCGACGACGAGGGAGCCTTTGGCGGCGTCGCATTGCGAGCCGAACTCGCCGCGGAACCCGCCTCGGAGGTCGTTGGCGTGGTCGTACCCGCTCTTGTTCTTGTCTTGGTCCGTGAAGCATCGGTACAGATGATGGTCCAGCACCACAAAGTCCCCCCTCCCGCCCACAAAATGCGCATAATGCCCCGTATCCCAAGCATCGCTGCAGTAAAGCGGGAAATCCGCCGGCGCGACGGTGCGGACCTCCTCGATGGCTTTGTGGTACCACCCCTGGAGTTTGGAATTGTTGGCGGGCTCGTTGAGGAGCTCGAGGCCGACGACGTGTGGGATAGGGGCGAATTTGGAGGCAAGGAAACGGAGGGCGAGGGAGGTGGAGGCTTGGTTGGCGTTGCTGTCCCAGAAACCGACTTTGCCTTTGGAGAGGCCCGCGTGGGCTAAGCGATGGGGGTGGGGATGGCATTAGCTTCACCTGGGATCCTCGTATCGTTTGGGGCAGCAACGCACCATCGGGGTTCTGGGCGCCAGCAGCACCGTGCAGATCTGCCAAAAGAGGTCAGCTGGGTATCTGATGTGAGACTGTCACAAATGTCCTAGCTCACCGATCAAAATACCAAGACCTTTGTTCCTGCACATGTCCACGGCATTCTCGATCCTTCCCCAGGCGCCTTCAAAGATGTGGTGGAAGGGCTCAAAATCGGTACCCTTGAGGACCTCGGGGAGCGGGCCGCAGAGGTGATAGTATGCGATCTGTCCGAGGTCGGTCGTCGTGTTTGAGCGTCCTCAGCCGGAAGGGATACGGGTACACGGATACTCACAGGAAGTCGAACACTGTTAAACCCCTTGGACGCGATCCACCTCAAATCGTCCTCGGTAATCCACGTATCCCAATGCTCCTCCAAAATCCTCTTCGCATTGCCCCCAGCCGCCACATCATAGTCGCTCTGCCCCGGGGACTTCGCCTCTCGAAATACCTGCGGGCAGATCCACTGCTCGAGGGAGAACCATGAGCCGAGGTTGACGCCGCGTTGTTTGCGGTAGCGGTAGATGGCGTCGGGGCCAAGGGGGATGCTTTGGGCGGCGGGGAAGTCGTAGTCGGGGGATTTGGAGGTGAATTGGTCTTTGAATTTGTTCATGAACCCCATGGTGAGTGTGTGTGGCTGAGGGGGCGTCGGTGTTGCAGTGCTGTTTATGTAGAAGAGCGGTGGTCCAGTCAAGGAGAGAATTAAAGGAAAGACGTGGTCGTTGCTGCCAAGTATAGCAGAGGCCACCCCCGAGAGAATGCGATGCGGCCGGTGGAGGCATGTGCGGGGTGCCACGTGTGCTGACGTCAGGAATAGATCCCGCCCGTGCCTGCCCATCCCATAAAGACGCGTGCGCTAGCAGCTCAGCCTCAGTCACACGTCATGCTCAGCCACAGCAACAAGCAGCAGCAGCGGGCAGCGAAGAAGTCTCTCTTGCCGTCTCACATCCATAGCCACACATCCATAGCCATCATGGGTGACGCTCTTGTGAGTCAGTAGTCGAGAGGTCAAGCAGTAGAGCTGACACCTCGACAGGCTGTAGAGGAGCAACGCTCTATCCTCAGCGCCCGCTCTTGCGCGCCCGAACCCGTGAGCGATAACATAACACCGTGCTTATCAACAGATGCAGTACTGACGAGCACCCTCTTCCTCTTACTGATAGGATACTGTCACCAGTGAGCTGCCGTGTCACTCGCTGACACCGTACTCAGCACGTACTAACACGTCCACCACGCAGAACTCGTCAAGCGATGTCGCGCGCTTATCATCCGCCTCCTCCCGGTCGAGGTAGAGCTCGACCAGATCTCTGATGCTACCAGCAGCGTCATCACCCCGCAGGTCATCAACGCCTTTGCTAAAGCTGGGGGTGACTTTAGCGAGGCCGTCCCCTTTGCGTGAGCTCTTCGGTCCTCTTTTTTGGCGGGCAAGAGCTGAAAAGAACTGCTCGTCGCGGCAGCCTCCTCCGGGCCAAAGCCGTCTTTATGAAAGAGGCCTACGCCAACCCGGCAGACTACGACGAGAACCTCTGCCGCGGGATCGCCGCCGAGGTGCTCGCCCGGCGCATAGTGCACAACCTGCCGGTGGACAGGCTCGAGAGCGTCATGAGCACGCGGTACCGCTACAGGGAGAGCGATGGGGATACTTCGGCGCCGACTAGTGCGCTCGAGACGGCTATCGACCAGCACGCGTCGGTGAGTGCTGCTTGCCGCTCTACCGATTTGAGGAGTCTGAGCCGACGCTGACGCCTACGGCAGATCTTCCTATCCTCCTCCGAGGCGCAGCACGTCGTCAACTCGCTCTGGCGGGGCGACTGGGTCCAGCGCAACAACGAGGATATGGATATCGACTATGTCCCGTACGAGCAGAGCGAGTCGGGCAGGTTTTTGGATCACCTCAACCCCGAGAGGATGTCGGTCCCGAGGTATCAGTCCATGTTCCGGATTGTTGTGTGGTTCTTCTTCCTCTTTGGTGAGTCCGGGGGGGTCGTAGTCGGGTTTCGCGGTTGTTGCGGATCTAACCACGACGGGGCGGACACAGTGTACTCGCAGAGTGTGCAGAGCCCGCTCGAGACGCTCGACCCGGAGAGAAACTGGGACGGGTTCGAGATCATCTTGTATGTCATGGCAGTCGCGTTCTTGATCGAAGGTATGTCGCCCATCCGATGATGTCCCTCAGGAGGCCGGGGCTGACGTAGAGGTCTCGCAGAGTTTGTCAAGATGTTCAAAGTGAGTGGAGATGCTTACGGAATGCCCGCCGTCTGTCCTAATTGTACTAACAGGCATCACCACCATAGATCGTCCGCATCGCCCCCCGCCCTATGGCAGCCATCGTATGTCCCCTCTTCCCCCTCTATCCTGGCCCCACACCTCCCACTAACCTCCTACCAGGGCTTCTGGACCGTCGTCAACCTCATCACCGACTCCCTCCTCCTCACCGCCTTTGGTCTCCGAGTCGCAGGCCTCAGCGTCGGTCAGAATAAGCACCACGATGCGGAGCAGCTTCATTTCAGGAGTTTCCAGGTCTTGAGCTGCGTGGCGCCGTTTATCTGGATGAAGCTTGTGGGTGACCCGATTGTCGCTCCTCCTTGATGGGCACCCATGCTGATGTGGGTTTATGCTTGGATAGCTTACGGTATTTGATGGGTTCAAGACGGTGAGCATTGGTTATGATGGTGGAAGGGTAAGGGCTAATGGGAGATTAGGTCGGGACTCTGCAAGTTGTGGTCTCGAGGATGCTGTGAGTTCCACGCTAGTGACAAATCCGCGCAGACACATCGCTGAACTCGTCAATGCAGCCGCGAGTCTACCATCTTCTTCATCCTGTGAGCTATCCGAAATTCCCCTCTCCGGGAGGCAGTAGCTGACGAGCGAATAGGCTAGCTATCATGGCCCTCGGTTTCGTACAGGTAAGGTGCCCAACCTTCGCTTGTAGAGTACCCACCTGACGCAGTATTGTAGTCGCTCTACGCGCTTGATGCTGCAGATGGAGAGAGCGGCGGTGGTGGGATCGTCGTGAACAACTTGATCCAAGCTTTGCTCGGGTGAGTTGTCGCAAATTCTAGGAAAGAGCCTCTCGCCCAACTCGCGGTCATACTGACCACCGCCCCAGCTCCCCCGACTTTGACTCCCCCTCAGAGCGCTTCGGCTATCCCTTCGGCCTCATCGTCTTCTACGGCTGGAACTTTGTCACCACCATCATCCTCGTCAACGTCTTGATCGCGCTGTTCGGCTCGGCCTACTCGGATATCACGGATAACGAGACGGACGAGTATCTGGTGTTCTTTGCGCACAAGACGATTGACTTGATCAGGGCGCCGGATTCGTATGTCTACCCGGCGCCGTTCAACTTGCTGGAGATGATCTTCATCGCACCGCTCGAGTAAGCTGCCCCCCACTTCTGCGCGACGCGCTTGTAACGGATAGCTGACAGCGGGTATGACCACACAGATGGATCATCCCCGAACCATGGTACATCGCCCTCAACCGCTACGTCATGGGTACCCTCTTCTTCATTCCCCTCACCCTCATCGCCCTCTTCGAATCCCAAATCTCACACACGCACAACCAGCGCGTGCGCGCGTACTTTTCCGGCCCACCGCCGGACGAGGATGATGATCCGAAGATTGAGGATCCGGCTTGTGATGAGGATGAAGGTGGGGAGATTACGAAGGTTAAGTTTGCGGAATTGGTTAAGGCGTTCCCGAAGTGAGTTGACGTGCGATGGGCTGAAAGTTGTGTCATTTGCTGATGAGAGTGCGGTGTAGCACGGCGCTTACCGAGACCGCGGCTGTGCATCGCGATATCCTCCTCCTGCGCCAGCAGCTGGAGAAGCTCGAGAAGTCGCTAGGCGTCAAGACGGATGATGAGAAGGACAGCAAAAAGTGAGAATGGAGATGGGAAGTGGAAGAGTAAAAGACGTGCGTGGGTGCAGATGGCTCTAGCTGGGTCACGATGAGTGAACGTGCGAGATGAAACATGTGTCTTGCTTACCGGATTCCACTGATCTCGTACTGACCGAAAGATGGATGATGATGCGTGCCACTAACGCGTGCGGTTTGGCTGATCGTGCGGAAAGACTATTCCCATCGTACAGGCTTCCGTCCCGACTGTTTCACACCAATCATGGACGTGGGGTCGCAAAGACAATGTACAGTATCTGCATACTTGGGCGATCAAACTATCAGTAGTGGTAGTAATCGTCATCAATTTCCCTACTCCGCAAATCCCACGACCGGTCACTCCCATGCTCCTCGTTGTACTCCTCTTCAGTCATCGGGGAGTATCCGCAACAAGGACAAGGCGGCGCCTGGTCGCTCCTCAACAGCCTGATCCGGGGACGCACGTATTGCCCGCCGCCGTAGAACCAGTCATCCTTCTTGTCAGACGCCAGCTTCTCCAAGCGCGCCAGGTCCCGGCTCGCCTGTCTCCTCTCTTTCCTCATTTTTTCCTCCTCCTCGCCCAGCGTCCATTTCGCCTCTTCCGCATCCAAACGTGCCATCTCAGACTCATCCAGCTGAGGAAGATCCTCTCGGTCGAAAGCGACAATCTTGTCCAGACCATAGACTTCTACCGACGTCGCTGCGATGATCTCGCCCCGCTCGGAATCTTCCAGCCCGGGCCAACTGAGCATCGGCGTGTACGCGTTACAGAGATAACTGAGTACGACCTTCTGAGACATGGTCCCCCAGATGCTTCGCCCAAGTAGCTCCCCCGGGGTATGCACCGTAGTCGAATGCTTTGCGAAATCCACATACACCTTATTCGCCACCCCCCAAACGATCCGCCAGCCTCGCGCGCCCCCATAATCACTCTTGTGGAACGTAGTGTGCCGGTAGATGGTAGCAGGGATGGTCCCCTTGTCCCGATTGAGCCACTCATCTTTGCGAGGGTATGCGTATCTGTGGTAATCGTCGTAGCAGACTTGCTTGCGGTGGGCTCCAGTGCTGAAGAGGACCGGTAAGAGCAGAGTGTTGAGCCCATGCCATATCTCGTTACGCGCCATCGTCTGCACATTGGTGTTGGGGATTCTGTACTGCCATGGTAGGGCTGGGCCCAGAGCGACAGAGGCGAACTCGGGGAGAATCTGCGAAGCAGATTGGGGCGAAAGGGTCTTTTGGAGGCTCACGAGGATGTCCCGAGCTTGGACAAGGGATCTCACAAGCTTCCTAGGACCCCCTCCTCTATCCTCTTTGAGTTGCTTCGGGCACACCATGAGACGACGAAGATGGCGCAAAAGAGGGAGCTTGGTGTTGCCATGTCGAATGCAGAGGATATCTGCTTCTTGCCCTGGTGCCATGGCCAGGATGTGGGGAGGGACGGGGTTATCGGCTCCGAGGAAGAATGTGCCCAAGTCGTACACATAGGGTTGGCCGTAGATGATGGGGGCGGCGGCAAAGTAGAATGTCTGCGGAAGGGCGGGAAGAAAGTCGTCAGCCAACCGGTCGCCTTGGTTGAGTCCTTAAATAGAGCGGTGAGACTTACACTGTGCACCCGGAGACACTTTTTCAGATTCCGAGGCCCGCCTCCCTCTTCATGATGGTATATCACCATGAAGATCATGTACAATATGTCGGTGGGAAGCCCCAAGATGCGTGCACCGCTGGGATGAAGCATCGAAAAAGTCGTAGGCATGATGGCAAGATGGGTGGATGTGGTGTTGTGGATGAGAGGAGAGGACATAGAACTGTTCGAGTTTATCATTCAACGATGTATACTTGGGTGTTGATGACTAGGCCGGATAGACGATCCATGAGTGTTTGCAAGAAGATGCGGCGGATGGAAGAAGGTGGCGGGCGGATAAAGCGCGTGCGCGCGCGTGTGTGTGTTTCTTCGACTCATCATCGGCGTCGTCTTTCCGGAGAGAGATCTGACCACAAAGCCTACTACGAGTTTGTTCATCGGTAGCCGACATCCATCTGCGATAGTCACATCATCCCGAGTCCCACGAATGGCTGATCATGAGAACGTGGCGGCCACGGCCTTCTTCCGCTTGAGTGTCAAAATCATGGCATCTCTTCCCCGGCCCGATAGATAGTTTTTGTCACGACAGTATGTTAACTCGACGCTTCCATTCCGGACAACCCACACCGGACAGCAGCCCGACCGGAAGACCTGTACCGGACAGCCAACACCGGACAGCCCACACCGGACAGCCCACACCGGACAGCCCGCACCCGTATTCTACGTGTACGTACAACCATTACACCGGACAGTCCGTACTGGTTCAACCCGCACCGGAACGCCCGGACGAACCCATACTTCTGACAAGGGGATAGGAGGGCCTTGAACGAGAATCAGACATTTATAAACCCCCTCTCAGACTCGACTTTCATAGCTTTTTCTTCAATGAACCACTATTGTTGTCTCTTTGATTTACATTCGCACTTACGCTTCAATAACTATCGCCACCCGACATTGAGTTGGCTCTCTAGTATAATCTCCCGTACTTAGGCCCTCAGGGCCATTGCTATTCATCCGCTCCGGTCTTGAGTAGTCCATATCGTCGGTTGGCATAGTCCCCTGACAGTTTTGCGGTGCGAGCAAGCTGTGGATATGTATGGAGGTATCGTGATGTATGCATGCTACATTACATCGAAGGGCAGCGACTGCTTACTCGTAGCACGCCCTTGTAGTCCCCGTATTGACCCCCGGAGCCAGTCCGCAACAAGGACAAGGCGGAGCCTGATCTCTTCTGAGTAGCCGTACGTGAGGAAGCACGACGGCGGTATCGAATTCTTCCTTCATCATCTCCTCCACCTTCTTTTCCAGCCTCCGAAGATCCTGACTGGCCTGTTTCATCTCTTCACTCTTATTTCCGAGCACATCATCCACTGCCCGTGGCATCTCTTCATTACCCAGGCTTCTCAAGTCGAGCTCATCCAGTTCAGGGAGGTCATATCGTTCAAAATCGAGCGCCATAGCCAGGATGTGAGGAGGGACAGGATTGTCGGCTCCGAGGAAAAATGTGCCCAGGTCATACACGTAGGGCTGGGAGTAGACGATGGGGGCGGCAACAAAGTAGAATGTCTGCTCGGAAGGGAAAAAAATAAAAACATATATCGTCAGCTAGTCTCATAACAACGCACGCCGAGCAGAAGACCTGTGTTACTTACAGTGTGTACTCGAAGAGACTCTCTCAGCGTGCGGGGTCCTTCTTCACCTTGATAGGTTTTCAAAAAGATCAGATGCAATATGTCGGTGGGAAGCCCCAGGATGTGTGGTTGGACTGCGCTGGTGTCAGGGGGCATCGAAGAAGTCGTCGACATGGTGGCTTGGGTGTGATGCTGTGGACGAGAGTAGGATACGGAATGCATAAATCGAATCGATGTATCTTTAGACGATTGCAAGATGCTGCGGATGGAAGGTGGCGGGCGGATAGAGGTGGAGCGCGCGTGTGTGTGACTGTGTGTGTGTGTGTCATTGTTCTCTTTGTCATCGGCGTCGTTTTTTTTTTCGGAGAGAGTTTCCGACCACAAAGCCTATTAATAGGAGGCCCTTTATCGGTAATCGACGCCCATCCGGGATGCATTTCCAGTATGCTTCCCTCGCTCCGTCGCAGCTGGCCAATCATCATCAACAGGTGCGACCATCTTCTTCCGCTTCCTGTGCCACTGAGTGGCATCTTCCCCCCCGTAGTTGATTACTCAGTGCGTGCAAGCTATATATGTGCACGGAGATATGGTTATGTATACATGCTAGTCCGATGCGCAGCGACGGCTTACTTACATCGTCCACTCCCTTGTATTCTCCCTTTTGGCCTCTGGGGTCAGACCGCAACAAGGGCAAGGTGGCGCCTGATCTCTTCTCAGCAGCCGAACGTGGGGAAGCACGAAGTCGGCACCCAAGGTCTCCCTCTTCAATCGCTCTAGCTTCGCATCCAAGGTCTCCTTTATCATCTCCTCCAGCTTCTTTTCCAGCCTCCGAAGGTCCCGGCTGGCCTGTATCCTCTCCGCCCTCGTTTTCCCGTGTTCATCATCCACCTCCCGTGGCATCTCCTTTTCATCACCCAGGCTTTTCAGGTCAAGATCATCCAGCTCAGGGAGGTCATATCGTTCAAAATCGAGCACCTGTTCGAGGCCGTAGACTTCGACTGATGTAGCTGAAGCCATCTCTTCCCGATCAGAGCTCTTTTGGTTTCGCCAACGGGGCATCCAGAGGAAGGCGTCACAGATATACTCCAAAGCGCCTCGTTGCGACAAATGCCCCGTCCAGTACTGCCTTTGAGCAAATCCAGTGCCATCATGTGCCAGATGCTGATCCCAATAGTCCACATATACTTTATTGGCGACTCCCCAGACAATGTTCCAAGGCCGGATGCCATCGTCTTCGTAGCGATCTTCTTCGCGGAACTTGGTGTGCAGGTAGACCGCAGCGGGGATGGTGCCCTTGTCACGACCAAGCCACTCGGCTTTGCCAGGGTGGGCGTACCTGTGTTGATCGTCGAAGCAGACTTGCTTGCGGTTGATGCCTGTGCTCAGAGGGAGCGGCAATATGAGGGTGTTTAGCTCGTGCCACAACCCGTTGCACGATGAGCCCTCGTATGTCCACTTGAAAGGCGGGGTGGCACCCAGTACGATTGAGGTGAAATGCGGCAGGAAGCGGACTGGGGACTGAGTAGGAGGGTGGTGCGACAACGTTCTTTGTATGTTGATTAGGATGTCCCGAGCTTGTATGGTGGACTTCACTAGAACACTAGGGCCACCCTCGTCATAGTCTTCTTTGAGAAAAGCGGGGCATGCCGCGAGGCGACGAAGATGGCGCAAGAGAGGAAGCTTTGTGTTGCCGTGTTTGATGCAGAGGACATCGGCCGCTTGTCCTGGCGCCATAGCCAGGATATGGGGAGGGACAGGATTGTCGGCCCCGAGGAAAAATGTTCCCAAATCGTACACGTAGGGCTTGGAGTAGATGATGGGGGCGGCAACAAAGTATAATGTATGCTTGGAAGGAAAGAATAAAAGTAATTTGGCGTCAGCCAGCATCACGAAAATGCATCATGAGCAGAGCTGCGTTACTTACACTGTGTACTCGAAGAAATTCTCTCAGCCTTCGGTGCCCTTCTTCACCTTCTTGATGAACCTCCAAAAAGATCATCTGCAAGATATCGGTGGGAAGACCCAGGATGTGTGGCGGTACTGTGTGTGGCGGTACTGCGCTGGAGGCAGGTGGCATCGAAGAAGTCGTCGACATGGTGATCTGGGTTGTGTGATGCTGGGGACGAGAGTGAAACGATGAAATGGTTTGAATCATCCTGCATGAGTGTATTTATATTCACGGCTGGACGGATAGACAAATGATGAATGCGTGCAGCAGAATGCGGATGGAAGAAGTGGCGGCGGATAGATGGTCGCATGTGCAACCACCTTTCCGTTCTTTTTGGAGGCCAATCACTGTTGTTGCCGACTCTCACGCACATGGAAGCCAACACCGGATACATATACATGTATGACAGCACCTGCTGGGCGTCCCATATGTACATGCAGCAGCACTAAATCTTCCGCCACGCTTTTAATAGGTGTGTGGAGGGGAGTCGACCGTGGGAGAGTGCAACTAGTCTGTTTGGTCCCGCCGACGCGCCAGCTGCGTGGAGGTCCACGATGATGCGTCTTCTGAGTTCTGAGCGAAGAGAGAAAGGATCGACTTGATTACATATCTTCTGCTCTTCTCTGTTTGACCCCTCCATTCTGATTGCTCAGGTAGCGGGAATCAGAGCACTCAGCATCTTGCTCCGAGCTTGAATCTCTATATATCGTTCTTGACCGCCTCTCTCACCACTGATCTCTGCGCGATCTTCACCATGCCCCCTCTCCCCGCCAACGTCCCACCCCAACCCCCCTCCATCGACCTCCTCAAACTCACCGCCATAATTAACTACATCTCCACCGCCATCTCTCGAGGCGCCCTCTCCCGCATCCCAGCCTTCTACGCGCCCTCACCAAGGGAGGCGCAGCGGGTGAAGGATCTTTGGAGGGAGTATAGCGCGGGGCATGGGGCGGAGGTGCAGGCGGCGTTGAGGAGGCAGAGAGAGCCTGTGAATGGGGAGATGATGAGGGTGCTGGGGGGGTTGAAGAATCACATGTTGGAGCTTGAGGATGATGTGAGTCTGCACTTGATTCTCGCGATCCTTTGCGCGTTGCTGCGTACTGACCACGCGGACCACCTCTATAATCCACCGGCCCTGCCTTTTAGCCAAGCCTGGGCATCACCTTATATGAGCTCCGCACCCTACTCCCAGACCTCTCCGCCTCTACCAACTCCCTCCTCGCCTCGCCTCCCTTCACCCCCTTCGGCCAGCTGGACGCCGAGGTCCTCGCCCTCGCGCAATGGTTCAAGACCTCCTACATGCGGTGGATCGACCCCATCCCTTGCCCCTCCTGCTCTGGACCGACGTTCGCCGCCGGTTCGGCTGAGGGGACCCCGCAGGAGAGGGCAGATGGAGGCGGTAGGGTAGAGCTGCATATCTGCAAAGATGGGAAATGCGCGGCGCAGAGGAGGTTTGTGAGGTATGGGCTTGTGAGGACGCTGGTGAAGACGCGGGAGGGGAGATGTGGGGAGTGGGCGCATTTGTTTTATGTGTTTTTGAGGGCGAAGGGGATTGAGGCGAGGTATATCTGGAATAGGTGAGTAGTGTCTGGAAAGTCTGGGAGCTATGGGGTGTCGCTGCCCTTGCAGAAGACAAAGGCTGATGAGACTGGCAAAGTGAGGATCATGTGTGGTGCGAGTACTGGTCGCCCACACTCAAACACTGGGTGCACGTCGATCCTTGGTACGTGTTGAAATCATGAAGATGTGGCGCAAACACCGTCGTCTTTTGCTGATCATCACGTACTCGGTTTGACATACAGCGAAGCAGCCATCAACACACCCCTCATCTACGCCCTCGGATGGGGCAAGAAACAAGCGTTCTGCTTGTACGTCCCCCACCCGAGCACATCAGCTTGAAGCTCTTCTTAAAGGGTCTGTCTATGCATCTGACATGGGTGCTGCGGCAGGGCATTCGGGCAATACGGTGCAGAGGATGTGACCAGGGCGTATGTGGATGATCATGAGGGGGAGTGCCGGGAGCGACGGAGAGCGAGAGGGTGGAAGGAGAGAGATCTTCGTCGGGTACGTCTCCCCTTCCCTTACGCCCCCGGCTCATCACTGACCGCCCCGCAGGAACTCCTCGCCCTAACGATCCCCCTCCGCCTCCGCTTCCCCCCCGCCTCCCGTACCCGCCTCGAAGCCCTAGACCAACTCCAAGCCCAATGGCTCGCCGACGAGCGGGGGAGGCGGTTAGAGGCGGAGAAGATGGGGGTGCTTGGGGTGGGGAGGGTTTCGGGGCCGGAAGATTGGAAGAGGATGCGGGATGAGCTGGGGTTGGGGAAGGGGAAGGGGGTGGAGAGGGTGCGGTATCGAGGTGGGTAACGCGACAATTGCAGCCGAAGAAAAGTGCAGTGCTGATACCCAGTGGTTACACAGTGCTCGAGACGCTCAAAGCTGCTCCCTCTGCCCTCCACCTCCTCGGCGACGCCCACCTTTCAAACAACACCATCCTCCTAACCACCTCCACCAGCCAAACATCCGTCGCTTTCCATCCTACCCCGCTGAGCCAGTTCGAGGACTTTGTGTGCAAGCTCAAGTTCCGGCTGGATGCGCCGCCGGGGGCGGGGGAGGCTGATGGGATGGCGGTGGTCTTTTCGGGGGAGAGGAAGTTGGGTGTGGGCGGGTATGGGTTGGGGTATACCGGCTTGGGCGGGGAGGGTGATTTCGCTGTTGAGGGTGGGTCTTTCCTGACATACTCACTTGGGTGTTCTTGAAGTGCGCTAACCCCCGAGCGGCTTTGGTGAACCCATCACCTAGTCGATACCTACCGCACCCAAGATCACGCCGCCGACCCGCCCACCCCACACATCTCAATTCACTCCCCGCCTCATGCGCACCACCGGCACTCAATCGGATGCACAGCGCCGGGAAGTATCCCGCATTTGAGTGACGGGAGAGTTTATGGGTTGGAGGTTGTTTATGCGGCGGAGGGGAGGAGAGTGAGGGGTTTTTTGGAGGTGCCCCAGGAGGGGAAAGGTGGGGAAGGAGGGGAAGGAGGGGAGGGAGGGGAGATGCTGGAGCTGTTTGATGTGGTGCTTCCGGAAGGGAAGGGGGGAGAGTGGTTTGTGGGTGTGACGGGGTCTTGTGGTGGGCTGTGGCAGAAGGTAAGTGCAGCTTCAGTATCCTGCTTGTACGTGAGGGCTTGAAGCTGGAGCTGACACGCGGGGGCTTGTAGCAAGCGGTCAGGGAGTGGGAGATCAGTAAGATTGCATTTGAGGATGAGGAAGGAAGATCGGCCGGGAAGGAGGCTGTTGCCGATCCCAAAAAGGAGACGGACGACTTGTAGACTCATAGAGTAGACCGGCCTTCTAGCTATGGTATGGCATGGCATGGCCAACAAGGTGACGAGAGAGCGAAGATGCGATGTCTCTCAGTGTCTCTCAGCAAGAATGGCACAGAGTACGTAAAGTAACTCGCGCACTGCCGGCAGCCATGTCACCACCTGCGGGCGGGGTGTGTCATCATGCTCAGCGCGCAGCACATGCGCTCATCGGTGGCTGGTTTACGTGATCCGTGGCTTGCGGTCATGGCTCCTTCCCGACTTCTTCTGTGAGCAGAGGCAGAAAATAGATGAGGGAGGTGAGAGAGAGCTGGCCCAGCGAACGAACACATGAGCCAGCAAGAAGAGGGCACGGCCTCATGACACTCAGGAAGATGATGGCGGCCGCGCTCGGCCTCGCGTCGCCGCCACCCACTCGCGTCGCGCCGCCAAGAGGGAGCAAGAAGGGCGCCGAGAAGACCGGCGGCTACGGGCGTGTGGGTGTGCGGCTTTCATCGGCTCGGCTGACGTTCCTCTGTCCCTCGTCCCTCGCATGCCATCATCGTCCCACAGTCGCAGCTCGCAGGTCGTCTTTTGAAGAATTGCTGGGGGTCGTTGCTGTCGCCCGCCCATCACGCGGCTCTCTCGTCTCTTGAAGGGCGGACCCTTGTTGATGCGCTCAGGAAGAGGTCGCACAGACTGCACGGCTGAAACAAGTTATCGTGTTCGACATATTATGTTTATACGAATATATCCTTGTATGTACGTGTACACTTCTCCCTCTCCTCTACCTCTTCTCCCTCCCGACACCCTGCATCATTACCCTCGACAACACACCACGCCCGCGCCCCCCTCAGGTTTCCCAGGTGTAGCGAGGAGGGGCGATCAATACTTCAGGATGATGTAGAGGGCGTGGATGATACCTGAAACGGATGGGGACGGGGAGTGTCAGTGTCAGTCCGAGGGTTTGGTACGTGAAAAGGAAGATGGGGAAGGTGGGACGAGTTGAGACGAGCGATGAATGGAGGGTGGGGTGGGGCAGCTTCTCCGCCGTCTGGGCTTCTTCGTCGTCTTGGCGCAACGACAAGACAAGCCAGCAGAAGGCGAGGACAAGGACGAGCTAGCGCAATGACGGCAAAGCGCCAACACGCGGTAGCGGGGAGGGAAAGGGAGAGACGAGGGAGGGCAGGAGTGCACGGGTGGGTGGCGCGAGAAAGAAGGCTCGACATACCAGGGATGTAACCAAGGATGGTCAAGAGGATCTATTGAGCGAGTCGTCAGTACTCATGCACCATTTGTGAACAAGAGATCATGAGGCGTTGCCAACTCACGTTGATGAGGAAGTCGGCGTTACAGCCACGCTCGAGGAAGACACCCAGAGGCTGTGAGGGGGGTCAGCCGTGAACGCTTTTTGGTTGGGAGGGGAGCGAGACGTACAGGGAGGATGACCGCAAGGATGATCTTGCTGTGTTATGGTGGTCGAGGTTGAGGTGGAGATGGTAGAGGGGAGGGGGGGGGAGGAGCAGAGACTGGTCAGTTGATGCGTGTTATCGCCAACATAGAAGACGCCTTACAAGATGTCGGCTAGAGGGGGGTGTCAGCTATGGGGATAACAACAGTCACTTAGATGACTTACAGCAGGTGAAGGCCATTGTGGATGTTGTTGTTGTTGTGGTGGTGGATATGGGTGGGTGGAGTGGGTGAAGTGGATGTGCGGGGGGAAGCAAGCTAAGAAGGGAGGATTTTATAAGCGGGCGGTGGCTGGGCTGGGATGAGCGAGGCGGGCAGGTTACGTCATACCCGCCACCCACCGCAGTGCTGATGACGTGGAATTTATGTAACGGCCCCGGTGGAGGCACACCACGCACACACCTCTCAAGGCCACAGCTTCAAGGCATCGATGCTGTACTCTGTCCACTGCTTCTCGCTCAGCCAAGAGCACTCCGGCACACCAGCACAGCCGGGGCTCACAACCTCCATGAAACAAAGCCCCATCGCCTCGCGGCCATCCCCAGCCAGGCCGGCACCAGCGGGCCGAGCGCGGGGGCCTCAACCAGCCGGGGCTGGACCGCGTCGCTCCCTTGTCAACCCTCCGCCCGTGGTCCACCCCACACCGTCCCCAGCAAGACAGAGAGAGTCGGTCTTGCGTACGACTCCACGACGGAACGCGAGGACGCCGGTACCACTTGGGAAGATCTCTCCCCAGAGAGCAGGTGGAACTCCGGCACCTGCGGCACGAGTCGCGACGCGTACACCCCAGCCTCAACCCCACGCGCCTTCGCCCCGAACTCCTCAAGCCCCCCATACTCCAGACCCCCAGCCCAACCCCACATCTCTACCCCAATGGGCCGCCCATACACCCATCGTCACGCACGACGGCGACCTGGGTGCCAATGGAGGGTTCCCGGAGATCGTGAGCCAGCGGACTGGAGTTTGGGAGCCAGACGATGATGAGGAGGAGGATTGGGAGTTGCGGACGGAGACGGTTCATCAGGTGGACATGTATGATGATGTACGTCAACTGGTGTGCGTTCTTTCAGGTGCTTAGAATGTTTCAGCTGATGATGGGGTACGGCGCAGTCACCACTAGCGATCATGCAAGCCAACCACCTCCGCCAACTCACACACTACAAGAACCTCCTAGTCCGCTCCCAATCTGCCTCATCCTCCTCCATCCACAACATGCATATGCAACTCCAAGATCTCGAAAGGGCGTATAAGCTGCTTGAGAGGGAGTATCACGGTTTGGCGGCGGTGCATGCGGAGTGTGGGGAGAGGAGGGCAGAGCAGGAGAGGGAGAAGGGGTTGGTGAAGAGGGCGGTGGAGGGGATGAAGGAGGAGGGCCTGGGTGGGGTGGTGAGAGGTATGGGGAAGGATGAGCGGGTGAAGCTTCTCGGTGTCATAGCAGAAGGTGAGTGTTCGGCTTCTAACGACGCACGCGGCGGACTAAGTACTCATGCGCCTGCAGCATGCCATCCCTCGGACATCAACACCCAGATCGCCATCCTCGAGAAATACCGTCGGTCGAGATACGACATCCTGAACCGGCTCCCAGAGCCTCTCGTCCTCCGGATCCTCTCGCTACTCGACGTCAAAGACATCCTCAACTTACGAGTGGTACGCCAGCCTAACGTGTACAGGTATAATTGTCCTTTTCTGACAGGCTACTTATGTGCGGCAGGTCGCAAAGAGCTACACGACCCTCACAGAGAATGAGGACTTGTGGAGGACGCTGTGCAGGCAGCTGGAGTGGAGGGACTGGGATGGGCAGGCGGGGCTACTTCAGTTGCAAGACCCGCCTGAGCGAGGGTGGTGAGTGCTTCACGTACCAGAGCATAGAGAGAGATATGTCTTGCGACCGTTCTCAATGCTGACAGACGGACGTGTGTCAGGGAAGACATGTATAAGAGCCTCTGGCGGAGGGAGAAGAACTGGAATAGCGGGATGGTGAGTGCCGAAAGGGTCCGCAAAGCTCGAAAGAGAGGCTGACTGGCCCGGGCGGGCGCAGGCGCAAAAAGTCTTTAGACTGAAAGGGCATACCAACTACGTGACTTCCCTTCGACTTCGCGGTGATGTCCTCATCAGCGGCTCTTACGATGAGACGTACGTTCCCTCTCCTCCTACCTCCTCCTATCTCCTTCCACCTCTGCCCAGTAGCTAACGCCCCCGGCTTCACGCAGTATCCGCCTCTGGCACCTCCCCCCACTACAAACCCTCTCCCCCCAAACCCCCTCCCCGCTCATCCTCCCAGCCAAATCAGTCTCATGTCTCGACTATCACGCCCAGGCCGGGGTTTTTGTCGCGGGGTACCATGATGTGGGGCGGGTGCAGGTTTGGAGGCGGAAGGGTGCGGGTGAGGAGTGGGGCGTGGTGCATACGCTTTCGGGGCATTTGCATGGTATTCGGGCCGTCGCGTGAGTCGCTTTTGCCGTGTCAGTCTGACGGAATTGGGACGTGAAACCCCATGTAAACCCCATGTCTACCCCAGACCCTACATACCACTACCACTGCCTCTACCACTCTGTTTCTGACACTGACTACCTCTGCTCCGCGTCAACAGGATCAACGACACCTACCTCGTCTCCGCCGGCGCCGATAAAGCCCTCGTCGTCTGGTCCTGGCACACCGGCGAGAAGATCGTCCGCTTCGGGCAACAAACCAACATCTGCGTCGGGATCCAGCTGGTCGGGGACTGGATAGTGGCAGTGACGGTGGATGGGGTGGTGAAGACGTTCTCCATCAGGAGGAGGGCGATGGTGGCGCAGTTTAAGATTGCGGAGCTGGGGAGGGGGAAGACGGGGGAGGGGGGGATAGGGGCGGAGGTGAGGGGGAAGTTGAGGGAGGTGGGTGGTGGGGTGGGCGGGAGTGGGATGTTGAATTGGTTTGAGGGGCAGGGGAGGTGGATGACAGTACGTCCGCTGTCTTCCTTCGGCCAAGAGTCTGCCTTCAAAGACGGACAGCTGACATGATGCTAAGGTTGCAACTCGCGAAGTGATCATCCGGCTTGCATGGGATGAGATTGAAGAGGACGTCCTTCCCGTTCCTCCTCACCCACAGACACATCCTTCCTCCCCGACAACGGCTCTGTCCGTGGCATCCCCCCGCACCAGGACATCCATTACCCTCTCGGCCCGTTCGACGCGCTCCGCCCAGCCGTCCCCGAGCACGACCCCCATACGCCAGAGACAGCTGTCTAACACACCTCTGAGGAAGACGCCTCTCAAGTCGCCCTCTGTCAGTAGCCACGGGACGACGCCGGCCACGCCCTCACCCTTAAGAAGGAAGGGTGAGGGACCCGAGGTGTTGGGGAGGGCGGGGAGTCCCGCGGCGATGGGGAAGGCGGCGGGTGCGTCGTCGAAGAGGCAGTCGCTGGGGAAGAAGTTGTTCCCTGTGCCTTCGCCGTTGAGCATTCCAGAGGATGGGACTCTCTCGTCCCGCCTTTCACAACCTTCCACACCCACACCTACAGCCTCCACCACCCCTGCCGCCGCCGGAAGCACACCCCCACGCCGAACGCGGATCATCCCACTCCTTACCAAACCCCCGAGAGTGCTAGAGGTGATCAACGCCCCAGACGTGGAGAAGGGTGCGATCGACGCGAGAAGGACGAGGGTGGTGACGAGTACGAGGTTTGCAGCGAGGACGGGGGCCGATCGGCATGTAAGTCCTTTCTTCTTTGGGCTTGGGTGTCCATGTGGCTTGACTAGGCTTGCCCCCTGGTGGAAACATGGCTGATAGTGGCGGGATAGTTATACGTCGGTGCCCCCAAGAGACGACACCCCGATGATAAAAGCGAGGGGGCGTTAACGGCGAGCCAGACAGAGATGATCCCCATCACAGGCGCGTGGGCCGCCAAAGCCCAGGAACTGAGCCTCCAAACACCAGAGAAGAACCCGATGAGCTTGGTGCTAGATCGGGAGAAGTTTGTGGTGAGTCTCGTCGAGGTCGGCTGTGTTGGCATGGTTGAAGGGTTGAGGCTGATGGGGATCTGGACGGGGGTTAGTACGGGTGTACGGATGGGACGATTGTGGTGGTTGGGTTCTTGGGGTATGAGTATGGGCTGCCTCGCCAGGACCAGGTTGGCGACGAATGATAGCAACGAAGGCGACGACGAGTAACGTTTCTTGTGATGTTTTTGATGTCCCCACTACCCCGTTTACCTACCATATTCACGACAAGTCCCATGATTTATGACCAACGATACAAGCTATACATGTCTTTATGCAAAAAGTCGACTCTATACAGGCTCTCTACGATGGAACAGCCATGTTGATACTGTTATACTGTAGATGATTGCGCCTAGATGGCATGCTCCAAGATCCCATCCGAGATGTCGTGTGATCAACCCCGCTCCCCGCTCTCCTTAGCTTCTCCCCACGCAAGCGAGCACAACCCCCCGGAACACGAAGATACCCCTCAGACAGCAGGGATCTGCACCCCACCCTGCCCCCCGCCCTGCATACTAATCCCCAGCCCCATCTGCATCCCCATCCCCCCCTCACCCCCTGCACCCTGCCCCCCCGCCCCGCCAGCCACAGCGCTCGGAGCCGGTACAGTAATCGTAACCGGCCTACTACTCCTCGCCGCAAGCGCCTGCACCAGCATCCTCCCCACATCGTTGAAATCCGTATTAGCAGTCCGCCAGACGGGCTGGAACGCGGGTTTGCGGTGCGCGGGGGCGGTGCCGAGCCGGGAGGTGGGTTGGACGGGGGAGGTGGCCGGGCCGGGGCCAGCGGAGTTGGGCGGGGCGAGGGTGAGGGAGGTTGGGGGTGGGACGGGGGGAGGGGCGGAGCCGAGGGAAGAGATGCCGCGGCGGCATCGCTCGCCGGCGAGTCGCGTGAGGGCGACGAGCTGCTCGAGCTCGCGCAGGCCTTCTTCCCCCTCCCCAACCACCCCATCCCCTTCCTCCCCATGCTTCACCTTCTTCTTCCCCGGCCCCCCACCCCCCGCCCCACCGGCCCCACCCCCAGCACCATCCTTCTTTTTGTCTTTGACATCCCCAGTCTTTTTGCCCACGGGCTCTTTGAAATTCGGGTTGTGCTCGCGCTGCCACTCGAGGTAGAGCTCGTCGTAAGGGCGGGACCGGCCTTCGACGGCGCGTTTGGCGCCGACGGTGTGGGTCTTGCAGGTGAGGGAGCGGGCGCACGGGGTGAGCTTGTCGTTGATCACGCCGCATTGGCGGTCGAGGTTGATCGGGCAGTTGGCTGCCCGGGGCCGGGTAGGTGAGCCAGTTGCTATAAAGACACAATCGAACGCGGTACCTACCTCGCGCACGCTTCCGCTCGGCAATCTCCTCCTTCTCCTTCTCCTTCGCGACCTTCTTCTCCGCCCTTGCGCGGTCCTTCATGATCTTTTTGATCTCGCTCTTTTTCAAGCCCTTGAGGTCGATGGGCTCCTCGTCGAGGTTGTCGAGCGGGCCGTCGGAGGGGAGGAAGCGGGCGCGTTTTTGGGGGGAGGCGGAGGTGTCTTTTGGGTAGGAGGGGGGGTTAGTATGGGGGTTCGGGGTCGTGGATGGGGAGGAAGGGAGATGTACCTTCTGATAGACGCCGTTTTTTGAGGTCGGTTTTGGAGGCCTTGCTTGCCTTTTTCGCCACCAGCGGTGTCCCATCCAGGACATGTTTGCACACCCCTTTGACCCAGTCGTGTCAGTACAAGGCGTCGATGTTAGATCACTTGCAGCACCACAGTGAGACGTTGTCGCCACATCGCTCGAGCAATACACAGGGCAAGAAAAGGCAGCACTCACGTCGATGATCCCCGGCAGCCCACTCCATCCCGACCTTACCGCACCGCCCGCACTTGACCAGCCCGCGCCCGAGCTCCCCGTCGGCAAGGAGCGGGTTCGTGCCAAACATGACCATGTCTTTCTCTGGGAGAAAGTCGGCCGGCGGGCGAGGTGCGGGGGGGCGAGTGGTCGACGAGGGGTGCGGCGAAGGAGGAGGGGAAGGGGAGAGGGAGAAGGTGAAGGGGGGGAGGGAGGAGGTGGAGGTGGCTTGGAGGGGCATGGCGGCGGGCGGTCGAGGGGGCGGGGGGCGGGGAGAGGGGGGCAGTAGAGCCACTGGGGGTCCTCAGAGTCGTAGGAGTATGCTCTGGACCACGATATCACAGCGCACGCAGTTATCGATAGTCGCGACCCTTTGCTAAGTACAAGGGTTAATCTGATGACGTGACCGGATAATGAGCCTGATAATTACGCAGGTGGGTGGTTAATTATCAGGGACAGGTCAGGGCCATGACGAGCCCCCTCCCTGCTGTTCACGTCCTTGTCTCCCATCCATCTCTCTCTCTCTATTGCCTCTATTCCCCCCTCTACCCCCCTCCCCCCCCCCTCCCCCCCACCATGCAGTCGAACCAGTGGCAGCAGTACCCCTACCAGCAGGGTGGGGTACAGCCCCAGTTCACAAACACAAACAACCCCAGCTTCCTCAACTCCCAACCCACAGGCTTCCAGCCACAGCTCCAGCCCATGCAGACGGGCTTCCAGCCCCAGCAGCAGCGCCCCCAGCAGACCGGCATGCCTACTGGCGGTGTTGGCGGCATAGGCGGTGGCGCCGGAGGCAACTACTCGTTCCTCAACCAGCCGCCCCCGCAGTCCAACTTCCGGGGCAACCTCACCCCGCAGATGACGGGCTTCCCCGGCGGAGGCGCGAGCGGGCTGCTCCCCCAGCAGACCGGGTTCCCCGGCGGCATGGGCGGGGGCGGCAGCGGCATGCTTCCCCAGCAGACGGGGTACCAAGGCATGATGTCCCAGCCGACGGGGTTCCAGGGCGGCGGGGGGCTCATGAGCCAGCCTACGGGCATGGGAAGGTTGCAGGCACAGCCTACGGGGTTGCCGCACGACCCGAGGCTGCAGAGCATGATGCAGAGCTTCATGCCGTCGAATATCAGCCAAGTGAGTCTGTCATGCTGGTTATCCGTCCGGGGTGATTGGATTGCTGACCAGCGACAACGTCACGTGCACAGCCTTTCTCTGGAGGCGTCCCCCAGTTCGCCCAGACCCCAGGCGCACAGCCGCTCCAGCAGACCTTCCAGTCCCTCCTCCAGAACCCGGCCGTCGCCACGCCCAAGGTCCCCTGGACGCTCTCGCGCCAGGAAAAGAAGGACTATGACCAGATCTTTAGGGCGTGGGACAAGAAGGGAGATGGGTTCATATCGGGGGAGATGGCGAGGGAGGTGTTTGGGCAGAGTGGGCTGGGGCAGGACGATCTGATGAAGATTTGGTGAGCTACGTCGGCTATCCACTTCGGTATGACCTAGCTGACACGCAATGAAGGAACCTTTCCGATGTGGACAACCGGGGCAAGCTCAACCTGCCCGAGTTCCACGTCGCCATGGGTCTCATCTATCGAGGTATGTCACAGCGCTACATTCTCCCGACATAACTAACATCGGCCGCAGCCCTCAACGGGAACCAGATCCCCGACAAACTCCCCGAGGAGCTCGTGCCCGCCTCCATGCGCGACATCGACACCACCGTCAACTTCATGAAAGACCTCCTCCGGCACGAGGCCTCTTCCCGCTCTGCCACTGCCTCACCAAGCTACGGCGGCTCCGGTACCCCGCCCACGGCCTCGTCCAAGGACGCCCTCATGTACAAGCACTCTGACGAGACGCCGTCGACGTACAAGCCTTCCGGGCGGCACCTCGACCGCAAGTCCGTCAGGTACGCGGGTGAAGACCCCGATGCGGGGCTTCAGGACATCCGGCGCAAGTTGCAAAACACGTCGTCGATGCTGGAAAAGACATCGGAAAAGTCCAAGGAGGACGAGGACCTCGAGGAGGAGGTCGAGGAGCTGCAGTACCGCGTGAAGCGGATCCAGGAGGATATCGAGTACACCACCAAGGGGCGGAGGACGGCGGAGAAGGACGAGGAGAGGAGGAAACTCGAGAGGGAGCTGCTGTTCCTCATGCACGAGAAGCTCCCCGAGCTTGAGCGCAGGCAGGAGAGGAGGAGGGAGGAGAAGGCGATGGAGGAGCGTGCGGGCGTGAGAAGGAGGGACGATAGGAACAGGACGTACGGGCGGTACGATGATCGCGATCGTGACCGCGACGAGTACGAACGTGACCGCTACAGGGGCACGTTTGACCGTGAGCGTGAGCGCGAGCGAGACAGGGAGAGGGAGAGGAGCAGGGATAGGTACGACTATGATCGTGATCGCAGGGGCAGTCGTGACGACAGGTCGCGAGAGTACGGCCGTCGTGACTCGCGCGACAGGCGCGACTCGTACGACCGTCCGCGTTCCCCTACCGGCGCGCGATCCCCGCCCCCTGCGCCGCCTCCCGCGTCTAGCGCGGCTACCGCCACCTCGGCGCCCCCGCCCCCGCCTGCGCCGACCAGCGCCGCAGCAGTTCCGTCCACCAAAAACATGACGCCCGAGGAGCGCAAGGCGTTCATCCGCGAGCAAGCGCAGAAGCGCATCAACGAGCGGCTCCGCGCTCTGGGCGTCGAGTCGGCGCCGCAAGAGCACGAGGTGGACACGAGTGTGCAAGACAGGCTGGAGAAGGAGAAGAAGGAGGCGGAGGAGAAGAGCAAGCAGGCGGAGGAGGAGCAGAAGGCTCGGGACGAGGTGAGGAGGAAGAGGTTCACGGAGGCTGGGGGTGGGGTGGCGGAGGAGGCGCCGGTGCCGGCATCGGCGCAGCCGAAGAGTGCGTTGAAGAAGCCGGTGCCACCGCCTGCCCCGCACTCGCGTACCGCAGGGGCAAAGGCCCCACCTCCTCCACCTGTATCGCGCGCTCACCCTCCCGCGCCTACCCCGGCGGCCCCCGCCCCGCCTCCTGCGCCACCCGCGCCCAAGGCTCTCGAGCCAGAGGAGGACCCAGAGGAGATCGAGCTCCGCCGAAGGGAAGAAGCCGCAGCCAAGGCCAAGGCGGAGAGGAAGGCGAGGCTGGAGGCGCTCCAGCGGGAGGAGGAGGAGGAGAGGAAGCAGGAGGAGGCGTTGCTTGTTGCGAGGAAGAACAGGAGTTTGGCGCCGAGCCCGGGGGTGGGGAGCGGTGCGGTGTCGCCTGCGGCTCCGGCTCCGCCTCCTGCGCCTCCTGCGCCGCCAGGGCCGCCTGCACCGGCAGCTCAGGAAGGGTCGTACAACCCCTTCAGGAAGCCCGGTGCGGCTCCCGCCAATGCGGCCAGCCCGGCCACGACCTCGGGCGGGCACAACCCGTTCTACAAGCCGCAAGCTGCTGCTGGCGCTTCCCCTGCCGGGACCCCCGCCGAGCAGCCTGCTGCCGCTGCCCCTCCGGCCCCCGCGCCGCCTCCTCCTCCCCCTGCGCCTCCCGCGCCTGCCCCGCCCTCGGCTTTCCAGGCGCCCCCGCGCCAGGCTGTGCGTTCCCCGCCCAGCGAGCCCGAGTGGGAAGACATAACCGAGAAGCAGGTGGACGAGTCCGACTCGGACTCGGACGACGATTTCGCGGCGTCCCGCGCGGGCCGACAGGGCCTCGCGCAGGCACTCTTCGGTAACATCCTCCCGCCCACTGGGTCCCGCCCCGGCTCGGCTGGGCCGACCTCGGCAACTCCCAAGCCGCCGTCAGCGGCACTCCAGAACCTCGGTGGCGGCGATGCTAAGTCTGGGATGGGTGCGCTGCTGTCGTCCATCCAGGGCGGCGCGAGGCTGCGCAAAGCTCAAACCGTCGACAAGTCCGCGCCCCCCGGGACCGGCAAGGTCATCGGCGACGCAGCGCCCCCGGCGCATATCAACACGGCTGCGCCCGAGCCGCAGCAGGGTCGCGCGGGGAGCCCCGCGCCCCCGAGCGAGGACTCGTATGTCGGAGGCAACCCGAACAGGCAGAGCGTGGATTGGTACGCCAGCTTGGCGGCGGATGCGAGTCACCCCGCGGGGAGTGTTGCGGAGAGCGGGATGGCGCTGGACCCGACGAGGGAGGAGCCGGAGTTGGAGCAGGAGCAGGTGCAGGCGTATACGCCGTTGAATGGGGGGTATGAGGAGGTGAAGACGCCCGAGGTGAGGGTGGAGGGTGCTGGGGACGAGTTGGAGGAGTTTGACTTGGCTACGAGTGAGTCTGCTGCGAAAAACCGTTTGAGGTTGAAGTCAGCTGATTGTGAAAACGAAGCCATCCGAGTGCGCTCGCTCTACGAGTTTGTGGGCTCGCGCGACGTCGACCTCAGCTTCAAGGAGGACGTCGTGATCGAGGCGCACCCCTCCAAGGACGAGAGTAGCCCGTGGTGGTACGGCACCATCGTCAAGGATGGCAGTAAGGGGTGGTTCCCCAAAAACTACGTCGAGCAGATCAAGAGTGCGTCTATATCGTTATGTCGCCCGACAAGCTTGTGTCAGATGCTAACGAATACGGCCTGTCTAGTCACCCACGCCAAAGCACTGTACGAGTACGCTGCGGGCGAGGCTGACCAGCTGCCGTTCGCCGAGGGCGACGTGCTCGACGTGGTGGACACCAGCGACGAGAGCTGGTGGAAGGTGGAGCTCGCAGGCGTGATCTTCTTGGTCCCTGCTGCGTATCTAGAGATACAAGGTTAGTCATGTTTCCTTCCCCCACACACATGGCCCACCGCACCGGTAGGGATAGACGTTTACGTTGGTTTTGTCACAGGCTGAAGCTGTGTTTTTTGATTCTTAATATATCCCCCGTTGTCCACAAAATTTACACGAAACGACCGGAAAACCCAACAAAAAAACAAATCTTACATGCACGATGTGTCCCTCAACTACCGGCGCCTTTGATTACTGATTACTGACGTGAATAGATGACGCCAAGGCTGCGCCAAAACAGGAGGAGAGCTTGGTGGACAAAGCTGATGGGTACCTAGGAGGACTGCTCTCCGCTGTCGGTTTGACCGATGGAGACAAGTCGGCGCCGGAGCCAGAGGCTGCGCTAGAGCAGAAGGCCATTACTAGCCCCACTACTCCTGCTCCTTCCACTCCTTTCCCTACCAGTCCAGTCCCCGACCACTCGACCTCTCTATCCTCCGCGCCGCCCACACCCGCGCTCAACGCACCTCGCCCAACTGGCCGCGCCAGAGCAGAATCGACCCTCTCCATCGCGGCGTCCTTCGTCACCGAGGGAGACGACGACGACGGCTCAAGCTCGTCGGACGACTCGATGCTGAGCTGGTGGTCGGACGACGGTTCAGACGACGAGTCAGAGTCGGGAGAGACGTCCGACGCGGACGACGAAGAGTCCGGGGCGGTCGCGGCGGGTCCCAGCGGTGGGGCGGAGCAGCATCAGCAGAAGGAGAGGCGGGCGGCGCCCAAGCCGCCTGCTGCGAAGAAGGATGACGCGGCGAAGGAGGCTGAGCGAAAGCGCCGAGAGGAGCAGCGCCAGGCTGTGCTCGCCGCCACCGGCTTGCAATTGCGTCGCGAGCCTCCCGGCATCCCTGGCAAGGGCGGTAAGGTGGGCCGCGCCGTATCGAGGAGGAAGGCCCCCGCTGTCCCGGGTAGGCAGAGCAAGGCGCTACCTTCCCCGCCGGAGGAGGCTGGAGAGAGGCTTGAGACGCAAGATGCGTATGCGCGGTATGAGAGTTTCCTCGCCAACGCCGCTACGACTCAGCGCCCCGAGCCTATCCGGGTGGACTCGCGCCCAGCGTCGCAGGTGCTCTCGCCGCAGCTTACGGGGCCTGCCGGCGGTGCGGCACTCTCACCATCGAGCACGACGACGTCCTTGCCGGGAAGTGGAACAATGTCCTTGGGGAGGGAGAGCGGCGGCAAGATCTCGGGGTTCTTCTCGAGGATGATGACGAGTCACCAGCCGGGCCACGAGCGTAAAGCGCCGAGTATCAGCGGGCCGATCACGCGCGTGGACGAGCCGAGCGCAGCGAGCTCGCCGTATCCGTCATCGCCGAGTACGCCTGCCCCCGGTGCCGGCGCAGCGACAGATGGATTCGGCAAGACATGGTCGAGCTTGGTGGAGCCGACTGTGCTGGATACGATGGATAGTCGGGAGAGGAAGAGGCAGGAGGCGATATTCGAGTTTATCGCGACCGAGAGTGCTTATAACCGGGATTTGCAGCTTATCGTCGAGGTACGTGCAACAGCTAGGTCTAGTGCGAGGATTTCAAGCTGATGTCTACCGTGCAGGTCTTTTACGCCTCGTTGCTGTCGATTCTGGACGACAAGGCGCTCACTGTGATCTTTGCCAACATCGAGGACATCCTGCTCTTCAACACGGTGTTCCTCAGCGAGCTCGAGGAGAGACAGAAGGCGGCGCGGCTGTACATCGACCGTATTGGAGATGTCTTGAGCGCGCTCAAGGATGCCGACGTGTACATGGTGAGCTACCATGCATCCTGGATCATCTCCTATGGCCAGTAAGCTGACGAGTGTACCGATAGACGTATTGTGTCAACCAGCAACAGGCGATCAAGCTCCTACAGACCCTGCGGCAGGAGAAGCCGGAGCTTGAGGCGCACCTGCAAAACATCAGAGAGACGAACCCGTCTGTCCGAGGACTCGACCTCTCGAGCTACCTGCTTATCCCGAGTGAGCCCATCCCTATGAACGCATATCACCGCCGCTGACTAGTCTGTGGCACACAGTGCAACGCATCACCCGATACCCGCTGCTCATCAAGCAGATTATCGCGTACACCGCACCCGACTCGCCAGACATGGCACCCCTAGAAGCGGTAGCAGCGGTGGTTGCTGGGATAGTCTCGAGGGTGAATGAGAGTGTGCGCGAGGCGGAAGGGCAGGAACGGTTGAGGGCTTTGAGCGAGCACCTCTGGATCGGCGGTGAAGGGTGAGTACGCTGTCGTGTTGGGCGTAGGATCAGCTGACAAGACACACACAGTCGGCTCGATTTGACTGCGCCGACCGCGTTCATGGGGCCCCGAAAGCTCCTGAAGGAAGGGTCAGTCTCAAAGGCCAAGTCGGGGAGGAAGTTGAGTATGGTGCTGTGTAACGATATCATTGTGCTTCTGGACGGGACGGATCTGTACCGAATGGTGAGTGATAATCACACAGAAAGCCAAGGCTGTCTTGCTTACACGATTACACGGACAGCCGATCGCGCTGCACGAGGTGCAGATCAAGCAGGCAAGGGACCAGGTGGGCTTTGTGCTCAAGCTGGACCAGCGCCGGGGCGGAGATACGATCGCATTACGGTGAGTCAAGACTGAACAGCTCGATATGGACCAGGGGCCGCCATGCTGACTATGCTGGACAGCGCAACGAGCCAGAGGGACGCCAAGGAGTGGCTGAGTAAGATTGACGGTGCAAGGAGAAAAGCATTGGGCGCAAGGAGTGAGTGGTTGCCTCTTTCAGGATGCGTGCTGGAGTCGTGTCTGTGCTGATGAGCTGGGAGTAGAGTACCAGTAGATGGGCTCAAGAAGGCGAAATTACACGCTCAGGGGAGGATGCACGAATACAAAACGAGAACGAACAGGAGTGTCATTGATGAAACATCATGTTGAACCGTGCCAGATGGCTGTACTTTACTCTCTCATTTCCTCCATATCTGGTGTCGAACACATACTCCATGTCTCAATTTCTATTCTATCTCGTTCTCTTTCGCAAGACTGCTCAACAATCACACGCCGTTATACATCCACTAGCGGCGAGGCGACTGCCATCTGCTCAAGCCCACTTTACGCAACCCCATCTTCCGACTGATGTTTCCTGCATGCCGTCGGTCAGCAGTGAGTGGTGGGAAAGTAAGGTGGAGACTCACATATCCCTCGATGAGGATTCGAAGACCCTTCCTCCTCCGGCCAGCTCTTGTCTACGCCCGCCAGGGCCGCGCACACCCTGCTCTGCTCCTGCATAATCCCCGCTTGGGGGCAAGGAGAAGGCCCAGCAGGGGCGACGGGCTGATGCCCGACGCCAAGTCGAGGGAGCAGACCAGGGTGTTCACAGCAATGGCGAGCGTATGCCAGAGCCAGCCGGAGGAGGTGTGCGCAGACTGCATGTCCTCTGGATCGTACAGATTCGCGCTTTGGGGGCGAATCGAACCACTCGTCGGGGTCCTCCGGGGCAGGTTCACGTTGGTACGTGGATCTCGGTTGAGCCTGTGCAGTCGTGAGCTCGGTGTTCGGGGGGCCGATGGAGATGAACGCACCTGCGCTTCGCTGGCCTAGCGCTGGTTTGAGGTGGCGTCGGGCATAAGGGCGCAGGGCCTGTGGTCGTGGATGCAGGCGCGACCGTTGACAGTGGCGACTGCAGGTGGGACGCAAGGGAGGGAAAGGAAGGGGGGGCGGGGGAAGACCGAGTAGCCTGGACTAGAAACGTCAGCTCAGGTGATGCAGTAGCAAGAGCAAGTAATTAAGCGATGACTCACGGTCTTGTCCTTCTGGATCTCGACGTCAGGCTGTCCAGCGTGGCTCGCTTGGGGTCGCAGAGTGTGACCTGGAACTGCTCTGAGCTGAGCTGCCGAGTGGCCAAGAGAGTAAGTGGAATGTTCGGTTGAAGGCTGAGCTCGAGCGTCAGCCAAAGACCAAGTGCCAGCAATGTATGCAACATACCTTGGGCTTGCTTCTCAGCTGTACTGTGGATCACTGTGCGCTGCCGGAACCGAGTGTCTGGGCCTGCGACCGCCTCCCGCAGCTCGGCGTGGAGTACGATGGACAGCTTGGAGACGATGAGGTACTTGTATGTGCCGACGCGAAGCAGCCCCGCATGCGGGTGTGCGGCAGGTACAAAGAATGACATGAAGCGCGAGGTGTCACATCGGTGGAAAGGGAAGGGAGGGACCCTCCGGCCAAGGACGCCGCTGGGGGAGGGGGCTGACGGGGGGCGTAAACGGAGGGGTTCGGTAGCGGAGGGGGGGTCGTCGATGGGTTGCTTGATGCGAGCTTGGTCCGGGGGCCAGACGGATGATGGCCGGTGGCAGAGGACATGGCCGGCGCCGGCTGGGATGATCACTGCAGGGTTCTCGTCCACGTCTGACTCGTGAGCGACTCCGCCTATGACGGACACCAGGCCGGGGGAGGGGGGGAGGGGGGGAGGGGGACTGGTGTCCTGGCAGCAGTAGAGCCTGTCCTCGACTCAGCAAAAGGCGGTGCCCAGGACCTGCTTGATCCCAGACCCGCCCATTTGCAGCGAGGAGATGGAAGTAGGAAGCCAGAATGGGGATGCATCTTACCCTGTATATATATAGGTGAGAAGAGGCTTATTGTTCTCGAGGAGGAGCTGAAGGCAAGGAATAGGGAAGTCGCGCTCGGGCCGACGCGTCGATTATTTTTATGGACATTTAATTGTATTTATCCGGGACTGTTTCCACTCACGTCACCGTTCTTCGCGCCGCTTCTCCTGCGATATTATATGAGCCACAGCAGCATATATATATTATCCACAAAACACCTATAGACACCCCCAGCAACCACCACGGCACACCACCCACCCCGCAACGCCACACGGCCCCCTCAATGACCCACCAACCCCTCCCCAGCTCCCTCAAACGACCGCGCTCCACCTCACAGCCACCCTCCCCTTCCGCATCGTCTTCCCCAAAACGGTCCGCCTCTGAAGACCCTTTCCCCTCGGGCTCCGACTCTGGCCGGATGAACGACCTGCTGTCCCCCGATGCGAACGGCGGGCTGGCAGCGGGGAGTAGCCCGCTGAGGCTGGACATTGATGGGGCTGAAGAGGAGCCTGATGAAAGGAAGAACTGGGTGCAGAGGACGGGGCAGGTCCACCTTGGCTCGGATGCTGGTGACAGAGAGGAAGAGGGGCAGGGGGATGTCACCATGACCGTGGAAGAGCCCACGGCTCAGCCTGTGGCCAAGGAGGTTTGGAATGAGCGGTACAACGACCTCATAGGTGAGACACTCGACCTATTCCGTTCCGCTTTTCTTTTCTCACGACCATCACGTAGGCAACCTCCCTCCCCCATTCCACCCGTACGAGCGATACTACCTCCTCCCGAAGCCGATCCTCAACAAGATCCAGCTCCTGGCGTTCGGCGACGACGACGAGGACTCCCAGTTCGCCCCTGGCGACCTCGCCACGGCGATGAAGAAGCTCGTCCCCGACGAGTCGGACGAGCTCTTCTGGGTGATCCAGTCGGAGAAGGAGGCTGAGGGGAGTGGGTCCACGCTCGTGGGCGTCGGGAAGGAGGAGAAGGTTTGGGCGCTTGGGGAAGCGGAGGAGAGCGTGGACTATGTCTTTGTGTCGCAGGCGAGCTGGGACAAGGTGCTGTCATGGTGAGTCAGATCCCATTGATGAAAGGAATCATACTGACTCGCCTGTAGGCTCGGGCCATACGACGGACCGTCTCTCCCCCGGTACGGCCTTCCCCTCGACATGGTCGAGATCCAACCTTCCACTATCCGCCTCTTCATCGTCCTCCCCGACTCTACCGCACCCACCACTGACACCCCCGCATCCGACGAGGCCTCGCAAGTCGTCCTCTTGTGCCCCAGCACCACCCCCCTTCCCATCTTCCAGGATTTTGTCCGCTCCGTCGCTACCCAGAAACTCGGTCTGGACAAGGTCCCCGCCACATGGGGCTCGCGGCTGTGGAAAGTCGAGAAATCTGGGGAGAACGACGAGAAGCTCCTCAAGGGCGGGTCCCTCGAGATCTCCCCCAAGACTCTTATCGCTACGCAGTGCAAGCTCGTCGAGTCTGTCGACCCGCCCGAGAACCTCGCAGAGGCAATCCTGGGCAGCTCCAAGTCCCAGATCGTCGCTGTGGAGTTTGGCAAGTCTGATGGCGGGGAGGGGTCTAAGCCTGCCTGGAGCGTGGACGCCAATAGCGACGGCCAGGCGGTGGAGAAAGCGGCGAAACCGCTGTTCTCCAAGCCGGCGTTCTTTGGGGGCTCGGGGTCGGCGGGGACGACTACCGACACGCTGAGCCCGAATGCTGGGGCCGTGCAGACGAGGAGCCAGACGACCAAGCAGCGGACTGGGAAGGGGCTGGTGGGGTTGCAGAATCTGGGGAACACTTGTTTTATGAACAGTGCTGTTCAGTGTTTGAGCAACACCCAGGAGCTTTGCCAGTATTTCCTCTGTGAGTCTAACACATGCACTTACAGGAACACGATCGACGAGACTAACGCCCCCCACAGCCGGAGTCTACACCGACGAGCTCAACCGCGACAACCCCCTCGGCATGTCTGGTCAGATCGCCGAGGCCTTCGGCCAAACCGTCGAAAACCTCTGGGCCCCAACATCCACCATGCACAGCTCCTACTCTCCCCGGCAGCTTAAATGGAACACCTCCAAATTCGCGCCCCAGTTCGCCGGGTATGGGCAGCACGATACCCAGGAATTCATCGCGTTCCTGCTGGACGGCTTGCATGAGGATCTGAATAGGATTATCAAGAAGCCGTATATTGAGAAACCGGATTGGAAGGCCGGTGGAGGGGATAAGGAGCTGGCGGAGTTGGGGAAGGAGTGCTGGGAGGGGTATAAGAAGAGGAATGATAGTGTGATTGTGGATCTGTTCCAGGGGCAGTTGAGGAGCACGTTGGTGTGCCCCGAGTGCCACAAGGTGAGCCATGCGTGTCTGGGGCTGCCACGTGAAGCTATGCTGACTGGTGTCGCACTTAGGAATCAATCACCATGGACCCCGTGAGCTGTTTGCGCTATGACGAGAAGCTCGAATTCAGCTAACGATATTACCCACCCAGTTCATGTACCTGACCGTCCCAATGCCCATCGCCCAACACCGCCACTTCAAGCTCACCTACGTCCCCCGCGACGTCGACAAGCCGCCTGTCCAGGTCAAGATGCTGATCCCGCAGAACGCCTCGTTCATGCAGATCAAGGACAAGCTGGCGTCTCTTGTTGACTCAAAGGCTACCAATGTGAGTTGACAAGCGCTTCTTGATGCGCCAGACTATGACTGACAAGCGTCACAGATCGTCGGGTTTGACCTCTGGCACAACAAGCCCTACCAGTGGTGGTTCGATGCCGACCACAACAGCGAGTGCAAGGACAATGACGAAGCCGTCTTTTACGAGCTGGACCCCAGCGCGACCGTCGTCGCGTCGAGGAAGCACAAGGCTGCTGGGGTCATCAGCGAGGGCGGCTCGACCACCGGCTCTATCACCGTCCCGGTCTACACCTACCGCTCGATCGAGAGCAGCCGTGGCGGGTACCGCCGGCCTGACGCACCGTCTGAGTGCGCGCTCAAGCCGTTCTTCATCACTCTTTCCAAAGCCGAGGCTACCGACCCGGCGGAAGTGCGCGAGGCGATTATGCGCGGCTACTCGCGGTTCATCAAGCCAGAGCACAAGGAGGATATCTACGTCCCGGCGTCCAGCTCGCAGGCGCAGGCGGCGGTGCCCACCCCGCCAAAGAGCGAGGACGGGGACGCGGTGACGGAGATTCACTTGAATGGGGACCAGGCGACGGTGGTGGAGGTGCCGATCTCGTCGCAGAGCTCGCACAGCTCGCCAGTGGCTGCTATGCGGGTCATCGGGCCTGACGGGGAGGCACTTGAGGTCGACCCGGCGGCGGCGGACGCAGCTCTCGCCGCGGGGATCTCTGGCGGGCACCACAACGGCTCTGTCACCTCCCTCGCCAGCCACGCTTCCGCCCCTTCCACCACGGGCTCCCACTCCGGGCGGCTTGTCCCCCGCGCTGACTTGTTCAAAGTCCACGTCGCGGACCCTTCTGGGGACTTTGTCCTCGGCGGGTTCAAGTCCAAGGTCGTGCCTTTCTATAGCAAGGACCCGTCGTCGGCGAGTAACCACTGGTCATTGCTCGAGGCAAGGAAGAAGAAGGGGAAGAAGCATATCGTGAACCGGATTGTCAACTCTATAGTCAGCCCGTCTTACGCTTCGGATGATGAGGCAAAGGCGGAGGGCGAAGAGGCTGCTGGCGAAGCGCCCACTAGGAAGAAGAGGCCGCAGCTCGTGGTCCGCCCCGGAGAGGGGATTTTCTGCGAGTGGCCGTCCAAGACGTTCAGCGAGTGGATCGACGTCGACGCCATGGGGGAGACGGTGGTGGACCCAGCGATCGCCAAGGAGATTGCGAAGAAGAAGGAGGGCAAGCATATTGGGATTGAGGATTGCTTGGATGAGTTTAGTAAGGAGGAGACGCTTGGCGAGGATGATTTGTGGTACTGCCCGGTCGTGAGTCTCTTTCCAGCTTTCGTATCCTAGAAGGTGTGAGAAGCTGATGTGTGACGACAAACAGTGCAAGAAGCACCAAGCAGCCACAAAGAAGCTCGAGATCTACAAGGCCCCCGACATACTCGTGATCTGCATCAAGCGCTTCGGCTCGTCCCGCCGCATGGGCGACAAGCTCGACAACATGGTGCACTTCCCCATAGATGGCCTCGACCTCGAGGACAGAATCGGGGAGCGTAAAGTCGCAAATACTCTCAAATTGAACGGGGAAGATGTCCAAGAGTATGGGATTGAGGAGGACGGGGAGCCGCTGGTTTATGACCTCTGTGAGTCTGCTACCGAAGCGATGGCTAGCTCCTTACCGTAGCTGACGTGAGGCGATTGTAGATGCTGTGGACAACCACTTTGGTGGTATGGGCGGCGGGCACTACACCGCGTTCTGCAGGAACAGGGTGGATGGCCAGTGGTACAACTATGACGACTCGAGAGTCTCCAAGGCGGATGCTTCGTCCGTGCAGGTCAGATTTCAACTTGTTTGGTTTATCCCCGTGAGCCGAAGCTGATCCGATCGTGCTGTCGCAGAGCCGAGCCGCGTACTTGCTGTTCTACAGGCGGAGGACGAGCCGACCTATTGGTGGTGTTTCGAGGGTCAAGGCTGAGGTGCGTCTGCATGGGTCGCAAGAACCGAGACCATCACTAACGCATCGCTACATACAGGAGGCATCCCGCAACGTTTCCCGAAACGCCTCGCGTTCCCCCTCGCCTGCCGCCGAGTCATCCACCCTCCCATCAACCATCACATCATCCACCTTCGTCTCTGGCCGCACCTCGCCCGGCAGCCTGCCCGAAATGCCTTCCCCGGCGTCTTCCTCCGACGAGCTCCCATCATACTCGCACCTCGGCACCCCCGCTGCCCCCAGCCCGACCGTCAGCGACGACGACGCGCCCCTCTCCTCCATACGCGGGCTCAGCACCGCCTCCGTCGCGCAGTCTGTCGGGTTCGGCAATACCGCGTGGACTACGTCGTCCAACGTCGCTTCTGGGATCACCCACAGCTTTGGCCAGTCGGACCACGAGGCGTGGACGAGCAGGTGGACACCGGCGGAGAATACGGAGGTGCAAGTGCCGGAGGTACCGGTGACGCTTGCTGCGGCGTCGGCTACCGGCGGGGAGGACGTGAGCATGGAAGGGGAGGCGCCGACCGTCGACACGGCGGATGAGGCAGCTACTTCTGCGCAGGCTCCTACGGTGGTCGAGCCTCAGGTCGAGCTCGCTCCGGTAGCACCCATTGCCTCCGAGACAGTCGCCGACGTGGCCCCTCCTGCGTACGCGCCTGCCGAGGGCGACAAGACTGCTGGTGAGCCGGCGTCGGTGGGTGGGGACTACGAGATGGTGGAGAGTGGGAAGAGCGAGAAGGAAGGGGAGAGTGATGCGGAGATGGTCAGCGTGCCGGGGGGTACGCAGTGAGGAGCAGAGAGTGTATAAATGTAGAGGCGGTAGAGAGGGGGAGGTGAGGCTGGGTGGCAGGCAGGGTGGCAGGCAGGGGTGAGTGGAGCGGTGGCAGGGAAGGGGGTTGGCAAGTATCCTGTTGTATCACGACCATATACCATCTTACGCATCGAGGAACGCAAAAACGAAGTACTGGTTTGAACATCCGAGTACACATGCATGGTTTTCTTCTCGCCTGGTGGGCCACGGGGTGCACTTGACGTGGACTACATGGCTTGCATGTGTGTTTTTCAGTGTTACTTGACGTACTTGAGTTGGTATCGACTGTTAAGAGTCGCCTACGTGCGAATACAGGGCGCAAGAGGAAAGGGCGGACAAAACGCCAGAGAGGAATCTATCATACAACGAAAGGGTGTGACCACCACCAATAAAAACAAGAGCGACCAAAAGATAGAAGAAAGTAAGAAGAGGAGATGAAGAACTCGCCCCTACAGCTCCATCCCCACCAGCACCCACTTCCTCACATCCCACTCCCACCCCCCCTCCAGTGCCCCGGGCTTCACCACCTGCCCCCCCACATACATCAACGAATGCAGCAGCTCGCCCAGCCCCTCCTGCTCCCGCTCATCCCGATCCAACACCAACACGAGGTTACTCGCCTCGAGCGCTTCAGACGCGAGGTCCAGCAGCGCCGTGAGCGATTCCCTGATGTCGAGCGCGTAGCTCGATGCGGGGGATGATGAGGTTGGCGTGGGGTACCGGTTGGGAGGGGAGGTGCTGAGTAGTGGGTCGTGCGGGCGAAGGACCTGGGAGAAGTTTGGGGAGAGGGCCTCAGGGCGTTGGTGTTGGGTGAAGGGAGCAGGAGGGAGGTAGATGAAGACGGTGCGGCCGGAGGGAGAGGGGGAAGGTGGATCCACGATGAAGCCGTGGAGAGTGTGGGAAGGAGGAGTGAGGACCTCAAGGGTGGAAGATAGGAGGGAGATGGTGGGAGCGTGTTGGGGGAAGACGGATGAGATGAGGGTGGTGACAGCATGGTCGGGTTTCCCTTCGCCACCGGCCGGGGTAGGGGCACAGCGCTCAGGGGAAGGAGGTTTGTGGTGCCCAGCAGAATTGGACAAGGAGAGGGGAGTAAGGGGGAGGGAGGTGGCCGCATGGGAGGATGAAGAGTGGGCGGCGCGGGGTATAGCGACGGATTGGGTGAAGGAGGATGGCGGTGTGAGGAGGTTGGCCGTGGAGGTCGAGGGGATGTGAGATTGGGGGCGATAGGATTGAGAAGATTGGGCGGAGTGGGTAGGAGAGAAGTGTTGGTGCAGGTAGGACGTCAGAGGGTCTCTCGGGTTCTCTGACGACTGGTCGACGACGTTATCGCCCTATCGCGCCACAGCAGCATCAGCGTCTGGTTTCTTAATGCCGGTCAACAAGAGCTTAGCCAGATACTCACGACAAGTGTTCTCCTCCTGCCTTCCTCAAACCCACCGCCGGCCCCCGCCCGCGAACGAAGCGTAGCCGGAAGTGGAGGTGCCGTCCTCAGAGTACACATAGATCTGGCCGCCCTTGCCACCCGCTCGAGCGATAGCGAGGGGCGGGACGTAGGCGTTGTCCGTGTCGTGGTGGTAGATTGGAGAGAACAACAGGGAGGAGGATATACTTGCCCCAGTGCCAGCGTTTCCCGGTGCGCCGCTGCAAAGTACGGCGTTAGCGTTGCACCATGTGGAGCGAGCACAGCCATGGGACGTACGCGGGGCGAAGATTCCGATTGATCTGCATGCTAGCGGTGGGACTCATGGCTGATTGTGGGGGCTTTGGTAGAAGGCTTCCTGCCGGTAGGGGGTGTCGGTTGACGAGTAGTGGTGGGGTGGGTGCGGTGGGCGGTAATAGCGTGCTGAGCTGCGAAGACGTCGAGAACAGAAGATGGATCGAGAAACAGAGCGCCCGGCAGAGCACACACAGCGGCCAAGCGGCGAGGAATTGGTTGCGCAATCAAATGACGTGGCATTAACTCATGGTGCTTGGCCAGCTTGGGTGGCCCAGCCAAGCAAGCCAGATGGAGAACTCAGGATGGGCGATGGCCATGCATACTAGAATGGCTGCCGAAACAAATGTATGTGAGAGTGTGAGTCGGATACTTGGATGAATTTCATGGGTGTGTGCTTTGTGCTTGGGAAGAGGATTGAAGGTTTGTTTGCTTTCGCTGTAAATATAGACCCATCAAAGAGCCCCTCGGCACCGTCCAAGAGTCTCCATGGTCCAGTGGTTAAGACGTTACATTGTGGTTGTTAGAAATCTAATTTCACGCACTGTGGAAACGCGTGTTCGATTCACGCTGGGGACATTTACTTTTTGCCTTTTTGTCCGTTGCGCCCGGCACCGCGTTTGTCCGCGCCTCACTCCGTCATCGGGTCGGGAACGATCCTTTCTTGCCACCACGACGTGCAATTCCTCTTCTTCTCTTCTCTCTTTTTGCTCTGTTCGACACCTACAGCCTACACACCGCTAAATCATGTCGTCGCCACCAAGATACTCGGACAACCCCTCTCAGCCCAACTCTGCTACCGCCAAGGGCTACGGCACCACTCCCGCCGACGTCCCGGCCACCGAGCCCCTTCTCGCCGCCCAGGCGTCCTCGAGCCGTAACGCTTGGGTTGACGAAGCAGCATCCGATGATGTCCCCGATGACTTCAAAGTGGGCGTCAACGTGATCGACTGCGACGTGGAGATCAGGATGGCGTTCATCCGCAAGGTGTACTCCATCCTGTTCGTCCAGCTGCTCGCGACGGCACTCGTCTCCCTGGCGATGTCGCTGCCCAAGGCGGTCGACTTTACACACTCGAACCCGTGGATCATGTGGATTCCCATGATCGGCAGCTTTGTCAGCTTGTTCTTTGTGTACTGGAAGAGGCACCACCACCCGGCGAACTTGATCCTGCTGGGTCTGTTCACCATGTTCGAGGCGACGATGATTGGGCTGGCGACGAGCTACTACGAGAGCCGAATTGTGAGCATGGCGTCGTTGCTATTGTGGATATCCAACATGCTAACAGATCATGTATAGGTACTGCAAGCACTTTTCATCACGCTCGGCGTGTTCACTGGTCTTACTCTCTTCACTTTCCAGACCAAGGTACGTCTCACTCCATTCTTGTCCACGTCGTGCCACCACCGAGCTGACCTCTCCGCAGTACGACTTTTCGTCGTTCGCCCCCTTCCTCTTCGTCGGCATCTGGGGCCTCATCACGGCCTACTTTGTCCAGATGTTCCTCCCCTTCAACGCCAACCTCGACCTCGGGATCGCGTGCTTCTCCACCGTCCTCTTCTCTGGCTACGTGCTTTACGACACGCAGCAGATCATGAAAAGGCTGTCGGTGGATGAGGCGATCCTGGGGGCGTTGACGCTGTACTTGGACTTCCTCAACTTGTTCATGAGCGTGTTGCGAGTGGTGAGTCGTCAATTGGCGGTTGGGGGGGAGGACAAATTACTGACAAGGCAGCGCAGCTCAACAACTCGAACAACCGTTAATCTACACACGCCACTCCATCACTCAAAATGAGACTGCGGCGCTGTGACATACATATCGTCCACCTCTGGCCTCTACGCTTTCGGATCCATATCTTTTACGTGAATATACTGCTCGTCTAACGCCACCATGTATCGTGTTGTTCAATGCCATCTTGACCCGTCTGCTCGAAGACTCAGAGGACCGATACGGAGGACACTAATCAGACATGTCATGCAAATTCGTCACCTGAGATGGTAGCGAATGTCTATAAACCCAGAAACTGTGTATCAAGAAAACAATGTAAAAACCAGAACCCGGAATAATTGTACCATCACAAAACAACAACGCCATCCCCCGAACACCCCGTCTCCGCGGCTCCGCGCCTACTGCCCCATCGCCCCATTCATCAACGCCAACGCGTGAACGATGAGCTTCGAGTCGATCTTCGTGGCCTGCTCCAACGCCGCAAGAACCGAGCTGAACCCTCCAAGATTTTTGAAATACTGAAAAAGACAGTCATGAGCTTCTGTCCATCCCACGCACGATACACCCGGGCAGCAGCGACTCACCAAAGTCGACATCGTGTTCTCTAACCTCCCCACAAGACTCTCCATGATGATCCCCAGCTCCTCGTCGCTCATATCCTCCCTGATCGTCGGCCCCAAGTATGACGGCGGCGTAGCCAAGACCACCGCCCCAGTCTGAGACGACTCGCCCGGGCTCGCGGGCGCGATGGTGCAAAGAGCTTCGAGGCGGAGAACGATGCTCGCGAGCTGGTGCACCTGGTCGATGTCGATCATGCGCTGGTGGGCGTGCGACTTGCGCACGTCGTTGACTTCCACCTCGGCACGGAGCTCGTTGGAGATCTCGAGACGGCCGAGGAGGGTCTTGGGGTAAAGAAGATGGAGCTTCTCGGGCACTGTGCGGTGGTCTGCGTGAGCGTGGCACAAACGAGGGGCGAACAGCAGACTGACCTTCAAGACCCTTGAGCTTCCTCTCGCCCATGTCCTTGACCTTGACACCGATCCTCCTCAACTCCATGATCTCCCGCTTGACATCGCCCTGCAGGTCGTTTAACACCTCCTCGTCGTTGGTCTCCAGGTACTCCATCGCCCACGCGAGCTCATTGAGCACGTCCTGACTAGCCATCAACTGCCCGCCATCGGCACTCGCGTTGATTCTCGCCGCGCGGTTCACCATCGGCCCGTAGTAGTCCATCCTCCGGGTGATCGGGTCCTTCTCACACTCTGGAGCACCCCAGTGCACACCCATGCGCACGCGCAACCCACGCTGCACGATCGTCCCGTTCGAGTCATACACCACCTTGCCGTCGTGCGCCGCGAGCAGCTCGCGCGGCCATTCCTGCTGGAGTAGCAGGATCTGGCAGTTGAAGCACCACAGCACGGCGGCGGTGACAGACTGGAAGGAGACCATAAACGAGTCACCTTCAGTCTTGACCTCGTACCCGCCGTCGAGGCGCAGCTGGCGCCGCATGAGCGAGTGGTGCATTTTGATGGCGGTGGGCATGCCCGGGTTGGTCTCCCACAGGTGGGTCGAGTTGACAATGTCGGTGAAGACGATAGCCACCTGACCGGTGGGGGGCTCGATCTCCTGCTGCAAGCGGTTGAGCGTCCTGTCCCCGACCTCCTCGTACCTCCTCCTTGCCGGGCGCTTCGCGGCCACCAGAGACGCTTGCGTAGCCATATCCGTCGGGACGTCGGCGGTTGCCGCGGGGCCAGACCCCGTATGCCCTCGCAGACCATGCCCGTTCCGCCCCGCAAACAAGTCCGAGACGTTGACCACCATCACCATGACGCTCCCCTCCGCGCCGTACGAGATTGCGAAATCCCTCAGCTTCTGCGCCGCCATCATGGGATCCCCCCTCTCCGTCCGCGCGATATCCACGGCCGTCTGATACGAGCAGCACTTCCACAACGCGTGGTTCCCGATGATGACGAACTCGTCCGACTCGGCAAGCACGCGGGTGCGGATCTCGGGCGCGGCGTTGACTGCGACGCACTCATGCCAGTACCCAAACGCGCGCGAGATGTCGAGGTCCTTGTCATCGTTGACGAACCCCTTGGTGCTCACCCACGCCTCGGCCTTTCGGATGCGCGCGACCTCATCGCGGTCCGTAGGGTCGTGGCGCTTCGAGAGGAGCTCGGCATCACCCTTGCGCGACAGCACGACAAGAGTGTCTCCGACGCTTCCGACGTGAAGCACCTTGTCGACGAGGTATACCACCGCACCCGAGGCACCCTTGCGCAAGACCGAGCTCGCACTCGGAGTCCAGCCGCGGAACATGTTCTCAAAGCTCGCAAAGCTCGTCCAGGACGACTTGCGCTCCTTGTCCTGCTTTATTGTCCCCATAAAGTACTCGAACGTCTTGCGGTCGCTCCACAAGAAGGTCCGCCTGAGCGATTCGCTGGGCTCCTCTCCGTCCTCTGCCTTGGCGAGCTGTGCGTTCAGCGTGTCGGCAAAGATCTCCTGTACGCGCTTTGCGATCTTGCCCCCTCCGGACGTCGCCGTCGCTCGCCCAAACATCCCGAAGAGACACTCGTTGTCGTTCCCGCGGAAGTTGGGGACGACGAGGTCAAACATGGCGAGGCTGTCAATCGTGCCGAGCATATCGGCAATGCCGTACGCCATGTTGTTGATATCGGAGAAAGACGTGCGCACGCGCTTCTCGTCCGACTCGTCGGGCAGGGAGGGGATACGAAGGGTGACGTCCATGAGACCGAGGACGCTGAGCTGGGTGAGAGCGGTGAAGTCCGAGAGCTCCTTGCGGAAGCTGGAGGCGTGGGTCATCTCCTGGGCAGACGTCGGTTTGATCTCGAGACGTTTGTTGCCCGACAAGTTGAGGTACCGGAGCGCCGTATTCCAGTTCCTAACAATGTTCGTCAGCTTACTACTGGCCTCCACACGATCCATGCCAATCCTCGAGCTCACCAGTTCCAATCATACGGCCAATTCGCAATGTTGTACTTCAACACGTTACTCCCCACATCCAAATGCTGCAGCGTCTTGATCGCGCCCAACTCGCTCGGCAGCGTCTGCAGCTTGTTGCCGTTCAAGTGCAACGTCCTCAAGCTCTGCAGCTTCTCCAAATCCTCACTTGGCAGGCTCGTCAACTTGTTCCCCGACAAGTACAGTGCCTCCAGCTTGGCGCACTTGCACAGCGTGTCTGGTGGGATCTCGTAGATCTCGTTGAAGCTGAGATTCAAGACCCGCAGACCGGGCATGAGCGCGAGGTAGTGGAAGATGTCGTCGTTGAGGTGGTTATCCGCGAGGTATATCTTGCGCATGTTCCACCCCGCCGGCGGACGCACATCCTCCCCAGCTGCCGCCGAGCGCAAAATATCCGCCTCGATCTCGGGAGGCACCGCCTCAAACCCGTCCAAGAGGTTCGAGCTCGCGTTGAAGATCTCCAGCGAGCTGCATGCCCACAAGTCCGCAGGCAGGTGCCGCAGGTTGTTGTTGTGGAGATTGATCACGCGGAGCTTCTGGAGCTTGCCGAACCCGTCTGGGATAGTGTTGAGCAGGTTGTCGGTGCACGAGAAGACCTCGAGGTTCACGAGCCTGTCGAGCGTAGCAGGCAGGCGGGTGAACTGGTTGAAGTTGAGATTCAACGTCACCAAGTTCACGAGCCCACTGAACGCCTCGTCCGCGAGCGTGGAGATCTTGCCGTGCGACAGGTCCAGGCTGGTCAACATGTAGGTGACGACCGCCATGTTTGGCGGGGGCGCGAGGGTGAAGCGCGTGACCGAGTTGTGCGGGACACTGAACTGCCGCACGTTGGACCCGATCTGGGCGTCGAGCGTCACGACGTTGTTGTGGTCCGCCTGGAGCGTCGCGAGGTTCGGCAGGGCGTACACGACGCTCAGATCGGTGATCTTGTTGCGCCGCACGTCGAGAATCCGCAAGTTGGCGAGCGTGGAGAACGACTCGGGGAACTTGGTGATCTCGTTGCTGAACAGCGCGAGCTTCTCGAGCGACTTCAAGTCCGACATCTTGGACGGCAGCTCCGTGATGTTGTTGAACGACACGTCGAGGTCGACGAGGTTGGACATCTCGCACACGACCGACGGGAAGCTCTCAAACTTGTTGTTGGAGATGTTGAGATACTTGAGCGACTTCATCTGCGCAAAGTAGCTCGGCATCGAGGTGAGCTTGTTGTTCTGCACCTTGAGCGAGACGAGCGTCTCCACCTCGTTCAGCGCGACACTTTCGAGATCCGCGATGCGGTTGCACGAGACGTCAAGCCGCGCGAGCGTGGTGCTCGCGCGGATGCTGATGGGCACGCGCTTCAGAGCCATGTTGGACATGCGCAGCTCTTTCAAGCTGGTGCACGCCTGGATGAAGTCGAGCGGAATATCCGTCATGGGATTCCGCGACGCGTTGAGGATGATGATGTTGTGCGCGTGCAAGTGGAGGAAGATGGGGATGGTTTGGAGGTCGCGTCCGGCAATGTCGATGAACTCGAAGGAGTCGTAGGAGCTCTCCTCCTCCTGTGCTGGATGTCAATTGCGCTCAAGACTCGCAGTCACATCGTCGTCAACTTACAGGGTCCATCGTCGGCAGCAATGGCGTCTGGTAGATGAAACGACACAGCACACCCATGTCACTCTTCCCAATTTCCTCCAAATGATCCGCTTCCGTGTAGCCCATCTGCAGCAGCCTTCTGTGCTGGATCGAAAGCGGCCTCTCTGACGGTAGCAGCATCCGGTCTGTCCATCCCAGCGTCAGTTTTCTTTCTGGTGAAACAATCGAACAGACGACTCACCTTGTCCACGCTCGCACACATACAGCTTCATGTTCGTCACCACCTTCTTCCCTCCCGGCACATCACTCCCCGACAACATCCCGATGATCTCGGCCGTGTTCGTGTTCAGCGGCAGCTGGTAGAGCTGATGACTCCCATCCGCTCGGTAAATCCTAACCCAATGCTACAGCGTCTATGTCAGCTACCGGCACCACAGATCAAGCCAGACGGTTAATCAACATACCAGCGCCGACGACGTATACGTGCTCCCACTCGTCCCAGGCCTCCCGCCCGTACCCGGCTTATTCCCCGTCGACGCCCTCCCCCCACTCGCCTTCTGTCTCCTCCCCGCCCCTCCTGTCCCTGGCCTCCCACTCCCACGCAACTTTGACGCACTTCCCTGGCTCTTATGCCCAAACGGCGGAGCCCTTCGCGCGGTCGCCCCCGTCCCTGTTGGCGAAGTCGGCACCGCCGTCGGGCTGGGTAGCTCGCTCACCGGCGAGACTGGGGATGCCTCCCCGTCGTCTGCGACCCACTGGTCACCGTCTTCGTCGGTCGAGCTGGTCTCGTCCGACGGGACATCGTCGCCTTCTACGCCCCATGACTCTGGGGCAGCCCACGCCGCTGAGGTGGATGCGCCCAGCACACCGAGTGCACTCGGCCCTGCGAGCCCGCCCGGGCCCTGGCCGGCGCCGAAAGGCGGTGCGGCGGGGTCGAGCCCTGGAGAGGGCACAGGCGTGGCGATGGCTCCTGGAGAGAAACCGTCGGCGGTAGGTGTTTTGGGGTGCGCGGTGGAGCTGAAGGGATCATGGAAGAGCGTCTGCGCTGCACCACTTCTCGAAGCGCCTTGCGCCGCCCAAGCGGGTGCGATAGGCTGCAACCCCGTATCAGGCTGCTCGTTACTCTCCGAGTCCGTCGAGCCGAGCTTGACGTTCCGTAGCGCGGAAGGCCGGCGGGGGTGTGCGCTTGGTCCCGCGCGGTGCTTCGGCGAGAGGGTGTGCGGGGATGAAGGGGAGAGGTTCGAGAGGTCGATAGTGGCTGACTGGCCTGAGCCCGAGAACGGGTTGGTACGGGTGAACGGCCCGGACTGACGCTCCGCTTCAGAGATGACGTTGCGCCCGTTGTGGGGCTGCACGCCAGGACCAGAGCCGGAGGTGTCCGATTGGCCACCGGAGGAGGCTGATGCGCCGGTGCTGATGGACGTGCCAAAGCTGCTGGTTTGGGGTAGTGCGCTGCTTTGAAGGCTGACGGACCCCGCAGTGGACACAGAGTCTGTCGGAGCGAGACCCCCCGGACCAGCTGGTCCTGCTGGGCTTGGCACCGTCCCTCCTGCACCAGCTCCCGCTCCAGACCCCGAGGGCCCCGCCATCCCCGCCTTTGCAGGATCGATGATCCCCTCCATATCATCCAAGTTCATATCCAGGTGGAACGGCGTCTCGCTGATCTCCTGCAACGGCGAGATCATGCCTTCAGGCATATAGTTGCCCCCGCCGTGGTGGAACGCCGCGGTCCGGCTGAACGGGTCCGAGACGGACCGGTCTGTGGTGGCGGAGGGAGGGGATCGCTGGTTTAGCGAGTTGAATGAGGCGGAGCTGGACATGCGGGAGCTGGCTGAGCCGGGGACGGAGGCGTTGCTCCCGCGGTGGGAGCCGTCTGACGGGGCAAAGTCGCTGGGGTGGATGGGATCTGCGTTGGCGACATGTCAGCGTGACCGTTGGCACAGTTATGTAACATATCGAGACTCACTCAGCGTCAGGTTCGGCCCCGTCTTCTTTCTCAAAAATCCTCCCAAAAACCCCTTCTTCTTCCCATCCGTGCTGCTCGCCGCGCTCACACTACTCGTCGTACTCCCAAATCTCCCCGCTCGGCCCGTGACTGTGCTCCCTGATCTGGGTGGCGGTGGGATCCCACTAGCCGTGTCTCCGCCAGGCGACCCCCGGCGCCCTTTTCGGTCGTTCAGCGTCTGAAGACTATCCCCCGAGCCCGCGCGGGATTGTCTCCCGTCGGTGAAGCTCGACGCGGAAGAGGCCGTTCCAGGCGGCGGCACGATCGTCGGCTGGCTCCCATTCCGTGAGCCGGGGGCTGTACTGGTTTCCCCGGCGTACGTGTCGCCCGTACCCGTCCTCCGGATCTTGGGCAGCGAGGGTACGGAGGAAAAATGGTTGAGCACGCTGGCGGACGCTTTGCGCGAGTCTTTCTCGCGGAGGGTCGCAGCGGGGCCTTTTGGGAGGGGAGGATGGGGGGTTTCTGTCGGAGTGAGGGGGGCGGGAGCGGGGGAGGTGTGACGGACTGGTGTGGGCGCTGGCCCGTCGTCCTGCAGCCAGGGCGCAATGTTTGCGCCCGCCTGGCCGGTGCTGCCGCGGCCTGAAGGCCGCGCAGACGGGTCGAGGATATCATCCATCGTTCCGTCGAACGCGAGATCGTCCCCGAAATGGATCCCGCTGGATCCCCCACCGCCTGCAAAGGAACCGATGACTACCCCAGGGTAGGTCTGGTAAGTCGCGTCGGCTCGGGAGGGGTGGGGGAGCATGAAGGGGGGTTCTTCCCCTAGCCGCTTTACGAGTGGCGACACCCGCCGCCGGCCCTCGACCACCGCGATGTCCTCTTCGCCCTCGCTGTCCTCCTTGCCCTTGCCCTTCGACAGATCCCGTCGCCGCTCCGACCCCTCGGCCGTCTCTGCACGCGCGGAGCTGGCGCGTCTGTTGAGCCGTGGTGAGCGGGAGCCAGAGCGGTCCCCGCGGTCCACTCGCGTGGGGCTTGCGCCTCGGGATGAGTATGGCGGGAAGGGCTCGGCGGGGTGAGATGCCAGGTGCGAGGTGGGGGACCCGAGGCCCGGTCGAGGGGTGGTGTCGTCGTCGCGCGAGACGAGCTCCGGCTCCACACTGCCGCTCCCAGCGGCCGAGTCGGCTACCGCCTTGCTTGCTGCTGGGGTCAGGACCTCTGGCCCCAGGCTCGGTGCCACATCGTACACTGCTAATGCAGGCTCGGGAAGCAAACCCTCGCTCTCGTGGACAGACCGGGAGTGGTGACGCGACAGCCCAAACCTAGAGAACGTGGAGCTGGGCGACCCTCCCGGGCCACGGTCTGACCCCTTGCGCTGCTGGGTGGCGGTGTGGGACGAGTGGCTGGAGGAACCCTCGGAGATGGTGGCGGCGTGGTGGTGGGTGTGTTGCTGGGCGGGGGGATGGGTGTCTGCGAGGGCGGGGTCGATGGAGGTGTTTGCAGATGTGGATCGGCGGAATACGGGCATTTTTGTGAGGTGGTTCATGCTGCTGGAGGTGGTTGTGCGCCGGGATTGCGGTGAGCCCTGTCCATGGGGTGGGCGTATGCTTGCTGGGGGAGCTGTTGTGGATGCTGTTTTGGAGTAAAAGTATAGAGAACGAAGAGATGTTCGGGCCAAGCAAGAGGAGATGGCTGCGCCGACAGGGAAGAGTGACTGCCACCGGACATCCCGGACATCCCGGACAGCGCCGATATGGAGTCCGGACACAGTATTCTTTCATGTCCGGACACATTGGACATCTCCACCGTGGGACATCTGACTCTGGGCGACTTTGAAAATATCTTCGCTGCTCTGCTCTATACTCAGTCACCTATACTGCGACCGTGCAATCACTGCTCCTCTTCGTCACCTGCAGCTCATCACACGGCCACCTCGATCACCAGTGAGGTAGTCCGACAATGAAGTCGAACTTTGTCTTTCAAAATCTCTGCGGCACCGTCTATAGACAGGGCAATGTCGTCTTCACCCCAGATGGCAACTCGGTTCTTAGCCCGGTCGGCAACCGCGTCTCTGTGTTTGACCTTGTGAAGTGAGTCCTTCACTATATAGCTAGCCTATGTCCATACTGACATCCATCCAGCAACAAATCCCGGACATTACCGTTCGAGAACAGGAAGAACATTGCCAGCATCGCCCTCTCCCCCGACGGCAACGTCCTCATCTCTATCGACGAAGGTGCGTCTACTCTCCCCTTCCCCGCAGCCCAAGCTAACTCTACAATCAGATGGCCGCGCCATCCTTGCCCACTTCCGCAAGGGCACCGTCCTCCACCACATCTCTTTCAAACACCGCGTCAACCACGTCGTCTTTTCCCCCGACGGCAAGTACATCGCCGTCACCCACGGCCACCACGTGCAGGTGTGGAACACCCCGAGCCATCTCGTGCGCGAGTTTGCGCCGTTCACGCTGCACAGGGAGTACACGGGGCATCATGATGAGGTGGTTAGCATATGCTGGTCGAAGACGTCTAGGTGGGTGGTACCGATTGCATCGAGGAAAGGAAGGATGGCTGACACGCCTGCAGGTACTTTGTGACGACGTCGAGGGACATGTCGGCGCGGTTGTACACTTTGAACCCATTGGAGGGGTTCAAGCCAAAGGCGTTTGGGGGTCACAGGGATGTTGTCATTGGAGCCTTTTTCTCCCAAGACGAAAAAACCGTAAGTTGGCCCCCCCTGGACTGTCCAAAGCCCCAACTGACACCCCCCAGATCTACACGGTTTCGCGTGACGGTGCCGTCTTTGCCTGGTCTGCCAAGAAGGGCGTTTCTGCCGACGACTCGGACGTCGAGATGGACATTCTCGATGCCCCCTCCACCTCCGAAACCGCCGCCAACCTCGCCCTGGAGCACACCGTCGCCTACACCCGGTGGGGCATCGCCGCGCGCCACTTCTTCAACCAGCCGGGTACCAAAGTCGTCTGCGCCACCTTCCACCCCAAAACCTCCCTCCTCATCGTCGGCTTCTCCACCGGTGTATTCGGGCTGTGGGAGATGCCTGGGTTCACCCCTGTCCACACCCTGTCCATCTCGAACGAGAAGATATCGAGCGTGGCGGTATCGGCGTCGGGCGAGTGGCTCGCGTTCGGTGCAGCCAAGCTCGGGCAGCTGCTCGTGTGGGAGTGGCAGAGCGAGAGCTACGTGCTCAAGCAGCAGGGTCACTATTTCGACATGAACACGCTCGCGTTCAGCCCCGACGGGCAGAACGTCGCTACAGGCGGGGAGGACGGGAAAGTCAAGCTGTGGAACGCCACGAGCGGGTTCTGCTTTGTCACTTTCCCGGAACACACCGCGTCTGTCTCCACTGTCGAGTTTGCCAAGCAGGGGCAAGTGCTCTTCACGGCGTCGCTGGACGGGACCGTCCGCGCGTACGACCTCGTGCGGTACCGCAACTTCCGGACATTCACCTCCCCCACGCCCGTGCAGTTCTCCTCGCTCGCGGTTGACCCGTCGGGCGACGTCGTCTGCGCAGGATCGCAAGACTCGTTCGAGATCTACATGTGGTCTGTGCAAACCGGCAAGCTGCTCGATATCCTCTCGGGCCACACCGCCCCGGTTTCCGGGCTGGCGTTCTCGCCGACGGGGAATGAGCTGGCCTCGGCATCGTGGGATAGGTCGGTGAGGCTTTGGTCGGTGTTTGGGCGGTCGCGCGCGGTGGAGCCGATCACGCTCTCGGGGGAGGCGACGGCGCTGGCCTGGCGCCCAGACGGGAAGGAGATCTGCACCGCGACGCTCGATGGGCAACTCTCATTCATCGACGTCGCCGAGGGCCAGATCAAGAGTGTCATCGAAGGCCGGCGGGATATCTCTGGCGGGCGTAAGGTCGACGACCGTCTCACAGCGGCCAACAACGCCGCGTCAAAGTACTTCAACTCTGTCGCCTACACCGCGGACGGCGGGTGTGTCCTCGCAGGCGGGAGCAGCAAGTACGTGGTCATCTATGACCGCGCGGAGGGGGTGATGGTGAAGAAGTGGCAGATCAGCGAGAACCTCAGTCTTGACGGGACGCAGGAGATGCTTGACTCGAGGAAGATGACAGAGGCGGGGCCGCTGGATAGCATCGATCGCTCGGGGGAGGCGGAGGACCTGGAGGACAGGCTGGACAAGACTCTGCCTGGGGCAGCCAAGGGCGACCTCTCCAAGCGCAAGCACCGGCGCGAAGCCCGCACGAGCTGCGTCCGCTTCAGCGCCACAGGCCGCAGCTGGGCCGCCGCCTCCACTGAGGGCCTCCTGATCTACTCGCTCGACGAGTCCACCACCTTCGACCCATTCGACCTCTCGCTCGACCTCACCCCCGAGTCGGTCCTCGCGACCCTCGCATCAGGCGACCACCTCATCGCCCTCGTCATGGCCCTCCGCTTGTCGGAGGCACCCCTCCTCCAGAGAGTGTACGAGGGGATCCCGCCCTCCTCCATCCGGCTGGTCGCGCGCCAGCTCCCGGGGGTGTATGTGGCGCAGTTTATGAAGTTTATCAGCGAGCATGTGGAGGCGAGCCCGCATGTGGAGTTTGATCTGATGTGGACGGCGGCGATGCTTACGAGCCATGGACGGTGGCTGCGCGAGAGGAAGGGGGAAATGGCGGGGACGCTGAGGGGATTGGTCAGGGGGCTGATGGGATTGGAGTCGAGTGTAGCCAAGCTGTAAGTCCGCAACAAGCTACCAGGGACAATATATGGTTAGCTGACAGTAATATGCAGATCGGACGAGAACACATTCGCGCTGGATTACGTCTTGTCGCAGGCGCCGAAAGAAGAGATTGCGAACGGGCAGCCTAGGGAGGGGGACGCGTTCTTCATCGACATCTAATCAACATATGCATGAATAGCCATTGCATGACTCTCCTCGGACGGCCTCAGTGCCCATCACTATAGTCCAGAGCCTGTTACAGGCGTCCTGGTATGTGCACCTGTAACGTATCAGACATCATCAGCCCAAACCCAAAGAGTCGACGCGATGGTGGTGTCACCAAAGATTCGTACCTACGGCAGGTGGCAAGAATCGACCCTTCGCCTCGAGATATCTCGCTCCTTTAGAAATAGCGGTATGACGCCATGAGCTGACGATGCCCATGCTGAAAGCTGCTATGCAAGCTGAGACCCCTCGAAGACCTGTGGCACTCAAGCTAGTGTAGAACAGCTTAAGCTCCAGACATTGCCTCCTCTGCCGGTCGGTAAACTTGGACGCCATCTTCTTCTCCAATGTTGCCAGCCGTGAGCTAAACAGCCGACCGACAACCTGCTGGTTGATCTGTCCCCGGGTAAACTTGACAGTAACGGGATTGCGCCTGATGTGCGCCATATAGGCCAAGGCGTCTGGAGTGCGCGCGTTGGGTCAGCAATGACCGCCTACATCAAGAGCACAAAGCACTTACCGGCTTGGTCTCTTGCCGCCTTGGATACTCCATCATTGTCTTTATATCCTTCCCCATCCTCCTCGTCCATATCGTCAACCCACATCTGCTCCTGCTCGGTTCCGGCCAGCTCGGCATCATCCAGCAGTCCCCACCAAGCCTCGCCTTCATCATCCCCAGACAGGCTACCAGTCTTGTTCGCTGTAGCATCGTTGTGGGACTAAGCTGACACCATCTCCACCCCTGCCCTGCCGTCTTCGGCATCACCCTGGTCGAGTGTATCCTCTTCGACGGCAAAGGACAGTGTGGGTGGGGTGACCCCCTCCGTGACGTCCGGCAAGAGGGCGACAACCGACTTCACGGAAGTATAGCCGGTGGCGCCAAGGTCGGGCGAGGCCGAGAATGCGCCTTGGGGAGAGTGAAGCGGCATAGTAAGTGTAGGGACATGAAGGGGGGATGATGAAGAGGGGGTAGGAGTTTGGCCCTCGACGGACGCGGCTAAGCTTTTCTTGCCACCACGAAAGTTGAGTAGCCGCGCCTTGGCCGCCTTTGTTTTTCTGGGGCGGTGGAAGAGCGAGATCGACCTGCCCATGGTGCGTGTATGTAGACAGAGCAAGCGTGTATTCTGGTAGAAGCAAGACGATGATGTGACAGAGATGCATGCGATACACCAGCGAAAAGAGCTGACGCGCCTGTGCGACGCGTCTCAACATGTGTGGATCGACGTTACGTAATGCGAACCGAGATCAACAAAGTCAACAACAGTCACGTCGAGATGGATGAACTTGGAGAACCACGAAGGCGAACGGCAGGCGATGCATTGCATCTACATTGTCCATATATACATCCACACCTTGCACGGCATAGCAGCCTAGACCTAGCTATCGTCCGCCATGCCGACGTCTCGCCATCCCCTAGGCGTACTACCCGCCCCTCACCCAAACGCCCCTCGCGGCGCCGCGCAAGACCCAAAGCTCAGCTCAAACGCCAAACACAGCAGCCACCACCACCACCATGTCCATGCGCCTTCGGACTTAGATGCCAAAGATCGCTTGAAAAAGGCTGTGAATGATGCGCATGAAGAGCGGAGGAAGCGGACAGAGGCGGAGGGGAATGCTGAAGGGTGGAAGGCAGAAGTCGAGAAGCTGAGGAGTGATGTAGGTTTCCAGGCATGTAGGATTGGATGAACCAGAGCTGATGATGCTTGCAGCTTGAGAAGGCAAAGGCAAAACTTTCAAGGCGAGACGAGACTATACGAAACCTGTCTGAGAATAAGCCTCAGCCCTCAAGCTCGGGGACTGGCGAGCTGGAGAAGAAGCTCGCAGACCTTGTTAAGATGCACTCGGCATCCAAAGCAAAGGTGTGTCTCCATCTCGTGAATGCCTGTCTACTCTAAGATAATGACATTTTGGTGAAGTACTCTGGCCAACTAGAAACCCTCCGAGAAGAGAACACCACCCTTCAAAAATCCCTCCAAACACTCCAATCCACCCACACATCCGAAGCATCCGCCCACGCCTCCCTTCGCAGGGAGCACACCCTCGCCACCGCCGAGATCGCTATCCTCAAACGCGAGGTCGAATCCCTTCGGGCGTCCCTGCGACAAATCCGCGCGGCAGAAGGGGAGGAGCGGAAGGAACGGCGGGAGTTTGAGGAGGAGCGCATGGGGTGGAGGTTGGAGAGGGGCAAGTTGGAGAGGGAGGTGAAGCGGGCTGTGGAGGAGGGCGAGCGGAAGGCAAGGAGTCTTGAGAAGGAAGTGGAGAGCCTGCAGGAGGAGGTGCAAGTGATCGGTCCCCTGGTGGACGACAACTTCCGCCTGGGCGAGCTGCTGGATGCCGCGACGGTAGCGTACTGCGCTCTCCACCGCGGTACCGTCGCCAAGAGCGAGCACGAGAAGCTCCAGATGAGGTACCTCAGCGAGAGGCTGGAGGTGCAGAAGTGGCGAAGCAGGGCGGAGAAGCTTGATCACAAGATTGCGGGGCAGAAGGATGAGATCAAGGATCTCAAGGAGAGGATGAGGTCCACAGAGAAGGAGAGGAGGATGCTCGAGGGTGCTATGGCAGAGCTTACGGCCGACAGGCGGAGCTTGCGTGAGGACCTCGCAGCAACTATCGCGTCTCTGGCCTCTGGCAGCGCCGACTTTTCCATCGAGCCCCTGGAGGCAGTCGACGCCCGCCCGGTGCTTAAGCACACCCTTAAGCACCTCTCTCTTACCACCCACCACTTCGTCGGCCAGATCAACTCCCTCATATCTGATAACGCTGCCCTCTCTGCCGAACTCGCCTCGACCACCTCCTCCCTTTCCACCTCTCGCGCAACTCTCATCGAGACAAAGCGCGAGCTGGCTGACCTCCGTGACCGGCACGCCGCTCTGGAGAGCGTCCACGCCCCCTGCGAGGGTGTCCGCCGAGACCTCGCTTCAGTGCGTCAAGAAAGCGAGGAGAGGCAGCAAGCGGTGGATGAGCTGGAGGAGGAGGTGAGGCGGATGGAGAAGCGCCTGAAGGAGAGCGGGGAGATGGTGAAGAAGGCAAATGAGATTGTGGCGAGGTCGAAATCGGCAAAAGAGGCGCTTGAGGAGGAAGTCCAACAGTAAGTAACTGCCTTGCGTGCTCCACCTGTGATGGCCGTAGCTAACGTACGCTGTGTCTAAAGTCTTCGCGACGCGTACGTTGCAGCTTCAAAATACGAAGGCTTGTACGAGAACTTGCAAGAAGAGCACGGGATGATCCTCGCCCGCGAGGAAGCCGCCATCGAGGAGGCCGAGCACCTGGGGAGGCAGAACGCCGAGCTGCTGGGGCATACCAACGGTGTGCAGAAGATCAGCTACGTTGAGGGTGTGCGGCGAGAGATGGCCCAGGTAAAGCAGGTGGGTCGTTTGTGCCTCAATGAACATGTATGGCGAAGCGAGGCTGACTGAAGGACCAATTGTAGGAGCTGGCAACCACGAGACACCTGCTGAACACCGCGAATGATAGAGCACAGATCCTCGAAGCGGAGATCGCGGCGTACAAGGGAGTAGGGGAAGACATGGGTCTTGGGATCGGGGGGTCGATGAGGACCAAGGTGGTGAGAAGGCAGCCGGAGGGAGGGCGATTGACTGTGTCCCGAGCAGGAAGGAGTGTATCGGGGCCGTCGGGGAGAGCGTAGTGGGTGCATTGATGATGGGGGTTTGGTGCTTGGGGTTTCGATGATGCTTGTTGAAAGGTTGAAGACGAACTGATTGTATGAGCTACATATAATGCATCCAACTGGATGAGCGCACCGTATCGTTTACTGTCGGCCCCTGTACACAAGCTCAAAGAGCCTTTACCTTCCCCTGCGACTTTCCACCTCCAGACGCCTTTCCCGCCTTCGCCCCAGACGGACCAGATCTCCGGTATAACTTCAGCACCTTCCAAGCTATCCACCCCCATCCCAGCCAGATGACCAGAGGTGTGCCAATCTCGACAAGTGTCTGATGGGAATATAGACCGGTGGGGAGTGTGATAGACACATGCGGTGGGTGTACCAGAGGGAGAGACCCAGCAGGTGCCCCTACGATCGACTGTCAGCTCGTCAGATCCCAAAAGACATCAAGAAAAAGCTACACAAAGTTACACGTGCTCACCCAATCTTATCACATCCTCCTCGCACACCCAACCGGCGCGTATCTCGCTCCCATCCTCCCCGGGGAACATAACCGTCCGCCATCCCTCCTCGCTGGGGGCGAGGTATCTCGTATGCAACGGCACCTCCACAAGCACGTCCCCTGTGGTATCTCCGCTTCTGGGAGGGCGCACCACCATACTGAGGGTATGCCTCTCCTCGGGTCCGGGAGGTACCCCATACGCAGGCCGCTCCACGTCCACCCTCGGGGGGTCGATACCCCACCTCACTAAGCTGGCCTCCCCACTCAATGGACCCCCCTTTCCCACTGTCCATTTCCCACCCAGTTCATCTGGGTCAACGAACAGCCCATCTGGTAGAGTGAGCGCGAGATGTGCAGCAGGGGTGCACGCTGAGCCCGAGCTTGAGCCGGAGGCGGGGGAGAGGGGCAGGGGAGGTGATGCGGGGTGAAGGGTGAGTTGAAGGGTCGGGTGGAAAGAGGGCTGGGAGAAGGTGAGGGACAGGTTAAGCGGGTGAGGGGACATGCTGGGTGCTGTCTTGACAGTATCGGGCGTGGACTGGGCGTGAAAGGGAGACGGTAGCCATGGTTGACGAGTCAAGAGGAGGAGGACGACGAAAGCTTCGCGCAGGAGCTCCTCAGACGCGAGCGCGACAGGCGAGACACCCAGGCACCACGCACCAGGAGTAGTGGCGCTGCTGCCCCTCTATATTCTTGCGGCCAACTGTCGAGTCTCGCCACGAACGAGCAGGGCATGCCTGCTTTCGGTGTGTACGTTCTAAGCTGGTAAATGCCTCTCAAAGTTCTCGGCCTGTACTTTGAGTCTCACCTTCTCTTTGCGGACCTGTAACAGAGTGCTAGATTTGCCATCATCCGTTGTTGAACTTTTGTTCATTCAGTGGCGGCTGCTGGCGTTGATCAATTCGAAGACACTATGAAAAGAATGGTAGAGAAGTCTGTACATCAAGAGCTGATAACATTAACGGATACATCTAATCTGGCATCACAAAGCATGCCTCATTCAGAAGAAACCTTTTTGTGTGGGGAGAGGCCCGAGGTGGTGGCGTTTGGTGAAGATGGCATCCAATGGAGGATGATGAATGGCGCTACGGTCGATAGCCAGATGCCTCATACTGACTCACCGACAATACACCCGCCCGTTCTCCATTTTGCGTGCCGATGCTGTGCCTACTATAATGGATATGGCTGCGACTTCGTACCACTTTTGCTCTTCAAGCAAGGATCGTCAGTGCTGAGCTTGCATAAAGACTATCCCCGCTGGCCGCTGCACTTGATGCGATGCCCAATACGACGGATGTAAGTGAATCCATTATCACGGTGAGCTCCTGGCCAGCATACCGTGTGTGCCTTCCACAAGAGTGTATGCCCCGGTCGGGAAAAACATATAAGCAGGCTCGGAGACAGCAGCTTAGCGAACGAGATTGAGGTCCATCAGCCATAAGCAAGCGAATCATTCACCATGTCTTCCGCACAATCAAACGACAACACTACTGCCCAGAGCCGCTTCACGTAAGTACACTACCCTCTTCCACCCTGGTATCAATAGACATGCATGCTGAACTTGGTTGACTTCCGGGCAGTGAGGAGGAGAAGCTGTAAGTGGACGAAGCGCTTCCCCTCCGATATCACTCTCTCCTTGACCTCGCCGCCTCGTTCTATTCGCTGACACTCTCTTGATGCAGCCCAGCGGCCAAAGAGTTCCTCTACAAGAGACAAGGGCGAGAGGGTGCGAAGGAATGGGCCTCTAGGAATCCTAGTACAACCGCCGCCTCTACATCTGCCAGCACCGGGGCTGCCGGTGCCGACACTCGTGAGACAAACAGCACTGCTCCTCCTGACAGTGACCAGTCAGATCTCGCGAAGTATGCTCGTAGTATCAGGGAGCTACAGTAATATCTTCTACAGCCACAGAGTAGCATCTTGACTGTGCACACGTAGAGATGAGTAATACTCGTTAAGGATACATACATGCATAATCGATAGGGGGGCGCTGAATGGGGGAGAGGATGAAACAGTGTGGTACTCTGCGGTGTCACTAGATAACAGGTCATGCCGAAAATCGAAACGGAAAGGAAGGGAATGCTTGTCTGTGAGTTGGGCGAAGCTAGACGGAGAGTGGATTAGAAGGAGAAGGTACCCTCGTGTCGACAAAGCTTACAGTTTGAGCTTGTTCCATGTTCAATGCCTCCTCCTCGCGTTGTCCACATCACTTCTTGCGCCGACACTCACACACCACATCCTTTTCCCTCATTATCACCAGTGGCCAAAGCTCACTGTCGGCACGTTCATCCTGCCTCCACACCCTTTCAGAGACTGTACGCAGCTTCTCACAGCTCTTCCACACCCTCTCCAGATCATCTCGATACGGCACCACATAAAACCGCTTGACCTCTTCCGGCCATCTCTCGTCCTCCTGGTGCTCAATGAAATCTTCCACCGTCATACTGTTCAGGCTGGCCACTGCATGGATAACCCCCCTCGTATCCTCCCATCCCGTCTCTGCCACTTCCCTCCTCATCTCCTTGGCCCCTTTGACGATGAACGCAAAGTGCCACGGGAGCTTCACGCGGTCCAAATGGAGGTGCACGTCACCCTCTCGAGGGGGGGGATCCCCGAGACGATATGGTTGATGACTCGCTCGTACGTGTCGTAGCCCACGACGTCCGTTTCGCGGTACCGCGTGGTGTCCAGGCATAACTCCCGGGGGGACATCATCCCCTCCAGTGCCATTCCCAGCTTTTGCCCGAGGGTCATGCACTCCCTCCCCTCCACCGTCGTCAACCTCCTATCCGCCGCGTGCTCCTCATTCGCACACGCCAAGAGCACCTCTCTTCCAAGGTGGAAGTGTCGCAGCTTGGGGAATAGCGGTATCTTCCTTTCGGAGTACTCTGGCGAGTGGCGGTACGTGTGGAGCGCTTGGAGGAGGTGGTACAGACTTGGAAGATCAAGCACGCTGAGGCTCTCCACCAGCTCGAGGGTACGGTAGCACCCGGGCTTCCGGGTGCTTTCCCAGTGTATGCGAAATACGCCGGGGAGGGGGAGCGACCTGTCGAGGACGATGCGTTTGTAGATGAAGGGGTTGATTACGGCGTGGAGGGACTTGTTCACGCAAGAGACAAGGAAGGGGTTGGCGTGCTGGAGGTCTCGGAAGATTTGGCACCACACGGGGAATAGGGGGAGGAAGGTGGCGGGGGTGATGTCGTCCGGGCAGGGGGGAGAGGAGTCGCTTGGAGTGGGAGAAGGGGTGGGGTAGGTGGACATGATGGGTCTGGTGGGGTCAAAGAGGAAGTCGAGTCAGCCCGTATTCTCCAGCAGTAACACTCTTGTCCTGTGTCATGAAATGACTCACTGTGAGTGCTGCCAAGCTGCTCGACGTGTGTGCTGTCAATTGGTAGACCAGATGAAGATTGCCGTGTGAACAGGTTCAAAGCTTAGGGTGAGAAGCGATGGGAAGACGAGCAAAGGTGAGTTGCTGACGACAAGCCATGATCAAGAGGAGGGAAAGAAGAGAAGTGGTGAGCTTGCGGGAACGAACAACTCGATCGGCGCCATCAATCAGACAAGAGAGCGCCCATCAAGCTTCAGATCAAGCACCAATGCTGATGCTGCATCAGCATATCACAGGTCGCAAGCGTGCGCCTCTTCGGCCCCAGTAGCTCGGGAACCAAAAAAGAGGATGGATGAGTGACCTGGAGACCATATTAACAGGGGGTAGCCAGGCCACTGTCGGAGCAGCCGGTCACATCATGAGGGAGAGGACAGCAACATCGAGGAGAAATCTCTAAGATCCAGAAACAGAAGAAGACGAGTTTACGTACTGTACCTATGCATCCCCCATGGTGCTGATTGAGCTTTGGAAATCGCTCGTGTGGAAAAGATGTAGTATCCTGCGCTAGATAACAGATCGCATATAAGAAATGGAGAGGAGGGGAGTTGGATGGCCGGACGCTTGCAAGCTGTGTGGGGCGACATGAGTGGGTCAGCTGCTGGAAGTGGAGTCATCGTGTTGACAAAGCTTACAATTTGAGTCTCTCTCATCGCATATTCCACACACCCTCAATTCAAGTTCACTTGCTGCGCCGACATTCACACTTCTCTTCTCTCCCCCTCATGACCACCAGCTTCAGCAGCTGAGCGTCGTAAGACCTCTTGTGGCTCACCCACACCGTCTCCAGATCCTCGCGATACGGCACCACGTAGAACCGCTTCACCTGTTTCGGCCACATCTCTTCTTCGTCCAAGTCCAAATCGTACCACCACCCACTCCTGTCTTCTACCGCCATCCCATACAGATTGAACACTCCGCGGATAACCTGCTCCGTATCCTCCCACCCCGTCTCTGCGAGCTCCCACCTCATCTCATCAGCCCCATCGACCAAGTGGGTGAATCCCCACGGGAGCTTCACGTGGTCCAAAGGGATGTGCCACGTCACCGTCTCGAGGGGGCTGATCCCCGCGACAATCTGGTTGACGGCTTGGTCGTACGTGTCGTAGGCCGCGTCACTATCGCCGTACCGCACTGCGTCGAGGCATAGCCTCCTTGGGGACATCATCCCTTCCAGTGCCATCCCCAGCCTTTCCCCGAGGGTCATGAACTCCCTTCCCTCCAGCGTCGTCTCCGCTTCGTTCGCTGCCTCCTCCTCACTCGCGCACGCCCATATCACCTCGCTGCCAAAGTGGAGGTGCTGGAGCTTCGGGAATAACGGTTTTTGCCTGAGGGCGTACTTTCGCGAGTGGCGGTACAAGTGGATCGCGTGGAGAAGACGGTACACGCTTTGTAGATCGAGGACGTTGAGGCTTTCCACCAGTCGGAGTGTGTCGTACTGGGACGTGAGGGTGCGTGTCGCGTAGCGTGTGCGGAATGCCCAGGGGACGGGGAGGGACTTGTCGAGGACGATACGTCCGTAGATGAGGGGGTTGAGCTCGGCGTGGAGGGACTTGTTGACGCGGGAGAGGAGGGCTGGGTTGGCGCGCTTGAGGTCTTGGAGGATCTGGTACCACACGGGGAAGAGGGGTAGGAAGTTGGCGGGGGTGATGTTGCTCGGGGAGGAAGGTGAGGGGTCGCACGGAGTGGGGGCGGGGGTGGGGTATGCGAACATGGTGCGTCTGGTGTGATCAAGAAGGGAGTCAGCGCGTTTCCCCCAGCGGCGAGACCTTTCGCCTACTTCTTAGGAAAGGTGCGACTCGCTTTGTGGGTACTGTCAATTGGATGCTGAGTGTAGGTTGCGGCCCGACGAGATCCAAGGCTGTGGGGTGAGAAGACAGGTGAAGATGTGTTGCTGAACACAAGACGATATGAAGAATTCTGACGTGAAATTGAGCTGACGCGATCAGTAACATCAATCATCAGACCGACACCGCATCAAAATTCGGTTTACGCCCATCAGCAGCGCCGTGCATATTATACGAACTGTATCCACGACCGTGTATAAGGCTCCAGGCAGCCTATTCACTTACTCTATATCAAACCTAGACAATAGATACTATATTGAGACAACAAGTCTTCTTTCCTTTCCTTCTCGACAGTGTCCACCAGCTTACGAGTCATCATCCTCCCTCCTCGTGACACCCGACACGCCCGCCACCCCCGACACCCCCGACGTCCCGTAGTCTCTCGAGGTCAGTCCCGAGCGGACAGTGAGTCCACTGGCGCCATACACGCTCGTACTATTCACCCTTTTCACTTTCCTGCTCCTCCCCCTCTCCTCTGCGCTCTTCGCCTCCTCCCTCCCCCTATTGAGCCTCACAAACGCCAAGCACCCAAACGCTGCTGCCACGCACCCCGCCGCGAGTGCGAACACTGTGGGCGCGTACCACCCCACAGTGGAGGCGAAGAGGGTGCCGAACATCAGGGGGCTGATAAGCGTCGCACCCAGCGCATGGATGACAGAGAGCGCGCCGAAGAGGCGCCCAGATTGGGATGCGTCAGGCAGGAGGGAGAGAGCGAGCGAGTTGGCAGCGGGAGTAGCCGGGGAGCCGAATGTGAGGAAGATGGAGAGGACGACGAAGCCGGTTTGGGAAGGGCCGAGGGCGAGGAGGGTCCAGGGTATGAACTCGGCCACGAGGCAGAAACGCGCAGTGAGGAGGTCGAGCTGGGCGGAGCGCTGGGCAGGAGGGGTAGGAGGGTCGGAGGAAGAGGTGGAGGAGGTGGTGATGGCGGATGCGTCGGCGTCGGCCTCGGGAGTGGGCTCGGCGGGGAAGAAGCGGGGCTTGACGAAGCGCATCACCACTGTGTGACGTCAGCTTCTATGCCCTATGAGTAAGACAAGATAGACTTACAAGGGACAAGCCCGATCAAGACAAAGCTGCGAAGGAACGCCACCGTAGACATGTACGGTCCCAGCTGAGCCGACGTCCACGCATACGCATAGAACGTGAACTGCGTCTTGGTCGCCAAGATCCCCTACACCCCCCTCGTCAGCATCTACCCCACACCCCGACCAGCACCAACTCACATAGAGCATCGACATGAAGAACAGCCCCAACCCCACCGCCGTCAAATTCCAATTCCTCTGCCTCCTTCCCGTGTAGGGGTTCTCCTCTTCCCTGGGGAGGAAGATCGCAAGCGGCGCGAGCGGGCTGATAAGCCGCGTGAGCCCCCGCTTGAGAGTCCCGATCGTCTTCTTGCGCCGGCGGGAGTGGGTACCGTTTGAGACGAAGGACCAGCCGCTGAGAAGAGGGTCGGTCTCGTGACCGGCGCCAGGCTGAGTGTCGGGCAAGCCAGGGGTCTCGTCTTCCCACTCGCGCTCGGCGGCCTCGCGGCGTGCCGCAGCGTCTCTAGCGATGAGGGCGTTCTTGGCGAGCACGAGGCGGGCGTCGGAGGAGAGTGATTCGGGGAGGAGGAAGAGGATGAGAATGATGTAGACGGAGTGGATGAGGAGGTTGATGTAGAAGGGAACCATGCTAGAGGTGTGTTAGCTACAATCCGGGGCGATGAGTTATTCTGTGGTAGAAACTCACATGTTACCCGTGTAAGAGATGACCATACTCCCCACAACCGGCCCCACCGCGAATCCCGCCATCATGATACCTCCCAGCCTCGCAAACACGGTCACACGACTCCCATCCGGGGTAACGTCCGAGACGTAAGCGTTCACCGTCGCCGTGATGGTCGAGAATCCACCGAGCAGGCCCTCGATGGTGGGCCCAATCAGGAGAGAGCGGTACCCGCCTGGGGCGAGGTAAGGGAACGTCGCGACGAGGATGAAGCAGATCTCGCTGTGGGTTGCGTTAGCAATCAGTCGACACAAGGGTGCCAGCGAGCAAAACGTACTTGAGGAGAAGGCCGAGCTCGACGATCGCCATGACCTTGGTCCGACCCAGCCTATCGGACGTCTGGCCCCAGAACCCAGTGGTAAGAGCAGAAAGCACACCCATAGTGAGAGTGAGCACTGTACCAAAGTCAGCTCTGCCTGTCGTCTTCGGATCCGAGAAAGGAGATAACAGTTGACCTACCCATGGTCAGCTTGGCCGCTGCCGCTTGGACTTTCGCATCCCTCTTGCACAACTGCGGATCGATCTCTTCAAACGGGCCACCGCCCGTCCTCTCTCCACTTGGCTCATCATCGGGCTCCCCTCCTTGCCCGCCCTGTTCGCCGTCCTCGCCGCTATCACCCCACGGCTGCTTGGGCAGAGGCCCCGTGGGCTGCGGCCCCGGCACAGGCTTGCTGGACGGCACCCCACGTCCGTTCCCGCTGCCTCTGGCCTTGGGGTGAGTCTTACGGTACTCGTAGATATCATGCTGCAGCCTGATAAACCACTCGTCCGCTGGCGATCGCTGCACCGTCCCATTCGCGCCCTGGCCGACGGGCATGAAGATCCCCTCGACGTCCTCGCCATGCTGCGGGCTCACCCCGAAATCCAAATCCATCCCGCGCACCTGGAGGCCGGTCATGGCGAGGCTGTCGCTCTTATCAATGCGAGGGGGGTGGGCCAAGCACGCGAGGTTGATAAAGAGCTCGCTCTTTGGCGGGGTGGCCATCCCCAGGCTGACAGCGGCGCCAACGATGAAGGGGTAGACCCATGTGGGGCTGGGGCGGCGCCACTTCGGTCGACGGGCGATAGAGTCTTCGCGGGTGGTGTCCCACTCGGCCTCGCTGCCGCCAGCCCCGCCACCGCCGGCGCTGAGGGGGCCGTGCTCGCTTATCGGGGTGTGCAGGAGGGGTGTCCCAGAGGGGGTGCCCGCGCGAGAACTCGCGAGGTCGAACAGCGCTCGCTCGTGCAAGCCCGAGTCGACGAGCCCCTCGGCGTCGAAGGAGGGGACGAACTCGTGCTGCTGGGGGTGGGGCTGGGGGGGCAGGCTGAGGGAAGAGTGCCCGGAGGAGGCATGGGAGAGAGGGGGGCGGAGGTGTGGGGGGATGGAGGAGTAAGGGACTGGCTTGGGGTGGTGTCTCTCGGCCATGGTGGTGGTGGTGGTGGTGGTGCTCCCAGAGGTGAATGAGAGGGAAGAGTGGCGACGAGACCAGGATATACGGTGGGGCGATGGGATTGGCCGTGCTGTATAAGAGGAGCTCGGTCGAGTTCTGGCACACCCGCAGACGCGTTGAGGCCGCGCTTGACGATCGTGATGTTGTGGTCGTCTGTGTGCGCGGTGGTGGCCTCCCCCAGCGGACGTCCTTCTTGGGCTGTTGGGCAGTTGGATGTCAAAGAGGAGGAAGAGATGGAGCTGTCCATGAACGATGGTCACCATACGTACGGCGGGGAGCTCGCTCTAATCGCCTGCTGCTGGCTGCTGCTGAACGCCGGCCCTCGGTCTTCGCCGAATCGTCATCCAAACTTTGAATTCCACCACCATAGCGCTCAATTGCATCATCTCGTGTTCCCTCTTATCTCCTGTGGTGCAGCATGCTCAGGCAGCCAGCAGCGTCATTTATACATATGCTCAGCATGGTCTTCGAAGAGCCTCTCGATGGAGCCCACTCGACTTCGCCTGCACCGACCAACAACGCGCCGATCGCCAGCCCACCGCGTAAGTGCCCGCCGCTCATCGTGCCGTAGCCGTAGCCGCCGGCCACCAAGAACTCTGCTGCTGCTGCTGTGGTCTATGCCAGCGCCATGAGCCCACGACCTACATAAGTAGCCCGCTCGACACTTCAGCCTACAGCAGCTCCAGAAGTATCACGTAGCGCATGTACCCCCCTTGACACCTTGGCTGATGCCCGGCAGACGGCAGGTGTGTGCGACTCTTCTGGAGGACCCGCGTGACAGACGGTTTCAAATCGGCTGCGCCAGTGTATCATGGTATGGAGAGCCAGCCCCGAGGCTGGCATACATGCATAGGGGTTCGTTGTTCAGACAACTATGAACTTCTACTACTAACTATCAAGGACCACCACTCCGACACATCAGACCGGTGGCGTCCTTCCACTTGTCAACACATGGAACTAACGCATACAGTATCATCTCACCCCCTTTCCACACCTCACTTCTCACATGTCCCCTCCCCTCACCTGATCCCCCGATTCTTCCTCCAAGCATCGAGCACGCCGTTCACAAGAAGCGCAGGCGGTACTTCTCTCCCGGCACCGCCTCGCGGATCTGCACGCGCACGCGGCGGTGCAGCTCGGCGGGGAGCTTGGAGTGAAGCCTCGCCGTAAGGGTCTGCTGGAGGTTGCGGAGACGCGGGTCCGAGGGCTGATAGTCTTGGGTGTGCGGCCATGCCTTCAGACGCATGGTCTTGAGGTCCGGCTCCTGCTCGAGCCCTTCCCCGCCGTCCTCCGCGCCTCTGTGGCCAGCCCCGTCGACATGCACCTCATCCACCGCCGCCTCGTCGTTGTTCTCGACTGTCTTCACAGTCACGCTGACGTGCGGGGCAGAGGGGATCTTATCGAGGTCCGCCGAGAAGCTCTCGATCTCCAGCTTGATACGCTTGTGGCCCTTGAAACCGGCGTCGTGACCCTCGCACCCGCGCTTGGTAGCCGCACCCAGCTCGTCGGCGCCCGTCCTGACAGTAGCGGCCTCAATCTCCTGCGCGTCGTGGCCAGCAAGCTGATCCTCGATCCCGCCCGCCTCAGCCAAGCCGCTCGCCTCCAGATCCTCCTCCGCCTGGTCCGACGACACCATCAACACCCAATCCTCCGGAACGCCCCAGCAGAACGTCCACCAGGTGGATGATCGCTTGCTGTAGACGACGTCGTCGATGGGCTTGGGGAGCTTCTCGAACTGCGCACGGGTACTAGCCTCCGGATGCCAGGTCATGATGATGCGGCGCATCTTGCGCACTGCATCGCCCAGGTCGCCGAGACCCCCGCAATCCAAGTCCATCTCGCTCCCGTACGTCGCGACGGGTACCTTCTCCGCCGGTGACCCTCCCTCATAGTCGTAGGTAGCACGGCAGTAGACGACTCGCGGGGAGAAGCTGTCCGCGAACACAAGGGACGGTAGGTCGCCTGTCTTGAAAGCGGGGTCCTGGGTGGACACGTATGCGGCGTGGTGGCAGTGGAGCGGTTTGCTCATCCGGCAGATCGCTCGGATCATGCCGGAACGGGAGGACGAGAACAGGTCGTCGCCCGGGTCGTCGTGCTCCCCAGTCGTCTCGCTCAAGAAGCTCAGCTCCCGCAAGCTGAGCAGCGCGGACGAAGAGGCAGACCCGGCCATGAGGACCTCGCCCTGGTGCTTGAGGTAGTCGTCCGCCTTGGTGCGGCGCTTGGGGTGAGGCCTATTACACAATGCAGAACCTATCAGCTGAGAACCATTGATGCGGGCATTAGGTACCAACTCACGTGTGAAACACGACCGCGAGATGGTCGTACTTCTCGAGCTTGGAGTCGGCGAGTCGGGCGCGAGCAGCCTTGTTAAGCTTGACGTTGACGAGGCCGAAGACCTTGTCGAGACGCATAGTCATCACCGAGGAGAAGTGCGGGTTAAAGACCAGCTCCTTGACGGCGTTGGGGACCGCGGGAGTGATACACGGACGGCCTACCAGGCGAAGGGATCGCAGGTCGTCCGGGAACAGGTCGGTGAGGTAGGCTGTGCGGTGATAGCCCCTTTCAGTCTGTGCGCGAGGGGGAACCTACAAGTAGAACGCAGCCCTCGTTGTCAGTCAAAAGCCTCCAAAGACTAAGATCAGAGACTACGACTCACCGCGAAAGACGCAAGAGGCCGTTTGTTCTCCTTCATCAGTCCCTCCAAAAGCTTCTTATCCTTGCTAGTGTCCTGTGAGGGTGCATTAGACCGTCAGCGGCTGTCTCTGTCTGGCCAACTGATGGATCCGATTCAACCAGCAGTACGGGTGGTAGGATGTGGGCTCGTACGTACCACTTTCAGCACAGACCTAGGCTTCACGGTAGGTCCCCCTCTCATGAGAGTACGGAGCTGGGCAAAGGATTTTCCCCGCAGCCCCGCACTCGCCGTCCGGATGCTCTGCAGGTTGGAAGAGGTGCGAGCGGGCTTGCGTGGGAGGGACTTGTTCTCGTACTTGAAGAACAGACAAATGATAGCGTCAGCTTGGCATTCTCATCTAGCCTGGAACGACATAATGGAGACTCACCTTGGGAGGCATGATGTCGGTCCCGCCCTTGCCAGACACCGTCCCACCCTTGCCAGACACCGCAGACGGGGATGTACCGGGAGTAGTAGCTGGCTTCACAGTACCACTGTCGACACCGGTGGCGATTTTGTAGATGATGGGGGAGGCTGGGGTCCTCAGAGTCTCCGTGTGAGCAGGGTGGACCTGGCCTCCGAGAGGATCCTGGGTTTTGTTGTTCATGGCGGTGGGGGGGGTAGACGTGGAGACGTATAGAAAACAGAAGGGGGAGGAGGGGGAGGTTGACTAAGCTGGTACAAGGGAGAGTAGTGCTGCTCCCTCGGCGCGGGCTGGAGGCCGACGACCCAAGAGGGGAGCTGTACAGAGGCGTGCACAGGAAGAGGGGAGGGGTGAGTACAGGGAGGGAGGTGGATATAGTGCGTGAGGAGGGGGGAAGGAAGAAGGGACAGGTAGAGAGGAGGATTAGAGAGCGAGATAGAACGTGGGGGGCTGTTCTATCTGTTGGGGAACTCGGAGGTTACCGGAAAGGATGGTCACCACCGTCACGACGGCGTCACCGCCGACGCACCGACCGTCACCCAGCCCCGGCCCCCGCCCGAATGTGGCACTTCTCATGCATGCAATGCATTGCTTATCAGTAGTAGTGGCCGCCATGCATCCTCCATCATTAGTGTATGCAGATGAGCGCAACGACACGGTGCCAGAACGCAGGTCAGGAGTCTGGTCATGCGTGATTATTGAGACAGCAGCTGCAGAGGAGGACATGCATGATGCCATAAGCACATCATCCATGAGTATATGTAGCGTCAAGACGATAAGCGAAAGGTTACTCCGATGAGTTCGCCCCAATGCATGCCACTCACCGGCATCCAAGACCATATCACCCTTCCAGAAAGACATCAGTAGTCAGGAATACCAAGTGCATCAGCTGGATGAAAGAACGCCGTTAACACTGTTTTACGTAACCCTCGTGGTTCCGTTAAATTGGGGTTAGCGCAATGTGTTAAGCGTTCGAGTGAAAGTCAGTGGAGCCGTTTCCTTATCGCTGCGCACGGGCCAGATACTAGTAATCCACCTTCATCTGGTTGGTAAATGAAGCCTGGCAACGCAACCTTCGGGTTAAGATCCTCCTACCTCCTCTGTATATAATCCTCCATAGCCAGATCAGATGTTAAGATAGGCTAGAAAAGATGATAGAACGATAGTAATATGGTCCCATAATTAGTAAGTAAACTCCTATAGATTAATAGATCAAATCCCGAAACCCCAATAATATCCACAATCGTTCTATTTTTGCTATTCTGGATGAATCACATATACGGCAAGACCATCCTCGGGTCCTTGTTGCCTTTTTGTAGTGATCAGCGCTGTTTTTCATGGAAGGGGCGGAGGTTTGAAAGACCGACCGCCGATCAAGAGGGCACCAGTCCCACGCGCCGAAGAAGGTAATAGAAAGGAGTTCAGCGTCATGGGCGCATGGATCACACACCAGCCGCTTTTGCGTGTCAGTAGCTTCCACGAATCACATGCATCCCCTGTCAGTAGATGTAGGTGAGCACAGCGACACGAAGTCAGAGCGGTGGGTCAGTATTGTGGGTGGGGTGGACTGGAGGAAATACTTGATGGCGTAAGCACGCCTATGGATGAGTACGTTTGCAAGACCATGGTGGGGTGGCTATGTGGATTGCACTTGGGAGTCAGTACGCGCGGCACTCCAGGTGGTCGAAAAGCATGTCCCTCTTTCAGAAACGCATCAGTAACCAGGAATACAAAGTGCGCCCAGCTGGATGTACGAACGCCGTTAGCACGATTTTACGTAACCCTCGTGGTTCCGTTAAATTGGGTTAGCGTATAGATAGCGTTCGAGTGAAAGTGGGGTCGTTTCCTGTAGCGCGGCGCGCGGCGTTGATATCAGTAGTAATCCACTTTCATCTGGTTGGTAAATGAAGCCCGGCAATGCAACCTTCGGGTTAATATCCTCCCACCTCCTCTATATAATCCATCATAGCCAGATACCGTTAGGTTCTTGCTTACTTTTTGTAGTGATCAGCGTTGTTCATTTGGAAGGGGTGGCGGGTCAAAAGATCCACGGCCGATTAGTCCAATGAGCTTTCGGGAGGGTGAGAAGGAGTTGAGCGTCATGTGCCCATGGACCACTCTAACGATCTTACAGAGCTTCACATTCAGCGGGCACTTGGATGCACACCCTCTCGATTCTTTAACTTGGATCCATGTAGCCTCTCATCGTGCATGGTATTGCGTGGACGAGGCTGGAACGAACGCCACGAAAGAGAAGAGTCCACCACGCGCCCACGCGACGAGACGCGCCAGGCGGCGGCGACTCACCATCATCGGCTATGCCCGGCCAGCACCCGGTCAGTCGCCGACTGCTGTTCCCTCGGCGTCCACGCACTGGGAGTCAGCATCCTCATGCCGTCCACTTGGGTGGTATCTCACGTCGTCCCATCGCATCATATAAACCCTGGGAAGGAAGGCGGTGGCCCTTCTCCCCAACAATATCCTACACTCCAGCGGTCCAGTCACTCACCACATCCATCGCGACCTGCAAGCGACCTGCAAGCTACCATCATGCCGCCTTCCTCCACCCTCGCAGTTGCGAGCAAGAAGCACGCCGAGAGAGAGAGGCTAGTTGCTGAGATGGAGACCCTTGTGGGTCTGGCGAGCAAGCATCCAGAGGATCAAGAGTACCTTGAAACGAGGTACGTCTCCATCCTGTCTCATCGCCTGATGCTTTCTAGTGCAGTTATCGACCCTCACCAACGTCTGAGAATCAACCACTGCCATACTGACACTTGGTGTTGTGTAGCCCGGAAGAGATCGTGCGAAACCTCAAGAGCTGCAAAGACGGATGGACAGCAGAGAGGGTCATGATTGCCTTCGTACGTGTCTCTGACCCACAGCTCTTGCATCGCTAGAAACTCATGCCTTCGTACCCCGTAGATTCGCGCAGCTTGTGCCGCGCAGCGTCGATCCAACTGCCTGACTGAGAGTGAGTGTCATTGTCTCCTTGGACATGAACAGAGAGTGCTACTGAGACGTACGGACTCAATGTAGTCGTTTTCAAAGAAGCTCTTGAGGAGGCCAAGCGTCTCGACATGGAGTTCTCAGAGACGGGGAAAGCTGAGGGGGATTTCTGGGGACTGCCATCGAGCTTCAAAGGTGCGCGGCACGACTTGTGGTGACTTTTCGCTAATGACCGTCGACGACAGACACATACAATATACAGGGAGTGGATACCTCTCTTGGGTGCTCGCCGTAAGCTGAGACCTTCAGGTTTGCTCTTCGGACTCATAGCTGACAGTGATGCTGTCCGCATCAGTCACTGCTTCAAGCCCACAGAATCTCTAGATGACGAAGGAGGCGTAAGTCCCATAACACTGGACGATGTGTACCCCCTTCTTGATCGTCACTGACCCCTCCACGCATGCAGCTCGTCAAGCTCTTCCGACAAGCAGGCGGCATCCCGACTTGCAAAACCAACATCCCCCAAACCCTGCTCGCCTTCGAATGCCGCAACCCAATCTTCGGCCAGACCACCCACCCCGACGTACCCGAGCGGACGTGCGGGGGTAGCTCGGGAGGGGAGGCGGCTCTGATTGCGTTGCGTGGGACGCCGATCGGGTGGGGTTCGGATAGTGAGTCTGCTGTCCGGATGGGGCAGGGCGGAGTGCTGACGTGGTGAGGTAGTCGGAGGGTCGCTCCGTATTCCGGCGCATTATAGCGGCGTCTGCGGGTTGAAGCCTGTTCGCGGTCGTTGGCCCGTCTTTGGAGGGCGTTCGAGCACGCAAGGCTTCGAGGGTATCAAGGTGAGCGTCCTCAGTTTCTCAGCCCCCCCTTATGTACAGTCTTACAGTACAGACGACTGACGCACACGTGCCCAGGGCATGGTCGGCCCCATGGCCCGCTCAGTCGACGACCTCATCTTCGCATCCCGCACCATGATCCGCCTCGCCCAAGAATCCACCTCGGGCTTCAAGGGCGAGCAGCTCCTGCCCATTCCTTGGAGGGAGGAGCTTCTCCCGAAGAAGTTGAGAGTGGGGTACTGGACAAACGACCAATGTGTCAAGGTGATCTGCGTCCCTCTGGAACACCCCATGCCACATGGTGTCGCTCGGGCGTAGCTGACGTCAGTCCACAGGCGAGCCCAGCGTGCGCGAGGGCTGTGGAAGAATGTGTACAGGTGCTGGAGAAGGCTGGGCATGAGGTTGTGCGGTTTGACCCTCCTGATGGTCAGTCCTGCGTACTCGGTGAGGCTTTGTCGCATGCTAATGCCTGTTATAGTCTCGGAGGCTCTGAAGGTGGGCTCATATCAGCCCCAAGACACCGGGAACGGCGGAGCTGATGCAGTGTGGTGCTCTGTAGGTATTCGCGGGGCTGACCTCGGCAGACGGCTACAAGACCTTGCTCAGCAACATCGGCAAGGATCCAATGGAGCCATCCATGAGGCTGGTGAGTAGCTTCTTTCCCTCCAGCTGACTCCTGATCCATAAGAAGCTAGATTGATCCCTCACGCCCAGGTGACCGGCGGATCAAAGCTTCCGGGATGGCTGCATCGCCTGGCTACGTGGGTCATCGAGACGTTCATCGGGGACAAGCTGTATGCGTCCGTGTTCGGTGCGTTCCAACTAGCATAGCAGGCAGAAAGACTGGCCAAGGAGCTGACCGAGCGATCTGTTCGATACAGCTACATCCCGACCGAAGAGCGTGAAGGAGTTCTGGGAGTTCACTCACAGGCGAGACGTCTATGCGAACGCCTTCAGGAAAGCGGTGGGTACCCTACTCAGTAGCTGAGTGGACCACTCTTCTCATCGCTGAAGCTACTCGTAGGCATGGGAGGATGGGGGGTTCGACATGCTTCTCTGCCCTGTGCAGGCCGTGCCGTCGCTGAAGCACAACGAGACGGAGTGGCTTTCTCCTCTCTGGTGAGTTCTCCGCCACCGTTTGATAACAAAGACTGGTGCCAACTCTCTCCCATTCTCTCACAGCATCGCCACCGTCCTCTTCAACGTGGTCGACTCAACCGTCGGCGTCCTCCCCATCACCCGTGTCGACAGCACGCTCGACGCCCTCCCAGCAGACTACCTTAAAGCCAGCCGCGGCTCCAAGCTGCTGGAGAACAGGGTGTACGTGGGTAAGCCGGGGAAGGAGAAGCCGGCGTATGATGCGGAGGAGATGCATGGGTTGTCGGTAGGGGTGCAGGTTGTGGGGAAGGCGTGGGAGGAGGAGAAGGTTTTGGGGATGATGAAGGTGCTGGAAGGGCTGGTGGGGTATACTGCGTAGAAGGGATGAGAAGTGTCAGTTTGACTAGAGGATTAAGATCAGCTTGGCTTGTTAGTGCGGCATGCCAGATCTGAGGTTCTAAACTTCATTACATCAAGTCGTGATCGTTACGTCGTGCCCCATCAACCCCTCTTCTCACCCTCGTCATTAAGCCACCACCCCTCTTCTAATCCTCTCCATCTCCCTCCCCCATTCTTCCAACTTCCCCTCAAACTCCTCACACTCCCTCCTCAAGCCTTCCTTCACCCCACCCCCACCCCCCGCCAGCCCCTCCCGCACTTTCCGCCCCTCCCACTCCTCCACCGCCTTCCTCGCTTCTTCCTCCTGGTCCTCGCGCTCGCGGAACCCTTCTGCAGCTGCGCGAATCCCACGCACCTGCCTCGCTAGCCAGGCAGACATGGAGGATGAGGTGTGGAGGGTGTCGGACAGGCGGCGTAGGGAGGTGTGTAGGGAAAACGAGACGGAGAGGAGGGAATCGATGTGTGATGGGAGCGCCTGGGGGCGGGTGGAGTGGGTGGGGGAGTGGTCTTGGTCGATAGGGTGGGAGCGTGGTGAATGGGATGCAGGGACAGAGAACGGGTCAGACTCTTCGAGCATGGCGTCGAGAGGGTCGATATGCTCGTCGTCCTCCAGCTGCCTGTCCACGTCAAGCGCCACCTCTACCGCCGCCTCGCTCTTTCCCTCCTCCGCCGCTTCCACCTCATCGATCCCCCTCTTGGCATCCCCCGTCCACCCACCCTTCCACTCATCCTCGTCCTCGGCCAGAACCTCCAGCCCCCCACTAGGCGCTTCGGTATCAAGCCCCTCCCCCCATCGCACCGTAGTCATCTCCCGCCCGATTACCCCGAGTTCGCGGAGCTGCTCCTCCCTTACCCGCTCTGATTCTTGCAGCTTGGTAAGGTGTACCTGAAGCAGCACATCCACAGGCCCCTCCACCTTCACCTTCACCTCCGTCGCTCCCCGCGGCACCGCAGCGCCGACACCCCTCTTGCTTACGGGCGACCGCCCTCCTTCAGACGAGGCCTCATCCAGATGGCGCAAGCTGGTCAGGAACTTGCCCGTCACAGCTAGTGTCTCGGAGAGAACGACCAGCGGGTCTTGCTCTGCTTCTGCTGGCCCGCGGCGCAGGCTACGGGTGGAGGTCATGGACCGGGCACCGTTGATGGAGGGCGATAAAGAGGAGCGAGAGGGGGTCCCCTGGTGGGCAGAGAGCTTTGAGTTTGGCTCCAGAGCATTCTCCCCCTCCAGAAGATCCCCCTCGCCGTCATGCGGCCCGCGTCCGAGCTCCGCTTCAAGCTCGTCCCCGAGCGGCGCTGCAAACGAGTTGTCGCCCTCGAATGCGAGGTCGAGGTCCAGGTCGTCCTGCAGACCGTGCGCACGGTCCGGAGAGTAGGCGGGCATGCTCCCGCTCAGAGATGAGCGGGTGCTCGGCGAGCCGCGCTGGGCGTGCTGACGGCGTGCTGGGCGGTCGAACTGGGATCTCGGAGGGGTGCCCGCGAACTCTGTAGCGTTTCAATAAGCTCATGTATCGCACACCATTCGGATGAGGGGAGCTTACCATGACCAAAATCATCATCGTCGCCCTCGCCTTCAGGCTCGTATTCAAGGCCAAACTCGGCTGCCAGGCTTTGTGACACCCCACCGCCCCCACCGGTACCGCCGTTGGGATGGTCGTCGAATGCGCCAGCGAGCTCGTCTGCGAGAGAGGAGAAGGCCATACCTGCGGCTGGGAGTATGTAAAGGAGAGGTGGGGTTGTGGGTGGCTATCTAGGGGAGGGTGTGGGTAGAGTCATAAAGCGACGAAGTGATAGAGAATACGAAGAGACAACGAAGTCGCAAATGTCGTACGGATGCGATTCAGGCTTGCGCAACTACTCGTGGAGGTGCTTCTATGTATGCTCTATATTGAAGCTCTTGGGCGTAGCGAGACGTCGTAAAGGGGGTCGTGACAATGAGATGAGAGATGAAGAGACATGGGAGAGAGAGCGAGCGGACGACGACAATAAAGGCGAAGACGACGGCGAAGGTGCACAGGCCACACACGTCGACGGCGGCTCACGCGACGGATGATGACGACGCTGCTTCGAGCATGCCAGCTACTGCCAGCTGCAATCTCGACGGTCGCAAGTAAGGCTTTCCGGTACATGTGCTTGCATACTGGGGTTGGGGATGGTGCGGATATGCACTACGACGGATCATCTGCCGTCGTACTGCCAGCAGCCCGGCACCAGCAGTCCGTGCAGCCGTGATGATGACGATCGATGCCGTATGGTGAAAGGCGAATGGCCCACAACGCGTCAATTGCCTTCTTGACTTACTTTCGCCAGTCGACCTTCTTACCACTCACATCTGCAGGATATCACACTGCCCCCCCCCTTCCCTCCCTTCAACATTTCGACAGCCTCATTCCCCCACAGCAACCTCTGACTTCACTCATCCACATCTCATGGCCGACAGTTCGCTCCCTCACGCGTCGCCCCCCACTAGCGACAGTTCGGTACCCTCCCGCCGCACCCTCCCCGACGATGTCATCGTCCTGGTCGCTCAGCACCTATCTGAAACAGACCCCCAAGGCGCCAGTGCCCTGCGAGCCCTGCAGCTTTGCTCTTCGGGGGGGGTACCGCGCCACCACGCCCGTCCTCTACCGGCACGTCACCCTCCGCTGGCCCGGCGCGCTAGACTCGTTCTTCCAACCATCCTACCAAGAGGTCTTGCGGGGCCTCGACACCCACGGCGTCCCCATCTACAAGTACGGGGTCTGGGAGCCAAAACCCGAACTGATGCCACCCTCCACCACACGTTACTTGGTCGACGCGTTCCCAGTCGGAGACCAGGCGACTCTCGACGTCCACTCGGGGATCAGCCGGACGATCTGGGCATGCCGCCATGTGGAGCGTCTGGTCTTCGAGGACATCGACATCCTCGGTGGGGAGCTGGATGGTCGCTGGGTCTCAAAGCTGGTAGAAGACCTCATAATGCAGGAAGACCTGCTGCTCTACGCCTTGACAGTGATCACAGGCGTCGCACAGCGCTCGGCTCTCTGTCCCAACTTGGGCGAACTGGTCATTGGCCAAGGAGATATTCCCGCGGGGGAAGATTGGTGATCGCGCAGGAGACGCATGAGGGTAACCAGTCATCTTGTGTATCTCCTTGGCATCTTCGAACCGCGCGCCATCAGCTACCTGCTGAAGGATTGCGCAGCGGGTGATGACGACAGGCAATCGCAGCGCGAGAGATGGAAGTTGCAGCTGCATACAAGGTGGGCGAGGTGTGTGCGCACGCCAACCGCCGACTCCGCCGACGCCGCCGATCCCCATACGGCCACACGTCCCCGGCGGAGCGAACACCTATTGTGTACAGGGTGTATGGCGTCGACGACCGCACCATTGACAGCATGCCAGTGCTGCTCTGCATCGATACACCCAAAAGTGAGCTGCACATCAGCAAGCCGATAGTCGATTATTCTTTCGACATATCGGCAGACTCCGTGCGGGCCGATCTTACACGGCAAGTCAACGAGGCGACCCGTGTGCTGGTCCACGCGCTCCTCGCTGCGGGGAGGAGCTCGAGGTATAGTTACCTTGGGGAGAGGGCGATCTCCATCTGTGGGGTAGTGCAGGTGACGGATAAGGTGACAGAACCTGGGGTGCCGTGGCCTCAGGAAATGACTCAAGAAGTTGAGGAGCTTGCGAGGAAAATGTTTGAGCTGCAGGCGGTGGGTCTGCTGGCAGACAATAACGATATTGACACTACTTCATTTTGCACGAGTACGTTCTTACAACTGCATTCAAACGCTTCTCAAGCTGGCATGGGTTCAAGCGCAAGCTGACAAGCCATCTTATCACCTAGATCTCGAGGGGGTGACGTTCGACCTTGACGGGAAACACCAATTCAGAACCTTCACGCCCGGCGAAGGCTGCCGCTTATGCATGCGTACGTTCTGCTTTGTTCTCCATTATCGTCTGATGGGAGAAAATACGCATGCTGACTGGTCCGGTGTGGGCAGGGGAAACACATGAGGGGTAACATCGGTGATGAGGAGGGTGTGGAAGAGGGACGAATGACGGCTGCGAGTCGTGAGTGCGACCGAAGCACACGGATTGTGCCGCAAAGCTGATGATGGACACCGTCTTGCCATAGTGGAAGGGATGAACTCTACTGCATATAGATAAGACGATCAGGGGCCTGGGGGATGGATGGATAGAGTTGCCGCCGGCGTCGTAAGAGCATGCACGATTGCTGCAGAACACATGCTTTTGGTCCACAACGGCCGGAAGACGATGAGAGACGGACATGTCACAGCGTGGTTAGACAAACTCCTATCCAGAACTCTCCCTTTTCTCCCAAGTCCCCGCCTGGAGTCGGGAGGAGCATTGACGAGTGCACATCTCCCGGCCTGCCACACCGTACAATCGCTGAGCAAGCAGGACGGTTGATGTCAACGCTGTGCCAGGAGGATCAACGTTTGCCCCTATGCTGTCGAAGCTGGTCGCTCAACCCCACCCTTCCACCGTATTCCCCGCCCAATACCGCCGACGTCTTGGCGGAGTGGATGATGGTACATAGACGAATTGGCTGGTAGTGAGAGTATGCCAGAGGTCTGGTGATGGGAGGCCAGCTCTTGAAGGCGATAGTTGTCGGCAAAAAGGGGGTAGGTAAAGTACGTTGATGAGGTGTTGCTGCTCAACGGTGATCGACGGGTCAGTACTCCAAACCTTTGCAGCCGCTCTTGTCAGTAAGCATCCTCAACTACGAGCCCGCCCCTCCGCACAAGCCCCCCTCCTCACACCCTCTCAACGATGGACCACAAGGGTGCGACAGCTCGACCCGGCCCCCACCAACAGATGCCCCCACACTCCGTCCTCTGCGCCCGGCGACACAGCAACCAGCTGCGGCATGCAAAAGACTCCATCTCAATGACCCCTCATCTTGGCTGTGAATCATACATGCATCCCGTGGCGTCAACCAAAAAGCCTTTCGATTAAGACCTGGGCTTCTCCCTGCGGCATGCTGTCAGCGCGAGTCTCAACGGAGACGACAAGGATGACTCACTTCTTCTCCTTCCAGAGAGCGAGGAGACCGACACCAGACACCTTGACGACCTTGAATCGGACACCGGGGATATCACCCTTAGCCTTTCCTCGTCGACCGAAACCGGAGATGAGGACCTCGTCGTTCTCGTCGGTCTACGGCGGCAGCTCTGTCAGCACCGGGCATGGAAAAGAGTGTGTGGAAAGGACGCACGAAGTTCAAGCAACCGTCGTTGGGGACGAAAGCGGTGACCTTCTTGCCGTTCTTGATGAGCTGGACACGGACACACTTTCGGATGGCAGAGTTGGGCTGCTTGGCCTCAACACCGATCTGCAAGGATAGTGGGGTCAGCGTGCGCCGCGAGACAATTTTGATCATGCCGCCTGTCCCTCCCTCCATCCATCCACATCCTCCGCTTCACGCCGTCTTCTTCCCGCTTTGCCCTCCGTCCGTAGTTCTCCACTGGCGTGCCCATCCCTCAATCTCCACTGCCCTTCTCCTACACACGGCTCCTCCTTTTGTTCTCCATAGTCGACCAAAACCCCAACTCACCTTCTCCAAAACAATGCCCTTGGCGTGGGAAGAACCACCGGTGGGGGAGGTCTTGTAGAACTTGCCGAGCGCACGCTTCTTGTAGTTGAGGTCCGCCCATCGGTTCTCCCTTCGGGTGGTGCGGAGCTTTCGGGCTGCTTGGAGACCTCGAGGCTTGTTGGCTGTTCATTTTCAACGATGGCGTAGTAGGGAAAATTGATGGGGGGCGAACGTGACAATCAGCGTGTGCGCGTGCAGGCGAGCGGGGCGGGAGAGGGGCTACTTACAACCCATTTTGGATGACTTGCTGGATAGAGAAGAGGAGAGTGTCGACAGCCAAAACGTTGAAGACCTCCAGACCGGTGGAATCGAAACTGGAAAATGCCGAAACGCCGGTGTGGCATTTTCGAACGCCGGCATCATCCGGGACTTTGAAAGTGGCAGACGGAGATCTTCAACATCTCCGCGAGCAATTGTGCTCCGTCTTGTTCGTTCTTCTGCTATGCATGGCTGGAGCATACATATTCATGCACGGCTTGCCAACACGTCGGCAGTTGGCCATTGGGTCGAGACTACGCTGCATCACTCACAGCCACATCCTCGCCCTAACGAACCCGCAAGAAGCATCATACGTATCATGTGCATCATTGAGAAGCTATCGACACATCACAGCCTCCATACTACTACTCGGACAAACAACGACACCCAAAGCACGCCAGATACAAAACACACTCTACGCCTCGTAAACCCCAACCTTGTGATCACTCCCATCCTTCTTCTCGCTTTCCTCGAACACCCCATCGCCCACCCTGTCCAACGCGATCTCGTCCACCCGGCGCTCGCCCTCCGACTCGTCCACCTCCTGGAAGTGCTTGTTCATGCCCGGGGGCGGGGACACGAGGCAGCAGAGGTAGTACACGAGCGCAGAGATTCCCGTGCCGGTGATCCACGAGAGGTAGTACACGCGCTGGGCGCCGACAGAGACGTTGATGGAGGGGTTGAGGTTGTGGATGAATCCGGGGGCGTTGCACGCGAAGCCGCTGCTTTCGTGGTCAGCCCATGCTCTGGGAGTGCTCGCGGCAGACTCACACAAGGTACGCGACGTAGCCCCTCCAGTTGATGCCCCAGGTATAGTAGTACCACCCGTTCTGGTCCGCCGAGTACAGGTCGTTGATACGCATGTGACCTCTGCGCACCAGCCAATAGTCGCAGATCATCGGCCCGGCGATACACGACAGCAAGACGCCGTACGCGCCGAGGTAGTTGCCGAACGTCGCGGAGGACTTGTACAGGAGCCAGGGGTTCATGACGATGCCGACAATGGCGGCAACGTAGCCGCCGCGGCGGATGGAGAGGTAGCGCGGGAAGAGGGCAGTGAGGTCACAGCCGGCGGAGACCGAGTTCGCGGCGACGTTGAGAAGGAGCCTGGGGTGTGGGTCAGCGTGTTGTCCACCAGCCGGGCGGGAGCGACTCACTGGACGTAGATGAAACCGGCACTGATGAACACGAGGCCCGCACGAGTAGCAGAAGATCCCCCGTCGAGCATCTTGTCCATGATCTGCAATGCTGACATCAGCCCAGTCTCTCGTATAGGGCGCGCTGCCGTCTACTCACCTTCACGACGTCCCAGATCTGGGTGCCGAACTGGGGGGCACTGGCAGAGGCGATCACGATACCGAGGAAAGAGGTGATGGTGAAGCCGATGGGCATGGCAATGATCTGGGGCCAGACTGCAGGTGTGTTGGTTAGATCCTTCCCCAGCAGGGCTAGTGGCGAAACCAAGACCCACCAGCAGCACTGGGCCTCTTTGCGCGACTGGCAAAGTCGGGTGCGTTGGTGATGAGCGTAAACATGTTGTTGAAGCCTGCGCCATGGATCAGCTGAGGGCAATGGCGATATGACTGACACTAGACTCACAGCTCGAGATGGAGATGACCATCTGCCACCCAAGAGCACTACCTGACAGCGTCGCGGGCTGGGAGAACACGGGCCCAATGCCACCGGCACGGGTGATGGACCAGCCAAAGAGCGTGAACCCGACGATAGGCCCGACCACCGCCTTGGCAGCGAAAAGCCATCGGAGCTTGTGGATCGGGACCCAGATGGTGGGGAGGGAGAGTAGCCAGTAGATGATGAACGACACGATGTACGCTGTGCGCGACCCATCAGCTCTTTGCTCACTTCCAGGCGTCCGGAGTAACGGAGCTCACCGGTAGTGGTCTCTGAGCTTGCGGGCATGGTGTTCTTGATGTGGGCAAAGCTCGGCCAGATTGCCCTGATCAGGACGTAGACACATTCTCCTCCGAGCCATGCCTGCACTCCCCACCAGATGCACGCCATGCCTGCCCGGTTGAAGACTGGCCAGAGGGAGCCGAAGAGGCCGAAGGTGGTTCGGTTCACGGCGGGGAAGACGATACCATGGACGGCGCCCTGTGTGTGGGGTCAGTCAGAAGCAGACCGTGAGCGAGGAAATCAACTGACAGGTCGAGCGTTGAGCACGAGGAGCGGGCCGACGAGAGAGTAACCGATGATGACGCAGACGAAGGCTACAGATAGCACGAGTCAGCGTTTCCTCAGTCCTGATGCGGTCGATCGAGTAAGCTCACCCTGCCACCTACATCGAACGACCATCGTCAGCTCTGTGCAAAAACTACCGAGCCACACAGGACAACTCACCAGTTCAGGCCGGCGGAGATCATGGAAGACGCAATGGTAAAGGTGTTGAGGTTGAAACTGTCGGCGACCCAGAAGAACACCTGCGCACGACGTCAGTCATGGCACAGCCCATCCGATCGACAGAGCACACTCACAAAGCTCCACGCGTCCCAGGTCTTCTTGTCTTCTGTCACAGGCAAGAGGTCCTCCGTCGCCAAGAACATCTCCTTCCCACTGAGCCCCTCCGCATGGTTACTCTCCAGCTTCTTGAGGAATGAGCGCGCCCGGACTGTCATTGTTCGTGTCGTTGTGTCGTGGGTAGCAGGTTATGAGGCGGATCTGGGAGGATGATGGTCGCTGCACCACCTGCTGGTCTTATATACGTGCAGCGACGGTTTATCAACGCCAACCGAGGCATCATGCCTTGGTCCCAGATTGGACACAGACAACGGGTATGTATGTACTTCAGTTCCCACAAAAAAAGTCAGTTCTTATCTGCTCCAACGGCCAATGATGAGAGCGAGGGCCTGCTGGTGGATCCGCTGGCAGTCGTAATCCATCCAGCATCTCCTCCGACGCCTCGGCTCCACCATTGAGATTGCCGTCATCGATGCTGCCCCCGCGGGGCTAGAAAGATAGTGGACTCACGCGAGGAAGAGACCTTCCACAAGATCAATTCCCCGGTGAACGCACTCCACATCAGCCAATGAGCGAAGAGGAAGAGCCAGGGTTCTCCACCTCCCCCGCGTTGATTTCCTTATCAGACTCCACATGTCACAGGTCCACAGCCGGGCGCCGGTTGCCGCTCGATCTCATGCACCATCCTCCACGAGCTTGCATATGTCCTCTGTGAGTGAATTCTGCCTGTATTACCGGCCACTGGCTTCACGGGGCAGCCACCATCCTGCACTTCTGATCTACCACCTCGAGCGGCGGGCTGCGATTCGATGAAGAAGCTCATGGCTCGCGTACAGATAAGCTGATCTGGCACGAAGGTCACACGCGACCTCTTCTGCGTCATTACGTTTGTCCGACGTCGCCCGATTCTCTTCGTGGCAGGTCTCATCTCTGACTCAACGGTCATCTGGAACGAAGATCAGTAGTGTGCACCCATGCTGATTGCGGATTTTCATTCCTTTTCTCTGACGATGATTACGTTGACCAAATGTAGATTTGTGGACCCGAGACTGGCGCACTACTCAATACCCATGGCCTTTCTCACGACGCCTGTCGGCCAATACACACTACTCTCTGCGGCCTCCTCCAGTCCCTTCACCTTCTCGTCAACGTTACCCGACAGCTCGGCCTCGAGCGCTTTGGCTAAAACCCTCTTGGCGTCCGCGCTGGCTCCAGCGAGGCCCGTCTGTGTGGCAGAAGCCAGCGCCTCCCCACTCGTCCTCAACGCATTGCTGTACTCTCGAAGTTTGACACTTGCCCTGCGATCTGATGTATCGCCGTCCAATGCGGTTACACACGGGTTACAGTTCTCGCTAAGACCGCATCGGTCCACCACACTTGAGAGATACGTCCTGCCGTCGTCGGTGCTCGCAAGCTGGTTGGGCAAAACCGGCTCGTTCCTCAGAGCGAGGTCGTCGTGTGCCTTGGTGGCGGCTTCGAGGTATGCTTTGATGCTCCCGGCGAGGCTACTGGCAGCAGACGATGAAGCCGCGGAACCTGAAGACCCTTGAAGGCTGGCAAGGCCGGTACGGACTTCCCCGCTTCGAGCAGAGAGGTTGGAGGTGAGGCTGTTGATCATGTCGGTGAGCTGGCAGTATCGATCATCTTTGGGATCGATCAGCAGCTCAGAGATGGTAGAGCTGTCGGAGGTGTTGCGGGCGTGGCTGGGGACAGTCAAGGACATTGTTACGGATGCTGTTGGAGTTTTCGTTAATAGATGGATGCCGAGCGCTAGAATGTGAATGCTTTATACCCTTGGGCTTGCCGATTGCTTCTGTCATTCCGACACCTCTCATCCTTTCTTTTGCCGACTACAGTAGCCAATCCATCGCATCATCACAATCCCGAGCTCGGCCTTCCAGGAGATGTCTCATTGTCGATCAATGCGGTGAAATTCAATGGTCTGAACAGGAGATCCCGATTCGGCGGCGTTGGTCTACCAAAGGAGTGGACCCACAGACGCCGAACCACATTGAACGCACATCTCTCCGTCCGAAGTAGGGCTTTGATTCGGCCGTAAGGGTGAATGGAAGTGTGGTCCGAACAATCCTTCAAGATACTCATTGATATGCTTCGTACACGGCGTTCAGCGACGGCACGTAAGACGAGCAAGAGCCTGCAGCGAATCCGCTATCGGCCGGCAATACACACCAGTCATGTCAGTACCACGCCTCAATACTGCAACCGTCAGATCAATCGTACACATGTCAAAGGGAAAGAATGGTCAGCACGAATGTACAAGCGGTTTCATCAAAATCGCATTCATCATCACCTGGCTGACAGTATTTGCGGCTGCAAGAGGAGCTGCTTCCCCGTCAGGCAAGACCAACGAGCGAAACACCAGTAGCAGTATCAACGACGTCAAAGGGGTAGTAAAACCCCTGTTCGCCGCCAGTGTTCGTATCCCGTGAGCTCCTCAATCTGCTGATCCTTTCTTCCCACCCCTCACCCAGACGTGTCCTCACTTTACCCGCCACAGAAGGCTGATTAGCCCCTAAGCTCTGGAGTAGCATCTTGTTGACGGCCTGGGAGTGTTGACTCAGGTTCTTCGCATACTTGCTGACAGTCTGGTTCACCCGGCTCTTGTACGCGGTCTTGTCAGTTTCGAAGAGTGTAGCACAGTCGTCCTCCAAGCAGTCACTTGCACCGTGGTGAAAGAACGCGTCCACTTGAGCGCGAGTTACAAGTTTGGGCGGAAGGACACCGTGCTCAGTACCGAAACCCTTCATACCCCCTTCTATCTCTCCGTGTACGCCGGTGAATACCTCGAGGTACTTGCAGATCGACTGCGCAGTAGCAGTAGCGGCCTGATCAAGAGATTCTGTCGAGCCGTCAGCATCGCTGAATAAGACAAGGGCCTCTTCCACCTCATCCTTGCTTGGGTTGAGAACGGTGTCAAAGGTCATCTCGGGGGCAAAGTTGAAGTAGCAGAACTCTGAGGGGATAAACTCGACTGGCTGCTGTGTTGAGGACGAGGAGGGAGCGCCCGTGGGCTGAACAGTGCCGTCGTTGGAGACTGAGGGGAGTGTCGGAACGAAGGGGGTGGAAGGAGATGTGGAATGTGTTTGACTGCAAGCCAGATATGGGTGTCAGCAGATGGGGATACGTGGCTGGTTCATCTAAGACGACTCACCTGTCGTCCATGGCGCGGGATGTATCGGCGTGGTGCTTGGATGGCGTTCACAGAAATGGGTAAGGCAATGCCTGGGCCGTTCTATAATGGATCGCGGAGGACTGTAATCTTAGCCACCGTCACCCGATGTGTCGATCTTCAACTTACAATCCGTTATGCGATCGTGAAGTTCGTACGTCTAGGTATGTCATCCTTTGGTAAGCCATTTCAACTCCGAAGTGCAGCTAGGTCCTTTCTCCTATACCTTACTCGTCGTTAATCCATTGGTCAGTGCCAGCGATATCGGCGAAGGCTTGTGGCTGGCCCTCCCCAGTGAAAGAGTGTCAGAAAGAAGACGGGTTATACAGAAAGCATACCTGGGCAGTGCTATGGTGTGATGCATCGTCTCCCCGCACCCGTTGTGCGTAACCCCCTCCCCACCATCCGCCTTCTCTGCGACTTCCCCCGATCTAGCCCCTGCCCCGCCCCCCGACTTCATGTCTCCCAGCCCCCCATGCCCCCAGCCCCCCAGCCCCCCCAGATCCCCAATCCCCTCCTATGTAACTCCTCAACCCCATGCAAACACCTCTACCCCTTCCCCCTACACTTCCTCCCTCAGAGTTTCGACCTCCCGTTCTTATCAAACTCCACCTTGATCCCCATCGCCGACATATCCGCCGCAAGGTCATCCCACACCCTCTCCCTGATCTCCTCCCTGATCTGCTCCTTCCTGACCTGCTTCGCTCTGAGCGGCCTCCCGTACCTAACCGCCTTCGGCACCTTGCCGTACACCGGCGCCCCCGCGGGCTCACCACGCAGATCCCTGAAGACGCTGTTGATGAACTCGTCCTCCTCGGCAGACCACTCGGCTCGGAAGAGCGAGACACCGGTGACAGCGTGGGAAGTGAGGGACTGGGCGGAGAGGAAGGCGCGGACGTCAAACGCCTCGCGGGCGGGGGTGGGGAGGGAGCCCGCCTCGGGGGACTGGCGGATGACGAGGAAGACGTATCGGTGGTAAGGGGTGCCCCGCTCTGGCGATGGGGGCTCCCAGCCGAGCACCTCCTTCCCGATCTCCTTGCTCATGAGGTCCACCTCGCCGTCAACGACAGAGATGGGGATGTCCTGCTTGAGGTACAGGACACGCTGCTGGAACGAGTGGTTCTCGTGGTCCGGCGCGTCCGGGTCGACGACGAGGAGGGTGTGGAGGGCGGTGGGGTTGGGTTCGGTGGTAGTGGGGAGGGAAGGGTGGTGGAAGAGCTGGTGCGTGACGCGAGGAGGGGAGGAAAAGAAGGAAGGCGGCTGGAAGGCCCCGGGGACGATGGGGGATTCGAGAGAGATGGTGAGGGGTGCGGTGGTAGGGATGTCTGGTAAGACATCGGGGACGACGTTCATCTGCAGTGCCCGCTGCATCAACAGGTCCAACCCCCCTTCCTGCTTCCACCTCTTCTCCGCAAACCACCGCATAATCTTCTTGTCCATCTCGCCCTTCCCACCGGTGTTCTTGAACCTCGTCCGCACCGCCGGGTCATTGGCGTACGCCTCGACCTCCAGGGTGTCTAGACGCGACAGGAGCTCCAGAGAGGGTGCAGAGGAGGAGGGGATCTGGGAACGCAGTTTTTGGAGCTCGGCGAGCGTGCGGGACTGGTGCGAGGCGATGAAGTCGAGGGCAGCGTCGTAGGCTGGCGAGACGCCCCGGGGAAGGGCAGGCTCGAAGGAAGCAGCGGAGCGGGCGGCGGAGGTGGTGGCGAGGCTGCGCTGCTGCTTAGCTGCGCGAGCGATGAGCCTTGCGGCTATGGTGCGGGGGGCCATGGTGTAGTTTTGGTGTGGTGTGCTGAGGTATAGCTGGTCAAAACACGGTTCCGCATGCCATGAGCTGCACCAGCCCCCCAGAGAGTGAAAAACGCCGCCGACTTTTCTATTTCCGCGCGATGTGGCAACTCTTTGTTACCTGGCATTTTATGCATCATCACGGGTTTCCCAGAACTTGACCAGGCATCGTGTGCATGTTGCACTGCGGTCTGCGGATATGCATGGTGTTCGTTGGCTTACCGTGGGGCTGAGGGTGCAACAGCGTCTCATAGGATGCTACATTTATGTGCAAAACATGAGAAGTCTCCATGGTCAAGTGGTTACGACGTTACATTGTGGTTGTTAGAAATCTAATTTCACGCTCTGTGGAAACGCGTGTTCGATTCACGCTGGGGACATTCATTTTTTGCTTCTTTTTGGTTGCTTCATCTTTCATCGCTACCGTACCCCGTCCTATCTCTGACCCGTCTCTTCATACATGGTCCGCTGCATCGGCATCCATGAAGGTGTGGGTTAGTCTACGGTTTTTTGCGGATACCATTACAGTGTATCAATGCAACAATATCAGCATGGCACCGACCCATTCTTTTTTCATGTTGTGTGTCAAAGCCCGAACACGAAAGATGCGAAGAACCAAAGGAGCAAGACAGGCCAGGAGAGCTCCGACCCGTACGAGGAGCAGCATATGTATGAAGCATCTTGTTCTAGGTCAGCTGCCTTGATCCGGCTTCGCAGTCATACCGACATCATGGCAACGCAAGAGCAGTACCACCGCACCCAGTCAAGGTAAGGCAGCTCCCTAAGCCGTTCACTCACTGACAGGATGTAAATACCACAGGGCCGGCGATCGACCTCTCGCCCACCGCAGAAACCTCCTGCTCACTCATCCGAGAGGCGAGCAAGCACCTCGCCGACATCACTTACGCCGGCACCAGCCTAGAAGATAGCCTGAGCGCACTTGCCATTCAGCCTGCTCCGAATTCCACCAACCCGAACAGTGACCTTCCGAGACTGCGTAATGGGCATAGGCTGGACAACGCCATTGCCATGCGCACTGAGGACTACTTTTATCATACGAGCAAGACTCACTCGTGGCTAGCAGGGGGTAGGCCTTCTGAGACAGGGAGTTACATGCCGATGACGTTGGCCACGACGGAGCAGGCTAGGTTGAAATTTAGAAGTCTGGCCGCCGATGAGACTCACAGGAGTTATTGTGGCGTTTGTTCAGGTCTATCGGAGAGCGAGCTGGTGGCCAGGGCTGACAGCATCGCTGACGCGCTGGTCGGCGATATGGCCGAGCAGACTGTAGAGACTGGGAGGATGCAAGGCCACATCAGTCAGATCGACGGCGCCAGGTGGGCACCGATTGCCAAGCGCGCGAGTAGCGATCTATCGACGGGACATAGTCAGCAAGCACCGTCACTTCTAGACTACTCCAGTCAGCATCTGTCCACGCTGGAGAATCAGCAAAATAACGATCCAGAAGGAACGGTGGCATTCCCGACGCAGCTCCTCCGCCAGAGCACGGGGCGGACTGGCTCTTGGCTTGCCGGTGTGTTCTCGTGTAGGTGAGATGACGACTGGCAGGCCGATAGAGAAAGAAAGAGTGCCCTGTGGGTTGAATGCATGATGCGATGTGATACAACTGTGTTGCTTTGGGTCAGCGAATTTATTCGTGCAGAGGCAAATTTGAACTCACACCGTAATAGTCCGTGCAGCGTCCACGTTCTCCATGCCCCCCACCCCCTCCCCAGAAGCCTCCTAAAGCTCCTCAAACTCCAGCCCATCCATGACACTATCTCCAAACAGCATCGCCGCCCGCGTAAACATATCCTCCGCATGCACCCCTAAACCGGCCTTCACCAACACCGACACTAGCCCCCTGTACGTGCTCGGCCCCACCCCCACCCCTTCCGTCTCCTCCATCTCATGCAGCAGGGCGTACATCTCCCCAATCTTCCTCTCTGCTGCCAGGCGCAACAGCACCGCCACATACCCAGGCTCTCCCACCTCATACGCGGCACCCGTGTCCGTCAGCGTGTGCAATGCGTTAAGACCGGCGATGGCACCGCAGTGGTATCCGATCTCGCGCAAAAAGATGTTGTGGGTTACGACATCTGGGCGAAGCGCGGGTGGGAATGAGGGAGCTTTCACGTAGTACGAGCGCTGGAGGGCGGGCATGGAAGCGGATAGGGGGGCGGGAAGAGCAAGGAGAAGGGATTGGAGGATGGTGTTGATCAGCGGGAGGTTGGGGTACAGGAGGTCGGGGTTGTCGTTAGACCGGGCTGAGGGTGCCAAGGGGTGGTTGGGAAGACCGAACCAGTGGAACGACCGGGTGAAGAGCGCGATAGCATCCATGTGGCGCTGCTGCCGTTGGAGGTTGAGGATCTCCGCATGCAGCCATAGCCGGGTCTTGATCGTTGGCCGTGAGCGGGCCGGGAGGGATGGAGGCGAGCGGGTGAAAAGGCGATGGAAGCGCCCCAGGAAGGTGGGATGGGAAAGGGCTATGCTCGGAGAGGACAGCGCCTGTATGAGCCCAGCGAGGTAGTTCGGGGTGGGTAGGCGATACACCGCATGGCGCACCTGCTTGGCCAGCGTTTCGGGGTAGACCTCATCGCTCACGACTTGCCAACGGCTTGCCTTGTCCCCCCCGTATACCACCTTCTTGGTGAACCCGCTCATCGTCAACCCCACAGGCGGATGCCTAGCCAGATCTCTCGCCTCCTCCTCCCATCCACCCAGCATCACCTTGCGCACGTACGACCCCCACCACCCTCGCACCTGATCCCTTGCGAATCCCCGGTTCTTTTGCGCCCTATCCGACCGCGACCGCCGAGACGTCGTCGAGCTCAGATAGGCGTGAACGGCCTTCTCCATGATCTCCTGGGACCTGCTGGGGGGTAAGGCGATGGCGATGTGGGGTAGGAGCGGAGGTAGGAAGGTCGGAAGGAGACCCTTGCTGCCCATGATAGTGAGGAACCTCTCCAAGAAGTCGCTATCGTTCCTCCGCGCATACGCCAGCTTCAACATCGGCTCACACTCCTTTTCCAGCCCCTCGTAGCTTTCCTTCGCCGGCCGGTTGGGCACAATCTTCAACCACTTGAAGCACAGCTCCTGGTCGCCTTTCCGTAAGGCATCCACAGCCGGCTCCATGTAGACCATCCGATACTGGATTGCCATCCCCTTCCCATGCTTTGTCAGTTCGTCGTAGACGCGCAGAGCGTCGTCGTACTCGCGGAATGTGACAAGACGGTACAGCGGGTTGCACGCTTTTTGTTTTTCGGGTGGGGGGACGGAGGTGCTGGCGAACATGGTGGGGAAGGGGATGGGGGCGTGCCGGTCGCCGATGGCAGGTGGGAGGAGCTGGGCTGCGGAAGAGTACTCTTCTGACTCAGGCTCGAGGAAAGATGAGGAGTCGAGAGGGGCGAAGGAAGTGGACGTAGAGGCGATGGGGGTGGAGGAGACAGAGGATATGCGTGATGTGCTGCTGTTGACAGCGGCGGAAGGGCCGGCCGAAGGGGCATGACCGGATGTCGAGGGATGAGCCAGCGCGGCGCTCGAAGCGGGCCGAGAGGGGTTGGCCTGGGACTTCCCTCGCAGTACGAGGCGCACCACGTAAAGTGCGGAGGAGTTTGAGCGCATGGCGGCTCTTTTCTGTGGATGAAGAGCAAGAGAGGCAGCGAAGATGAGCGCGAAAAAGCGAGTCGCCAGCCAGCGCGAGACGGGTGACGCAGCTGAGCCATCTCGATCTCTTGTTGCTTCTCCACACCATACATGATCTTTTCAGGTTGCTTTTGTATATCTCCAATTGCCTCAAGCATACACTCACAGCACTTCATCTGGCACCACAACAAGCACAATGGCCATGTCTATGGGAGCTGCGCGTCGTGGAAAGCCCAAAATCGTGAGCACCCACTGGGGCGTAGCCGTAACGACCATCAACTGACGAGCCGACAACAGCGTCCCCCGAAGAAGGTCTGTCTACGGCGAGCTTCTGGGAATATCAGAGCTGACTATCATTATAGATTGGGCCCGATACGTCCATCAAGGATACATGGACAAAGCTCTCAAATGCTATCCGGGAGATCCAGAACCACAACGCGTTCAAGCTCTCTTTCGAGGAGCACTACCGGTATGCCTACAACATGGTGCTCTTCAAGCGTGAGTGTAGTAGATCTCTCCTTTTGTAGAAGAAATGCCTGACTCGGGAGATTCAGACGGAGATCAGCTGTACAGCGGTGTAAAGACACTGGTAGCGGAGCACCTCGACCGCCTTGCCGAGGAGAAGATTGTGCCCACCTTCCCTCGGAGCGGTGGCACAAGAGGCGCCGGTAAACTGGGCGGTGGCGCAGAGGCTGTAGAACGGGCAATGGAAGGGGACCGATTTCTGAAAGCCCTCAAGGGTGTATGGGAGGATCACACCGGGAGCATGAGGAAGCTTAAGGACGTGCTGAAGTATATGGTGCGTCTTGTCCACTTGGTCGTCGGGTTTGGAGCTGACTAGGTCTACAGGACAAAGTGTACACAGCTGCTGCTGGTGTACCTCCCACAGACGATGTCGGCCGTACCCTTTTCCTCTCCCATATCATCCGCTCGACAAAGTACCCCATCCATACCCACCTCATATCTACCCTCCTCTCGCAGGTCCAGCTCGAGCGCGACGGCGAGACCATCACGCGTTCGACAGTCCGAGAGTGCACGGATATCCTCCTCCGGCTCGCAGTCTCGGAGCGGGAGGGAGGGAAGACCGTATATTTGACGGACTTTGAGCCCGAGTTTCTGAGAAGGAGTGACGAGTTTTACAAGATGGAGGCGCTCGAGATGCTGGAGACGGGGAACGCGGCCGGCTATCTGAGAAATGTGAGTGTGCCACTCTGGATACAGTGTAACGTGATCTGACAGGATCATTGCAGGTCGACAGACGTCTCAGAGAAGAATCCGACCGCACAGTCCACTACCTATCCTCCTCCACCTCCCCTCAGCTCCAAGACATCCTCGTCACAAACCTCCTCACCACCCACCTTCTCAGCATCCTCCACATGCCCGGCACCGGCCTCGTCTCCATGCTCGACCAAAACCGCTTTGGCGACCTCCGCCGACTGTACACCTTGTTCCTCCGCGTTCCGGATGACGAGGGGAAGAAGCAGCTGCGTAATGCTTTGTATGCGGATATAGAGGATCGGGGCAAGGCTGTCAATGCCGGGACAGTGGATGGAGCGGGGCCAAGCTCTCTCGGCCAGGATGGAGACCAGCCGATGGACGGCGATGCGGGAGACGCGAAGGGGAAGGGGAAAGCAAAGGCCACTCCAGGGGCAACACCGCTGAGCGCGGCGCTGAGATGGGTGCAGGATGTGCTGGATCTGAAAGACAAGTTCGATAAAATCTTGGAACTCGCATTTGAAGGGGACAAGCAGGTGCAGATGACTATCAACGAGGTGAGCTGGCTTGCGTCCCAGCTGTCAATGATCAACCAGCTAACCGCCCGTGTAGGCCTTCCAATCGTTCATCAATGCCAACCCCCGAGCACCCGAATACCTGTCACTCTTCATCGACGAGAACCTCAAGAAAGGCACAAAGGCGGTGAGTACCACATGAAGAGTGGCATGTGTTATGACTCCAGCATGTGTTCTGACGCCGCTATCAGAAATCCGACGACGAGATCGACATCGCCAAGGAAAAGACGATCGTCCTCTTCCGGTTCTTGACGGACAAGGACAAGTTCGAGCAGTACTACAAGAAACACCTTGCGAGACGGTTATTGTACGGGAAGAGTGCGTCGGACGACGCGGAGCAGGAGATGGTCTCAAAGCTCAAGAAGGAAATGTGGGTTAAACATAGCCTACCCCGGTTGATTGCGCTGACCAGCTTTGTTTGCAGGGGCTTCCAATTCACGCAAAAACTCGAGGGGATGTTTACGGACATGCGTATATCCTCAGAGTCTGCGATCCATTTCCGAAACGATGCTCGACATGGGGTATGTTTATCTGCACTGGCAACCCGTTCCGCTGCTGACCTACCATCCAGCAACTCCCCTTCGACCTGACGGTCAACGTCCTCACCGCATCCAACTGGCCCCAAAACGTCGTCGCCACCCACCCCATCACCTTCGCCGCCCCTCTCGTCCCCGCCATGGAAGCTTTCCAGCGGTACTACGACTCGCGGCATAACGGCCGGCGCCTGACTTGGCAGGGGAATTTGGGTACAGGCGAAGTGAGGGTGCGGTTCAAGGCGCGGAGCCATGATTTGAATTTGTCGACGCATGCGCTGGTGGTGCTGCTGCAGTTCGAGAAGACGGAGTCGGGGGAGTCGTTGTCGTACACTGTAAGCTGGATCCTTCCCCCAAGCCTTGGGCCACCGTTGAAAGCTTTCATCCCACAGGATCTGAAAGCCGCCACCAACATCGCCGACCCCGACCTCATCCGTACCCTCCAATCCCTCGCATGCGCAAAGTACCGCGTCCTCACAAAGTTCCCCAAGGGGCGCGACGTTAACCCGGACGACGAGTTTGAGTTCAATGAAGGCTTCACGAGCCCGCTGGCCAAGATCAAGATTATGCAGGTGGCGAGTAAGGTGGAGAGCTCGAAGGAGAGGGAGGAGACGCAGGGGATGGTGGATGAGGACAGGAAGCATCAGATTGAGGTGAGCTTGCGCCTGGCTGAAGTATGGGGAGCCTGGTGAACAGGAATACTTCTAACGGTCTTGTCGACGTAGGCGTGCATTGTGCGAGTTATGAAGGACAGAAAGATCATGCCTCACAATGATCTCATATCAGAAGTCGCACATCAGCTCTCGTCACGCTTCAACCCGCCAGTCACACTCATCAAGAAGAGGATTGAGGGGCTGATTGATGTAAGTGCTATCACCACAGTCCATGCCCTTTCAACATCCTGCTGACTTGTACTTGCTCAGCGAGAGTACTTGGAGCGAACTGGGGACATGGGCTCGTACAGGTACCTGGCGTAGAGGAGGGGTTATCTCCTCACAGATGGTTCTCATGGACCTTGGTTTCGTCAAGTCGGCGATGTAACGAATACGTACTTGTATGCATGTCTTCTGTTATCCAGCTCTAACATGATATCGCTACAGATGGCTTCTCAAGTATCAACTTCCCGCCCCATCTACTGGGCTTGACTCTACTCGGAATCCCCAAACAGCCCATAGTCTAGGATCTTCATACTCCACACTGCATCCTTGAACCACCCCTCCACAATCTCCCTTTCCTTCGGCCCGTTCCCATCCCCGCTCGACAGGTTGACATTCACGCTCAGCACCACATCCGCCTTCTTCTTCCCCTCGGGTCCCTCGAGCCATACCCGCCAGAGCGCGACGCCTATCCACACATCGTCCGCTACGTCGGTCTCGTGCCCTGGGCGAGGGGCGCCCGTGGGGTCGTGGGAGAATTTGTGGATTTTTTGGGTACCGGAGAGGATGACGGGGGTAGGGGTGGGGAGGGGGGAGGAGGTGGGGAAGGAGGAGGGGGAGGAAGGGAGGGGGGAGGTGGGTGGAGGGGTGAGGATCGCGGATTGGAGGGAGGCGTTGTCGTGGGCGATTGAGGAGAAGTGGTACCTACAATGGAAGCGAACATGTCAGTTTTTAACCACAAGAGACGATGAGTGCCTCCTGACTCACTTGGCAGCTTCCCAAAGATCACCAGCAGCCGATCCCTCCTCTACCATCGCCAGGATCTCGAGGACGACGGCGGTGTCAGAGTGCGGGAAGAGGAAGACTTCCTGGTTGTCTGGGATCTGTCGCAGGTCGCTATTATTTGAGAGTCAACGTCAGCAGATCACACACACTGGGAAGCGGGCAGCCACCCGATAAGCCTGCTCGAGCTGAAAGACCTAGCTGGGCGAGCAGATCGATGGACGAGGATAGAAATGGGAGGACTGACCTAGCGTCGATAACATTTTCGGGGAGGTCGAGTGCGACGGCACCGCCGAAGAGGGCCCTGGTGCGGAGGTTGACGTTGCTGCCAGACATATCGGTAGCTTTTGCCCTTGTCTTTTGAGATGTATAGATGCAAAGTAGCCTGAAGGACAAGAAGAAACGATGAATGATAGACGACGAACGCGACCTCGACGATGACGGAGATGCGGCTCGGCACAACAACGACGCCCATCGCGCTCCTTGCTGGCTTTCGGCTCTAACTTATCCGTCCTCCGCTTCTATATATACTCGATCCACCCAATCCACCCACCATGGCCGCCTCCCTCCTCCCACTCGACCTGCGTATCCGCACCCTCGAAGCCCAGCTCTTTGGCGTGCCCCCCTCCCTCACCGCAGATGCACCAGCCCCCGCAAAGGGGCACGGGAAAGCCGCGACGCGCCGGCTGCGAGAGATCAGCGAGGGGCTGGAGAGGCTGGGGGCTTCGAGCGATGGTGTGAAGCGCCTTCTCGATGGCTGTGAGCTGCATCCGGCGCAATCCCGCTGAGCTCAGAGCATAGCTGACATGAGAGATGCAGACAACCAATACCTCCCCCTCCTTACTATCCCGGCAGCCGGCCCGAGCACCACCGGCGACGACGAGTCCCAGATCAAGGAGGAAGACCTGTTACCAGACAGCGTCAAGCTGACGATGGTGCTGGAGGCTGCTGAGGATGTGAAAGGTGCAGAGAAGGGGCTGAGAGAGATTGAGCTGTTGAAAGAGAAGGGGGCAGAAGGCAGTGGGGAGCTTGAAGGTGAGTGCTGGTTGCGGCTTTGAACTCGACGCGAAAAGCCGCAGAGTACCATGTCCGCTGTAATAGTGGCTCCTACTGACTCTCATGCAATGGCAGAGTTACTTGCGTTGAGACCGAACCTCATCACAGCTCTCGAAGGGTCCCAAAAACAGACCACCGAGCTCGACCAAGTGCGGCAAGACGTAGGCCAGCTGCTCCTTAGCTATAGCGAGCTCGTAAGTAGCTATCCTTAATCTTGTGCTAAGGCTATCCAGTACTTACGAGGATACGACAGACCTCTACGGCGTCTGAGCTGTTTATTGATTTGCACCACCAGATGGAAGCTCTTGAAGAAGGGGTGGCGCGCTTAGAGAGGAAGAAGAGGAAGGAACTGGCTTCACGATTCTGAGCCTGCTATCGATACGTCCTTTCACATCCTCATACCCAGCATTTGATACCCGTTGTAATGGTAGCATACATGTACTATACGGTACTTCGTTTTTGCAGGACTAACATGTCGTACACGCCTCCAGCTCAATGCGCATCCTCGTCATCCCCAGGACACCCGCCCTCCCCTTCCATCTCTTCGTACGACTTGTACTTGTACGCGCACCAGAAGCAAAATAGGTGCTCGTGTCTGAGCTGGTCGACTACGAACGTGAGGTATGTTGCCGGCTAATAAGAGGTGATGTCAGTTTGGTGGATCATATTGTCTCTCCTGCCAACTCACATCCATGGACAGCACTCGTTTTGCCCCGGGCACCATCTCTTCCCAGTCTACGCCCTCTTGCGCCTTTTCCTTCTCCTGCTCATCCGTCTCTTTCTCCTTCTCCAGTTCCGAGCTTCCAGATGCTTTCGCATCAGACGGAAGACCAAACCGCAGTGCCCCCTCATCATCACTATCCTCCCCACCAAGCTCGCTCAGCATCTCCCGACGCATCTGCTCTCGCAGCTTTTCAGCCGCCGACAGGTTGTCGTTCTTGTCGTGAGCGACGATGGGTACTGGGGAAGCGGACCGTGAGGGTGAAGGGGAGAGGACTTGGGCTGGGTAGATAAGGCGTAAGAGAGGTCGGGGAAGGGTCCTCAGGGGGTCGGAGGGGAGGATGTGTAGAGGATGGAACTGGGAGACCATCCAGTCAGCTTCGAGCACAATCCAATCACTTATGCCAACTGCAGGACTCACCTGAACACCCTTCGCCTTATCAAGCTCCAACAGCTTCTCCCTCGCTGCCCTCCCCTTCCTCTCCCTCTCGCGCAGCCCCCACTCGGCCCTCTGCCGCTCCCGGAACCCCTCCGTCTCCTTCCCTAACCTCTCCATCTTCTTCTCGTCGAGCTTGTCCGGGTCTCGACCAGCAGCATTCGCCGGTAAAGGCGGAGGGGACGGCGGTCGGGCGCTAAGGCCCTTTCGATTTGCCCACATGGATATTCGGATGGGCTCGGTGCGGGGTTTGGGCTCTGCCTGGCGGGAGGACGAGTCGATCCCGCCTCTCGGGCGCTCCTCCTCCTCTTCATCCTCGTCCAGCCTCGGCTTCTTCGCGCCCAGCCCAGCGCCGAAGGCCCGATGAGGCGGCGGAGAAGGCGACCTCTTCTTCCCCAGTCCTTCTCCGACTTTCCACCCCATCTTCATCATCATCTCCACCGCCTTGTTCCCACCCTGCCCCGAACCTCCCGACCCCGACCCCGATGCCCGCCCACCACTAGCCTTATCCTCCTTGTACTTCTCAAACAGGCTCGTCTCCAACCCCTCTTTCCGCCGGGCCTGCTCCAGGTCTCGAGATTTGAGCTGGTTCTTGGCCTGCCCTGCGCGAAGGGTTTTGAGGGCCTGGGCGGAGCGGCGGGCGGAGTAGTTCTGGGGGGCGGAGGGGGCAGAGTCGACGAGGAACTTGTCGGACATGAAGTCATCTTCGGAGTCGGGGTCGGCCATGACTAGTAGTGTGACGCGCCGTAGACGCGCGACTGCCCGCCGATGAATGGAAGCTGTCAAGTGTTCGGTGGAGAGTCCAGTAGTAGTACCCCGTAACTCGAGTACCAGGAGAGGTTGAATGGTGGACACGTCAATGACGTCATCATTTTGCACAGTCAGTCACTCAACAAGCAACAGCCCACACGCCACACCCCACCCGTTGAGCGGCGTTGACACCGCCACGCCCCGGGTTGCCATGTTCCGTCGTGGATACAATACATACGTTCACCGCCCCACTCCATGAGAAGGCTTCCTGAAGCTCGCTATCGTATCATACATCCATCCATCCACATCATCCAGTACCATACATCTCATTGTAACGACACCATGAGCGACATCGACAACGAACCTTCACTTGTCCGCGTCCCATACGACCCAGACAATCCGGACGTCATCATTAAAACCGACTTGGGCACATTTCGCGTCCTTAACTATCCTATCCGGGCTGTTCCCAAGGACCCACGGAGGACGAGGGGTACCAGCCCCCTCCTGACGCCAGTAAAGACTACGGGGTTACATGGGACTCTGAAGATCTGAGAGTCAGGGCGGAGCTGCGTGGCCGCTTCACTCACCTCTACTGCAAGACGATAGCTATCATCGAAACTCAATGGGACAAGTGTATCGTAAGTCCAACCAGATTTTCGCGCTGCTAAGTCGACGTTCAGATGGTTATCAGCCCAATCTGACATTCTAGAACAGGCGGACAAGAAATATGACGCCCTTGAGTCATTTTCAACTCGCGATCTCGGTCTTGTTCTAGTCGCGAAGGTCCTGCCTATGGGAGTCCGTCGTTTTCTCCTTGTTCAATATCCGGAACTATCGATCGCGACCAGGACCGAAGGTTAATGTAAGCACTGTCTGTCTCGACAGTTACCATCAGCTCCGCAAGTCAGGACTAGACTGCTTGCCAAAGTCAAAAGAAGCGTGGATAGAGCATGCCAGGTCTAATCTTAAACAGGTTTGCGAAACCGTATGTGTCCTCCATCTTCTCTGTGGTAGTCTTCCTGAGAAGTCTCCAGACGACTGACATCTGACTCGTTGCGCAGGCCCGCAGCACCGTCCCTCCATCCTCTTCCCTCTGGAACCGCCTCTCCCCCGTTTCCCCCAACGGCGGCGAGGTCATACCGTCCATCGTTGACCGTACCGGCGAGAGCCCCGGCGGCCCCTTGCCGCCTCTCCGTCGAACAGGGCTGTCATTCCTTCCGCCCGAGCCACGAAAGGGCTTCACAGCTTGGCAGCATGCCCTCGACGTGATGCTTTCAAGTTATGTTCACCAGCGGGACATTGATTGGAGAAAAGGCGTTCGAGAGTCGGCGCGTGACGTATCGTTGAAGATGGAGAGGGAGAATCTGGTGCGAGAGCAGACGGTTACCACGGCGGACAAGGGGAAAAAACGTGCGTTGGAATGAGCAACGAAGATGGAGGAGGGCACCCACACGTCACCGTGAAGGTTGTCTTCCTCAACGTATTCGTCTCCGCAAGGGCCGCTGGTGCTCGTCTGGTGAGTTTACTTCTTCTGACGGGAAATCCCGACGAGCTGATGAGCCGACGTCGGCCTCGAAGTCGAGGACGGTGAGAAGCGTGCATGTGTACATATACCGGATCCGTTTCATCACTGTGCTAAATAGACAGAGGCTTGAACCGTGCGATTGAATAGCATGTATACACCTACTAGGTGAACCTTTGATACAACAGCGGTCCCTTCTCTTCTTTGCCACACTCCCTCTTCTCAAGGTCGATCCATGACTCCATCATCCATGTGCGAAGAAGCGATTTTCTGTTACGTAATGTCGGTATCCAGTTCCGCCGGGCAAATCCGTCCGCTGATAAGCGCCTCGCCATAAGAGGTGACCGACGAGATCGTGGACCATGCTTGGGGGGGAGGTGCCATGGCTTTTATCACGGCTGTCTCTATTCTTTGCTTAGACATTGATTTGGCTGAAAAAAAGGAGGGATCCCCCGCTTGTGTATATTGATACCCCACGAACAACGGTTCATAATGGCTCCTCTCGACTACACCCGCCTTCACCCTTCGTTCCAGCCGCAGTTCTCCCACTTCCCCTCAAGGCGCTCGACTGTCTTTTCTACCAAGGGCGCTATCGCGACCTCTCAGCCATTGGGTGAGCTTAATCATAGTGCTTGTTCCAGAAGTGCTCTATCTGAATGGGGGACGGATGTAGCATGCCAGGCTGGTCTCGAGATCTTGAACAAGGGGGGTAACGCCGGTGAGTGTCCTGAGCTTTGGCTGGACAATCCATGTCCCGTGTGGGATACCCAGCTAACGTCAGACAAACTATAGCCGATGCTGCAATTGCTACAGCTGCTGCTCTGAACGTGACAGAGCCGACTTGTACTGGTGAGCTTGCACGGGGAGCTGCTATACGGTGACAGGTGCTGACGTGAATCGGTTCTGGACAGGTATCGGCGGAGGTGTGTCCCTTGGCGTTGTGCTGTTGGCTACTACAAGAAGAAATGCACTGACAGCACACATATCATCGATACAGATATCTTCTGCCTCTTCTATGACGCGTCAACAAAGACTGTCCGAGGGATCAACGGCTCCGGGCGATCGCCCAAGGCCTTGACCCTCGAGCATCTCCGCGCCCAAGGCATCACCGGCGACAGCGTACGTCAGCAGCTGACCAAGTCTTCGTAGAGCCGATCCCAGCTGATATCAGACAACAGATACCGCTCACCAACCTCAACTCTGTGACTGTACCCGGAGCTGCCGCGGGCTGGGTCAAGACGATTGAGGAGTTTGGGTCGGGCAAGCTTACGATGCGGGAGATCTTGGACCCGGCGATTAGGTTGGCGAGGGAGGGCGTGCCAGAGCATGAGCTGAACAGCAAGCAGGTATGTTCTTGGAAGATGAGTGAGAAGTTTGAGAGTGAGCTGACGAGTGACGTCTATGTTAACCAGTGGCAGATCGCAGAGAATCTGCTCAAGAAGGCTTCGCCGAACTGGAAAGAGTAAGTGCCCAGCCTCTCCCCTCGAAGTACTTTCCGCTCGCCCGACTGACACAGCACCCCATTTTCAGAATGATGATGCCCGACGGAGTAAGTACACCTAGATATGAGTTGCATACCCATCGCGTCTGTTAGCTGACATCTTTTAGACTCCCCCTCTCCCGTCACACGTCATGACTCACCCAGAGCTCGCCGACACGTTCGAGGCCGTAGCCACCGATGGCCTCAAGGGCTTCTACACCGGACGCATAGCCCAAGGTAAGTCTACCTTAGCTGCCGGCCCCGAATGAGGGATACATCAGCTGAGCAATGGCATCAATAGCTATAGTGGATCTCATTCAGTCTGGGGGCGGCGTCATGACCCTCGAAGACCTTGCCGAGTGTGACGCCGAGGTGGTCCAGCCCATTGAGTATGATTTCAAAGTTGGGCATGCTGGAGACGACGGTGTTTCCCTTTGGGAGGTATGTGTGACATTACCTTCCTCATCTCGTTCCAGCAGACCAGCTGACAGGGTGAAGCAATTAGTGCCCCCCGAACGGTCAGGGTATCACCGCACTGGTAGCGCTCGGCATCATCGAAGCGGTGGAAGTGCAGCATGGGATCGATGTGCTGGAGCTCGACCACAACTCGACGCAGTACTTGCATATCCTCATCGAGGCCATGAGGCTGGCTTTTGCCGATAGTGCGTTATCAGACAATATATATGTGGCTGATACAACGCATTGCTGACGTGCTTCACAGCTCGGTACTACGTGACCGACCCTGCTGTCGAGCATGTTCCCGTCAAAGAGCTTCTTAGCAAGGTATGTTTGCGGTCAAACGCTGGAGTCTTGAGGTACGCTTACCCGTATGCCCACGTACAGGAGTACCTCGCCCAGCGCGCGGCCCTCATCAACCTCTCCGCCTCCTCCACCATCACCCACGGCTCCCCCATTTCCTCCTCCGATACCGTCTACCTCGCCACCGCCGACCAGTGGGGCAACTCGTGCTCCTTCATCGCCTCCAACTACGCTGGCTTTGGCACCGGTGCGATCCCCCAAGGATGCGGGTTTACGCTGCAGAACCGCGGGACGGGCTTCACGTTGAGGGAGGGGCATCCGAATTGTGTCAAGGGTGGGAAGAGGCCGTACCATACGATTATACCGGCGATGGTGACGCAGGGGAAGGAGCTGCTCATGAGCTATGGTGTCATGGGAGGGTGAGTCTATCTGGCATGGGTCTGGGCGTTTTCATCTTGTTTAATGCCGCTGACCCATCTTACTCAGCTTTATGCAGCCCCAGGGCCACGTTCAAGTACTCCTCAACAAGCTCCGCGGGTTCTCCACCCAAGCAGCCCTCGACGCCCCCAGGTTCTGTATCTCGGCTGGGTTGCCTGACGCAGGTACCGAGAACGCCGCCAGCGCTGGAGACATTGATAGCGAGATCTGGTTTGAGGATGGGATATCTCCCGAGGTCATTGAGGAACTTCGATGTGAGTAGCCTGACGTGGATGGTCAGTAACTAGCACCAGGAGCAGGCTGACGAGCGATGGCAGCTATGGGGCATCAATGCGAGGTGGCTACGGGGTATGGGCGCAAGATTGCGGGCAAGGGGCAGATCATCCAGCAGGTGGTGGACCCGAACGGGAGGAGGGTGTGGGCGTGCGGGTCGGATCTTCGTGGGGATGGGTGTGCCGTCGGCCAGATCTAAGGGAGGCCATCATAGAACGAGGCGAGCGGTGGGGGCAGACGCTGAGCTGGGGGTTTCTGATGTGATTTGGATGGACATGGGTAGATCTGGATGGACATGAGTAGGTCTTGGGACTGGGATTAGAATACAACGCATGCATAAGCTGCCGTCTATATACTTTGTCTATACTCATGTTTCGACATCATGCTTTCCAGCCCTTCTTGAACTCTTCCGCCTGCGTACCTATCCATCAGCTCTGTCCTGCCGTGAGAAGACGTGCTTGTAACTTACTTTAGTTCCCAGCACGTCCCACGCCGTCCCGTTCCGCCCGTTAAGTACCAGTACAAACCGCTCTACCATCCTTGGCCTCTGCTCTGGCAGGAGCGCTTGGTTGGCGCTAGCATCAGGTGGGGGGAGAGGCAGTGAGGTGAAGTGTAAACGTCCGAGCTGGCGTTTCTCGTCAGCTCAAGCTACACTCGTGGCAGAGCCAAAGTAGAGGTCAGAGCTAACCTCGCACTCCATCTTTGGCGATTCGTCCTCCCCCCACTGACTCGCCAGCCCCAACAACAAACGCAGCCGCGCCGGGGGATCGAGATACGGCTCGTCCTCCCCCTCTCCTTCACCTTCCCCTTCTCCATCTTCCTCTCCTCCATTATCCCCATCTTCCCCGTCCGCTGAGTCGTCATCCTCATCCGGGAGGGTTGCAACCGCGACAAGCTGGCCTTGCGGGGTGATGAGGAGGGCACAGTGCGGGCCGAGAGTCGGGGTGGGGGAGAGGAGGGAGGTGAGGGCGGAGTGGATCTTGGCGGGGGAGATGAGCATGATGAGCGGGTTTTGGGCAAAGAGGTGCGGGAATGTAGCCTTTGGTTTGTGAGGGGGGTCGAGGAGGTGGGTAACAACGAAAGAGTGCGATGAATCGAGAGCAAGAAAGACATGACGCTTCAGGCAGCTCGTGGTGAGTGCAGCGAGCGCGGCCGGAAGTCCGGACATGCAAGACTGTGTCCGGACAAAAAGCGTGGGTGTGGTTCGTTCTGGCGAGACGACACCAGGTCAACTTCCATGGCTCAAACAGTTTTGGCAGTGTACAGCAGAGTATGGCAAACTGACCAGAGAGACAACGTATACATTGAAACATGCAAATGCCTGAACCATGCAAGTACAACCCTACAGCTCCCTCAGCGCCGCTCACGCCCCCTCTATCACCTTCATCCCCCACCTCACACCATCCAGCCACCCGCTCCCTCCCCACCTCCCTCGCATCACACACCCCAACCTATAATACTCCTCCCCCAGTTCCCCACAGATCCCATCTTCCCTATCCTTCCTCCCGTGGGGCGTCTTGTGGTGCACCACATGGTACATCTCTGACGCGTGCGCCTCGCCGTCCGTCGCGGCGACGGTGAGCATGAACGAGTTTTGGGGGTAGATTGCGAGTGTCTCGGAGGGTGGAAGGAGGACAGGCAGACGGATGGGGAAGGTGGTAAGGTGGGCGGAGAGGGAGTTGTCAATGAGGCGGGTGGTGGGGTCGGTGAGCAGGGCGGGGGTGATGTTGGCTACAGGGCGGGGACGCGGGGGTGCTGGGCCAGAGGCAGGAGGTGGGGTGGAGTCAACCATGAGGAGGGTGATGGGCCATGGACGTCCAGAGAGGAGTAATTTCCAAGCTGCGTTCGAGACCATTGTTAGCTTTGCCCCACACATCGTGCCAACAGAACACGGCTCACCTTGCAGCTCTCCATCGCCCATCAACCCCATCTTGCAGACGCTCAACCTCCACTCGGTCGCCCACCCCCTCGCCACCTTCCTCCCCCATTCGCACAACTTCTCCACCCTTGACTCCCAGCTATCATCATCCGTCTCGTCCCGCCACACTTTGACCTCCCACGCTTCTCCCGCAGTGTCCATGGCGAAGGCCACAACTGCGGCTCGCCGGATTTGAGGCGAGTCGCTTACTGCGCCATTCCCGCCAGCCCCAGAGGAGGCGGCTCCGGCAGCCATCCTCGCCTTGAGCGTCTTTCCCCTGTCCACGTCTTCCCCGGCTTCGGGGAGCACCACCCCATACCCCACATGCACCATCTTCCACCGCGCCAGCACATCCCAGTTCCTCACCGGCCAGCTCATCACAAACTCAGGTTTGGGCGCCTCGGCTCGCGCGAGCGTCCAGCGCGGATGAGGGAGGTATCGCTCGGGGTCGTCGGCGGGGTGGCCGCGGGTGTGGATGGGGTGGATGGGGCGGGTCAGGCGGTCGTAGATCTCTTTGGAGAGGGCGGCGGGGTCGAGTGGGGAGATGGGGGTGGGAAGGGGGAGGGGGTGGATGAGGGTTGATGGGGGGGACGAGACGGAGAGGATAGAGGAGAGGAGGGTGAGGGGTGGAGAAGTGGGGAGGAGGACGTAAATGATCGTTGGGGTGGAGAAGCTTTGGCTGGCGATGCTCGCTACAGCCTCGTCTCACGTCAGCCATCTACTCGGCATCCAACTCCCAAAAGACACTCACCGACAGCCTCTGCAAAAACCTCGAGCGGGACGGAGACCACCCCGCCAACCGCCATCCCCATCTCCCCAGCCTCATGCTTCCCCAGCCTATTGTCCCCATACGCTCTCCCCATATCCCCCATCAGCTTACTCGCCGCCCGCCGCGCCACGTCCGTATCCTCGCACACCACCAGCGCGTGTACGTCCTTCTTCCCGCCGGCGGGCTCGAGGCCGAGCTCGGACCAGTATGGGAGGGAGGAGATGGAGAGGCGGAGGATGTTGTGGGAGAAGGCGGTGTTGATGAGGGGTTGGGTGAGGGGGTGGATGGTTGTGCCTGCGAGTGATTATACGTTGGTCTCTCCCCGCAGCCCGCGAGATTCAGAAAGGAGCTCGACGTACCTTGGTCCAGATGCGAGATCGTAACCCCCACCTCCGCCAGTTCTGCCAGCCCCCTCACCTTCCCTCCTCCCCCCTTACCTCTCCCTCGCACCGCGCCCACTACCACCCCCGCCCCCGTGCCCCACTCCTCCCCTAAAACCATCCCCCTCACCCCCCTATTCTCCAACACCTCCTTCACAACCCTCTCCCACTCCACCTCTCCTCCCTCCACTCTCCGCATCCTCGCCCCAGGGCTACCGACCTCCAGCCCGAGCGCCTCCCACGTACTGTCCCATTCAGTCTTCACCGAATCGAGCTCCCGCCCATCGCGTAGCCATACCCACTCGGCAGAGACACACCGCGTCTCACCCCAGTACACTTCCCCCTCATTACCTCCCTCTGCACCCACGCTCCGCGAAGGAGTCCCTCGCCGCCCCGAGCTCGCTCCACTTCGTCCACTCCCACTCTTCCCCGCCCGACTTCCCGTCTTGCTCCCTGTATCCCCCGTGCCGTCTTCGCCCTCACCGTCATCGTCGTCGTCATCCCACGTCGACTCGGGCGTAGGCGGGCATGTGTACCCCACTTCTTCCTCCTCCTCCTCGTCCGACTCCTCAGACATATCCCAGTCTGCTGCGTAGGCTGGTGACTTCTTCCTTCGGGCGTTGGTGACGGCTCCAGCGTGAGAGGAGGTGGGGTGCGGGGGGCGAAGCCGATCGAGGAGGGATGATTCGGGAGTAGAAGCAGGAGAAGGGAGGGAGTAAGGGTATGGTGTGCGGGAAGGCGGAGGGAGAGTGAGGGGTGCGAAGGAAGGGGGTATGAGGGGTTGGTGCCGCGGAGCTGGGGGCTGGGGTGCTGGAGGCGGGGTTGGTAGGGGGTGGGGCTGGTGCACGGTGGGGGATAAAGACGGGTCGGAGGGGACAGACTGGTGCGAGGGGGAATGGGAGGGTGCTTTGGGAGACGGAAGGACAGCAGAGGTGTCGCCCACGGCGTTGCTCCCTGCTACACCAACTTGCTCCGCCCCATCAACATCCATGCCCACATCTCCACCCTCTTTCCCCTCAGCCCCGTGGCCCCCTTCACCAATCACGGTCCCCTCCTGCCCCTCCACGGCTGTTACACCCAAAACTACCCCTCCTTCATCCCCACCTCCAAGTTCACCGCCATCGCCCCCAGCCATCTCAACATCCTCGCCTTCCCCACCTTCCCCTCCATCTCCCGCTTCACCCCCACCGCCACCCCAATCCATCCCCGGCGAATCAAAAAACGCAAAATCATCCTCCGTAACCATCCCTATCCCAAACCCTTCCTTCCCACCATCCTCCGCGCGGCTCGTTGTGCCCGTCCCTGGTGCTGTACCCGCATTCGCCGGTGCGAGCGCTTGCAGCGCTTCTAGTCCGCTTTGTTTGGGGTCTGCTCCTGGGGCGGAGTCAAGGGTGGGTTGGGACGGGCTGGTAGCAGGGTCGACGACTTGGACGAGGTCGCCTAGCTCGGGTGCTGGGCGGGGGGAAGACGGGGACGAGCCGGAGCCGTCTGAGAAGAGATCGTCAAGGTCAGACCCGGCGTCTGGGTCTGCTGGATCGGTGGTTTCTGCTGGGCCAGCTGTGACAGTCGCGCTGGCGTTGGCCTCGCCGAGATGACCTCCGGCGGCAGCACCAGCACCAGCGCCTTCGGCAATCGAATCCCCGTCCATCTCCACATCTCCTTCCCCGTCGTCGTCATCGTCATCGTCGTCATCCTCACCAGCCGTAACTGGGTCAGGTTCTCGCCATGTAGCGAGGAAGTCGAACAAGGATGAGGCGGTCGACATGAGGTCTGAGGGCTCCGGGTTCGGGGTAGGGTCGGCGTTGACCTGAGCTTGTGATTGCGACCACGCACCCACACCGACGCCACTCGCCCCCGCCCCGCGAGGCGGCGCCTCTACCAAATGCCCCGGCCAAACTGTCACCACCCCCTCGCCCCCCTGATAGATCTCCGCCGCCTGCCTCTCCGACATCTTGCCCCATCTCCTAGCAGACATGCCCAGCGGCTCGCCCTGGAGTGTGACGGGGACCCAGAAAATTGACCACTCCGTCTCGGTCTCGAGGGTGGGCGCAGAAGTGATCTGCGCTCGAAGCCGGCGGTCGTCTTTACAAGCTTTCCAAGCCGGGCCGAGGAGGGTGTCGAATCCCGCGTGCAGGGCGGCGGCTTGCTGTGGGGTAGGGCGGCAGGGGCCGAGGAGGAGGGCAGGGAGGGATAAGGGGGAGAGGGTGTATGTTGGTGGGGAGGGTGGTGGGGTGAGAGGGCGGAGGGTGAGGAGGAGAGAGAGAGGGGTGAGGGGGTGGAGGGTGGCTATGGCTGGTGGGGGGGTGCTGGGTGCGTGAGGTGGGTTAGCTCGTGTATATTCAATGTATAGCGGTAGTACGTCAGCCAGGCGAGAAGAGACGCACCCAGTGATCCGTGAAGCCTGCATAAACACCCTTGCTCCCTGTCTCCACGCCATCTTTTCCACCAGCGCACCCGCGAGTAAACCCCAATCCTTGCGCACAGGGCCGGTCGGGTTGACAGTGACGCTGCAAGCGGGGGAGCTGTCGCCGTCGGCAGGCCGCGCGAGACATGCGAGGCGCTGGCCGTGTTGTGGGCACGTGAGGAGCTGTGAGGGGTATATAGGGGGGAGTCGGGGGAGCATCTCTGTGGTCCACGGGTCAGCGGGGTAATCTCGAAAGCGAATAGGTCAGCAGAATCAGACAGCTCGAAACGCACCTTGCAAATCTCCCGGCGTGTCCGCTGCGTCCTCCGCTATAGAGAAACTCCAAAGCTGCCTCGCAGAGCCCGCCTCGGCGACAACGATCCCACAAGGCACCTCGAGCAGCTTCTCTATCGCGCCCCCATCGCCGCCCGCGCCGGCGCCGCCAGTCGGGCTACCAGACTCGGCGAGGTGTCGCCAGAACGCTTCGACGGGGTCGGCGAGCGGGTCAGCTGGGTTGAGCTGCGGCGCGGATTGCGGTGGGACAGGAGGGTTCGGCTGGAGGTGTTGTGTCGAAGCCGAGGCGGCGGGTGTCGGCGCCAGGGCCTGGTATCGCCGGATATGAATGGGCGTGTCTGGGCGTGGTAAGGCCAATGTCCAGTGCGCGAGTAGCGGTGTGTCGGGCCGGGCTGGTCGGCCGCCGAGGATGTCTCTTGGGGGCATGTTGGTTAGTGTGTTGCTGGGGGTGCCATGCCTTGGGCGGGTTTGCTGTGTTTAGTATGGTTGCTGCTTGAGGAGGCTGGAGAGTCGAGGTCAATAGACGAGTGCGAAGACGGAGTGGTCACCGGAACGACGAGCCAAGCAAGGCGGGAGGAGCGGAGGTCGCCGCTGGTGCCGCCTCAGTGCGTAACGCCGCAGGGGGTCGGTTTTGGTGCTGGGACTTTGTGCGCGGAGCTACACCATATGACTAAACAACGCTCTATGCATGGTGACTTCATGGCATACAACATGAAGGAACAGACCCAGAGATTTACCGATGTGACCGACGAGATCGACCTTAAGGACAAGGGTGTGAAGCCTATGGGCGAGAAGAGGAAGCTCAACCCAGGGGCCCGACGACCGAGGCAAGCTTGTCCCACGAGCACACATGAAGACATCGCTTCATGACTGACTTGCACGAGTAGCGTCAGCAAGCTCTCCTATCGACAGAAACCGTAAATGGATTGACGAAGTATCCTCGCACTGTTCTAAGCACCGCCAGTTCTTGTACGTTTCACGGCCCGCACTTCTGCACCCACCGTACGACCCGCACGAGGAGGCCGACGTGCCATCTCGACCCGTTCTACGCTCCGGTCACCCCAAGAAGACGATCCACCCATAAAGCCTCCTGACGCAGCGCCTCCCGACCTGTAGGATGATCCCCGACCTCATACGCGCCCTCAAAGTCGATGAGGGCGAATCGCCCATCTGCTCGTCTGCGGACGTGTCGGGGCTCGATGTCCTTGTGAAGTACCCGAGCCGAGTGGAGCTGGGTATAAAGGTCTCGGATGGCAACTCTATGGAGCCGAGGAGATCATGGTCAGCTCCCAGAGTCACAGTACTGTATGTAGTGCCCGCTATGCAGAGTGTGCTCACCGGTCCTCGTAAGGCAAGGCCCTCAATCGACCCCCCTCGGGCACAGCCTCCTTCCCAACATCTTCCAGCAGCAGGACCCGGATCTCGAACCCATCCGGATACACGGGTCCCATGCTCGTCCGCCCCACAAAGTCACCATACAGCAGCGGCACCGCCGCCCCCTGAAGCGCGCTGAGCGGGCCAGCGTACAGCGCCGACTCGTTCCCGCACGCGCGAGCGGCCGCAACAGCGCGCTCGGAGACAGTCCCGGTGCCCCAGGTGTCGTCGAACATGCTGGGTAGAATGATCTTTGCGACGAGCGTGGTGGGACTTAGGCCGGGGCCGTTCAAGTGCGCGATGTAGGCGTCCCATAAATGGCCCGACCCAAGTGGTTTGGCGAGGGTAACGTGTGGGCGTGGGACGGGGGTGGAGGGGGATGGTGTATTGGCCGGTGGCGCTTGGTCGGAGGGGTCAGGCAGGACGGGCGAATGAGGCCGATCCAGCAGAAGTGAAGGGTGGATGTGCCCGCGGATGTCATATGTCTCCTCGGGCGCGTCGATGAGGAGGTGCAGGCATTTGGGATAGATGTGCGGTGGGATTGTCATGAGCAGATTGGTCTCGCGGGGCTGGTAGCGAGATGCAAGTCAGTGTTTGTGCAACAGCCTTCACAAGAGGCTCCAGAACTCACTTCCAAAGCCTGCCCTCCATCATCTGGCATCTCTCCCGCCGGCCGCTTTCGCCCTCCCTGCGCGCTCCCCGCGCCACGTCCACCGCCCTGCCCAACCGCTTCGCCGCAGCCGCCCTCACGGGCATCTGGGTCCTCGTCCTTGGTAGAGGTAGTAGCGGTGAGGGCGAGAGCGTTGGTGGGGATTTTTGGGCACTCGCCATTGAGAGTAGATCTATGACGCTCGGGTATGACTGATGCGATGGACAGCTCCATTGGCGTCAGCCTCCCCAGTCCGACACCGACGGTAGCGGCGTTTCGGTGGATGGGGTGGCCCACGCGAAGAAGGGTGGGGCGTAGGCGGTCACGCTCGATGGGGATGTTGAGTTCATAGGTTGATATGGTCACGAGGTCAACCTGGTATCGATGGAATTGCCCAAAGACCTGTCGCCAGATATCAGTATGAGCAGCTAGCTGGGTTTACAAGCCACACGGCTCACCTGGCTTTAAGACGTTCGCCCAGTAGGTAAGTCCGGGAACCACTGTTCCCTCCTTATCGAGAACTTTGGGGCGAGCTTCATCTTCACCTTCCTCTCGCGCCAAGCCGATTATCAATCCGCCCGGCTGGCTGCACAGCCGAATGAGCTCGGCGGCTCTGCTCTCTTCATCGACAGTGTCGCCCTCCCCTCGTTCCTCCTCTTGACCTTCCGCGCCTTCCGGTTCAGCCCGCTCGGTGCATCGGGGCTCGAAAGACTCCCCCGGGACAGATGTGAGCATCGACGGGTGTATTAGTATCCAAACAGTGGCAGTCTCTTCCTTCTTCTCCTCGGTGGCTGGGCGGTAAAACCGCCAGCCCGAAACCCCGCTTTTCCGCTGATCGGGACATTCTTTCCATACTCCGGCTAGTGCGCCGACCAAGCCAGACTGGATGACAAGGCGGGAAGGATAGAAGAACGTGCTGGCCATCCTGGCCGAGAGCTGTGCTTCATTCTCGACGCTCAGGTCAGAGCACGCCTCAGCAGCCTCCGTTAGGACATCCAGGAAGCGAGGTACTTTGGCGTCCTTGTCGAAGTGCCGGCGAAGTGCCCCCTCAAGCCTGTGGTTGAGGCTCGGGTCGTACACGACCCGGATACCTTGACGAAAGGTGCGCCGGAACAGTTCCAAGGTGCTTTCTGTTGGCCCGCTGGTATCATCATCTGTCGTCGAGAGGAAGGGGAGGGGAGTGGGAACGTGGCCGCTGCAGTATCTGGCGAGGGAGCGTGGCGGATTGGAGGTCGACTGGGCGAGGTCTGGCATGGTGGTGATGTCTAGTGCATGGCCGATGTATGTATGGAGATGGAATGAATAGGCTGTGATAGCTGGGATCATGACACCAAGCCAAAAGGTGTGCATGCACCTCCTCCACCACGCCTGAACTCGGAAGCAGCGAAGAAGCTCTTCTCTTATTTTGATGCCGTTGTGTCAAAGACGGCGAAGACTCCTCCAGATCATCCAGAACATCAGGCGATGCTTCTTCGACGTTGTTGCGCCAACAACTGGTAGATGATCATCATTTGACATGCAAGGAGCGAGACGTGCATGGAGTAAGTAATGAGGCCATGCATACGGTACAGAGACACATTGAAGTGCCCAGCACGGACAAACGGGCGGCATGAGATTGGTCTTGCTGCGCGGGAGGCGTACATACGGACGAGTGAGTGACATGATGCAGACGTGTGTGGAGAGACAGAGCAGACAACAGTTGCGTGGTTGTATATATCCGGTTACGTATCTGTACGCATACATATCTTGCATGCTTGTTGGTATGCTTTCTGTACGTACACTTTGTAGAGAGAGCCCAGAGTCTTCAGACGAGGGGGGGTGATGTTGTTGATGAGCGAGAGCGTCGTGTGCTGTACGTTAGGGGGTGTCATCACTTGTTTGTGAGCTCTGAGCTGTGCCGGCGGGGAAGATCGTCTCTCGTACGCCGTCCCGATGTCCGTCCCCTCGCCCTCCGCGCCTCCGCGGGTGGTGACTCTGCGTGGCTCGGCGGTGACACGGGGTGCCATAAATGGTCCGCCAAGCACCGCCTCGCCGCCGCTCTCTTCTCCGCATCCCCTGGCCGTCGCTCGTTGCCGTTGACGCCCATCACCGCTCTGCCCTCGGGAGGCTCGGGCCTCACTGGGGCGCCCCTCTCTCACAGCCCTCACCGCCATGCATGCCACCGCCAGCACCACCAGCACCACCAGCATGCTCAGCACCACCCCATGCATGCAGGTTATAGGCGGACGCGCTACGTGCCGTTAGATGAAAGCTTGCCTTGATTTTTCTGACGCGTGGACGCTCTTCCCTGCAGCCCCGAGCCTGAGCTGCCTGAGCAGGGGCGTGTTTATTCTGGGGCATGCCCAGCTCCTGCTCTGTTGTTGCCTGAAACCTTGCTGCTTGAGCCACAGCCATGCAGGAGAAAAGTCAGGATCCGGCCAGGACACCCAGGAAAGTCTCAGGGCTGTGCGCGTCCAGTCCCTCCCTTGAGCCATTTCACCCGCCGCCACATTCCAGAGAAGCTCGCCCGCCCACAGTCCGCACCACAGCACCCCCCGTCTTCTTTGCGTGTCCTCTCTCCTTCTACCCCACCCCATCCATCTTGCAAGACACCCCCCCCCACCCCACCCCACCTCTCACCCAGGACACAGAGGTCACCGCCACGAACCGGACGTACCTCGATCGCCGTTTCCCGCACTCCACAAACCGGCGCACCCTCCCTGCTTCGCGGGGCATCGCCCTCGCACCAGTGTCCTTTTTCTTCCCCCTCTTAACCCCTGCCACGCATACTTCACGACCCATCCACGCCCCCTCTCACTCCACACACCCATCCACGCCCCGCCCGCCCGCACACGATGCGCGGCTTCACGACCCCGCGGCCATCGGCTGCAAGAATATCCCCCTTCCCCCTCATCTGCGCGCTCCTCGCGACCGCGCTCGGCGTCGCCGGTCTCGCGTACAACGAGACGCTCGATCCATGGAACATCAATAAGAATCAGGGTGAGTCGGGCGAAGTGTGATGGGCTGGCGAGCTGGTGAACGAGGAGGTTGGGAGGGATGGATGCTGATGAGTTTTTTTTTTTTTTCTTCTTTTGTTCGGGGTAGACGCGACGGACGTGCTGGATTACACCACGACACGGTCAAACACGACCTACACTGCATCCCCCGACAACTGGCGTGTACGTTGCACCTTTTCGACTCAAGACTGTCCTAAGCTGACCCCCATCACAGGCCCTCCCGTGCTACACCCTCCTCCTGGACAAATGGATCGACGGCAAGCCGGACAACAATGACTTTTTCGGCCTCAAGTACGAGTACGACATGAAGGAGACCCAGCTGCGCGCGGGCGGCGACGCCGCAGGCCTCATGGACGACCGTTCCCTCGACTATCTCCTCGCCATGGGCTACAGGTCCATCTACATTGCCGGGACCAACTTCCTGAACATGCCTTGGCAGTCGGATGGTGAGTTATTTCTGTTTGCAGGGTGATCGCGCCGGGCTTGGCGCCGAGGCGGAGGGGCGGCGGCTGACGGAGGGGTGCGTGCGCGGCGGCAGGTTACTCGGCGATCGACTTTACGCTGCTCGACCCGCATTACGGGACGCTGCAGGAGTGGGTCGACCTCATCGACAGGATACATGCAAAGAAGATGTATATCATCTTGGACTTTACCGTCGGGACGATGGGTGACTTGATCGGGTTTGAAAAGTGAGTCCCGCTGCGATGTCATCCTGGAAGCTGTGGCTGACCCACGCGCAGCTACCTGAACGTCTCCACGCCCTTCTCGCTCGACGAGCACAAGGCCGAGTGGAAGCTCCCCACCTACGCGCCTTGGGGGTTCCAGGAGTACCCGGATTTCAAGTTTACAAACACGTACAACGACACGTGCGAGTACCCCACGTTCTGGCTGGACGACGGGACGATCTACGACCCGGGGAAGACGGGGTGTTATGCGAGTGACTTTGACCAGTATGGAGATATTGAGGCGTTTGGTGTCTTGTGAGTTGGCTCTGAGTTGTTGACAAGGGGCTAGGCTGACTCGTATCGCGCAGCCCGGACTGGGAGCGACAGCTGGCCAAGTTCGCGTCGGTGCAGGACCGTCTGCGCGAGTGGCGCCCCGACACCGCGGCCAAGCTCAAGATGTTCTCGTGCCTCTCCATCCAGGCGCTCGACATCGACGGCATCCGTATCGACAAGGCCACCCAGGTCACCGTCGACTTCATGGCCGAGTGGGCGAACCACACCCGCGCGTGCGCCCGCGAGTACGGCAAGGACAACTTCTTCATCCCGGGCGAGATCACTGGTGGTGACACCTTTGGAGCGCTGTACATCGGGCGAGGGAGGACGCCGTCGTCCCAGCCGACGAGCTTTGACGCCGCGATCAACCTCACGGGGTCGGAGGGGCAGTACTTCCTGCGTGACCCGGGAATCGCGGGGCTCGACTCTGCCGCGTTCCACTACTCGATCTACCGTTCGCTCTGCCGTTTCCTCGGCATGGACGGTAACCTCCAGGTCGCGTACGACATTGACGTCAACTTTGTCACCGCGTGGAACGAGATGGTCATCTCGAACGAGATGCTCAACTCGCAGACCAACAAGTTTGACCCTCGTCACATGTACGGCACGGGCAACCAGGACGTGTTCCGGTGGCCTGGTCTGGCGAACGGGACGGAGCGCCAGCAGCTCGGGCAATTTGTCGCGAGCTTGCTCATGCCTGGTATCCCGCTCGGGTGGTACGGCGAGGAGCAGGCGTTCTACCTGCTCGACAACGGCGCGAACAACTACCTCTACGGGCGTCAGTCGATGGTCTCGAGCCAGGCGTGGAAGCGCCACGGGTGCTACCGTCTCGGGTCCAGCCAGTACTACAACATGCCGTACGACAAGGTCCTCACCGGTTGTGACGACCCGTGGAACCAGCTCGACCACTTTGACCCCACCGCCGAGCCCTTCCGCGGGATCAGGAACATGCTGTACCTCCGCACGCAGTTTCCGTCCCTCCAGGACGGCTTCTCGCTCGTCGCGCTCGGCAACTGGACGCATTTCATGCAGCTCCCCGGTTCCAACTTGACCGAGACCGAGATCGGGATGTGGTCCACCACCCGCGCGCCCGTCACGCAGCAGCAGGGCGAGGGCGCGTTCACCTCGAACGGTTCCCTCGCGCAGTCCGTCTGGCTCATCTACACCAACGAGAACGACACCAAGTCATACGACTATGACTGCAAGGGCGACGACTGGATCTCGTCCCCGTACCAGTCGGGCACGACGGTGCGCAACCTGTTCTACCCGTACGAGAACTACACGCTCGAGGACTCGCTCAGCGCGTACTATCTCGACGACAAGGAGCCGTGGCGAGGGTGTCTCGCGACGCTCGAGATGGAGGCGTTCATGTACAAGGCGCTCGTTCCCACGGACCAGTGGGTCCAGCAGCGCCCGACCATGACCAAGTTCACGCCGGGGCACGACTACCGCGTGACCACCACCGGCGGGACGAACGATATCCCCATCGTGATCGAGTACGACACCGAGATGGACTGCGCGAGCCTGCGCACCGCGGTGTCGATCAACTACACCATGAGCGTCTCGGGCACCGCGCCATCGTTCGCGGAGGGGACTTGTGAGACGATCGCAGCGGCAGACAGGGAGACGCCGTCGATCCCGAGTATCGCGCCCGGGATGTGGAGGTGGACGACGACGTTGCAGAACGCGGTGGACGGGGTGTACGAGATTATTGTGTCGAGCGTCGACTCGCAGACGTCGGGCGTGTCTACCGACGCGGTGGACCACCTTCTCCTCCGTGTCGGGCAGGTTGACAACCCCATCGTGTTCCCCGACAACGACTACAGCGACACGCTCTTCAGCGTCTCTGGCGGGGTGTTCACGCTCAACCACTCGGCCCCCGGCGCAGACATGTTCCGCTACTCTGCCGACTTTGGCCAGACGTACTCGGCGTGGACGGCGTACGAGACCACGAGCACGCTCAACGCGACGCTCTTCGCGGACAAGTGGTGGAGCGGGTACCACGTGCTCGTGCAGTACTACTCGGAGATCGCGGGGTCCGCGAACCACCAGGTGCACGCGGACGCCAACTGGAGCCACGGCAGGCGACGCTGGCCCCAGCTGCTCGCGCGAGGCTCGTTCAACACGTGGGGCTACGACCTCGGGGCGTCCGCGAGCTTTGCGCTCGCCGAGGACAGCACGTGGCAGCTGCCGATGTCGGCGGCGTGGCCGTCGTACATCCAGCTCAACGTGTGGGCGTACGACGATTACTTTTACGGTGATGTCGACTCGGACGGGATCATTGATAGGTTCCCGCCCAACTCGCAGACGGCAAACTACCTCAACATGTCCATCCCCCCGTCCCCCCACCTCGCGTGGAACATCCTCGTCAACGACGCTACCGGCGAGTGGTCTGTGGAGCCTATCGGGCACCAGACCGTCACCGCCGTTGCGTTTGCCCTCCTCCTCGCCATCCCCGCCATCACGGCGTTCGCCGCCGCGGCCATCTTCCGCTACTCGTTCTACTCGATCAAGGTCAACCGCTGGGGTATGAAGCCCAGCAAGGCGGCGAAGGAGACGAGCTACTTCCCGATCGTGGGCGGCGGTGAGAAGAAGGGGGATCTGAACGAGAAGGGTGCGCTGGCGCTGAACGACAAGGGGCACAAGGCGCCGGGCAAGGTGATTGGGTGGCCGGAGGACCAGAACAAGCGGCGCAAGGTGTTGATCGCGACGCTCGAGTACGAGATCATTGACTGGAAGTTGAAGGTCAAGATTGGTGGTCTGGGTGTCATGTCGACGCTCATGGGCAAGGCTATGACGGACGTCGACCTCATCTGGGTCGTGCCCAAGGTCCAGGACCTCGAGTACCCCCAGGGCGAGTACGCGGAGCCCATTGAGGTCATCATCTTTGGCGAGCCGTACCTCATCGAGGTCGAGACCCACCAGCTCGACAACATCACCTACATCATCCTCGACTCCCCCGTCTTCCGCGCGCAGACAAAGGCCGACCCGTACCCCCAGCGTATGGACGACCTGTCTTCGGCTATCTTCTACTCTACGTGGAACCAGGCGATCGCGGAGACGGTCAGGCGTAACCCCATCATCGACATCTACCACATCAACGACTACCACGGTGCGCTCGCGCCCTTGTACCTCCTCCCGCAGGTGCTGCCGGTGTGTCTGTCGCTGCATAACGCAGAGTTCCAGGGTCTGTGGCCGTTGAGGACCAAGGATGAGATGAAGGAGGTGTGCGCGGCGTTCAACATTTCCAAAGATGTACGTGTTGTATCGGTGGAAAGCGAACATAGCTGACAGTTTCTACAGGTCTGCAGCAAATACGTTCAGTTCGGTAACACGTTCAACTTGCTCCACGCCGCCGCTTCATTCATCTCCCACCACCAAAAGTCAATAGGTGTCGCGGGCGTGTCCGACAAGTACGGCAAGCGTTCCTGGGCGCGATACCCCGCGCTCTGGACGCTGCGTAACATTGACTCGCTGCCCAACCCGGACCCCACCGACATCGCCGCGCTCGACGAGCAGCCTCTCGCGGTCAACAAGATCGAGATTGACGAGGAGGCCGAGTCGAAGCGTCCTGAGCAGAAGCGCCAGGCGCAGGAGTGGGCGGGGCTCAAGCAGGACCCGAACGCGGACCTTTTTGTGTTTGTCGGCCGTTGGTCCAAGCAGAAGGGTGTCGACTTGATCGCGGACGTCATGCCGAGCTTGCTCGACAAGAAGCCCAAGATCCAGCTCATCTGTGTCGGCCCCGTTATCGACCTCTACGGGCGATTCGCGGCGGAGAAGCTTGCGAGGTTGATGGAGATGTACCCGGACAGAGTGTTCTCCAAGCCAGAGTTCACGTCGCTCCCGCCGTACCTCTTCAGCGGAGCAGACTTTGCGCTTATCCCGTCGCGAGACGAGCCCTTCGGGTTGGTGGCGGTTGAGTTCGGAAGGAAGGGTGCTTTGGGTGTCGGTGCTCGTTTGGGTGGTTTGGGTCTCATGCCCGGTTGGGTGCGTCTTTCCGTTTCTTTTGAGCGTGGCTCGAGCTGACCCCCGCGCAGTGGTTCCCCGTTGAGTCGAGCGCGACAGTACACATGCTCTCGCAGCTCACCAAGACGATCAAGCTCGCCCTCAAGTCTACCCCCGAGGAGCGTGCGATCCTCCGTGCGCGTTCCGCCGTGCAGCGTTTCCCCGTCGTCGAGTGGCGTCAGCGTCTCGAAGACTTCCAGAAGCGTTCGATCAACGCGAGCAGGACCGGCGCAGGGGAGCACGCGTGGGGTTACGACCAGGTGGACCTGGCGGCAGGGAGCGGGTTCTACGCGCACGAGGAGAACGGGAGCGTGACCTCGCTGGCGCGCGGCGAGTGGGGGAGGTCCGCCACTCCCGACTCGACGGCGCCCAACTCGCCCATGCCCGGTCACTCGCCCCTCGCGGGCGGCGACCGCCAGAGCTACTTCGACCCGAACGCGCCCATGGCGTCGTCCAACAACGGGCTGCTCGGTGCTGGCTCCGCGGGCGGGGCCAACTACCACAAGCGGTTCGACAAGAACGCGAACCGGCAGTCGGTCGAGTCGTTCTACGATGAGGACCCCAACGCCTCCCCCCTGTACTACGAGGACAAGGACAAGCGGCGTTCGGCGCAGGGCGGCAAGCCCAAGTTCTTTGGGTACGACGACGAGGATGTGCCGTCCTCCCAAGGCAGCTCAGACCACGGTGATACCACTGTCGTGGGCTCGTCTTCGGGTGCCGGCGCTCGCGACCCCTCGGCCGCGCAGTCGTACGACAACTTCCTTGCGGCGGCGAACCGCCAGTTTGCAAAGAACACGGGTGGCCGCAACGCTCCCGACCCCATGTTTGACAACCGCGCGAGCATGGCTTCGGGGATGTCGACTCCCGACAGGCCGTTCACGATGCACTCGCGTGTGTCGTCGTTCGACTCGATCTCGAGTATCGTGGATGAGAAGACGGCGAGCCCGCTTAACAAGGCGATGGAGTCGTTCACGGACGCAGACGGAGAGGTCGCGCAGAGCTTTGTGCAGAAGCTGAGGGATCTGTCAGCGAGCAACTCGAAGGGCGATCTTTGTATCGAGAAGTTCTTGATCAAGAGCGAGAAGGTGTTCTTCGACGAGGTGAAGAAGGACAAGATTGCTGGTGAGTCGTGCTTTGCCTAGTGTCTGGTGCAACAACTGACATCGGCACAGGTATGAGCATCCGGTCTCGCGACTCGTACGCCCAGTCGCGCGCACCCAGCGTCATGGACGGCTTCCGTCCCGAATGTGAGTTCCACCGTCGACCTCCTGGGAATCCACGTTTGACATTCCTAACAGACCCTGGCGAATCCCCCAATCTAGCTCCCTTCTCCCACTCTGGGCACGGTGACGACGCGAGTGTCTATGGCGGGCATGTCGGCGGGCACAGTGGTGGCGGGCACGAGATGTACGATGAGGGCGGTCCCCCCGAGACGCACATGTCCAAGCTTCAGATCTTCATGGGCAGGGAGCTCGCTGGCTGGCCCTTGTACACCATCGTCATCTCGCTCGGTCAACTGCTTTCTGCTGTAAGTCATCTACTATGGTGTGTGGCGATCGGAGCTGACAGTGCATGTGCAGACCTCGTTCCAACTCAGCTTGCTTGGTGGTTCCAACACCCAGACTCAAACGGACCTGTTCATCATCTGTTCGATCTTTGCCGTCGCGACCATCGGATGGTACACCCTCTTCAGGATGAAGCCGTCGGTCTACTGTCTGAGTTTGCCTTGGGCCATGTGAGTTGTCTCCTCACTGCCTCTACCAGACAGGGCACTGACAACGACACGCAGGTTCGCTATCGCCTTCTTGCTCATCGGTTTCCCCTCGCTCCACGGCGTCTTCCTCGGCCCCCGCAAGACCATTACCCGCGTCGCGACGTACCTGTACGCCATCGCCTCGTCTGCTGGTTTCCTCTTCTTTGGCCTCAACTTTGGTGAAGAAGCTGGTGCCGCGACAGAGGTCTGGGTCACGCGTGCTTGTATCGTGCAAGGCTTGCAGCAGATTTGGGGTGAGTCTCGTGTTCAATCATGACTGTACTGTCCTGACATCACATCACAGTCTCCGCGCTCTGGTACTGGGGTCACACACTCAACGGCGAGGACCCGGACAGCTACGTGCCCTCGCGCATCATCCTCTACATCACCTGGCCGCTTGCCGTTATCTCGGCGATCTTTGCGGTCGTGATGTGGGCTGGTCTTCCAGAGTACTACCGCCAGATCCCGCCTTACGTGCCCAACTTCTTCAAGACGCTCTTCCGAAGGAAGCTGGTCATCTGGTTCTTGGTCTCGGAGATCTTGCGAGACTACTGGTTGTCGGGTCCTTAGTGAGTGCGACTGGTGTATGGGGATGAGACAACGTGCTGACAGAGTCATGGTGCAGTGGGCGAAACTGGCAGTTCTTGTGGGCCGCGGCGGACGTGCCGACTTGGGCGGTCGTGGTCATGATCGCGATCTTCTTCATCGGTATCTGGGGTGTTCTCCTCGGTATCCTCATCCGTAAGTCTCCCTCGTACCCACCCTCGCCCGCACCTGCTTACTCACTCCACTCCAGGCTACTCCAAGATCCACTCCTGGCTTCTTCCCGTGTTCGCCATCGGTCTCGGTTGCCCCCGTTGGTGTCAAATGTGGTGGGGTACTTCGGGCATGGGTCTCTACATCCCATGGGGTGGCGTCGCGGGGCCGTACCTCGGTACCTGCCTCTGGCTGTGGCTCGGTGTGCTTGACGCCATCCAGGGTGTCGGCTTGGGTATGATCCTCCTGCAGACCCTGTCGCGTCTGCATGTGTGTGCGACGCTCGCGGGCGCGCAGTTCTTGGGTTCGTGTATCGTCATGCTTGCTCGGTGAGTTTCCCTCTTATGTGTTTCAACTATGCGCGCGACGCTGACCACGCTCGATTCCGCAGAGGAACCGCGCCAGACAAGGTCGGCCCCGGGAACGTGTTCCCCAACCCCGCGATCTGGGACGTCGGCGGCACCGGCGCCAACAACCCCTTCGCGCACTACGAGTTCTGGCTCTGTCTCGTGTGCCAGATTATCATCGTCATCGGCTACGCGTTCTTCTTCCGACGCGAGCAGCTGAGCAAGCCTTAGATGGGGTATCGGTGTGAACGGAGAGTGAGTGGAGATGGGGCAAGGTGCGTGAGGGGTGGGGGTTGGGAGAAACGATGTGACGCGGATTTGGAGATGAGTATGGGATATGACGTTTGCGCATACCTGGGGGTTACGGTTGAGTTACAGATATATCACGAACACCTTTACTACCACGTATGGATATGGACAATGAAATTTTGTGACGTAGTTTATTCCCCTTCCGTAGAGTAGTAGTAGATACTTTTCGGTGGAGTTTATACGTTATACGCCTCCTATACGCTTGAGAATGAATCTTGAATGATAGATGATCGTGGTGGCAGTGAGCTTTCGGGTCTCGTGGTCGCGCTGAGGTGTGTGGGTAATTACGCCGACAAGCAATACTTACTATGGTGAGCTTGTTTCAAGTGACCCTTAATTAACATCCTCACCGCCGCACACAAGCAACACTCATGGGAGGTTGGTTGTTAGGCCAAACATTCAAACATCCTCATCCATACATATTCTCTATAAGCACCCCTCTATATCCTTCCCCCCCTCGTCTACACCTCCGCCCCCTCTCTCCCCCACTTGAGTTGTCCATCCTCTAGAACTTTGTACATCCCCCACCCTTCCCCCGCGCCCCGACGTCAAAGCCAAACAACCGCCCTGAACCCGCCCATCTTCCCAGACGTTGATCGTCCCCCTCCGCCCCCCTCTGCCTTCTTATCGACCACACGAATCACCAGGCATCCAGAATGTCGCTCTACCACACCGAGTTCTCTCGCCGTATACGCGGGAGCATGCCCCTCTCTGCCTCGCCCGCACCCAGCCCGCGGTACGATCTTCGCTCGACAGGTGCGAGCGGGGCGAGTACCGCACCGCCTGGGATCGGTGGTGGCGGCGCGGAAACGGCGGGCGGGGCTGGAGGGGGGAGCGGGAGGGGGGATGTGTTTGGGGAGGCGGTGGGGATTAGCAAGAGTGCGAGTCCGAGGGGAAGCCCCGGGGCGAGGAAGGTGGCTAAGGAGTATGGGGATCGGTGAGTATCGTGGTCGCGTTGGTTGTCTGGGACGAGGTGGTTTGGTTGGCGAAAGGTGGGGTGGGGTGGGGTGGGGAACCGTTTCGGAGAGGCCTTTTGGGGCATCTTTGGAATGAAGGCGGCGATGGAGGCCGAGAGACGAGACGAGAGCCGGACCGGTGATGAAGACGACTGGGAAGGGACGCTGATGGGAAGACCTGATGCAGGTTCATACCGACACGAGATGGGTCAGACATGCACGCTGCATACCAGCTGCATGGTGATGTGCGGTCGATGCAGGCGACGGCCAAAGCGAGGGCCAGGAGGCGGAGTGGGGGAGCGCAGGCTACCGATGGGGACACTCGGCGAGGTGAGTCCATGAGGCCTGTGGCTGCGAGACGTCTTCTCTCACCCGCTGATCATGATGGCCACGAGCAGAGGAAGTCCACGCGACCTTTGCGCACCTGCTCAAAACCGAGCTCTTCCCCTCCCCCTCATCACAGCCTCCTTCACGCACCACATCCCCCGCGCAGCCCCGCACGCGCCATCAGAAGATGCGCCAGCCCATGACCTTTGACAACTCCAACATCCCCAACCCCCCTCCCAACTACCCCATCTCCAGCGCAGGGAACACCCCGCTGCACCACCACCCGCCGCCTGCGATGCCTCTCCCTTCCGGGTCCAACTTTGGCTTGGGCGCGAGTTTGGGCAGCGGTCTCGGCGAACGCCCTGGTGCTGAGCGCGAACTCTCCCCCGCGTCGACCCTTCCGCCTTTACCGATGCACGCACCCAGCACGCCATCGTCTGGGCATGGCCGAGCACCAGGTGCTGGCCCTAGTTCATCGCACCACCGCGCACACCAGTCCCAAGTCGCCCTCACATCGACCGTAGCCTCTACCCGCCCGGGCGGCTCACCCCCTCCCACGCGCCGCTCAGCGTTCTCTCCTCCGCCAAGTACCGCGTCGAACGGCTACTTCTCGCCAAGCACGCCGACAAAGAAGCGGATCCTGAATTATGGGTCCCCTGGTGGGCCGCGTGGGAGTGGGGGGAGTGGTAGTGGTGGAGTGAGCGGGGCGATGATGGGCGACGGGCTGGATGATATGAGTCATGCGGCGTATAGCCTGAGTCCGGTGGGTAAGGAGAGCCAAAGGGTGTTGACTAGCCCGCGGAAGGGGGTGCGGCCAATATCCAAGACGCCGTTCAAGGTGCTCGACGCTCCTGAGCTTGCCGTGAGTGTCGACTACATCGATGATGGTCGTTGGGCCAAACTGATCAATCGATGTAGGACGATTTCTACCTTAACCTGGTCTCGTGGTCTGCGACCAACGTGCTTGGCGTGGGACTGAATACATGCGTCTATTTATGGAGCGCACAGACGAGCAAGGTCACCAAGCTTTGTGATCTGGTAACGGAGACTGGTGATGGCGGAGAGATCAGCGATAGCATCACTGGACTCGAGTGGACCAACAAGGTGAGCTACGGAACCTGGCGGGAAAGAGGGGCAAAGCTGACAAGACTGGGGTATACAGGGCAGTCACCTGGCTATAGGCACCAACAGTGGGATGGTCGAGATCTGGGACGCCGAGTACTGCAAGCGCCTGCGAGTCATGTCTGGCCACACCGGTCGAGTCGGCGCGCTCGCATGGAACAGCCACATCCTCTCCACAGGATCGCGCGACCGTACGATCCTGCACCGCGACACGCGTATCCCGGACCAGTACATCCGGCGGCTTGCGGGACACCACAAGCAGGAGGTGTGTGGGCTGCGGTGGAACGTGGATACGGATCAGCTGGCGAGTGGGGGGAATGATAACAAGCTGTATGTGTGGGGCGGGGTGGACTCGCGGCCGACGTGGCGGTTTGGGGAGCACCGGGCGGCGGTCAAGGCGATCGCGTGGAGTCCGCATCAGCGGGGGCTCCTGGCGAGCGGAGGAGGAACGGCGGATAAGAAGATACGGTTCTGGAATAGCTTAACGGGCGGGCTCGTTAGCGAGTGTGATACTGGCTCCCAGGTGGGTCAGCTAGGTGTGTAATAGTGATCCGATAAGCTGACAGACACGGCGCAGGTGTGCAACCTGATGTGGTCGCGCAACTCGAACGAGATTGTCTCGACACACGGCTATTCCGGCGGGCCCGTCTCGAACCAGATCCAGATTTGGAAGTACCCGTCGATGACCCAGGTGGCAACGCTCACAGGCCACACTTATCGTGTGCTGTACTTGGCGATGAGCCCGGACGGGCAGACGATCGTGACGGGTGCCGGCGACGAGACGCTGCGGTTCTGGAATGCGTTCCAGAAGGCCAAGGGGGAGGTGGGCCGCGGGGTGGGTGCCAGCGGGGGGCTGGGCACGTTTGACAAGATTAGATGAGGGGTGTGTGCCGGGAGTGCGGCCGTATCATATCGTTCATATGCTTTCTCTCTTTCTCTGGATAGTACACCACGGACTGTCGAGTAGCGCCATAGCTTCGTTTCATGAGTCACGCAGTCACGATTTCCTTTTTTGAGTTGCGATGTTTTATTGTCGTGGATGCATCGGGTGGGGGTGTTGTTCTATAGGGGTGTATTGTTCTCTACATGCATGGGGTGGGCGGTGAACAATAAAAGAGGGGTGAATGCAAGAGGACAATAGGGCGCCACAGAGCTGAAACGCCGAATTCGCCGGCGGTGATGCTGTCCCTTCCCCTTCCGGTGAGCGAGTGCGAGTGGATGAGTGGGGGGTATATCCTCGAGAATCGTCCATCTCTTTCACTCCTCTTTTATCCCCAGCACCACCCTCTCTGTACAGCACCAGTGAGCACCGTATAGCCACAGATCGCAGCGTTCCGCACACACCACACTCGCCCCTCCACCCCCAGCAGACACTTACGCCAGCGTCATCTCCCACCCCCACACACCTCACCCCGGCCACCGCACGCATCCATCGCCCCACGGCCGCCAGCCACTCCGCCCCGCCCCATTTCAGCACCAGCTCGCCCATGGTCGATCTGGGAAACCGTGCAAAGCCTCCGCCTCCTCTTTCATCCTTTGTCGAGTCTACCGTGAAGCAAAAGTGCCAGCGAGAACGAGAGAAGGGACAAAGGGATATTCTGTGTGAGTTGTGTGCCGAGTTCATGGTGGGCTGGGGTGAGGATGTGAGGATATGCGGCCGAAGAAGTGGCTGAGACTCATGAATTGGCGGATGGATTCACGGGGAGGGACGAGGCGAAGGCAGACGGCAAAGGACGACTCGGGCAGCTTACTGACATGACCCCCCACAGTAAACCCCCACCAACCCACACTGGATGTTCTACCCACACCATCAAACGCAGGGAGCCACCGGCGGGACTGCCTCTAAACACCACGACAGCGATGTCCGCCTCGGCGGCGCTGCTGCCGGTGGGTCCACCTGGGCACGCCACCCTTCCCACCCTTCCACCTTTACACCAAACATGCCCATGCCTTCACCCGGCGGCTACCCGCCTCTCGGGGGAGGATATGCCCCGCCTCCACCTCCTATAGGTGGTGGTGGGGGGCATCACCACCCGAACCATGTGCATGGGCACGGGGGGATGCATGGGCAGCACCATCCGACCTTCGGAGCGGGTGGGCAGGGCGGACTGGGAGGGCAAGGAATGGGAGGGCATGGACCGGGGTTTGGCGGGATGGGGATGTTTGGGCAAGGAGGAGGGGGCCAGGCGGGTCAGGCGAGTCCGCCTAGAGGGCAGGAGCAGATGCCGCTTTCGGCGTTCTGGCAGCATCAGATGTTGAGAGCTGAGGTGAGTCTTGTCTAGTGGTCGTGTGAGCGGGACTAGGATGACGCTGACGCTACATACAGGCATCGAGGCTCGCTTCGTCGCCGCACCATCGGGCTCGCGCGGCCGCCATTTCATCCCGTGCGACCAACAAGCCCTCGGCGGTGACTATCACGGACCCCAACAACCGGCCAAACTCATCTCAGTCCACTGCTGTGGTCGGCTTGCACCGGAAACAGGCCAGCTTACTTTCCGTTTTCAACGGCGAGCCCACCAATACCCCTCCCACCGCCTCTCCTACCCTCACTCCCGGCACCAACCATGCCGACCCCGCCACGCCCGCTCAGCCCCCGGCGCCCAATGACCCGGAGGGCGAAGAGTCACGGCAGAACGAGCCCTGGACGGGGCTCGATCTCGGTGGGATCCGGTTGAAGAGGCTGTCTACCGCGCTCTTCTCATTCAACCACATCACCTCCCTCTACATCAACCACAACGCTCTCACCTCCATCCCTTCTGCCATATCCCAGCTGCGGCAGCTCACGCTCCTCGATGCCACCGGCAACGAGCTCACCTCCATCCCTCCAGAGATCGGCGTGCTCTCCAAGCTCAAGGAACTCTTGCTGTTCGACAACCACCTCACGTCGCTCCCTTACGAGATCGGGACGCTGTACCAGCTCGAGACGCTTGGTATCGAGGGCAACCCGATGAACGCAGAGTACCGCAAGAAGGTGGTGGACGAGGGCACCTCGGGGTTGATCACGTACCTCAGAGATCACGCGCCGCATGGCGTGCCACCTCCTGAGAGGAACTGGATAGACCTCGAGGCGGACACGGACGAGCCCGGCGTAGGCAAGCAGGAGTCGTTCACCGTCCTCACATACAACATCTTGTGTGCCTCGTTCGCCCCTGGCACGACGTACAGCTACACCCCGAGCTGGGCGCTGGACTGGGACTACAGGAAGAGGTTGCTGCTGGAGGAGATTGTGACGGCGAGCGCGGATGTGATCTGTCTCCAGGAGATAGATTGCCGGCAGTATGCCGATTTCTTCTACCCCGAGCTGAAGAAGAAGGGGTATGAGGGTCAGCATTATCCTCGGTCGAGGGCAAAGACGATGTCGGTGGATGAGCAGAAGTTGGTGGATGGATGCGCGACGTTCTGGAAGGATGACCGGTGAGCTGGATGAAGCATGAAGGATGTGCATGAGCTGACAAGCATCGCAGGTTCAACTTGGTCGAGGCCCAAGTCGTCGAGTTCAATCAGCTCGCCCTCCAGAAGACCGACATGCGTACCGAGGACATGTTCAACCGTGTCATGTCGCGCGACAACATCGCCGTCGTCGCCGCCCTCGAGTTCCGCGCGTCGGGCGGTCGCCTGCTCGTCGCCAACTCGCACATCTACTGGGACCACCGGTACCGTGATGTCAAGCTCGTGCAGATCGGTATGCTCATGGAGGAGCTGGAGAAGATTGTCGACCGCTTCTCGCGATACCCTGCCAAGCTCGACGCCGACCCAGAGTACAACAACGGGCGCGGACCCCCTACGTACGAGCGCGCAGAGAAGGGCAGGGACATCCCGCTCATCATGTGCGTGGACCTTAACTCGCTCAGCGGGTCGGCCGTGTACGACTATCTGTCGAGCGGCGAGATCGCGGGTGACCACGAGGACTTTATGTCGCACGTGTACGGGCCGTACACCAACAAGGGGTTGAAGCACACCCTGGCGCTCAGGAGCGCGGCGGCGGGGATCGGGGAGATGCGGATGACCAACTTTACGCCGACGTTCGATGCGGCGATTGATTACATCTTCTACACGCCGCGAACGATGAAGGTGACGAGCGTGCTTGGGGATGTGGATAGGGAGTATCTGGATAGGACAGTGGGGTTCCCGAACGTCCACTTCCCGTCAGAGTGAGTTTGCTTCAACCTTTGCTTGGGGTAGGACACAGCTGACCCGTCTGCATTAGTCACATTCCTGTGTTCGCCCAGTTCCGCATCAAGGGCCAGCAAGACACATCCCCCGCAGCCGCCAATCACTACGGCAACCACTAGTCCTCTCCCTCTTTCATCGCCATTCACAATTCACCACCCACCTACCCATCTGCCTTCTTCTCCTCTCCCAGCTCATCGCTCGCATCCCATCCCAATCTATAACCAACAACACACCTCTCCCCCCGCCTACCCTCTCATTCACATGATCACATCCTCCATCCCACCATCCCACCATCCCACCATCCCACCATCCCACCATCCCACAGTATTCTTCATGTACCAAGCGGCACCCGTCACACTCAGTATTATGTACCATTTGATCTAGGACATGCGGAAGCATAGGCGGAAGCGGGGTAGGGGGAGTGTTGGGGGCAAGGGGCGGTGGAGTATACTTAGAGAGAGGTAGATCAGGAGAATTGGGGAATGAGGGTGGCGGTGGATGAAGAAGTGAAGGGGGGTGAGGGCTTCGACTAGTCCCATTGTTTGTGTGTCTCGGTTTTCCCCTTATTTTGGCGAGGTTGAGATATAGAACCTCTATGAAATGACAGTTTGACTTCTGGTGAAGCGCGCGATCCTTGGATGTCGTTGTAATGTGGCTTAGAGTGCATGATCGTGAAGTGTAGCACGTAGTGGTACAGCCCTATGGGCAGTTGCTCTGGTGGTCTGTGGTCGTGTGGAATACAGTAGCGGTCGGAACAGCTGTCTGGAGCAGATATGGGTCCACAGGCGTACCTCTGCTGCTCTAGGATCGAGGAAAGATACTTTATGTATGTACAGTGGGTTCATCGTGTTACTACGTACTCATGGCAAGAGACTATATCCGTCCGTTGTTGTTATGCTGCAAATATGAAACCGTGTGCTACGCCGCTATCTTACAATGAATACTGCTGCCCGCTCAGACTCTGCCTCCTCCTGAGCTCCATCCGTGTGGTGAACGTCGTTCGAGCGCCAAAGCGTCTTGTAGAGCATGAAGCTTTGGGAATCCGTGTTGGCCTCGATGAGTGCTGTGTACGTCTTGACGATGGACTTGATCTCGCGCCCGGTGATTTGGGCAGTGCGCTAACCGTACCGCATGGTGTTAGAGGCATCGTTGCGGGAACCGAGTAATGCCACAGACAAGGTTGCAACTCACCTCGATGTCTTTGTCAACCTTTTCGAGAGCCGACAAGCTCGAAGCCTCATCCCAGGTTCTCAGCACCTTGAGGATCTTGACAAGAGCGGTCTTGTCAGCGCGCTGGAGTAGGTTTCGAGCTTTGGTCTGGTCGCCGATATCCTGCGACGGAAGTCTGAGTCAGCTTGTTGCTCGTTGAGCCGCCTGGGACGGGGTCACTGCGGTATCATAAATTGCCCTTTGGCAACCAGACTCCTCTCAGGACCACTTTCGCCTGCTCGCCCTTCTTGGGTTTTGTCTGGGAGGCAGAGTCAGCCTTAGTACCCATGTTTGCCGTTCTAGCCCGGCCGCTGGTCTCTCCAGGTCGCGTGAATCCGATATCCGCCGTAGCGCTCGCCGCCTCCACGCCTTGGTCCAATTGCCACTTGATGCTCGCCTTGATACTTGCCGAAATCGTAGATGACGACTGCGAATCGGCTTCAGAGAGATCGTAGATCCCGATCGGGTCTTCCCAAACTCCGTTCTCCTCCAATGTCGCCGGGGTGGCCGCTCGTTCGCGGGCGGACTGCTTCTCGATTTCCCACCCGCTCTTGCTCTGGGTGTGGGGGGTCGGGATGCGAATAAGATGAGTCTGGCGAGTGGGGTGATGCGCCTTGCCCGGCTGGGCTTCTTGGAGTGCAGGAATTTGTGAAAGACGTCCTCGAGTCGCGCCAGGGAGGCACGTAGCCGCCAGGCCATCCGTGGCATCCACAGCCTGGCCGTTTGCAGGCCCCTCGAGCCCCCGGCCTCTTCGCCAGTAAGAGCATTGTCTGAACTGGCGAGAGCGTGAGGGCGACGTTGGTTGGCGGCTCGGGGTGGAGGACGGCACACTCTTCAGAATGTCCTGGGCGCTTGTAGCCCCGTCCGTCAGCACCGAGAGCTTCTTGAGCGCGCCGTGCGCGTCGGAGGGCAGAGGGCGCGACGCCGAGTGCAAGGCCCGCGGGCTGGTCTGGGAGCTCTGGATGCTGGTGGAGATGGCACTCCAGCTCAAAGTCTGGGTGACCAGCCCGGTGGGGTGCTCAGTGTCACGAGAGGACACTGTCTGGCCGTCGTGAGTCTCTCGCAAGATGTTCGTGGGACGAGGGCTGAGCGTGGCGCCGGTTTGCACGCCAGCGGCGATGCTTGAGGCAGGCGCCGATGGGTCGTCGCGGAGCTGCCCGGAATCCGTAGGGCTGGGCGAGGCTGGGGGTATGCCGTCGAACTGCTCGGCGGCGTGAACCAGGTACTTCGTGGGAGGGAGCAGTTCTGTCTCCGCAATGCAGTCCGACAGATAGTCGAGACTGATTGCCATTGATCCGGGGCGAGATTGGCAGTCTTGGATGATGCGAACTTGCTGCGGGTCAATCGCACGCTCGCCCTGCGCCAGGGGTAGCACAACAAATGTCGCAAGGTCGCGGGCAGTGATGAGTCCACCGCCGGCCTGTAGGAGAAGATTTTTCGTTAGCTAGCCCTAGACGTTGAGGACTTGTACTGACCTTGACGAGCTCAGATGTCAATCTAACGAAAGGCTTCCCGTCGCAGATATGGAACGTCAATGGTACTGTTCCGTGGGCTGCGGTGAAGACGGAGTGCCGCGGTTTGGAGGCAGCAGCCTTGCCAGGAGCACCCGTAGAGGCGACGCCCGCCGCACGGGTGATCCTGGGCACGAATGGGGTTTCCCGAAGGTGCCCTTGCCCGAGCTTGGGGGAGCACACTCGTGCGCTTGACGCGCCGAAGCCGTCATAGACTATGTCCCTTGGAGAAGCTAAAGCCACACGACGTGTAGGAGTAGTCATCGCCAGTAGCGGCATAGCCTGCGTCGATGGGTTTGGCAAGGTCCTCGCGAGAATAAGACTCGGCGATGAGGCCATGGGTGACCCACGATCGGCAGTGTGGGTGGTGCCCCGCTCCAGTGAAAGGAGGGGCGGATGGACATCCCGTGCAGATGTGAGAGCGGGCGGGTTGGGTGACGCGCGATGGCCACTGGATGGCACAGTAGATGGAGCTGGCCACCGCTTGCTCGTCATAGTTTGGACAAGTCGACCCTTTGATCTCGGGCTCATTCTAAATGGAACGGTCAGCCATCATAACGGATCACTCGCCACAGATTTGACTCACGTTCTGAGGGCGTCGAGCCCACGGTCCAGCCCCGACGCCTCTTCCTTGCTTTCATTCAACTCGCCACCCTCCACGCTAGCCGTACTGAGCGGACCCGTAGCGTTGCTGGGAAGTGGCGTGGAGGAGACTCCTGCATCACGGCGTCGACTCGTCACAGTCGTTCTACGTAGTCTCATCAGCAGAGAACATTCTTTGAGAGTAGGCTAATCATCGGGGAGCTCACTGTTCAAGTGGGGGTTCGAACTTATCAATCAACCACTGGTTGATCCTGCTCTTGATGTGGCTGTTCTCCACTTTCTCACCCTCCTTCCCGCCTCCTTCCTGTCCGCTCCCTTCCTTCCCACCGCCTTCGTCCACGCCGGTTGGACGAGAAGCTGACCCGCTCCCGATCCGGTCCTGGAGCGCAGGTGGTTGCGAGTCCTCAAGGCTTGCAGATCCCTTGATTGTCACGGGTTGACGCGTATCTCGAGCGGGCGCATAAGTCCCTCTGCAAAGTGACCACAGTCAGCACTCGCTCTGCTTGATGTCCGAACTTGAAACACATACCGAATGAGCCACCCATCAAAGGTGTCCCTCCTGTCCTTCTTCATACTGGGTCTCTGGCGCTCAGATGTACCTCTCGCAACGGACTCTTCCACCCATCCCTCTCCGACCATTGGCTTCACGCGTCTGTATTCACCACGGGACACATCGCCGGTGACATTTGCCATGTTCCTAAGAAGGTTCTCGAAGTTGAAGGTACCTCGGTGGCACATGGCTTTGAGGTCGTCGGTGGTTGAGCGATCAATGGCGATGACGACATCCCGTCCGGCGGAGGGGTAGGGGGCAATGACCAAGTTGACGTGGCGGAGGTCAGGCCTTGGACAGACCGTCCCACCTCCCGCCTACTCAACAATATCAGATCAGTTTGATAGGGGTGTGAGGAGCGGCGTGAGGCCATTTGAATGACTTACCCGGAACATGGCCGTGGCATTGGATGCTTCCTGGATAAAGAAGGCGCGATAGTCGCGGAAGATACCCGAACAACCATCATCGGCAAACTCCTCCTTCCCAGAACCGACCTTGTAGCCTCCAGCGTCCCTTACAGGCTCCCCGCCGTCGTCCTTCTTGTTGACGTTATCTGCTGTGTTGGGTCCTGGCCCACCAGCAGGGGCACAGATAGCATCCGTAGGAGCCTCAAGCCTGGGCTTCTTCGTATGGCGCAAGGAGGGTGTTGCGGGTTGTGAGGGAAGGGGGTTGGAGGAGGGGACGGGGTTGTCGTTGTCCGGGGGGTGCGACCCGGCTCTCGTACGCCTTTGACTTGAGGCCATGATAGCGGCCGTATATATCGGTAGGGGGTCGGGGAAGGGGCGAGTGAAGGGGAAGAGGTCTGTTGTGAGATGGAGATCAAGACGAGAAAGAGGAGAAAGAGATGGGACAAGTCATCCAAGAGCCAAGAGGTCACGCGCGGTCCGAGCGCGCGCGCCCTCAATTGATCCCGTTCGTGGCGCTCCTCCTCAGCTCGTTTCTTTCATCTCGAGCATAGATGGCAACTTCTTCAGCCTAGACATTGAACCATCATGATCGGGTTATACATAATGCACGGTATTGTTCGTTTCGAAAGCTTTGTAAAAGCAAATAGACTGCCGAATGTGCTGATACGTAATTTAGAGGCAATGCGAAGCAACATGATGGCGTGCACAGTGCGTGGCTCATAATTAATCGCAATAATCTCGCCGTCGTCCACCGTCGCACGCACCACGCACGGGGTCACACTCTGCTACCACTACCGTATGCTATTGCTGGCAGACCTTACATATTGCGCTCCTGCAAAATACCGTGTGGTGTAACACCCCCAGAGGACCAAGAAAGGACCGACCAACTAGACTCGCACACTGGCTGGATCTTCTTCCGTACAGTACAAAACGAACCTCATCATCAGGAGCCATCATGCGTACGTGTATAACCGTACGTGTATAACCAGTAACCACTGGATATGCACGAATTGATGCGCATAATTGCAAAAAGGGTAAGCCTAGCCGCTTGATCAAGGCGGCCGAGGCTATCCTTTCTGCCTTCAGGACACCCCATAGGCGCAGACAACTTCTGACAAAATTGGCCGCGCCCCTCGAGGGGAAATGAACCCGGGTCTTCGGTGTGAAATCTCCGAGAGCTACAGAGGCGGCATTATACCACGCTGCTGTAGCAGACAATTAAAAAACTCACACTGCATGGTTGCATACATGCCATTCCGACAGCGACGATTTTTTGCGTACATCCTCGCTCATGCGCTTCGGATCGTATTCAGCTGGTTTGAATATCCGGCATCATGACGAGCAATGTATGCGTACGGAACTATTATGTTCTTGACCATCTACTAGCGTAGTTTTCAAATGAATCATGCTCCTCTATTCACCGTACATACATACATGATGCGATCGGGAGTCGATCGTACCATGGGTATGACACATCTGTCTGGTTTTGTCCTGGTTTTGTCGTCAGACTATGCATGTACTGTTTTTTGCGCGCCTGCGGCGTTGATGTCGACCGACCAAATCGGTATATTGATGAGTCTCCTTATACACCTTGCTTTACAGCAAATCGAAACGGAGAGGTCATGATTTTAGACTCTACCATACCCATCTCTTGCTCGCATCACTGAGTTTTCCATCTCCTCATCTCAATGCCCTCTCTAGTTTTAAGCAGCAGATGGCCGTGCCAAGTACCACACCACCTGCATGCCACTACTCCTCCTCTGGTCCTCCCTCATCAAGAAACCTCGCTCCCCCGAGGCAGAGTAGCCGCTTGCCCAGACCATCCGGTGGCATGGGAATACATAATGATCCATCAGGCGAAGCACGCATGAGCCTCAACTATAGCCAGGGAAAGACCGCTACGTCCAGCAGCCCCTTAGTTGCTTCGTTCGCTTATTCACTCCCGCGCGGGGGAATGATGTTTTTCGTGACGTCAGGACAACAACCGCCTTGCCTTGTTGTGCGACGCGCTTGGTGCACGCACGGCGGTCGTTCTGCACGTCGCAACTCGCAACTCGCAAGCACAAACAATCACATCGCTTCCTTCGTCCAGACGTACAGGCAGCATTTCCGCCTCTGGCTAGTCACTTGTACTCGTCGGCAGACAGCATCGCACCAACTTCCCTCAGGCCCGGAAGCACACCGGGGACCGCCAAGCAACGTGGAACACGAGCAGACTGCTGCCCTTCATCGTCTGCTCGGAGGCGACGCGGGGCGCTGGCTCAACTGCTCAAGGAGCTACAATAGCTGGTCGTTGCCGCCACCAGAGGCACATATCGGTGCCACTGGGGCTTGCTCTCAAGGAGGCAGGCAGACGGGCATTACATAGATCATCCACGAGACACATTCGACGACATACGACCTATCACACGACAACGACGCCAACCACAGGCCTCCTCTTACCCCCATCTCCTTTACCCCCCTTCCCCCTCCTCCTTCTCAGTCATTTACGACCACCATGGTCGACAATACCGCCCATCCTACCCCCACGCTCGCCTCCCCGTTCTTCCTCACCCCTACCATAAAGTCCCCCACTATCACCACCTTCCCCGATCCGGGAGACGCACACGGGAGCTTCCCAGGATATCCAGGAGGATCTGGCTCAGCGGCAGCTACACCCAACCTGCTACAGGCGGCTATCATGGCGCAGGGCGGGTTCATTCCCGAGAGTCCTGTGATAGATCAGACGCTTGCGAGCCCGGATCATAGGACTATGGAGAGCGGTACACGGCTGCATCGGTACGTCGAGTGATCTGGTTTTGTGTCGCACTTGCCGGCTAGGAGATTCACGAGCTGACCAATCTGAACTTGTAGCAATGGGTCTTACAAGCGTGTACCGGAACCTCGATTTCTGAACGACCCCTCCCCAAGTACTTTATTACCTCTGCTGGAGGAAGAAGAGACCAAACATGGGGAAGGGGGCGAGCTGAGGACGGGGTTGATCTTGCGGCATGCCATGCGATGGGCGGTTGAAAGAGGAGAGGTTGAACTGGTGGCTTGGCTGACTGGTCTGGATGGTCGATGGGTGAGCTGCTTGATCATGCTAGGATGTCTTCAACTGACCAGCATGACTGTAGGCGGAGATCCTGGATCGGGAAGTGGAGATGCTGGAAGATGAGGAGGGCTGGGGGATAGTCGGCATGTCTGTCCAGTGCAGCTGCGGGAGGCAGGAAAAGGAGGAGGGTGTGAGATCAATTGTGGGAAGATGGGGCGTCCAAGTTGGTCCAAGAGGTGGCAGAGATAGAAGTGAGTCTGCCTGGACGCAGTCACGAGTCCGCATATTGACAGCCGACTGACCCCCACCGCTAGCTGGCTGGACGCCCCTACATCTCGCAGCCTTGATATCGACCCCTCCCCTCATTTCCTTCCTCCTCTCACACGGCGCGTCTCCTCAGGCTCTCACCAACCGTGGCCTTACCCCTCTCGACCTTGTCGCCGGCATGCCTTCACGCGCAGACGTCGCTCTCTTCCTAGAGCACGCCACCTCCCACGCTCAATCCTCCACACCCATGACCGCCACCGCTCTTATCCCTCACTTCCCGTTGATCCGGCAGAAGATGCTCGAGCGGCGGCGGCGGTATGCGACGCGTCAACTGGAGATACTGGAAGGGGAGGGACGGCGGAGCAGGGTTGAGGAGGAGAGGGAGCGGTGGGTGAGAGAGAGGGTGCGGGCGATCAATGTCGAGCCGGAGCTGGTGCTGCCGCAAGTGAACAAGCGGAAAAGAGAGGTCCGGGATGAAGAGGTCGGAGCGATGGGCTGGGATGGGTATGATCTGGATTTGGAAGCAGAACAGGAAGAAGACGTGGATAGTGATAACGGAGACGACGATGACGACGAGGAGGTGAGCCTTCAACCGATTCTTTGCTACTTTGGCTAACACTCTGTGCAGCTTCGCGAAACACATATCAACTCCAACATGCTGGTCTTCTCCCTCTCCAACCTCCCCGAAATCTTCGACATCCTCATCACCGAATACAAGCCTGTGGCAGACCCCGTCTCCAAACGAGCCCTTCCTGCCAACACCATCTTTCTTTATGCGAGATTCGCACACTACAAATGTGATGAGGAGTGGCTGGAGACTCTGATAGATGGGGCGATTGAGAGGATTGAGCAGGGCGTTTATGTGAGTTCTGATCTGTTGGGTGGGTGAGATGAGAATTGACAAGAGGGTACAGGAGAACATGGAGAACGTCGCACACCTCGCGTTCTGGGCGTACAACTGTGTACTGCTCCTGTACCTGCTACGGTCCGACCCTGCCGTGAGGGCATCTTGTGACGACATGGGACTGTTGTCGCAATTTGAGGAGCTCGTCAACGCAATCCATGGTGCGTCCTGTTGTATGTCTGCATAACCTCCCATACTAACAAGACCACAGTCTTCGTCATCCGCGTCGCCGAGCGGCGCATCGACACCTTCCTGGACACCTCCATTCTCGATTACGAGACGCTCGAGGATTTCAACGACGTCCGGTTCGAGGGCGAGTGGTCTCTCTTCCGCTCCTTCGTCCCCAAGAAGAAGCGAGACACTCCCAAATCCAACTCCATCTTCGCCAACGGCAGCCCTGGTCCGGGGTCTGCCGATATCTCTGCCTCTCCCTCTGCCGTTTCTGCTCTCCGCACGCCGACCAGACCTCAATCGATGGGCGACCTGCGGATGGTGTCTACCCCGCGGTCAATATCGCACGAGTCCAACGTCAGCTCGGTCGGTTCGGTCGCCGTAGCTGACGATGGTGGCCCAGGAAGGATCACCGACATCCTTTCGGGGGTGCTCGTCGTGCTGCAGCTATACGAGGTCAATCCGGCATTGATCGTGCAAATCTTCTCGCAGGTATTTTACTGGATGTCGAGCGAGCTCTTCAACCGCCTGATCTCACGGAAGAAGTACCTCTGCCGGTCCAAGGCCGTCCAGATCAGGATGAACATCACCCTCCTAGATGACTGGGTGCGGACCAACGGGCTGCCAGCCAAGATCGTCACCAAGCACCTCGCGCCCGTCACTCAGATGCTGCAGTGGCTGCAGTGTCTCTCCCAGATCAAGGAGTTTGACACCCTGATCGGGACGATGCAGACGATACGCAGGATCAACCCGCTGCAGATGCGCAGCGCGGTGAAGGGGTACCGGTACGAGGTGAACGAGGGGCGGATGACGGAGGAGTGTGCGCAGTACCTGGCGCAGCTGCAGAAGGACTGGGAGAAGAGGCGCGTGCAGGATGCAGAGCGGCGGCGGAGCTCGAGCGAGTGGTCTGAGGGGACTCATGGGAGTACGGCAAGCGGTGCGACGGGGATGTCGGAGGACGACTCCACGCCTGTAGATGCGTTGTTTGACGGGACGACGGCTCTGGCGGACTTCACACCGCAGTCGGCGCCAGAGTGTCTAGGAGAGCTGCAAGATAGCAGGTACATGCTGCCGTTTGCGCTCCCCACCGACCCGTCTTACCTCATCGCCACACCCCCTACCGACGCTGCGTACGCCAACCTCCATCTCCCCAGCAGCCCCTTCATCACCGACACACCTACAAAGCGCCCCCTCTCCCGCTCCAGCTTCTCCTCATCGCGACCCATGGGCTGGGCACTCCCGAAGAAGCACAAGCTGCGCGAACTTCCGCCGGGTTTCTTCAAGTGGCTCAAGGAGAAGGAGGTGGAGCTGAAACTGAGCAGGGACTCTCTGCGCCCGGAGAAGAGGTTTGTGCCCGCGTTGAACCCACCTCTTGGGCCCAGCCAGCGGGTCAATATCACCATAAACACAGCTGGCCCGCCGTCAGGCCCCAACCTTAGCACTCCGACGCCCATCACCGCTACCAGCCGTAGACGCAGTGGTGGCGGGCTGCTTTCCCCCATCTGCGATCTGGACGACAGTCCCGAGCCTGCTGGCTGGCAGTACCCCTTCCCCTCCAAGCCTGGAGCTGGGCTGCCCAGTCCTGGCCTCCGCTCGAGCAACTCGATCAACGAGCTGCGCGAGAAGTCCAAGATGATATCAAGGCCGTACGGTCTTGACGAGGAGGATGAGGGGATGCCGGGGCACGTCCGTACGGAGAGCTTTGAGCTGAAGATGCGCTCGGGTACAGGTCATGGGATGTCCCGTGAGGGCAGCAATGACTCGAACAGCTCACGCCGGTCGAGTGCGGGGAATTACGCCCATGCGTACGGGTACGGTGGGACGCCTCCGTTAACGAGCCCGCTGGACAGCGCAGGCGTGAAGAAGCGGTGGTGGAAGCTGGGAAGAGCTGGGAGTGACACGCCGAGCCCTACGAGTGCGGAGAACGATAGGAGGCGGGTCCGAGACGCCAGTGAGGATACGATAGGGCCGGGGAGGGGGTGGGTGCCCGGGGAGCAGACGGAGGACGCGGAGCCAGGAGATGTCCGGACGCCAGAGGCGAAGACACCGGCCTCGGCGAAGCGCTTTTGGGGGTGAAGTGGGTGTGCATAGAACAATACATGGCGTTTGTTGGGAGGATCACCTGCATTGACGAGTCATATGAGTGGACATGCATTGTTACGAGCTATGAGCTGTGGCCTTTTGGTGGTGTTCGTCTGGGTGGTTTTAAGTGGCTCGCGGCCCTCGCGGCGCGCGCACGAAAACAGTTGGGCCGGGCCCAAAGCAACAATTCATGTGGTCTCTTCATTCCACCTTGTTTGTCTCATCAACACCCATCCACTCTCCAGAACAGCCCTGCTGTTGGTGTAAGCTTCACAGGCCATTCTACAGGCTCTCGGAATGCTCAAGCTAATGCATACGCTCCCCTAGCTCACCGATGACCACCCAACTTTAAACGCCCAGCCCGACAAGAAAAACATTGGATATCGAAGATGGGGGACACGCCCGACACGAAGCCCAGCTTAGACAGTCTCTGGGCGGAGACAAAGGACGACAGACCCCCAACACCACCACTCCCTCCCTCGAGTCTGCGCGAGCGCTCAACCTCGATGGGGGCCGCCCACGCCTCTCTCGCCGCAGCGCGCTCGCCGCGTTCCCCCATCGGGAAAGAGGACCTCCTGCCCCGGACAGCTACCGCCGCTGTGGCATCGTCGTCGAGTTCTACTCCAAAGGCGGGCAAGGGGAAGAAGGGGGGTAAGGTGAAGGCGGAGGAGGCGCCGCCGGTGTTGATCGATGATCTGCCCACGGCGTGGGACGAGGCCCATGAGACGTTTGAGACGCTGGAGAAGTGCGTGTATGAGCGAAAGGACATAGGGACGAGCAAGGAGAACGACGAGATGATGGTGTGCGACTGTGTATGGGATAAACGTAAGTGCTTCTGGTGCTGCCGCCGGGACGAGGCTGGATGGGCATTGGTGGCGAGGGGAGAGGCCGCAGGGTGGGGACGGGAGGGAGGGAGGGCAGGGCGAGCGGCGCGCGGCGAGTCATGGTGGCGACGGCGATGCTGACAAAACACGCATCCAGATGACCCCGACGCCGACCCCTGTGGGCCCGACTCGGACTGCATCAACCGTGCACTGTTCATCGAGTGTTTAGCAGGAGAATGTCGAGCAGGGAAGCACTGTCGGAATCAACAGTGCGTATGCGTAGTCTGTATGGTGGGGGCTCGGCTGACGCTCTGGGCAGGTTCTCGAAGAGGGAGTATGCGGACATTGATGTGGTCCTCACGGAGATGAAGGGTTATGGGCTGAGAGCGAGGTCTTCAATCGCTGGGTGGGTCTAGTTGGCAGGTCTGGCTCGTGCATGACTGACTAGCAAGCTGCAGTGGCACTCTAATCTACGAGTACATCGGCGAAGTAGTGGCGGAGAAGACCTTCAGGAAAAGGATGGCCCAGTATGTCGATGAGGGGATTCGGCATTTTTACTTCATGATGCTGCAAAAAGAAGAGGTGCGTGCTTGGCCCCAGATGAAGGTTGACTGCATTGGCTGACACTCTCTATAGTACATCGACGCCACGAAAAAGGGGGGAATAGGACGATTCGCCAACCACTCGTGTAACCCAAACTCCGAGGTGCAGAAATGGGTCGTCGGTCGGAGATTACGGATGGGGATTTTCACAAAACGAGATATCCTCAAGGGGGAGGAGATCACATTCAACTACAATGTGGACCGCTATGGGTGAGTGCTTTCTCTTTCAACGGTGTGGAGGCGCATGCAAGTGCTGACTGAGCGCCCGCTCGATCACAGACATGACGCCCAAACATGTTATTGTGGGGAGCCTAATTGTGTGGGGACCATCGGCGGTAAGACTCAGACGGATATCGGGACGATGAACGACCTGTTCCTCGATGGTGAGTTCAGATTTAACCTACAGATTGTCAACTGCAAACTAACATCACTGGCGCAGCTCTGGGTATCACGGATGAGGTGGATGCCATGGAGATGAAGGGGAGCAAGAAGAAGAAGTCTAGGCAACTAGACGAGGACTTTGTGGTGAGTCGAACACCTTTCATACTTGAGAAACTCTCTTGAGCTGACGCTCTCCTGCGAAAAGCCCACATTGCGACCTATAGAGGAGGCCGAAGTCCAGAAGGTGGCAGCGGCTATGCGCCAATCGATGGAGAACACAGTCATGATGTCGCGCTTGCTGCAGCGAATAAAGGTAAGTTTAGCGCTGCAAAGAGATATGAGGTATACTCCAGCTGACCCAACGCCGCTCTCAGCTGACTGGCGAGCCCTTCATTCACCGGCAACTGATGAGGATGCACGGGTTCAGTCTCATGTCCAGGCTTCTGACAGAACTGGCTGATAACCGGGAGATTGTGCTGCTCGTGAGTATCGCAAGGCAGGATTATTATACTGTGGCTGGCGCTGATGTGACGATGATCAGGCGCTGGAAGGCATGACCAAATGGAAGCTCCAGATCCGGAATAAGATCGAGGACTCTAATGTCGAGGCTCCGGTCAAGGCCCTGTGTGAGAACGAGAACGAAGTAATCAGTGGGCTCGCCAAACAGGTGAGTCTGACTTAATGTGACGACATGGGCGCGCGCTGATTCCCCCATCCAGTTAATTGAGTACTGGTCGACTCTCGAGCTCTCGTACAAGATCCCTAGGATGTCCAAGATAACCTCCGTGAGCGAACTTCTCGTCCTCCCGGCAAGTACAGCACTCTAACACGCTCCGCGCAGCTCGATGCCGAAGACGAGGCCGGTACCACGACCATTGCCGAGGCCGACATCCGCTCTGCCACCGCCCCTCGCCGTCCGGACGCCTGGGAGAACACTGCCGAGATCAAACTCGACATTGCCCCTATCCGTCCCCGCCCTGCCCCCACATTCTCCCGCCCCCGTCCTCCTGCTCCCTCTCCGTCGCTCAATCAGCGTAAACCCAATCTGAGCCATTCCGCCGCATCTGCCGACCGTCACAAGCTTGATGCCATCATCGCGATGGCTCAGCAGAGCGTGGTACTCCCCGCGATGGGCGAGTCACCTGCCGAGTCCAGTCGGTCGGGAAGCAGAGCGGTGGAGGGGGACGGGAAGGGTCATGGGGTGGATGATGAGCGAAGAAAAAGGCCAAAGAGATCGCATGAGGATGTCCCGGAAGAGGAACTGGCGGAAAGGAAGGAGAAACGCCTGACAAAACTGGTTGGAGAGGTCGTAGTCAAGTCCATGTCCAAGTACAAGGAGCAGATGGAGCACGACACTTTCAAGCGATACGCCAAGGAGGTGAGCCGTCTGTCTTGTTATTGGTCAAGTACAATAAGCTGACTACATATTGCGACAGTGTACGACCATCCTGGTCGAGAAGGAGAAGAAGGGTCACACCTATGCTTCATCGAGGCATCCTTCCCTCTCGGAGGAGAAGAAGGCCAAGATGAAGGCGTTCACCAAGGACTTTGCGCACAAGGTCCTCAAACGCCTGAAGGCGAAGGGGACACTACGCAAACCCGGGTCATCCTCCGCCCCTTCACACCCCAACGGCAACGCGCACCCCAGCTCCAGCACGCACGACGGCACTCCCTCTACCGTCTCGATGACACCGCTCATAGAGACCCCGCAGCGGGAGAAGGACGCGGATCTGGTGGACGACATCTTTGGCGTGGACGACGACCGAGATGGGGAGGCGATGGACATCGACATGGACGAATTGGGAGACAGTTCCGTCAGGTCGCCATCCTTTGCGCCACCTACGCCCCCCATACTGCCTCCGCCAGTCCGGGTCGAAGTCATCGACACTCCAAGCCACCACTCGCATCGAGGAGAGTCGCCTACCCAGACGCCCACCCAGATCAAACAGGCGCCCGTAACCGTCAAGAAGATGTCGGGAGGGTATACTGTGGAGCGGTTAAGCCTGGCAGGGCTGGGGAAGATCAATGGGCAGAGACATGCGGGTGGAGGGGTGGGCGCAGGGATCGGAGGGGAAGGTCGGGACGGAGACCAGAGGAGCGGATGAGGGTCGAATTAGGGGCGGAGCGAGCATTTTTAGACGTGATTGGGAGGAAAGTGTACGAGGCATGAGGAGATGCAGGTGAACTGTAGTAAGGTAGTGACGGCATATGCGTTGTCATTGGTACGCCTCTCTGCCCAGAAGAGAGAATAGATGAATAGGTGCATTGGCAAATGGGAGCGCTAGAGCACCCGGCTCATTTGGTTACAAGAAGTTTTATTGAGGATGATGAGCTCGCGACCGTCGCGAAGCCCTAGCGCAGCCTAAGACTGAGACGGCATGCCGCATGTCCAGGGGGGGGGGGGGAGGTTGATTCTACCGGTTAGACGCCGATTTTGGGAGGCATATGTAGGCGGACTGCAAGGTATGGGTCCAAAAAGTCGAGGAACTGTAGTAGTGCAGTAGGGCCAACAACTGCAACAGGCAACAACTGGCCAAGAGCCCAAGAGCCAACAACAAGAGCGAAGAAGAGCCTAAGAAGGTCATCTTTGGCCCGCACCGGGTAGAGCAATGTCATGATGTCACCAACTCCCGGCCCGGTCAGCGGCCGCCTTGAGTAGTTCTTCACGTCAGCGGCTTCCTTCGTTCTTCCTCCTGCCTCTTCCTGCTGTTTCCTCCAGATGAAGGCTGCTGGAACGTCGACTGATCAACATCTATACAATACCAGGCCTGCCTGCAGGACACTTTACTTCCCGCATTGTGATATCGATGGTCTGATTCAACGTTGATTGTGAGCTACCCGTTGAATGTGAGCTACCGTGCGCACAAAAAGCTGGTCTTTTGGCGCTGCCCCAGCTATCGCCGGTGGACCGGAAATCCCAGTCATCTATCTGGACCGTCGTCGTTGATGTTGATATGATGACTAATGTTCCTTACGGAGATGAGTGGCCATCTGGACATATCCATCGTGCCTCCCCAGAGAACCCTCCCAAGCCAACTCATGTGATTCATACGTAGTATGCGTGCTGCCGCGTTGCTGACGGTGTGGTTATTGGCCTGAAGAAGGGGAGGGGATGTTCTCTGCCGCTTTGGAGGTAGCGGAGTCTGCCAAAGCGAGAAAGGACGGAAGGCGTAAGGCTGCCTATGGAATTTTAGTGGTCAGTACCTATGCAGGATATTCTATGAATCTCGGGTCAATAATACTGGACTTACTGCGAGGGCCAGCGCGATCACAATGGTGGAAACCAGGATACAGAACACGACTGTCTGGTATACCATCCCAAACGCCAAAATCCTCACGACTCCGTTCTTCCTCCTGTCTCGCCACTCCCTCTCAATGTCGCGCCGATACTCGTTCCCCACAAACACGATCCAGAGACTCAAGCAACAGACGCCAACGCATCCTCTACAGGATTTCGCGTGAGCGTGTTCTTCGTGATCGCAAAGATGTGTATCTGACTCACTTGTCGTCAAGGTGCCGCAGTGCCAGCCATACGAAAAGAACGGGAGAGCCACACCATATCACTGCGTACCCCATGGTACGTGTCAGCTCTCCTCTGGGCAGCGGTATTGGTCAAGTGTGCCCAACTAACCTATCGTGGTAGGCCCCGACCACCATTTCAACCCCTGCCAAAAGCACCCCCACCAGCTCCTCCCCTCGCTTCCGCTATTCCCGCCATCCTTGTCGGGCCCCTGGCCGTCAAAGGTCGCCATCCAGTCCGGAGCAAAGGGGATGGTGGTTCCACTTCCAGCCGTCGAGGAGGTGGGCGGGGGGGTCGCCGGCGGGGGGTCGACGCGTCTCTGGCGATGACGATTCCTGTGCATGACGTGCTCCGCTGCCCCGCCAAACCACACACCTCGCCCTGCGCCCATACCGGCGCCGTCCATGGCAAAGAGAAGAGCCTTGTCCCTCTCCCTGCCCGCTGCCACAGCAGCTGCCAGGGCCCCCGCCTCCTGCGCAGCCACCCTCGCCGCCGCGAGCGCCGGGGCGCCTCGGGCCCTCAGTCTGTCGGCCGCGACGGCTGCTGCCATGTGCGCCGCCGTGTGCGCTGCCGTGGGTGGAGAAGCGTGCAGCCGCTCATCGTCCGGCGAATGCGACGAACGGGCTGCCTGGGGCGCTGTAGAGACATGAGGTGTCGGCGAGAATGCCGCTGGAGGCGAGCAGGGAGACGAGGGGGATACCGGGGGGGTTATCGCGGTGTCGTCCTCACGCTCGGGAGGAGGGAGTGTTGAGGTCGGCGACGGTGCCTCCTGGCGGGAGAATGATGCCGCGAGTGAAAAGGGAGCGCTCCGAGCGTCTCTCATGACCCCGGAGGAGCTCACCGCCATCGCCCTCGGTACGATCCCCTCACCCAGGCCTGTCTTGGCCCCAACGACTTCCTCTCTGGGGTTTCCCATTCTCATCACACCGGCTTGGCCATCAGGCCCTTCTGCTCGGTTTTCGCCCCACCGGTCCGAAATTCAGCGCGCTCCCCCGAGTGGTGCGGCAGGTGCTTTCCAAACCACTGTCTGGTCCCCCTCGCCACCACCTGTCTCGGGATACGCCCTCCCGGGGTGTCTGTATCGTGCGTCATGTTCGCCTTAGGTGGTATAGTGTCGAGTTTCGAGAAGGGGTGCTGATGATCTGTTTATAGGAGGAGTCGTATCAATCCAAACATCAACAAACAACCCCGCAACGGCGGCCGAGTCAGCTGGTTGTTGTTACGTATTATGTTGTGTGTGCGTGTCAACGGCTTTTTTCGGCTCGGAGACGATAATCGCTGACGCTTCGCATACACTCTCATCCTGAAACATACTACTACTCGACCTCAAAAACGTACCCATCTGCAATCTAGCCCACAAGCAGGACCAGGCGCTCGTCAGCACACGACTCGAGAAGAGGCGGCGATGCGCGAACAAACCACGCAGGCGCAAGGTCAGCTGGAGCGAGGCGAGAGGCGAGATACTGGGGGCAACGCTGGACAAGACTGTAAGTACTGGGTCGGCAGATGTGGCGGGGTGGGTCAGGATGATGTCTATCACCTTATGCTGACAAAAGACCAACAGTGGTTGGTGCCGGTATCCCCCACCATGCACCTCGTCGCCGAGAAATCCCCGCTGGACATCACTACTTCCTTTCTCATGAGACTGGGAGTCTGAGTGTGTAGGCACGGACAGGACGCCGACGGAGGAGGAACAGGAGCAGCTGTTATCGGCTGTTGCTATCATTGCCGTGTGTTGCTGAGAGTGTAAGTGCTGGTGACGGTCCAGTGAAGAGATACCAACCGCTGAAGGATCAGGATCTAGTCGACCGCGTACCCCCGTCTTCAGACCGTCCAGACCCAGGTCTACCTCTTGGTCAACTACATCAAGCTTTCCAAGGACACCGTGTCCGCGCTCGCCGACCTCGGTGCTGCCATCAAAGACGCCGCGACCCACGACGAGATCCACGAGATGATCGCCGGCATCCCACGTCCGCGAGTGTGCACCCCAGGCGCTCCACTCTGTCGACATCACGGACTTTGACTACCTGGAGGGGCTTTGAATCGCGATGCAAGACGACGACGAGCAGAACGCCAACCTTGCGCTGCATATCTGGGTGGACAACAGGCTGAATCGGCCAGGGACGTAATAGCTTACGATGCCATTGCCGTACTTGTTACACGGCATTGCGGTGGTGAGGCAGGAATGCGCGAGGGTGCTAGCGGAGAGTGTTGAGCAGTGGCCGAGCCAGGTGGTGACAACGATCAAGGGCCTGCAGGAGCTGTATGTTGGTTGTAAAGGCCAAGCCGCTTGCGTCCAAGTATGACCAGTTTGTGAGTGGTCCGTTCGTGGTATCCTCCTGTAGGGAATTCTGCTCATGTAGTATCGCGCCGGGCACGTCATGCATCGATGCGGGGACGTCCGCTCCACAAGGTCATTGAGATATACTCGCAAGCGACTAAAAAGAGCACCGAAAACAAGTATCAAAGTCCTATATACCATCCACCGCCCAAGGTCTGCCTCCACGCCCCCCAGCTGAGCAGGAAATCAACGATCACCAGACGGTCCTCGAGTGAGTTGGGGAGCTGCAACGGCTGATGACTTCCGCCTAGAAACCGAAGACCCCTCTCTGTGCAAGAACCGACAGTGACCAGGGCAGTCCTCGAACAAGTTGGCGGGTATAACTGCTGTGTCGACTTCCACCCAGGTACTGAAGGCCTCCTCCCCCGTCCTTCTGGCACACTGCCCACTTTAAACAAACAACCCATACCTCCACTCCACCCCAGCCCCCCCTCCCCCCAACTCCGATATCAAACAAACCCCCACCCCAGACACAACCCACTCCCACCCCATCATCATCACCCCCCCACCGACCTCCTCCTCCACAACAACGAGACTGGACGGACCCAGGATAGTATGACGCAGGCGGGCGCGTGCCGGAGAGAGTGTGGCGCAGGTGGGCGCATGCCGGTGAGGGTACGGTGTAGTTGGCACCGACAAGTGAAGAAGGGAATGGCGGGTGAAAAAAAAAAGAGCCCGCAAGGGGTGGTGTCGGCCGAGGGGTAGAACGAGGTAGGAAATGAGAAGGAGGAAGAGGTGGTGTCAAGGAAGAGATGAAGAGATGATGGATGCCTGTTGATGTCATTCACGTCGTACGAAGGGATGCAGGGACATCTCTTGTTTGGGCGCCACATCCGTCCTTCTCGCTAACCACGTTTCTACTTGAAACGCCCGTTAGCTCGAATAGGGCATGATTATCCCCAAGATGGTGAACCGTCCAGACCTTGGGAGGCCGGTGTGGCTATCTCCACCGCTCTCGAGATGACCGCTCCCGTCCTGTCCGAGGACATGATCACACTGATCTTTGACTTCCTCATCAAGAAGGACGTTCTGGGTGACGGGCATGCTGTGAGAAGCGTGATGCTGGACGCTGCGATCGACCTGCAGGGCGAAAAGACTGTGGGGAGCCTGTTGGAGACTTTTGAGGACTATCGGGTTCGGCGGTGCCGTCGCCCGAGACGGATGATTATTACTTCAAGGAAGCTGTTGCCATCGTACGTGCTGCAGCGTTTTGTATCCGACAAAGATGATGGAGCCGATGTCACTGCTTTCATCATAGCCCTTCTTCGGTCGGCTTGCAGGCCACCTAGACTTCACTGACCCCGCGTTCCGACATTCGTCGACTGCCCGTGGACACCCTTAACACACGTTCCCAATCGTCCAGTCCGCAGTCGCAGATGTGCCACGCCTTGTTCATGGGATGGAGGAGAAATGGAGTTTCTCGTCGACCGCCTGTCACGACTGTATGCTAACTTGAGGCTAATCTTCTCAAAGTATAGCCTGGCATACTGGCAGAACTGTTGAGCGGCTCAGAACCGCTGAGTGGCTCATGACGCTTTGAGGAGAGCGGCTCAGAACCGCGGCTCAGGACCGCTCTGATAGACATATATAAACCCCCTCTCAGACTCGACTTTCATAGCCTTCTCTTCGATGAACCAATATTGTTGTCTCCTTGTAGTCTCTTTACATCCACACTTCATCAATAGCTATCGCCACCCGACATTGACTTGGCTGTCTAGTATAGTATCCCGTACTTAGGCCCTCAGGTCATTGCTGTTCATCCACTCCCGTCTTGAGTAGTCCATATCCATCGCGAAACGCCGATGTGGCTCTTCCTCCTTCCAACAATCACGCATGTGCCATGACTCCCAATCCATCCTCTCTCCGTCACTGTCGAGCAGGTGTCTGCGGACCTCCGGTGTGTGTATCGCTTCCTCTCCCTCGTGTTTCTACAGCTGGCGAGGAGACGGATGCGGGAGGGAAGGTGACATGGAATATTCTTATCGGGATATGGGGCCTAAGTATGGAGACGTATGGGGGCACTTCGTGCAGAGAAAAAGATCGATCGTTAGAGGCGCTATGTATGTGATTGCTTGACACATGTTTTCCAGGACATCAACTGCAGAGCAAGCATGCGGTCTATATACTTGGCGGCAGGTTGTATCAGTATTCTGCCAAGGATGGATTTTCTTCGTCACATTTACACATCGGTACTCCCCCCTCCATCCTCTCGTCCATCTTGTTCACGTCGCCCCCGTCGAGTAGGTGTCTGCGGACCCACTCCGACGTCAACACCTCATCTTTACCGCCTTTGTTTGACAGGGAGTGGGATAGACGAGAATGCGCCCTAGAATCAGACTTCAGCCCTCGTGGAGAGGATCGGCCTTTGTGGAGCGGGGCACGGCGAGGATGATAATAATGCGATGTGCGGGAGGTTCAATGATGGAGGAGGGAGGAGGGCGGCTCCGATGAAGCGATGGTTGGATAAGGTCGGTGCAAAGTTGATGTCTCAGGCTGGGGAGGATGTCGATGACCTTTGAATGCATGGCGGCTGTCTGGTAAAAGGAGAGCGTGACGGTCAAGAACGAATTGGACACACGAACAACGAAAGCGGGAGAAGAGGACGGAGGGCTTGAGTATCCTACCACTAAAGATCGTGCCCAACATTCTCTTCGTATGCAGAGTGGCGCCGAAAGTAGCGTCTAGATAAAGTCACGGTCCAGACATTATACGTATGTAGTACAATCCAGTATGAAAGCTCTCTACATGTGACGGAGGAGATGCAGAAAAGAGTTGTGCACTGTACAATCAAGCACCACTCCAGTCTGTTTGCCCATCCTTCGCGTTCCGTTCATCATCTTCCCGCCTTCTTCCCGCCACCCAGTGATGCTTCAATCAGTTCGCGGATAGAAGAGCTGCCTGGTCACCGTGAATGTTGGCTGTCAAAAGTGTGAGTAAGCCGCCAATAATGACTGATCTATACGGAAAGTCCATAACTGATTGTAAACGGCTTCAAGAAGTAAACTACTACCACTTCACTGCCTGCAACAACCGTCGAACACCACAAAGGACGTGACTGGCCTCATTGGCACCAAATCATGCCCCTGCCTGGATACTTTGAAGGCCCCCTCCCCTTTCCGCCCCCCCCTCCATACGCAGTTGAATCCCGACAGTCCATAGTAGCATCAGCGTATTCACCAGCGGAACGCTTCGTATTCAGCACAGTTCACCAGCCGCCAGCCGCCTTGGTCGGAAAGGAAAAGGAATTACATGATGGCACGATCTGGTATATGAGCATAGAAAACAGCCCGGAACCCTTTTACTATACCTGTTTCGGGGGGCTGCTCAAGCACACGCTCAAGGTATGCGCGCTTGGAACGGCTCTCATAACAAACATAGGGGTCAATGAGTGGGTAGAGGTGCGTTTCGTTCTTTCATCATCACTACTATTGAATGAATGGCCTGCGTTACTGTCTTCTTTTTATGGTCTTGCTTATACCTGTCGCCCTCCACCAGATCAATCGAGTCGATTTGTGCGAAGCGTGGGCCCTCGCCAACAACAGCGCGTACTTCTTCATGGCTGCTAGTAAAGCGATGGAGAAAACACTCCAGAACAGAGACGGGTTTGAAAGTGATCAAGACTACGAGGTGCTCCGCGAGATCGCCCTGGGAGTGAGTTGAAGTTCCAGTTCCACATCATGAGGAGCCCACTGACCACCTCGAATGTATGTGATTGCAGCTGTGGGGGTGCAAAAGTAAGCCCCTTGATGCTTTTGCATTTGTCGTGACACATGATGGTTCACAGCGCAGCAGCTGACTGAAGATGGTGATGAATCTCTTAAGGGGAACTAGACCGCACGTTGAAAGCATTTGATGAATGGGAGATGGCCAGGTATCTACCCAAGAAATACTGGGTGGTCTCATCACTTCCTGACCTCGACCTGAGTCTTTTTACAAGCACAGGGAGTCTTAAAGGGGATAAGAGACGCACACACATGAGCACAGCTTTCGTGGCAGCTGCGCTTCGGGTTTATGTGTTCAACAGAGATTGGTACAACAAGAGACTGTGGAGAAAGATAAGGGATCTCCATATCAAAGTCGAGTGGTATACCTTACCTGGAGGATTGTGGCCCGATCCCGACACGATCAAACCAAGGGTCGCCATTTTCAACGGAGACGAAGAAAACTTGGGGCGTAGGAGCAACACGCAGAAGCCGAATGCATCGGACTACAGACCGCCTTTGCCCAGGGTGAGTGTGTTGACCTCTAGAATGGTATAAGCTGGTGCTGACAAAACAAATCATACAGTTGATGAGAGAGTCACATGAAAAGAAGGACGCAGAAGGAGACGTCAGTGAGAGGGCACCGGATGATCCAGGGAACAGGAGGTTCGCATTTGCTGTACCTCCTGGCTACTTTACCGACGTAGCTACTTGGCATATGTCCCGCAATGCTGACTACTGAGAGGAGGGGGGGGGGGAGGGGGTGAGTCACCTGAAAAGCCTTGATTTCAGTAAGAGTAAGCGGCGATCAGCTTGGAGGAGAACAGCAATGTAGTAGCTTATGCAGATGTATGACAATCTCTAATTCCACTCCGCCCATGCCTCCAGACCTGTCACCGGATTCCCCTCCGCAAGCCTCTTCGCCACTCCCACTCCAGAATATACACAGTCATTCACTCCAACCCCACCATACCCGTTCCCCACTAAGCTCAACTTTCCCTCCCACCCACTCGCCCCTATTGCCTCATGCAGCTCCCGCAGTCTGGCACCGTGCCCAGGGAGATAGGTCGGGATACAGTCGTGATGGATGTTCGCGACCGTCAGGACCGGCTCCACACCCTTCAAGTGCGGGAAGGTGCTCTGGAGATGCTGGATCGCCATGGGGATGAGCTCCTCGGGGTTGGACGGTGGAGAAAGGCGTGGGGTGTAGGTGGACCAGTACGGCCCGCCGATCATGAGCGTCAGCTTCGTCACCGCGCCGCCAAGCTCTGGTGGGTTAGAGGGCAAAGCGGTAGAGTCGAAGATGACGCCGAGCACGCCAGATGGATTGGACGCAGTGGATGACGGGCGAGGGACGAGGTAGCCGAAGCCTGCGGGGTGGACAGCAGAGGGAGGGAGAGGATACACGAGGTTGACAACGCCGACGGAGGTGTAAGGGTTGGCGGTGAGGTTGGGGAGAGGGGATGAGAGAAGCGGGGAAAGACGGGAGGGTGGGAGGGCGGAGATGAGATGCGAGGTGGTGAAAGATGAGGATGGTGTGTGGACTGTCACCGTCGAAGGGTCGTCGCCGAGCTCAATTATCGTGGCGGGGGTAAAGGACTTGACCTCGACGCCTTGGCTGGTGACAGCCTCATGCAGTCGATGGGTCAGAGTGCTCAGCCCACCCTTGAGCCCATACAGACTCCAGTTCTCTCTGTCCTTCCCCAGCTGCCCGAGTTCTGCCCACTCCTGCTTCTCCTCCTCCCTCTGTGCCTTGGACTTGGTCCCCAGCAGCATCCCCGCTACGATCGACCCTCGCTTGTTCTCCGCCTCCCATAAAAGTGGGAAAGCCGCTCGTAACGACAGCGTGATAGACGAGGCGGCGTAGATCCCGTGGACCATCGCAGACGCGAGGTTGTTTGCCACGTTATCGCCTAACCGTCGACGGAAGAACGAGTCGACTGACTCATCTCTGTCGCTCGTGAGCGATGGTGCGCCTGTTCCTTTTGACTTGAAAGGCTCGGAGAGGATTGACGGGAGGAGACCGCGGAGGAGAGGTGGTTGAGGCCGTAACATGGAGAGGGGACCGGAGGGAAGGGCGGTGAGGGTGGAAGTGGAGTTGTCGAGAAGGTAGCGGTTTTTGGCAGATGGGTGAGAGAATGAGACCGGAATGATGCTGTCGACTAAGTCTAGGTCTCTCAGCTGCAACATCCGTGGCCTGGTCAGCAAAGGTGCAAGCTTCTGAGAGAGCGATGTGGGCGCACCATTTTGAGCATATTGACTGCCCCTCTGCTCCCTCTGGGCCGAATCGTTCTCGGTCCTGTCTCAAGCACAACCTCCCCCTCTACCACCTTTCCGTTCTCCGCCTTGAACCCCACAGGTTGTCTCTGCGAGTCGATCCATCCACCTTCTCGCGACGACCCCTCAAGGAGGGTGATACGCGACGACCTCGGTAACAGCCGCGAGAGGTGGTATGCTGTCGACAGACCCGAAAGGCCCGCGCCGAGTATTGTTATGTGTTTCGGCGGTGAGGGCATCGGCGCATACTCTGGCGGGTGTCGAATATAATATGGGCCATCAGAGATGGAAAGCAGTGACAGAGGACAAGGATGAGGGTGGATGGTGAATCGTGATCGCGGCAGTGATCTGGCGGGCGGCTTCGGAAAGTGGAGGTCGTCGGCTGAACGACGTCGACATTATTCACATCGGTGGTGAGCATAGCGCTGGTCAGCAAGCCTTGTTAAAGACACTTCATGCATGGTTTAAGCTAGAGGAGGAAGCAGGGTACGTGAGGCGCGAGTCTCGAATAACTGATGCATCCGCAATGAAAGCAGCTGATCATCGATTGACAGATGATCGCCTCGATCACTAAGTATCCTCCTCTCGGCGCGTCTCCAGACACCGACCGACCTTGACCTTCGCGTCTCCATCGCCATCTTCACATCACATGCCATCACTGTTTTGCCCGTCTTCTCTCGTCTCGTCATTCCATCTCTCGACTTCCGCATGCCAGGCCGGGCCTCGGCACTTTCCCCCATATCCCACATGTCCCGACTGAGCCCGCCCAAAGGGACCTGCCCCGAGCCAAAGGCGTGCATCGTCAGGCTGCTCACCCCGTTGTCGCCATGAACTCGCCACCGTCACCGACCGCGCAGCGCGCACACGCCGGCACACATGGGCACATACCCATACATGAGCGCTACCAGCATCAAACTGAATCACCTTATCATCCCCCGTCCTTGGGGAGCCGCTTGTCTCGGCCATTCGAGGGGACCTCGCAGATTCACGTCAACACCATCGTCGACATCACCCCCACACTTTGAGACTCGAGCGGCAAGTGAGAGTCGACCTAAACCTTTGCCATATAACCACTCGATCACCATACTCAAATACGACGTCTTCGGCATACGACTCGGGAGGAAGCCATAGTACGACCGCCATGCCTCACCTGCGAAGCTCGAACCCTTTCGCTCTTCCTTGGTCCGGCAGGAAAAGCTCTGCAAGGGCTCCATCAGTGACATTCAAAGGCTCCCGACATGACGAATGGCATACTGCTGTCCGGCCCAATGGGTATATGGAGGACTCTGATGTGGCAGGAGAAAGTTCTAGGGCGGGGATGGGGGTATCAGAATTGAATGAGACGGTATACGGCGAGGGAAAACATAAGGACGAGCAGGCAGCAGCGGGCGAAGGCGGGAGTCCTATCAAGATGTGGGTTGTATATCCCAAATGTCGGCCCCCCATAAGAGCTGACATGTCACTTCAGAAGCTTCTGGGATCCCAACGCCTCAGAATCATCCATACCCGCCTCGACATACCACCTCCAACCTCCCGAATCCTCCTCCAGCCACCCAAACGACTCTCCCTACCCCGAGGTCCGCGCTTCCGTACAACGCACGGACGACCCCAGCCTACCGGTATCGACAGTGCGGGCATGGGTCTTGGGTGTGCTGGTGTCGATCCTTCTATCGGGGATCAACCAGTTCTTCATCTACCGCTACCCGAACGTCTTTGTGCAGGGGCTTGTGGCGCAACTGGCGGTACACCCGTTGGGGTTGCTGATGGCGAAGCTGCCGACGGGAAAGGGCTGGGAGTGGATCGATCCGGGGCCGTGGAACGTCAAGGAGCATACGCTGGTGGGTGAAAGTTCGAGCAGAGGTTACAGTTCGATATGATTACTGACCATACGACAGGTCTACATCATGGCCAATGTCTCAGCGGGGTCAGCGTACGCGACAGACATCATTGCAACGCAGCGCTTCTTCTATGGACAGCGGTGGGGATGGGGATACAACCTCCTGATGTAAGCTGGTAGAACAAAGTGGAGCCCTACTGAACCTGGCTGACTTATCTGCCCTCTATCAGCGTTCTGAGCACCCAGATGATCGGCTTTTCTTTTGCCGGCGTTCTGCATGACATCCTCGTCACACCTGCAACGATGATCTGGCCATCTACTTTGGTCAACACAGCCCGTCAGTCATCCATCTCTCTCTATCCAATTCCATATGGTGGTTTAGCATCGCTGACAGGCTGAGGCATGTATAGTCTTCAACGCTCTTCATTTTCATTCAAAGGCTGGACCTTATGAAGAGCGCATCAAGTCGAAGTCTCGTCAGCTGTTCTTCTACGTCAACACCGGTGCCATGTTCGCATGGTCGTTCTTCCCCAGCTATATCTTCTCCGCTCTCAGCTGCGTGAGTTGGTTCATAATCGTGTATGTCCAAGCAGCTGACGGGGTACCGTAGTTTGACTGGGTAACATGGATCAGACCCGATAGTCAGGTTGTCAGTCTCAATGAGGGTGGTTGTGACTTTTGATGCGGGCCGATGCTGATGATCTGGCGTAGATCAATTTACTCTTTGGATACCAATCAGGAGCTGGCATGTCATTCTTGACGTTTGACTGGGGAATGATGTCGGCTGTGGCGAACCCACTGGCCACACCGTGGTGGGTGACTGCGAACGTCTTGGCGGGGTTTCTCTTCGTGAGTGTTTGAGTCGAGTGAACTTGCGAATGTTTTTACTGATGAGTTCTGGTATTACAGTTCATCTGGTTTCTCGGTCCCATTCTATACTACGCCAATGTCTTCAACGCCAAATACTTGCCGTTTTCAAGCGGAACAATCTTCGACAACACGTACGCTCTTTTTCAGGCTGTCTGATGATGTGACTTCCAAGCTTACAACTATGTTGAATAGCGGCGCAGCATACAACGTTACCAAGGTCTTGACGCAAGCTATGGAGCTGGATGTAACGGCTTACAAGGACTACTCTCCGGTTTATATGACTTTGGTGAGCGGCATGGGCTTGAAAGGTGCTGGACATATCATAGCTGACAAGCATCAGTCCATGGCTATATCGTATGGCATGAACTTTGCCGCGTGAGTGGTCACTTGGAACTGTAGTATATACTTGTAAGTGCTGACGATCACGATTCAGTATCACCGCCACACTCGTTCATGCCATCATCTTCTTCCGCCATCAAGGTATGTTCATCGTTGTAACTTCATCGCACCGCTGACACCAGATGTACTGCAGTATGGCACCACCTCCGACATCGTCCTTCTCGCTCGGATATCCACGCTACTTTGGCCTCAGCATACCGATCGGTACCCGGATATTGGTATCTCATCACCTTTCTGATCAACCTTGGTTTGGCTATCGGTGCCATCAGAGGCTGGCCAACACAGCTGCCAGTTTGGGCTCTGTTCCTGGCGCTGGCGCTCGCTGGGGTTATGGTGCTGCCGATAGGACTCATACAGGCGGTGACGAACATGCAGATCGGGCTGAACGTCGTGGTGGGTCTATCAGTCTGCCTGTGGCGTGCGCTGGCGCTAACAGACTGAGTAGTCTGAAATGATCGTGGGGTATCTTGTGCCGGGAAAGCCAGTGGCGATGATGATATTCAAAGTACGCACTGTCTGTCTCTTGGTCAGAATGGAGGCTAACTTTGACACTGCAGACATACGGCTACATCACTACCACGCAAGGCCTCGGGTTTGTTCAAGACCTCAAAGTCGCGCACTACATGCACGTTCCTCCCCGAACTGTCTTCATCGCCCAAATCATCTCGGCAATCATCGGATCTATCGTCCAGCTTGGCGTTCAAGCCTGGCTCTTCGGCAACGTCCCCGACATCTGCTCGGCATCCGCCCCACAATGGTGGTGCCCTCACACGCGCACCTTCTTCTCCGCCTCCGTGCTCTACGGTTTGGTTGGCCCCAGGAGGCTGTTCAGCGACGGCGGGGAGTACTCTCCTCTATTGTGGTTCTTCTTTATCGGCGCAGCTATGCCGGTGGTGACGTGGGGGGTAGTACGACGGTGGCCGACGAGCGGGTGGAGATATGTCTGCTGGCCAGTGGTGTTTGGGTGCATGAGTCTACTCCCGCCATACTTGCCTATCAACTTCATCAGGTGAGTCTTGCTGGACCTGGTGCTAGTAGTGATATCGCTGACCTTCACTTTGTTCGATGTAGTTTCTGTGTGGTAGGTTGGGTAACGCAATACTGGATCAGGCGAAGGCATTTCAAGTGGTGGTCAAAGTAGCACGTCAACGGCCTTGTCCGTGCGATTGGATGTCCTTTACTGACCAGCCTTATCATAACTCTCAGTAATCACATTATGTCTGCTGCATGGACGTGCGGCTACGCCCTCTGTGTCATCCTCATCTTCTTTGCGCTCCAGCTCCCCAAGAGCGGCAAAAGTAGGTTCAACTTTCTCCTTTCCTTGTACATGTCATATCATGCTGACAAAAGGTTGCGCTCTTTCATTCGGGGAAGGGATGCAAACGTGGTGGGGCAATACGGTGTATGCGAACACCCTCAATGGGCAGGGCGGCAGCGCAGCGGCGGCGAATCATCTGGATGAGGGTGAAACGTTCGGTATGGGGATTGGGAGCTGGGCTTGAAGCCTGGTACGGCAATCTTTGTGTATCCGGGTATATTGCGAGGTGATTCATGTATGGTCCTATCTCTCTTCTGTCTTTGAACGGCACCACCATTTCAATTGAGACGTATAGTACCAATGCGCAAAGCTTGTCGTTGAAGGTGAGTTCTGCAGCATTCTGCTTCTGTACGCCGCTCCTCTTCAGTGGTTTCCGTTTGAGCCTAAAACAGCCCCTTGTATCTCCTAAGGTAGCCTTGATCTGCCTTACGTGTACCGGGAAATACGTGTACCGGGAAAGGCAGGCCATCTCACTCTGCTAGCGGGTGGCATCCTATCGGCAGTTACCACCTGCCCTTGAAACCCAATGGAAGCGGGAAAGTACCCAGCGTCCCCAAAAGATCAAGTGTCCGTCATGAGCAACCAGCACACCTTTACCCTTTGTCAAGGGGCCATTTAATCTATCCCTTGATTGCGGCAGGTGGGTCAGCGAAGCTACGTGTCAACAAGTGCCCCTGAAAAGAAGTTTAGTGAAAGCAAGTGCAAGTTCACCAAACTCTTGGTTCTTGATGTTTCATCGCTCTTGATTCGCAACATTTTCTCCACAGCCGCTTTGTATAAAGGGTCAGTAATAATACGGTTGCAAGCCTACTGCAAGCCATCTTTCTCATCTGTCATTCAGACCAACATAACCAAGACTCTGCGTTGAAGTATCCTCCTCCATCAGCAGTGATCTGATAGGCAATTACCACACACATCAAACGCGCCAATAATGTCAACCGTCGAGCAAACGGACGTCGGTGTCTCCAGCATCTCGGACCTTCAGGATGTCGTTCCCACCTGCCTTTCCCCTTCTGCTGGTCTTTCACTTGACGAGCAGACGAAGTATTGGGCCAGTGCTACTCGACCAATCGGGTCTCCACTGACATACGCGCCAGAGGCAACGACGTTTGATCCTCCCGTGCCGGATGCTAAGCTCACAAACGACTCCACGGTGGCTGCGATTGGGTCAGGCTGTCTACTTGAAGACACGGTGTCTAATCAGTGTTGAGAGAGACGTGCAGGTCACGGGGAGCGAGAGGGATATGTGTGCAGGACGCGGTGACGGAGTGGGGTGACGGGGGGCGGGAGACAGGTGCCACGGGTGTCGGGGTTCTGCGGAGTTATGCGCTGGGGGGAAAGTGGGTGCGTGCGGGGTAGGGGAAAAGGCCTTCGACGGTGCTTCCGGCGTTCTTTCTTCATACCTCAAGATCGTGTATGGAGAGAGTAGACGTGCTGAGACTGGTCGAAGGTGAGTACATAGCTGTAGTAGCTAGATACCTCAAGATCGTGTATGGAGAGAGTAGACGTGCTGAGACTGGTCGAAGTTCAACAATCAGACTGTGCATGGTATTGCTACGTCCGCTTCGAAGCTGCTTCGAAGCCTGGGGCAAGCTGCGGCTGGAACATTCGCCACCCAAGAAAACGTAGCTCTGGAGATCGCTTCTTCTTTCGGAGAAGTGTTTGAGGTCTCTGCCATTTTGAGGAATATCGCAAACGTGGTTTGATGTCGGAGCATACTTGTCCCTCTTGCCTAAGTAATAGCCAGTCCACCCGAGACGCCCATGTCAAGGAGACCGCCAAGCTGTACGATGCCGCCCTTAAAGGGATAGGGCGTGGGCTGAATCACAGGTCCACGGAAAATTGGAGCAACATCACACAGCACCTGAAGGAGAAGATTGGATCTCTGATTGAAGATGATGTGCTGGAAAAGGGTTACCATGGAATTCGACATTGGAAAGAAAGAGATATGTCGGATTCCGAGAAGGCTACTTTCGAGGATCCCTCTACGACTCCGGGACAACAGTATCCCAACACGGGGGCTTCCATTCCATTGCTCGCCGGTCATCTCTCAGATCTCAAACAGCAAATGACACTCCCGGACGCTGTAAACTTCCCGGTGACGCTAGCTGAGAGCATGATCTACCCTGGTTGGACCCCCATCGACGTGACTGGGGCAGTAGAATGGTAGCTGCACGCACAGTCAGAAGATATATCACATTATACATCCTTCGGCTCCATATTGTAGATACACAAGGATGCCACCAATGAACTACAGTCTTTCTCGCCTCCCCCCTCCCCCTCCCCTCGCCTTTGTCCATCTGTGAGTAGCCGAGACCATGAATGAATGATTTACAGCCCCTTTTGCAACGATCAGCTGCATCGCCTCCCCCCTCCCCCTCCCCTCGCCTTTGTCCATCTGTGAGTAGCCGAGACCATGAATGAATGATTTACAGCCCCTTTTGCAACGATCAGCTGCATGCGGGCTTTTTTTTTTTTTTTTTTTTTTTTTTTTCAACAAAAAAAGAATCTTCCTCTCACTGCGCTTCTTGGACCGCCATGGTATTCGCAGACTGAAAACGTCAGTAGTTCTCTGTTAATGGAAAAGATTAAGAGAAAGCATGCAAGATGAAGTCTGTTTCTTACTTAATCTTTCCGTTGTTGCCTGCGACAGGCAGATCAATGGGTTGACCACCTTCCAGCTCCACACCTTACCTGCTACAATTCCAAGAAAGGGTAATGAGTCGGGCACGAACAACAGGAGGCAGCGATGTGAGCGGGCGACACACATCATTATCCAGACAGAGTCTCTACCATATATACTTAACTGGAAGAGCAAGATGAAAGCAGCATATCCGAAAAGTAAAATTGAGATTTAACCAAGCAACAATGTCCAGCGAAGCTTCGTCAAGCCGCACAGTTCCTCAATCGACAGCACAACAGGGCCCCTCCGACATCTGGGAACCAGATGGAGTGCTGTGTAGCCTTGACGACTTTCTGGATGAGAATATGACTAACACCGTAGGCCAACAAAGCATACATTCCTTAGACGTCCTGGAGCAACTGTCGATTGGAGGTGGTGCAACCGCCCTCGATGTCTTTGACGAGGCCGCCACCTTATTTCAGTCTTGGGCCACTCTTCACTGTAAGCTCAGCGGCCAGCCTGCCACTATAGGGACCACAGACGACCCAACACACATTAAGCTCCCTCAGCGACTTGCAACGCACGCAGAGAATCTCAGGGAACATCGAGAAGTATTGGAGTCTTTTCAACCCAGCTTTTGCCACTATACTTGTGAAGGTTGCGTCAGCGAGGATCAGAATCGCAGACGGGCTCACGCAGAAGAGAAAAGTACGGCCTTCGAGAACAACATGCAGGATGTCGGACAAGCGGTATGTGAGCAGGTAAATATCTTCTGGGATCATCTTCCCAAAGAGATTCAGGATCAAATCAAACATTCTGTTACTTCGATCATGACTACAGACCGAACAAGTGCTTGGACCAGACTTCCTAGCCATATTAGTTGTTGAAGCGGGGGGACGTGGGGTCAGGGTCGGAGGCGTCGGGGGATGGCGCGAGTATTTAGTTTCGCAGTTTCGCATCTCAGAGTGTTCTCTATGCAAACACAACAACATTAGTGAGCTCAATAATAGCAGGGGTAAAAGCAGAGTCCATGGTGGTCCAATCTATTGGCCAGGTGATCTGGCGACCATGATGACCAATAGCTTGCCATGAAAGAACGGGAGTGTGTCTATGCATCGTTGATTCTTCGTGGTAGTGGCTGGCTGAGCTTCATGTCCGGATGATCTGAGAAGCGAGATATCACTGCTGACTCAAAGGATCGAGGGGCTTTGTTCCAAGTTGAAATGATGCAACGGGCGGAACCATGCAACACATGAAATCTGCAATCTTTGATGATTATGTTCTGATTGAAGATCGGACAACCGACGTGCCAAATGAATTGATGAACAGAGGCCGTTCGTTCAGAAATCTCTCATCTTGTGTAGTACGACGGATGATAAGAGCAGACCCCCGAGTCACGTTTGGTCAGTCACCCACATTGCAAACAATCAAACAATCAGCAGTAGTGTGAACTGGAAAGTAAGATGAATGCGAGCGAAGAATCTGACAAGACATCATCTAAAGGCCCTACTTCATCCATTTTTAGACCACACTGCACCAGTGGACACGATACGTCTAGCGGGCTGCAAGGGTCCACGTTGGTGCTCAGTCCCACGTTCAAGTCCGTGAACGAAGATCAGATCATCATCGACTGGCTCACCAAGTATGGCCCTTCCGAAGGGGGAGTGCCATCGGCCAGTAATCTGTCCACCCGACGAGAAGAGGTACAGGCGGATCTTCAGAACGGTTGCGTGGCGGATGCCAACTTTGCATTCATCAAAGACGTCCTCGAGCCAACCCAAAAAGCGTTCATCGACAACATGGCGCTCTTCAAAACCCAAACAAACGATACCTCAAACGGTCCGGCCTTGCTGGGACCAGGGTGCTTGCGACCCAAATGTGTGGCAGACAGCGCCGCCACCGCCCTGTCGGTGTGGACAGCCGGACACAACCTTCTGGGGACAGCTGGAGGTAGCCCACAGGGGAGATGGGCAAACCATATTCTCCCCGATAAGCTCAGTACTTTACAAAGGTTAGAAAACGGCATGTCGACCCGCCTGGATACCAGCGACAGAAGCGCATGGGCGTGCAAGAAGTGCAGTTCGTCAGATGAAGGTGTGCGACGCCACCACGTGAAAGATGTTGCATCGTCATTCAAAGACACGCTTGAAGGGACTGGAAAAGCCTTTTCTGAGAGAGTGTTGAGTATCTGGAATGAGGAGGATACAAAGATGAAAGAAGATGTTGGTGTGGGGTTGTGGTCAATCATCAACGCCAGCCGTCCAGGTAAACCGTGTTCAGTGGTCAGCACGCTGTATGAGCTGAGGATATGGTCGAGCCAGAGTCTCTGTACTTTCCTCTCGATATGGCTGAGGAGATTGCATTGGGAGATTAATGCAACGGCAGTAGTAGATTAGTAAAAGATCAGCGGGAAATGTATCATGAGTATGAACAATCAAAGAGTATTGGGTATCCTTTCATACCTCGCGTCTGATTAACAACCCACCCATGAGGTCTTGCGCAGGTCTGAGCAAGCTTCTGCACTTGCTTTGCCTCTTGCCGCTTTACTTACCCCCTTCCCCCTCAACCCTCGTCTCAATCACCACAAAATGTCAGTCCCCACCACCGCTCCCACTCACACCAGCACACTCGCGAACACGTCCACCCGGCGTCATCCCACTGCACCCACTCCAGAGTGGTGCGTAGGCGACACCCTCAATGGGTTGGTTGATAACGAGCTCGAGCCGGCTTCTGCGTCGCTCCTCTCCGTACTGGAACGATACGTCGCTTCTCACTGTGGTGGTCCTGATGGCGATACTCACGCTTACGCCCAAACTTCTCTCCAAGCAAACGCCGAAACCCCACCCTTCCCCATGCCACCCACGGCAGAGTCCACCGCTTCCCAGATCGCCTCCACCCTCACCCTCTGGACAGCCCTCCACTCGCTCACCGCCACATCCCCTTCCCAGCAAGCCACAGACGGACACGAAGAAGGGTGGGTAATCCCTCGTGGGTTGGGGACGCGGGAGGGGATCGAGGGGGTGCTGGAAGAGGATTACTGGGCGGGGTTAAATGAAGGGTCGAGGTGGGGGTGTGCGGACTGTGCAGCAGGAGTGACGGACGCCACTCTACGCTCCGCTCTCATCCAAGCCCTCTCCCAGGCATACGACTCTCGCCTTCAATTCACCAGCACCGGTCTCAACACCCAAACTCGCCTTGCTCTCTTCCCTCTCTCGCGACAAGCTAGGGAGGACCTCGCCAAAGAGGTATACGCGATCGTGCAGAGTAATAGGTTCAAGCCAAATGGGACGGTGGGGGATATGCTGGAGGGGTTGAGGATAGAGGGGGAGTTGGGAGGGTTGGGGTGGCCGGGGGAGGTGTTGGAGGAGGTGCTGGAGCCGGTGCTGGGGAGCAGATAGATGGTTGTCGATACGGCCTAGAAACGCCGTGTTTAGCTTGTAGTCTTTTGGAAATGAGATCTCCGTGAGCTGTGTTGATGTGATAGTGGCGTCGACTGGTGATGAGCTCGGGGCAGATTATCACGGATGTCACATTTCTGCACACAGCGAAGCACACTACACCATCAGACTTGCACGCACACCCCCTTCACTACTTCTGCCAGCCCGGAGTATCTAGGCCATCTCGACGTCGCCCGCCTGAATTGCATGTCAGCTCGCCCGATCATTGTCTGCTAGCTGGGTCGTTGTGGTGGATGAATGAAGCTGAGGAGACAGCGGACGAAGTGATGGGGAAGGGAGGAGGAGAAAGACACACCTTGTCAGTGTTCATGAACGAGTCGAGCTCCTTGTCGAGATCCACCTCCGTCTTCGGCCCCCTCTTCTCCCCCTTCTCCCCCCTCTCTCTCCCACCCCTCCCTCGCCCACCAGCTCCTCCCCTCCCACCCGCCGCCGCCGCCGCCCCAGCTCCACGTCCCGCACCTCCCCTCAGCGGCCCTCCGGCATTCTGCAAAGGCACACCCCTGCTTCCGCCTGCTGCGATCCCGACTTTGGAGACGGGTGCGGCGCCGGGGGCACCTTGGATCCGCGAGAGGAGGGATTGGGCTGTGTTGCCGCCGGGGGCGGGGGCGCCGGGGATGGGGCCGGTTCGGATGGGGGCGACGAGGCGGATAGAGATGGTTTGGCCTGCGAGAGACAGTTCGACATCAGCCAAGGCACTCATAGAGAACGCAGAGAGAGAGAAGAACGGACCCTTGGTCTTTGCGCCGTCAAACTTGTTGATAGCGACCTTGGCCTGGCCGGGCGACTCGTACTCGATGACGGCCACGCCGAGTGATCGGCCGGAACGGTCGTACTGTTGTGTGTGATGTGCCGTTGGGGTGGCATCTGTGCGTTCGAAGGAGCATGGGGTTAGCTCAGGTAGTGGAAAGGAAGAAGGAGGAGGGAGGAGGGGACTAACGGATGAATAGGGAGAAGGAAGTGGGGCATAAGCGTCAATTCTTCAAAATTCCATCGACCGACTCATTCATCCATCCATCCACCCGTCTACCTCCAGACCAGTCGATCATCCTTCACCCAGCTGACAGCAGCTTGCCCTACATCACCGGCAGGCCAACATCGCCGCAGGCTGGCATCGTCCAGATCTTGATCGAAGTCGGAAGAAGGGAGACGGACGGACGGAACACGACCATTTATGACTGTGAGTTGACGAGACGAGCGCTTACACGAATAGTTGGGCCAGAGACGATCGTCCCTGCCTGGCTGAAGATTGTCTGTTACTCGGTATCCTCGTCAGCATGTGTCTTGCCGTGTCATCGCCTCGCCTTGCCGCCGTGTTTCGGCAGAGAATTGGAGGCGAGAGTAAGAAGCAAGACCCACCCTGAGATCATCAGGCGTCACCTCATAGTGCAGCCCCACTATCTCGATCCTAGGCGACACACCCGTGAAGCCGATGGCGGGCACACCCGCAGCGAGCGGGCTACCCCGCGCGTACGGCGCCCCACCGCGTGCGTTGGGGTGGCCTCGCGGGCCCGAGTATGCGTCGTGTACCCATCTGTCTTCGGTCGAGCGGGGTGGGGGTCGCTGCGTGAGAGGGGATAGGTGTCAGAGGGTGTCTGGGAGTGTGGATGGGCGGGGGACGTACAGCGTAAGGGGCCTGGGCCTGTCGGCGGTCAGCATTACCGGAGACGTTTCGCGGGGTGGGGGTTTTGCGAGGAGGTTGCTGGGCGGGTTTGGGGTTGGCCTTGCGCTTCTCGGCTGCGATTTCGTCAAGGGATTTGTCGACGTCCATGGTTGCGGCGTGGATGGGTGGTGATGGTGGCTGTGCTGTTGGTCGTGAAAGCGAAGAGAGCGGCGAGGAAAGGCGGAGGCTCGCTGAAGGGCGGAAGCAAATGGCGGGGATTAGACGGGGTTTTGTAATGGGCGGGCTGGATTAGAAAGCGGGATTACTGTAGAATTTGAGTTGTAATCTAGCTCAGGGTCACCGGGCCGAGCCTGTGCCTGTTCCCTGGATTTGATGAGATTGTTTCGGCTCGTCATTCAATCCGCCCGGTGCTCATTGTCCACCAGGCTGCCTATGCATTCTCTTCTCTGGCTTTTCTTTTCGTTTCCTTAGCTCCACTGCTATACTCTCTAGGCGCATCTAGCACACCTCTAGCGACAACCTCCCGCCGCCCCGCGCATCCTTTCACCTTCTCGCCCACGCCCAGCCTTTGTCCCCGCGCATCCACAACACGCCTCCACATCGCACCCTTGTGACAGCCGACGCCGCCCGCCCCGCCGCACATCACGGCTTCACTTCTCTTCCCTCTCTCTACTTTGTATCCCTCTCCCCCCGCATTCTCATCCAATCCTCCATCCCTGCCGCCCCACACCCAAGCACTACACCAGCGATGCCCCCCATCCCTATCACATTCCACTTCCCCGCGGCACACGGCTCGCCCGCGCGCGGCCGATACGCCTCCGGTGTCCCGCTCATCTCGGTGGACAAGCCTCGTGCTGTCCCCAGCTCCGCCACCACCTCATCCCGCCTCATCCACCCCCACCACCCCCACCACCCTCGCGCTACCCAGCAGCTCCCCTCCCCACCGCTCTCTGCTTCGCCTGCACGAAGCACCTCGGGAGGACCGTCTTCGCCGGTGCTCCTGGCAGGCGCGACGAGCGTCGCCTCCGCCTCCGCCCCTTCCTCTGTCTTGCCTTCAGGGCAAGCCATCCACCACCCCGCGCGCTCTGCTCGCTCCTCATCCACCACAACCACCGCCCTCACCACCCTCACCGGTGCCACAGCCACCTCCGCCTCCGCGCGGCGCAAAGCCGGCGTCAAAGCGCAGCAGCAGCTCCCTCCCGGACGGGCGTGTATCACTCTCGTACCGCAGAACGGGGCGATGGCGGCAAGGTGTGCTGCTTACGCTGCTACCATCTCTGGCGGCGCTGGGGGTTCTGGTAGTGCCGGGGCGGTGGCGGTGGCCACCACAGCTGGGACCGCCGTCGTGTCCGGCTCCGCGGCTGCCACGGCGGCAACCTCCACCCCCGCACCCGCGGCATGGCAAGCCCCCTACCACCCCCGCACAGACTGGTCCAACCCGCGCGCACCCCTCCCCTCCATCCGCGAGCTGCACCGCGCTACCCTCGGCTTGAGGGGGAAGAACAAGGGCGGGAGGAAGAGCCCGAAGGGGATTAGGGACAGGAAGGAGAAGGAGAGGCGGGTGAGGGAGGTGGTTAGGGAGATGGTGGTGCGTGCTCGAGGCGGGGTTTATGTTCCCGAGGGGGAGGGGGAGCAGGTTGAGGGTATGGAGGGTATCGAGGGTGGGGCGGGTGCGGTGGTAGAGGGGGCGGCCCCGGAGACCGTCGCCACACAGACGCAGGCGCAAGGCAAGAGGAAGGGCAAGAAAGCAGCCAAGGGCAAGGGCACTTCCCCGCCCAAGAACATCAGCGCCTCACCCCCCGCAGGTGTGCGATCCTCCGCCAGGCTCCCCACCCCAGCTTCCCTTCCCCCTGCCGAGCCCACCACCATCGTCACGACTGCCACAGTCGGCGACGCCAACCCCGCCACACCCTCCACCCGCCTCACGCGACGCGCCAAGACCCTCTCCCCGCATGGCAAGCCGCTGGGGCTGCCCTTCCCCACTGCACCTGTTGAGGAGCCCAAGGCGGACGTCAGAGAGGCTAAGGAGGCGAAGGAAGCGAAGGAGGCGGAGGTGGGAGCCGGAGGGAGGCGGACGAGGAGGAACAGCGGGCAGCCGGGGAGGTTGAGGGATTATGACGTTGTGAAGAGCTAGGACATGCTGCTGTCTGTGAGTACGATGTGATCCAAGCTTGGTGGTAATATGGACGGGGCTGACGATAGATTGCAGTAGTGCACCTCTACAGCACCGTCAGCGGGCGTACATCACCTCGTCGTCCAGTCCATCATCCATGCGCCACCACCGGCGCCAACACACTCCAAGTCCACACCCAGATCCACCACACCCACCATCGTTTCCCACATCCACTTTCACCTCCCTCTATCTCTCTCCTACACATCTTCCACACTCTCCATATCATCTTTCACGCACCACACGGCCACGCACATCGCATTTCTCTCCTTTCCACGTATTTCTCGCATTTTCTGTTCGTCGCATGTTTTGTATTGCCGTTCTTTCGGCCCTTCTTTATCGCAACGTATCTTTCACGTAATCACACGGCAAGCTATGCTTGATTCTTCTGGAACAGGATCCCCTTCACCCTCTTCCTCTTCCTTCCCCTTATATGGCCACTCTCTCATTTCCGTTCATGGTTCAGAACAACGCAAAGCAGAGTAATTGTACATACATACAGAAGCAGATCATGGCTCTTTCATCCCCACTGATTCCAATTTTTGTCACTGGCATCCATGTTTCCCACCATGTACCTCTTTGATCGATGCCTGCCTGCTGCTGTGGCAAAACACCACACTCGCGAGACGAGCGAGGGTGAGAGGACAGAGGAGACGCGTCGTCCGGGCGAGGTGACGAGGTCATCATCCGGCCCTCCAGTGCATTTGCCATTTCCTCCATGCATACAGGCGCAGCGTCGCGGACAGGTGGCCCAATGTATCCCTCTCACCCGCATATACATACCGGCATATCCACCCACCCACCCGCCCACCCATGCATATCCTCCAGCACCCCCCCGGCGCCCGCACGCGTCTCCGTCCCCTTCCCCTGCAAATCACGCGCGCCGCGGCGTTATTTACCTCCTCTCTGAGTGTGGCGGTGCATGTAATTACTCCCTGCACGTGTAATTACGTACCCTGTGGACCCTGAAAATGAGACCCAACAAAGTCGTGTCTGGTTGATTTCGTCTCGACGCCGTATCCTCTTTCAACATCCCATCCATCCTCTCTCTTCTATTAATTCACCACCCCCGCCCCCCTCCTCGACTCCCTCCTCCCATCGCCCCAACCCGGCGTGCGACCCTCGCGCAACATATACTCGCAGAGACGAGAGGAGGACGGCGGATGAGGCGAGAGCCTGCGAGCAAAGACGCGTAGATCGGTCAGCAAACATTCACCTCGCCTTCAGCCCTCGCAGCGACGAACGGTCTTTCCTTCGTCCCACCTATCCATCCATCCATCCATCCAATCACCCATCCATCCACATTACACAGCATCTATCACAACAACAACATCCATCACTATCACATACACGCACTGCACCCCCTTCCCCCCCACCCCCGACACACGACACACGCACCATGACATCTCAACCCACCACCGCCCCCGCCCCCTTCCCATCCCCGCACCACCCTTCCTCCTCCGCATCCAACTCGTTCCGCCTCCCCCGGTCGCGGGGGCTCAACCGCCCGACGACGTGGTTCGGCGCCCAGTCGTTTGGCAAGTCGTCGGGCTCGTCAAGCTCGTCTTCTTCCTCGGGGTCGAGCGGCGGCGGCGGCGGGGGAGGGGGGACGGTGGCGGCGAGTCCGATGGCGAACCCTTTCAGCGTCGCCCCCTCTTCTACCTCGGCGGGCAGCACCGGGCTGGGCTTCAAGAGCCCCTTCCCGAGTAGTAAAGGGAAACACAAGCTCAGCCCGAGCCCGAGCCCCAATCCTAGCCCTCCGTCGATGTACAACTACGGCGCCGCCGGGGCGGGGGATGAGGACTTTGTGATGATCTCGCCTGTGGGGGACCCTGCTGGCGGGGTCCCGCGCGCGAGGGCACACAGCGGCGGTGCGTACATGCGCGCTGGCGGGGGGCTAGGCAGGGGTGGCGGGGGAGGACTCGGACGAGGCGGCGGCGGGGGGTACGGCGAAACAGAGATGCTCGCTTCCCCCTCTCGCCTCCCCCACCAACTCTCCAACCCCATGCTGCGCGACCCGTCCCACTCCTCCAGCTCTGCCGCATCCGGCTCGGCCCCAGAGGAAAGCCCGACACCAGGGTGCGGGATGGCGAGTGCCACGGCGAGGTTGAGGTTGGGGGATGATGGGGATTCGCCGATTAGGAGGGTGCCGGGGCAGAGTCGGAGTTTGAAAGCGGGGCTGAAGCGGGAGAAGGAGAGGGGAGAAGGCAGGGGGAATTTGTTTCTCGTGGCAGGCGGAGGCGGGGCACAGGCCCGGCATCCCCCCGCGAGTCCGCTGAAGCACTCGGCAGTCGGTATGTCGGACGACGAGAGCGGATCGCCCGTACTCGCGCACGGTATCCCCGCGCCGCCTCCGCAGCCGCTCTTCCCGGTCATCAGGCCGTCGAGGTCGCAGGATGGGACGTCGTCGAGCCATTCCTTGTTTAGCGATGCGTCGGGGGTGAGTGCCGGGAGTGCGGGGCGGAATGAGTCGGCGGCGGCAGGGGCAGCAACTGGGGGTTCACGCATCCCGCGTCTGTCAATATCGCACCCCCTGCGCGCACGCGCCAGCACAGAGAGCGATCGCCCAGCCCAGCCCACGCTCGGGCAGAAGAAGGCGATCTCCCTGGACCAGCTCCATGCTGGCGGCGTCAGCGAAGGCGCAGGCGACAAGGACGCGCTCTTTGGGAGCAACTCGCATATCTCGGCGCACCCGCCCGTGCGCAAGATGCGGACTGCGCCGGGATTGCCTAGCGGCTCGGGGTCTGGGATGGGCTCTGGGACGGGGGTATCGGGGTCGAGCAGTTTTGGGAGCCTGGGTGGGGGGAGTGGGCGGGCGCACAAGCGGATCAACTCTGCCGACCGGGCGACGGGCGGGGGGTCGATGTCGCGCTCTTTCGGGGCGAAGTCCCTCGCGCTGTCCCTCACACCTGGTCTTGGCCCTCTCCCCGACTTTTCACACTCCAACTCTTCCCTCTCCAGCCAATCGACAAACAACCTCACCCCGCCGGCTAGCGCCTACTCCCCCGCCGAGCCCCCTATCTTTGAGAGCATCAAGCCCCTCCAGGAGGTGTTTGAGCAGCAGGAGGAGATGACGGTCAGCCGGAAGTTCAAGCCGCGGGATTCGGGGGTGTCGCTTGGTGGGATGGAGGTGGATGGTCACGAGGAGAAGCCCCGGCCGACGCTTCTAATCCCCCCTGGGTCGGCGATGAAGCCCTCGGCTCGAGGGGGGAAGCCCCAGCGCCCAGGGATGCTCAAGCGGACATCGTCCGCCGGCGAGGAGCACGACGTCGAGACCCCCGGTGCCGGTCCCCTGGCCTCCAGCGGCTGGCCTTCCAACCCCCCCGCGTTCGGTTTCCTCGGCGAGAGCGCCGCCACCCTCGGTCTTGGCCGTGGTGCCGGTGCCGACGCAGACCACGAGAAGGAGTCGAAGCCGTGCATGCCCGACACGCCTGTCAAGAAGCAGTCGGCGTTCAAGAGCGGCGTGGGGCACTCGGTGTCGCAGCCTACGCTGGGGTCGATGCCGTTCGGGTACGATACGGAGATTGCGAAGCCGTTGATGCCTGCCGGGTCGGCGAGGCGGCATGGCGGCGGGTCGAGTATGAGCGGGGGGTTGCCGTCGTCGGCGAGTGCTAGTGCGGGGGTGGTCGCGCGAGCGACTCTCTCTCACGCGCGGACGCTCTCGCACGGGAGGCAGAGCTTCAACCTCCCTCCTCCGTCGACCAAGAAACCCCCGCCCAGCGTCATGAAGCGGCGGCCTGCCATGAGCTCTCTGAACAAGAATGACATGGGTGAGCTCCCGCAGTTGACGTTGACGATGACGTCGAGCTCGCCCGGGGGGATGACGGAGGATGAGCAGAGCCCGACGGTGCGGGTTGGTGGGCGGGAAGCCCAGGCGAGTGTCATGGGAATGACCGGCTCTGGCACGCCTGGGCTGAAACCCCTGACGCTGGGCGGGAGCGCGACGAAAATGGGTCAGCGGGTGGGGTTGTTGCGGCGGTTGAGCAATGTGGCGAGTGAGAGTGAGGAGGAGGAGGGGACGCCTTCGAAGGGCGGGGATACCAAGGCGACGTTGGCTGGTGAGTTTAATCGCTACGTGTGGGTATTGGGCGCCGCTGATGGAGAGTCATTAGCGGCAAGGAGCAGCCTTGTGACACCGACGCCGTCGCCCAAGGTGACCATCACCAAAGCTCTCCCTCCGACATCATACCACGCCCCACCACCCGCTCCATCCGCCGCCGCGGCCTCGAGCCTCGTCCCGCGCCAGTCTCTCCCCGCTTTCCCCCCTCCGAAGCCGCACCACCAGCGCACGCTGCACCATAGGCAGTCCCACCCCGCTACGGCGACTTACCAGCCCGAGGAGGAGGACGTGTTCGAGACGCGGTTCATCACGCTCGAGGTGTTGGGCAAGGGAGCGTTCTCGACGGTTGTGAAGGTGCAGGAGAGGGATGGGGATGGGGTTTATGCGGTGAAGAAAGCTAGGGGGGTGTTTGATGGTGTTCGGGATCGGTGAGTCTGGTGTTGAGGGGGGTAAAGTGGTCGAAAGCTGACGAGATACACAGACTGAGACACCTCGAAGAAGTCGATATCCTTCGGCACCTCTCGCGAGAGCCCTCGCCCCATGTGATCAAGTTCCAAGATGCGTGGGAGCAGAACAGGCAGCTCTTCATCCAAACAGAGCTGTGTTTGGGCTCCCTGGCGTTCTTCCTGGAGGAGTATGGGCGGGTAGTGGAGCGGCTTGATGAGGGGAGGGTGTGGAAGGTGATCAGGGAGTTGAGCGATGTGAGTCCATTTCTTGCTTGACTGGGTGGGCAGGACTGACGAGAGAATGACAGGGCATCAACCACATCCATTCCAACGGCGTGATCCACTTCGACATCAAACCCGCCAACATCCTGATCTCTGCCACTGGCGGTCTCAAGATCGCCGACTTTGGGCTCGCGACGCGCTGGCCGCGGATCGAGCCTGCCGAGATCCTGCGAGGCGCAGGCTTGGGTATGGGTAATGGGAATCTGGCGATGCTGGGCACGGGGAGGGAGAAGCTAGAGAGGGAAGGGGATAGGGTGTATATGGCGCCGGAGATGCTGCACGGGGGGTTTACGATGGCCGCGGATATCTTCAGGTGAGCTAGCATATGAAGTACGGAAGAAAACACAGCAAGCTGACATCGGGCGGCAGCTTTGGTCTGGTCATCCTTGAGGTCGCCACAAACATCTGCGTCCCCGACGGTGGTGCCCCATGGCACGCTCTCCGCGAGAACGACTTTTCCGTCGTCGACCTTTCCCCGCTCTCCCCGGCGCTGTGCCACCTCATCACGCAGTGCATGGCTGCTGACCCCCAGAGCAGGCCCGCGATCGAGCATGTCGTGGGCCACCCGGTGGTGCAGCGCGCGAGGTCCGGCAAGGATGCGCTCGTGCCAGAGGAGCAGGGGTGGTTGGTGGATGTGTTGGCTGGGGGGTTTATGCCGGCGCCAGCACCGAGCGTGGCGGTGGATGAGGACGTCGTGATGGGGGAGTAAGGCGCGACGTGAGGTCGGGGTTACGTTTGTATATAGCGTCAGCACGACGGTTTGTGTAAGTAGTGTAGACTTATTCTTGGCCTCGCGGGGCAACCCGCGTGGACGTTGTAAAATAGCAGCTTGGTTCGCATCCTACCCATTAGTACTATAGCTCATTCTTACTCTATTTTTCGTTGGATTCTTCCCCCCGCGCGTTAGGCTAGATTCGTAATACAGTCAGTACGGTATTCGCAGAAAGAAGACTGGGGTTCTGTTCTGATCTTGAGCGGGCGTGGGGTGGGGTGGGGAGAGAAGTATATACGCTTGATGCGCTGATGCCTATGCATGATAAGCTATGATTGTGTATGCTGGGTCGGAGTTGGAAGGGGGCTGGAGTGTGGGTGCGATGGGATGTAGAGAGGATGAGGGGAAGGTGGCGACATCACCCCTCGGCGCGAGGCCCGTCGACCTGAGGTATGGCTTTGATCACACCCTTGTGAAGCACCTTCTTCACGTCATCAAACAACATGCCCGAGTTGCTCCTATGAGCGGCAATCTGCGTCAGCTGCTTGCGCTTATACAGTGAACGGAGCCGAGTAGCCGAGCAAGAAGACTCACTGGACCACGCTATCCAAGTACACCCCCAACACATCCCCCGCTACCCTATCCATCTTCTCCAGCCCTGGTAAGTTGTCCGCACGCGACGGTCCGGTGGAGATCATGAGCACGGGTTTGCCTTGGTCGTGCGCGAGTTTGACGAGGCGGAAGGCTGAGTAGGTGGCGAGGGATGTGCCGAGTATGAGGAGGGAGGAGGCGTTGGATACGAGGTCGAAGCTATATGCGGAGTGAGGCGTTAGATGGAGGTCGTTGGCCATGCAAGTGGGGAGGACGTATGGGACGTACGAATTATCCTTGACGGCGGCCGATATGGTCTCCCCCTAGAAATTGTTGTCAGCTGTGGATTACATCACTAACCTGCGAGCTAACTTACAAAGAAGACTACGTTGGGCTTGACCTGCAAATTGGAATGTCAGCGAGTGCCTTCGAAACGCGGGTGGACGACATCTAGCTCACGATGGAGGACTTTCCCTTGCCCTCGGCTTCGCACGCCCGGCAATGGGGTACGTTGAACGTGTTGTAGTTGGCACCTTGCAGGTCGACGTCTCCATCAGGGTTCGTCCGAGGTTGCCTATTTGCCCGGTCAGCATCCGTGTTTAGCTCTGGTCATTGACCAAGGAGGGGCACTCGCCGGACACTCACTGTCCTGTTCGCTCAGCCTCCTTGGACGCTTCATCCCAGATAGGATTCATATCCGAGATCTGCTGTTGGAAAGCATCTCGGCTCTGCTCGTGGGTGTGTTTCAGGCAGTGCACCTTAGCCAGGGTGCCGTGTAGCTCGAGGATTGGTAGTGGGGCCGAAGGAGTGGGGTTGAGTAGGCGGTAGGCTTTTGGATGAAGATTGTCTACCTATGGGATCTCAAGTATCAGTGTATAGCCAGGAGACTTCATGAAAAGAGAGGCAGTGACTGACGTTTTGCGTGATGAGGTTGGGAGCAAGTCCCAGATGCTGGAGAGCAGCGATGTAGATATGGGTCGGGTTGGGCTGCGCGTCTCGCACCGGTGGGTACTGAACAGCCATAAATGTCAGTCTGCTTGCACTGGGGAGACATAGCATTCTAAGCAGACGCACTCCTAAGAACGATCGGGCCCAATCTGATGAAAGCGAGCTAAGATGTCAGCGTTGGGGCGCCTGGCGAAGAGAGCTCGAGAACGTACATCGCCGCCTGATAGTGACATGCCATGTGAATCAGCTGAGTAGCCTCCCCGCATTGTTGGAACTCTGTACTCACCGGAACATGTCACCTCTAGGAGTATCCTCCACCAGCTCATGATACAAAATCGGCCTGGTTGTCGTCATGTTAGACGCGCCCCCTTCGAGCTTATCAGTCCGCCTACAGCAACTCACTGGTAGTTCGGATTACTATACGTCCCTTCCTTCCCTCTATACGCTCTAATGCCACTGTCCACGCTCACGCCCGCACCAGTGAGGATGAGCGTCTTGCCCTTGCCTTGCTCGAGGAAACGTCCGAGATGAGACGCGGCGAGCGGAGGAGGGAGAAGGGTGAGGGCTGAAGGTGGAACAAGGGGGGCGGGTGGAAGAGTGGGGATGGAAACGCGGACCATGGTTGTGTGATGGTCGTCACTTCAGCCTGCTGTACTTTTCTGTAGTGCTTCAGAATACCAGGCGATGATTGCAAGAGTCAGAAGGTGACGAATCTCACCCAGCGTGAATGGTGGATCGGCGATCGTCGCCCAGCTGTCAACATCTGAGCGGACATCGCCGCCGTCGACCAGCTGGTCAACTGGTCTGGAGCGGCGACCGCCGCTGAAGAGAATCTCCTCCCGTTTGCACCAGCCTGGTTGGTGATTAGTTGGTTGGTGCAAGGGGAGTTTCTCCTCCAGACCAGGCGGTGCTCTTGTCCGTGCTGTGTCGGTACACCGCGGGGCTCCATGAGTAACAAGCCTCCACCTCGCCACCAATCGAGATGATGCAAAGACGACGGACGGACGCTCCCTTCTTGTCGTCTGCTCCTGCAATTCGTTCTTTTCCTCTGTCTGTGTCTGGAAGCCTGATATAACAGCGTACAGTCTGAAGAAGATCCGTGACTAGATGTGAGCTGGTCTGTGGCCCTCACCCTCAAAGTCAAGTATGGACCCTGCGACAGCTGACTCTGCCTTCTTCGCAGGACGGGCGAACCCACAAATCCGACTGACATCGACCCCAAGCTCCTCGAGCCACGGGATGATGACAGGCGTGAATCATCTCCAGAGAGCGGCTCAGACTCAGAGGAGTCTTCCGTGGTACGTGCGATGCCCGAAGGCCGTTGCCCAAGGCCAACACTAAACTTCAATGTCGATAGGCGTCTGGCTCGTCGTCACCGGTCGCTGAGGACGCCATTCCTGGCAGCTTGGACGATGTGTCGAACCCACTGAAGAGAGTAGCCAGCCTTATCAAGAGTGGTCAAGGTGAGCTATTGTCTTTTACAGCAGCTGACTCGCCTTGAAAGCTTAGCTGCTCGCTGACATCATTCGCCCAGCCAAGAACGTCGTCCTCCTTTTAGGGGCAGGCATTTCCACCTCTGCAGGCATCCCCGACTTTCGCTCCCCGTCAACTGGATTGTACCACAACCTCCAAGCCCTCAACCTGCCCTTCCCGGAAGCGGTCTTTGAACTGGGCTTCTTCCAAAAGCGACCGGAGCCGTTCTGGACGCTGGCGAAAGAGATCTACCCGGGGAGACATTACGTGGGTCCTGTATCGCCCCTTCTATGACAATACTGACCCACACCTCACTTAGCCCACTCCAACACATTATCTCCTTCCTCTTCTTGACAGCCATCGCGTCCTCAAGCGCGTGCTCACCCAGAACATCGACACCCTCGAGACCCTCGCCGGGCTACCTGCGGACAAGATTGTCGAAGCTCACGGGTCATTCGCGACCTCTCACTGCTTGAAATGCCGAAGAGAGGTCGACAGAGATGAGGTGTTGAAGGCAGGTGTGAGGAGGGGGGAGGTGGTAAAATGTGAGAGTATCGTGAAGGGGAAGAAGTGCGGGGGGCTGGTCAAGCCGGATATCGTGTTCTTCGGGGAGGGGTTGCCTGATAGGTTCTTCAAGCTTATTCCGGTAAGCGGCCCATGATGGTGTAGCGCACGTTCGAGCACTTGCTGATAAACCGATGGTTGTAGGAGCTCAAAAAGTGCGACCTCCTTATCGTGATCGGCACCTCTCTCCAAGTCCAGCCCTTCGCATCACTGGTCGACTACGTCCCCTCTGACTGCCCCAGGCTTCTCATCAACCGCGAGCCCGTCGGGCCATTCTCACGACTCCGCTCCGCTACTGGGGTGGGGCGATTCCTGGGCGGGAAGGCGAAAGCGAGCGGGAGGGATATGTTCTATGAGGGCGATGCCGATGAAGGTGTGTGGAGGTTGGTGGAGGCATTGGGGTGGAAGGAGGAGCTGGAGATCTTGGTGGCGAAGGGGAGGAAGAATTTGGAGAAGGAGTGGGTTGTTGCTGAAGGAGGCGCGAAGGCCAAGGGTGAGAATAAGAAGGATGCTGAAAGGAGGGCAGGAAAAGCGGCGAAAGAGATTGCAAAGGTCGAGAAAACGGAGGGAGAAGAACTTGAGGAGGCGATCAAGAACAAGATGAAGCTGTGAGCGGTGATGAGTTCAATCTGCCCCATGTTGTACCCCATATATTGCTGTGCGGTATGCTATCGTGTATGCCAGAGTCCACATGCAAGGACATCGTATAGAAGATAAGAATAGAAGGGTATATGAGCTCGTAAAACAGTACAACCGCCGTCCATGATCGTCAACGCCGGCGTCACCCCCTCGTCTCGTCCGTCCTCGTTCCCCCGCCTTGCCCCATCCCTCCCCCCTCTAGAGCACCACACACTTCTTGCCCTTCATCTTCCCCAGCCCGCCCTTCTTCAAGCTCTCCCTGACCGCCGCATCAAACACCTCCTTCACGCCCAACCCCTCCTTCGCCGAGCACTCCAGATACCGCTTCGCGCCAATCTCCTTCGCCACCCTCTCCCCCTCTGCAGAGTTGATGGGCGTGGTGCCCTGCGCAGCCATGAGGGACTGCGTTTGGGGGTCGTTGCGCAGGTCGGTCTTGGTGCACACCAGGACGAGGGGGACGTTCTCGCAGAAGTGCGCCATCTCGGGGAACCACTGCGCTCATATCGTCAGCTGAGGTCGTCCATGGCCAGGCGATTGTCTGAGCTCACCTTGTCCTGCACATTAAGCAAGCTTGGCCGGTGGTTGCACGCAAAGACTATGAGGATCACGTCCGTGTCGTTGTAGCTGAGCGGGCGCAGCCGGTCAAAGTCCTCCTGTCCGGCGGTGTCCCAGAGTGCGAGCTCGATGATTTTGGAAGGGTCGGTGGGGGAGGGCATCATGGTCATGAGGTTCTCGAATACTGTGGGGACGTATTCCTGAGAAGATATTAGTGTGAGCTTGGTACGTGAAATGCTCGGAGTCGCTGATGGCGAGACCTACGACAGGGAACCGGTTCTCGGCGTAGACTGTTAACAGGCAGGTCTTGCCACAGCCTGTACGCGTGTGGTGGTCAGTACGATCCCGCTGCTTCACACCTCCACGAAGAGAATGGAGATTGGCCTAGCAGGAGTGAAAGCACTCACCGCCATCGCCCACCACAACGAGCTTTCGCTTGATATCAGGCCGTCGTGCTGGCGCTCCATTCTCGTATGTCTGTGCTAAAAGTCAGCATATCGCGCGAGATATTTTGGACTGCCTATCACAGTGGACCATCGGCCACCAACACTCACCGACATGTCGTTCGTTATAGTCTATGTATCGCGTGCGGGAGCAGAAGGGGGGATGGGGTATAAGTACTAGACTGCTTGCTGTTGCTTTGCGTGAAACGTGAAGAGTCTTTGAGGTCAGACGCGTCCACCAAAACAACGCCCGCAGTCCCCGGAGACATGGCGTGGCATTAAGTATTCTGAGTCAGCTCCAAGGCCACCATGTCCGGCCTCTCTCGGCGTCATAATTTTCTAGCCGGACATCCACTGTCAACCATCTGAAGTATCCGCAGTTCTTGCTACACCATACACCAGGCGGCACCTCAACCATGTCCACCCGCGTCCTTCGTGCTGCCCCGGTTCCTGCTGGGCGCTTCATCGACCCACTCCTCCTCCCGGATGCCGACAACTACGACGACGAATCCGTGTCTTCGGGGGACGAGTCCGAGTACGTGCCCGACGAGGCGCCGTCCCCGGTGCTGGAGGACTTTCCCAGCTCGCCTGAACCTGTCGTTCCGGAGAAACTGATAGAGGAGGAGAAGGGTCAGGCGTCTGAGCAGGAGGGAGAGGAGGAGGAGGAGGAAGAAGAGGAAGAAGAAGAGGAAGAAGAGGTGGAGGTGGTCAAGCCGAAACGCAGCGGGAGCCGCCCTGCGCCAACCCCCTCGAAGCGGCGCACCGCTACGCCTTCTGGGTCTCATTCACGGACTGGCCCCGAGAGGAAATACAAGTGCGAGTACGAGGGGTGCGACAAGGCGTACACGAAGCCTTCAAGGCTCGCCGAGCACGCCATCACGCACACGGGCGAGGTGAGCTACAATTGAGCCTCCGTCGAGATTTGATCATAGCTGACAGACGTTCAGCGGCCATACGCTTGCACCGAGTGTTCTCAAACTTACGTCCGAGATGCGCATCTCAAGGCTCACATGCGGACCCATCTGGAGGGACAAGACAAGCCTTACCCGTGTACTCGCCCCGGGTGCGACAAGTCGTTCTGGACACCCTCCCATCTTCGTCGACACGAGGATGTGCACGATAACGCTTTCTCTTACGCAGTAAGTTACTTCATCCTTCCAACCATCGTACGTGTATTGACTTGATCTTCAGTGTGAACGGTGCGACGCGGCCTTCCCCAAAGCTCACATGCTGCGAGACCATGTCACCACTGAGCACATGCCTGCAGGGACAAAGCCCTATCAGTGTTCACATGAAGGTTGCACCCAGTCATTCGACACGGCGCAACACCGCAAGCGCCATGGGAAGACACATGATCGTGAGTACACGAGTCTTCGGCCGTTGTCGTGCCGCATCGACTGACATGAACCACCCCAGCCTCGCGATACACTTGCACCCATCCTTCCCATGGCGACAACCACCCAACTTTCCCCAAATGGACCGCTCTCCAAACCCACATCCACACCGCCCACCCTATTACATGTCCTTACCCCGAGTGCGACGGCCGCACCTTCAAGGAGTCCAATCGGCTTAAATCGCACCTCAAGGTGCACGCGGAGCAGGAAGCGGCAAAGGTGGCGATAGCGGAAAAGGTCGGCGTGGAGGGAGATGTGCCGCAATTGCTTTTGGACGGGTTGACGAAGCGGTCAAAGAGGCGGAGGAGCGCGTTTGATGATGATGAATCAGAGGCTGGGCCGGCGAGGAAGAAGTTGGGGAAGATCGCTGGGGATATCGGGAAGAACTTCATGTGCGAGTATGAGGGATGCGCCAAGAAGTTCAAGAATGTGAGTCATCTTACTCCTTTCACTCACAGCAACATGCTGATCCCAACTGTCCTCCAGAAATATGCCCTCATCTCCCACACCAACGTGATACATCTTCAGAACCAATCATTCGCGTGCCCTTACGAAGGCTGCGAGAAGAGCTATCCGCTCAAGGGCAACCTCAAAAGACACATGGAGAGCGCGCACAACCGTCCCGAAGGCGCTACCACCCCTCACGGAGCTGGGGGCAGCAGCCGTCCCGGCACACCTCGCACTCCTCGCACTAGCGCCCTGTTCGCTGGCGCGATCAAAGAGGAGAGGCGGTTCTTATGCCCTGCGCATGCGGCGGCCGAGTTTTGTGGGTTGCCGGCGGACACGATCTTGGGTGTCGGAGCGGCGTCCACCTCGCATGGCGGCGAGCATGGTTTGGAGGACGAGGAGGAAGGCACGGGAGAGTGTGAGCTCAGGTTCTGGAGGGTGTACGATGTTAGGAGGCATTTGAAGGCGGTGCACGGAGTCGACCTGGAGGATCTGGAAACGAGGAAGCTCTTGCTCTTCACAGGTCAGACGGGGGAGTAGGGTTTGGTGTAAGTAGAGTAGTATAATATAGAACAGTGTTGTCACATGTGCTTGTACAAAGTAGATACAGTCCACCAGCGAAGACTGGGGTTCTTGTACAGGGCGAGCTACGTATATTTGTCCGCTAGTAATGCAGATGTCTTGCCTTTTCCGCCCGATCCTCGTACTCCTTCCTGGCCCGGTCCACCCACTGCCTCCCCACCGCCTGACCTTCAGGTACTCCTTGGAACCACCCCATCTGCAACACATCGCTCGCACTGGCCCTTCTGCTAGGATCAATCGCCAACAGCGCCTCAAGGACCTCAGCCACCTTCTCCGACTGCTCTCTTAGCCGTTGCAGCTCTGGCAGGACGTCTGGAGAGTCTAGGGGGGTAGGGGTAGATAGTGGGAACTCGATCTTGCCAGCGTCGGGTAGAGTCTCGAAGTCCTACAATGGTCCAAAGGTTAGTGAAGTGAAGCTGTACTTCCGGCCACCTTCAATTCACCTTCCAATTTGACGAGTCCGGTGTGCCCCTCAGCTTGAAGATGCTTGCCGCCAGACCCAATGCCCCGAAGCTCGCATCGAACAGCGGTTTCCTCTCTCCCACCTGTTCACCACCTTCACCTCCCCTGGGCCCATCCGGAGGATCATACTCCTGGTCGCTACTTGCCAGAACAAAGGCTCGGAAGAACTGCGCTATCACGCACCCCGCCGCCCAGACATCGACCTTTGACGCGTCGTAGCTCACGGGCGTGAACAGCAACTCTGGCGCCCGATAGCTCCCCGTCCCCACATCACAGTACATCCCATCCGCCTCCCAGCCCTCTGAGCCCACGATATACGCTGTCCCGAAGTCAACGAGCTTCAACTGGCCTTGGAAGGAGAGCATGAGGTTAGGGGGATTGATGTCGCGGTGGGCCACGGGCGGGCTGGAAGAGTGTAGGAACGCGAGGGCGGAGAGGAGATCGCGGGATAGGATGGTGGGAATGTCTGGTTGGGTGGAGGATGATGATGCTAGGAAGGGGAATGAAGAGTCCTTGAAGAGGTCGGAGAGGGAGCAGGCGTAGAGGGGGAAGAACAGTCGGTGCTCTTGTCGCTGTTCCCTCCAGGCGTACTCCAGCAGCAGCGCGATCTGGACCCCTTCTATCAGCTTAGACTGCACAGTGAGCCTGACGATATGTAGCACTCACATTTGGATGGAATGCCTGTTCGTACAAATCGAGCTCCTTCATCACATCATGCGGAGCAGCATTAAGCCTCCGCCCGTTCTGTGGGGCGTTCACGATCTTGACGGCCTGCCATCCCTCCAGTCCCCCATATTCCACCCCGGTCTCCGTGCAGTTGGGATGAACATCCCCTGTCTTTTCATCAATGATGATGGGTAGGGGGTCGGGGTTGGAGGGGTTGGGGATACGCCGGGCGTATACCGTACCGTGTCGTCCTGTCGGTTGGGTCAGTACTGTGGCACGCTGAAGAGAGGTGTTCCAAGCACACGCGCTCCAAGCGACTGCCGACGCGACGAACCTTGACCTATGGCGAAACAGGGGTTCGACATGGCCCCAGACTTGCTGTGAGGGCTAGCCGGTGTAGAAGGCCTAAGGAGTGGTCAGGTAGCTGAGTTATGCACTTTATCTTGGCATGTTGCAGAGCATAACAGTAGTGGACAGAAGTGCGTGCACCAACAACCACCTTTGATTTGATGATCGTGGAAAGCATCGTCATTTGATTCCGCTTAATCTCGCTCCTCCTTATCGATATCGTGGACGGGATCTGATGATGCGGCTGTGTCGTGCGGGACTGCTGGGCTTGGAGGATGTACTTCCTGTGCATTGCATTCACTTTGTAGCACATTCTAAACGCTCTCTACCAGCACAGGTAAAAAACACACACATCTGCCGCTTAGATGTGGTAGCAGCAAAAACACTTGTCCTCCTTCGGGCAGGTGTTCGAGACGGGCGCGACGGTCTCCTTGGACTCCGGTAAAAGCCTATCAGTTGAGTGCTTCCCCTCGCTCCCCGAGCTGGCAGTCGTATACCCCTCATCAATCTCCTCAGATACCGATTGGGCTTCCTGCCTCTTCTTCCTATCGGCTTCCACCTGCTCATCCACGATGCTGTGCCACCACCTCGGAATCCTAGGCCTCCACAACTCCTTCTTCGCCTGTCCGACGTCGGTCTCCCATCCGAGCGCACAGCGCCCCCACACAAGCTCGTACCTCTCAAACCCCTGCTGCTGGAGCACCTCCCTACCCTCCGCCTCGGCTCGCCAGCGCGCATACTTGAAAGCGTTGATCCGCCACCAGCGGGGCCAGGGACCATACATCTCGCGCTGCTCGTGCACTTTGATATCGTCCGCCATGCGCGCGAGGAGGAGCTTCTCGAAGAGGATGGCTTGGTTATGGAGACGGGGTTAGACGACCCCTTTGGGGTTGAGGTAGGATTTGCACTTGATGTAGGCCTTGAAGGGGTTTTCGAGGCGGTACAGGCGGCCGCGGTAGATCACGGCGTAGGCGATGACGGGGGCCTCGGAGGTGCACTCTGTGATGCAAGGCATCAGCTTCAGCAATGGAAGATGTGTAAAGCGGAACTTCACACTTACCGTGGTCGAAGCCACAGGTAGTGCAGCCGGTGTGCGAAGAAGCTATAGAGTTGGGGTGTGGAAACCTGGAAGACGCGGCGGACATGGCAGTGGCGATTTGTGTGTGCTTTGCGGCGCTGTTGTGAAGTGACTTGGCAGCTCTTGGCCTACATGTATGGGTAAGAGGATGTGGTGGGGAATAGAGGCAAACCCAAAATGCATTCCAATCATCCTTCCTTGTACAGACTGTCACACTTGCGTCTTACCGCATCCTTTGTGACGGAGGGTCTCACGAAGCGGAAACATGAACGCAACCTCTGCTGGCGGATAGAGTCTGCGTGATCTTCCTCTCAGAATAAGGGGACCGATCCATGTCTACCATCGGAGAGATGCATGTTGCCTGTCCCACAGCGTGCTTACGGTGAGTAGAAAGGTGGTTGGTCACTGGGCAGAATGTGTCATGGTTAGCTCAGAACAAGTCGCTGCGAGCAAGGAACGACGACAGACGCGTCAGCCAAATCATTCGCGGTGGTCAGTGCAGTCATCTCCATCAGTACATAGCAGTAGCCTGACAGCTCCATCTATCAAGCCTTCATCACTGTCCGTATCAAAGCTCGTGACCGTATGTATCCGTACCAACCAAGACTCGTAACTCGTACAATACAACCCAAGAGAAAACGATATCCACCTTCTTCACGCCCCATCGCCGACCGCAACCTCGCTCACGACCCATACGGCGGCCCCGCCGAAAAGCCCGGCACATCCGGTAACCGCCTCGGCTTCTTCGCCTCCCCGCCAGCTCCTCCCTGCTGCCCCTGTGTCTGAGCCTGAGCCTGAGCTTGAGCCTGCGGCACCTGCACCCTCGTCCCCATCCCTATCGTCGCCCTCGTCGAAACCGCCGACTGCGGCTCATCACTCTCCCTCGTCTCTGCGTCGCTCACATTCCCATCTCCTAGATCGCCGTACCCTTCTACCCCTCCGCTGGAGCCGGGGGTGGACCGCCGGCTCGCTCCACGGGAGGGGGCTGCGACGCCCAGCCTGCTAGAGTCAGGTGCACCGCCAGAGCCAGAGGCTTCACCGTCACTCCCGCTCCCTCCTTCCTCAGTATCGCCCACCAGTCCTCGACGTTCTTCCCTCTCCAGCTCATCGTCCCGGTCCTTCTTCGCCAAGTGGGGGTAATCCCGTTCTCGCTCTTTCGACTTTGTTCTCGACCTGCCCGACTTGTTACCAAGGTGGAGCGAGAGGTCGGGTCCAGAGTTGAAGTGGAATATCCCGCCGAGACCTTTATGCCCGTGAGGCTGCCCCTGCCCCTGGAGGCTGGTGTTGGGCTCATTTGCGCGTGCGGGGTAGATCTTGTAAGGATCTGAGTACGCATACTTTCCCGGCAACGGCGCGGATGCCACCGTATCCGGCGCCCCGTCAGGGTGATACCCGTACCGTCCTGCACCCATCGCCTCATCCTCTTTATCGTACTCCTCGGGCTCCTCCAGGACGGGCGGGTATATACCCCCAGCGGATGAGGCGGAGAACTGGCGTTCGCGGTGTTGGGGGTAGTGGCCGTGCCCCTGGGAGGCGTCGCCTGAGGATGAGCGGTTGGGTGTGAGGGGTGTGGTGGATGATGGGCGGGTGGTGTGTGTTGCGTCTCGGTCGGGCGCCAGGCCGTAGTGGTATTGGTGTACGACATCCGCTTCCTCAAACTGCGCGATTCTGTCAGCTTGCTTCGTCTTCATCGTACGCCATTGAAGCTCGCCTTGAGGTGCGATTTCGACCGTTGCGGAGAAGGAAAGTAGCCATGGCCGCTCACGGCGCTTGGCGACTTTGCAGAGTGGAGCGATATATGGTCCATCGCGTCGCTCGGCATCGGATTGTCCGACACTACCCCGCGCACCCGTTAGCCACCACTGCCCAAAACGACACAAAAAGGCCGACTCACGTTGGAACCGCTGCACATCACCCAGCCCATGGGTCGACAAATTATGCCCCCGATACCCCTTCCCCGTAAGGGTACTCGCATTGCTCAACCTTCGACTCACGCTCCTCGCCCTGATGATACTCCCCACTGCTCCAAACCCTCCGCGCAGCGCATCCATCCCCGGGTCCTCATACGCCGACACCTCGCCCTTCTCCGCATCTTCCGTCTGGTGCCGGCTCGCCTGCATGAGCATAGTCGACCGGCGGTCAAGCTTGGTGTCGAGCTGCTCGGGGTCGACTTTGGAGAGCTGGAGGAGGGTGATACCGAGGCAGGTGACGAGAAAGCCGAGGACCATGGTTATGAGGGTTACGGCGGAGGCTTTTAGGCCTTGGTAGAGGATGAAGGAGGTGACGAGGGTGGCGGAAGAGAAGAAGCAGAAGTAGACGGGGACGACCATGGATGTGCTGAGGGGGTGTTAGCGGAGTAGCAAGGAGGGGTAGAACGGGACGTACTTGAACAGCTCGAGAGCTTTGTTGAGATAGTTGATCCTGGGAGATCTGAGTCAACTCATACCTATGCTACCATGTGAAAGCATCACTCACTCGGTCAACAGGGTCACCACCACAAACACAAACAAGAACCAGAAGAACCAGTTCTTCACCTGGTTGTCTCTGCAGCCCGAGTCAGCCCGGCCCAAGCCTCCGCTCTCCTCCCCCGGACTCACCCCTGGATGCTCGTCACGATACTAGCCCCCAGCCCCTGCGTACAGCTCACACTGATCCCCCCAATCAACGAACATATGCTGATATACGGCAACATGCTCTTCTTCCCCCATCTAGGCGCCACAAAGAACACAAGCACCAAGCTGCCCGCGATGAGCAGTGATGCCCATACAAGGAAGCCGACGGATAGGAAGAGGTGCTTGAAGCCGTTGATTGTGGTTACGGACTGTTCTTCGGGGGCGTTGAGGGCGAGGATGACGGCGCCCATGATGCAGAGAGTGCAGCCTATCCAGCCCTATAAGATGTGGTTTCAGTTAGCTAGGCGAGAGTTTCGAAGGGGAGATGACGCACGAAGAATGTGAGCTTTTCTTTGAGGAGGAAATGTGAGAGGATAGCGGCAACGACAACGGAGAGGGCACCCATGGGCGTGACCAGGATGGCCTCTGTGAAAGCGCTGCAAACGGTGTCAGCTGTGTCCCCGCTGAGCCAAAGCTCATCGTCTCAAAACTCACTACGCCACAAAGTTACAAATCTCCCCGATAATCATCGTGATCATCCCCGCCCACCACATCCAGCTCTTCAAATACGCATGCCCCTCGCCCGCCTGGTTCCCGTACTTCGCGGTACTCTGTATCAACCCCTTCTTCTTGATCACGAAGCTGGTACCGATGAGGAGACCGCTGCCGACGGCGAGGCAGATGCCGACGACTTTGAAGGCGGGGTTGGAGGAAGAGTCGACGAGGCCGGCGGCCGTGGTGCTCGCCGAGGCGGTGGCGAAGGAGGTGGCGGAGGCGGTGAGGGAGGTGGAGGACATGGTGGGCGGTAGGGGGAGGGGTAGAGGAGGGGGATGGGCTGTCAAGCAGCCTTAGACGCGTTACGATGGGTGGTAATGTCAAGAGTAGACAAAGAGTCGCGTTGAAAACGAGGATGCCTCAGAGTGCGATTCTCCCCGCACACGTATGACGACGGTTGAAAGGCAGTCTACGATACCCCGAGACCGAGCTGCGTGTGGTAGAGTAGGGTGGAGTTGGGTGACTTGATGGAGATGATGCTGAAAGTGTCCCTGGTCAGTCGCCTTGACGATCACCGAAGTTCCGGGGGACGGGGGTGGTGTTTGTGTCACGGCCTGGCGGGGGAGGGGAAGGATGGCGGAGAAGGAAGTCGGGATGGGGGTAAAGAAGGGAAGGAAGAGAGGAGGGGATAGCTGTGGAGAGTATATGCTGTGGTGATTCCAGTGCAGCTGCTCCCCGGCTGTGGTCTTGTTCTTCCCAGCACTCTTTGCGTGGCCTGCGACGCTCTTCACTGCGGGTTCAAAAGACACGACACGCTCAGCAACAACGCGTCCCGCAGCCACACTCAGGGGCAGGAACGCACAGCCCTGCAGAAAGGCACGCACACCCAGTAGCACCCTCTTGGCGCGCCTATTCCACGCGCACCGGTCATGTGCTTGCCGGAGTGTCCACCTGCTGGATGCAGCAGTTGAAGCCAAAGAGGTCAGACGCTGTCACGACCGCATCTATACCTCGCAGCATCAGCACCAGCCATGGCAGCTCTTCAACCCGTTCGCAAAGCGGCCATTATTGGCGCAGGCCAGATGGGACTCGGGATCGCGTCAGTCACAGCTCCCCCAGACGCATCTCGCCCTCGGGCCCAGACCGCCCGCTGACCCCAAACCGCAGATACGTCACCGCTGTGCACGCCAAAGTTCCCCTCACCATCCACGACCCGTCTGCAGCAGTCCTCTCCCACGCGATCAAGCACTTCGAGCATCTCATCTTCCGCGATGTCAGCAAGTCACGACTCACGCAGGAGCAGGCGGACGAGGCGCTGTCGCGGGTGAAGCCGGTCCAGGGGGACGGGTCGGGTGTGGGCGGGGATGCGATTGCAGAGGATGTCGATGTGATTGTGGAGGTGAGCTGACTTACGCTCAATGATATGCACTCTGAGAGGTAACAGCTGACCGTTTCCCCGACGCAGGCAATCCCAGAGATCCCAGAGCTCAAACTCGGGCTGTTCAAGCGCCTCGGCGCGGCCCTCCCGCCATCTACCATCCTTGGGAGCAACACCAGCTCTATCAGCTTGACCAAGCTGGCAGCAGCGGCAGGTAGTGAGGGTGGAGATTTAGGCAAGATCAGTGCGGAAAGAGTCATTGGGTGCGTCATGTTTAGTCAGCTAGCGAATAGTCTGCGGTTGTCAGAGCTGATGTTCGCGCGCAGTATCCACTACTTTAACCCTGTACCGCAAATGTAGGTGTAATACCGTGATTTCTCCTATCTTTAGAGCCATCACTCACCTACTGCGATCTCACAGGAAGCTAGTCGAGATCATCCCAGCTCTGCAGACTTCATCAGAGACCATCGAGCGGGCAAAGGCGTTCGGCAAAGCGTGTAAAAAAGGTCAGCTTGCGTGGCATGGTCCAGGGTATGTAGCTGACAGATGTGTAGAGGTGACGCAGTCGGCGGACTCGCCTGGGTTTATTGCGAATGCTATTCTTATGCCAATGATCAACGAGGCTATCATGGTGCTGGAGAAGGTGTGTCGTCCGCTCTGTCGTCATCGTCAGACCCACCCACCCACCCCTCCTGCCTCTCTTTCCAATCCGCAATCGCACTCTATCACTGTATTCCAACTGACCGTTGCCCACTCCACAGGGAATTGCCACCCCCGAAGACATCGACACCACCTTCCGCCTCGGCATGGCCCACCCCATGGGACCCCTCGCCCTCGCAGACCTGATCGGTCTCGACACATGCCTCCACATCCAGCGGGTCCTGCACACCGAGACGGGGGACAGCAAGTACAGGCCCGCGGGGCTGTTGGTGAGGATGGTGGATGCTGGGTGGGTGGGGAAGAAGGTTGGGAAGGGGTTTTATGAGTATAAGCAGTAAGTGTGGGTGCGGGGGGAGAAGAGTGGGGAGTATGTGGGGCAGCCAAGGGCAAGGCAGGGAGGGGATGTACAAAGTAGAAGTGTATTGCATGTCATTCAGTATTGTTGTGAGCCCCCTCTCCTTTGCACCCCGCGTATGGTTTCACACGAGGCGGGCGCGTCAATACAGTGGAACCGTGGAAGGAAGATCGACGCGTCGCGTCTCCTGTCTTCCTTCTTCCTCGCGCTTTGGCCGTCTGGAGGGCGGGGGCGGTCCTTCCGGTCATCTTCCTCGCCTTTGCATTTCTCATTACTCCTCGACTAAGGTTGTACCAAAACTGGTCCGCTCTCTACTGGACATCCTCCCCCGGTCTGTGAGTGCCTACTCGGTTAAAGGCAAAGGTGTATACGAGCGCTTACGTCGGGCAACACGCAGATCATCGTACGGCACGGGGCGACGAGCCAAATTGTACCGTCTTCCTCTGCCCCTTCCCTGCTCAATATCGACACCTCAGGCCGGCCGATTTGCTTTGCATAGACTACGACAAGCCGTGTGCTGCCACACAACACACTGGGTCTACACTGTGAGCTACTCAGTTGGGGGCATCGGCCACCCAGAGGAGGAAGATCGAGCTGACGTGATACCGCAGATGACCATCAGTATCCCTTCCAGCGCGCCTTCCTCACAAGGCCGCAATTCCAAGACTCCAGCCGCCGTGTCTCCACCGCCTACCCACTGGCAGTCGCAACCCATCACAACCCTCCTCCCCCTCCGACCCGTCCAATACCTAATCTTCCAACACCTCTGCCTCCTCTCCCCGACCACCCTCGCCCCCCTCTCGCGCTCCCTCCACGCCTCCCTCACTCCCCGCATCTACCGCCGCATCACTCTCACCCACACCAACTTCCCGCTCGTCACTCGCGGCCTGGTGCGGTACAATTACCCCAACGGCTTTGCGCATACCCGGACGCTCAGCGTGGGGGACGCGTATAGCGTTCGCACGCTCACGGATGTGCTTGTCCTGTGGGACTTGTCGCAGCACCTCAAGCGAAGGGAGAGGAGACCAGTGTTCGACGCGCTGAGGCGACTCCATCTGGGCGCGGGGGCGCTCATCGAGATCGCCGAGGGGTTCATACACGCCTTGCAGGTACTCGTCACAGGAGAGATACCTCCACCACCGCCAACAGACACGGCGCTCTTCGCCAAGGTCGTTCGCCGGCAGATCGCGCCCTCCGTGCTATGCGTCGACCTCCCCGCCTGCTTTTACCCCGATTCAAAGTCCAGTACCCGGAGCGCGTCAGAGCAGTCCAGCATGGTGCACTGCCTCACATACATGGTCCGCGAGATCCTCCGCGGGAAAGTTACAGGTGGGGAGCGCTGGCTCAGGAGGGTGGTGGTGCACGTCGACTTGCGGGGCTGGACGTCGGAGGAGTTTGCGAGGTGTAACCCATGTGCGGGGTTGGATGTGGAGGTGCGCTATGGGATCACCTTCTCCGATCCTGGAGGCGGAGGCTCCATGCCGTGGGAGAAGAGCAGGATGGCACAACAGGTGGTTGAGATGCTCTGGGAGCACTACCGAGTGCTCGCGAGGAGCGCGCCGGTCGCGCTGGTGCGGTACGACCTGCCGGCGATGCCATGGTGGCGCGAGGTGGTGGAGGAGATGATGGAGGTTGAGAGGGTTGATGGGGGAAAGTTCTGGGAGTTTGCAGGGTGCCTGAGGGTTAAGGGGAGCGAGTGTGGGTGTAGAGAGGGTCTGGGCGGGTGAGCTTGGGGGGAGGGGGTTTCGTAGAGATGGGGAGTGCCAAAGTAGCTCAGGCGGTCGTTCTTGATTGCAGGGGATTATAGTCGGAGTTGTGTCCAGGATAATATACGCAGCAGAAGCAGATGAAGAGGTTCCAGTCAGTCGTCAAAGAACGCGTCGGGCCCACCAGTTCGGCGCGTGTGTGTGCGCAGGCGGCGCGCGCCGCTGAGTGAACGGGATCTCCTCCGTCACCGTCACTCATGCAACCAAGCAATCAAGTATCAGGTCAAGTCAAGTCTTCGTTGTGCTCTTCATTATCGCTCGCCGATACCCTTCACAGCAACAATAGTACGTGAGGCCGCTCTGCATCTACCAGCAATTACTCTCGTGACGGTCCGTTGCTTCATTCTCCCGTTCAAGTCAAGACATCAAGCCAGTCTGACGAGGCTGTGAAGGTGCGCCTCATCACATCGGGAGTCCTGTGGCCACCCGGAAGCTGACTGGAGGTTAGCCTACTACTGGTGGCAAAAGACATTCGTCGATCGTAACCCCCTTTTCCCCCTAAAACAACATGTCGTCGGTCACGAGTAAGCCCGTCACGAGCAAGCCCGTGGCGAGTAAGCCCGTGGCGAGTGAGATCGTCGTCACGAGCAAGCCCGCTGCGAGTGAGCCCATCACAAGTAAGCCCGTCACAGGTGAGCCGACAACTCTTCAGCTGTCTGGTGCATGCCTTGCCAAAGCTCATCTCACTGACAAGGACGTCATCCACAATACCCAGGCGCTACTACTGCTGTGACCAAATCCCAACCAAGCACCGACACTGTGACCCCTCCCAAGGGATACATCACTCGCACCCTTCCACCCGTCAAGGGTCTCAAAGCGCACCGCCGTACTCCCGCTACCCCAGACAACCTCACCACCCTCATCCCACTCTACCCCGTGCGCCAGCTCATCCTCTTCCACCTCAAGGCGGTCGCCCCCGTGCCGCTCGTACAGCTCAACAGCGTCCTCCACGCCGAGCTCACACCTGATATCTACAGGCATGTGACTCTCGACAAGGAGAACGTCGCGGGCGTGTTTCGGGGCCACATGTGGTACGAGAACGATGCCCCGCTGAGGATGATCCACGTCCTCGGGATAGAGGACGAGCGCGCGGCGGGAAGGATGGTGGATCAGGCAATGATGAGAGGCCTGCACCCCACAGACGAGCAGATCCTGTTCCCAGGCGTGAAGTATCTCCACCTCGGCGCACCCCTCATTCACGCATTCGCCGCGCTGGTCTCGCTCGACGCCCACCCAAAGCACCCCCTCGTGCTGTTCTGCTGTGCGCTCCGCGCGCACGCTGATCCCGTTCGCCTGTGCGTAGACCTCCGCCCGCCGCCGCACTCTGCAGGGAAGGTGGGGGAGAGCCAGGTGGAGGCGCTGCAGCAGTGCATCGCGTACATTGCGACCCAGCTCTCCGGGGAGGGCAAGCGCCTGAGCGCGCTGCGCGTGCACCTCGACCCGAAGGAGTGGGACAAGGAGCTTGAGTACTGTACCTTGACGGTGCCCGACCTGGTGCTCGAGTGGGATGTCACGCAGCTGGCGGACGATGAGGATGACGACGAGGACGAGGACGAGGAAGATGACGAGGAGGACGAGGACGAGGATGAGGACGAGGAGGACGAGGACGACGCGTCAGATGCGGGGGAATGGTGCCCTGCCGCCTACGAGGAGACGCTGGAAACCTTCCAGGTGCTGTGGGGCCTCTTCAAAGCGAACCGCAACAGCCAGGGCAAGGCGTGGTTCAGCATCCCGCCGCTGGGCCACCTCAATGACGCCCTGTCGTCGTTCTTCGACGAGGAGGATGACAAGGAGGATGACGGGGCGGTTGAGAGGGTCGCTCGTGAACTCGCCGTATCCTTGCCGATGGCGCTCCCCCCGGGCTATCATGTCAGCGAGACTGGCACCGCAGCCGATGAGCAGAAGAGCATCGGCGAAGGCGATGGGGGAGACGCGGCGTCAAAGGAGGAAGAAATGGAGGGGGATGTGAAGATGGAGGAGGAGGCGCAGCCGCAGACGGAGGAGGTGCAGATGCAAGAAGAGGACGGTGATGGCTGGGACATGAAGATCAAGCGCCCCACCGACGAGAATATGCAGGAGGAAGACGATGCTCCTGCTCTTGACGACTCTGCGCTAGAGATCCGAGAGGCGGAGTGGATGGAGTTCAAGAGATGCTTGAGGGTCAAGACGGATGGGGGTTGCCGCTGCAGGAAGGATTAGTGGGTGGAATCCGGACTGGTGAGTCGTAGAGCCTTCCCGTCACTCAGCTGGCAAGAGTGCTGACGAAGCACTTTGTACTGTACCCTTACCTAGTCATCAAGTTCCAACGGTGTTGGAAGTTTTTACATCTGCCTGTATTGACTGTATACAGTATAGTAGGAGGTCCAGTAGGGATTGTGTATACTTACGCAGGCGAGATACGTAGTGACGAATCAAATTGTAAAGTGATATTGGCCCCATGATGATACAACAACGTATGCAAGAATTAGCTGAAGACAGACGGCTACACACAACATATTACGGTACTTGTATGTGCACTAAGACAACCTAACATATATGTACCCAACTACCCATCAACCTTTTGAGACTGTTTTCGCTGATCTATCACCCTCAACCAATCCGCCTTCTCCTCTGGCGTTACCACTTCGATGCTGCCTCGGTCCAGCAGCCACTCCTCCAGAGTCACAAACCTCAATCGGCGCCACTCGTCGTCGGCCACCTGTACCCCTCGCTTCACTGTCATCTCCATCCAGTCCAAAAGTCCCTCCTCCTCCTCTTCAACTTCCTCCTCAGCGCCTTTGTTCCACGGCGCCATCTCCCTCGCCGAACGCACCCATCCGTCATCCACCCACTCGGCACCAACCACCGTGATCACAGCCTCTGTAGGGTACTGACACACGTTCGCCAGGTTGGCCAGCAAGAGAGCGGCGGCATGCTCCAGTTCGACTCAAGGACCTGGATGAGGCGCTCGCAGTGGGAGATGTCGATGAGAGTCTCGATCTGGGGTGGGAAGCAGGCGCCTCGTGGGTGGCGGTAAATCATGGTCGTGGCCGGATGCGCGCTGGGCGTGGGAGGGGTTCGATGCGCAGGAATGGCGCCATGTTCCATTTCCAGCGGCTGCTAGGGAAGGTGCAACAGTCGAGGGTGTGAATGAGGGGCATGGGGGCAATCTCGAGGAGTTCGCTCGCGTACCAAGGCCCATGGCACCCCAGCCACAGGACCTTGGCGTAGCTCAGATCTCCTCGGTCCTTCAAGTACTTTCTCCTCCACCCCTCCTCCAGTATCGTCAGGGACGCAACCCGCTGATCCTCTGTGGCCTGCTCCTTCTCGGAGCGAACATAGTGACACCATGGGATTGGGGCTTTGCGAAGCTCGTCCCGCCTTTCGCAATATTCGGTAAAGTCGAAGAGAAGCTCCTTCTCCGAGTGGAGTAGGGACATCGCAACAGCCCGGATACTGGAGCCCGTCTCTGTGAGAGCTTCAGACTGGATCCGTCGCAGAAGGTGGGCACGAGGCGAAAGATGTCGTCCGGGAAAGCGCGGGAAAGGGAGTGATGGGGGAGGGGTCGCTCTTGGAGCACATTGCCGTCTACGTAGTCGAGGTCACGACGATGAGCTGTAGCAATGCCTGTCAGAAACCAAGACGACTCACAGCCTTCTGATTCTTTCTCGGTATGTACGTCTGCTGTAGCCCTTTTGTCGTCGACCGCTGAACAGATGCGTGAGTGCCGCCGGCAATAATCAGGCTCCTGCTAGATGCTGCTGGAGGTGAATTCGCGAACCAGCGGGTCGAACGTGGCTTGCTGGGGATAGGTGTAGAGAAGTAGTACATAGAGTGTTTCCATTAGTGAGGCTCTTCAACATGCGCTCCAGAATACACAACAACACCGTCATCCATCTGCCTCGTGTTTCGTCTTCAGAACACGCAGGACAGCGGCAGGAGGGCATGCCCGACGGGCAGAGATTGTGGGCGGGATCAGATTGAGATCATCAGAGGCCTGAATTCTTGTGGGTACTCGCATTGCATGTCTTTGTGGAGTACATCCTCTTCAACATGGCTGGGGAAGGATGAGGCCGAACCCTCTGTGCAGCAGTGTACAGCAGTCTGTGCGTATCTTCTGATATGGTTGAAATGTGTAAAATGCCGATCTGATATGATGACCGTTGACGACGCGATTGACACAACAGTCGTGCTCGTCGGCTCAGCCCGAAAGATGGCGTTTGATTTTCTGCGATATGATAACTCACGCCGTTCCTCTCGGGTCCCCGACGGACTGAGCCACTCTTCGGAGTTCGGATGCCGACAGTCTGTAGCCCATGTAGCCCAAGATGTGACAGTGAACAGAAATATCGCTACCAGGAGTCAGGACCCCCCCCTCCCCCCCCCAATTGACTCGCCGACTCTCTCATCCAGGCCATTGCAGCCCATTTCATAACCACTGCCCTCCTTACAACAAGCAGCCCATTTCATCCTCGCCATGTCTGAACCATCCACCGGGTCCCCTACCATCGCTCAGCAGGTCAACCACATCAAGAAAGCCTGGTTCGAAGGTCGACCCGCTTTCGGTATCATCCAGAAAGCCCCTGGAGCGAGTCTTTCGCGCACGCTCGCTGGCTTGAGACGATACGGTCTCGATGTGAGTCTTGTGAACCATATGGTGGTGGCTTGTGATTGCCGGCCGGTGCTGACGAGAGCCGTTTTAGTTCATCGTTACCGATGCTGAGCATGGCAACTTCGACGACCACTCGCAGCACGACGCTATCCACCACATCGCTTCCCTAGGGATCTCGCCTGTATGTCTACTCGAGCTGCTGGCTAGCTTATGAGAGGCTATACTGACAGAACCACCAGATTGCCCGTCTTCCCGGCATGGGCAGCGAGAAGTGGGGTATCAGAGTCGCGCTCGACGCGGGCGCTCACGGTGTCATGATCCCTCTCCTCGAGAGCAAGGTACGTCTTCTCAGTGTCTTGTCCTCCTATGTTCTGAGAGCTGATGCATCATCTTTGTCTATAGGAGCAAGCAGAGGACGTGGTCTACCGCGCCAAGTATCCGCCCTTCGGAGGCCGAACCTCTGGCGGCAGCTACCACACCCAAGCGTTCAGTCTCGGCCATCACCGCACTCTGACTCAAGAGGAGTACTTCAAGAATGCGAACGACGCTACCTTGGTCATCCCTATCATTGAGACCAAGCAGGGTCTGGAGAACATTGAGGAGATTGTCAGCGTCAAAGGCATTGGTGCGTGTCTGCTTCTTTCCCGGATTGTTCATTTCTGCCTCTAGTAACTGATGAGAAGCCTGTAGATGCAATCTTCATCGGCCAGTACGACCTCGCCCTCTCCCTCGGCTCTCTCCCCCAGACTGACCAGCGGGTCATCGACGGCGTCGAGAGGATCTACCAGGCTGGCAAGAAGGCTGGCGTTCCCGTCATCGCGTGGGCTCCTGGGGCCGAGGCGAAGAAGGCTTTGGAGAAGGGCTACGACGGGGTGGTGCTTGGTCTTGATACCAGCAGGATCACTGCGGCGTTCAAGGAGGACTTGGAGGATGCGGGAGCTACTGCAAGGTGGTGATTGCCATAGAATTTCGTATGGCTGCCGAAAGCATGAAGATTGCGTGAAGAACGTTGTGCACGTCTGTGGCGGTGGGACTGTTCTGCCGAGAAACTGTGCTTCAATTTGCGTACTTGCATCATGACTATTGCTTGCCCCGGTACACTGCTGAGGCATATGACCAAGCAGCCGTTTGTTGTTGGCATGTCAGGCCTCTATACTGATTGATCGCATATCATGTCACTACTATCCCTTTAATAAGCCCATATTTCCCTTGAAACTCTTTATCGATTACTGCTCTACTTGAGAACAATGAGGCATATGTGCCGCCCGCTAACTCTTCAACGCAGTGTGAACCACCTCGTCCCTCAAATCGGGCGTCTCCAGATCGCTCCCGCTCTTGCGGTCATCGTCTTCCACGGCGATCTGCTCCTCCACGTTGTCCACAGCAGATCTCTCCTCTGCCTCTTGGCGACTATCGTTGGAGGCCACAGTCAGCTATACAGCTGCGCAGACTAACCAAAGAGAAGATGTCTACTTACTCTTTGCGAATTTGCAGCCATCTCACGAGGAGGATCACCGGAATAGAAGCGGCGTACATGGCAGCCGCGTACTTCCACCCGATCTTGTAGGTAGGAGCTTGCTTTGCCGGCCAGACCTTGAGGGGAACGCACGCGCTAGGGGACAATACACGATCAGCTTCAGATAGATTGAAAACAAGAGACAAACTCCACTCACCCGAGAACGTAGAACGTCGTGACGAGAGAAGCGATGATGGCCGACCGCTCTTCCGCGCTGTGCTTGATCAACGTTCCAATCCAGGCGATCGTTCTGCGGCCAATCATAAGAGTCAGCTCAAGTTGGTAACATGACCAGACATCTGAAGTACTCACAAGGTAGCGTAGACGGTACAGATGTTAAGGACGAGGAAACTGGCAAACTTCACGGAGTCGGATACCGTCCACTGTTTAACGAAGCATGGAGCTCAGAACGTGTAACGGACTGGGGAGTAAAAGTGAGGACGTACAGCTGCCAATATAGAGGTGAAGATCAAGCCGATCGTGCACACAGCTATGACTGTATTATTCATCAGGATGTGCACAATCACCCGTTAGAATGTCCACTCACGGAAGGGCCATTGTACTCGGAACTTGTCTGAAATGGCAAGAACAGTGAGGAGGGAGACGATGGTGATCTGATGATTATCAATATGTCAGCGAAGGGGACGATGTGAACAACAGTAGCGTTGAGTGTTGATGATGCACGTACACATGTGCCGGCGATGGGAATGGTGCTATAGATAGGCCCATCAGTCACCATCGCCAATGTTGAAGGGGACGTGGAATGGACTGTACTCACTTCAGCTGCGAGACGGTGTAGCGTTTGGTGCCGTCAGAGTTCTTCAGACTCTTGAGCCATAGGTTGAAGTAGCCGGTACCGGTCCCGCCTTGGCCCGCCAAGGTGTACGCAAGCCAAATCCCCTGTTTGCAATTGACCATCAGCTATGATTGATGAGAGGTGTCCAAAATGTCACAGGAAGAGGACTCACAATATTGGTAGGACGAGTGAAGGTAGCCTTGACCGTCTTCCAAGTCCACCCGCGAGGCAAGGCTCGGCCCTCGTAGGCCATCCTTCGGTTGGCTGCCTCGAGGTCCGCGGGCTTGATCCACTTAGCCCAGGGATTGAGCTTTGCGGTGGTTGGTCAGTCAGGCAGATGCTAAGTTTTGTGGAAGAGCAAACAGGTACTCACTGCGTTGGGGTAGTCCGGGCAACCTATGAAGCCCCAGGCGGCGACGACGATGGTGATAACAGCGTTGACGATGAAGAGCTTTGGGAGAGTCAGCTCGGAGTGCTATCTGTCTCCAATACGATAGTGTACTTACCCATCGCCAGCCAGCTATACCGTGGGCACCATTTCTATGATAAATATATTAGCTGAATGTGCTTGTACGCATATGCTGACCGTGCCTCACAGATTCGTGTACAATGCCGCTTGGAGCGCTCCAGAGAAGATACCGCCCAAAGACGTGGCACTTTGGTACAGCGCCAGACGTTTGCCGATCTCCGCGGGTGTGTACCAACTGAGCAAGAGCACCATGGTCCCAGGCCACTGTTCAGAGTATCCTTATGTCAGCCAATGCTCAGGACACTACAACGATAGATAAAGTCTACTAACAGCTGTTCCTTCCCAAAAGCCGACAAGGAATCGTAGACCATCTATCAAAGAGATATCGTTAGACAGTTGGTTCTCTCAAGGTCAGCCCTATATACTCACAAACATGTTTACTCGTCTTGGCCGCAGACAGACCGGCAGTGGCAACTCCCCAAATTACTGTGCCCACAGTCAGCGCGGTCATGGACAGGTCCGTTCAGACTACTCACACTCGGCCACAGGCATGAACAAGCTGGGCCGGATGCGACCGTTGATAAAGTAAGCCGAGAGAGGAATGCAGATCATGTAGCCGATGTTGTAGTAAGTGGTGAAGAAGTTGAGCTCGTTGCTGAAAAGCTTGAGCTGTACATCTTGACAGTCAGCTGATGAAAAGGTGAGAGGTACGAGGCCTTGTGTTGTGTGTGGGGAGAGGATGCCAAGAGATTCACTCACGTCTTCTTGCATTCCGGAGACATACGCATTACTGATGTTGGTTTGGTCCAGGTACTTGACAATAGCAGAAAGCATGGCATCTGGAGAAGCAGGCGGGTAAGCGCATGTCTTCTTCCGCACATACGATCGACTCGGGAGCAAAATATAGATACGTACAGGTCATAAAGAAGATGTCAAGCTTTCGAACCAACACTTTCTCTCTCCTCTTCTCCTCGGACCATGTCGGATCGTTGAGGAGTATGTAACCCCTGATACGCTGAAGAACACCCATTGTGGACGTATGTCAGTCGTTCGCTATGACGGAAAGTGGACGACGAGGGGACCGATTGCTAGCTGTCGTTCATAACAGCTTCATCACGGTCTCTTCTATATCTAATCACTTGTCCGAACGTCGTCGGCAGTTTCTTTTTCCTCGCTGTTCCTGTTCGGCTGGGGGTAGGTTGACGCCATTCTTCAAGGTTCAGACGTGCTCGCTTTTGTTCTCGCAGCTTTTCATCAAGCCCACACATGTCGATGTCTACGAGGGGCTCTCGGGGCTCACTCGATCCGACCCGTCCCAGGAGTCGCGATTGAATTTGATCACGTCATGCACCGTGAGAACCGCACTTTGCCGTCAGTCTGACCTTGACGCCGGCGTTTGAAGTGTGTCTGATCAAGCACACGGGTAGTCAGTCATGTGGTGCCATATGTATCAGCTCAAATAATGACAGATCTCCAAGTACATCCTTATCGTATAATATACCAATGGAAGACGATTGATACTTCTTGTGCATTCGAGGCATCACTTCATCGACATGAGAAGAACGAAGAATGTGAAATGCTGTGTGGACGTTTCGGTCTACCGACCATCGCATTTGCTACTTGCGTTGCCCTGCATCCCCGCACATGTGATGAAGACACTGTTTTACCGAACCCAAGGTGCATAGCACGGCTTGATAACGCTGATAGATGTTGGCGGAATATAACGCAATCCCGGACAGGCTTTCGATAAGCGCGTAGCAGTAGTGGTCACCAGGAACGGGAGAGTCGCGATCACGCCACAGCATGCTGCCCGAAAGGCCGGTTTGTCGGATCGGCACTTGCATTGTCGCAATCGATAGTCTTCATGTCACTCCAGATTTGGCATTAGTTTCATGCTGACATGATAACGACGGGGGAAGATGTGGGACTCCGCTATGTCAAGAGATATAGACGGCATCGGCCGGACCTCTATACATCCCAGCTAGCAGCTAGTATATTAATCACTGCACCTCCTCGACTCGCGGCAAGCAGCGAGCTACCACCCAGCCCAGCAAGCCCGTAGGGACCATTGTATTGCAATGTCGTACGGAACCACCAAGACAGACACCATTGCCGATGCGGATGAAGTGACTCGGAATGTAGGCAGACTTCACTTGCGAGGCGGACAAGACGACGACACACAGACAGCTGTTTCGGTAAGTCTGCATCGTCCGTTTGAAGAGCAGACACGACAGGGAGACTGATGTGGATCTCTGGTGTGCGCAGGCCGCAAAATATCCCACCTACCTTCCCGTGTGGGAGAAGTCGACATTCCCAGACTGGGAAGAGGTTCCTTACGTGGACCCCGGGACAAGAGGGACCGCCGACAAGCGCCACCTTTTCTCTGAGCCCGGCGCAACGTCTCGCTCTGTCACGCCTTCTTTCGGAGAGGAGATCAAGGTGAGTGTTGGTTTGATCTACATGGTGGGGTGATCAACAGCCATCACAAGGCTGACCACCGCCTGCCGACGTCACCAGGGTGTTCAACTTTCCAAACTCACGAAGGAGGGGTTGGACGATCTTGCGTTGCTTGCCGCCGAGAGAGGTCTGCTTGTTTTGTGAGTCTCTCCTCGATTCATCAACGTTCCTTACTAGTTTCGGACTAACGTTATGCGCAAAGCCGAGACCAAGACTTCAAGGACATCGGTCCCGACAAGCAGCTTGACATTGTCCGTCACTTCGGACGACTCCACATTCACCCTGTGAGCTACCATTCAGGTCAAATCTGCCAGCAAAATGTGGAAGCGATGCTGACGTGGTTTGTCTCCGTCAAGACTATGGGACACCCCCCTGGCTATCCCGAGATGCACGTGGTCTACCGTGATCCCAAGGACAGTACCATTGCGTGAGCTTTCTTTCGTTTCGACACCTTTCCCGCAGGTAATCACGTAGGCAGAAGCTGACGCACGGTACTATCAGCCGATACACGAAGCCGAACGAGGTTCAAAAGATTACCAGCGTGGGTTGGCATGCGGACCATACCGCCGAAATCCAGCCTCCCGGGATCACCTTCTTCTTCGCATTGGAGGCTCCTCCTGTGAGTGCTACGCTTCCTTTCAACCTACTCAAGGATCATGAACTTACACTGGCATACCTGACGTATAGACCGGCGGCGACACTCTCTTCGCTTCAACAACCGAAGCGTATGATCGCGTGAGTCCACTAGGACCACGTAATATCCGTTATTGCTGCTGACTCACTGGTGATGTTTCCCGCGTAGCTGTCTGAAGAGTTCAAGAAGCGTCTTGAGGGGTTGCAAGCGGTCCACGACAACAGCGACATGTTGGCCCATTCTGGGTCTTTGAACGGTCCCGTCCGCTTCTCCCCTTCCAAGAATCTCCACCCACTTGGTACGTCCTTGGCGGGCGATCGACTGTGCTGAAGTGCGACAGGAGGGTGCTAACGGACCGGCGTGGCTGTACAGTGCGCACTCATCCTGTCACCGGCGCCAAGATCCTGCACGCCTCGGGCGGTGGAGGGCACCTCAAGCGCATCTACGGCTTCAAGCAGGAAGAGTCAGACTACTTGCTGAACTTCCTCAACGACGTTCTCATCAAGAGTGGGGATCTTCAGTACAGGGTTCACTATGAGCCGGGGACCGTCGCTGTGTGGGACAAGTGAGTAGCGACTTCAGCTCGAGGCAACGTCATTCGGTAAGCTAAAAGGGTTTGCGTTGCTTTTCAGCCGGGTGGTTGCCCATACCGCATCCTACGACTTCAAGGGCGATGAGAGGAGGCACGTTGTTCGCATAGCTGCTATGGCCGACAGGCCTCAGTAGAGCGTCAGTATGCGATATGATAAAAATGGTACAAAGGATGCAGGAACATTGAGACTCTACATGCAGCGGCCGACATCGCATGCGCTCTTCGTCCAGATCATCTGTTGAGGTCTGCACAAATCGCGGCGGGCCGATCGTTACCGCTGACAGCCTCCTCACTGTGACTCTATGTATCCCCCCATGCATGGTTTTTACAGTGCTGACAAATCTGCATGCATCCAGTTTCTAACCAGGTCGTCGTCAACAGCATGCTTGATGAGCTCCATATAAAAGTTGCAAAAAGCAAAACCCAAGGCGGGGATTGAACCCGCAATCTTCTGATCCCATACAATAAGTAGAAGTCAGATGCCTTAACCATTAGGCCACTCGGGCCAGTATCATCTTTTAACGCCTCAGCAGACGCAGAGGACAGAGCGTTGTGACCCCTACCTTTACACCTCTCTGGTGTGTCTATGCCATGGTTTTCGGTAGCTCTGATTCTGCTTGCAATACATATCCTATCAGAAGCAGAGCCCCCTGTGATAGTGGTCCGCGGCCCACGAGCGGTGGAAGTTTGCTGCTTGGCTGCCAAAGCGTTATTTACGCCTCCACTTAACGGTGCCAGCCTGAGATTTCGGTTTCTCTTTCGGCCTCTGGTCACCTATGACATGAGCCTGTGGATGTCGTTGCCTCTTCTTTAACCATTGAATACCACTGTTATCACATAGCGTTAATTTCCCCGCTTCTTCGAAGCATCCAGGCGCCCTCCACTTTCTCAACTATTGCCTTTTTAACCGGCCCATCGCCCCTGATCAGTCTAATCGGACCGTCTGTAGATCTTGGACATTGAAACCATGGTGCGTACTCTCTGCATCCAAGCCAGATAAAGAGCCATGGTTGATTGACCACCCATGCAGTCCGCACCGAAAGTCATTGCGGAGCTTGTTGTGACAGGAATAAAAGTGTTGGGGAAGGCGACAGCGGCGGCGGGTCAGCAGGCTGTGAGAAGTGAGTGACCACTTCGTCTCCTGAAGCGTGTGCCATGTCGGGTCAGCAAGTTGGTGCTTTCTAGCGGAGAGGGCAAGGACGATGAGCTTTGCGCTATGTGGATTCTTTGATTCTGGAAGGCAGGCTCATTTGACTCTAGGCTATGTGCTGACTACATCTACCTCTAGATTTCAAGCACAAACCTGAAGGTGCACCTGACTCGGCACCAGTTGGCTCTGGCTCGTCCAAGAGCAAGATCACCAGCCAGCTGCAGATGAGCGTGGATGAGGCGAGATTAATTCTCAATGTGAAGAAGGACGACCCTATGGAGGTCATTCAGAAGGTGAGTTTCTACAGCCTTTGACTTGGTGGCATGAGAAAGCAGCGGCTTCAATCCTGGGCGTCACGCTGCTTTCCGTTACCTTCCACTACCAGGATTTCTGATCGTGGTGACCATGCTGACCTGGCTGGAATCTCGTACAGCACTACGACACCATCTTTGCCGCCAACGGCCCCCCCCCTCCCTCCGCTGAGCCCGCACCCGCAGCAAAGGGCCCGAAGAAGACGAAGGCGCCTACACACTCTCACTACCTCCATTCGAAGGTGTACCGAGCTTTGGAGCGGATAAAGGCGGAGGAGGCGGAGGCACAGGCTGCTGCTGAAGTGCCTGCGGCTGAGGCAGCAGGAGAGGGGCAGGCGCCAGGGGCTGGGCCAGGTGCAGGCGAGGGGAGGTAGTTCTTGTTTTGGGGCTCGCATATGCATGGATCACTTCTCTATATCTATTGCGTGGCTGTTGCATCGTTTCTCTTGTCATTGTTTTGCCTCAGAAAAGCAGAGGCCTGCCGTCAAGTTGAACGAAGCAGTGTCCAATTTGCCACACGACGCCCACACCCGATTTGATGAACTCACGCTTCACGGCAAGCGGGTCGCGGGAACAACAACGACGCGTTTTGTCTCGACATCGTCCTTGCGCCTGCGTGATCACATCTTGCCATAGATTGCTCATCTCTTCTCGTCCAACCCATTTAGATCGACATGGCGTCCCCATACTCCCCGCCATCGCCTGGGAAGCGCTCGCCATCCCCCGTATTCGACTTCTCCGCCCCTCCACGTTCCCCCATCCGCGCCTCCTCATCCTCGCCGAGTGCCGAGCCAGACGCCGAGACCATGCTCGACAACATCGACCTTGACACAGAATCAGCCGTGGACCCGTGGAAGGCCTCCGAGACTGCCCCATCAGCAGGGTCCTCATCGAGGTTCAGTGAGGCGTCCATGGCGAGTGTCTCCGCCCAGCGGTACAGCAAGACTGCGGCGTCAACGCCGGCGACAGAGATGATGGTGGGGGCTGGGGAGGTGCCCATCGTCTTGGGAGTAGCTGTGGTGGACTTCAACCATCTGGTGCGTCTACCCATATTGCGCGCCACATATGGTTATCGCTGACCTTCATTTCAACGGCTGTTTAGATTGGCCCCACTGTCGAGTTCGCGTACCCCCCAACGCTGCAGGCTGCAATCACGGATGACGAGGACTTGGCACGGCTGCTGCCGTTTCTGGCACTACCGGATGGCGCACATCTGGTGAGCATGCTCCTTTCTGTATAGCTGGGCTGGCGTTGACTTGATACGAAGAGCGAGGAAGACTATTCCTACTTTGTGAGCAAGCATTGTGCAGAATCCATGAGCATTGTCTGATCTAGCCACCACCCAGCACTGCACCTACTCCCCCTCCGACTCTGATGTGCCCACCAATGTTCCTTCATCCCAGACATTGTTTGGTATATCGTACGTATCCGCCCTCTGTGTCGCCATCTGCAAACCTGACGGACGTATCACTGCTAGATGTAACCGCCAACTGGCGTCGTCGGAGCTGAAAAGACGACCCAGCGACGTGACGAGGAGTATGGTTCAAAAGGCTGTCATTGTGATCGCGAGCCAGCCCGTCTTCGTGAGTCTCATTCCCACCGCTACTGTCTACTACAGCTTACAATAAACTTGTAGGGCCCTATTAGGTGGGTACAAAAGGCCACTTATCGATGGCATTGCTGACGTGCAGGTGTAGGGATCGGCTCGGTGTGGTCACCCGCGCGTACTTCGCCCAGCGGTCAGTCATTACAAGTATTTACCTGACTTATGAGCGGATGCTGATATATGGTGCTCAGTGACTTTACGCAGACAGAGATCCTGGAAGATTTCTACCGTAGCTTAGAGACGAGTCTGGAAGGGAAAAGTGGTGAGGGAGCGATCTACATGGGTGAGTTATGGCGCTATACTGTGTCTGCCACGCGACCAAAGCTGATGCCCTCAAAGGTACTAGCCTCCGAGATCTCGTCCACAAGTTCCGTCACCGGACCCTTGTGCTGTTGAAGCTCTTGATGCTGCAGAAGAGAGTACGCCAACCTCCTTCCACTTCCCGCCTCGGGCCTTACTGACCTCGGATTAGATAATGCTTTTTGGCTACCCAGTGGAGAAGTTGTGTACATACCAGTACTCTCTCGTATCCCTGATACCGGGTGAGTCTTTAGACGACTGCTCCGCGACTAGGCTAATGCTGCTCCAGGTCTTTTATTGAGCTTGAAGGACTCTGGTTCGCCGGATCTCGACCACAAGTCGACGCGGGTGCGCCCTACATCACTACGGACGAGTGATCGGGCGAGCATGCTTCGCTATATGGGTCTTCGTGAGTATCGTTAATTTGATTGCCATGTTCCTTTGCTGACCATCCGCTAGCGCTGCGAGTATTTGGCAGAGACGCAGTTTTCCAGCCCTACATGCCTCTGCAACAGATGGACATGCTGCAAGCAAAGAGCTGGCTGGTGGGCACGACCAATCAGATCGTGACACAGCAGAGGGACTGCAAATACGACCTCCTTGTCAACGTGAGTAGATGTGCCACTTGAATTGTGCTTCGCTGACATCGAAGTAGATCGACAACAACACATTCGAGTTCTCCGACCCCAAGGTCGAACGTCTCGCCGCTCTCACACCAGCGGACCGGAAATGGATGGACGATGTCGTACGGACCGTGGAGGAGACGTGGACCACAGTGAGCACTCTCTGATCAAACTTCATGCCAGGTGGATGCTGACATTCGAGTCTAGCCCGAAGGCGAACGGCCATCGTAAGCTCCCGGTCCCACTTTTGGATATGAGCTCGGCTGACGTTTATGGCAGGTTCCGCGGCAGCGATGATGACCTCAGAGCTCGCTTTGAAGAGTATATCTGCGCGGCACTGTCATCCATCAAATTCGCCGACTTTTTGACCAAGGGCAATGCTCAAGACATCTCCATCGTGGCCGCTGGCAGTGAGCTTCAAACCAGCATATCAAGCAGAAAGAGGCGCTGATAAGTAAATTCAGGTGGAGAAGGAAACGTGATACAGAGCTTTGGAGAGCAATGGATCTTGGCATTCAAGCAGACGGAGGCCTATGATCTCTGGAACGGGTGTACGGATCCCGCCTTGTTCGACATATGCGAGCCAAAGTGAGTACACTGCGGTACGCCGAACGTAGTCAAGATAGCTGACAGGTGGTGCAGACACCCGTGCGAAGGCAAGGTCAACCCAGTGTCAGATCTCGGTCTCCGATTGACTGGTACGTCAAGGAGGGGCAACGGGTCATCGACCATACCAACATGTCAGAGCGGGGCTGACGAATACGCAGAGGGCATACATGACCTGCGCTTGGATCAACAACTCGCCCCTACTCGCGAAGCTCTTTCTTCAGCATTTGCCGCTGGGTCATCATCCATCTTCAAGGCCTTCGACGGCGTGCGCTCAGAGGTCTCTTCCCGTCTTCGAGAGCGTGAAGAGGCACAATCCCGCGCACGAGAGTCGGCCGCCTCTCCCACGGGCTCGGTATCTGGACGATCCAGCCCGGCGCCTCCCAAAGCTACCTCGCCGACCCCGCCTGTGGACATCAAAGCTACACTGGGCGGTATTGGTGCGGGGATCGGCGGGTTCTTTGGAAGCAAGGTGGCGAGCTTCAGAGCGGGGAGGGAAGAGCCTGCCAAGGGGCTGAGGCCCATGAGTCTTGTTGGAAGCTCCAGCGCCGGGAGTGTGAAGAATTTGGGGAGGAGCCCTGGGCAGGAAGGGCAGGGCCCACTGGGCAGATGATGGTCGCTGCTACTTAGATGCGTAGATGAAAGCGATTTATGTCCAATGATGGATAGCAGACACTCACTCAGAAAGTCAGAAGAATAATGGGGCGATGGGGTCTGGTGGGTGGAGTTTGTCGGCAGATTGTTGGCCCTGGGCGATAATCGGACATATCAACACCAGCCTTATCATTCCTCCGCACAATCAGTCTTCTGGGCCGAAAAGCTATGCGCTCGGTGGCCGGACGTTGGTGGTGCATGTCGGTTCACTGCAAGCTGTGCAAGATGGTAGATGCCAAAAGAGAGATGGGCGTCGCTGCTCGGCCCGAGATGTTGTTGGCGGCAAACGAGATCTGATTAGCGGCGGCGGCCGGCGGTCGCTGAACCCCGCTCCTCGGCGCTCGGCGGCCAGCCCAGGATCGTTTGCGTTCAGCTGTCTATACAACCACTTGGCTCTATGACCGCAAAAGCACCACGGCGCATAAACACAAACTCCAGGCCTGTCTCTGCACGACGGATACAACGTACACAGCCTCAGTCGAAAAGATGGAGCGTATATATACGAGGAGAAGAATCGGGGCCGCCCCAGTTTGCAGCATTCTTCTTCTTGACCCCACACCATGAGCCACAGGCCCAATCACCAACACAACGGACAGAGTAGTCGGCAGAACAGCCGCCCGACTCAGCGCGACGATGACTACGATCTCCCGCCCACGTACCAAGAGGCTCAGAACTCCAGCACGAGAGGGTCGCAGAACACAGGTTCGTCCGATGTCAAGAAAGGCGGGAGTAGCCTTCGGAGAGGTTGAGGCTAACACTCATATCACAGGCTCAGACTATGACGCCAACTTCACATCAGACGGCCCCGGCTTACACTCGAGGGCAACCATCAACCGCAAGGGTACCATCAACGTATGGGTGGACTGCAAGAAGCCTCTGCCGGAGCTGCCGCCAGACTACGCCAGGCCGGTGAAGGAGTTCGCGGTGGACAGGCGAGACGGTGCAGAGTGCCCGCCCTTGCGTATCGTGATCTTCATTGTCGGCTCCCGAGGTGAGCTGCCATGCTGAGATACTTATACTGGCATACACTGACGCCAAGTTAACAGGTGACGTGCAGCCGTATCTTGCACTCGCACTCAATTTGATCATTTCCAATTCTCACCGCGTACGGATTGCGACCCACACCGAGTTCCAGTCGTTCGTGCTGGACGCCAACCGGTGGCTTAGGGGAAGGACGGGGAGGGACGGTCAGAGTCTGGAAGGCTACCTGACCTTCTTTGATGTCGGGGGAGACCCCAGGGAGCTCATGGCCTACATGGTGAAGAGTGAGTTACACAACTGGTCGTCCTCGCCCTTGTTGTCAACTGACATAGCCGATAGATCCTGGCCTCATGCCCGGTATGGCATCCCTCACCAATGGAGACATCCCTTCCAAACGGCGCATGACCCGCCACATGATGGATGGTTTCTACCGGTCAACCTACAGTCCCGATCCATTGACGGGGGCGCCTTTTGCGGCAGACGCGATCATCAGCAACCCGCCGGCGTTTGCGCATGTGCATATTGCAGAAGCGCTTGGCATGCCACTTCAGTTGACGTTCAGTGAGTGAAGTGCAGTGGTACCTGCGGTCCCCGCTAACGTGTATTCTAGCTATGCCCTGGTCCCCGACTACTGCCTTCAGCCACCCACTCGTCAATATCAAGCAGAGTAACGCCGAGCAAGGCATGACCAACTATCTGAGCTTTGCTCTCGCCGAGATGCTGTACGTAAAGTCAACCTGATATGAGCAACAGTGCTGACAATGTGACTACAGGCAGTGGCAAGGCCTCGGTGCTGGTATCAACAAGTTCCGCAACCGCACTCTTGGTCTCAAGGATCTCAACATGGTGTCTGGCCCGTCGATCGTAGACCGCCTCAAGGTGCCATGGACCTACTGCTGGAGTGATGGCTTGATCCCGAAGCCCGCGGACTGGAAGGAACACATCGGTACGCAGCTTCTAAGTCCCGATTCTCAGAACCTGGGCTCATAGAAGCGCTGTCCAGATATCTCGGGGTTTTACTTTATGCCGGAGGACAACAACTACAAGCCCAGCTACGAACTTGCCGAGTTCCTTCAATCGGGACCCCCGCCAATCTATATCGGGTGAGGTCATCGGTTCAATCTGCTTTTGGAGGCGCATGCTGATTGCCATTGTATAGCTTTGGTTCTGTCGTCGTCGAGGATCCGGCAAAAATGACAGGTGAGTTGGCGGTGCGATTTGAGACATGCCAAGAAAAAGCTCACTCTTTCTTGCAGATGCCATCTTTGAAGCTGTCAAGATCACGGGTGTGAGGGCACTGGTCAGCGCCGGTTGGGGCGGTCTCGGCGAAGGAGAGATGGAGGTGCCAGAAGGCGTGCACATCCTGAGGGGTATGTCTCGTGTCGTGCCATGGCCCATATCTCAGCAGCTAATGCGTCTCACAGGCAATGTGCCGCACGACTGGCTCTTTGCGGAAGGACGCGTGTACGCGGTCTGTCATCATGGAGGTACGTCGGCCTACGCGCACACAGAGGCTTTCTGCTGACTGGTACCGAATAGGTGCCGGGACAACGGCCATCGGCTTGAAGAACGGCCTGCCGACCATCGTGGTTCCGTTCTTTGGTGATCAACCGTGAGCATGCCGGGCTCTTCCCCACTAGGAACAGACTACTGACTTCAAAGGCAGATTCTGGGGACAGACAATCCACCGCGCTGGCGCCGGGCCACCCCCCATCAAGCAGAAGCTCCTCACCCCCGAAACGCTCGCCGATGCAATCCACTTTTGCATGAACCCAGCAACCCGCGCCGCTGCCCAGAAAATGGCTCGCCAGATCCGTTCGGAGTACGGCGAGGGCAAGGGCGTCACGTCCTTCCACAAGCATCTCCCTTTGCTCAACATGCGGTGCGACCTCATGCCATCGCATGTGGCGATATGGTGGTGCCAGAGCGTAGCTATGCGTCTCAGCGGGGCGGCAGCGGCCGTACTGGTGGAGAGGGGTATTCTGGACTGGGATGACCTCGAGCTTCATAGGGCGAAGGAGTACGCGGTGAAGAAGGGGGTTGCAGACCCGACGATGGGCGGGGCGTCGAGTGTGCTGTCGACAGTCACGAACCAGAACCCGGGTGGGATGGACGCCTTGTATAACCCAGTGAGTCTAGCAGTTCTTAGTACTGCTGGCTAGAGCTGACACGTCACTTAGACCAAGGAAAGCATCAACACTGCTGTTGCCGGCATCCGAGGTATGTGGACTGTCATGCTATCACGCTGAGGCACGTGCTGACTTTTGCGCAGGGGTTGTGGATGGTATCAGCGCCGTTTCCAGGAGCCTTGACACCATGTCGAGCTCAATGGACAACGTCCCCGCCCGCATCGGCTCCGTCACTTATCGCCAGCGCGGACCTGTGCGTGGTTTCGCATCAGGCGTCAAGGAGGGATGGAAGGGGCTGTACTACGGTGTGGCGGACGGGATGGTCGGCATCTTCAAGGAGCCGATTGAGGGGGCGCAGACCGATGTGAGTCAACATCACTGTACAACCCTCGATATGGATTGCTGACAGATCCGACTAAAGGGCGTCGGCGGGTTCTTCAAGGGCATAGGGCGCAGTTACGTCAACGTTGTTGTCAAGCCGCTTGCAGGTGAGTCTTACCGCTTGTCACTACATGTGCTCAAATACTGACTTTTCATAGGCGCTTCAGGCTTCATCACCCTTCCATTCCAGGGTCTCGTCAAGACCATCCGCCCTCCTCCTCCCGAGGGCCTGACATCCCCCAACCGGCCTTCAATCGTGTTCCGCCAGCCTCGTCGAGCTATCAGTACGGAAGCGGCTCAACACCTCCTGCCCTACGACCGAGATCTTCTCGTCGAGAAGTTCATGGGCATATGCAGTCTGGAGGATGTGCAAAGGCGCATTGCCGAGATCGATAGGCAGCTGGAGGGTGGAGCGGAAAGTGTGCACCACGCGCATGGGTCCGCGTCGCCGCAGTATCCATCAGGCATGGAAGGGCAAGGCGACTGGAAGGGACACGCTGAGGGCGACTGGAAGGGACATGCTGAGGGCGACTGGAAGGAGGATTACAAAGGAGAGACGAGCTACCCCCCTGGGTCACATGCGGGGCCGAGTACAGGGCAGTGGGAGCCACCCAGGAGAAGATATGAGGAGAGGGCGCAAGAAAAGTGGGAGAGGCAACAGCGGCTTGGGACGCATACCGATGTGTAGAGTGTGGGTGAATGAGTTGGATGATTGGTATATGGACAGTACGGTGGCATGTGAGAGTATGTATTGCTGTGCGGCTTCGCCAGCGGATCGACAGAAGAGCGACAGAGAGAGAGACAGAGAGAAGGAGAGACAGTCAGACAGACGCGTGAACGGCAGACGGGTCGCGTCACAGTGACGTGGCATTTTTGTTTCCACCACACTTGGTACGTCATTGTGTCATGGGACCTCCACCAGCGATGACCGGTGCAGCACCACCCAGCCAGCGCGCTATACATGACGACGGACAGCAACAGCATCGCACATTGCAACCCCTTCTCCTCCGTCAACTTCACTAATCGCCACACAGCACCACTCTTGACACTGAGATAGAAGATTGCGCCATGGTGTCAAAGAACGAGGAAGGCAAGCCGTTCTACCTCCAGGAGTCCGACTCCTCTCAAATCATCCTGCCCGCCGAGGAGGACGACCCATCGATTCCCGAGGATGAGACCAGAGATGAGAAGAAGAAGAGGGAGAAGGCAGAAAAGAAGGCTGGGGTCCGGAGGGTCAAGGTTGGAAAGGTTGAGGTGGACCCCCATATCGGTGAGCTCGTCATGACATTGAGATCGCTGGAGTCGCTGACTTCGGTGGCTCCAGACTATGCCGACTTCAAGTCGGATGGACCCGGCCTCGATTCTCGAGCGGTGCTCGACGAGATGGGCATGATCAACATCTGGGTGGATTTGAAAAAGCCGTTGCCCGATCTACCGAAAGACTACGCGAGACCGGTGAAGGAGTATGCAGTGGACAAGCGTGCTGGTGCAAAGTGCCCGCCGTTGTACATTGTCATCTTCATCGTTGGATCCAGAGGTAAGTGTTCATTGCGTTCGCTCTGCCGGACGTATTACTGAGGAGACCACATCTGACATCATGTCACACAGGTGACGTGCAGCCATACCTTTCCCTCGCTCTCCACCTTGTCCAATCCAACTCGCACCACGTGCGCATCGCCACCCACTCGGACTTCAAGGACTTTGTTCTAGAGGGTAACGGGCGACTGAAGGGGAAGAAGGGGAAGAATGGCGAGAACCTGGAGGGCCACATTTCGTTCTACGATGTGGGCGGGAACCCCAAGGAGCTCATGGCGTATATGGTGAAGAGTGAGCTAGAGTCGCATCTTTCCCCCGTGCACGAAGCTGACGCCTTCACGACCAGATCCTGGTCTCATGCCCGGCATGGCGTCTCTCACCAACGGCGACATCGCATCAAAACGCAAGATGACTGCCGAGATGCTAGAAGGCTTCTACAAGTCCACATACAGTCCTGATCCAGAGACGGGAGAGCCCTTCGCGGCCGACGCGATCATCAGCAACCCGCCTGCTTTCGCGCATGTCCACGTGGCGGAGGCTCTGGGATTGCCGCTGCTGATGTCTTTCAGTAGGTCCCGCCTATCGATATAGGCCTGTTATTGTTCTAACCTGCCCCATCAGCCATGCCTTGGTCCCCCACGACGTCTTTCAATCACCCTTTGGTCAACATTAAGCAGAGTAACGCCGAGAAGGGCCTTACCAACTACCTGAGTTTCGCCTTGGCTGAGATGCTGTGAGTGTGATTGTTGAGATTGATACTTGATGTCGCTGACGTCTTCCCACCAGTACATGGCAAGGTCTCGGTGATGTGATCAACGAATGGCGAGTCAAATCCCTCAGACTTGAGCCGCTGTCCCTTCGCTCCGGACCTTCAGTGGTGGATCGCCTCAAGGTACCGTGGACTTACTGTTGGAGCGATGCTTTGATCGACAAGCCCAAGGACTGGAAGGAGCATATTGGTGAGTCTGATGGCACATCACTTGAACATCAACGCATGCTGACCAACGGCATGTCATAGACATCTCGGGCTTCTACTTCCTTCCCGGAGAAGAATCTTTCAAGCCAGACCGCGATCTTGAAGAGTTTCTGGCAGCCGGGCCTCCCCCGGTCTACATCGGGTATGTTGCCATCCTCTCCGGTGATGGCCTGCAAGGCTATATTGTTGACACATCTGCAGCTTTGGCTCTGTCGTCATAGAAGACGCAAAGAAGATGACTCGTACGTATGACATCGTCTGGCGGGCGAGCACCGAGCGGCCAGAACTGACATGGAATGTGACAGAAACTATCTTCGACGCTATCAAGTCGGCTGGAGTACGGGCTCTTGTCAGTGCTGGATGGGGTGGTCTTGGTGGGAGTACAGTGCCAGATGGAGTGTTCATTCTCAAAGGTGCGCGCATATCGCTAAATAGCAGCATTCTTTTCGAACTGACACCTTGGCAGGCAATATCCCTCATGACTGGCTTTTTGCAGACGGGCGAGTAACGGCAGTTTGTCACCATGGAGGTCAGCCCACTTGAACAATCGCGAGAATGGCAACTTATGCTGACACATGAGGGCAGGGGCCGGTACCACCGCGATCGGCTTGCGCAATGGCCTTCCGACCATCGTCGTGCCCTTCTTCGGCGACCAAGCGTGAGCCGGTATCCATGCCGCAAACGCGACTGAGTCCAACTGACACCTGCTACAGCTTCTGGGGCCACATGATCAACAAGGCCGGCGCCGGCCCTCCACCTATCCCTCAGAAGACGCTCTCCGTCGAGAACCTTGCTGAGGCCATCAAGATCGCAGTCGCCGCACCTGCGAAGAAGGCCGCGGGCAAGATGGCAGACAAGATTAGGTCGGAGTCTGGCGAGCAGAAGGGGGTGGAGAGTTTCCACCGACACCTGCCGTTGCTCACTATGAGGTACGCTTCTCATTCCCCACATCGTCAGCGAACATTGTATCGACTGACCCGTCTGTTTGCAGGTGTGACGTGGACCCCTCGAGAGTTGCACTTTGGCGTTCCGACCAGCTGTGTCTTCGCCTGAGTGGAGCTGTCGCTGCTGTAATGGTGGAACAGGGCAAGCTCGACTGGAAAACGTTAGAGCCACATAGGCCGAAGGAGTATGACTCTCGCAAGGCCATCTCGGATCCTGTCACAGGAGGGGCTACAGCCATCCTGTCTACTGTGACCAACTACTATGCGGGCATCGCGCAAATCTTCTACAACCCGGTGAGTGGGATGCACCACTGCCATCTTGTGCATGTCACTGACGATTCAACAGCCAAAGGGTATCATCAACACAGCCACTGCTATTCCTAGAGGTGGGTCATTTCTAGAATGGTCTGAGCCAGAAAACATAGCTAATGTGCTCACAGGCATGATGAACATCATCAACTCCGTGTCCGAGGGGATGGACAACATCCCCCGTCTAATCGGATCGACCACTCGTCAGCGTGGTGACGTCGACGACTTCGGCTCTGGAGTCAAGGAGGGCGCAAGAGGTGTCTTTTTCGGGTATTGGGATGGGATCACGGGGCTGGTCACTGAGCCTGTGGAAGGGGCCAAAAAGGAGGTAAGTTCAACCAGCTGTGTACCCTGGTTGGAAGTACTGACTAGCTGTTCAGGGGTTCTTGGGAGCGATCAAGGGGATGGGACGAAGTTGTGAGTCTATATTACTCATGACCGAGTTCTTCCATCATAAGCTGACTCGAACCACCCAGACGTGAACGTGACCGCCAAGCCAGCCGCCGGTACGCCTCGTATACAACCTTTTGCCTGACGGACGACATTTGCTGACTGTACCATCCCCTGCTTTTGCAGGTATCGTTGGTGCCCTCTCACTCCCCCTCCGTGGTGCTGTCAAATCCTTCAGCACCAAGTTCTCCGGCCCGCAAGAAGTCGTCTTCCGCGAACCTCGCCAGGCTCTGAGTGTCGAGGCCGCCGAACGACTTGGCAGCGATGAGAAGGACGCGATGGTGAAGAAGTTTGAAGCGCTGGCTAAGCAGGACGAGGTGAAAGAGAGGAAAGATAAGCTGAAGGAAAGGGCTAAGAGAGTGATGGAGGGTGACGAGGGCGGTCTGGATGAGGATGAGGACGATGATGGGCGAACGGCGGAGGGGCAAGACGGGGGGATGACGAAGATGCAGGCGAGCTCCCCGAAGAAGCACAAGGGTAAGGAGGACGATGTTGAGGTGGAACGTCAGGAGGATGAAATGACCGCGGAGGAACGAAAGGGATATGAGCGCGCGATGAGGGAGATGAGATTGAAAGGGGAGCAGAGGTAGGCCTTCACGTCCTGTAACGATTGCTTTCTAGATCAACCTCACGACAGCGTGTATCCAATTGTATCTGTATACATAACGCCCACATACTAAGGCTAGAAAGTCTCATGTACAGTACATGCCCAATCACCATCAATATCGGTTCCACGATAACCCTGCCTATTTATACGCGTGATCCGTTCCAACGACGCTTGTTCTGCTCGCCGGCGGGCCGATGTCAGTGGTATCATCTTGTGTGATTGACAGCCCAATATAGGAGATTATGCTCCGCTGCTTTAGGCTGTTTTCGCTGCTATATCTCGCTCATCGAGACTGTGCATGGTGATGGTGGTACTCACACAAGAACAATACCCAAGCAATCATACCATCAACACTGTGTCTGCGTATGGTCTCCCGCTGGGCAAGAGTGGAGAGTTGTACACGCCCATGAAGCTCACCGAGAGGTACACTAGTGACACTGTTTCTTGCGGGCCAGTTTTGCACTGGTGTGAAGATGAACATAGAATGTCCAAGCTACTCACTGGAAAGTATGCGCAGGCTGTGCAGAACCACGTAACCGATTACAAAGCGAGCTACGACGCCCTGTCCAGCATGGTGGGGCAGACGAGACTGGACCTCCAAGAGGCCAAGAGTGACCAGCAAGAAGGCGATGATGTGCTACAAAAAGCTGCTAGAGATGACACCGTTGCTCACCTGGAACATAGTCTGAACGCGCTCGAAGACGAGATGGAGATGCTTACTCATATGACAAAGTACACCGTCGACTTCATAGAGAAAAGCTGGAACGATATCGTGTCCGCCCAAGATGCCGTCAAGGAGAAAGAAGTAGAGGAAATTGCTGAAGGTCTTTTCCAAAACACCCCTGATGACGCAAGTGCTCTGGATATCTGCACCAAGTGGGAGCGAGGTGCACAGTCTTACTACGACTGCGTTACGGCTGACTCACAATCTGATGTGCTCATTGCAAGCGCCCGGCTATCTGGCGGATTGGAAAGCTCGGAAGTGCGATTTATTCCTGCTGTCCAGAAAAAGTGCGATGATGTCCTTCGGAAAGCGGAGGAGTCTGAGATCGTTGCGTCGGAAGAGATGGAAAATGTGCGGCTGGCCATGGAAGAGGCGAATGGAGAGAGGAGTGAATCGGTCCTCTTGGCGGATATGCCAGAAGATGTGCAGGATTTGATACAAATGTTGAGAAAGCGCAAAGAAGAGGGGGTGTACTTTGGGGCGGACCTTGCTGAGTGACAGGTGGACCAGCGTTCATTGATAAGATGCAAGTTGGAGTGATGTCGATGGTGTACATACTTCCTTGGAGTTCAAGAAGAGAGGTTTCGTTCCCTGCTCTGTTTAGATCACAGGCACCTCCGTTACAATCTGTTGAGGCTCAGGCAGATCACAAAGGCTGCAGGTGTATCAAGTAGCCATGTCTTTTTTTTTTCTTTTTTTTTTAAAAAAAAAGGAATTGTTTTTCATACATTTTTTTATTTGGTTCAAAGTTTTTTTATTTTTTATTCCTAGTTTTGAGGCCACTCCTCCACCTCCGGTTGCGACCATGCACCAAGTTCCAACTGCACGTCCACGTTGAGGGGAGATGACTTCTCTATTTGTACTCCTTTATGTTTGAGTACCAACAGCTGATATACTCGCCCGTCGGAGATAGGAAAAAGGGTGGACAAGTGCTGTTTGACCGCCAAAAGTCACAGAGGATGTCATCTGGAATTTCCCACCGATCGCGGACGCGATAGCGAGAGCACTTCTGTCTGGACATGTCTGGGTTGTATTGCTACAATTCAGAAGAGGCGCCGTCAATTTTTACAACCTCCTCCAAACCATCCCACAGCCCGCAACCAAGAAAGGCCAAGCGCAAACAGGATGGCACCTTTGAATACAGCTCCCACATCTACCCATCCATCCTCCGTCGCCACACTCATCCAACAAGCCGACTTTGGGGACAATTATCTCTGGACCTCCTCCCTGACCGCCCCATCACCCGATGAGATTCGTATCCGCACCTCCGTCTACCGTCGAACCGGCCCCAATGCCTGGGCACCAGTGGTGCGTGACGATGCGCCGCTCCTCCGTGACCCTTCGCAGACTACGGTAGATGGGCCGGATGTCTTGACCTACGGTGCGACGCTCAACTGGGAGCAAGACGATACTCACCTCCCGACGCTATTGAGCCAAGTATACCCCAACAACTGCCTCACATTTGAGCCGACTTTGAATGTGGAGGAGAATGGAAACACGCCTGACCTGATGGTACAGAAGTTTGCTGAGGCGACTGAGGCGTACGCGAGTGATTATCGATTCAGTATTGATATACTGGGGGTGAATGCCTCCCTGGTGCAGAATGAACTGCAGGCGGCTGAGAGGGGGGAGCCTCCTGAGAGTGGCAATAGTGGCGCGACAGTGGCGTCACTCCAAAGGAGTCTGGCGGCGATGACACAGGAGGAGGCAGCGCTCCGGCAGATGAAGGACGGCACGATGGACTTTATCAACAAGAGCTGGGACAAGATCAAGTCAGCCCAGAACGGGGCAATGCAGGCCGAGCGTGAGGCGCTGGCCGACGGGGTCGCCCGGATCGTCGGCCCCGACGATGAACATGCCATGAGCGTCTACAGGAGGTGGCAAGACGGTGCGGTATCATATCACAACAGCGTGATAAACGACACCGAAGCCGATGTCAAGCACACAATCATGGATCTGTCGCAAGCGGTGGCCCCGACGGGGAACAACGAGTATGTGGCTACCATGCTACAGACCATCAAGGGGCTGCGCGACCTTGCGAGCGACTTTGAACTTGAAGGAGGGTTAGCCATGGATGATGTGTGCGCGAGCATGGCTGAGGGGAGCGGGAGGTTTAGTCTGGATCTGGAGTTTGTGCCAAGGGATGTGGATGAGGTGCTCAGTATGATGAGGAAGCGGAAGGAAACGGGGTCCTACGTGGACTGAGAAGTAAGAAGGTAGATCAGTATGTAGACACGTACTGAGATATGTCTATGTGAGCGCCGAAATTACACCTGCAAAACGCAGACAACAGTGCGTGGGTGGCTTTTGGAATAGAACAAGCCGTCAAAGTAAAGATTCATGAAAAGATCGTGTACGTACACACCAACATTACGTCGCCTGTTCCAAGATAAGCCTGCCTCGAAAACGTCTACTTCTTCTACTTCTTGAACTCCTCCCTACCCCTTGCGTCCGTCTTGGTCCAGATCGAGATACTCTCGGCCGGCGAGTAGAACTCGGCCCACCCATCTACCCCCGGTTCCGTCAGCCACACTCTCTGCGCAACCCGACCCTAAACGTGGACAACGTCAACTCACCATCCCCGATAGTGACCTCTCCCTGGTGCCACCCCATGAGATCCGTCCACTTCTCCCCTGCATGCTCCTTGCCGACCTCGCACCGCTTCGAGCCCTCGCCCTTGCCGTTGCAGATGACAGTGACCGAGGCGTCGTGCTCTTCGTCGCCCATGCGCACCCAGGCGAGGCAGTTGGCTGATGGTGTGGGTCATGTTAGCGCGGTTGTAAGCTCAGCAAGAAGGAAGAGGAGACGTACGGTGGTCCCAGTAGTCGCGGAGCTCGCCATACGCGAACCACTTGCGCGCACGCACGATGTCCTCGAGCTGCGCCACCCCGTTCTGAGGGTTGTCGCCCTTGGTCCCGTAGAGGTCACCGTAGAACACGCACCTAATCAGACATGCGGTGTGTCAGCAATTGTGGCGAGGCGACTGGAGACGCGATGGGACAGAGACTCACGGGTACCCGTCAACGCGCATGAGAATCAAGGCGTATGCGAGGGGCTTGAAGCCCGAGGACACCCAGCGCTGGAGGGACTGGCCGACTTGCGTGTCGTGCTGTATCCCGGCAAAATATCAGCTAGAGTCGTATAAGCGTCTCGGAGAGCTTATGCTAGCTTACGTTGTCGACGAGAGTACTGTTGTTTGAGCAAATGTCAGTTTATCCCATCAGGACTGGCTAGCTGACGGCAGAGAGAGGGACTTACACGGCATCGATAGGACGGCGCTGGACGAGAGTGTCGTCGAAGATCTTGCGGAGGTCGTAGTTCTCCTTAGCCTCGCCGGCTTGCTAAACCCAACCAGCATCATCAGCATAGCCCGCCATCAGGTCGACGTCATTTCTGGATGCTCACGTAGAAGTTGTCTGCAAAGATGACGGGGGTCAGCTTCACCACTTCACCGATCCGACGGCACGAAGCGGACGTACCCTGCAAGCACGAGTCGAAGCACGAGAACTGGGTGCCGAGGCCGTCGAGGTACGCCACGAGCGCATCCACCGAGTCTGCGTACCGGAAAACAGTCGTGTCAGCTCCTGCGGAAAGCTCAATCACTACGCGCTATCGTAGCTCACCATGCCAGAACTCGCCGACGCAGAACGCCTTGCTCCTACCCGGGTTGTCCTCACGGATGTGCTTGACGAACTGAGCGATGAACGCTTGCTGTTGTGAGGAAGATTGGAAGAAGGGAAACGATTGTGAGCTGAAGGTGTGGCGGCAATACAAACCAACAGCTCACAGAGATGTGCTTGACAGCGTCGAAGCGGAATCCGTACGCGCCGGTCTCTTGGAGGACCCACTTGCCCCATTTGCTGAGAGGTGGTGATGGACGTGTCAGCATGTCGTGTCTCATCAGCTTGAAGGAGATATACTCACTTGAACTCGGCCTCGACATCGGGGTGGGCGTGGTCGACTGCGAGCACATCGCCGTCAGCGATGTGTAACAAAGCACACGTAACGATCCTCAACACTCACTGTCCGCGAACATCAGGTAGTCGTAGGATCCTACAGCAGTCTGCCTTAATCGAGAACTGGCACCCCGACGGATTCACCCAGACTCACCATTCTCCTTGTCGACGTCCTTGGCCCAGTGCTTCCCGTCACCTTGGATCTGTCCCACCCAGTCAGCTTGTGTTTTACCGCGATCCAACAAGAGAAGCAGACATACCTTGAAGATCGCCTTGGTCTCGGTGGCAGCATCATAGTCCACCCCGGTGAACATGTTGAAGTTCCATTTCAAGTCCGAGTACTTGTCGCCTCGGCCGGGAAAATCGAACCTAGAAACACGAGGGGTCATCATCGTCAGCTCCAGCGTCGCCCTGTTTTGGAGGAGGTGGAGGAGGAGGAGCTCACTTGGTCCAGCCCTCGATGTCGTGCATCTCGCCGACGAGCTTGTTCCTGTCGTTCTGGTCCACCATGGTCGCCATGAACTTTTCCTTGTCGTCCGCTCCCGCTCTGTGTATCATCCCGCGTCGTCAGTGTGGTCCTCCGATTTCATGCTGCTAAAAGAAGGGGGCAAGGAGGACTTACTTGTGGTTCATCACCGCGTCGATATAGGTGATGATACCCTTATCGGCGGCGGTCTTGATGGCCCGCAAGAGGTCTTCCTTGGTACCCCATTTGGTCCCGACAGAGCCTTTCTGGTCAAACTCTCCCAGGTCCCAGATGTCGTAGCTGTGGTTGAAACGTCGTGTATCAGTGCAGAACAAGACGGGAGGTGGATGGTAGCGGTAAAGACGAGACGGCGGGAAGACGTACATGTCGTAGCCGGTGCCCTCGGGGCTCGAGCCTTTGGTGGGAGCTAGTCACGCCACAAAGATATCAGCTCCGTACCGCTTGACACAAGTCGGAGAGATTTGGGGAGCTGATGTGGACGGGACATACGAGGAAGCCAGCACGCGGTGATGCCCATGCTCGCGAGCCTGTCGGACTCGTCCTCGTACTTCTTGAAGTGGACACCGCCGCCATCTGCGTACCATCTGTTTTCGGGCCGGCGTCAGTCATTGAGGGATGGTCAAGGTGGGAGGGAGATGGGGACTCACTCAAAGTACTGCATCATGGTGAAGTTTCCTGTCCCCGTCGAGCATAGAAGTCAGCACGTGTGTCTGGGCGATAGCGATGCCAGCAGGGGATGACGTGCGAAGGAGGACGTACCGGGCTTCCCCCTGTGGTCTTCGTTCGCGTGGTGGGCCATTGCGGGTCTATGTGTCTATGGTGTATTGTCTATGTCGGCTGCTGTGGGAGAAGTTGGTGCAAGAGAGAAAAGATAGCGTTGTTGTTCTTGGATTGGATCCCGTCATGGTCGACCCTCGCGATGGCTGGGCTCTGATACTCCCGCGTGGCTGCCAGGCACCGAGTCAGGTACACAGGACCGTGACGTCATGACGGCTGCTTCCTTGCAGATCCCACGCAATCGTCGTGCAAAAACATGCGCGGGGCGAGGGGTGTTGAGGGATGCAGAGGGGATCGACGGGGGAAAGAGACAGGGCAGAAAGCAGAGGTGTCGAGAAGAGAACAGGAGGGAGGAGGGGAGGCACACCCACCACACACACTCATCGCGGGCGGCCTCCGACCGACAGCGGAGGAGCCGCGGTGGGAGAAGCCTGGCCCGGCTTGCAGACAGGGGCGGCCGAAATGTCAAGACGAGCGTGCATATCATATGTATTGTCGTAGCAGAAGGAGGTAAACGAGGCATGCACAAAAAGACAGTCGCATACTGTAGAAAGGCAAAGAAACGATACCGATCCAGCCACCGGATCAGACCACCATTCAATGGGTTGCAAGAGAGGGCAACCGACTACAACTTCTTGTCGGAGGACGCGCACACCTAGTTCAGCTCGTCCTAAGACAGCCACAGCAGTGTCTATAAGTGGGTCCAGGTCAGCACGAGGGCCGACATTAAAGAGGCGCCCCACACAAAGAAACTCACGAAGATGGCGCCGCGCAGCTTTTGAACTAGAACTAGTTGTCCGCGCCGTCTGATAGAAAGTGGTAATCGGTTGTCTTCCACAGCAAGCCGTTGACGATGGTATCATCCGGTGACTGGGTCGGAAACAGCTCATGTCCGCCGGGATCTATCCGGCACCGACTATCTCGAGGTTGACATATGAAAGCCCTATGATCCCACGAACGGTCAACCAATCAACCAGCATGCCACACGCGACACGGGAAGAGCCATCATACTGGTCGAGATCGTGAAAGCCGTGGACATGACGGCGCGGAGAGGCAGTGAGTGGAAGTCGACCCCGAAAGGTCAACGATGCACGGAGGCGGTCTCCAAGGGCAGACAGGGCAAAGATGGAGGCGCTGGAGTCAAATGGGGAGCCAGGCGTATGTTGTACCTGCGCTGAAAGAACACATATACTTGAACTTCACGTGCATCCGCGACAAGGACTTCCACTCACTGCCTCTCCGCGCCGTCATGCCCGCCGAGCTGGGGGTAGTCGCTATGGTGGCTGGGACAAACAGGAATGCGGTCTGGGGAGCGGCTGGGGAGCGGACGTGCCGCGCAGGATCCCCTCCGAGTCGCCGCAAGTAGTCGGGATAGCTGTTGGCGAGAGTGAATGCGACAATGGAACTCACTGATATGCTCAGGGCGATGCAGGATAAGCGGCGCTGTGTATGGCGTTGATATGATATGGTGCTCGTGGATGCGAGGCTATGTGTGGTGAAAAAGTAGAAGCACGGCAGCGATGTTTTGGGGGGTTTGTTTGTCGAGGTGAGGTGTGCGGGGGTTGCTAAGTGGGGCACCGATATAAGCTGTCGGCTTCCGTTATCGTCCCTGCCCCTGGCCGGCGGGGATTCATTCTCCCTTGGCACGGGCCTCGTTGCGTGCTGGCAGCCGTCGCACTCGCACCTTCCTCGACTTTCTGAAAGATCATTATTCCATCCCGTCTTTGCTTTCTCCCCTATCCCATCCCCCCTCGCCACCATGGCCATCCCCCCTCCGCGCCCCAGCGAGGGCCTCTCCCCGCCGCAGCCAGACTTGGCCGACTCACAGGCCACTCTCCGCCAGCGCAAGCTCCCGAACAATCCCGAAAGCATCTCCAGCGTAGGGGACGAGCGCTCTGCCGACTCGCTCCTTGCTGGCGACGGCAAGGAGCCCAAGGAAGAGATCACCTGGGGCAAGACCGCCAACGGCGTCGTCTTTCGTGTGCCCCAGACTCACTCGTTCCTCCACACCTTGCTCACCACCACCCATCGCTCGTCGCTCACGCGACTCACCTTGTTCTCGCTCATCGCGCAGCCGTTCATCTTTTACCTCTTGCGCAACCACCACACTCTCCGCTCTGTCTTCTTCCTGCTGTACTTTGCCTTTTGGCGAGGGTGCTACGACTGGGGCTTCGCGTGGGTCCTCAGGAAGCAGAGCGAGAAGAAATGGATCGTGCGCCTGCTCAAGGGCCGCGGGTGGCTCGATGTTAACTCGGAGCAAGGCGGCGAGGAGGGCAGGGCTTGGGCGAAGTGGTGGAAGCGCGAGCTCGAGATGAAGATGGACGAAGGTTACAAGTGGGAGGACGTCCCGCCCGAGTTCAACGCTTGGTTGATGTTCCGTCAGCTCGTCGACGTGGTCCTCCTCAAGTGAGTCCCGCTCCCGTCACAACTCTTCGACCCGTATGGAACCCGAGCTGACCCGCCGAAAAAGCGACTTTGTCTCCTACACCTGTTTCGCCTGGGCCAACCTCCACTTTCCGCCCAACCACTCCGTCGCCATGCACATCTTCCGCTGGACGTTCGGCATTGGCCTCATCCTCTTCAACCTCTGGGTCAAGATGGACGCCCACAGAGTCGTCAAGGACTATGCGTGGTACTGGGGCGACGCGTTCTGGCTCATGGTCATGCAGCACGACCTTGTGTTTGATGGGGTTTATGAGATTGCGCCGCACCCGATGTACTCGGTTGGGTATGCGGGGTACTATGGCCTGTCTATGGGTGAGCTGCCTCATGCTAATGAGCGATTGGAGCCAGCTGACATGTCCAATAGTCGTTGGGTCGTATAGCGTGCTCTTTGTCTCGCTCGCGGCCCACGCCGCGCAGTTTGCCTTCCTCCTCTGGTTCGAGAACCCTCGTAAGTTGGCCCTTAGCCCATACTGTGCTACCCAAACTGACAAGTCATGCAGACATCGAGCGAACCTATGGTGGTGGGAGGAAACCCCTCGTGTCCCGTGTGCCTCTCACGTTCGAGCGTACCACCTCGGAGGTCGCAGCTGCCGTCGCCGCAGAGTCCGCCGATGGGCCCACCCCCTCCACCACGGAAGGTAAGCTCACGGGCTGATCACCGCGATCCACCGACAAAGCTGACTCCCACACAGGCGAAACAGAGACCGAACCCGAGGTCGCCGAGCTGCCCCCCGTGGCCGAATCCCGCCCGGAGATCCGCAAATCCCGCTCCGACAGCGTCTTCAGCACGACATCCATGACCACCGACGGAGGCAGCTACCCCAAGGCTGGTGGTGCGGGAGGCCCCGGGGGCAGGGGGTACAGGCGCAAGTCCAAGACGCTGTCTATGCACGACCTCACGCATAGGTACTTTAGGAAGCCGGCGGTGGTGCTCTGGAGGCTGGACATGTACCGGTGAGCTCGGCCTTGTGTGAAATCTGAACGGTGCGAGCTGACGTGACGGTCTGCGTCCCCAGAGCCACCGACTTTGCCCTCGTCCTTCTTGTCGTCTACTCCCTCTCCACCCTCATCCCGCCCCTCTCCCCGCGCTTCACCCTCGCAGGCCACTTCTTCCACGCCCTCGTCTGGCGCCTCTTCTACTCTTTCGGCCTCGGCCTCCTCCTCCGCGCGCAGAGCAAGACCAAGTGGCTCGTCCGCCATTATTTGAAGCACTACCATTACCCCGGGGACGGGACGTTTGATGAGGAGGACGAGGATGAGCCGCGGGAGAGTGTGGTGAAGCGGGCGACGGAGGAGGCGTTTGGGAATTGGCAGGTGGTTTATAATATCAGCTTGGTGATGACTTATGGTGAGTCAGCTGACTGAAAGCTGTGAGCGGAGGGGGGAAGCTGACACTAGGGTAAGTGTCGTTTGCCGGGCTGGCTTGGAAGACGTACCATCTCCCGGGCGACTGGACTGTCAGCGGGACGATCCTCCGACACGTTTTGGGCTTTGTGAGTGCCCAGTTCTAGCAGCTGATGCATCACAAGAATTGAGATTGCGGTAGCTGACTGGCGGGTGATAGTCACTTATCGCGCTGCACCTCTGGTCTGCCATGTCGTGCTACGAGGTCCTCGGCGACTTTGGTGAGCCCAGCTTTTGCGCACTCAAGCATCGCCCCAAGCTGACGCGTATCCCCACAGGCTGGCTCTACTCCGACTTTTTCCTCATCGAGCAGATCCCCTCCCAGCTCGCATACACTGGCATCTATCGCTTCCTCAACAACCCCGAGCGAAGCCTGAGCGGTGCCGCGTTCTTTGGGCTGTGGTTGATTAGCAACTCGAAGCTCGTTTTTGCGCTGGCGCTGGCTTCGCATTTGAGTCACTGGTGGTTCCTCTCCTGCGTGGAACAGTGAGCTGCCTCGACTCTCTTCATTTTGGGACCAACGCTGACAGCTCGTTTTCTCGTTTCTCCTCCACAGCCCGCACATGCAGCGTCTCTACGGCGACCGCCTCCGCAAAGACGGCGGGCTCACCAAGACGCTCAAGAACGTTGCGGGCAAGACGCTGGCTAAGAACACGGGCAAGCACGCGCACGAGATTAAGCGTGTCGTGCAGGAGGTGCGAGGGTCGATCGAGAAGGTTGAGGAGAGGGTGACGGAGGCTGTAGAGGAATTTTTAGATCATGGTGAGCTCGCCAACCTAACTCATAGTCTAGAACGAGCTGATGACGGACGGACGGACAGCTCGACCGATGATTTCGGATATGGTGCATGACACGAGGATTCTCCTGCAGCAGTCCCGCGAGCGCATGATTATCACGTAGGTCGAGCTAACTTATCAGTGCTCGGACAACAGCTCACCCACACTACAGTCGCGTCGCGCACGACATCTCGGCCTACGACACCTCCCGCTACTCTCTAAACATCGCCACCTCGTCCTCCTCCCCTACCCCGCGATTCCACGTCGGCCAGCCCATCCGCGTCTCCTGGACTGCCCCTTCCAACCACTCGCGCAAAGACTGGATCGGGATCTACCGCCTCGGCTCGTGCAAGTCTCAGCTTGTCACGCGCATCTCGTCCGTCGGGAAGTGGATGCCGCTCTACGAGGAAGAATGGAACGGCAATGACCCCGTGGACCCGCTTGAGCGAGAGAAGAAGGGTGACTCGGGCGAGACGGTCTTCCGTGGGGACCAGCTTCCGTGGCAGCCTGGGCAGTACGAGCTCAGGTACCACCACGACGGGAAACACAACGTCATGAGCCGGCTCGCGCCGATCGAGATCTACGTGGGCAAGCCCGAGAACGACTCGGTCAAGGCTGTGCACCAGGCGCTGCTCAACATCGTGTGCTTGTCGCTCGATGAGGACCCGAGCTTGCTCCCAAGGTCGGCAAAGAAGAAGGTGAAGCAGCAAGGGGTGGCTGGGGGGAGTGGAAGCTCGGTGCCGTCCAGCGTGGCGTCGAGGGATGAGGTGGCGTTGCCTGCGATAGCGGAGCGTGAGGAGGCGTTTGTGCAGGTCGCGGACGAGTCCAACCTGGGCGAGTTTGACGATGCCGACGCCGAAGCCGACGCCGAGCTCGACACTGAGCTCGACCCCGAGCTTGGAGTCGACCCAGAACAAGACGGCGAACTCACCCCCGAGCTCACCCCCACCGGGGCCCCCCTCACCCCGCGCACGAAGCGAAGCCGCTTCTCCAAGATCCTGCGCAAGTCGAAATCGCGCGGCGCACCTCCGCCGTCTGCCGACTTGTCGGCCCTCGCCGCGCAAGCCGCGCTGGGTGATACGGGTACCTCCCCGACAAGCACGGCACACGCCCCGCTGGGGCACGCCGCGCTATCGCACGGGCAGTCTACCCCGTCGTCTGGCTCTGCCTCCGCCTCCGTGTCGTTCGCGGACGGCGATCCCGACCCCTCGGCGGACCCGACAGCGCCCGACGCAGACGACTTTGTGATCATGACAGAGACGCAGGCGAAGCGGATTGCGTCGCTCGCGGAGATGGCGTTTGGGGTGGAGGTGAGCGCGGATGTGGTGGTGGCGGAGGCGAATGTGGGGGCGCTCGCGAGGAGGATTGCGGGTGCGAGAGGGCTGGTGGGGAAGGCGGTGGTGTAGTTGGCAGGTGGGTGGATGGGGCGGGGTCTTGGGAGGCCCAGAAGGGGTGCGGGGGTGGATGCAAAAAAAAACAGCGTGATGGGATGAGTATATACAACTAACCTTTTGGCGGCATGACGGGTTCGCCCTCCAAGATGCATCTGTTCTTGCTCTCAATTTCCTTGCTTGACGTCTTTCGCATGAGTCTCGTACACGGCCCAGGCATTTACGTCCTTACGTCCTGCCCATGTTTGCACATGCCACATTGCACGTCTGATGTTCTTCATTCACAGCGTCAATAAGTACTAACGTCCTTCTTCCCATCTCCCTTCTGTCCTTGTCCACCCTGCCCGCCCTTCCCCACCCCATGCTCCGTACGGAAAGCTATCAACCAAAATCCCCGCTCGTGGGTAATTGCCCAGACACATACAGCCAGATGGACTCCCGCATGACTTTCTTTCGCAGCGCGGGGCTACCTTGCGCCACGGGAGGAATGGGGAGGTCGTAATGGTTGCACCACTGTTGAAGGTGGGCAAGGGATTGAATGTTTTTGATTGACGCCAGAGACGTGAGTAGAGGAGCCTATAGTGGTCAACTTGTCAGCCGCGAGCTCATAGATGTGGAGTGACGAAAGGAACCAAACAGTGATGGAATGGACGTACGTGGGGAAGAGCTGCTGGACGGGTCTATCCATCCTTGTGAGATGGCACCGGGGTCAAGAGTCCGTAACGAGCCCCGTCACCCATGCGCAAATTGGCAGCCTACATAGTAAACGAGCAGGAAGTTATCAGCAAGACCTCAAAGAGAAGAGTGATCATCAGGTGGTGATATGGACTACGGCGTAGGTGGGATAATAGAGCTTACACGTGCGTCGTCTCTAGAGAACCGCCAACCGTGCTCATCGACCGTCCGCTGCAATTTCTGCACTGCCTGCAGAACCAGGTTGAGTTGCGCAGGTACTCCCGCTAAGGCCTGATAGAGCCCAGGTCCGGGTTGAGGGTATGACGCGGGGTAGTCGGCAGCATCTGTGCAGGCCCGACAGAGTCAGCAGATGGACGATCACGGCACGGAAAGGGAGAACCTGGTGAGACTTACTAACGACAGTCTTGATTGCCGTCCAGAATGAGTGCCACCGATGGGCTCTCTGGGGAATGAGCAAAGCATCAACCGAGATACTTTGTATGCACGAAGGGCTTGGCACATGGCTGGGGTAACGTCCTGTTCGGAGAGCGCCCCGGTGTTGACGAGGGGTCCGAAGAGTGGTTCGGCGGTGAATGCCGGATCATTCAGGATGAAGGCGGGGATGGGAACAGTGGCTTGAATGAGGGGGCCAGTGGGGATACCTGGCGCGGCGTTCGCCATGATGTTGTTGGGTGCGTTCCGTAGTATGGAGAGGTGAAGAGTCGATGACTATCCAGGAGGAGTCGCGTAGTGTTTGGTTACCGTAAGCACGCGAGAGAAAGCCAGTTAAGTACAGTAGGTCCCACGTGGAATCGCGCCTCCCCGACTAGCACGGCGCACACCCCGTTGGGGCACGCCGCGCTATCGCACGGGCAATCGACCCCGTCGTGTGGCTCCGCCTCCGTGTCGTTCGCGGACGGCGATCCCGACCTCGGCGGACCCGACAGCGCCCGACGCAGATGACTTTGTGATCATGAGAGTCCCAGGCGAAGCGGATCGCGTCGCTCGCGGAGATGGCATTTGGGGTGGAGGTGAGCGCGGATGTGGTGGTGGCGGAGGCGAATGTGGGGGCGCTTGCGAGGAGGATCGTGGGTGCGAGAGGGCTGGTGGGGAAGGCGGTGGTGTAGGTGGCAGGTAGGTGGACGGAGTGGGATTGTGGTAGGCCCGGAAGAGGTGTGGGGGTGGATGCAAAAAACCCGTGATGGGACGAGTATATACAACTAACTTTTGGGCGGCATGACGGGTTCACCCTCCAGGATGCATCTGTCCGTGCTCTCAACATTCAACATCAGTGACGGCGACACAGCGCTATGGTCATTGTACGCTAGAGGCAATCTCCCTGGGAAGCTAGGCAGCTGTTCGCACTTGTCATGCCCTTTATATGCGCACTCGTACAGAAGGCGTTTGACTATGCATGCCTACCCTTGCCAGTGCTATGCTTATGGTCGACGTTAAGGTCTCGTGGTGGTATATACAGTACAAGTTCTCTGGCTGAAACCCGCTACCCGCCCCTCTTCCCCACACTCTCCCCATTCCTCCTAGCTGCTAATCCTTGGCCATCGCAAGCGCACGACCTCTCCGCCCCCCTCCCCTTCCCTTCTCTCTCCACCCCTGCGCCCTCCTCCGCCACCCGACCTAATCCCAATCGACACTCAGAGGCAGGACGCCAGTGATGTAACGCCAGATCTCTTTGCGCATGATTGTCTTGCGGGCCGACGCGTCGCCCTGTGCAGGTGCCGGTACGGCGAGTCCAAGGTGGATACACCACCGGCTCAGGCGCTGGATTGAGGGAATTGCCTCGAGGGCGGCGAAGGAAGTCAGGAGGGGCTCCTAGAGCAGTTGACTTGTTAGCCGCGAGTTCATAGATGTGGGGTGACGAAAGACATCAAATAGAACAGCAATAGATATTGAATAAACATACGTGTGGGAGGTCTACAGGACGTAAAAGTCCATTTATATGAGACGGTACAGGGGTCAGTTGCCCATATTTCATCCCGTCCCCCATCCTGTAGTTGCAGGCCTGCACAGCAGACGCGCAAGCAGTTGTCAGCCACGGGACCTCAACGAGAAGGACAATCATCATCGTATGGAGAGATGGACTAAGGCATAGGTGAGAAGATAAGACCTACCCGCGCATCGTCCCTCGCCAAACGCCAGCCTTGCCGGTCAACGGTAGCCTGGAGGTTCTGAACTTGCCCTTGTAGAGCATTGACCGTGGCCAGTATTTGGGTCACTTGACCAGGTACACCGGCAAGGGCCTGCAGTAGACCTGGACCCACACTGAGGTAGGCTGTTGAATGGGCGGCGCTTACTGTGTAGGCCCGACAGAGTCAGCTGGTGGAGAATTGTCGCTCGGAAAGGGAGAACGTCGTGGGACTTACACACGACTGCGTCTACGGCGGACCAAAACGTCGTCCATCTGTATCGCCTTCGCGAGTTGAGCAACGTTGGTTCACGGGAAACCTTATAGACGTGCAGTGCCAGAACTGTGGCCGGGTTAACATGCTGGTGCGCGAAAGAGCCTGAGGCGACAAGGGGAGCAAAGGATGGTTCGCCTACGAAGGAAGGGTCTTGTATGATAAAGGCGGGAATCGGGATGTTTGATTGAACGAGGTGGGGGGCAGGGGCGGGGGCGGGATGAGCTGACATGGCGGGCAGAGAGCGTGAGAGGATGAAGACGGAAGAGAAGAGGATGCGTGATCCAGGAGGGGGAAATGTTTATGATGATGGACAGATACGCGCGACGCGATGTTGTGATGCACGCCTAATCGAAACTTGGCGTTTAGGCGCGTCAGGCCCATCGGTCAGCGCATGCTTTACGTAATAAGCCAAGGTTTCGCAATAAATCTACTTAAACCTCTAAAAAGGCGCACCCATTATTAGCCGCATCACATCAGATCGTCGATTCATCAAGCTGACGATGGATACTTGCAGACCGGCTCTACACCGGCTTCTTCCTCATCAAACATATGCCCTCCCAACTCGCGAATACTACCATCTACTGCTTCCTCATCGACCCGGAGAGAAGCCTGAACGGCGCAGCGTTCTTTGGTTTGTGGTTGATGAGCAACTCGAAGCTCGCTCTTGTGCTGGCGCTGGCTTCGCACCTGAGGCACTGGTGGTTCATTTCATGCGTCGAACAGTGAGCTGCCTTCTTCTTCATTATCAGACCAGTGCTGACGGCTCTCCCTCTCGTTTTTGCCCCACAGCCCGCACACGCAGCGTCTCTACCACCACTGCCTCCGCAAAGAAGGGGGTCTTGCCAAGCCCCGAACGTCTCGGGCAAGACATTGGCCAGGAACATGGGCAAGCACGCGTACGAGACCAAGCGTGTCGTGCAGGAGGTGCGAGGATCGGTCGAGAACGACGTCGAGGGGAGGGTGACGGAGGCTGTGGAGGAGTCTTTGGATCATGGTGAGCTGGGTAATGTTGCCCGGAGTGGGGAGCGAGCCGACAGATGGACAGATGGCTAACGCGACCGGATACATATGGTGCATGCCACGAGGATTTTGCTGCGGCAATCCCGCGAGCGCATGATCATCACGTAGGTCGAGCTAACTTATCAGTGCTCGGACAACAGCTCACCCACACTACAGTCGTGTCGCGCACGACATCTCGGCCTACGACACCTCCCGCTACTCTCTCAACATCGCCACCTCGTCCTCCTCCCCCACCCCGCGATTCTACGTCGGCCAACCCATCCGCGTCTCCTGGACCGCCCCGTCCAACCACTCGCGCAAAGACTCATCGGGATCTACCGCCTCGGCTCGTGCAAGTCCCAGCTCGCACGCGAATCTCGTCCGTCGGGAAGTGGATGCCGCTCTACGAGGAAGAATGGAACGGCAATCCCGTGGACCCGCTCGTGCGGGAGAAGGCGACTCGGGCGAGACGGTGTTCCGTGGGGACCAGCTTCCGTGGCAGCCGGGACAGTACGAGCTCAGGTACCAACACGACGGGAAACACAACGTCATGAGCCGGCTCGCGCCGATCGAGATCTACGTGGGCAAGCCGGAGAACGACTCGGTCAAGGCGGTGCACCAGGCGCTGTTCAACATCGCGTGCTTGTCGCTCGATGAGGACCCGAGCTTGCTCCCCAGGTCGGCCAAGAAGAAGGCGAGGCAGCAAGGGGTAGCTGGGGGGAGTGGGAGCTCGGTGCCGTCCGGCGTGGCGTCGAGGAATGACGTGGCGCTGCCTGCGATAGCGGATCGCGAGGATGGCGTATGTGCAGGTCGCGGGCGAACCTGGGCGAGTTCGACGACGCCGACGTCGACGCCGAGGCCGAGGCCAAGCTCGACCCAGAGTAAAACGGCGAGCTCACCCTGCGAGTCACTCCCACCGCGCACCTCTCACCCCGCCCACGAAGCGAAGCCGCTTCCCAGGATCCTGCGCAAGTCGAAATCTCGCAGCGCACCCCCACCGTCTGCCGACTGGTTGGCCCTCGCCACGCAAACCGCACTGGGCGATCGGGTCACCTCCCCAACGAGCACAGCGCATGCCCCGCTGATCGCACGGCAAGTTGGCCCCATCGTCCGCCTCCGTGTCGTTCGCGGACGGCGACCCCCATCCGGCGGCGGACCCAACAGCGCCCGACGCAGACGACTTTGTGATCATGACAGAGTCGCAGGCGAAGCGGAACGCGTCGCTTGCAGAGATGGCGTTTGGGGTGGAGGTGAGCGCGGATGTGGTGGTGACCGAGGCGAATCTGGGGGCGCTCGCGAGAGGATCGTGGGTGCGAGAGGGCTGGTGGGGACGGCGGTGGCGTAAGTGGCAGGTGGGCGGCATGGGCCGTGGGGGCCGTGGTGGAAGGCCCATAGGCGCGGGGGTGGATGTCAAAAGTAAAGGGTGATGGGACGAGTATCTACAACTAACCGTTTGGCGGCATGACGCGTTCGCCCTACGGGATGCATCTGCTCTTGCTCTGAATTTCTAGTCCCACTTGACCTTGCTTGACGTCTGGGACGAATCACGCACGTCTCGTACACAGCTCACGCGCCTACTCCTGCCCATGTCTTTGCATGCCACATATGCACAACACTTCACAGCCCCTCCCCAATCTCGCAACCTCTCCTCCGTCTCCACCGTCATCTATCCAGTCTCTCATGCCCTGCGTACACTGGAAAGTTGGCAAATAGTCAGCCACCGGGGGATGATACAGTAGTGCGGGTGCAATGCCTGGGAACGCGAAGTCTGATCAAATACTAACCAGAGATCACATCAACGGCACCCCAGAACATGTCGTCCTACTCATACCGACGCCCGGGTACGTAGAGTTCCCACTTTCTGGTCTCTCTGTAGTCATGAAGCGCGCATACGATAGGGCGTGTTGCGTGCTGGTGGTCAAAGATGCCAGTGGCAAGGAGCGGTGCGAGCATGGGATTGGAGGCGAAGTTGGCGTCGGCGAGGATGAAGGGCGGAATGTCTGCCCAACCTCCTTGAGTGGCGGGAAGGGCAGCAGGAGGAGCAGGTCCGGGGGCGGCCATATTCTGCGTCGTCTGGAAGGAATTGATGTGTCAGAGGTATGAAGGGGAAAAGATAGAAGAGATGATGTTCGGTTGCAGTGCGTGCAGTTGTCAACGAGCAAGGTCGCAGCGACGCGTTGACGCGTCACCATCGACGGCCCTCCTCCTTCTTCTCCCATCATGAATCTTGATCCATCCGTCTCGCTCGCGGTCCCAACATCCACGACAGCGAGGCTCACGCGGCGCTGCTTGCCCCACCCGGACTAATTATCCTTGGAGACTGTGATGCACTCTGGTGCATCGATGCTAATGATAGCAGCCCCTTGGGGCTGCCAGATTATGTCTATGATGGTGTCTTCTGACCATGCCCCCTTCCCCCCTCTCATCTCGCTCATGACGCTCGTTAAAGAAACCCTTGGCAAACCCCTCGACCTCGCCCCCACTTCTCTCAAACCACCGTGCAGTAGCGCTCGCTCATTAAGGTGATGCTCATCCTGGAATACGACCGCCTGAGGAGATATTATGTATCAGCGGGGGTTCTGAACGGACAGAGCGTGAGAAAAACTCACAGTACTAGACTCGCAGCATCTCCACGCCTTCCTCTAACCGCTCATCCAGTCCGTCCCCCATTTCCATTTCCATCCCCCCAACCCCCACGAAGCCACTCTCCAGATCCAGACTCCTCGACCTCCCTTCCCCGCGGTTCATTCCCACCCCTCCCCACTGGATATCCTTCCAACCCACACTCGGCGTAACCCCAGCCGTCGCCGGCTCCTTCTGCCCTGGCACGGCAAACCCGTTCGTCCGGCACGCCGCTGCACTACCAACGCCAGTACCAACGCTCGGGCTGTCCGAGCCCATGTCCGACCCCCGCCGGAGGATCCCACCCGTCATTGTCACCCCCACAGGCAACGACGCTTTCCGCCCGCCGACGCCGGGACGCACATCGCGCCCCCGCTGCGGCGCCTCGCACACCGGCGGAGGGATCGCCAGCTTCGCGCGAGGAGCTTCCACCGCGGTCGCGCTCTGCGGGACCTTCCTTCCCCCGCCGAGAAACAAGCTCGGGTCATCGCTCTTCCACCCACGGGCGGTACGCCCCATGCCAACCGTCGCGCTAGCTGAGGCGCTGCCGCGTCTCCGGCAGAGCTCTGCCGCCGAGGGAGATCGCGCGGCGGGAGGCGCCTCGACGAGAGTGAGGTTTTTGGTGCGGATGGGAGGAGGCGGTGAGCGATGTCGCGTGCAGCGCGGGTTGCTAGGCTTGTCGGCGAGGATGTGAATGGACGAGTTCTTCCGCGTAGGAGGGAATGGCCGGGCTGCGCCGTCGTCTGTCGTCGACGGCGGGTAGGGGTACGCGTTGTCTTCGTCTTCGTCCTCATATGCGATGGTCCGAGTGCGACGCTTCGGGGTGGCAGCGGCGGCGGAGGACGGGTGGGAGACGCCGACAACGGTCCACTGACTGTCACCCCATGATAGAGGGTGACGGCGCACCGCCGAGCCGTTGGGACCAAGGGCGAAGGTGTCGAGCCCGACACACCCGCCAGCCCCGCGAGGCAGCACATCCTCCTCGTCGGACGTAAACCCATCTTCTTCATCCTCGTGGTACCCCTCGTCCGAATCCGACTCGTGCCCCGGAATAGGGATCGGGCTCTCCATGAACGAGTTCCCGTTCTCCTGATCTTCTTCGTCCTCATCGTCATCCTCCGAGTCGTACTCGTCCGACCCACCCGGCGAGCGGCTGCTTCCCCACGACGAGGTTCGCGGCGGGGGCGACGGGCGGTGGGTGTGCGGGTGAGTAGGAAGCTGGGACTGGGACGACATGAGGGAGGACGTCGACGAGCGGGAGCGCGATCGGCTGCGCGCAGAGACAGAGGCGGAAGCGGCGGCACTTGAGTCAGCGCGAGAGCGCGGGGAGGGCAAGCACGGGTTGACAGCGAAAGTCAGCACCGACGGGCGCTTCTTCACCCCCGTGGCTCCCGTGCTCGTCACCCCCGCACCCGCACCCGCAGCGGCCTGCTGCTGCGCCGACCCTCGCGTGATCCCCAACCCATACCCATCTGGGAAGAACGCCTCCTCCCCACTCGTCGAGAACGTGTCCCTCCTCAAGATCGGCTTCCCTGCACAACCACCGTTCCCACTGGTCACAGGCGTGATCGGCGTGGGGTACGTCGACCCCGTCGAGCACGCTGAGGTCTGGCGCGAACGCCCGGCGCTGCTGGAGCCGTTGGATTTCTGGGTCTGGAAGAGGGTGGTGATGAGGGAGGGGGACTGGGCGCCGCTTCGCGAAGCGGTGGGTGAGGAGGGGTCGGGGTAGCCCCAGAAGTCGGAGGAGAGAGCGCCGGCTTCAGAGTCGGTAGAGGCGGTTGTGCTGGTGGGGAGGGGGATCTTGGCGAAGGAGAGGGTCTCGGCAGGGCCGTGAGGGTTGTAGGAGAGGGAGGGTGATGAGGGGGTGAGAGAGCGGGACGAGCTGGGGGATCTGTAGGACGCCGAGGAGGAGGTGTGCTTTGTGGGAGGAGAAGCGAAGACCGGGTGCGGCTGGGAGGGGCGGTGGAAGAGGGGGGAGGTGGTGAAAAGTGGTTGAGGGGAGGTCGACATGGTGGCGACGTGGGTGGAAGAGGGGGGATAAGGAGGAAAAGAGGATATATACAAGACGAGAAGAAAAGAGTATCAATAAAGTGACTCTCTCCGGGGAATAATCTCGTCTGCCGATGAGATTAGATGGCAGGAGAACCGTTCTTTGACGAGTCAAAGAAGATACCAAGGGGTGCCAAGGGGAGAGGAGTGGAGGGAGATGTCGAGCAGCTCGTGAAGACCGCGGCTACTGTCTTGAACACATCTTTCCTGGGTTGTGTGCGGGTGGGTGGACGGGGGAGGTGGGAGTGGGTGTGATGTTTGTTGTTGTTGTTGGGGATGAAGAGGCAGTTTCAAGCTAAGAACGAGAGATGTCGAGAGGGTGACGGGCGGTGATATAGGGCACAGCCAAGGGGGGAGCGGGAATGGGGTCAGGCGTTAAGCCGTGCGTAGTGGCGAGTCGCCCTGGGGCCTGGCGGGGTGAAACGGGTTTTGGCGGCGTGGGCGATGTTTGCGGGCCAGGAAGTGGTGTAGAGGGAGAAGAGGAAGAGCAGACATGCGATATGGCTTGGGGATATGTGATGCATGCCCCCTCTGGCAAACCGGGGTGGGTCTCCCTTGGCCTTCCTCCTCTTTCGGTGCTCACGTTGGCCTCCTCCGCGGCCAAAATTACTGATGCAGGAAACCCCCAAACTGACTCAGGGCTCAGGCACCCCGCATACGTACCGCCCAGAAAAATGCCTCTCCTCTTGCTCCTCTGCCCTCCACGCTCCCTGCATCGTCACCCGTCACCCCCGCCCTGCTTGCCCTTGCCCCCTCTTGCCCCCCACCCTTCCCACCCTTCCCCCGCGGATAATCCAACCGCGCGTGGCAAGACCCCAACATGCAAACCATCTTTCGCTTCAAGCATTTTTAGCACACAGCTTCGGAACGTCCGAACCCCCCTTGCTGTGAGCTGACGTGAGGCATCTCGCATCTTTTGCCGCCTGCCGTAGACTCGTCCACCGGCGCTAACTTGCTCTGGTGCGCGGCCAAGACGACGTCAACATGCATGATGCATGTCAACATGACAGCATGTTCGACAGAAACGGGTGAGAGCCGGTCTTGCCGCCGTCGGATTTGGCCGTGTGACTCTCATAACTTCGCCGCATGAAGAAGAGAGTTGCACACCTTGCACAGCTGCGTCGCTTTGCGAAGTCGGTCATGATGACGATGGCCATCGGTCAATCTTCAAGATGCCGCAGCTGCAAAGGTTGTTTGTCCCTCGGCAGTCGGCACCAGCAAGACAGGAGGTGCAGCACCCGGTATCTCATGTGAATGCCGCTCAGCGGCGGCTCAGTTCGGTCGTGTGGACGGATGCTTGCGGTTCCTTGAGGGCCGGTCCTGCTGCGTGTGTCAAGCTTACCCAGCTTGCTCAAGCCACCTGGGAGCTGGGAGACCATGAATGAGAGACCACCTGGAAGCTGGATGACTGCTGGAGGATCAGAGAAGAGAGAGCCTTCTCGCCGTCGTCGGAAGCCGGGTCCGGACGTCCGGTCGATCACCTTCTCGTTGTCACCGTACCAAGCCCGATGCCCAAGAGCGTCGTACGTGCGTACGGCATAAGTAATGTTTCTTCTCTACTTGAGACTGTCGGGCCGGATGCCGACCAATGGGGGAGTGCGGAGGACCACGAGCCTATCCATCTCATCAAATAATGGATGTTGAGAACAACTTGAGAGACGAAGAGGAGGATGCGCGGTCAATCTGGTCATACATCTCGTACGGTACGTACAGACAGCACAAATGAATGGGGATGTGGGCGCCTGCGCTGCACATACAGGTAGGTGGCAAGTCAGGAGAAGAGCTGTTTTCCCATGGATGATACGGCCGAGTGGTTCGTCTTCGGCATTATGTATGAGCTTACGAACTGTCGGGACGGTATGTAAGCAATTTACCCACGAACGAGTACATCTGGGAGCTGTTTGTCTGATCTTCTCCCGAGAGTCTCCTCGTTACCATCGGTTCAGTCAGTTGTAGCTGTACACGGCAAAAGATACACCTGTCTGTTCGGAGGCGAGATTGCGAGTGCAAGTGTCTGGTAGGGAGTGCTGCTGAGTGTAGTTTATTCGTGGCATCCTTGTGTATGTACTGTACCTGTGTCTTACGAGACCCTCGAGCATACCCCTTGTCTACTGACCTTGCTGCTATAGATATGACACCGTCTCGGCCTATGCATGTCTCCTCATGTCCCATCCGTCTAGCACAAGCACCCCCGCGAGTCACGCTGTTGCTTTGGTCTCTTCACCAAGTGCTACCCCTCTCCCCCCTTTCCTCTCCACGTGATTCGGGCGGGAATATTGTCTCTCTCCCCTCCCACCACTACTGAACTGATGTCTCACCTCGTTCACACGTCGTCCCAGTCTCCCGAATGAGAATTTAATCCCAGTCGTCCGGATAAGCACTCAAACCTGTGATGTACTCCCAGATGGCGGTATGCATCTCCATCCGCTTCGACGACTCCGACCACTGGCTCTTCGGCAAGGGTATGCCGTACGATCGCACCAATGAGCCAGATGGGTGAGGTCCTTGACATGTTTCAGCACACCCAAGCGTGTGAGCAGGGGTTCCTAGGAGAAACGGATCTTCAGCTGGGGACCTGCATAGCGTGGCGACAGAAGGAGTACAGGGTAGCAATGGACGTACGTCGGGGAGAGCGGCGGGTCTCGTCAGTCCGGAGAGATGGGATGGGACTGGGGTGAGGATTGCTCCGTTGCGCGTACGATTTCCCAACGACCGGTTGGCCTCCTGTAGACATTGGATCGGTCAATTATGGGATCTTGACAGGACCCGGGTGCGCTTTACGGATGGAAAATGACGCCGCAGTATATGCAGAAACTCACTCGTGCGGCATTACGGTTCGCTAAGAAGCTGAGAGAGTCAACGGACGCCTGCAACTGTTGCACCGCCAGCAGCACTTGCTGCAGCTGTCCCGGCACAGCGGCAAGAGCGTTGACAATATCAGGGCTCTCTGTCGGGTACAGAGTTGGGTGAGCCGCATGCACTGGGAGAGCTCTGAGTAGTCAGCAGATGGTGGATGATCCGGCACTACTACGTATGAGTGCATCAAATGGAGATGGGAAAGGCGAGCGAGACGTACAGGCGATGGCGTCGACGCTTTCCAGAACATATTCCACTCGTAACGGCGCTCGGATGTGAGCAGGTCCGATGACCTCGCCTCCTTGTAGGTGTCAAGTGCTCCGACAATAGCAGGAGTGGCCTACTGCTGGGTGAAAGATCCAGTAGCGACGAGTGGGGCGAACAAAGGTTCGGCGGTGAAGGGAGAATTGGCGAGGATGAAGGCCGGGACGGGCACCGAGCTTTGGGCGAAGGGGGCAGCAGGTAGGGGGAGCAGGAGCGGGGGAGGCCATCTTCTGCTGTGCTTGGGCAATATTGCGTGACCGGGAGACGAGACGAGGATTGAGATGCATTGAACAGGACAGGTGTAGAGGAGAGGGGGGGAGCGGACCTGCTGAAGACGCCTTCGAGGATTTCTCCGGATGGAGGCACCTTGCTGCTTGCTTTGTCCCCGAACCAAACAATCACGTTCACGGGCATGCACCTTCTTCTTCCCGTGCGTAGCTACTGGCTATGTATTGCTTGCCCCATCTATCCCTGTCACTCCCAGTCGACCACATAAGGATCAAGACTAGTAATGTACTCCCATATGGAGAGCTGCATCTTCAACCGCTTGGCCGCAACCGTCCCTCGTTTCGGCACCGGCAGGCCGTACAGCTCGCACCAATGAACCAGATGTGCATTGTCCTGGATATTTTTCAGCACAACCCGGCGAGTCAGCAGGGGGGCCTGTCAGAAGTAAGCGGTCAGCAATAATCGATTGAGGAAGTTATGGGCATGAGGCAGAGTAGCAGCGTACATACGTCGGGGAGAGCGGCGGGTCTGGTCAGCCCGGAAAGATGAGATGGGACTGGGGTGAGGGTCCCCAAGCTGGCGGAAAGTCCCATAGACCGGTTGGCTCCCTGTAGATATGGGCAGTGTCAGCCACGGGAGGTAAAGGGGGGTGTGGTATGCATGGCGCAGAGACAACATCTGCTCACTCGTGCTGCATCGCGGGCCACTGTCCACCTAAGCTCTTCCAACGAAGTCTGCAGCTCTTGCTGCTTCTGGAGCAGTTCTTGCACTTGCAGTTGCATCGCGGAGAGTGACGGATTCATCGTTGGGTATTCTGCGTTCACTGCAGAAGTCGCGAACATTCAGCTCCAGATGAGGGCTTACACGGGAACGGATCGGATGAGACTTACTGACAATGGTGTCGACGGCATGCCAAAACACACGCCATCTATATTGGTGCTCGTAAAGGAGGCCATTGGTCCTTTTGAGGTGGTAGATTCTGAGAGCTTGGGCTACGTCAGGCGAGGCATGCTGGTTGGTGAATGAACCAATAGCGACGATGGGGGCGAACAAGGGCTCGGCGATGAAAGGCGGGTCAGTGAGGATAAAGTCCGGGATGGGCACCGAGCTTTGGACGAGGGGAAGAAGGGCGGGAGGAGCGGGATCGAGCGCTGCCATATCGTGTTCTACTCGATAGGGAAGATGATGTGATGGAGAGACGGAGATGAGGATATGAGCGCATGCAGCGAACAAGCTGCCGGATATGGTCAATAGTCTGATCGCTGATGGCTGAAGCCGGATCAACAAATGCGCGGCGGGACTAACTGTTGTGTGTGGGGTTGAAAGATAACGCCGGGTCTTACTTACGAGGCGCCTCCTTTAGCCGTAGACGTGAGCGAGTACCTGCTGTCTGCTCTGTGCACCCCTGTCTACTTGCTCGATGTTCTGTCTTTGTAGACCACTGCTCCACATCCAACTATTGTTGTACATAGTGTTAGCATTCCCGAAGATACTACCCTAAGTCTCGATCGATCCCGCGACTGCTCTGTATCCACCCTCTCAGTATACACTTCCTCCCGATCCGCAGCTGCTGGCCACTCCCCTTTGTCGAACGACAACCCTAGTCACAACCCGTACATCTCCCTCCACCCCTCCAGCATTTTCACCGACACATTCGAACCTCCACAGACCTCCAACACCACTCGACTCCCCTCCTTCACATCCAGCACCTCCCCAAGCCTCCCTGAATAAACCATCGCGAGCGTCGCCCCGCACGCCGGCTCCACCACGATTCGCTCGTCGTCCGCAAACCGCACACACGCCTCTACTGCCTCTCGGTCGCTTACCACCACGCTCCGAACATAGCCCTTGAGCGCGTAGTCGAGGGCCCGACGGGCGACGCGCACGCATCCGAGGGAGGTGGCCAGCGAGGTGATCCCGGGTAGAGTGACCAGCTCGCGCGCCGTCATAGACGTATGGAGTGACTCGGCGCCAGCAGTCTCGACCGCTACGATGGGCACCTGCCCCTCATACCCCCGGCGCGCGAGCCCCTGGCAGATCCCCACCATCAGCCCGCCCCCTCCGACAGAGCACACCACCGCGTCCGGTGCGCCCCCCATCTGGTCGACAAGCTCGTCCGCGAGGCTCTCCGCGCCCTCCCAGATGTCCGGGTGGTCAAATGGAGGGACATACACCCCGTTCGGGTCGAGCGGGAGGAGCTCCTCGCGCAGGAAAGCGTCGGCGTCGGCGAGGGTCTTGCCGTGCTGCACGACGTCGGAAGCGCCGGCAGCGCGGAGCTTTGTGATCATGGCAGGGCGGGTGGAGAGGGGGACGACGACGAGGGAGGGGTAGCCAAGGGTGGTGGCAGCGGTGACGCAGGCGAGGCCTGCGTTGCCGCCTGAGGAGGCGTAGAACTTGAGAGGGGTGTGAGGTGGGGAGCGGAGGATGGCTTTGCGCACGAGGTTGCCGATGCCGCTGGGGGTGAGGAGTATCAGCTGTGTTCTTATGACAGGAAGAGGCAGCTCTGGTTGGGGTACGACGGTGGCTTACCGAGACTTGAACGATCCACTCGGCTGCAGGTTATCGAGCTTCAAGAAGATCCGACTACGCCACCATCCTCGTCAGCTCGCATACCCCCTTCTGACCAGCCCCTTATCAGCCTGCGCGCCACTCACCACCCAGCGAGCTTTGACAAAGTCGGCGACTCAATCAGTGGGGTCTCCCTCCAAGGCTGAGGGAGTGTCTGGATGATCTTGACCGGGGCTGGCGCCTCTGTGGCAACAATGGTGGATGTGATGGTCATGGTGGCGGAGCGGTTGGCAAAGGTGATGGGCGGTGCTGGCTAGGATCGTTATATGCTTGGGGAGATATGGATGAGATGCGAAGGGCTGTGTTATGTATACGGTGGTGGTACAAAATGGTGCAAAATGTGTAGACGGGGGGAGATACGATACTCGCCAAACGGGGGTTCTTGTACCCCCTCCCACACACCCAGCTCGTATCTCGAACCACTTGGCGCTTTCCAATTTCCAAGATAGAAGCTCCCCCTCTTCCAGGCCCCATGACTCGTGTACCGGGATGTGCTGTGGGCAGTGACTTGCTTGCGGGTGTGCCGGAGCAGCCTGGTGTGCTCGTCGGTGCTCGGGGGCAGCATGGGCTGAGGCGAGCTGTGGGAAATTGAGCAGCAGTTGTTGGAAACTGCATTGCGTCGTTGGAAACTGCCGCGATGGATGCTGGCGCCTAGCCTCGGTGTGCTGGCTGGGCTGGCGTGCGGGAGCCGTCGTGAAAGTGGCCATAATGGATAAGAATGGGATGATTGGGGAACGTGAATTTCCAACAGCGACGCGATGATTTCCACGACGCGAGATGGTGATTTCCCACAGATAAGGCGCCAGCTGCCGCGCTGCCGTGGTGGTGGCGGGGGGTGGGCGGTGTGCGGGCGGCTGTATCGGTGGGGAAGAAGCCGATGGGATCCGGGTCGGATGACCTGCTTATCTGAGAGTGCATAGACTCAACTGAATAAATGGTGCCATGCATGAGGATGCCTTCTCGTCATGTGCGGGGTGGCAACACAGTCGGTCGGTGTTGTCTTGTGGATGATCGCCGGACTCAAGACGAGGGCTGCTGGCGAGATGATAGCCGAGGTGGCGCTTACCATCTATGCTTCAGCGAAGGGCCACAGCACCTGCTGCAGAGCGCTGAAACTGCTACAGTAGTTGATCCGATTCACATGGATGAAGGGTTGTCATACCGAATGCCGGTGCTTCCTCCCATCCGTCCCCGTTCTTCATCCGACCGGAACCTGGAACGGCTGGGGTGAAACATCACCAGACCTTGCCGTGCCACTCATCATGCTGTGCCACCCATCATGCCGCTGTCGTACTCCCGGACACTGGCCCGCACCTCGCCTCGTCTCGGCTGTGCCGCCGCCATCCTTCGCTGTCGGTCCTGATAACGACTCTCCGGGACATGCAAGACACCCGAGCGCCACCCGTCTCGAGCCTCCAAACCTCCACTTTGCACGTCCACCCACCTCCTGCCGCCCACTGCATTCGTACCGTCTCCTCAGCTCGCGTGGCCAGTACTGGCCACTCACTTGCAGAAGGTGTTGATGATGGGTATGGTAGCATGCGACAGGGTATAGGTCATCAAGACATTCGACAGGTATGGGACACACACGGGGGTCGTTATGTGAAACTGCAATATGGATGAAATTGTGGAAGCTTCTCGCTTCTGCCGTTCGCTCCTCCTCCCTCCCCCGCACACGGATGCTTGGCTGGGGAAATGGTCTCCGGGTCCTCGTTTAGCTGGGCGCATTGAGGACCATCTCCATCTGCAGAGTGAGATAATCAGCTCTTGGTATCACGACGACTTGGTGGATGGAGCGGGGCTCACGAATTGGTTGTAGTCCATCGTCACCCTGCCTTCATTCCTGTTATCCACCCTGTTCGCTACTGCGTCAGCTTCCTCATATTGCCGGGTAGACAACGCTACTGTAAACGAAGCTGGTACTCACTTTCTAAAGCCCTCTGTGTAGTGTTTGACCGTGACGCAAGCCATCAAGAACCGATCAAAGCTGATCCCCTCACCATGCCCCTTCCCGTGGCCCTCGCGCCCCTCCTGACCGGGAGGCGCGAACCGCTTCTCGACTTTCCGGATTGTCTCAGGCGGGAGGGAGAACCCAAAGCCGAGAAGAGCAGAGTGCAGCTCTTTGCGGTCGATCAGGCCGGAGGCGTCGCGGTCGAAGCGGCGGAATATGCCGTGCCAGTCCTAGGCGGGGCTGGTCAGCTTTGGACATTCCACATATGAATCAGGCAGCATGTTTAGCACACCTGGATGTACCGGTACAGACCCTCGAACTCGTGGAAGTTGATGCTACCGCTCCGGTCGGTATCGAAGATATCTATCAAGTTGTCAGCTCTGCGTGCTTGGGGGTGGGCATCTGACCGGTCCTCTGAGCTTACTCATGAGCTATGCATGGCAGTGTCAGCGCATTTCTTAAGGATGGAGAGTGAGGGCAAGATGGCGCAGCTTACCATCTTGACACAATCCTCTCGAGCGTCCATGGTAGCATCCTTCGCCAGCAACTTCTGCAGATCATATCCACTCAGTTGCCCACTCCGCGAGCTGTCAAACTGCTCGAACCTGCCTCCAGTCGTCAGCTCAATCTCCATACAAGAAGGTTGCCAGATTCCCAGCTCACATCATGCGGAGCTCCTGGTCCTCAGCGGGGGCAGGCGGGGCAACAGGGGCGGCGCTACGCGGCTGCTGTTGCTGCTGCTGTTGTTGCCACTGCTGCTGTTGCGGGGGCGGGCCCTGCTGCTGCCTCAGCGCCTGCCCATACGCCTGCTGCTGCTGGGGCGGCTGCCCATACTGCTGCTGCTGGGGCGGCCCCTGCTGCTGATACTGCGCCTGCGCGCTCCCCGGCCTTGGCCCCCCATACCCCTGCCCCTGCTGTCCGTTGTGCTGAGGCGCCTGCTGCCCTGGCTGATACCCCCTCCCACCACCATTGTGCACTGGCGCATACCCCTGGCCCGGGACCCCCTGCTGCGGCGGGGGAGAGGTGTAACCTCTAGGAGGGGGCTGGCCGTACCCGCCTGGGGAGAATCCCGCTGGGGACCGGGGAGGCGGGCTCACCATCTGGCGGCCGCCTACCGCGCCGTTGGGAGGGCCCATGATCAACGGTGAAGGCGCACGGGGATCACGCCCCTGCGCCTGGCCAGGCTGGGGGGAAGGCCCGCCGAAACCACCGCCAGGACCGACGGGGGAGTATCGTTGTTGTTGGGGAGGGGGCGCTTGGCCTCGTGGGGTGGGGTTGCGCTGGGTCGGGGGCTGGGGGGAAGACGTGTCGCGCATGGCGCGTTGGCCGATCGCGAAGGGCGAGTCGCCGTCCGAGGGGCGGCCAAGGAAGGAAGCCATGGTGGGTGTGGGGCGTTAGAGTGGGTACGAAAGCTTGTATACAGACAGACTTTAGTCACGTATGCTTCGCCGTGTGGTTCTTGGGTGGACGATGGCTCTGATGATGGTGGCTTCGATGTCTGTTGTGGTCGCCATTTGATTCCGGGCCGGTTGTTGATCGCCTTGCATTTTTGTAGTGCTCATTACAAGAACTGAAGAAGACTTTTCTAATGTTTCGCTACCGTGCTGCCGCTCTTGATTAGCGGGATCAACTCCCCGATTAGCTTAACCCCGCATTAGTTACCCTTGCGTACACCCTGAATAATCTTTCCCTGGGCGCGTCTCCCTCGTCGCCAGCCTCCTGCCCATTTCGTCGCAGCAATCCCACTCCAACAACTCTCTTCCACCCCGTCGCTCTCTATCTTTTTGTATAGATTGTGGACATAGACTAGACTCGTAGGCTGTTCTACTTCCCACCACCGACATCATTCTCGCTATGGCTGTGAGTGGGCTTTTTTCGGACCGGTTTCCACCGTCGCGTGCGGGGCTCGTGTGACTTGACGCGCCCAGTGCTTGGCGGGGTGGTGCTGGTGATGAAGGAGATGCTGATGATGAGATAAACGATACATAGGCCGCTGCACACCTCTCTGGACGTCCCGGTCACCTGTAAGCTGATTCTCGCCCCTTCATTACTAGACAAACAGCTAACGCTCTCTTCATACAGAACCGACTCCCAAAAGACCGCCCTCGCCTCATTCCGTTCCCTCCTCCTCTCCCTCTCCCTTATCCCCCCTCCTGACAAAGTCGCCGCTCTCGCCGCACACATCGGGCACGATCGCTATGACGATGCTACGTTGCTCCGTTTCCTGCGTGCGAGGAAGTTTGACGTGGAGAAGGCGAAGGTGATGTGGGAGGCCAATGAGAAGTGGAGGAAGGATTTTGGGACGGACGAGATTGCTGCGTGAGTGTCTTTGTGGGTGGCTTGGGGTGGGCTGGGAGCGTCTGGTGGGGGATTGGAGGCTGCTCTCGTGAGGGCAGAGACCAATGGGCATGCTCTGGAGTCCAGTTGCGAGGGTTGCCATGCCGCGGCACCGGAGACTGAAACACGACGAAGCCCACCTCGAAAGGATCGCCCGCACAGACCTCCACTGACACCACGTTCGTCGCAGCCACGGCTTCCCCTACCCAGAGCACCTCGCCGTGCACACCTACTACCCCCAATACTACCACAAAACCGACAAGCTCCGCCGCCCCATCTACATTGAGCAGCTCGGCAAGCTCGACATGCCCAAGCTCTACGCGGCGACCACCCTCGACAGGCTGGTGCGCAGGCTGGTCGCGGAGTATGAGAGGTTCTTTGCGGTGCGGTGCCCGGCCTGCGAGGAGCTGCCAGGGCTGACGGAGGGGGAGAGGGTGGAGACGAGCTGTACGATCTTGGACCTCAAGGGGGTGTCGCTGGCGAATTTCGTGAGGGGTGAGTCTGGGCTCTCGTTCTGGGTGGTGGGGGTGGGTGGTGCAAAGTCGCGTGCGCGCGTGTGCAAGAAGGGACGCGGCGCGCCGCGTGTAGAAGAGGCCCGTGCTGATGTGTGTCTGCAAATAGTCAAGGATTACATCATTGCGGCCAGCACTATAGGCCAAAACTACTGTGAGTCTGCTGATGCATCTGCGATAAGTACCTGGGCTGACAGCAGCGTGTGTAGATGTGCGTATACCGTCCTGAAAGCTCGCTCGGCCTGTTATCTGATGAAAGCTAACCTCTTTTTGGATGAACCCACAGCCGGAGACGATGGGGCACATGTTCATCATCAACGTACGTCCTCTCTTTCCACCACTTCCCTCCAGGAGCACCCACTAATACCCACCTACAGGCTCCGCCCCTCTTCCCCCCCATCTGGAACCTCATCAAACCCTGGCTGGACGAGTCCACCGTGCGGAAAGTACGGATCATCGGCAAAAACTACAAGCCCGAGCTCCTCAAATTCATCGACGAGGAGAACCTCCCCGCTGAGCTTGGCGGCAAGTGCCGCTGCCCGGGGAAGGGCGGGTGCGGGCTGAGCGACGCAGGGCCGTGGGTTGGGGGTGTGGTTGGTGGTGGAGTGGGGTGGGGAGGGGCATGGAAAGGAGGGGCTGGGGCGGATGGGGCCGCGGAGAAGAGGTGTGAGGGGGAGAAGAGGGTGGAGGGAAGGAGCGCGGTGGAGGAGAAGCTCGAGCTGGAGAGGCTTGAGCATGCCGAGCTCCAGCGTGAGCGGAGGCGCAGCGGGCTCATCACTTCCGTGTGAGCTCGGAGCCCGGGGGAGATCTGGCATGATCTCGGGACGACGGTTGTAGTACTACCCTTCATTCTCACTCACACTCACACACTTTTGGGCTCTGTGGTTCAACACACAAACTAGGCCCATACCGACGGGTAGACGGGCACGTAGCAAGCCAAGGCTCAACGCCGTGGCTTTTCATCTCTTTTTCGTTTGATCTTTCTTTGATCTGCTTTTGTTTACCGTATCATATCTCATACAAATCTGTTTGACGCTAGATGGACGATCCGGGGAGGGTAGAGGGGGGCGTGAGGGTGTATACATGCGGTGCAGTAGATGAGGTTGTTATGCATTATCTGTTGCTGTATCACATTCTGCTCAGCGACGCGTACTCGCTCAGAGCATGGAGGGTAAAGATCAACAGGCACTCAGACCAGCGCAAAAGGTGGTGAGCAGTCGTATACATCGTTAGAATAGTCATTTTAGGGCGTAAGCCATGCCAATGCGAAAGTCCGTTGTGCGAAATCAACCCCCCCCCCATCCCCCCCCACCCGGTCATCCTCCTCATCTGCTGGTTTGTCTACACCAATATCCCTTCCGTGTCTCTCCGATGTCCTCGTCGATCTCACCCAGGCCTCCAGCCAACCGCCATTAACAAAAGCACGGTCTATCGCCTCAGGATCCCCCACACCGAGAGGAAGGTGAGGAGCAAGGTGGAGAGCACCATGAGGTGTGCCGGCTGGGAGAGGGTGTGGAGCGCATCCGAGCAGCCTGCGCATTGCCAGCCGTCTAGAGCGAGATCCCTGCGTCAGTGCTGTGCATAACACCCGGCCGACAGCACAAGACGGGATGAAGACTCACCGGCAATGCTGGTATACGGTGCAGGCCGGTACATCATAAAGTTCGTCCCCGAATACGGGCTCATGTACCCCCCCTTCACCTGACTGCCCTCCCCCCTCTCATCCCACACCTTCAACACATACGTCGCCTCGGCGAACGGGACTTGCCCGGGGACTTGCTCCCACTGGTACGGGTTCCAGACGACCTGGGTGGTGTTGCCCGGGAAGACGTTGTAAGGGGAGGTGGTGGGACCGACGGCGTAGGTGTTGCCGTTGGCGGAGCAGGAGGCGATGACGGTGAGGGAGGAGGGGGTGACGCTGGGGGAGGGGTCAGCTTTGCAGGTCTGTGGTGTCGAGTTCGCACATCCGTCCGGCCTCGCCCTCCAACCTCCCCCTCCGTTGACCTGAGCCACTTCACCTCTCGCAAGCCCCTCCAAACCCACTGAAGACTCACTAAAGACTCGTCAGATTCCACCCAAAAGTAATCCAATTCTGCTCCGCAATCTTGTGATAGCTCGCGCTCGCCGTGCTCGGCGGCTGGGTGACGGTGATACCCCCTGCGGCAGCAGTACCAGGGATGCTGATGGACGCGGTCGTGGAGGTGGCGTTGTTGGACTGGGAGCCGGATTGGGAGCCGGAGGCAGAGGCCGAGGCCGAAGCAGAGGCAGATGCGGAGGCGGAGGCGGAGGCAGACATGGTGGTGTTGTGGGGATGACTGTGGGTGGAAAGTCTTCAAGAAGACGATGATGAAGCGAAGGCGTGCGAGTTTTGGAGCACGGGCGTTGTAATCGACAGGATGCCCCGCGGGTGTCGGGGCAGGCGAAGGCGTGGAGTGAGCAGGGCGATCTGCTGTTGTTGTATGCTATATATATGAGCGGTCTGTTCCGTCTTTGTGACAAAGGAAACGATGAAAGGCATGAGCGACGAATTCTCTGTTTTCGATATCTATACAGCGCGGTGCGTGTTCTGAGCGGGTGGTGGACCGTGCACAGCCCTACAGACAACAGGGAGGAGGACATCCACAGGACACACCGCTGACATCCTTTTCAACAGGAAAACAGAAAGATCACCGTGGGGAGAATGATGCATGGCGATTGGCGGTATGGCGTGGACGAGGGGAAACATATGTTTGGGCGGATTGTGTATGCAGAGGAAGAAGGGTTGGGGTGGAGTTGTGTGGTGGTCTTGAGGACGACGTCACGACGTCGACCTCCTCATTCCCTCATGGATCCCGAGCATCATGCCATGTGCCATCATGAATTCATGATGCCCGGAATTAGATCCCGCCGGTTATGGATGACTCATGGTTGTCCGCCTTCTTTCCGCTCGTCCTTCTTCTTTCCGCTCCTCCCCCGTCCTCAGCTCCCATTTCCTATTTCCGCACAGTCACACCATGCCACATCATCCAAGCAGGTCCTTCTTTGATGCTTCGATCGTACATTACCATCGGCAGTCATCATCAGCTTCTCTTCACAGAACATACAAGACACGACAGTCGCTTTTTGGACACCCTCCGCAGACCCCTACCACCGCCCTCCTCCCGCCCCAAAATGGCATCTCGTCTGCCTTTCGTCGATGATACCTGCCACCCTCCCTTCCGAACCAGTTCGATTAATCGGAACCCAATAGTCATCTACCGTGCACACCAGCAATCTTTCTCTAATGTCTTCTCATGGCAATCAATGGTCATGGGGTATCGCCCTGTCTTTTTTGAGGCATTCCGACTCCGCGATGGTAGTGTGGTGAGTGGTATCATCCTTCTGTTCTTTCTTTGACTGGAAATGCTGACTGCTTTACGGCACGCAAATAGCTGACCCGGCGAGACCTGGTCAAAGCACATGCATGCGCTGCCAATCTGTGCCGATTTTGCACGACCCTGATAGTATCCATCCGGGAGCTGGAAGGTCATTTGAAGACAAGGCGATATGACGAGGAGAAATCGGCCCTGGAAGCATTGCATGACGAGGTAAGTGGTTACAGTTATGAGCTGATCGACCCCGATGTGATACTGACTTCGGCCGCAGTTTGCGAAACTGCACTGTCTGTACCCACCAAGTATAGAGATCATGACATGCTTGGACCTGCTAACTAATTCGATATAGGCGAAATCCTACACGCAGTCGTCCTCTTTGGGGTCTGGGAGGAACGTGGCCATGTACCTACTCACTGGGAGCCATCCGGCTCATTCGACCTCCACAATCTCCATGATGCCATAGACCGGCCTGTGCCCACCCGAAGTTCTTTCCCCTTAACAACGACTGACATCTTCATACATGCTGCCAGACACGCATTGGTGGTACAACGTGAGGGCTTCAGTTCAAAGTGGTGGGACCTGTGGAGAGCGTTAGGTCCAGACCCCGAAAGGGCGACCTGGTCGATTCTACCTGATGACTGTCCGGTGAAGACAATGGAGATCACACCAGGCGAGAAGTTTGAATGTGAGCAGTATACCATTTGACTTGTGGCTGTTAGGATTCGTCCGCTAGCCATCTCTGACAGCTAGTAGTATGTCCAGATGTCACGCTGAAGCAGAAATCCCAGCTACAGGTGTGACGCCTTCGAGTGCAGCGGAGGATGTCTTACCTGTTGTTACGACCAGATGCCGGGAGTGACCGCCCGTAACTCATCAGTAGACGATGGTGATCGTGTCAGATGTGTCCCTTCGTAGATGGACGATGATCAGATCAGATCCAGTACTATATATCTCAGATATGCATCAATATGACTAGATCCCTCGAGCTCGTCCAGCCAAATGTCACTCAGATAGCTACCTATGTACTCAGGCAACTGGTGTGCAACTTATGATAATAATCTCGATAGAGATCCTATGAAATGAGGTCGCGCAGCGACCTCTTATATACCTTGCAACCTCCTCTTTCGCCACTCGATTCTTGAAGAGTGCGCAAAGAAAGCTGTGCTGAAAAGTCCAAGAATAGACAAGGCTGTGCACCTTATCTCTATCTACTGAAGAAGCAAGAGTCTGGACCCAGTCTAGGCCTTGCGATGAAGTGATCTCTATCTACTTCCAAATGAAACGCGATACAGCCTTGCACCGCTTTCTCTTCTCCTCGCTCCTCAGAGCGTATAGGAATGCTGTGCCGTCCTATAGCTCTCCGGCTATCCTTGGTACGGCTATGCTATGCTATGCATGCATGCAAGGCCCAGGCCTCATGCTATGCATTCTTGACAAGGCCTCGGCCTCGCCACTCATCTGTCAGGTGTAACGATACTGGCATCTCTGTATGGCGGTATCTAACATGACAGGGTGGTTACAGTGACCTTTGACTATGTAACTTATGATATATTGATCTTCGAGGAGAAGAAGATCAAGATCGAGGTGATACCCCTCCTTATATATGTCTGATTCTGGCTAGCTACTCGACCTCTGAGGACTCCCCCTTCCTGTCCTTCCGACCTGTCCTTGTCCTGTCCTGTCCTGTCCTGTCCTTCTGATCCGTCCTGTCCTTGTCCTGTCCTTCCCCTCTTCCTTCCTGTTCCTCCTGTCCTTCCTGCCCTGCTCTCCGTGCTGTCCTGTCCTCTGTCCTGTCCTCCGTCCTGTCCTCCGTCCTGTCCTGTCCTCTGTCCTGTCCTGGCGTGCTGGATCATGACATCCGACGAAAGGTATCCCAGTCGCCGCAGTGGATCTGGTGTGACGGTGGTCAGCGATGAAACGATGGTGAGAGGTATGTATCTCACATACCGGTTCCGGCTTCCTGGCCCTCTGCCGCTCCTGCGCCTTTGTCTGCCTCTTTGGCTCTCCCTTGGTATCGTAACCTCTCTGTTTGCCCCGACAAAAGTCGCAGATTGAGAGGCTAGGGTTTCCCCGCCTGTATTTGCGACACTTCTTGCACTTGATCTCGATGCGGGACATGTCGAGATCAGATTCTGCGGTGCGAAGGTCGAGGAGAGGGGGAGGCGAAGAAAGGGTCGACGGCCATTCCACGGGCATATGAGGAGGCAGAGGAGGAGGATCAGGGAGTAGAGGATACGGGGGAGGGGGGTGGAATTGGTGAGGTCGAAAGATTGGGGGTTGGGAGTGGGGAGGCTGAAAGAATAGGGGTTGGGAATGATGAGGCTGAAGGGATGGGGATTGGGAGAGAATAGGTCGCACGGGAGGAAGCTACCGACGGGAAAGAATCAATTGATGATCGAAGAGGCTACGTGCAGATACGACTCACGACAGGATGGTTTTGCAGTACTGAAGCATCGATAGGAGCCAGCCGGTACGATGTAGGGTTCAGTTGAGGGTGAAAGTGAGGGAAATCCTGAGACGAAAGGCGTCAGACAGGTTCGTTGTGTCCCAGTCGAGAGTTGAGAAGATCGGCGCTCATACTACTGGAAGGTACTGCAGACGTGTCGTCTCCACATTGTGAGAGTGCCAGTCGCTGGTCCAGATGGGGGTAGGTGGAGCAGCCTGTAAGTGTGACAAGGGAGTCAGCCACACTGTCCCACAAGACCCCACAGCCCAGGATGGGGATCACCTATCACTTACCGGAGGGTACTGGGTTACTCCATCGCGTGGCACGTCGTGAGCGAACGGCCCAACGGCGTGAGGAGCGTACTGAAGCGGAGGGTTCTGTGTAGCGTCAGAATGATAATCCTGTCGTGATCATCATATCATTGCTATGTCACTCACAATGGTATTGTGGAGACCATTCCCATGGGGTGGGTACTGATGTGCGAACATCGTAACAAGAGAAGCAAAGTCGTGTCAACAAGAGTGGTGTGGCCTATGGGGGGAGTCCGGGAGGGGGTCATGGAAGGAGTCGGGTGTGGGGTGGTAGTGTGACTGTCTGTCTGGGATGCTCGAGGCCCTCCCGAGCAGCTTGCAGCGATGGGGTGGAGGTGTGAGTGAGAGAGAAAGCATATCGCAGTGGTGGTGCTTTTGACGCGTCAAGGACAATTGGGAGCACAACAAAAAGAGAGGAGTGGGCTGTGAAGGCAAAACGCGTCGAGGAGGGGCACAGAGTGTGTGCGCGACATCTGTGTGCCGGTGACTTCTCTAGCTCAGAAATACATAGGGGGTCAATCAACCAGTCACCGCAAGATCTTGGGGAGGCCCTAGGTTCTCATGTCCGCCCGGTCCGCGTGGCTCAGCTTGGGTGCCCTCCAATTCGTCTGAGCGCCCTCTGGATCTCCGGTTGCTGGCGACTGACGTGAGTCGTGAGAGAACCTCCCGGGTGGTCGAGGTGTGTGAAGTGGCGTCCGTGGTCGCGGACGGAGGACACCATGGCGTCTATGGCGAGGGGCTGGGAAAGGGAGAGGGGATACCGATATCCTGGGATAGAGGGTCACACCCTTCGCTGTGTGGCTCGGCTTGGGCGTTCTCCGCTTCTCCCGTTCCGTATTCCCGTCGTCAGCGGGCTCGTCGGCGACAGGAGGTGTGTGTGTGTGGGGGGTGGGGGTTCCCGGGCGGGGGATGGGACGGGAGCGAGAGCAGGTGTTGGGTGGGGGGGAGGCTTCATTGCGGCCTCATTGCGCTGTCTCAATGGTCAGTGGCCGAGGGCGACAGTGGTCTAGGCCCACTACCTTTTTTGAAAACGATCGAGGCTTACCGATGGAGAAATCGTGGATGACAGGTGAAGGAAGATTGGATCCTGGAAAGTGTGGCGAAGGAGACGGGCGACTCTCGAGAGACCTCGGCGGCTCGGGGGCTCGGGGGTGTTGAAATAACCGTCTAATCTTTATTCCGGATGGTCTGGAGAAGGCTCTGAGTGAGCTATAGCGGCTTGGAGGTTGGGTTGGGTGTCTCTGTAATGTATAGAGACGTGGTTGTCTCTCTACAAGACGAGTGCCCGGGAGGACACTTTATAGCCGCCTCCCGCGCCGGGGCTCCTTGACGCGACGCGAGGAGGTCCTTTGAGCTGTGTGCGCGCCGGATGCCATCAACAAGTACTTGTTCGAATATATTGAATTCGATGATGGTCTCTTTCTCTTCTCCATCTCATCCCAGTCAAGCCCTAAACCAGCAACCTACATCACACACTCTCACTCTGAGATTCAAAACATGAACCAACAGCGCCAAGTCATTGTGTGAGGCGAAGGGGCGAGACCCGGGGATGGCCAAGGGGCGGCTGGCGGAGGGTGGCGAGCCGCATTAAAGACCTACCTCACCATCATCAACGTTGGTAAGTGCCCGTTTTGCTTGTGGGGCTTGTGCATGCCAACTCATATATGAGCTGATGGTTGCGTGGACGGTCAGTGCTTGGTTTGGGAGGGACTATATACATCTCGAGTCCCATCTGGCTCCATGAAAACCACCGAGCGTGAGAATCATTGTTCCAGTTCAGGTAGAGTATAAAGAAGCTTGCTGACCTTTCACAAACACAGTACCCCCACAGAGGTGGCTACCATCTTCGTCGCCACATATATCGCTGTCACTACGATTCTCTTGATTGGCATGCCAAGGGCGAGACCAGGCCGCGAAATCAATTTCGCACGATGGTTTGCTGCTTTCGCAGTCTGGATTAGCGTGGGCATGATGGGAATGTGCTTGAGTATGGCTTTGGCAGGCGTGAGCTTGATGATCTCTCTTCTCTCCACACCACGGACCGTCGTCCCCCCTCCCCCTCCCGGGCCTCGCCGTTTGTTGATTGTAAACTGACTTTTTGCCCGGTACGCAGTAAGAAGCAAACATGACAGCATCGTCGGCGCACATAGTGATTATGAGGATCATATACAAGTATGTATTCTATTAGTACATGATTGCATCAGGCGCCCCTCCTGTGACTCGGACACATGCGATGCTTGCGCTTAACGCGTTGTATGCCTTTACCCTCCACTCACCCGCCGTTGTTTTCATTCACTTCTTCGCGCCCACGTCCCACGCCCACACCAAGCCCACTGAGTAACAATTTAACGACATCCTTCCCCAGTCTTGAGTGCGACCGCTGACATACCGTGGCTCTATGTCCTTCATTCCGGTCCTCTGGCATTCATCCTCGCCTCGAGATCTCCCCTCTCCATCCTGGTAATTCACGCGGTTCCACCCCATCCCACACTTTCTATCGTACCTATGTGCCTGCACTCAACCTAGACGACCGAGTCGCGTCCAAGGGCAACCGAACGTGCTCTTTCCGTTCAATTAGTGGACTGGCGCGGAGGAGATAGAGAGGGCGGGGGGAGACCGTCTCGAAGAGACAGGGTAGATAAAGAGGTGGTAGTAGACATGCTCAAGTGTGAATGCATGACTGTGCCGCTCAAAACAAGAGGTACCGTACAGGCTATCGAATACTACGGTGCAGCAAGACTGAGATGCATGTCCTCTACATACATATCGTGTATTCCACACAGTCCCGGTTCTCATTCTGCTTACTGTCCCCAGCGACGTGTCTTATCGTGAAAATGTAGGGTAAGGGCTGGTAGGCTGGTGAAGTGAGAGCAGAAGGTGTTTATCAGTCGTGTACATCGTTAGAATAGTCGTTTTATTGCGTAAACCATGCCAATGCGAAAAGTCCGTTGTGCGCTACCACCACCCCAGTCGCCCCCCCCCCCCTCGTCTACTGTTTCCTCTCCTCCAAAAGCGCCCTTCCTGTCCCGCGACGCCCCTCGTCGATCCCTCCACACTACCAGCTCGCCCACCCCAGCACACGCCCACGGATAATCGCCTCAAGGTCCCCCACACCAAAAGCAAGGTGAGGATCAAGGTGGAGAGCACCATGAGGTGTGCCGGCTGGGAGAGAGTGTCGAGTGGGTCCGAGAAGCCTGCGCATTGTCATCCATCTAGAATGAGGCTTCTGCGTCAGTGCTGTACAAAAACAGCGGTGTCGATAGCACAAGATGAGACGAAGACTCACCGGCAATGCTAACATACGGCGCGGGCGGGTACATCATAAAGTTCGTCCCCGAATACGGGCTCAAATAACCCCCCTTCATTTGACTCCCCTCGCCCCTCCCATCCCAGATTTTCAGCACATACGTAGCCTGGGCGAACGGGACCTGCCCGGGCACCTGTTCCCACTGGTATGGGTTCCAGACGACTTGAGTGGTGTTGCCCGGGAAGACGTTGTAGGGGGAGGTGGTGAGGCCGACGGCGTAGGTGTTGCCGTTGGCGGAGCAGGAGGCGATGACGGTGAGGGAGGAGGGGGTAACGCTAGGGGAGGTGTTAGCTTTGCAGGTCTGGGTTGTCGAGCTCGCACATCCCTCTGCCCTCGCCTCTGACTCTCGCTCCAGCCTCCTTCACCGCACTCCCCCACCACCTCCCGCAAGCCCCTCCAAACCCACTGAAGACTCACTAAAGACTCGTCAGATTCCACCCAAAGGTGATCCAATTCTGCTCCGCAATCTTGTAATAGCTCGCGCTCGCCGTGCTCGGCGGCTGGGTGACGGTGATACCCCCTGCGTCAGCAGTACCAGGGATGCTGATGGACGCGGTCGTGGAGGTGGCGTTGTTGGACTGGGAGCCGGATTGGGAGCCGGAGGCAGAGGCCGAGGCCGAAGCAGAGGCAGATGCGGAGGCGGAGGCGGAGGCAGACATGGTGGTGTTGTGGGGATGACTGTGGGTGGAAAGTCTTCAAGAAGACGATGATGAAGCGAAGGCGTGCGAGTTTTGGAGCACGGGCGTTGTAATCGACAGGATGCCCGGCGGGTCTTGGGGCAGGTGAAGGCGTGGAGTGAGCAGGGCGATCTGCTGTTGTTGTATGCTATATATATGAGCGGTCTGTTCCGTCTTTGTGACAAAGGAAACGATGAAAGGCATGAGCGACGAATTCTCTGTTTTCGATATCTATACAGCGCGGTGCGTGTTCTGAGCGGGTGGTGGACCGTGCACAGCCCTACAGACAACAGGGAGGAGGACATCCACAGGACACACCGCTGACATCCTTTTCAACCAGCAGCAGGAGGGGATGGAATCCCTGGGGAAGGACGCATGGCGGTCTGCATGTGGGCGGGGGGACGATGCTTGGGCGTAAGGTGTGTGCAAAAGAGCCAAAAGACCTTCTTCTTTCTCGATGGTCTTCGCTGAAACAGGAGACCTCCACAGCGGACATCTGGGACATGCCGGACGCTCAACTGTGGACATGCCAACAAATTTGATCCCGTTTTTGGACATGTCCGGTGGAGGCTTGCGGACACGGGACCTCGGCGCGATTGGGTCGGCGCGATCTGTATCAGCACGAGCGACGATGGCATTCAATCTCGATGCCTACCAAGTATCGACAGTAGAGCATTAACAGCGAACTCAAGATGCCCCCACTGATCTTGCTGCCATCCACGTCAAACGCCTTCTCGGCGTACCAGCCCAGCTCGAATGCGCACACGGACTATATCGTTCCGCAGGTGCTCGGTAAGCGCGGGGCACGCTCCACGGTCGCCGGTGGGAAAGAGGGCGGGCGGACCGTCAAATTAGTCGTGCCAGGTGAGCTGCAAGTCCAAAGTCGCCATCCTTCGCTGACATGCAATTGTGCTTTACTGTAGCGCCACCCCCTCCTCCTCCGCATGAGCTTCTCCCCGCCCTGTTCTCCGCCGTCAAAGCGCTGCTCAACGGCAAACCCACCCCTCACTCGTACCACCACATCTCCGCCCTATGCCACACCCTCTCGTTCCCGCCGAACTCGCGAGGGCATGCGATTCGCGAGTGTATCAAGAATGAGTTGGAGAGTAGGCAAACAGCGGAGTTGATGGCGCTCAAGAGGTCGATCATGGCGAGGGATAAGGGGACCTTGGGGAGGGTGGCAGCGTGCTGGCAGGTATGGATAGAGAGGGCAGTGCGTGGTCTTATCTCTCCGTTTTGACGCCTTGGGGATACCCACCTGATACGTGCGTGCAGGACCGCCTCGCAGCGGTGTTTGTGTACCTCGACCGAGCTTTCGGCGCAGGCGACGATACTGAAGAGCTGAGCATCAGGCGCATCGCGATCGACACGTTCCAACTTATCTGGACGGATAGGACTGTCCGCGATGCAGTGGAGAAAGAGATCTGGGAGTGGTCTCAGATCGAGCGCAAGTCGGGAGAAGAGTAAGTCGAGGACTACTGTCTTTTAAGCGGCCCAGCTGATGCAGCCCATCGTTCAGACAACTCGAGACTCGCGCAACCCTGATCGAGCTGAGCCGGATGCTCGCAGATTTTCCGAAGGGCCCACGCCCGCGGCCAGGTCAGACCACCTCAGTTGACAGCAACCGTAGTCTCTGGGTTCCGTCGTACATTGGGGCAATCAAGAATCTGTACAGGAAGCTTGCCACCCGTGCCACGAGGCCCGCCCTTGAGGCTGGCGACGCTCCTGCGAGTGACGGCAAAGGCGGCAACGACGACGATGACAACATCCTTGTCCCCTCTACGCTCACGCCTACCGAGTATATCTCTTGGCTCACCAACGCAATCAACTCCGAGGTTGCCCGCGCCCTCGCCGTTTTCGGCCCCAGGGCTGCCACCGCCGTTCTCTCCGGCGTCCACGGTGCCGGCTGGACCGTCAGCTTCCCCGAGACACAACCCCGTCTTCTCCGCCCTGCGATGGATGAAGCGATGGACTCGGGGGACGCAGCCGCGCTTAGGAGGCTGTGGGAGATCGCGTTTGAAGAGAGGAAGAATCCGCCAGAGTTCGCGTCAGCGATGGGTGGATGGGTGTTTGAGAAGCTAAAGAAGGTGATAGGGGATCCTGGGAATGAGGGGAGGATGATTGAAGAGACGTTGGCGGTGACGCGGTTAGCAGAGAGCTCGGCGAAAGCGCTGCTTGCTGTGCCCACCGATGCCTCGGCGGAGACAGTGAAGGAGAGGACTGGCCTGATCAACGCCCGCTTAGGCGACGGTGATGGCTTAACGGGCCACAACCAAAATTCTCCCGACCCCTTCGGCAGCCAGACTCGCCTCACCCTCACCCCTCATCCCTCACGCGCCGCCCAATTTGCCCTTCTCGAGTCCCTCCGCACCGCCTTCAAAGCCGCCCTCTCCTCCCGCCAGAACGCACCTGCCGAGTGGATCGCAAAGTACCTCGACGCGGCTATGCGTCGCGGCCAAGGGTCCGGGACGGAGGAGGAGTTTGACAAACACCTCGATGAGATCATCGCGCTGGTGGGGTACACCCCGGATAAGGATGTGTTCAAGGCGTTCTATGCGAGTGGGTTGGCGAAGAGGTTGCTGTTGGGGAGGAGCGCAAGCGATGATATGGAGAAGACGATGATTCTGAAGCTTCAGAAAGGTGAGTCGGGAGTTAGCTTGCGACTTGTAGAGAAGGGGGCGTGAGCTGATCTTGCGGCCCGTGATAGAGATGGGAGATGAGTTCACCACCGGCGACGTCATGATGAAAGATCTGCAGCTGTCCGAGACGTGAGTGCCATCCCACTCCACAGTAAAGAGCCCGCAAATGCTGACAAGAGATGTTTTGGGGCAGGCTGGCCAAGGCGTATCAGGTCGCCCAGGCAAAGAACCCGGAAGAGTACAAGGACTCGGGCAACTTTACTGCAAATGTGCTCACAGAAAGTGCTTGGCCCGCGTACGCTTCTCTAATGTCTTTGTTGACAGACATGCGCCTACGTGCTGACACCCTACCCACCCGCAGCTACCCTCTTCTAAAAGACGGCTGGAATTTCACACTTCCTCCCTCCCTTCAGCACTCCGTATCCACCTTCACCGACTGGTACGCTACGCAGCACAAGAACCGCCAGCTGTCATGGCGTTTCCAGCTTGCGACGGTCACGCTTACGGCGCGCTTCCCGAGCGGGCGGTTCGAGTTGGGCGTGAGCTTGTTCCAGGCGGTGGTGTTGATGCTGTTCAATGAGGAGGATGCGCTAGGGTTCGGGGAGATCAAGGAGAGGACTGGGATCGGTGAGTTGTGTCGTTTAATAACGAGATCGACCTCAGCTGACAAGGTGTTGTCCACGCAGAATCGAAGGAACTCGTCCGCACCTTGCAATCTCTCGCGCTGGGCCGCAAGGGCACCCGTGTGCTGGTCAAAAAGCCCGCAGGGAAGGAGGTGTTGCCAACGGATACGTTTGCATGGAACAAGGGGTTCACGAGCGAGAAGATCAAGTTCAAGATCAATCAGATCCAGCAGGATTTGTCGGTGAGTGAAGCTGGCTGTGTTACACACTGAGAATGTTCACAGCGCTGACCAATACCCCACCCAATCCTCCTACTTTCATCGTCACCATTTGCCACTCACACCTGTTGCATCCTGCCACCACCGACACACCACAGGTCGAGGAATCCCGCAAAACCAACGAACAAGTCGCCCTCGACCGTGTATCCATCCTCGAAGCCACCATCGTGCGCATCATGAAAGCCCGCAAAACGCTCTCCCTCCAGCTGCTCATTGACGCGGTCGTGAGCGACGTGGTGAAGCGGTTCCCGCCGGATGTGAAGGAGATCAAGAAGAGGGTGGAGAGTTTGATTGAGAGGGAGTTTATGGGGAGAGATGAGGAGGATAGAGGGGTGTTGAACTATATCGCGTGAGGGTTGTGCGTAAGTGGCGATGATGTGAGACGGTTGTATTATTGTGAGATGGATTTGTGTACCAGCCTCGCTGTGCATAGTACGGCGCGCTTGCTAAGGCTATGTCACGTCCCCGGTCACACGCTAGAATCGTTCATATTGGACACGCACCGCGTATGAGCGAGCACGGGTACGTGAACAGTTAATAACAGTCATACTTGTACATCTTTTCTCGACCGTACTACGTACCCACAACGCCTCACTGATCCACGCCTGTGTAACATTGTACAATCATTGGCCCTCCCAGCAGGTGATACAGGAAGCATGGGGTGTGGTAGGCGCCGACATCTTGGGGCGTCAACCCAGCATCATAAAACTCGAACAAAGAGGCTAATTCAGGCTTAGTAAGCGTGCGGATGGTCTGAAGATTTTTGAGTTTCTGTAAAAGGGCGTCAACGTGAGAAATAGCAGGATGCACTAAAGGCGGCAAAACATCGATAACTTACGCAGTGCAAGTGGGCGACAGGATGATCTCCAGTGCGTGGCGAAGGTACCAGGTTCAAGTCCATGCGGGCAAGCACGCGCGCTTCATTGATGATCTGACGAAGAAAACTCAGCGTCGTTAGCCCAGTCATAGAGACAGACACGAGATAGAGAAGGAAACTGCAGACTCACTGTCGCTTTTAATACGCCTGGTTGAACTTGAGCTCCTTGACTTCCGCCACCATGATCCTGATCGCCCCATCGGCATCAGCCGGGAGTGTGTTGGTCGTCTTCTTCTGTATCGCCGTCGTCTTGTCCTCAAGGTTATTCATCTTCCGCTTGACTCTTTCCATTTTTTTATCCAAACGATCCACCTTAGCATCCATGTTGTCGAGCTTTTGAACAAGAGCGTCATGTTGTGACCTGGCGTCCTTTTTGGTCTGCAAGAGCGGGAGGGCGTTGTTGATCGTATCGAGGTTTGATTGTGAAGACGGGGAAAGCGACTCTGGGGCGGCGGCGGCGACGAGACCAGGAGCAGAGGCGGAAACATGTGCGGCAGAGGACGTGGTAGCGTGTCCTGTAGCGAGAGGTCTTGCATTGTCGTGCATGTCTGGGAGGAGTTGGGAGAAGAAGACGTCAGAGGGCGGTCGAAGCCATAAGAAAGATTGGTGCTGCTGAGATGAAGGAAACACCTACACTGATCCATCTGGACATTGAACAGTGTCTTCTTGATTAGGTCAAGATGATGACCTGGGGCACCGTTTTTCTCGATATCCGACAGATAACACTCCAGACCTCTGACAAACCTGGGAGGCAGGGGGATGGGTACATGGTTCCCGCTCTGCAAGTGCAGCACGGCGAGCAATGGCTGGGAGGTAGAGCGGGGACTGTTAGCAATGGATGGGTCAAGTACAGTCATTGTCGGAGAGGGTGTGCTTATGGGGATATCAGTGTGCTCAGGTATCATGAATGAAACAGTGCGAGAGAAGAAGAGAGTGGCACAACCAAGGTCGGTCATCATGATGCCGCCGGCGAAGAACAAAAGCGAGCGCCGCCCCTTGCCCCCTCAGATTGTTCCCGTCCTTCCGCTCGTTGAGTCAATACATATGCTGCGCTAGACCATTATATATGCTGTGTCATGTTTTGTATGTATGAGCTTGCATACTATAGCCGATAAGGTCGTATAGGTGACAATCCAGAAGAGTAACTCAAGTACGCCAGAGCCAACATCAAGCGAACCCCGCCTTCCTCTCCTGCGCGCCCAGCTTCCTTCTCGTCCAAAGCCATACCTCCCGACCACAAGCGTAGTACACAAACCCAAAGAGGGCACCGGACAAATGTGCTACATGGTCAAATAATCTGAAAGACACAAATGCGTCAGGAACCAGCACGAAGTGACAAGTGAGATTCCATTGAGACGTACCTCCAGCCCCACAGCAGGCCGACCAAATCCACCCCCACCATGCCAGCCACACCCCATCCGATCGGCAGCGACACGAAAGGAATGAAGATGATGCCCACGCGCGAGTCGGGGAACGCACAGGCAGTGAGCGTGAGCGCAGCATAGATGGCACCGCTCGCTCCGAGGCTTGGGAGTATACCCTGCTCGGCCGCCAGTGCTTGAGGAGATGAGATCCGTCCAGGGCGTCCGATCGTGCGGAGAAGACGAGGAAGGCGGAAGATGTTGGTGTAGACATGGGAGGAGAGAGATGAGAAGAGGCCGGCGACGAGGAGGAAGGCAATGAAGTGGGGAGCTTGGGTTGCAGCAGGGAGGGAGGGTGCGGTAGGCGATGTGGAGAGGAAGGAGAACGCGGCTGCGCCGAAGGAGAAAAGTGCGAAGGAGTTGAAACCAAAGTGGGCAAGAGATTGGTGCGAGAGCTATATCAACTCGACCGTCAGCTATGCTGGGCTAACACGAGCTGGCCTTACACGAAAGGCGGGAGCTAGATGGCGATACTCACCGTACTCGTGAAAAGCGTCACACAGTTGGCCCACTCCTTCCTCTTCGATGATGTGAAAAGTACAGGCCTGTGCAGCCACCACTTCCTCATAAATGGTTCAATTCTCCTGATCTTCCATGCTAGAAACACCGTCCCCATGACACCGATTAAGCCGAGAGGGGTACTTTGAGCGGCGGGCGCGTTCAGGTAGAACTCGGTGGTCACCACATAGAGCCGGAGGATAGGAACGAGGAGCATGGTAGGCAGGAATGACAGGGTGGTGGGGAGCTCGTTGAGCCTCTTTTGGGCAGCCTAAATGAGGTCATATCAGCCACATTCCTCTCGAGCTTCGCCATTCCAAGTCCCAACCACTAGAACTCACTTTTGCGCCCTCCAGTTGCTTGGCTCTGACCATCTCCTTGTCTGACGGCTGATCGGTATTCCGCCTCCACCAGCTCCCTCCACCCAGCTTCTCTGACCATTTCTGGGTATCATAGTTGGTGTATGATGCCGCGAACGCATATCCACCTACTCCGAACACGGTGCAGAACTGAGATACCGCCAGCACGTCAGCACAGAAGTGATAGCCGCCGTATCCACATCAAGCTGACTCACAATAATCGGTCTCCAGATCGACTTCCGCGGCAAACCAGACTCTACGACCACCGACCCCCTTTCCAGACCCTCCACCGATGAACGTGGTACTGCTATCCGCTTGGGGGTAATACGTCCCAGGACCTGGCGCCCGCCGCCGCCTTCTCCTGGGCCTGTGGAAAGTTGCCGCTGAGGATTGCGGGGGAAGTGTCGGGCGAGATGCTTTGAGGAGAACGTGAGGGAATGTAAAGACGATAAGCGCGCGGCAAACGGCGTAGGGAAGGACATATCGCCCAGCGTGTATCAGAAGGTAGTAGATACAGATGATGGACATGCATGCGAACGAACGAATGTCCTCCGTCACCAAGAGCACCGCAGGCGATGGTCAGCCCTCGTTTATACAGGCTGCCGAAAAGTGATGACGTGAACCCATCGGCAGTGGCCGTCGGCGATGACGGGCTAGCGACGCTCAAGATGTCTGGAAATGACAGAGGGCCTCTGCTTGATTGGCTTCGCTATTGCCTGAGGCGTCTGGACAAGAGGCATGCTATATGCTCGATCGAGTCTCGATCATAGCAGTGATACATCCCTTGCAGCATATAGATCGCATTCTCCCACGACAACATCACATGAGTACACAATCAGTAGCCCCTTGCACTGTCCAGCTCCGCCGCCGCCTCCTTCTCCTTCCAGGTGGAGGGCCTGGAGGCCTCTGGGGTCAAGCTAACCGGGGGACTTCCAGATCCCGAAGGGGACGATACCGAGGTCGACCCCGAAGGTATACTCGCCCTCTCCTTCCCCTTTCCCTTTCCCTTCCACCACTTCTTGTCCGACTTCTCGAACCCCACTACCGACCCGAGGCTGATCCCGCCAGCCTGCGGCTCCACCTCAAGACCCTTCGAGATCCCAAAGCTCCTCATCTGCCTTGCAGCAGCTTCCGACGTCCCCCTTGCCCGCTTGTACTCCTCGAGGATGCGCCTACGATCTTGGGACGAGACGGCGCGAGCTTCTTCGATAGAGATCGTTTGGCGGGGGCCGCGGAGGACATCGGCAGGGGAAGAGGGGAGGAGGGAGAGAGTTTTGCTGCGAGCGTCCATCTGGAGGGCAGCTCCCTTGACACCGGTCCCGACCGCTGAAATGGCGCCACTGAGAGGGATGGTGACGAGACCCACGGCTGAGACAGAGGGTCAGTAAGGCAATATCTTGACCATGATCGCGATGCACTCACTGCCTCCCACAATGCCCTTCACACCACCGATGAGGCCCTACATAAAGCACGATCAGCTTCAATTCGGTCAATATTTCAAGCATATCAACACTCACGCCGTTGACAAGCCCATCAATAGGCTTAACCATGAACCCCTTGACACCATCCTTCACACCCACCCAGGCCTCCTGCCCCGCCTCTCGCATGCCCGACTTCAGGTCTGTGACCTCACCGCGCTGGCGGGCGTCTCTCTCGTATGACCATGTCCAGCCGCCCGAGGAGTTTTTGACTTGCGACAAGCGTGCTGTAAGGCTACGTCAGCACAAGACTTCCACCTCGCTTGCAACAGATAGTTGAACATGCCCGGTTGCTGAGAAGATATATCCACAACGTGTGGGGTCTATAGTGGTCACGAGTACGTTAGCGGGCTAATCACGGCCATTGCTACCCACGACACGTACTGGCTCGTTGAACATTGGAAGAACACGGAGCACTGAGCCCGACAGTGCTTTGAAGAAAGCCTGTGCTCCGCCTGTGATGGGGTCCGAGTCTGCCAGGCTGACGGGGTACTCCTTAGGTCCTACACAAATGATCAGCTGCTATGTCAATCGGATGGTTAAGTGAAGGAGACATACGATTCAGCTCCAGCTGCTTAAAGGTGATCTTTCCCTCGTCGACAAGGATGCCCGCGGCCACTGCCGAAAGATGGAGGTTGTGCTCGGGGAGGTACCAGAGAGCGACAAGAGAAGGGATGATATCGCACCTGCCACCGCGTCCTCATCAGCATGTTAAATGGACTGAGAAGTTTAGGGCGAACTCACCGCATGTTGAGCAGCGGGAGATGACTGTGCACCGACTCCACAGTCGCCCTGGTCCCATCCTCCGGTCCAACCGCCTGCGACACCTCCGTCGCCGCTGTCCGCATATCCGGACTACAGACTTCGTCGAGAGCGGAGACGAATGTCTCCATGCTGAGCTCGTCAAGAGGGAGCGGACGAGGCGAGACTCCGAGGTTGTACAGGCGCGAGCTCCAGAATAGGCTGGATGGGGCGGCGGGGAGAGTGATGGATGGGATACCGTGTCGAAGGGCGGCAGCACTGGCTGTAGGGTCTGTGCGGATGGGTGTCAACGGCGTGCTAGCTGATCCAATTGGCATCACGTACCGCCGCTGTGACACATTGCAACGACTCGCTTCTCTGACAGGATCCAGTCGAGAAGACCGTCTGACCTAGCTGTATAGCTGTCAGTTCACATGCTCAGGCATCCATGCTTGACAGTGCTACACTCACGCTTCACCACATGGACATCCGGAGACAGCTCAAAGTGCTTCACGTCAAGGCCACCAACGTTAAGCACGACTCGTATGCTCATCTTGCTGGCGCCACCGACGATTGTCCCTGCAGTATTGTCAGTGAGTGATCCTCGAAAGTAGCGGTGTACCACATACCGATGATATCGTCAGGATCCCCGGGGTAGGAGGTCAGATCGAGTCTATGAAGTCGTCAGATACGCTGTATACCCTCACAGCTTGATTGTCGCACTCACCGGACATAGACACATGCTTTTCCTTCCTGCTTTAAGAAGAACAGCAGATCATCGTCGGGGCGGTAGCCTCCCTGGTGGTCTGTGATGAAACCACTAATGTCTACAAACGCGGCCGACGTCAGCTGAGGTCCGTTGAGAAGGCAGAAGAAGGCAGTAACTCACCGATGTTCTCCTTCCAGTCCTCAGGTTTGCTCAGCACCGAAGGGCTCCAGCAGTACGTCCAAGGCACCTTCAATCGGTCGGCCATGCCAGGTGCATTGTCGTTGTCGATCGCACGAAGGCCGAGAGAGTGAACACGGAAGTTGTTGATGGAAGAGCCGAAGGTACTCCAGTGTCTATATAGCAGATAGCCGTCAGCATGCAGATATTTGTGATTGAAGTCTGGACGCACTGATTCTCAACAAGAGGATAGCTGAGGTAGTTTGTCACGGAGGGGTTGGTGTTGGACATCTGGATGGTCGCCATGGGGTGAGAGAACGCAGTGGTGGGGGAAAAGGGAGTAGCTGGGATATTATTGTGATAGTCAGCAAATGGCAGTTTGAGAGACGACTCCAGAAAAGGGCTCACTGGAGACTATGTGGATAGGCAGCCCCTGCAGTTCAGCCACTGAGATGTGGCCCAAAGCAGCGGGGCATGATATGATCACGTCTGCAGCGAAAGCCTCCCCGTTCTTTCCCGCACTGAAAGTTGACTGGTAGAAGGAGCGCATGATCCCCTCAACGGACTCTTGCAAGTACAATATTTCAGTGTAAGCACAGGAACTGTTTGTATGGGCAGTTTGAAATCACTCACTTGTACCCCACGCTGACGGATTCGGGTCCAGCGCTTCCACAATTGGGTACATCTCCAGCCTGTCCTCAAGGCGCACGCCTCCCCTGCCAACCTTGCCTTCCAGCGTACGCCTTGCCTGGCCGATGTAGTTCGCGTGCTTCTCCTCGCATGCAATACGGACGCGGTGGCCATGAAGGAGGATGAGTTCGCATGCAAGAGCGACGAAGGGCACAATCTCGTCTGTATCCAGTCCGGTCAGCCATATTGATACACACAAAAGCAAGCTAGGCCAAAGTGCTCACCTTTGTTACCGACGAAGAACACGACAACGCTCAAGACAGGGATATCTCCTTTCCCGTCAACTGCATACTCCTTGACGCTGGGTGCAGCAGTGACTGGAAGAGGACCGAGTTGTGACTTGATGTCGATCCAGATGTTGACATCGCCGTTTGGCGTCCACGCTGCTCGAGCGTCCAGTCCTGAGCCGGAGGATGTGAAGGGGACAAGACCTGGCCATTCAAGCGTGTCAGAAAGAGTATCTGCAGGATATCATGTGCTCATTGTCCTCGCCAGACTCACCACTTCCGATCTTCTGAGAGCTGGCATTCCCGCTGCCGCTGAGCGACGGGAGCGACGAGACAGACGCCGGTGGGGCATAGTAGGATGGGGGAGCGTCGTGAGACATAGCTGGAGTCTGTGTGGGGGTGCTGGGGTGTTGCTTGTGCTTGAGTGGGAGTGGGATGTTGACCAGCCATGTTGACCCGCCCCCCGTGCTATATATAAGCCTGCCGTCCCCACACAAGAGGACATGTTCAGATCTGTGTTCCGGTGAAGCGGTGCGTGGGCCGAGCAGCCTTCCGTCGGTGGTGGACGGGTCGCAGCCGAGCGTCGGCGAAGCGGCGAGAGACCAGGCACCTCTCCTGCGCTAAACGGGAACCGGCGTCGGACGCGATGGGGTCGCGATGAAAATAGCCAGAGTTGCAAGACGATGCATGTCTTTATCATGAACACAAGTAAGGTAGCCTGGAGGTTATGGACAAAGTAACAGCTCACTACAGGCTGAGATCGCTCGCTCCATAAGGGTTGTCCAAATACGGCCTCATCGAGAAGGGGGTCGAGTACCATCCTGCGAGATCGAACTGAAGTGAGTAATCCAACGCGGAGTGTTCGGCGGGGTCGGGGTTCGTTGGAGTGGAAGGCTCCTCTGATGATGCGGGGACGAAGGTCTTTGCAGTCTTGGCGACGTAGGGGGTGAAGTGCTCCACCGGTTGAAGGAAGCTCAACTTGTTCAGCGCTGCCAACTGATCGGACATGGGTTGTGATGACTGACTGTTAGCTGCAAGACTAGAGTCGGGGACGAAGGATTCTACTAACCGTGGTGGGCTCTCTGTTCCGCAATCGACTGATCTGGGACCTCCATGGGGATACCGGCAGGCCCTATAGTCATACAGAATGTGAGTGTCAGTAGTGATCGCGAGAGATACAGGGCATCATCATCATCTATTACCAGCCATAGACAGACATACCGTAGCAGAGATGGACCCAGCGATCACGGTGCCAGTGGGAGATGCATTGCTGACTTCGAACAAAGCAGGTGATCGCCTGCCTTCATGAGAGCGCCTTCTTCGAGGAGTGGGGCTAGGTGGCGCCAAGTACGACTCGTTCAGTGATGTGGTAACCATATCAGGCGCCACGCTCTCGGTAAGCACCATCTCAGGAAAGTGCGACTTAAGCTGATCGACTCCTTCTTCTGGAATGTCTGTTGCAGGCCCTACGGACTCGTTGCCGAAGTCGATATACGGCACAGCAACGCGAGGATCCTGGTATCTCTCACTGACCGTAGATCGACGTGACAACGAAGGAGCCGAAGTGAGCGGGGTGGTAGCCCCAGAGTCAACGGCCGAAGCGGTGACAGAGGTGACAACGGTCGATGCGGCGGTGGAACCTTGGGACCGCTTATTCTTCTTCTTTTTCTCTGCCTTGGCCTTGTTTCTCATGTAATTCTTACCCTTTTCCACTGTCGATGGCTGAGATCCAACCGTGGAGGGAGGGAGCTTGAAGCTTCTGGGGTCCTTCAGAAGTTGCACCATGTCTCTGGTGGTCCGAGGCATGTCGATGCCTGGTCCCCACATGCTGTCCATCAGGGTGCGACACTTCTTACGCTGGGCCATCGAATCCTTATCCAAAGCCACAGATTTCTCTACAAAGTTGTTACTTTCTTCCAGAAGATACGATCTCTTTTGCCCTTCGAAGAGCCTGCTGACTTGGTTTAAAAACATGGCCATGGAGCGCGTGTTCTTGCCGTCATAGTCGTCCATGGCTCCTACAAGCCATGTTTCCACCAGATCTTTGGTGCTGTCTTCGTTATACACTTGTTCCAGAAGGTCTCGCTCTCGGCCAAACGTCTCGTCGGCCTCAGTCTGCACCCTGTCGTGGTGATAGCTCAGAGTGTCGGCTACAAGCTGTTTTTGCTTTTCCAAAGCCATCAGATGGTTCTGTATGCCATGTAGCGTAGACTCCGACTGATAAGAGGTTCCCTGAGTGCGCCTATCCTTCTTCTGCTTCAATGAAGCTCGGGTTTGCTGGGTCTGTAAAATCTTGACACTCTCGAGGTACTCGTCTGTGAACTTTTCCACAGCAGAGACAAATGTGCGTGTGAAAGGCTTGACGTCTGCGTCCCAGCATATGACTGGGCCTGGAACTTTGGTAAACTTGTGGATGTTTTCTGTATTTTCAGGCCAAAAGTCATCCATAACAGGGACACCTTCCCTTTTGACACGCTGTGGAGCTAAGGTCGGATCATCGCCGCCTCGCGGGACACATAAAAGAGAGTCGACGCTTAGCTTGTACGGATCATTGTCGGGATGGTGAAGAAAGACTGGATGCATGAACTCTATGTTTCCCTTCTCTTTGAGAACGTTGGAAGTTTGAGTGCGCTCGGCCGTAGCTTGGGACATTGTAATTCCTGAAAGCCGTGTGTGTGAGATAATAATGGTAAACACAAGAGGGGCGACAACACCAACATTACTTTGCAAGTCATGCATGTCTTATATCGCCGCCATGCGGTGTGCGCTGTTTGAAATCTTTGTGAAACTCTTGGATGCTAGAACGAATGTGAATGTTTGCATCAATACTTTCAACCCCAAAGGTCAGTGCATAATGGAAGGACAGAGGAAGTTGTCGAATTCGTTTGGCAGCACAGCATGAAAAGAAGAGCTGGTATAGATTGTGAAGTCTCTGTTGCTATTACGATGGTTCATCAGCATAAGTATCAGTGGTGAAAGGAACAGCAGTTTCGGCATCCGTACTCGAAGACGGATGACGGAAGACTAACAGATGATTGGACCAAGTATATCCATCGACGAGCGGTCAGCGTCATCTAATGTTAGTACTCAGGTCAGGAGCATGTCAGCCGGGCAAACTTGAGACGGTATCGCGAGAATGTTCATGCTGTGGATCTAGTAGTACTCGTCGTACAACTTACTGCAGCTTCCACTTCCGGGTACACAGAAGGTGCGTCCTTTCAGCCGATAGTCGCCGATCAAGGCTTCGCCACAGCCTTATCCTCATCCTCCTCATAGTTTCCCTGACCCGATTGTTCGACTGCCGGTAGGATCTCCAGGCTTGCTGCTGGCTCATTCGAAGGACCGTCAAAGGCCAAAGCGATCTCCTCGAGAGTGTATCCCTTGGTCTCGACCATAACTGCGTCACCACACCGGTTGTCAGTGTCAGATACATATCCATGACCACCTCGGCTATTGCGGTACTCACAGAAGTAGATGAGGATCCACTGGGTGATAATGAGAGGCATGTACACGATATAGTACTTGTACCCGATGGCGTCGAGAGCGACAGAGTCGACCCAGGTGACGTAGGCACCCTCGAGCTGGTTGACGGTATTCCAAATGAGGAGACCCTTGCTTCGCATGGAGAAGGTTTGGACTTCGGCGGGGTAGGCGTAGAGGATGGGTGCTACAGAAGGAAGAAGTGATTGCGGTTGTCAGTCGAGGTTTTTGCCTCAAACATATCACGAAGCAAGCGCTCACCAGTGAAATTGAAGCAACCCAGATAGATCCACACAAGCACGACGGTCGCGATCCCCGCGTGAGTGTTCCCCTCAGCAGCATTGGCAAACACCCCGCTCGACACACAGAGTCCGACCAAGCTGACGAGAATAGCCGGCCAGACGAAGAGCAGGATCTTGCGACGCCCAACGAAACGACCGACGTAGACGGTGGCCATCTGGCAGAACCAGGTGAAGATACTGAGACCGGCGTTGATGCCTGTCTGAGTGGTGGCGTCCGTGATGCCCACGAGGTCGAATACGCTGGTGTCTATGAAGGGGACAAGAGGTCAGTGATATTCGCCTCAAAGATCAGAGAGGCGGTACAAACAGTAGTAATAGATGATGGAAGCTGTATTTCGATTCAAGGTCAGCGAGCGCCCGAACAGATTTGGACTGAACAACTCACATCCAGACAAGCCCGTGCAGAAGGCCATAAGCATCGCCAGCCCCATCCTGTGTCTGTTCGACCTGCTCTTCAGGATTGTGGACCACTTCTCTGCTTTTGCCTCCTTCTCCAGCTTGATTGCTTCCTTCATCTCCTGGAACTCAAAGTGCACTAGGGGGTCATCCACGTCCCCATTCCCATGGTACTTGACGAGGAACTGGAACGCCTCCTCTTCCCGCCCTTTGGAGTAGAGGAACCGGGGGGTCTCCGGGACGAATTGGACGGCGATCAGGATGAAGACGGCGACGGGAACTTGGATGATGTAGGGGATACGCCAGGACCAGGAGGTGGTCATGTAGCCGACGGTGCCAAAGATCACCCAGGAGGCGATGACGCTGCCGATAATCCAGTAAGAGTCCTAAGTGAGGTAGATAGAGTTGTCAGTTTGGGGTGGTATGCTGGAGAAGGTGGGATGCGTACCCATGACGCAGCAACGGCCTCTCGTGTGCGAGGGTGTGCGATCTCTTGAATGGTAATGAGACTGGTCATGAGGAACGATGCAAGACCGAGACCGATGATGGCACGACCAGCAACAAACACTACAATGCAAGTCAGCCTCGCTTCGGTATACGCCACGCAAGAGCGAGATTGATACTCACAGCCATATCCGCTGACCCCGGGGATACCAGCAATGCATCCCAAGACAGAACCGATGAGCATGGTGTACCCGTAGACTGCCATAGTTCCCTCCTCGTTAACCTTCCGGGTTCACCAAACCACAGATCCACTCACACCTGATGCCCCATCGCCGACCAAAATTGTCATCGATATACATGATGATAGGCCCCACCACGAGTCCCGAGATGTTTCCCAAGGAATTTAGCATGCCGATGCGCATGGAGCTGGGGTACTCGAGGTCGGCTTGCCACGAGTCGGATGCTTGAAGACCGGAGATCAGGGAGCCGTCGTCTATCAAGCAGGGCAGCAAGCAGATCAGCAGGGAAGGATGTGTTGGAGGGGGTATGAGGACCAGACTTACAACCATTCAAGACCATCCCTATGAAGATCACAGCTAAGAAGCTACATGCATATGTCTGTCAGCACACCTTTTCACCGTCGTGGCTGGTGGTTGCATACCTAGCTGTGGGAGTACTCACAAATTGAGCTTCAGCTGCCCCTTGTTCTGGTACCATTTGAGGCGGTCTGATGCGTTCGGACTGCAGTCGGGGTGGGGCGCTCGTCAGTGCCATACCTCATAACATGATAACCTCAGAGACAATATTGAGACTCACATGGAATGCCAGTCCGACATCGTGATGGAAGATCAGTGTTGAAGCCACTCGCTGCTGGTCAAAGACGTTGAGGAGAATGACTACTGGGCCCTTCGGTCTTGAGTCACGTCCAGACGGGGCATAAGTACTCGAGTGACATGCAGGCAAGAAGAACTCCTGTGATCTGATGTTGCTGCGGCCCGCCCATTCCCTCCGGTCGACCGACCAGTCTCCTCCCTCGGACAGCCGACCAGCCGCATGATGATGATGATGTTTGTGCTGACGGGAGGAGCCTTGCCTCTCATGAAAGCCGATTCGCACAGATGGTGCGAGGCCAACACAGAGGTGATAAGCCGTATCTAGCCCTGACCTTAGTCCCGGGAGAGAGGGGATTTGATATTTGCCGTCGTTTGCGGTTGTTGTGATGAAGACAAGTGACCGCGAGAAGAGGAGATACGCGCTTCTGAAGACGCCAGATCGAGCCATCGTTCGGCTCAGGGACGCTTCTTCGCGAGGCGAGCAAGTTGACAACAGGTGTGCTCGGATCAATCCCGGAGGTCGAAGTAAGATGGAGAAGGGGAGAATGCGAGGATGTCGGGATTGGCAGACCAAAGCAAGCATCGGCAAGATGAATCACATCCATTCAAGTCGGTCAAAAATGTAAAGTTAAATGTAAAAAGGATTATTAGGCGGTCAAGCCACACTCAAATCACCCCTCCCCTGCTCCCTCCTCACACGAAGCCGTCCTCGTCCGTCACTCTATACCACATTCCCAGCTCGCTCCTCCACCCTCCTACTCGGCCATCCGCTCAACGAGCCTTCGACACCGCCTTATCATCGTCCTCCTCTGCGCCTGCACTGCCCTGCCCCTCGCGCTCGACGGCCGGGAGGATGTCGACGGTGGTCAACGAGTCCTTGGACGCATTGTCGAACGCCGTGGCAATCTCCTCGAGGGTGAAGCCCCTGGTCTCGACCATGACTGCGGAGGGGAGCCAAAGTCAGCAAACTGATTCTACCTTCTATGCCAGTGGCTGGATCGTTGGGCTGGCGGGAGGAGACTTACAGAAGTAGATGAGGACCCATTGGATGATGATGAGAGGCATGTAGACGATGTAGTACTTGTACCCGATGGCGTCGAGCGCGACGGCGTCGACCCAGGTAACGTACGCGCCCTCGAGCTGGTTGACGGTGTTCCACACGAGAAGACCCTTGCTGCGCATGGAGAATGTCTGGACCTCGGCGGGGTAGGAGTAGATGATGGGGTCTGTGGGGTGAGGATGTCCTGGTAAGCAACACGTTGCTGGTACATGTCGAAACACGAGGGAAGACTCACTGGAGAAGTTGAAGCAACCCAAGTAGATCCACACCAGCACGACAGTCGCGACCCCCGCTTGGGTGTTACCCTCCGCCGCATTGGCAAACACGCCACTTGACACACACAGCCCGACCAAACTGAGGAGGATGGTGGGCCAGATGAAGAGCAGCATCTTGCGGCGACCGACAAACTTGCCGACCCAGACAGCTACGAGCTGGCAGATCCAGGTGAAGACGCTGAGACCGGCGTTGATGCCCGTTTGGGTGGTGGCGTCGGTGATGCCAACGAGGTCGAACACAGTGGTGTCTAAAGTATGACGTCAGCTACGCCGTTGCAGATAAGAGAAAGCACCAGAGCAACTGACAGTAGTAGTAGATGATGGAAGCTATGTTGGGACAGATCAGCAGACGTCTCTGGACGCAGGACAGTACCAGTACTCACACCCCGACAAGCCCGTGCAGAACGCCATGAGCATCGCCAACCCCATCCTATGCCTGTTGCTCCTGCTCTTCAAGATCGTCGTCCACTTCTCCGCCTTTGCCTCCTTCTCCAACCTGATCGCCTCCTTCATCTCCTCAAACTCAAAGTGCACCAGCGGGTCGTTGATGTCCCCGTTTCCGTGGTACTCGACCATGAACATGAAGGCCTCCTCCTCGCGTCCCTTGGAGAAGAGGAACCGCGGGGTCTCGGGCACGAATTGAACGGCGATGAGGATGAAGAGCGCGACGGGGACTTGGATGATGTACGGGATGCGCCAAGACCACGAGGAGGACATGTAGCCGACGCAGCCGAAAATGACCCAGGAGGCGATGACGCTGCCGATGATCCAGTACGAGTCCTGTGATGGGCCGTCAGCGGTTTCACTCGGATGAAATAGGCGAGAGGAGACATACCCAGGACGCGGCAATGACAGCACGGGTGCGCGGGTGAGTGATCTCCTGCACAACGATGAGACTGGTCATGAGGAAGGACGCGAGACCAAGACCGATGATAGCACGGCCGGCGACGAACACTGATGCGTAGTGTCAGCGTGCTGAACAGTCTTATTTACACAAGACAGCACTCACAGCCATAGCCGCTGACACCGGGGACACCGGCGATACACCCAAGGACGGATCCGATAAGCATGGTGTAGCCGTAGACTGATCGTTCGTCAGCCTTGTACCATACCCGGGAGAGACATGTCTGGAACAGCTGAGAATCACTCACATCTGATACCCCACTTCCTGCCAAAGTTGTCATCGATGTACACAATTATCGGCCCGACGACGAAGCCCGAGATCATGCCCAGCGAGTTGAGCATCCCGATACGGGCTGCGCTGGGGTACTCGAGGTCGGCTTGCCAGGCGTCGGAGGCCTGAAGACCAGAGACGAGAGAGCCGTCGTCTGCGAGGAAGGCCAGAATTTGTCAGTGGGGCGGGAGGGGCCGACGTGGGCCGTACGTACAGCCGTTGAGGACCATGCCAGTGAAGATGACGCCGAGGAAGCTGGGGTCGTTGTCAGCGGTGGTCTGGTAGAAGGTATAGCTGGCTACTCACAAGTTGAGCTTCATCTGGCCCTTGTTCTGGTACCATTTGAGATGGTCACGAACATTTGGGCTGCAGAGTGGATCCCACGTCAGCTCCCCGTACCTATCGTCTAGACTTTGAGCCGACTCACATCGAGTGCCAGTCCGACATGCTTTGCTGTAAATCCGTGAGCACACGACTTTCGACGGTCACAAGCAACTAGCGACGCAGGCATTATCCTGGTCCGCTCGACGGTATGATCTCAGCACAGGTGCACCTCACCCAAGGCCCCGTTCGGGGGCCCAGGCGAACAGTGTGTACCCGGCACCCGTGTTGCTCATTCATCGGCTGTGCCCTGTGGTACCCCCCTCTGCCGAGGGCGAGAGAGGGAAGGCAGGGAGCTTCAAAAGACTGTCGTGGCTCTAGGAGCCCGTACGAGATGGCAAACGATGACTTGGCTGGGGCGACAAAAGCGAGAAGAGACCGGAACCGGACGCGGACGTGCGAGGAGCGAGGGCGCTCATGGTGGCTTCTTACGGTGGGTGTGTTGCGCTTGGTGGCGGTGTACTGACCTGGGTGTGTGTGTGGTAGAGGGTGGGTAGAGGTGGAGATGAGGAAGAGAAAATTGATGATTGGAGCGAGGGGTCTTTATATGGAGCCGAGATCTGATTTTTCCCATCGCCCCAGATGCCAAGGCACACCGGCGGAGCTCCGTCACCCGCCCTTTTAATGGCACGGCAGTCACCTCCTCTCTGTGCACTCGTCTCTCTTCTTCCCATGATGCATGCATGTGAGTCCCGTTGTACGTATCGACCTATCAGATCCGCGCAATGCACTCCAGCTCAATCACAGTGTCGTCCCCAGCAGGGAGCGCGCCCGCCTGTACGCAGGTCCTCGCAGGCTTGGGGTTTGGCATGAACTGGCGGGAGAGAAGAAGAAGGGGGTCAGCGCCGCGTACAAGCGAGTCGTCCCTCGGGTCCTCTTCGTCTCGTCTGGACGGAGGAACGGGGTGCGTACCTTTTCATACACTTCGTTCAAACCTGTGGGGGAGAAAGTCCGCCAAGTCCGATGTCAGCTCTGTTGCTCTCCCTGCGTCCGTCCAACACGAGATCCGCTCCACAGGAATCGAGTCGAGAGCGCCGCTCGCTGCACCACCACCCACCACCCTATCACCACCACCGGACCCCCCAACCCACGGCCCGGCACTCTCGACTCTCTCGAACAGTGGGAGTGATCTCTGGATGTCTCACGTACCCTGCATGTCATTGATGTCCTTCAAGAAGACTGCAGGTGGTGCCTTCGTTAGCTCTCGCCCTCACTCGTTTCCTTGTCCTTCCCATCATCGCAGCCCCAGGCAACACACCGCTCCCCACCAGCGCCCGAAATCCAGTCCCCTTCAGTTTCCCTGTATGTACCCGCCGCAGCCCATCTGCCATATTGCTGGTTCCTCCTCTTCGCTTCAAGCGGTAACGCCGACAGGTCACACGACGGCAGCACATGGCGGCGCACCCTCACTCGCCGACAGACCTCCTCCGCTCCGAACATTCAGACTCACTGTTGACCTTGGCAATCTGCTCCAAACTCGATCCTCCCAGCTCCAGCACGGCCTTGAGGTTCGTCAATGCCTCAAGCTACATCCCACCCACACCGTCAGCATCATCCATCGGTGTCTCTCCCCACCACGAGGAGTGGGTGAGTTGGACGCGAGCGGCGGCAGGGGGGACTCACGGCGGCGGACCGGATCTCGCCCTTGGCGATCTGGCCGCTGCAGAAGATGAGACCCGGGACGCGCACGGCGGGGCCTACAACAAGCATATGCATGGGTCAGCCCCATCCCATATACTAGTCACATAGAAGAGAAGGATGTAGGACGACCGAAGGGGAGGAGAAGAGGGACTAGGGGCGCTCACTGTTGATGGCGGTCTGAGGGTACTTCTCGGAAACAACAACGTCGGCCATGATATCTGTCTTCTTTGGATGGAGAGGTGATACCTGTGTTACCTGGTCATGCATGTCGCTGCCCAGCTATATATATAGGTGGCCCACCGCCCCGGCCCAGTTGGAGAATGAAGACGGAGGACACCACCACGGAAGGACGCGAGATCGCGTTGACACAGCTCCCCGCGTGTCTACACAGTTCCCCATCGACGCGGTCCTCTATGTCATCCATGAGTGAGCACTGCTTTTAGCCCATACTCGGCTACAATAATGAGCGCGTCAATAGGGTCTAGTGGCGAAATCTAATCTCTATGCATGTCAACTAGCGGGTAACTCTGGGGCTCCCCCCGAAGACAAGGCTCGCGCCCGCCATCTCGAGGACGTACTCGTTCACCCTCTCTGCTCCTACTCGCTCACAGTATTCTCCCTTCGGCACCGACCCCATCGCACGCCCATAGTAGAGAGTCAACGCCCGCCTATGACAAGACAAGCCATCTAGACCTTGGCAATGCACTCGATCTCGATAGTCGACGCCTCCCCGCCGGGGAGCTTGCCGGCCTGGATACACGTCCGCGCGGGCTTGGGGTCGGGGAGGAACTGCGGTCCACGGCAAGTCAGCTCTGTCAGATGAATGCTGAGATACACTACATGGGGTGCCGGTGGTCGACTGATGAAAAGCGCGTGCAGGGGTGGGCGCCGGGAAGAGGGAGAGGGTGGAGGAAGTGAACACACGTCAACAAAAACCTCGTTCATGGCTGTGAGGACACGAGTCAGCGATATGTTGGCATTTGTACCGCCGAGATACTACCTAAACATACCGTTGAAGTCGTTCATGTCTTTCAGGAAGACTACATCCCCGGAGGAGTGTCAGCAGGTGCGATCTATATCGGGTCTCACATCGCGCACTCAAGCCGGCCCAGCTCTCGAGTCGATGCGCTGGCTGTCGCAATGCTTCGAGCCACAGCATAACGCCAGCCAGAGTGCCAAGGCCAGACAGGAGACCAGGCATTCAGGACTCTGGGGAGCAGGACTCACTGTTGATCTTTGCGATCTGCTCCAAAGTCGACCCCCCAAGCTCCAACACCGCCTTGAGGTTCGTGAGCGCCTCGAGCTACCGCCGTTTGCTGTCAGCTCTCTGTCTCCATCTTGGCCTGCGGCCTTTGTGATACTCAAGGAGACAGGGAGGGAACTCACAGTGGCAGCTTTGATCTCGCCCTTGCCGACTTGGCCGCTGCAGAAGATGAGGCCGGGGACTTTGGCGGCGGGGGCTACATAGCGGAGGATCAGGAGAGCTGTCAGCGACAAACCCGTATGGATACAGGCTAAAGGCGGCCGAGGGACGGGCAGCTCTCGCGGATCGGGGACTCACAGTTGTGCGGCTTCAGGGGGAAGGCTTCGGAGCTGACGACGTCGAGGGAGGACATTTTGTTGGCTGGTGGTGATGGTCGGTGCGTGGTTGGTATGCGGTGGTGGTGGGTGGAAGGAAATGGGTGTGCTCCAGACCTCACAGCCTGTTAACTCCTATATATACCCCCTCATCCCAGCACGCCAGCTCGCCGAGATACGGACATCTTCGCTCGACCAATCCAGTCACGGCCAATGAGGAAGAGGGCAGATAGGCAGATACGCTCAGCGGGTCCTCGGGGAGGGTTCAGCTGACGGCGTGGTCGGCCTGCGGCGAACTTGGTTCCGGGATTCCGGGATCGCGATCCGCGCTTGATAAGATAACGCCGGGGAGGTTGTTCTTTGGGTTTCCATGAAGCGTTCGATTGCATGCATATGGTTGGCAAATGGTCGTGCGACTTGGCTGGTGACGCCGGGCGCATGGTGGAGAAAATGAAAGAAGGCATCGCCATGATGTGCGATCGCGGTGATGCCGTTGAGTGTCGGCAGTTCGGCACCTCATCTTGCGCCATCGCCACGCGCAAGGTCACCCTTCCATTGCCTTCTTTAGTCCCTCTGGGCCTCGAAGTGGAGTATGAAGAGTGTGCTGGTGATGCTGAGATTCATCCAGATGCAAAATATACGTTATGGTGGTGGTATGCTACATGTCTCTTATCCTTGCCCCATCGTCATCGCCCCTGTCCCAACCCGATGCTACTCCCGTCTAGTGCTTGTGCGCGGCCTGGCTCTGCTTCTTCGCCTCATCCTTCTTCCTCAACTCCTCCTCCTCATCATCCACAATCTGCTGGTCCTTCTTCGCGCCCCTGCTAGGCTCGTTCCCGTGCGCCTCCGCGATGGCAGTGGGGTGCTTGAGAGCCTCCTCGTGCGCGGCCTGAGCCTCCTCCTCGAGCTTCTCGACACGCTTGGCGTCGGCGAGGGCGTCGCCGTGGTTGCGCTGGTCTTTGCGGTCGAGACGGGAGTGGGCACCGGCGGGGGCGATCTCGTAGGGCTCGCCGGTCTGGGGGTTGCGGCCTGCGGGGGGACGGCGGAGTCAGCGACGAATAAAGGAAGATGGTAGATGAGAGGGCGAAACTTACCAGCCTCAGTAGCCTCGGGGTGCTTAGCACCAGCAGAGTCGTGCTTGGGGTCGTACCCGGGGTTGTTCTGGAGCTGAGTCTCGGCGTCGGCCATCTGGAGAGTAGGAGTCAGCTTGAGCCGAGGTCGTAGAGAGACGCGTCTATAGGCGACTCACGATGAATGTGTGTGTGTATTTGTGTGGGTGGGTGTGAAGTGATGCGGGTGATGCTGTGTATGCAGTTCGTGAAAGTCGTGTGGTGATGAAGAAGTGCAAAGATGCACGCCTGGTGCATATATATAGAGCCAGCAGGTGAAAAGTATGGAGAAGGTGGAATGACGTCATTCTGCTCCCGCCGGCAGTGACGTTGTGTGTGGCAGTCAACCGCCTCCACCTTCGCATTCACCGTCACTCCCTCCCCGCGCGTCATCTCTATCCACCAGCCCAGCCAAGCCTCGGCTATGGACGACCTGCTGGCTGCACCACAACGCTGGAACGGGATCGAGCACGGTCGGTTGCGTCAGTAGTCACTCCCGCCCTATATACGTCACTCACCACCGCCAGCACAACAGGTCACCTGCTCGCTCACAAAGGTATATAAGAAGCCTTCCACCTCCCATTCCATCTTCCCCTTCATCAACTCAATCATCAACACTCCCACTACCACTACTACCACCACACCCACCACACACACAACACCCATCGCAATGTCCGACAACGCTAGGCAGTCTTTCACCGACAGTGAGTTGAGCTCGTTCATCATCAAGGAGAACCCGGCAGGCAGCTGACCAGAACATACATCATTGCAGAGGCCGGTGCCGCCCTCAAGCCCGACTCTGAGAAGACCTACGTCGAGCAGGCCAAGGACACCATCACTGGCAAGGCTGACGTGAGTGCTCTTTCCTCTCCTCCCGTCCTTCGCCCACACCTCCACCCGTCCACCATCACCCAACCCTCGTCCACCCGCTGACCCCTCCTTCCCCCCACAGTCGGCCGCCTCTTCGGCTCAGCCCCAGTCCCAGAAGTCCACCACCCAAGAGATCGGTGACGCCTTCTCTGGCAACTCGAACGAGAACCAGTCCTCCCTCGCCGACAAGGCCAAGAACGCTTTCGGCCAGTAGGCGCGTGACTAGGATGAATGGGCGAATCCCGGGGGATGGGACGCATAGGAAGAAGTTTATGTAGTTTAGCATCATGCATTTGATGTATTATCATGATCGTTATCTGTGGCTGGCGGTGTAGAGTGATCAAGTTGATGGTCGCAGTGACGATAGCGGCGATATATCTGATATGAACGGGGCACTTGAGGTCATAGTCCACTCCCGCTCTCACGTGCTGCTCGTGGTCGCTCCGGCGTCGCCGAGCTCGCCTTGCGGTCAGCTCTTGCCGCCAAAAATCACCAGTTTACCGAGAGGCCCTGTCACTATTGATGTTCTCGTCGGTGCTCTCTTCTTGATCTCAGCACCAGCACTGCGCAGTTATCGTCGTATACATACGTCTATCTTTGTAGCCCTCACCAGATCCATCTCCAGGCGCCCTTCTCTGTTTCTCAAAGAGCCTCCCTCTCCCCTAGCCTATCATACCGGCCAACGGAGCTAGCTCTACCAGTAGAACCTGTGCGTCGGACACTCGTACCCCCCGGGGTTATGATCCACTGTGTACCCCGCCACAACAGCGTCAGCTTCTCCACAAGTGCCAGGCCGATCAAAGGGGCAGCTCACGGTAGTTCTGGTGGTAGTCCTCTCCGGGGTACCATTTTCCTGCGGGCTGGATCTGGGTTACGATGGGCCGGCCCTTCAAGCTGTTTCGAAGGGCACCATCAGCTCAGTAAGAAGATAAGTAGCAGAAAGGACAGAGGGGACGTACTACTTCTCCTGTACCTCGGCTGTCACCTTCTTCGCGGTCTCCTCCTGCTCGGGCGTGTGGAAGAAGATTGCACTTCGGTACTCTACGATGCACGTCGTCAGCTTATGACCCAGCACGTCGTCTCTTCTACCCCCTTCGCGCTTCAGACAGCGTCGCGCCGAAGGTAGAAGATCACCACCAAGATAACGGGACAAACGACTCACGGCTCCCCGTATCAGGCCCCTGACGATCCACAGTAGTCGGGTCATGCGTCCGGTAAAAGAATTCGACGAGCTCGGCGTAAGCGACAGCGCCGGTTTGGTACGTCACGCGCACGGCTTCGGCGTGGCCTGTGGAGCCGGTGCAGACTTGGCGGTAGGCTGCGGGGAGGAGGGAGTACAGGTGGGTGGGTGGGAAGTGGAGATAAGAGGTGTCAGCTTGTCTCAGGTAGAGATGCGCAGCTGAGAGGTGGGGGTAGGTGAGATGCGACTCACTGGGACCCTCGGCGGTGCCGCCAGTGTACCCCGAGATCGCAGAGAACTGGGGGAGGTTGCCATAGTGCTTGGTGAAAAGGTGCTCTGTGCCCCACTGCGGCCGATTAAAAAGGTTAGAAATGAGGGGTGTTGCTAGTCAGTAAGGCGTAGGACTGGTGGCCGAGCAATAAGGCCAGCTTACGAAGCATCCAGAGGCGAAGGTCGCGTGTTCCACTAGTGATACACCGAGACGATGTCAGTGGCTCACCTCACGCTATGATAACAGAGATTACAGCTCACCTCCCTCCCCAAGCTTGACCTCCTCTTTCGCCTTGACGGCAGTAGGCACAGTAGGCGGAGGCGCAGGTTTCACCATCGTAGAAACGTTTCGGGCAGAGGGGGTCGTGAGGCTGGAGAGGAGGTTGCGGAGGGGGAATACCATGAGCTCGGAGTGGGTTTGCGAGAGGAGGACTGCAGCCAGGAGGGCGGCGAGAGCGAGGGCGGGGAGGGGGCGGAGGTGGGCTGGTATGGTGTGTGTGTAGAAGGAACTGTGGATGACAACGGCGATGTCGATGGGGACAATGGCCAGATTGACGATTTGATAGACGACGCATGATTACGAGATCGCGTGCGCCGATCGGCGATGGCCGCTCGTGCACCGGACTTACCGGAGGAGTCTCCGGCGGTGCACTTCATGAGTGGTGGGTGGTTCTTTGAATTGCATCTTTCTCTTCCTCTTCTGTCTGTGTATCTATCTATAGACCGACCCCCGCAGCGAGCGCCCACGAAGCCCAACCTTACTCCCAGAGTATGTACTACCACGCGCCCGTAAGTAACTCTCCTGTGCCTCGCCCTCACTACAAGATCACGCGTCGTAATCTGTCTCTGGCACAAACTCCCAACCAGCCGGCCGGCGCTCCATGATCGAATCAGACTTGCGCCGCACAGGCGCCCACCGTCGATGGAGGTTGCCAATGGAGATGGCGCTGTTGTGGAGGTCATGGTCGTATGTGAAAGGCTCGGGCTCGGCGGGTTCTGGCTCGGGCTGGAGTTGCTGATCGGGCTCAGCGGGGTAGGCGGAGGGACCGGTGGAGAGCACGGTAGAGTGGGTGGACGGCGAGGGCGAGGAAAGCCTGGTGGGAGGCTGAGAGGAGATGTGGGCAGACATAAGAGTAGGGGTTGAGGGAGCGCTCTCGCCTAGGCGTTCAATCTCACTCTCAGGAGGATTCTCACCCTCAAAGCTCGTCAGCTCTGGTCCTACACATGCAGCTCACGGTTTACTCACCTGGGTCAACCTCGCGACATCGTGCCCACCCCCATATTCACCATCACCTGCCGACACCACCGACCCAGCTCGCGAGTCGTCTTCGGCCCAGGATACGGGACGGAAGGCGGGGGAATTGTGCTCCGTATCACGCCTGAGGGGGGCCTCGTCGTCAGGCTCAGATACTGACTTGGACGTCACTGATTCTGACTCTACTGACTTCCCAGCAATTTTTGGTGGCGCAGAAGGCGATGGGACTTTGGTTGAAGAATGGCCAGCAAGCTGAAGAGGTGTCGCTTCTTGTCTGGCAGGAAGTGAGGGCTCTTCAACCGGCGGGAGAAGGACGGGTGGGTAAGTCATAGCTTCAGGCGGGAACTCCGGTGCGTCGAACCACTCTGGCGATCCCACGGAGGTGGACGACCCCTCTATCACTGTCTGAGGTGACGACGGCGGTGCCGCTTCCAGCAGTAGCTGCGGCACGGCCTCGTTGTAACGAGATGCAGTACTCCTCGGTGTCCCTGCTGTGCTACCCCCCATGGCCAGTAGATTGCCGTCCCGTGGGTTCAGCCCGGGAGAAGGAACGCGAGAAGCTTCGCCAAAGAACGAATCGGGTGGCATCTTTTCGGTCCATGCTGATGATGAAGGCGTGTTCATCTTCGTTGTCATCCCCTCTGACGACGACACGCCTTCATCCAGCACTTCACTACTTGGCTCCACCTCCGGTGCGGTGAGGGTGCTGACCAGTTCGTCGACAGAGTTCGGCAGGGACTTAGGATATCCATGTTTCTCGAAAAATTTGCTCAGCTTACGTCGATCTCTCGTGAGGTCTCTTTTGCGGAGTCTAGAAGACGCCTGTAGCTCCTCTCTACTTGCTTTGAGCTGCTCCTTCCCCTGACCATTCTTAGAGAGCATCTCCAGCCTCTCAAATACCTTCTCCCGCCCATTCAGCATCTGATTATTAACCACCTTCGTGGCGATCTTCGCCCACTCTTGACCGAGATTCTGCGTCAGCTCAGACTCATCACTCAGTGCTTCGCGAAGCTTTTCTATGTCCTCGGTCACGTCGCCGCGTGTCTGGTTCTCGTGCTCTTTCCACGTTTCTGCCAGGATTGAAATCACCGTCGCATGCGCGAGATTCAAATCGCGCTCCTCATGCCCCAATGCTTCCATCGCCCCTCTTGCCTTTTTCAGCGTCGTCTCCCGCCCCAGCGGCACGATGTGATTCTCCCGCAAGTCCTGTCTGACGTCCTCTAGCGAGTCGGACCACTCTCTCTCAAAGCTTGTGAGTGCCGACGCCACTTGATCGAGCAGTGAGCCCCTTTGCTCAGCGTGCAGGCGCAACTTCCCCGGGCGGGAGACAGTGAGGTCGTACAAGCGTGGGTTGTTGTATGATTGAATCGTCCGGTTAACCCATGGTGCGTGGGGGATATCTTTGAGCGAGAGCCCTGAGAAGGAGTTGCGAAATTCGTAGTGCGTGGCGCGGGCTTGAATGCCAGGATTGCCTTCTTCGTCTTCGGTGTCCAGGAGGGAGAAACGCCATCGTGTTCCGCCTCCGGTAGGGAGGCCCGTCTCGGGATCTACGTTCTCTGGGAGTGGTTCTGTGATTGATCTGCGAGACAGGTCGGAAAGCTCGTAAAGCTTTGAGTTTGTGGCGTACCGGCTCCATGGTGTGTTGGGGTTGATCCAAGATTTACCGGCTTGAATTGCATCTCGCACTTGGGACTGGGACTCTTCCAAGTGGCGAGATGCTCGAACCATGGCGCACCACTTGTCAAACAAGTGCTCGTCAATCTTTTCATCTCGCTTCCCATGTAGTGGGGAACGTGTCTTTGAGGAGAGGCCTTCGTGGAAATCGTTGGAGGAATCCTGGAGGATGAGGGTCGCTTTGAGAGCTTCAAGCCATGCTCCTTCTGTTTCGTCTTTATCCGGTCGGTCGTGGAGGAACGATCTTACCGCGGTCATGCTTTCGAGCAGAGCATCAGAGATCACTTTGTGAGTATCAACTGACTGCAGGCGCAAAGCCTCAACCTGCAGAGCGGCGCGGCAGTGCTTCTCGATGGCTTCGTGATAAGGCGCATACTCGGGCAAGCTATCGAGATCAGCAGTTGAAGCACCGTCGTTTTTCATTTTCTCCATCGCCGCTTCGCGAAAGTGTTCCTCTTGGCGACTCAGGGTGTCCTCCGCACTGTCGAGACTGCGTCGCATCTGACGACTCTTGTCTATTATCCAATCCCACACAGGCGGTGACTCCATCATCAGCCTCTTCGCGTCGTCTCCCCATGCCGGCTTATACTGGTCGAGGTTAATACCGGGTGGATCGGGGTATGTGATGGATCCCTGGGGGTTATTCTCTATCACTTCATGGGCCACGGCGCTGAGGTACTCGTTGACCTCGCTGGCGATGTCGCGGGTGGGTGTGGTTTTGGTGGAAGGGGGTTTGCGCGTGGCGACGCGTCGTCGTCCGCCGACGACTTGTGATTTTGCGCTTTTGCTGGGTGCCATGGACTTGTGTGTTGGGTGGGGTTGGGGTGGTAGGAGTGGTGAAGATGGTGAAGGAGGCGAAGTGGATAGCAGGTGTGTGGTGCTAGCACGCAGTGCTGGCTTATGAACTCGTGATTGCGATGAGGGTGTACGGGACGGTCGTGGAAAGCGCCAGACATCATGTGAACATTCCCAGGGACGCAGCTTGATCCCGAGAGTACTTGATACCTGCTCCTTTGAGAGTGCATGGGACAGGCAGGAAGTTGTCGGTACAGCGCAAGCAAATACATCGTGGTTTCAAACGGAAACGTCGTCGGTGGTTCTCTTCTTGTGTTCGGCTCGCCGGACCAGGTGCGTGCGGTGCAGCGAAGGATTCTCAAATGGTCGGTGGTCATTTGAACTGCATCTCTACTTCTGTCTGTGCATCTATCTATAGGCCAGCTTCAACGACGAGCACGGTATGTACGAAGACTAACCTAACGCATACCCCAAAAATATCTGCTACTACATACTCGTGCTCTCCTGTGCCTCGACCTTGCCCTCACCCCTCAAGCGTCATAATCAATCTCCGGCACAAACATCCACCCCGCTGGCCGACGCTCCATGATTGAAGCAGACTTGCGGCGAAACGGCGCGAACCGCCGGTGGAGAGAGCCGATGGAGACGGCGGTGTTGTGCAGGTCGTGGTCGTATGGGATGGGTTCTGGTTCGGGATCGGGCTCGGCGTCGGTCTGATCGGGCTCGGAGGGGTGGGCGGAGTGGGCGACGGAGAGGGTGGGAGACGTTGGGCGGGTGGTGGGTTGCATGTCGGAAGAGAGGGCGAATGAGGATGCAGAGGAGAGAAGAGTGGGGGTTGTGGGTGTCGTAGAAGTCGTGGTGTCGTCGATGAGGTGGTCATCTGTGTACTCACCCCCAGCACGATGCTCGAAGACCTGACCCTTGAAGCTGATCAGCTCGTGATCTACGATATGCAGCTCACACTTTACTCACCTCGAAATGCCCAGCGACGCCCCCACCACCTCCATAACCTCCATATTCAGGTGCATCACTCGACGCTCCCCACCCAGCTTGCGAGCCACTCCCGCCGACCGAATCTTCATAGCCTGCACTGACGCTGTCTTGACGCTGAGGGAAGTACACTCCTCTCTCCGGCTCGGGGACAGTGGGCGTCCGAGCCCTCCAATCCGTTCTCGCCTCCCACTCTTTCTGGACCTGTGGTTGAGCTGCACGGCGACTCTGCCTCCCGCCCCGTGGCCTGTCCCGCGGCTTGTTGGTCCATGCGCCCGGCCGGGAGCTGGAGGTATCCTGCCCGTAGCGTGACTGACCACGATCTTGGTTGAATGGTGTGTGTATCGACTGGGCGGCCGCTTGTTCTGACTCTTCCGCCCAAGACAGGGTACGAGATCCTGGAGTATTGGGAGTGTAGCTGGGCGTGGTGCTCTCGGAGATCCGAGACTGGACTGCTTCTTCGCTGTCGTCGGCCCAGATTACGCGACGGAAGTCGGGACGGTTTTGCGCTACATACGGTAATGGATTCTCAACGTTGGCTTCGATTGCTGACACTTCGTTGCACTCGTCAGCCCAGGATACTGGAGGTATATCGTGGGCGCTTGGGACACTGTTTCTCGGCTCGAGTGCTTTGGGGGTCAGCGCTTCGACTGGTAGCTCTCCTACTGTGTTGTTGTCGGCCCAGGATACTGGACGGAACATTGGAGAAGCGTGTGCGGTGTCAGGCTGGAGAGGTCCGCCGTTGATCTCTGTTGCTGACTCGGACGTGACCAGCTCGGCGATTGCCGGTGGGGTAGAAGCTGGTGACTCTTCTGCACAAGACATGTCGGCACCAGCAGGCCGGAGAGGTGTCTCTTTTTGGGGATACTGGTCAATCGCAACAGAAGCTGGGGTCTCTTGAGCGGGGGGCAGAACGACACGCGGGGTGGGTGTTGCGCTGGGCGTTGCGTCTGCAGGAGACTCAATACTGACTACAATGGGCACTTCTGGCTCTGGGGGCGGTTCATGTACCTGGGAAACCTTTGGTTCGTCGGGGGCATCGAGCGACAGTGGCGATGCCCGTGGAGTGGGCGGGTCTTCGATTACTGTGTGAGGGGAAGATGGCAGTGCCACGTCGAGCAGCAGCTGCGGAATGTCCTCGTCATAACTGGTGGATGCAGCGCTGCCTGGTGTCACTGCAGCGCCACTCCCCATGGCGATGAGATTGTTTTGACGTGCGTTGAGCTCAGGGGAAAGCGCACGAACTTCGCCAAAGAACGATTCGGGCGGCATCTCTCCGGTCCATGCTGACGTTGAGGGCGTGTTCATCACTGTGGTCATCCCTTCTGACGGTGACATCTCTTCCTCCATTGCTTCCTCGGCGACTTACTTCACAGCGGGCGCAGTGAGGGTGCTGATCACATCATCGACAGAGTTTGGCAGGGGAGTATCGTAGCCATGCTTTTTGAAGAGGTTGTTCAGCCCTCTTCTCGCCAGGGTGAGCTCCTTCTTGCGTGATTTGTAGCTCGCTTGCAGCTTCTCGCTCTCTGCCTTGATCAGTTCCTTTTCTTTTCCATCCTGAGAGATCACTCCCAACACCCCCCAAATCATCTCTTGCCCGTTCAACAGCTCTGAGTCAATCGCCTTCGTGGCAGTCTCCGCCCACTCTTTCCCGAGACGCTGCGTCAGTTCGGACTGGTCGCTCAGCGCTTCGCGCAGTCGCTCCTTGTCCTCGGTGACATCGTCGTAAGCCTGGTTCTCGTTCGCTTCCCACTTCGTCTCCAGGATACTCAACACCGACGACTGGGCCATGCTCAACGTCCGTTCTTCAGCACCCAGTGCCTCCATTGCCCCTCTGACTTCTTTCAGTGTCGTCTCTCTCCCTAACGGCACAATGTAGTCTTCTCTTAGATCATGCCCGACGTCAGCTAATGAGTCGTACCACTCCTCCCCAAAGGTTGCTAGTGCCGACGCCACATGCTCGAGGAGCGAGCCGCTGGGCCCGGTGTGAAGATGCAGGCTCCCTGGGCGGGAGACCGTGAGGTCGTACGTGCGTGGGTCGTTGTACGATTTGAGCGGTCGGTTGAGCCAAGGGGCGTGAGGGATGTCTTTGAGGGAGGGAACAGAGAAGGAGTTGCGAAAGTCGTAGTGCAGAGTGCGGCCTTCAATGTCAGCTTGGTCGTCTTCGTCTTTTGTGTGCAGGAGGGCGAACATCCATCGGGAGGCACCGCCTTTTGGGAGGCCCGTCTCGGGGTCTACGTTCTCGGGGAGTGGCTCGGTCACCGACCCGAGGGACGTATCAGGGAGCTTGTCCAGCTTTACATTGGCGGTGTACCGGCTCCACGGTGTGTTGGGGTCGATTCGGGACTTGCCGGCTTGGATCGCATCCAGTACTTGCGATTGGGACTCTTGCAAGTCTTTCGACGCTCGAACGACGTCACACCACTCGTCAAACATGTTCTTGTTCAGCTTCTCATCAGTTTTTGCATCTGGTACGGTACGCGTCTTTGTGGCCAGCAGGTCGTGGAAGCCGTTAGAGAATAGCTGGAGCGTGAGGACCGCTTCGATAGATTCGAGCCATGCAGCTTCTGTTTTGTCTTCGACGGGCCGATTGTGGAGGAAAGAGCTAACAGCAGTCCTCTGCTCGATGAGGGCATCGTAGATTGATTTGTGAGTATCCATCGCCTGTCGGCGTAGGGCCCCGCGGTGCAACTCGGCGCGGCGGTGCTCCTCGATAGCCTCGTGATAAGGCGCATACTCGGGCAAGCTCTCAAGGTCAGCAGTCGTAGCACCGTCCTCCTTCATCTTCTCCAGCGCCGCCCCGCGAAATCTCGCTTCCTGGTCCATCAGAGTAGCCTGCGCCTTATCGAGGCTGCGCCGCATCTGACGACTCTCGACCACTATCCAATCCCACACCGGCGGCGACTCCATAAGGCTCTCCACATCGTCCCTCCATGTCGGCTCGTACTGGTCGAGATCAATGTCAGGTGGGTCCGGGAACTTGACGGAGCCTACTGGGAATTGGAATTTGACTTTCTGAGCGGCAGAGTCGAGGTACTTGTCGACCTCGCTGACAATGTCGCGAGTGGGGGTGGCTTTGGTGGAAGGGGTCTTGCGCGTGGCGACGCGTCGTCCGCCCACGACTTTGGATCGTGCGCTTTTGCTGGGTGCCATGGAGTTGTGTGGGAAAGGGAAGGGTGTGGGAAAGGGAAGGGTGTGGTGAGAATGGCGTAATAGGAATAATGGGAATCGTGGTGGTGGCGAAGTGGAGAGTAGGTGCGCCGTGGGCTGGCAGCGCCAGATTGTGAAGTCGTGTTTGAGAGGGTGTTTGGAAGAGCGGCAAACGTCAGACGCCATGTGAAGATTCCTAGGAGCGCAGCTTCATCCCGGCATACTGATACCTGCTCCTTTGAGCGTGCATGGGGCATGCAGAACGGGGAAGCTGACGATAGAGCGCATACGTCGTGGTTCGAAACAGAATCGTCGGTTCTCCTTTGGTGGTCGGCTCAGGTGCGTGGGGTATGACGGGATGACGTGGATATATTTTGGGGGTTGCCACCGGCGAGAAGCGACGACGCGCCTGATCCAAACACGCGCCAGGCGACTCTTGTAAACATTCGACTCTGTTCATATCTTCTCTGTTCATCATCTATATACCCCAGATACAACCTCGATTCACTCTAGAGGATCCCCACGGCTCTTGCAAGGTACCCTGCACTCTTTGCCGCCCTTCCCAACAACCACATCGACTTTGAACGCGCCCCACCTGGCCAGGAGGCTTTGTTTGCGCCATGAGGATCGAGGAGCTGATTCTCGACGGCGAGTCCATTTCCTGCATGTACGTCCTTGTCATCGCTTACACAAGTTGCTTCTAGGCTTCAAGTCGTACCCTGTACGGACGACCATCTCAGGTGAGTGACGTGTCTGTTCAACGGATCTTCGCTGATTTCTGGTGTAGGGTTTGACGAGTCGTTCAATGCCATCACCGGATTGAACGGTTCAGGAAAGTCGAATGTACTTGATGCGATCTGCTTCGTGCTGGGTATCACTAACATGCAGTCGGTGCGTTAGCTCTTGCTCTATCTTTAAGGCTCCTCTCGAAGCTGACGCGTGATTTGCAGGTGCGAGCGAACAACTTGATGGACCTGATCTACAAGAGGTGCGTATCCACGTCTCCTGGCATTTGCCAGATGATACTGACCAACGTCAATGTGCAGAGGACAAGCGGGAGTCACAAAGGCGTCTGTGACGATTGTGTTTAACAACCAGGACCGGTCAAAATCGCCTCTTGGGTTCGAGAACACACCCCAGATCACCGTCACCAGACAGGTCCGTTGACCCCCTCTGCTCTTATGGGTGTGTAGATCACGCAGCTGACCGCAATGTACAGATCGCCGTTGGTAACATATCCAAGTACCTGCTCAACGGACACAAGTCTACCCTTCAGGCTCTGCAAAACATCTTCCAGTCCGTCCAACTCAACATCAACAACCCCAATTTCCTGATCATGCAAGGAAAGATCACCAAGGTGCTGAATATGAAGCCGGCGGAGATCTTGGGGATGGTGGAGGAGGCTGCGGGGACGAGGATGTTTGAGGAGAGGAAGGACAAGGCGGTGAAGACGATGGCGAAGAAGGATAAGAAGGTGGACGAGATTGAGAGCGTGAGTCGCGATCACGTCCCTGGCCCTTCAGATTGAGCGGGCAATGACTTGATGACGATTAGCTATTGCGAGAGGAGATCGAGCCCAAACTCGATAAGCTCCGAGCAGAGAAACGGTCATATCTCGAATACCAAAAGGCCACGTCTGAGCTCGAGCGCCTCACGAGGCTCGTCAAGGCGTACGAGTGGACAATCACGGTGGACAAGGCGGAGAAGGCCGCAGAGAACTTGAAGAGGAAGAAGAAGGACATCGAGACGGCCAAGGAGGACGTGGAGCGTGGCGGGAGGGAGTGTCAAGGGATGGAGAAGGAGCTCGAGGATATCCAGAAGAAGAGGGAGAAGGTGAGCTTGGCGCTCGCTGGGTGTTGCGATGTGCTAACAATGATGCGCAGGAAATGGCAAAGGGTGGCAAGATCCAAGGCCTGACGGATGCGGTCAACAATCTTGAGCGCGAGCTCGTCAAGGTCAAGACTCAGATCGAGATCACGGAGGGGACCTTGAAGGACGACGGGAAGCGAGTGGATGCGGCAAAGAAGGCTGTCGGCGATGTAGGTCGCTGACCTAGGCTCCCACGGGACGACAGCGCTGACTTACAATTGTCCTATACAGGTGACAAAATCGCTCGACGAAAAGCGCACTCACGATGCCAAAGAGGCCTCCGCCTTCTCTGAACTCAAAGCCGCCTACGACGCCGGCCAATCCGAACTGTCCAAGCTCGAGGAGCTCCTCCAGTCCCTCATCACCGGCCTGTCCACCAACCAGAACGACGACGAGGGCGCGGGTGGCTACCTCGGTCAGCTGGCGGAAGCCAAGGCCCGGTTGGCGGCTGCAGGGACGGAGGCAGAGCAGGCTAAGGTGAAGATTGGATTGGCGGAGAAGGAGCTGAAGGAGAAAGAGCCGAGGGCGAAGAAGGCGGAGAAGGAGGGGGAGGGGCTCATCAAGGAGCTTGGGACGAAGAGGGGTTTGGTGGAGAAGCTGAAGAAGCAGGTGGAGGGGGCCGGGTGGGATGAGGCTCAGGAGAAGGAGATGGTGGATAGCCAGAACCAGAGCCAGGCGCGAATCAACGAACTCCAGGAGGTGAGTCATCTGGTCACCTCCTTTAGGCGCCTCAGCTGACATGGTTCGGTTTCAGAAACGAGACAACCTCAGGTCGCACCTTGCCAACCTTGACTTCCAGTACTCGGACCCGACCCCCAACTTTGACCGCAGAAAGGTTAGGGGCCTCGTCGCCAACCTGATCACCCTCGACAAGGCAAACCACCACAAGTCGACAGCGCTCGAGATCGCTGCCGGCGCCAAGTTGTACAATGTCATTGTCGATGACGATGGGGTGGGCAAGCAGCTGTTGCAGAAGGGCAAGCTGAAGAGAAGGGTGGTAATGCTGCCGATGAACAAGCTCACACAGAGAGAAGTGACACCGCAGGTGAGTTGTAGCCGGCAATCCGTCTCCATGGGGCGTCGCTAAAGGCAGCAAACTCTTCCCAGCAACTCTCCCAAGCCAAGAGCCTCGCTCCTGGTAAAGTCGACCTCGCCCTCGACCTCATCAGCTACCCTGCAGAAGTCTCCATCGCCATGCGCCACGTCTTTGCCAACACTCTCATCTGTGCCGACAAAGAGGCCGCCAGCGTCGTGGCCTTCCATCCCGCCGTGCAGACGCGGTGCGTCACCCTCGAGGGCGACGTATATGACCCCTCCGGTCAGATGTCGGGTGGTGCCGCTCCGAGCTCGGGCGGTGTGCTCGTCAAAGTGCAGGAGCTGCAGGTGCTGGAGAATGAGATTGAGGGGCACAGGCGGGTGGTGGATGAAGTGCGGGCAAAGCTGGCAGGGGCGAAGAAGGTGATCGACCAGTACAGGAAGGACAAGAGGGAGTTGGATTTGAAGGAGCACGAGGTTCGGTTGTTGGAGGAGCAAGTCAACGGAAGTAACGCGACAAAGGTGAGCAGCTGACGTGACACGCTAGCACGCTGAGTGACGAAGCTGACACGGCGACGGTAGATCATCGGCGAAGTTGAGGCCGCACGCAAAGCTCTTACCGAGCTGAAGGAGGTCATCAACCAAGCCAAGGAGAAGCAGAAGGCTGCATCGGCCGATTGCAAGCGCCTTGAGAAGGAGATGGCGGACTTCAAGAACAACAAGGACTCGAAGTTGAACGAGATCAAGGCAGACATCGCCAGCAAGAAGAAAGAGCTGGGGAAGCAGACGACGCAGGTCAAGCTGAGGCAGAAGGCTGTGCAGACTGCCGAGCTGGAACTTCGTGAGTGTGGCTGTCAACTGAGTTAAGAGCGTGACAGCCGCTAATGTAAAGAACGACGCAGAACAATTGGAGAGCGACTTGGAGAGCGCCAAGGCCGAGGTGGAGGAGGCGCTTGCCGCTCAAGAAAAATCCAAGGCGGAACACCGCGAGCTCCAGACGTCCCTCAAGGAGCAGCAGGTCAGTTGAAGGGAGTGTTTGTGACATAATACATTTCGGAGCTGACTGCCATACCAGAACGACCACAAAGCTGCCGAAGCCAAGCTCAAAGCCGAGCGTGCTGTACTCGTCGCGTTCGACAACGAGCTTGCCGACCTGCAGCACGATCTCAAGGCGAAGAAGCAGGAGATCGTGGATGCAGAGCTGGCGCTCAAGAAGCTTGACCACGATATCGGGCTGGTAGCGAAGGAGAAGACGTCGGCAGAGGGGCACAAGGAGAACTTGGAGAAGCAGTTCCCTTGGATTGTGGACGAGCATCAGTGCGTTATCCGAGCCCCTATTTACGTGTACGGTGCTGACTGCGGTGAACAGGTTCTTTGGCAAGACGGGCACGCCGTACGACTTCGAGGGCGTCAACCTGCCCCAGGCTCGAGAGCAGTGTCGAGAACTCGAGGCGCAGCAGAAGGGTATGGGCAGGAAGATCAACACCAAGGTCATGAACATGATCGACAAGTGAGTATCGTGGCTCCCTTGCCGAGGGCTACCGCTGACGAAGTCAACTCAACGCTTAGTGTTGAGAAGAAGGAGCAGGCGCTCAAGAAGATGATGGCCACGGTGTTGAAGGACAAGTCGATGATTGAGGATACCATCGAGGAGCTCGACCGGTACAAGCGCGACGCCCTCACCAAGACATGGGAGAAGGTCAACGGGTGAGCAAGGTGGTGCTGCGTCCGTTGTGGTCGTGAGCTGACGATACGTTCCTAGCGACTTTGGTCTCATTTTCGAGGAGTTGCTGCCTGGAAACTTTGCCAAGCTCCAGCCTCCCGAGGGGCAGGACCTGACGCAGGGTCTGGAGGTCAAGGTGCGGTTGGGGAGTGTCTGGAAGGCGAGCTTGACCGAACTCAGTGGCGGACAACGGTAAGTTGCGGCGTCAGGCATCCTCTTCCGGACAAAGCGGAAACTGACGCCTCCAATCGCTCACTCACAGATCACTCATCGCCCTATCCCTCATCATGTCCCTTCTGCAATTCAAGCCTGCGCCAATGTACATCCTCGACGAGATCGATGCCGCGCTCGACTTGCAGCACACGCAGCACATCGGACAGCTCTTCCGTAACCGCTTCAAAGGAAGTCAGTTCATTGTGGTGTCCCTCAAGGAGGGGCTGTTCACGAACGCGAATGTGCTGTTCCGCGCCAGGTTCAGAGACGGAACGAGTGTAGTCGAGGTGAGTCCAGTCTTGTGTGTACAATATAGACCATTTTCTAATGAGTCATTACTCATAGCGCACCGAAAGACGGCTCGGCAACTCGGGGCCCAGTACAGAAGACAAGGAGAATGCGCAAGTGGACACGGCGGGCGGGAAGGGCAAACGGGCCGGCGGGGGTCGGGCAGCAGCGCCTCTAGCTGTGCGATGACCTCGTCTGACTGTGTGGAGACCATCTTGTCCGTAGATCTGCAGTGTTTTTTCTTGGGTACTTGGGTAGAGAGCTCGATTGTTGTACGCTATGATATTTGCATGAGGACATTGGACAGACATTCTCGTTATAGTGATGCGGGGTTACTGAACAGTAGGAATACAACCTCTATCGACATCTATCACTTCATCCATTTCTTCTTACTCTTCGCGGGCGCAACCATTACGTCCCCACCCTCGCCGCCTTCCCCACCCAGCTCCTGGATCTTCGAACTGGCATCCAAGCTGAACATCAGATCCCTCACCGTCTCTTCCAGCGCTGAACATTCTTCCTCCTTTTCCTTTCTTCCCTTCACCGCCTCATCCCTCTCTTTCTCCAGCACTTTCACTCTCTCCGATAACCCCTGCGTCATGGCCTTTTCGCCCGCCAGGCTGGTCTGAACAGCTTTGCAGACCTCCACCGCCTTCTCCGCCTTCTTCTCTGCCCGCTCTCGCTCCTTTTCCGCTTTCTCCAGATCAGCCACCCGCTTGCCCGCCTCGGTGGTGGAGGCCTCAAGCGCCGACATCCGCGCGAGCATGTCTGCCTGTGCAGACTCGTAGTGTTGTCGCATCGCCTCCAGTTGAGAGGAGAGCAGGTACGAGTACTCCAGAGTGATGGCCTCGATAGTGGAGATCTTGTCGATATCGCTCGAGGATGGGCCAGCGTGAGGCGCAGGAGCAGTGCTGTAGGAGTGGTGGGCGGGGGCGGGAGAGCCCGAGGCGTTGCCCGAGTCGGCGGATGTGCCGGCGGGGCGCCGTTCGGGAGTAGCAGTAGTGGAGCCGAGGGGGAGGGGGCGAGAAACGCTGGACTGAGTGACGAGTGAAGAAGCTGAAGGGAGCTCCACCAGCTTCCCGTCGTTCCGAGTTTGGATCAGGCGGTGGACATAGCTACACGTCAGAGGTTGCAGGTTAGTACCACGTCCCATAGGAGCCGGGGTGAAAAGGTACCTACTTGTCGCCCTCGTAATCCCATACCCGCTGTGTTTCCAACTCCATCGCCAACACATGCCCGCTTTCCTCCCAATGCCGCCGCGCATGCCCTTTTCCGGGGTCGTATCTCCCGCAGCCGACTACACCGCATACCACGCAGATCCAATTGTTCTCTGTGCTGCTGCACATTGAGCAGCGCGTGAGACGCGTGATCTCATCACGGTGGGGGTGATGTGCTGCCGAGGAAGTCGCCGCGGAAGAGGATGAGGATGACAAGAGGAGGTGCGAGAGCCGGCACACGGGACAGCGCGAGTCTCCCCACTTGCGCAGGCAGTCGCAGTCGAACGTGTGTGCACATGGGAGGGTGACGAGCCCCGTGACAGTTGAGTCCAGGCGCTCGAGGCAAACTGGACACGAGGGTAGCTCGTGTCGGCCTTCTTCGGGGACACCGCCGAGTAAGGTAGGGAGAGAGCGGAGGCGGGAAGCGTAAACGCTGGGTGGAAATGCGGGGACGGCCACTGGGGACTGGGAGGGCACATCGAGCTTGTGCAGCACGAGGTGGTGAATCCGGATGGGGTGGCACGTCTCGCGCGTGTCCAGCGTGGAGAAAGCTTTGCCAGTGAATATCACGAGAAAGTCGGATGCCTGGAGGGGGTCCCGGAATTTGAGAAGGACAATGGAACGGTTGGGGGTAGTTGCTTCGCTGTGTGGTGCCAATCTCCTGTCAGATTTCCACAGCAGGGTAACCAATAAGCAGGAGCATCACTTGCACTCACCGTATCATCCGCACACCTTCCACACATGTTCCCCACCCGCCGAGCCACTCCAAAAAGTCCGCAGGCCGCATCCACGCCGGCACAGCCAAGATGGCAATCAAGCTCCCGTCCTCGCCTTCTGCCCTTTCTCCAGCCCAGTCCTCCCCTCGCACTTCCGCTCCATTACTTCCTGATGCCCCTGCGCGAGACCCAGCCTCGCCCGCTCCTGCCCCAGTCGCCGCACTCCGACTGCTTTCCCCAACTGGATGTGCGTCCAACGACGCAATCAGTGTCGCTGGCGGGGCATGCTTGAACAAATGTACCACCCCGCGCCCGACTGACGATGTGCCGGACGCAAAAGACGATGAAAGAGGGGTGGGAGTGGGGAAATGGGCGAGGAGGGGCTGCAGCGAGAGGGCAGAGGGGGTGGCGGTATGGGAGGCTTGTTGCGGGCGACGCTTTGATGGCGTGGTCCTCGCGGATGTGGAAGAGCCGGGGACTGGCTTAGGCTGTGGGGTGGATTTCTTTGCACCCCCACGGGCGACCGAAGAAGAGCCAGCACTGGACTCTGGAGCCATATCAGGAGGCTGAGGCTTGTCGACGCTCTTCTCGCGGGTAAAGTCAACCCAGTCAACGGTGATGTCGCCGAGGCGCCAGTCGGCGTCTGGCGTGGAGGCGGGGTCGTCGGTGTCTGGAGTGGGGGCGTCTGCCGTAGAGTGGATTGCGATGATGAGGGAGTATAGGTTTGCTGGAGGAGTTGGATAGGTATTTGTCATGTTTAGTTTGTGTAAAGTGGGAAGAGAGAGCAAAGTGAGTGAGATGAGCGGCGACGACTTGAACGAAGCGAAGTGGAGGTTGAATGCCGCCACAAGATGCCCATCGTCCGTCGAATCAACAGACCACCACTACTATGCGCTCTTTTCTTGGTGTGTTGTATAAATACATCGACCACGTCCATGCATACGGCTGTTCTACGGCTAGTCTGTTGATATAGCACCGCTCATGCCCCGTCGCCCGCTGCTTGGGCCATCTACTATTGGCAATGGGGAAGCCCTTGCCCGTGCTCTGTCATCTCTCGATCAGCTCGCGCTCTCACCAAGTCCCGCCACATGTACACAAAGGGGTAGCCACCTACAGCTTGTCTTCTTACAATATTCTCTCCTTCCTCGATATTCTCATGGGCCAACCGAGACGAGCCCCTTCTGCTGGATCGCCTCTGCGATCGCCTCGACCTGTGAACAGTAGATCATCCATCAGCTCCGCCCTGGTAAAGCCACTCAGCTCCAGTTGGGACCCACCTTCAAGCTCGTTGCCCGAATACGGTCGTCCCACCGCTCAGTCCAGCTGACGGGCTCGATATCTTTGACCACTCGCTCGACACCGAGACCGCCCGCTGTCCCTTGGGCGTCGGCGTCCGTGTCGTGCTGCGAGCGCGACTCGAAGTAGAGGAGCTGGAGGGGCTGGTCAATCCATGCTCGGAGTCTGATTAAGGTTAGAGGATAGTATGTTAGTGCCCATCAATACCTGATTATCACTCGATGGCACGTACCGGCCTTGCTCGATCATCCTACAGAGCGAGTCACCAGCGGTATCAGCGTTTGCTCACCACAGTTAATCTTCATCACCGCGAAGATTGCACTCACCTCCGCGCTGTCCCCTCTGCCGCCTCAGAGTCCAACCCCAGCACCGCCCCGAGCGCCTCAAAGCTGATATTGTCATACACCTTCCCACACGCGCCGACGTTATGCTCCCTCACTGCACGCTCCAACACCGTCCCGCCGCCCTCAACGGTCGCACGCTGGTGGTCCGCAAGCCCCTGCTCAAACTCTTGGATTTCGGCAGGTCGCACGATGTATTCGAGAAGCATCTTGCGAAGCATGGTCGAGAGGGATCCGGGAAGGGAGGTGTGAACGCGGTCATCGCGGTTGAGGGAGGCAAGGATGCGCGAGCGCTGCGGGCCGGCGGGTGCGAGGATTGAGGTAGTAACAGCAGCACGACTGCGTGCACGTCAGTTGAGGTTTGCAGAGAGTGCATGATCGAGAACGTACAGCATCTGGAGACGGTCTTCCTCCTGGATATCGGCGTCGTGGCTGACCTCGTGATACGTGCGCGCCGCCTCGTTGAAGCGGTTGCCAAAGTCGAACAGGCGAGCCTGTAGTACGCATCCATAAGCAGGAGCACTGAAGGGCATGCGGGTTGGCTCACCTGCGAAAGACGCATTGAAAGACGGGTCTCCTTGTCCGCCGGTCTGGGGAGAAGCGTTGCTCGGGTGAAGTATGTCTGGGCTTGTCCCCACTCTCCGCACTGTCTCCTCATAAGCTTTGCGCTTCATACTCCAATGAAGCAGTTAGCTCACCTCGAGAAACAGTCTGATAATCTTCATGTATACGGCAAGCTTCTCCTCGTCCGTGATCTGCCTGCTCCCGCCCGCATCAGCACTGTGTCATGGCCGTGAGGATCAGCCGCGAGGCCAAGACTGACCTGGATACACCCTCCAGCTGGATGTGCATGAGAGCCTTAGCGGCATTTTCCCAGTCCTCCTCCTCTTCCAGAAGTGATGAATGGAGATGCCTCAACACCGTAGTCTGCCGCGCACTATCAGCTACCATCCCGCCCACAACAGCAAGAGAGTCACTAACCTGCTCATCGCACCACCCGCTTATCCCGCCAGTGGTCAACACTCCCTCCACCACATCTCGTCTTGACTCTCTCCCTTCCTCTCCCGCAAACGCCGCCTTCCCCAGAGTATCCCACCGCTCCGCGTCGGCCCTCCCTTCCTCGTCCATGCTCAGCGCTGACGTCCCCGTCCGCGGGAGGTCCGTACCAGCCACCAAAGCCGTGACGTAGCAGTCGAGTATACGGCGACCGACGACCATAGCCATGCTGGTGGAGGTGGTGAAGTGGGTGCCGAAGGCAATGAGCGGGGCGGGAGGGGGGGCGGGGGTGGAGAGGAGGTCGGAGAGGAGAGTGAGGTAGGAGGTGATGCGCTCCTTCTGGTTCCTGCGGGTGGAGGCGGGTCAGCGGGAGAAAGGGGAAGGGGGGAGAGGAAACGCACGAGATGGAGGCGATAGCCGCCAGCTTTGCGGCTGTTTCTGAGTCGCTCATCGTGGCAGTTTGTACTCGTCGCTGCTATAGATGTGAATGAGACAGAGGATCAACCATTTCAAGCAACAACAGTCAACTGCACTGAGCGCTCAACGGTGACGCTCAACGACGCGCCGCACACAGCCGGCTCTTCTTATACGCCCGTCCACTTAGGCGAAGCAGGCAGCAGGTGGCAAGAAGACACCCGTGCTTGCGTTGCATGATGGACTGTTCTGGCAGATGCATGGAGTATACGTACACCACACCACGTTCAGCACAGCACAAGGGAGAATGGAAGTGAGTTACACCGGCGGGAGATTGCTGAGATGAAGGTCGCCTACTGGATCATCAGCACATGCATTGGTATGGCCCGGCCGTTCGGGTGCTATGCACTTGCACACGCACTTGATGTTGGTTGTTGCGCGGGATTCTTGATTTTAGAGGACATGCATAGTGCTAGATTGCCGGGAGAGGATCGTGGGTGGGTTTCCTTATTTCGATATTACAGATGCAAAAAGAGGGCATAGGGCGTCCCCTACACCACTCTTCCCACTGGGTCCCCCCGCACCTCCCTCGCAGTCTCCGCCCCACATTGTGCTTACCTACACTGTGGGGCTTTCACTGCGAGAGCCAATCACCGGTAAATACACCAAGTTCAGCGATTAGGACGGTACGAGTCTCCCCGCAACCGGTCCGACTTAACTACTCCCCAGTCTAAGTAAATTAGACAAAAGTCGGATCGGCAACGGGAATTGAACCGAGGGGCCTTTCGGCAGCCCGTGGCACACCTGGTCCGCGAGACGCATAAAAACATCGATCCCTTACAGTCTGTGCCACCAGTGTGGTGCAATGGTGGGTCACGCATACGAAGGCATATATGCCATCACACCACGCATCCATCATCCTTCCGCATTCGCAACTCGCATACATCCCCAGCCGTGAATATCATATTGATGCATCACACCACAAGCATGCAACTGGCAGCGACATGCACGGAAATAAATCCATAGAGTCTTCTGCTTAGGATCTAGTATGCTATGCACAGAGGTCGTCGGTCATATCGTTGCTGCTTAGAATAAAGGCGGGAAACCCATAAGATATGAAGGTGCTACATATGGTTTTGTTCAAATTTGCCAATTTTGATGAGGAACCGACGACTGTCCTTCTCGTTTCTGTCTCCTTCATATCTTTGCACACATTCAAATGTATGTAACAGTGGTGTCGCTTTGAGATACCGAATGAAGTCGGCCAATCCGTCATGTATTGTTATACTACAATGCTTGACATGTGACTATGGCGACGCTGTACGTATGTATCTTTCTACACTATAACACCCTAACAACCCTTCATCAACGCCCTCTACTGGCTCTCTCCCATGCATCATGATACTGTACATACTTGTAACATAAACTGGCACCCTTGACATCCGCAGTCCATCAGACGTTATCCTGCAAAGAAGCCAAATTGCCATCAGAGTCTGTGCCAGCCCATGTCGTCCGCTCTGAGGACTTGCTCACCTTCGCCGCGAGTTACTGGAAACCGGCAGCTGGCTGGCCGTGGGAGAACATGACAGTGGAGTAGCTGGATTGCCAGACGGTGGTCGAGGAGGAAGAAGCAGCGTCGCTCGCGTTCTGGTTGGGGGTGAAGCTGATCATCGAGGGCATACACTTGTCAGATCGCCACATTGCCCTTTACTCTCAAGGAAGGAACTCACAGGAGCTCGTGGCTGAAGTACTGGAAAGCAGGTCCCATGTAGGCGCCCACGTCAACCATCTCCATCAGCCATTCACGATGCACCACCGCAGTCTTCTTCCCAGCCGCAGGAGGCACCTCTCTGCCATATCCTGCCCCGACGCGTCTGGCATAGCGCTCCACTATGTCGTTCACAAACACAGGGTCACAGCGGTCGGGTCCCGCGGTTTTGACAAGGATGATGTTGCAGTTGTGATCGTCGGGGGAGGTGACGAGCGTACCGCCGCAGGCCTGGAAACGGGGGTCAGCGGGGAACTTCTCAATGACGGAAGCTGATCGATCATTCACCTGGACCAGAATCTGATCGACTTTACTGGTATATGCCATCCATATGCCGAGCCCGCCGAGTATCTCCTCTGTAGCGACATCTGCGTTTGCAATCGTCTGTTTCGGCTCCTGCCCCGGGATGCGGAAGAGGGCCGGGAGCGCTGTCTTGAGGGTGTCGAGATTCAAGGCATCCTCTTCGATGAGTTGAAGCAAGGAATCGATGCCCTCGCCGGTGTGGTTCGAGTGGAGAAGTATGGGGCGCGGGATGGGGTCATGATGATTCTGTTTGGCGAACGGGGTAGTACTGCGCGTTGGAGTCTTTACGCCGCCGAGCTCGAAGGAAGTGTCGCCATCGTGAGACTGAAGTCGGTCTAGGTAAGTGTATGTCGTGCCCCGTTGAGGTTACTCACTCGGAGAGAGTCCTGTGTCTCTGTCCAGGATTTAGGATCCTTCGCATCGTCATCCTTGGCACCATTCTTCTTTTCTCGAATCCTATAATTGACCATCTTGATCTTGGTCGTCGTAGTAGGCGCAATCTGAGTGACATTTGCGGTCAGAGAACGCCCGCCGTCATAGCATTATCAAGAGTGCTCACCCTGCAGTTCCATTCAGAGTTAGAAGCAGGTATTTGGAATGCATTGTCGGGGGCTGGGGGGTCGCCATGGCCTTGGGTGGCGGGGTTGATGCCGATGTGCAGGCGCCCGAAGGCGATCGACGGCGCCTCGCCAGCGCCTTGAAGATCCTCGGTGTTCATCGTCATCCCTGACAGGATGGGGTTCTTTGACTGGAAAGCCGAGGCGGTTGATCTGTCGTCGCCCTGGCGAATAGGGGTGCACGGGTTGGGCGAAGGGGCGGTCGCTGGCATTGCGCGATGCTGGTGGTGGTGTTGTGGTGTGGGCGGCGGCGGGGGAATTTGTGAAGTGGGCGAGTTGGAGTCGGTGGAGACGGAGTGTCTTGGGTGCAGGGATTGAGAGAGAGGTATCTCGATGTACGACAGATATGAGGGATAGTCAAAGAGTTGAATTGGAAGATGCAGGGAGGTTGAAAGTCAACGTTGAAGGAAGGGAGATCCTGGGACGACGATGAGATCATTCGCGTCTCATTCTGGGTCACGTGATGTTTTCGGATAGCGGATGGGCGAATTGTCAACAGCCGAGAGCAAAGCCGCCCCACGCACAAGATATTTTCGAAGATGCATAGACCTCTTGACTTGTCCTGACTTGTCCTGACTTGACGCACTCGCTATCAGCACGAAAGATAACCCGCAGTGGAGACGAGGACCCCGGCGACGACAAACATCGAGGACGAACACCGACTTCAACGGCATATACCCAACTTGAACAGCTCCGACCGCACCTTTCAGCTTGGTCACGCGCGACGGGGAACACCTATTATCTTCGGCCAGTCACATATCTATCTTCACCAGTGACTCGCCATGACGACCAACGTAGCAGCGCAACCCAGCCTCTTCGGAGACCCGTCTATCGTAAGTTCAGCTCTCTGCCCTCGTCTGATCTCGAGCTGACAACACCCATAGGACCATGCCATCGCAGGCTTCGGTGCGGGCACCGTCGCAACCCTCGTCATGCACCCTCTCGACCTCGTCAAGGTCCGCTTCCAGCTCGCCGACAACTCTCCTAATCACTCCTCCTCCTCCTCGGCACATAACGCCCACACGACGCTTCCGCACCAGGTCAAGAAACCACGGTTCGGAACGGGGGTGTACCATGCCCTCGGGGACGCGGTGAAAGTGGATGGGTGGAAGGGGCTGTATAGGGGGCTGGTACCGAATTTGGTAGGCGGCGCAGGGAGCTGGGGGTTATACTTTCTCTTGTGAGTCGCCATTGATTTGTCTAGCGTAAAACACGCTGACGTCTTGGGTAGCTATAATATGATCAAGAAGCAGATGCAGGGGGGCGACCCGAGCTACCGGACAACGAGCGGGCAGCATTTGTTAGCGGCGGCTGAGGCTAGTGAGTTCACTCTGATGTTTATGATTGTCGACTACTTGTTGCTGATCAGGGGATGTAGGTGCTATAACGGCGATGATGACGAATCCCATCTGGGTAGTGAAGACCCGGGTGTTTGGTACGGCCAAGCACGACCCCGCAGCGTACCGTGGATTGTGGGGTACGCCTATATTCACGTTACTCATTCAGTTGTTTGCATATGCTAACACGACGTAATAGACGGACTCTCATCCATCTACAAAGCCGAGGGGATCCGCGGGCTTTACAAGGGCTCGTTGCTCGCGCTGGTGGGCGTGTCAAACGGGTCGATCCAGTTTGCGACGTACGAGGAGATCAAGCGGCGGAGAACGGATTTGAAGAAGAGGGTGTTTAGTCGGGAAGGGAGAGAGTGGAAGACAGAGGATGAGAAGTTGGTGAGTAGGGGCTGTTGCAATGGAGTTGTGTCGTAGATGCATGCTGACTATGATAACAGTCGAACACGGAATACATCTTGGCGTCTGGTTCGAGCAAACTGGCCGCGATTGCTCTTACTTACCCCTACCAGGTCGTTCGGGCACGAATACAGGTGGGCCCTCATCAAGTCGCATTATCGATATAGCTCCTTGCTGACCTTTCCGCGCCGTGCAGAACTCAACACCATCAGCCACCATCCCCCGCCTCACCATCCCCTCCGTCATCTCATCCGTGTACCGCAACGAGGGTTTCCTCGCGTTCTACAAGGGCCTGGGAACGAACGCTCTGCGCATCCTTCCAGGGACGTGTACGACGTTTGTGGTGTATGAGAACTTGGTGTGGGCGTTCAGGGCGCTGGCGACGAAGAACGAGGTTTAGACGAGCGAAGGCGAGTGGGGATTTTGTGGTGGCGGTGTAGAGGATATCGTAGAGGATATGGCACATAGACTTGCCACTTTGCATTAAGACCATTCAGCATTTGCATCTGGCGCTCTGGGTCTGTCTGCTTCTTTCATGTACTGTTTGATAGCTGCTTGCATGCCTGTGCCGTATGCTTGCAGAAGTGCCCATGCCTCCAGAATCCCCGTAAATAGAGCTCAATAGCCACGTGGTCGGAATTGGACCCGCGACTGTCGGCTATGCCCTGTGCCCTCTCAGTGTTCGTTCGCACTGTCCTTGTTGTGTCTTTCAGCACACCCTATACATTCATGCAGACAACATCCACAGCCATGTCGAGCCACAACTACGACAAGATCGTCAAGCTGGCATGCAAGCCCAAAAACGCCCTCCCAAAGAGCAAGGTGAGTCATCCTGCCCCGCCCCCCACATCGGCCTTGCTCGTGCCTGCAAGCCCCACCCACCTCTATCGCATGTTTGGTCGGAGCTGACGTCCGGGGACCGCGGGCTGTAGTATATCGAGTGAGTTGGCTGTGCAGCATGGCGGGACAGGATGGTAGAGAGTGGGATGGAGCGCAGAGGGCTGACAGAGACGGGGATTCAGTGTGCTTATCGCGGCGACGTACGCGGATGACAACTCGCTCAATGAGATCATACGGTCATTGTCGGTCCGCTTGCGAGAGACCAACGGGGTAGTACGTCCATCCACTACGCTCCCCTCACGATCTTTGCCTCAAAGGCTCTCGCCGCCTTCCTGTCCGGCTGTGATGGGGCGGTGCTAACAAACCCACGCAGGTCGTGTTCAAGGCGCTTCTCACTCTGCACCAGATGATCCGCACGGGCTCCACCGAGACACTCCTCGACGTGCTCTCCCGGCAAGACATCCTCAAGCTCCGGAGCATTGAGCGGCAGCATTTCGACGGTGAGTGCTTCCCTTGTAGCTGGCGTTGCGGGATGCCTGATGAGCTCAGCTGATGTGGGAACGGGACGGATGCAGGGTACATGCCTCCAGCCAGCATGGGCTCTTACGCCGTGTACCTCGAGTGGCGGATCCGGGGCTATAGGGAGTTGAAGTATGATGTCGTGCGGGTGCAGGCCGAGTCGAACAGGCGGAGCGATGGCATGGGCGCGAACTGTGAGTCTCGCAGGCGGCTGCACTTCGTGGGAACGGAGCTAAAGTGCGGAGGGACACAGCCAAGGCGCGGCGATTAAGGCATCTGCCAGTGGAGAAGGGTCTCTTGCGTGAGGTGAAGCAGGTGCAAAAGATGTTGGACTGTCTCATCGACTGCAAGGTCAGTGAACACGCATAGACACAGCTATCACCGCAGGGCGCAACTAATGACAGCTCGGTGAACAGTTCTACAACGACGACTTGAAGGACGAGAACACAGTTCTGGCCTTCCGGCTACTCATCAAGGACTTGCTTGTGCTCTTCCAGGCGGGCAACGAGGGCGTGTGCAATATCCTCGGTAAGCACCCCGTCCATCGTCTCGAGACGCATCTGACTCTCTCCCAGAGCACTACTTTGAGATGTCCAAAGTCGACGCCAAAGACGCTTTCGACATCTACAAGTCTTTCATCAAGCAGACCGACCGTGTCGTAGACTTTCTCGGCGTCGCGCGCAAGCTGCATCACGTCTTGAACGTGCCCGTGCCCAACCTGAAGCACGCGCCAACTGGCCTGGTGAAGGCGTTGGAAGAGTACTTGAACGACCCAAACTTTGAGCAGAACAGGCTGGACTATAAGAAGAGTCTTGGAGTGGTGGAGGGGAAGGGTGGGAGGACGCCGAGCCCGGCTGGTGAGTCTGATTTGTTATAGAGCGAGGCGTCAGCTGACATGCCTGCAGCACGACAAGCTTCGCCTTCAAAACTCGCGGCATCGTCCTCTTCTGCACCAGCGCCAGCACCCGTCTCGGCTCCCGCTCCCGCAACACAAGCTCCGCCGGGCTCGTCCCAGAAGATCCAGGACTTTTTCGAATCTATCCAGTCGGACGCGCAACCCACCATGTTTGGCGGCGCTCCTCAGCAGTGAGTTCTGTGAAAGCAAAGCAAAGCACATGCGCTGACTCTGCGATGTAGGATGAACTATGCGCAGATGACCGTGAATCAGCAGCAGCAGCAGTTCAACCCCTTCCGGCAGTCCATGATGATGCCCCAGCAGACGGGGTTCATTCAGCCGCAGATGACGGGCTTCCCCATGCAGCAGCAGCAGCAGGGGCAGTTTGGCCAGCTCCCTCAGCAGCAACAGCCCCAGCAGCAGAATTTTTTGCAGCCCCAGCAGACTGGCCAGATGGCGTTTGGCCGTCAACCCGCTTTCCCCAACGGCGGTGGCTTCCTGCAACCCCAGTCCACCGGCTTCATCCAGCCCCAGGCGATGCAGCCGCAGCAGACGGGCTTCCTCCAGCCTCAGGCGACAGGGTCCAACCCCTTCCGCCAGAGCATGATGATGCTCAACACGGGTGGCGGGCCAGGAGCGCACGGGTCGATGTCCCAGCCGTCGTCGCCGTTTGGGCAGCACCACCAGACGGGCTTGGGAGGCGGGCTTGGGAGCGGGTTTGGCGGCGGGCAAGGAGGGCAGAGCTCTGGGCAGGGGCAGATTCAGCGGCCGGGGTCGACGCCCGCGTTTGGCTCCGCTGGGCCCAGCATTGGTGGGGGCTCTGGCGGTGCCAATGGAGCGGAGCCTAAGCCGCTCACGGCGCAAGCGACGGGGTCCAAGAACCCGTTTGCGCCCGCCCCTGGGTCAACGCCTGCTAAGCCTACGGTGCAGCCTGCGCAGAAGGGGCCGACCATGAACGAGCTGTTGATGGGTTATGGTCAAAACCAGCAAGGGCAGGGAAGCCAGTGGGGCGGGGCGAATGGGCAAGGGCAGCACAGCCAGGGTCAGATGCAGCCCCAGCAGACCGGGATGGGGAGCATCGCGAGCCAATTCACATTCGACAAGCCTGCGGGGTCGAACGTGACCACGGGGAACGACTTCCTGTCACAGTTCGGGTCGATGTCGGTCAACGGCACTGGCAACCCCTCTTCGACGTCCGGCACCACTTCCCCCAACCACCTCTCCCAATTCGGCTCCCTCTCGTCCAATCCCACTGGCGCTACCAGCACCACCGGCCTTTCATCCCAGCAGACCGGCGCAAGCAGCGGCTTCCTCCAGCCCCAGCAGACAGGCTTCGGCGGCAGTGCTATCAAGCCGTTCAAGCCTACAAGCAGCTTCGGCAGCCAGCTTATGGAGACTCTCCCGCCTATCCAGGAGCCTGGCGCCAGCGGGTCGGCCGCGCAGAGCCCCGCGGGGGGTGCGGGGGTGCAGCCCCAGAGCACGGGGTTCCCCGGGTTTGGCGGCGCCGGTGGTCCGGGGGCGTTGAGCCCGCAGATGACGGGAGCGAACCCGTTCAGGCAGAGCACGATGTTTGGCGGAGCCGGCGGCGGTGCAGGGGCCGGCGGGGCGGGGCTAAACCCGCAAATCACGGGGATGGGGGCGTTCGGTGGAGGTGGGGGCGGCGCGTTTGGCGCAAGCTCGCCGTTCGCGGGGCAGAACCAGCGGCCGGGGCAGCAGCAGGCGCAGCAGCCCGGGCTGGGTCAATTTGGGATGTTTGGACAGGGGCAAGCGCAGCAGAATGTTCAGCAGGGATCGTTGATTTAATGGTTGGGGCTGGGGGTGAAGTAGAGCAGTGCGCGTTGTCTTTGGCGAATGTGGAGTCTCGTGGCAGAAGGGTTTCATCGATATACCCATTAATATTTGGTAGTCTGGATGGATATTGGGTTATGTTTCTTTCACATCGGTGAATGCCTGTGGATCTGGCGCTGCAGTGCATGGTATCACGCCCTTGTTGCGTAGAGGAAGAGTAGTGACAGACTGGCATGGCAAATAAAAGCTCGCAGAATAGGCACGCAGCCGGCGTCGTCTTCGGCCTCCACCGGTCCACACACGACTTCGCAGAGCACCAAGTCTCGCTTTCCGAGAACCTCCAGTCCCCCAGACCTTTACGACCCGCCCTCAACCGAAGCCTCTTTCCAGCGCCATGCTGTTCACCCCGGCCCCCTCCACCTCCTCACGGGCCCTCGGAACAACCGCCGCATCTAGCAGTGAGCGCGAGGAGGGAGAGCTTTCCGCCAGCGAGCCCGAGAGCGGGGCTGCTACTCCCATTCCGAGGACGAACCCCTTTAGCAGCGAGCCAGTCAGCCCAAGAGCCAGGCCAATGGGCATCCCCCAACATGTTCTGGCTCAGAGGTTCGGCCGCAAGGACGTGTGGGGCGACGCGGTGCGAGCGCTTGAGGCGAGAAGGGGGGGAGAGACGGGTCAAACCACAGGCCTCCGGGGTGGTAATGGTGGCCCTTCATGCCAAGAAGGATCGCATCCGGTCTTCCAAGAAGCCTATCATTACTCCCCCCATGGCTCTCCAAGATCTGTCGAACTCGACCAGTCCGAGGAGGCTGAAAGGCGTAGCCGACGCGCTAGACGAAGATTGATCTCGCCTTACCCCCCGAGACGACGCGGACTTACGGGCGACGAGGGCTTGCGATGAAAAGCTCCTGGACTATGACTTGCCGGATCAAGGGGATCGCGGTGGGAAGGCTCTGGACTATGGCACACCAGAGCAAGGGGATCCGCATAGGGCGACAGGTCGGGCAAGGCAGCGCACCTGGGACAGGTCTTCGTCGTCCTCCACGCCTGCCAAAGACCGGAGTACGCGAGGGAAGAGTCGCCGCAAGAGGGGAAGATGTGGGCGATGAGTTGGTGGGTGGTCAACGAAGAAAGAGGGTCAAACCAGGAGCACACACTGAGGTGAAAAGATTGTGAGTGAGATGCCCGCTGCCCGATTGCACTAGCTTGGATCTTTGATTCTGACCGTCATACCTAGGCGCCGTGCGGAAGCAAGCAGATCCTCCCCGGTAGCACCAAAGCTATCATCAGCAATCAAACCTGCCCGCTCAAAACCTCGCCAATATCTCCCTTCCTCCCTTAACTCCTCGCGAAACACTTCACCGCGCCCCACGAAGATTAGGCCGCCAAGCAACCCTGATGAGCACTGGGAATACATTGCACAGCAGTATGTGCACAGGCGTAGCTTGGAATGGCGAGATGATTGGGGACAGGAAGTGAGGGCGGAGATATGGGATACGTATGTTGGGAGAAAGGGCGGCGCCAAGGGGAATGGCACATGGAAGGAGGCGTGGATCGAGAAAGAGATAAGGGAGAGGGGTCTGGTGGGGGATGTCGATGGGAGAGAATTGGAGGAGGGTGAGGGACCGTCCATCATGATACCAGTATCCCCTGCGTGTAAACAGGGCGACGCTAGATGCAGTGAGGACAGGCCGTGAGTCTCTTCCAGCTACTCGAAGATGAAGACTGACTTGGCGCATAGTCTTGGTATCAATAGAATTGTTCGACCGCCGTCTCCGGCTTCACTCGAATCAACGCTCCCACCCGCCGTCTCTATTCTCGCCGACAATCCCACTACAGATCCGTCGGGCACGCCGTGTGCTTCGTCGGGGTCACATCGGATGTTCACCACGGCTGGTATACTGCCCATGACCTTCAACCTCCACGGACTGCTAGACACAAGAGCACCGGTCGAGTCGATGATAACTGTATGTATATTAAAGGTGGTTGCACTACTTGACTGATGTATGTTGTCTCTACAGATCGGTGGTGGAACGCTACTTGCTCCACATAGCGCCCAGATCGTTGTACTCCCCCTCGGCGCCGACGAACCCGCCATCTTACCCTTCCATGTCGAACACATCCGCCAGCTCCAAAACGAGGCTGGGCGAGTCGCCGTATCACACGAGTGGATCCTCAACTGCGTCACGCAAGACCGGCTCATGCCCCTGGAGGGGTATACCATCGATTTGGCAGAGGGGCCCGCAAAACTCAAGTCACCGTCGCCGCCAGCTCGGACTACGGAGCATGAGGGGACGTATGATGCTGGGGAGAGTGTGGGCTTGCCACTGTCTGTACTGGGGACTGGAGAGGACCAGGAGATTGAACTGGAGGGTCTTGCCCGCAACCAAGTGATTGGTTTGTCCTTCACGTCGGAGACGTCTGCTGATCATGCACTGCACTGGTCATCGCGACCATCATAGTCAATTCCGGAGAATGCTGAGGGTGAGGGGTCTGCCCATGACCTACCACACGATATCTCGTCACATCTAATCGTGAGCTTTTTGCCATTGTCTCTCAGTATATCCGCTCACTTGAGTCACGGTGGGCACACAGAATAATCCAATACACGGAATACAGGGGTGTGCTGGTGTCGACTTGGACGAAGGGATTTTGAAGGAGAGCGCCTCGATGGAGCAGGAGACAATGGATCCATCCGTACGCTGTGATTGTATCACCACAAAGCAGCCATCGCTGACCGACTGTACTGTTCACAGGCTATCACACCAATAGCCGTGGACGACATTATGATTAGACCCATGAGCTCGCAGGGCCAGCCGGAGGACCATGTGCACCCCAGCGCAAGTCTTTTCACACCGCGTCATAGCGTCATTAGCTGATCTGCGTATAGGTCCCCACCCCGGAGGCAAAAGTTGCGGTCCCTACTGCCGATACGGAATGCGACATCCCGAAGGTAGACCAGCTCCACTCATACGAAGTGGACTGCCTCGTGGATGGGTTGCAGATGTGGGACACGAAGTCTGGGTGGGAAGGGCTGCTGTATGCGCTGTGCATCTCTTCTGTGAGTGTGATGTAGATTCTTTCTTGATGATGGCTGACCCAAGTCATACCCATAGGACATGGAGGAGCAGATGTGTCAGCTAAAGTATCTGGGATCACTGCTAACTAGCTATGAGGTCATTCTAAGGCGGAACGTTCCCGGCTTGGATGTTGGGCATCTGAAGCAGTTGTGGGCCAGCAACGTGAAGGCGTGAGCGCTGGCGTGTCAGTTGTAACTTACCCAAGTGCGTCTATCACGTGCATCTCAATGTTGTAGCAGTGTATATATGTAATGTTCTTGCATCGCGCACAGTTGCACTTGCGTAGGGTTGAAAGAGAAAACAAAAGCAGCAAGAAAACCATCGTTGTTTGGCTTCTCGAAGGTGAAGACCAGGCACTGCCGCGGCGTTTACCCCGCGGTTCCCAGTCGGCAACCAGCAACCGCCGTCATCCCATCACACTGCCCGCATCGTATTGTTCTCGCTTTTGATCATCTTCCTCCTCTTCTGCTGATACATGGCCCCTCCATGCTCTTTCATCTTCCCTCCAAGCCTGGCCACAGCCAACAGGCCATCCACCAAATGGACGAGGATCGGGGGGACCGCAAGCCGTCCCCGTCGCCATATTGGTCTAGAGACAGCTATAGGCCGCGGCGCTCAACAACTCCGCCGGGCAATGGTGGTCGATATAGGCGGGCAGAGAGAGATGGAGAAAAGTGGAAGGGGACAAGCTACCGCGGGGATGACAAGAGGGACGACCAGAGGGGCCGTGGCCGGTCGAGGTCGGTCTCCCCTCTTTCACCATCGGACGGTCGCTCTCCCACTTCACATCCCTGGCGGAAGCGTGCACGGGGCCATGGGTCTCTGCATGGTGCTCATGGATGGCAATCGGGCAATCGTTATGATCCGTATCCAATGCCATAGTGAGTCCCCATGTGCCGTCACGCGTTTGTCATCACAGACTGTCGGATATGTTGCTGACTCTGAGCTTGCAGCCCCACAGCCCATCGAACCACCGACACCCCAGTATCGAGGTCGTCGACGTACCCACCCTCGTCGACTCATGATCGTACTCCTCAGCCTTCTGTGCTATCCGCACAAGACTCTCCACGTCTGCGATCATCCCCACTCAGATCGCGAAATCGGTCCCATACGAGCAGCGACGGGGAGTACGTGAAGAGAGGATACGTCAACCAAAACATGGGAGATCACTGGCGGCCAGACGAGGAGCTCAGGATGAGGGATAGTCCTGCCTCCGATGACCACGATACGAGCTGGGTATGGAATGATGAGGACTCGGGGATGAAGGCCAAACGGACGTCGGGCAAGAAAAGAACGAGAATCGGCTGGGAGAGAAGTACGTCGCACGGCAGCCCCTCATCGGCATACCCCAGGTATGGAGGGAGACGCAGCGTGTCGCCCGATGTTGTGAAGCCGGATGTAAGGGCGAGCATCCCGGACGCGCCGTGAGTCTAGATCATGGCCACGATTGCGGCGTACACTGATTGTTGAGCAAGCAGTAGGCAGCCTGAGGATACGGCTGCCCTCCAATCGACCTCCTTGACTCCTCCCCCCTTGCCCACTTCCCGAACTCCACCCTCAACCGACTTGCCCAAGTCAGCTCCTCTGCTACCATCGCCCCCATCGCCGGCCACGGCTATGCCATGCGTCGACCCATTAGCCACTATGGAAGGCAATCCAGCGGACGGCCCCGCAAACAGCTCTTCGGGATCATCAAGCCTGTTCACCATAGGGGGCATGCTGCCCATGACGTTTCACATCAAGACGTTGACGGAGGGAACTCGGGCGTCGATCGAGGCGATGATAACTGTGCGTCGTTGAGACTGTCTACTCTACACTTCTTTCGCTTACGACGGTTTAGGATAATGGGGGAGCTTTTCTGCTTTCTCGCAGAGCCCAGTTCATCGCTCTCCCTCTCGGCCCATGCGAGCTCGCCATGTCTCCTCTCCACGTTTCGCTTGTACCACGACCCGGCAACGACATTGGGCGAATTGCCATCTCTTACCAGTGGATCTCCGACAGCGTCACAAGTGGACGACTTTTACCCCTTGAACGCTATGTCGTGCGAGTGGGAGAGGCGGGAGAGGCGGAGGCGCAGTCTACAACGGCTGATGTGGTCCTAGAGTGCCCGGTGGAGAATGAAGCGGTGGGAGTCTCGGGGGCAAACGCGGAACTCGATTCTTCGACGCAGAGGGGTGGACACGCCCCCGACCAATCTGCCAAGGTGGAGATACCGGAGGTGAAGCAACAAGAGTCGGTGTGTACGCTGGCTTCTCCTGTACCCCGCTGACAGCCTCTCCCACATGGCAGACCCCTGGACAACCGAACGACACATCAGCTGGGATCGTTGACGAGTTTGCCGCCGTCGCGGTGGAAGACAAGGCTGCAATGGAGATCCTTGTGGCTGGGCTCAAGGATTGGGACGCTGCTTCCGGATGGCAGGGTCTACTCTATGCTCTAGGCATAAACCCCGTAAGTCGTGCGGCGTAGCCTCTTTGTGTCGACAATGGCTGATGTGTGACGACCACAGGAGGCAGAGGAGCGAGCGGCTCAACTCCGGTACCTGGAGTATGTGCTCGCGACAGACGGGGCCATCATACAAGAGCACGTGCCCGTCGTTGACGTGGGGGGGTTGATTCGTCTCTGGGCTGGCAACGCGGGGGTTTGAGTGAAAGAGGGGCGTCGTCGGCTGGGCCAAGTTCATGACTGTATATTGTTGTATTTTCTGCAAGTGCAGAGCTGTGTATTAGTACCATCATGTCTGTAGATATACTCGGTCCGCCTAAACCATATGTATCGTACATCAGCAATGTACTCCGACACGCAAGCCGCACACACCTGGCAGCCAGCCACGGAGCGGAGATCGTCACTCAGCCGCACCAAACAAACCCGGTGGAGGTGGAGGTGGAGGCCAAAAATTTCAACAAGTCCTTAGCTTGCTTCGCGCCTCCCCGCGGGAATGAGGCATGTCCCCACAAGATATCTCGAGATGCATTCCATTTTAGACCACACCAAGACCATGGGATATCGCCATGGTCTCTAGAATGCATCTCCCACTCGAAAAAATGCAAGTCGATCTGCTCAATATCGCTGGCGCAGCCCACACCCTCCAGATGCTCGGGAGTCCACCCCATCCTTTCCAGCCTCATTTCCCTGCCGCTGTCTCATTCCGCGCGTCCCTGATGGATGTTCTGGACTTACAAACGCCCCCTGGTGACATACGCGGCGTCCCCTGAGCTTCTGCTCGCTTACCGCGTCCGTCAACCCTCGTTTCGACTATTCCAGGCCAACCACAAGGTCGATTGGGGTGCTTGTTGGGCCTATGGATAGCCAGAAGCCACAGCAAAAAGGTAAAGCCTCCGGCGGGGCTCGAACCCGCAGCCTTGAGATATAGGTTGATACTTCCAAATGGCCCGTAATCGGGGTAAGGAGAGACTAAGAGTCTCACGCGCTACCGATTGCGCCACGGGGGCTTCCGATGTTTGTTGTCTTTTTGCAGAGTCCGCAGCCCACGGGACACAGTATCTTTGTGCGATACCCATGCATTGGCAAGCAGTGGGCAAGACCCATGCATATATGCAGAGTTCGTATAACCAAACTTGACCTCTTTATGAACACCATTTCCGGAGAAGCTTCGTTGACCCACTGTCTGCCTGGGGATCTCAAAGCGTAATTACATGCAGCAATACATATCCAGTCTAGTGTTGCTCAATGCCCATGATGTTCTTGCACTTCATTCACCCCTGTCACATACAACCTTCGCGTAGATGAACCAAGAACCCCGGCTATACATCTGTCACTACGTGAGACCGCCTGATCCCGCCAAGGATATCGGGTCCACCCCGATGATGCTCGCGAGGACTGCAGCAACCGTGTTAGTCAATGCATCCGCTGCAGATATGATACACTTACAAGCATCGAAATTTTGGTCCGGGTTGCCCACAAACGCAGCATGAGGTGGAACCCCACCATCCCCACCATCCCCGCCCCCAGGCCACAGCGGCCATTCTCCCATCCCCTCCAAAGCTCCTACTCCGTCTTGCGGCAGTGCAAACGGCGGCGACAGCGAATCGAGGTGGTCGACATCAAATGGCGAAGGGAAGAGACTGCTCTGGTGAGCGACAGCATCTGCCAGCGTTGTGGGGAGGATCGTGTCGGCGGGGGGTACATCGGAGGTGGCGGCTTGGGAGCTGGTACTGAGGTGTTCTGGACGTGTGACTCGGCGAAGGGTTGTGCCAACACCCAGCAGATCTGCAGGGAACGAATCGTCGTTGGGGTCCTGCAGAGTCAGCGCTTGGCGAGCCTCTATGGGAGCGAGTCAGCCCTGCCCGGCTACCTGGGAAAAGTGCTCACTTTCAAGTAGGTGCTTCAAGATCGGCTATCCATTTCTGTCAGTGGTGGTCGTGTCATTCAGTCGTCATATACTCACCAGATCGCTGTGCGCCTTGTACTCGGCTCCGACTCCCTCGTACACCCTCACACCCTCCTCGATTTGTGACAGCGCAGCAGCGGCAAGAGACGAGTGTGGCACACGCACAACAGCGACAGAAAAGTTGTGAATGGCCATAAACGCATGGAACCAGAATATCCAGTAGCGAGCTGCGATCTGACTGTTGATGGCACTGTATGGACGTCAGCTCTGAAGAGCTCTGACAACGGGAGATTCACGTACGTGGCGTCTCTCAGCACGCTTATCATGACGCGCGACGCTTCGAGCTCCGCCACATAACTGAAGCTGGTGACAGCGACGTTAGTGGCCAGAATACACGCCCATGGAGTAGCACGCACCTGTAGGCCGACTGAAGTGGCTCGTTCCTCGAGTCACGCAAAGCCCGGGCAAAATGGCTACGATGGGCGAATATCAAGCTGCAGGGAAGGTCAGTGAATGTCGTAATGATTGCTTGCAGCCATCTCGACTCACGCTTCGTTGATATACAACCGCAAGATGAGACGTTGGAAAAGTATTCGATGGGTAGCCTGAGCAGGAGACAACTGTGTTTCGGGCAACAGTTCTCGGGGAAGCTCCGACTCGACTGCGATGTCGGTCAGCACAGCTTATACTTTGTTCAACGGACTTACGCTGTCGGACGGCCTTGTCCACCTGCATGACCTGCTTGAACGTCGGCGACTTGACGTTACTGAATAAAGTATTCACTCGAGCAAAGATGAGGGAGATGCGATACTGCAAATAAAGGAGGGGAGTCAACGACGGTATAATGATGAGAGTGATGAAAGCTGACCTTGAAGTGGTAAACTACACGACCGCAGTATCAGTAGCATTCGCGCCAGGTTTGACTGGGAATCCACTCACATATCTCGGACAGATTGCCATCCTCGAAAGCAGGAAATGCAGCATCTACTGTCATTTCGTTTGTCGCTACGCCTCTGTGGTCAGACTTGGCCAAGGCCGGCGACACAAGGCAGCTTACCACGTGGACGCCCTTGCGACATGCTCTGTAACGTGTCTTCCTGGTACATCTGCTCTTGTCAGCTTGCGCCACGCCATCAACGACGTACCTCCCAATACACCCTCCGCCGTAGCTCGTTCTCCCTTTCTGGAAGCCGCCAGTTTCGTCCATCCCGATGCAGGCCAATCTGCACGATGTCAGCTGTATCACCATTTTCGCTGTAGTGCCAGCTTACCTGCTGTGCACACCTGATACCCATCCCCAAAACGGGCCAGAATGCTTCGTACGCCACCGTCTTGCCCGAGTTGCTTTGGTAACGACTCATGAGAATCACAGATTGGACGAGTGCCAGCGAGCTCGATGGATCTGCAAGGTGGTCAGACATGCGTGACACGGGCGCTGATCAACATACCATGCGCAATTGCAGCTCTTGCCAAGCGGTAAAACGTCTCGCCGACATTGTTGTCTGCTGGGGTCAGCATTCCCACGACCAGAGAATAAGGGAAACACTTACATGGCTTGAGGGCAAGATCCATCTGCGCCCCGATAGCGAGCACCAGAAGTACGACTGCTAAACGGTGATTGTTTTCTTTCCTTTTGGACGTACCAGCCAACACTGCAGGCGCCTGATACATTTCGTCCAAGAGGGCGTAGAACTCTGGTTCGGTCACGATGTTGTGGTTGACACACCCATGCTACGACGGCGCTGCGTCAGCGATCAGAGTACGGGAGGATATGGGGTAGCGTACCTCAAAGTAGAGTTGAGCAAAATGATGGGCCGCATCATGGTTTGGCATGTAGCTCATGATGTCTTCCATGGACATCGTCATCGCCCGACCGAGCAACGGGAACGAGTCGGGCAGCCCCAGCAGCTCCTCCACGCTAGAATGACCGAGTGAGTCGCTCTCTGCGGCGTCCATCTTCTCCTTTCCCGCGTGCTACCGCCAAAACGTCAGCAGAGCTCACGATGTTGCCCTCAAAGCCCACCATGAGATATTGAGTTCCTGCACCACCAAAGAACCGCGAGCTCCCGGGACCCTCTCCCAGCGTCAATTGACCATGGTCCTCGCGGCTCTCCGAGCTATCCCCCTGAGAGTCGTCTCGTGAGACCATACCGTCGCCAACAGAGACTGCTTGAGGGTCTGGTAAGCCTGCCGAGGGGTAGGAACTATCGCTGGGCGACTGGGGGTGCTCTTGAGGAGTAGCTTCGAGTTGTTGTTGCGCATCGGCAAGCGCCTTTTCGAGTGAATTGATACGAGCTTGCATGTCGGATATGAGCTGGCGATCGCCTGAGATATATGCGAGTCAGCAGTGGAAGTCCCTGGAGAAGTGGCCGACATGCCTTTGGAGCCATTGAGTTGTCCGTGCGGACACAACCTGGTACAACGTCAGCACAGCGCTGAACACGTTCATGTGGTGAATAGAGCCTACGACTCAAGCCCCCTTTTCCGACAATTGCTGCATGGGAACACGCGATCGCACCTGTTCCATATCAGCACACGTAAAGCTACAGAACAAAGCCACTCACTTCCACTTCATACGCCTGCATTCCAGACAGCTGACAATGGTCTGGTTGCGGTTCCCTCTTCCCGGTCGCTTCTTCGCCGGAGGTTGTGGGGGTTCATCATCGCCATCGTCGGAGCTGCGGTCGCGGATTTGCTTGCTGCTGCTCATGTTGGGATCTTGCTGCAGAAGGTGCGTATGGTGATGCGGTGCAACAATCCCGTCTGGTCGAAAATGCCTAAAGTGATAGCCGCAGGAGACGAGGTGGACGTGTTCAGCCCCGTGATCGCGGATCAAAAACAACCTCCACCAGCGGCTCAGCCTGCGTGTGACCCCACCACCGATACCCGCCCCGGTCGCGATGCACTTCATCTTATTGTTCGCTTGCCGGTGCTTGGGCCCTGGCACGCTGCGATACGCAGCCTTGATCTCGTCTTGCCCATGTGAGTGTATGCATGCCACAAACGCCGTCGATGCTCTCTCCCGTACGTGTACATGTTCAGAGATCCAGAAGCCTTCTTCTCGTGCTAGACGCTATTCGGCCTTAGCCCTCTCTGTCTTCTTAACGCCACTTCGCTTAACAGGTGACCCCTGCTCGCTGTTGACCTTGATCCTCACCCCATCCTCGTCTGAAGTGAACTCAAGCTGCTCCCCCTCATAGATCACCCCATCATCGACGATGCTCCCCCGACGCGCCGAGTTTTCGTTGGCGATGGCTACAGGTCTGGTAGGTGTGGTGCGGGGGTTGAAGGGGGAAGCGGGAGGGGATGATGGGACGAGAATGTTGATGGCCCATGCAGTCCCAAGGCCAAGAGCTAAGAATACGATAATGTCAGCTTGGGTGTGTGGCTAAGTAAAACCGCACGGCCACTTACCAAGCCCGGCAAGCTTCTCTGGAGGGTTGTGAAAGTACACCGCCGTCATGAGAATCATCCAGGAAAAGATCGCAACCAGCGCCGTCCCTGCAGCTGCCACCACTTCGTGAACCACTCCATTCTGTCCCGACGCACCCACAGCCCCCTGCCCTCCAGCACGTCTCCGCGCCCATGCCCTCCAGCTCGACTCGAGCTCCCTCCCCAGTACCATTACACTCAGCGCCAAGAGAAACGAGTGTCCCGAGATGTCAAAGCCCTTATGCCACCTCGGCCTCGACAGCGCCTGCAAACTCTCGTGATTGGTGGTGGGCTTCTCCCCCAAATTTGCACCGCCGCCCGTCCCCGAAAGCAGCATGAATAGCTCCGGCAAGGTACTCGGGTTGAGCGGCTTGCCGGTGCAGAACTCCCCGGGGAGCTCAAGATAAAGCCTGTTATCTCCAGAGGTGAAGAGCTTGGGGAATGTGTGGCGCGCGAGGGCAGTGGGGATGGAGGAAGGGAGGGGCACGGCGCAGTTACCCCCGGTGAGGGCGATGATGCGGTCGCCAAGTCCTGCGCCGAAAAACCACCGGGCAAAGAGCGCCCAGGCGCCTGTGGCGAGCACCCATACCGCGAGCTTGCGCCATCGTGCATGGGCTGCTCCAGAGGAGGATGAGGAGCGAGGGGAAGTGAGGAGGTGGAGGAGGTACATGGCGGACGTCCATCCCCAGGCGCGCTTCACGAAGATGACATTGAGGAGGTTGGATTTGCGCGCAAAGTAGGGCGATCGTTGGGGGAGATGGTTTAGATGGATTTGGGAAGTGTCGAGGGAGGTAGAGTGGAAGAGAGAGTACATTATACCGGTTCTAGTCATGCTTGTCAGCTCACACGTGTTACGACTTCCCCTCACCACATGAGGGCACTCACAACATCAGCGAGCTGAGGAGCACCGTCAACGTCACCTGCCCCTTCTCCAGCACACTCTCCAGAAAGCTCTTGGGTGAGAGCGCAGCCGACTGCGACGTAGAAACCATGGACATCCGGCGGGCACCAGGCGATTTGGGAGCGATGGAGGCAGACCCCCTGCGGACATGCGTACGAGCTGGGGTTTGGCTCTGGTCTTGGTCTTGGAGACCGGCGGTGGTGACCCTCACGGCGACGGGGGTCGCTGGGGCGATTCGCGGAGTTGACATGGGGCTGGCGATGGGTCCCGCTTTGGTGGTTGATGATACAGAGCAGCGACAAGAGGATAGTAATTCAGATGGGCCCACTTGACGGTTGCTGCGGTGGGCGGTGATGACCTCCAGCTAGCGGCGCGTCGCGGGGTCAAGCGATGACGTAGCGGTGTCAGGCGGAAGGCAGAAAAATAAAGAGCCGTGGATATGCATGAAAAGACGGCGCACTTCTTGCTGGCACTTCATGACAAGCAGCATGCTCGTACAAGAGAGCTTTTGAATCGCAGCACCGCCATGCAATCAAGATGCATGCCACAACTTGTATCCCGGACCCTACAAATGCTAAAATGGAGGCACAACTTGTATCTTCTTCCTCACCCCGCCCAGAAACTTGCTGCCTTTCACGGGTTAACGCTCGTACCTGTACAACGGCGACAGGTCGCCCATCTCCTGCAGCTCGGCAGGAGTGTACTTGGCGTAGATCTCGTCCTCGGTCATGGCCTCGCGCTTTCTGTTGATACGCCCGACGAGGTACCAGTAGATCATGGGGACGAGGATGTTGCCGAGGCCGAGGAAGGCGAGGGAGACGCCGAAACCGGTGGGGTAGCGGGCTGCGAGTGGTTTTGTTAGACGCCTACGTATGATAACTGTAAGGGTGGAGCTTGACTCACGGCTCTCCTTGGCGATGTAGATGTTGGAACCAACCAAGCCACCAAGCTGTACCCAGACGACAGTGATGGAGATGGCAACGGCACGCTTGGCAGAGCCAGCAGTGTTGAGGCCGATCCAAACGGTAATGGCCGGGGAGAGGCAGTACATTCCGCCAGCAGCGAAGGATACGCCGATGTCTGCAGGAGGGTTGTGGTCAGCAGTGTTCTGGCACGAGAAAACTTGGTTTTGGACTCACAAGTAAGAGCAATGAGGTTCTTGTGGGCGACCGTCAGGACGCAGATGAGCAGGCCACTGATGGACATGCGTTAGCTGCTTATCTTGAGAGAAGGGGTTATGCGTGCCAGTGGTACTCACACGAAGCCGACAGCGGAAGGGATGACCATCGCCCACATGCGCATCTGGTACTTGTCCGAAAACCCTGCGCAGAAGAGGTCAGTGTGACGAAGAGAGACAGGCGGGCCGTCTGAGACTCACATCCAGAAGCAACCACACAGAGCGATGCAAAGACGTAAGGGGGAGCCGAGAGAGCTTGCGCATTTGCAGCGGTCTGAAAAAGTTGGGGCGTTAGGATCGAATTACTTTCTCAGTCACGCTGCGCCCACTCACGAAGCCCATGTTGCTGATGATGGTCGGAAGAGTAAAGGAGAGACCGTAGACGGCGACACCGATAGAGAAGAAGCAGAACGACATGACCCAGACGTGCCATGACTGCGAGGGGTCAGCTACTAGTCGCTCAGCGGACCCACATGACTCACCTTCAAGGCCTGGAGGATATCACTCTTCTTCAGCTTGTCCGAGCTCCCACTCTTGTCCTTCCCGTAGGTGAACCTGTTCCTCAACACCAGGAACCTCCTGTCCTCCGCGTTCAACCACTTGCCCTGCTTCTCGGGCGCATCCTGCACAACAAAATACGCAGCGACGGCGACGCAGACGGAGAAGAGACCCTCGATGACGTAGATGAATCGCCAGCCGCGGTAGCCCCAAGTGTGGTCGAGCTGGCCGATACCGAAGGCGAGAAGGCCAGAGAAGGCTCCCGCCATGGAGGCGCCGCAGTAGAAGATGGTGGTGCGGCCGTGGATCTGCTCGGGTGTGTACCAGGTGGTGAGGACGTAGGCACAGCCGGGGTACATGCCGGCCTCGAAGAGACCGAGCACTGTGAAATATGTCAGCACGAAGACAGAAGGAGCAGAGGAAGCAAGACTCACGCATTCGGAGAGGGAACCAGGCAGCGCGGTTGCTTGCGCAACCCGAACCGATAAGGACGACCGACACGCAGAAGAGCACGAGCGGGAGGACGATCTTCGGCCCGTACTTCTTCAGGAGGATGGAGCAGGGCGGGCCACCAAGAGCATAGGTGATGAAGAAGAGGGAGAGACCAGTGTTCCAGTCTTGGGCGGTCATCTTCATGTCGGCGACTGCGCCAAAGAGTTTGGCGTTACCGACGTTGGTACGGTCTGTGCAAATGGTCAGTCATGTGTACAATGTTGAAAGCCTATATGGCAGACTCACCGACATAGGACAGGAGGTAGATGAAGATGAGCTGTGGGAGTACATGCCAGTCGACTTTCCTCTGAGCCAGAGGTCAGCACCCGCCATCGATCCCAAGCAAGGCGCAACTCACAGTCAACTGACGCAGCTTGTCTCCCTGGTAGACTTCAGAGAGAGCAAGGAACTCTGCGTACTCTGGGTTCTCCACCTCCACGACCGGGTCGTCCTTGACAGTCGCCTCCATCTTCTCGTCGTCTGCCCGAGGGGTGTTGCCGTAGCTAACGCGCTCAATGTCTGCCATGTTGTGCCGGACTTGCGCTTGGGATGGGGCGGCGGCGACTGTGATCTCGACATTGAGCGCTTTATACGCGGCTTGAGAGGCAAACGCACGAGCGACAATCTCTACCCTTAGTGAGTAGGCATGATGGGGGCTTATCAGGTGACTGGGGGTGTTATCGTTGTGCTGCTGGGTGCATGAGAGCAGTCGATAGAGGCCAAGGACCGAGATTGCGGATCAAGAACAACAAAGATCTTTTCGGGTTCGCTGCTTTCGATGATGTCCTGAACCGCAATTTCGGTAATCCGAGTTGCCGGCCCAGATGAGCCCGACGGGCAGCCGGGTTGCCCTATTATGTACGATTTGGGCCAGACCTCTTACATCTTTTGTGAAATTTGCACGGAGATCTGACTCAGATCAGGCCGATTCTCTCAAACCAAGCCCAGAGGACCAGAGCGGACCGAACCATCTTGAGCCTCTTGCTGTCCTCTTCTTACACTTGCAATGCCTACAAGACCGACCGTAATATCGGGATATTATGTCGTGGATGCCGTGGTACTGCCGTCTCCGCAAGCTCGGGGCCAAGAACCAGTCCTATCTGCGCTGTGGTTCATATCAGCAAGTCAAGTCACCAACCGCGACGACGCCTCTCAGTCATGGTGACGACGACTTCCTCTTTCACCTCCGCTTCATAGGACCTGGAGGCGTTGATAACTGGCATGTGAGCAGATATCGTTACCGGGGCTCCCCTGCCTGATTGGCGGCAGATTGGGTCCCCTCTCGCAACCTCCACACTCCAGTCTTCAGAGCCGATATCGCGGTCGCTCGCGAGGTCACGCGCAGATACGTTCAGCTCCGCAATATCGGCGGAGCAATTCCCGTCCATGATGGATGATAGGAGCAGAAGGTGGACCGGCGCCTGCACACACCGAGCCAGGTGTGCGTGACCAGAGGCGAGCTCGGAGAGTCTGTATCCCGGTAGGCCCGATGGGGAGCGTTATAAGACCACCCTCGGGACGAAGGTCAAGTGGCTCGTTGTGTCCCCCCACTATCATCACAAATCCACCCACCTCCACCATGCCTATCAAGACCTCTACTCGTCCTCGTGTCACCGTCCTCGGCTCTGGCGTCGTCGGTCTCAGTACCGCCTGGAAGCTGTCCGAGTGAGTATCTGCCCTATCGCCATGCTCCGACCTGAGCTGACAAGCGGCACTCTGCAGGACCTACGACGTGACCGTCGTCGCGCGCGACATGCCCGGCGACCCCGACTCGCTCGGCTGGGCCTCCCCTTGGGCCGGTGCGATCTGGTTCGGGTCCGACGGGGCCAAGCCCCACGAGCAGAAGATGCAGCGTGCGAGCTACGCCAGGTTTATGGAGATTGTGGACAAGCACCCGGAGAGCAGCATAGTGGTAAGTCAACGCGCGTGTCATGATGAGGAAGAGAGGAGAGCTGACTTGGACTCCGAGAGTAGAAGACGGACTTCTACGACTACCAAGACAGCGAGGACAAGCCCAACACCCAGAGGTTCTGGTACACTTTCCTCCCCAAGGTAAGTGCAGGCGCGACATTGCAGCTTGTGGTGCTGGCAGCTGACGTGGTGCTCTGCAGTTCCGCTACCTCAAGCCCGAGGAGAACCGCGCCAAGGTCGGGCACTGCATGTTCTGTGAGCATAACACAAACTCAATCACAATAATCCCTCTGACAAGCTCCCAGACGAGTCCATCGTGCTCAACCCCCACAGGTACCTCCCCTGGCTCCGCGACCAATGCGAGGCCAACGGCGTCAAGTTCCAGCGCCTCCACGCCGTCTCTCTCGCCGACGCCGCCGCCGCCGCCCCGTGCGACCTCATCGTGAACGCCACCGGTAACGGCTCCAAGTTCCTCATGGACGTGAACGACCAAGGGTGCAGGATGGTGCGCGGGCAGGTCATGCTGGTCCAGTGCGATGCGAAGGACGTGCACATCAGGCATGGCCCGCAGTACACTTACATCCTGCCGAGGGGGGATGGCACGGCCGTGCTGGGTGGGATCAAGGAGACGAGCTTGGAGCCTGCGCCCCAGGACTGGTTGAGGCGCGACGTGAGTTGAGCTTCAAATTCTCAGAGATCGAGTCGTGGCTGACGACAAATACAGATCCACAAGCGATGCCACGAGCTCCTCCCCGAGTTCATCCCCGAGAAGTTCGAGGACCTCCAGATCATCCGCGACCAGGTCGGCTTCCGACCCGAGCGCAAGGACTCTGTCCGCGTGGAGCACCAGAACCTTGACGGGCTCACTGTCGTGCACGCATATGGTAAGTTGACAGTGGTGTTGAAGGCGAGCTACAGCTGACATGAAAATACAGGTGTGTCTGGCGGTGGGTACGTGTACAGTCACGGTGTTGCGGCGGCGGTGTCGGAACTCGTGGACAAGACTCTGTCGTTGGAGGGCAAGATGGAGCGGGCCTCTTTGTAAAGTAGCCCGGTAGCCCGTTGTAGTATAGAACAATCTTGGATGCACATCGTCTCAAACACCAGCTGTTATTGCATGTCAACATATTTCCGGACCTATTCTGTACACATCCTTAACCCAAAAGAACCGGTCGCCTCGTCTCAATCAAGATCTCGCGCCACGAGCACCCCTCGTCGTCCAGCCCTTCGTCCATCCTTCGCCAGCACTCCTCAACGACCGTTTGCGCCATGTCAATCTCGAAAGATGCTTGATAGATGAACGAGTTAAAGATCTCGCGAGCACGCTGGCGCTCTTCTGGGTGCTCGAGGACTGAACATGCCATGATCATTGGCTGTGAGGGGGTGCGAGCTGATTAGCGGTGTCCCAAGTATAGCGGTAACGGCCTAACTCACCCAGTTCATGTACTCGACTTTCGGCCCAACCTGCGAGCAGATATCCATTGTCGCCGTCGCGCACTCCTGAATCTCATGCGTCGTCCGATGCTGCATCAACAGATCCCTCCTCACCAGCACGTTCAGCCCGTACCAATACCCCAACGACCCGTCGCGCACGCGCTTCTCCGAGATAGTTGGGTAGACGTTCTCGCGCCACGCCTGGAGGTCTGCGAACGCCGTGGCGATGCGCTGTGGGAGGTCGGGGCGGCCGGTGGGCATGGCGGAGAGGGGGAGAGGGGAGGTGTAGTATGTGCGGTGGCGCGCCTCGAAGAGGAGGTTGGCGATACGGAAGGCGAGGCGCACGACGCCGCGGTGACAGCCGCTGGAGATTTCCACCGTCTGCGCGGGTGAGTCAGTCGGTGGTGAGTGGATTTGGAAGAAGGCAGGACCTACATCTGGTATTGCCGGGTTGATTCGGTACAGCCTCTCCCACCAGCCCGAGTTTTCATCCGGCACAACTACTGGCGGGTCTCCAGTCGTCATGCACGCTGTGTTCTCTCTCTCATCAGTCCGTGATTCAGTACAGTCATCACCAGTATTCAACGTACCCGAGAGGTCCATGATCGCCGCATGCTCGACGAGGCACACAGTCAAGGGACTCGGGTTCCCCCCGTTCCCAAACAAGATCCTCTCGCACCCTCCGCGGTGGCGAAGCGCGCTATACGTCAAACGCAAGACTTCCCTCCAGTGCGTCATAGCGCCGAGCATCTACAACCCCGTCGTCAGCAAGATCCAACCACCGTGTAGGCAAAGAGATCAGCATCTCACGTCAGCAATTGACAGCATCGCACACGCCGCGAGGAACGAGTCCGTCGCGAGCTCGGCTGGGTCGCGCGAGGCGGCGCGCAGGAGCTTGTTGGCTTCCCAGCGGTACTGCATGCTGAGCTCGCGCGAGTGACCGTCTGTATTTGGAGCGCTGCCCTTGGATTCCAGCCTGGAGTGGCGCCAGAGTCAGCTGAGTAGAGGGACCGAGCGATCCTGTACGAAGCTGCAGCAGATGACTCACGAGGCAAGGTGGACGGCACCGACAGTGAGAGTGGCGTACCGGAGCGCGGCAATGCTGAGCGGGGCTTCGCCAGAGGGGAAGAGGAAGAGGGGGATGACATGCTCGACGAACATGTTGTACTCTTCGCGGACGACCATGATGGAGAGCGTGTACGTGAAGCAGTGGTGGAACTGTCCGCACCTCGTGGCTCTGTCAGCACATGAAACGCACGTCGCTACGAGGTCATGGACGTCTGCGACTCACACAGCGAAGCTCAGCCTCGATAGGAAAAGCAGCCTTCAAGAAATCTGGCGGCGCAACCGGCCCGCTGAAAAACTGCCCCATGCGTGTGTCCCTCCCCAGCGCCATGAGCAGCTCCATGGGGTCCATCTGGCGCACGGTACCCCCGCCCATGGTCGAGCTGCGCATGCTGCCCTGGTCCCCGAGGAAGAGGGGCCCGGGGAGGCTAATGGGCGGAAAGGCAGTGGTTGATGAGTCGGGGGTGGGGCCGGCGAGGCCAGAGGACCCGGTGGTCGGGGTGTGCTGGGAGGAGGCATGGGTGGGGTGGTCGAGCTGAGCAGCGCCGGCGCCGGTCAACTGGGGCAGGGAGACGGAGGCGGGGCCGGGCGAAGCAGTCCCGCCAACGCTCCCGCCCTTGTGTCGACGGCGGAGCTTCTCCGCCACCGCTTCTGGGTCGAACGGTTTCTTGGCGGGGTAGACGCACTGCGGATCGGTAACCAAAAGATTGTCAGCGTCGTCGCTTTTAATCAGATAAAGTCGCAAAAAGACCGAGGGGGGATAGGTGGGGACGGTGGGGGACATACCTCTGCGCCATAGTTGACGCATCTGCGGCACTCTGGTTTCTCTAAAAACACCGACGTCCATGTCGTTTGGATCAGCCTAGCCCGCCAAGAAGACGGCTGCCCCGGGGGGAAATGGACGCACCGAGATCGCACTTGAGCCTCCTGCTCCTGCAGACGAGACAGCCGTTGCGGGTGCGCGTTGGCCTGACTGGGCCGCTCGCTGGCTGCTTTTGTGGCGTGTTGGTGGTTGTATTTGGAGCGTTATTTTCCATTTTTAGCTGCTTGAGGATGGGTGCATGCATGAAGGGGGCAGATGAGAGATGCCCCCTTGTTAATGGCGGACGGGATTCCACCGGGCGTATGGTGCGACAGTGCGTGCCTCGCCTATCCCCGTCTATCTCCGCCAATCTCGCCTATCTCGCCCTCGCCCACGCACCCACCGCGCCGCACTTTGATACATATTCACTGCTGCACACGCACATTCTCCGTCCACAACCGCCACACGGCCCCCACATTCAGCCCAGAAACATTCCTCTCTATCACGTCTCCGTATGATCGCAGCATGTCTTGCACGTACGTCAACTGCTGGTCCCCGGCGAGCACCTCCTCCTGCAGTTTTGACGTCCTGGTCAGCTCGGATCTCGTCGGCCGGCGAATGTTCAAGCTGTGACTTACAGGGGTTATCTCAAGACACGCTATAAGGCCATTCCACCCAGACCACCGATCCCAGCTCCGAAGACGGTCGATCAGCATCTCCATCGGGACGCGATAGGCGGCGTCGACGTTCTCGAGTCCGATGAAGGAGCTGGGGGGTCCAGGGGGTGGGGGATGGGCGGGAGAGGGAGCTGCCGGGGCGGTCCACTGGAAAACGGGGATCAGCGAGACTTCAACAAGAGACATACAGTGCTTGCTCACTCCGTTATATCCCGCGCCATTCCCATTGCTCTGGCCTGACTCGTACGTTGCTCCCCTGCCCGCTACAGCATACCCACCCACTGCAGCCGCAGCCCCCGCCCTCTCGTCTCTCACTACATACGGTCCCAGCGCCAGCACCCGCTCCGCCTCGACACAGTCAAACACCCATTCTTGTGAGACGACGGTTTGAGACGGCGAGGACGCCAGGCGCTGGATGATGTCGAGCAATGCGGGGTCGGTGGCGGGCTCGCCTTTGGCGAGGGGGGCGACGATGATGGAGGCGCGGTTGAGGGGAGCGATCACGCCGCCGCCAGATCTCTGGATAAGCGGGTTAGTGTGTAGAAGTAAAGATAAGGGTAGAGGAGACTCACAGTGATGACCATCTCTGTTGATCGTTTCACAGCCGCACTTCCTTCTACATGGAACCCCATTGGCAGTACACCTCCAAAAGTAAACATCTTATCCGGGGCGCTGCTCGCCGTCACCGCCCCAACTGCAGCCACCGGCACTGGCTCCGGTGCATAGCCCTGTGCAGGGAACCCAGACGTGACAGACGATGCTGGGGTCGGCATCGCAACATACTGCTGGCCCTGGGGCGTTGGCCCTCTGTCGCTGGCGTATGACCTGCTTGGCTCCTGGTTCGGCGCCGGGAAAGCTCGGTCCCTGTCGCTCCTCGAGAAAGAGTCGGTCTCTCTCGGCGGGCCACGAGCTTCATACCCGTTATCCCGCTGCCACCCCGAGTCCTGGGCGCGTGGCTCTTGCCTGACAACAACCTGGGAGGAGGGACCGTTGGAGCGTGAGACGCGGCGCGGGTCGACGGGGGATTGTGTGCCCTCGCTGGGGCCGATGCGATCGCGGAGGGTGGAAGGGCCGTTATGGCGGGATGGCTCGGGGCCGGCGTAGTGGTCGTTTTCGTATGTGACTCTATGCAGCGTGTCAGTTCTCCGTGGCTTGCGGGACGACATGAGGGAGACGCACCGGACCTCCCACCCGCCATACCCCACTTCCTTCCCCAGCAGCCTGCCCGCTTTGATACACTCGGCCACCCACTCCTTACGAAGCACTACTTTCCGCCGTCTCGTCTCTGTATCCGGCAGCGTCCCGACATAGTGCGCGAGATGTCGAACTAGATTCTCATTAGACCAGAACCCCATGTTCTGCACGTCGTGAAAACGCTCGGTGCTGATCATGTCGACCGGGAGGATGACATCCCGCGGGTAGGACGGGTCGATGTCGATGACGATGTGTGTGGTCCATGTTTCGGTCGGGTTCGGGCAGAGCTTTGCGCCGTTGTCCTAAACGGTAAAGTCAGCTATCCGCTCGTCGGGACGGTGAGACGAGTGCGAGCTCACCTTAAGAGCATGGATCAGATCAGTCTTCTCCCTCGGCCCCTGGGTCTGGCGGATCACTCCTATGTGCGCCACGACCGACTTGAAGATTGGATGCCCCAGCCCAGGGGACTCGTCCCTTCTTCCTCTAGGCGACCAGCGCCCACTCACACCTTCCCCATTCTCGTCTCTCCCAGAGTTTCTACCCCTTCCCCTCTGGTCATCGTTCCCCAAAGACTTGCGCGCAGACCACTCGCGGACGCGTTTCTTCGAGTGGGTGTCGGGCGTCTCGTGCTCGGAGCGGGAGTGTCGAGGCTCGGGAGAGCGGGAACGAGAGCGGGAAGATGAGAAGCTGCGTCTTCGTGAGCTGGGCCTGGGCATGGTGGAAGGCGGTGGGGCTCTAAGCCGTTCTTGGGTGTAGCAAGAACTTGATCGTGTCGCTGGATGTTCACGAATTCAACGAGGTCTCGAGGACAACGGCAGCGCTCCAGCCTCCACCGCGGCGGGAGCAAATCAATTGTCCGGACATGGTGGACAAGAGCGTGGACATCTCTGACACGCCTCGAGAGGGCGATGAGGGCGATGTGTTCATGGTGTTCATGCATGGCCGCATCAATGAGTGCTACGATGGAGTGCTTACTACCGGACCATCCCAGCTTACGCCGTCCGCCCATTCCGCTGTGAGCTCCCTATGGACTGCCACTACTGACTACTACCACGTGTCTGCGAGTACTGGTGCATCGCCGAAAGGAGGCAGTCATCCACCAGCTGAGATGCTCGCAGAAGCTATATATACGCGGGGAGGTCTCTGGCATGTTTAGCTGTCGCTCACTCACAAGGTCGCCGCCACCACAAGAGGCTCAATGTCTGCAGCCAGTGAGTCCGTCCCTCCTTCCCTTGCGATCAGCGACCCCTGCAATCCCTACTGACTTCTGCCGTTGTCAACAGACCCGCCACCGACGGATCCCAGCCAGCCGGCACGAGGAGGTCGATTGAGCGCCATATTCCATAGAAAAGTGAGCCGACATTGCTCCGTCAACTCTGCAAGACGTAGCTGATCAGAGATGACTTGACGCACCTCGTATGGCTTGACGCAGACGCTCAGGCGGTAAGCTGGACGCTGCGTTGTCCTTGTGCAGATACCCCAGCTGATACGCTATCCAAAGATCGTCAGCCTCTATCACCAGCGGGTCTAGTGTCAGTATTGATCCCTCAATGCTGAGCGGGCAGCCGTTACTCGACCCTACCAGCCAAGCATCCCGACCGTCATCCACCGGGAGCGCACCCACCCCCTCTCCCTCTCCAAGCCAACACACCCCATCCGCCAAGCCACGAGCCGATCCCCTCGACTGGGTTGTGCCTGTCATGCCGGGGACGGACAGGGGAATGTCGACGAGTGACTGGGTCGCAATGGTTCACAAGGAGGATCGGGATTTGCTGAATGGCAAGCCTGGGTCGGGGTCGAGGAGGAGAAGGCGAGAGTACGTTGTATGGGCTTTGATGAGTGACTTGATGCTGACATCTGATACAGTCGCCACCCTTCTCAGTCGTCCGCTTCCATGGCCACCACATCCACAGCCGCCGCCTCGACATCTCCCATTCCCGCCGGCCCTCCTTCCCCTAGCACCCTCGCTTCTCTCGCATTCCCTCCTACCAGCCCAGCTCCTGTCACCTCATACCCCGCTCCCTGCGCTGGTTCCGCCATGTCAGCCTCTTCCCTGCACCACCTCACTCGTGACCAGCTCATCGCCATCATCCAGCGACTCAACATCCCTGTCCCGCCTCCCCCAGGCTTCCCCACATCCGCTTCATCTGCCTCGCCTGCCCAGCCCGTGGCGTTCGGAGCGAGCGGGCCCAGCCCCGGGCCGCCAGTGAACGACTGGCTCGACCCCCTCCGCTCCGCCTGGGCTGCCGACCTGATCCGAGCGGGGTGGGTCCCCCCGCGCCACTCATTGTACGGGTGGAACGATGGGCCCACGGGTCACACTCCGCACAGGAGGGACGACGAGGGCGAGGAGTGGCCGATGGCGGATATTGTGGAGCTTGTGTTCAGGGCGGTGGAGCTCGGAGGCGATATGGATGGCGGGGGGTGCGGGGGTGGAGGGGATGGCGGTGGGAGTGGATGTGGTGGGGGTGGATGCGGTGGAGGCGGATGTGGTGGCGGAGGCGGATGAGGAACGCAGAAAAGTACTGACAGTTGACGATATGGCGATGCGTGTTCAGGCGCAATACACAGATATTATGGTGAGCTTACAAGTACACGGATGTATGATCGTGGGTATATCTCCGTCCCCTCATCTCAACGCCAGATTATCACTGACGGAGGTCCATTACACTGACCCACAGCCAACACCGCTGACGCCTGGTACCCCCTCGGTACAAGTAACTCGTGTTTCATTCCGAATCCTTTTAATATCATTTGTGTGTTGTTTCAAGTAACGGTGATGATTATATGTACATAAGGTAGGAATGGTGGGGGGGAAACTTAGTGCACTAACTCTCCGGTGTGCTCCATCCAAAAGGTATGGAACCACGACATAGCCAAACGGCTCCCGACGTTCCTCTCAACGCACGCGCTGTAGAGCCGGAGAAGGCGAGTAATCCTCCTAACGGCTTCGCGGTGGTCGGGCCCAGTCTGTATGGGTGTCAGCTGGATGATCAGGGCAAACTACAACAAGCTTAGGGGCTCACGCGGGGCACATCGAGGGCGTCGAGGAGAGGGAGCCACCCGGTAGGCGGGCTCCAGGTACGCAAGCGTCCGATCAACCTCGTTAAAGGGATGTGGTCTTCGAATGCGACACCGTCGAGGTTGACGAAGGGGGCGAAGCCGGCTTGGGGAGATGGGGCATACTGGAGAAGAAAACGAGGAGGATTAGAGAGATGCGTAACTGGTATGACCGACGGATACTCACCGTTTGGTTTGCACTGTACTCGTACTTTCTCCTTATTATTGACCTCTCTGTCTCATCGACCTCCCAGCTCCTTCTCTTTTGCCCCATATGGGGAGACTTTCTCCCCGAGCCCCCACGCACAGCACTTGACCCCTCAGACGCAGCAGCAGCACCGGCACTTGGGCCTCCAGCGGCGCGCACGAGGTACTCATCCATCGGGAGGACCTTCTGCTGCTCAATGCAGTGCATGACCCAATCCTGGGATACCACGACCTTCGGAGGGTCTTCGTCATTGCCGACGGCGGTAGTATCGGCAGCAGGGGTGGGTAGCTGGCCAGCGTCGCGGATGATCTTGAGGTGCGCGGGGTCTTCCGCGACTTGGCCTTTCTCCAGAGGGAGGACAATGACGTTCGCTCGCGCTTGAGAAGCAAGAGCACCCCCGCCCTGATTCTGAGGAATTGTCAGACTGGAAGAAAGTAGGAGTAATGGGGAGTCGAGTGGCGATGAGGAATAGACGCTTACCTTGATGGCAAAATTAATAACCCCTGTCCCGAAAGAGGACGCCACGACGCAGAATGCGATCGGGAGGACGCCCCCGAAGGTAAACAATCTGTTCAAAGGAGGAACCAGCGGCGCGGCGACAACCTGGGGACTTTGGTCTATCGTGAGGTGAGTGCGCGCAGGAGTTGCGACCGGGGTTTCGTATCTGGCCCTGCGAGTGGTCCGTCAGCGCGCTTTACATGGCGTCGTGCATGACGAGGTACTCACTTGATTTCGTGCCCGCCATACGCTCGCTCACTTCCCACATACCTCCCCTCATCTACACACTGAAGCACCCATTCCTGCCTGAGCACCCTCCTCTCAATCCTCTCCTCCCTTTTTGGCACAGCTCCTTCCGCCCTCGCAAAGTACCGCAGGATCTCCGGGAAGCTCCACTTCCAGCCCCCTCGCTCGTTCTTGTTCAGCCTGGTGGCGTACGGCTCGGTGTTCGCCGTGTCGACGGGCAGGACGGTGTCGTAACCGGGGGCATCCGTCGCTATAAGGATGTGGGTGCACATGCCCTTGGAGGGATCGTTGCACAGGCGGCCGCCGTTTCGCTGCAGGGAGAATTGTGGGTAAGTTTCTTATCTTTATCGTATCAGATCACATGAACGTGATCCCTATCTAACCAGGATATCCTGAGGTATCCCGGCATTCCGAGGAAGGTATCTCGCCGGCGTGCTCGCTGACCGCGTGTATGTATCGGGGAACAAGAGAGGAACCTACTTTGATTATGTCCGGCAAATGCCCGGCCAGACGTGGCATGCCCTTCGCCGCCGGGAGTATGAACACACTGCACCCCGCAAATATATCGCTCCGCGCCTCTGGCCTGGTTGGGTGCTCTGGCATGCTCGCGACGCGGCGGTGCTTCCCGCTGTTCCGGTGCGTGTAGGTGCCAGCGCCTGCGGTGCGGTTGGGGTTGGGCGTGATGGGCACGGGAGGAGCGCGGGCGCGAGGGGTATCGCGCTGAGTATCCTGTGAGTGGTACTGTTGGTGGCGGGGACGGAGCGGGGTCTCGTACGCCTCGTCGGGAGGCCACTTCGCGGAGTCGCGAGTGGCGGGAGCGGAACTGTCCATGACCTCCCCTTCCTCGAGGTCTTGCTTCGGCGCCTTTTCCTTCGACTCCTCCACTTTAACTTCCTCTTTCAGCACCGATGACTCCTCCGCCAGTGTCCCAACCTCGTCTGGCAAGTACCCGCCCTCCTCGTCGTCATACGGCCCGAAGAGCACTTCCGCGTCGGAGCGTTCATCAACACCGTACCTTCCGCGCTCTCCCGCAGGCCTACCGGGCGTCTCAGACCTGCGCAGGAGGTCCTGTGCCATGGCCTCGAGGTCGGCTTCACGCTTGGGGCGGAGTGGCTTGGTGACGTGGGCGGTGGTAGGAGGGGAAGGCGCAGCGGAAGGTGGGTTGGGTGAGTGCGGGAGGGAGGGTTTGGGTGGCGAAGACATTGCGGGTGCTGGGGGTTCGCAATGGGGTGTGGAGAGAGGGTGGTATGGAAGTCTCTGGGTATCCAGGGGAGGGCTTATATACCGTGCAGGATAGAGCGAAGATGAAGAGAACAAAGAGAGATGAAAGCAGAGCGAAAATGTATAGCGGGTTGGACTTTCATCGCAGCGGCGGATGAGTCGGGTTCGTTGAGCCACGCGACCCTGCAGATCCCTGTGTGTGTGTGTCGCGTTCCTGGCATCGCCCTTTCTGGTTGAGGTGTTTGCCCTTCTCAAAGCGATGGATATCGTACCGGTGAAAGAAGAGAGAGCAGCATGCATGGCAACATTGAATGACTACACCGGCTCGCGTGATACAATGGGCGGAGGAGAACAAAGCTGCTGGGGGCGGCCATAACAAGAGCTTTGGTGCCCCAACAATGGCGCCGGCTTCGTTCTTGCATTGTTCTCAATGTGATGGGACCTGGAATCTTTGTTCGTCGCATCAGTCATCTTTTCAAAGACAATAGGGCTCTCTCACAATCAAACGGGCCAGCATCCTGATCTTGAGATACCCTTTGGTCGTGGCCTTTTGTTGTGGATTAGGGTGGGATTAGCCCGCATCGAGGGGTGGATTGTTTGCTCAAGATGTGTTGTGCTGATACGACAGCATGGCGGCACGTATATTGTCTACCTCTTCCTGAACTACTCAACGTCGTCAGGCATCCGAGGGTTATTTGTCCCCGAGGGGAAGTCACGCCAAGGGAAAGCTGTACAATACCGGCTTGATGGCACATCACGTCGCATGTCGCCGGCGCTACTGTAGCTGTACTTGTACTTGTCTTTGACTCTTACTTCTAACCTATCTTACATTTCCGATCGCACCTGTCTCTCACCCCTCGGCACCTTGGTCTAGATCAGCTCGCCCTCCCCCTCAAGCATATCATCCCCCATAACCATCTTCCACACGTTCCCGCCCTCCACGCCCTTCCCCACCAACGGCTCCCCCACCCCCATCTTCTTCAGAATCTCTGCCTCATCACCCTTCCCGCTCGCCTTCAGCCCCAACAGCCTGTCAAACAACAACATCCACCTCGTGGAGTTGCCCACCGTCCAGAAATCTTCGCTGGTAGCTCCATCATCGTCATGCACCTTGAGCGCCTGGCGATCAAAGTCCCCGATCCACGCTTGCGCGATGCTGTTCGGGTCGGATTTCCCCTCAAACTCGCGCGTGGAGGAGAGGTCCCGGTGGACCTTGATCTTGCCGGTGAAGATGTCGAAGAGCTTGTCGGCGACGGCGCCGGGGTTGCGGGCGGGGACGATCCACCCGTTCTTGCCTTCTTTGACTTGGAGGGGGATACCGCCGGCGTCGGAGGCGATGACGGGGACGCGTTTGTTGACGGCCTGCGGGGGGTGTCAGCTGGGGTGTATGGACTGGCGAGTCTCTGCGTAGCTGACCTCGGTGACTTTGACCTCGAAGCCCTCTCTATAGTTCTCGCTTCGTTAGCATCTTTTTTGTACAGATGTGGAACCCCAACGTACCGAGTAGAGAGCTGCGTCGCAACCCACGCGCCCTGCAAGATGCATCCAAGGATACCATCGCTCTACAATGCAGGTGTGTGGTAAGCGAGTGAACGTACTGGCGCCCTGTACCATGTTTGTGACTCACGGGTGGGGCTCGCACAATGGCGACGTCACCGCGAACAAGGGCGTACTCGGGGGTGTTGAGTGTCTGCGGGGAAGAGCTGTGAGTTTCACGCGAAATGTGGGAAATCTCAGGCGACACTCACGTCGTGCAGCTTCTCACTATACCCCGCAGCATGGTATCAGCATGCAACTCGGCTCGGGAATCAGTCAAGCACTTACTAGATCCAAGTCCCGTCGGGATCATCCACACTCCCATGCCCCATGATGATCAACTGGGGCCCATTATCCAACGGCGGCCTGTCCGAGTTCTCCAGCTTCTGGCGGAAGAGGAGGTACGCCTCGAGCAAATCGTCGATCCCCTTGGACGGGTCGAACCGCGCGATCTGGCAGATGTAGCCCCGGTCCCAGTCGATCTTGACGCCGCATTGTTGTTTGGAGAGTTGGTTGAAGTATTGGCGGTAGTAGCGGACGGAGGCGCGGCCGTAGGGTTTGTTGAGGCCGTCCAGGGGGCTATAGGTGGGGGATGTCAGCGCGGAGGTGGTGTGGGGAGGAAAAGGGGACGTACTCGGTGGAAGGGGCCATGTACAGCACGGGGAGGTTCTCATGCACATTCTTGGGTACGAAGAATTTGACGGGGTGCTATATCACATCTCCTTTATCAGCCACAATCTTTGAACTTTTAGTCGACAACGTACCGCAAGGAAGAGGTCGACGTCCTTGATAAAGTTGAAGAGGTAGTTCCATGTACGGTGCTGAACTGTGGAAGGGTCATCTGCCAAGTCGGATTGGACTGTTCCAAAGGATTGGGTCAGCTCAGTTCCAGTGCTATGACGGCCCGTTGAGAACGAAGCTGCGCACTTTGGATGTGCGAGCGGAAGATGATCTTGGCTTCGGGGCGCTTCTTCTTGATGATCGGGATGAGGGCCGTGACTGGGTAGATGTACAGCGGGTCAGCTCCGTGTGATCGCGTCATGGGGGAGATGACTGACGCTGGGGGTCGTCGATAACGATCACGCTCGCATCAATCGCACCGCTGCTCCAGAAGCTCTCATCTGTACCCCTCGACGTCAGCTGGGACCACCATACGCAATAGAGCCACCCACAGTTCTGCTCCGTCCAAAGCTCAAACCACTTCTTGTCGTCCGCGTCGATCTCGACGCCCTCGTTGGACACGCCCTGGAGGACGTTGTGGAACTTGGACTTGGTGATGTCGAAGACGGTGGGGTGGCCCTCGGGGACATACCTGCACGGAGTGCGGATGTAGATGCGTCAGTGACGGGGCCCATAAGGTGAGGTGGGGGCCCATGTGGAGAGTGGGGATGTGGAGGAGGTACGGCATAGACGACGTAAACGGACGCCGACGCCTGGTGGATAGGCAGACGCGTGCGCGTCTCCCCGGCCTATGACGCGGCGCGCGCGTGTTTACAAACTCCGCACGGGGTGGAAGTAATTGTTTATGGGTCGACGTACCACTTGACGTCCAGGCCTACCATCTTCCAGAGCCGGAGCATCGCATGGCGCATAAGGGCTACGCCGCCGCCTGGGAGTTGACGAGTGGGGTCAGCTAAGCTGCAGACAGCCTACGCGGCACACTTACCTTGTGGGGTTGCGGAGAAGAAGGATATGGAGACCTTGTTTTCGTTAAGGTGGTTTGCGAGTGCTATGAAGCGGGACCAGAGCTGTACGGGAGTGAAGAATCGTTGGTTAGCAAAGAGCCATGTGCCATCCTCATCAGAGACCTACGGCAGGACTGGAGCTCTCCTCGTATTGCACGATGCTGGCGAGCCTGACCTGCCCGTTGCAGTCGACCTGGACGTGGTGGTCGGTGGGGTCGACATCGGCGGTAGTGGCCGAGTGCGTAGCCTGGTGTAGAACGAAGATGAAGGTCAGAATAGTACGCAGAGAAGTAAAGTCAGAGACTGGGCTCACAGGGTGGAGGTGCTTGACGCCGGCCGAGATGGCGGCGGTGGCGCTGGCAGAGGTGGAGGGGGTGGGGAGCTTGGTGAATATAGATGTAGAGGGGACGGTGATGAAGCTGTGGGCATTTGGGGTGAGCTGGCCGATCGGAGCTGTCTTGGCAGATGGAGTGAGGCCAAGAGGCGAGGGAGCTCACGGAATGGCGTCGACATGGAGCCAGAGGTTGGGGAAGAACTCGACGCCCTTCTTGCTCCTCATCTCGTCTGGGACGGGCTCTGCGACGGCCACCATACGGACCTGCATGGAGAGTAGGATCAGCACCGCACCTCGGACAGCACGCCCGAGATCTGAAACAACAGGACCCACGTTCACGCCGCGCTCCGTCTGGATCGTCCTGAGGAGATCGAGCATCTCCCTGGTGACCCTCTTTGTCTCCTGTGCGAGGCCCTCCTCATCCTTGCCGTGGCTGTAGAACTTGGTGTGGAAGGGCTCGCTCTCGATGACACCTGTGCCGTCGTGGAGGACGGCGGTGTGGACGAGGTCTCTGCCGGGGTCCTCTTCGTTCGGGCCGAAGCTGGGCTGAGGGCCGAGGGAGAGGCCGACACCGATGAAGATGTCCTGGATGGCTGTGGGGTTGCGGTTAGAGTGTGCTGAGAGGCGTCTGTGTGGTGCCATTATTGTTGTGGTGGTGGTGTTCTGTAGCTGGGGCATGTCTGTTGTTGCCTCCGCTGTCTCTATATATACCTGGTGGCCGAAGTGGAGCATGGACGAGGCTGCGTTGTCCCCGGCCGGGTGCACGAGAGACAGAGTGACTACCCACCGGACACGGTCTGGACATCGGGGACATGCGGACACGGACAAGGATCTAGATCTGCGTGACGTCACTGGTTGCTATAAAGGTCTCTTGCGCCATCTCCTGCCACCAGCAACAAGCACCAACAACAATCAATTCACGATGCAGTTCATCTCTCCAAAGAACATCGCCCTCATAGCACTCGCAGTAGCATCCATCTTCATCGCATACAGCGTCGTATACCAGTCACCCACCACATCCCTCACAGCAGCCACAATGTCAGACAAGAAAGGTCAGTTCTGTCTCCCCCCGCCACCCGTTCCCGCTCGCACATCACCGCACCGTCAGCGCCCTCTGTGCACATCCATCCACCCCGTCTCACCCACGAAACGCCCTACTCCACCCGTACGCCCTTGCCAAGCTCACGCTGACCTCGCTCCACCACAGTCATCGTCCAGTTCAAGAAGACCTCCACGGCCGAGGACCGCAAGAAGGCCATCTCGGAGCTCACAGGCAAGGGCGCAAAGGTCGTCGACAACGGTAACGTCGACTCCAAGAGTGCGTCTTTCCCCATGCGTGCTGGGGCGTGGCGCTGCCACGGACAACATCCCATCATCAAGGCTGTGCTGCACACCCGAGAGGCCAGAGCTGACCCGACCTCTCCCGACCCACAGTCTTCCCGTTCATCACCGTCGAGCTCCCCGAGACGGACTTTTCCGGCTTCGAGTCCCAGTTCGGCGGCGGGTCGCACGATGTCGTCCAGCATATCGGTGAGTCGATCATGTCATAGCATGTCGGTGCTCCTTGTTACGGGGGTTAAGCTGATGCATCCTTTGTACGTGCAGAGGCCGACCAGATAGTCCACACCCAGTAGACTCGAGTCGGGACGCGCGGCCTCCCGTCTGTGGCGAGGCTGCGGCGTGTTGGGGTGATCATCTGACGACATGATTATTGTCACGAGAGAAGTACAGAAGAATGTAGGGAGATGGGTACGCGAGATTTGTAGATCATCATGCAATATCATTGTACATTTGTGCTGCATCTGTGCTGCATCTGTGCTGCATCTGTGCTGCATCTGTGCTGCATCTGTGCTGCATCTGTGCTGCATCTGTGCTGCATCTGTGCTGCTTACTCGTAGATACGAGTACACGCTTACTCTGTCTCTGGCTAGCGGATGAAGGAGGGTGGTAGATAAAGAGGATGCCGCTAACGCCTCCCACCTCCTCTTGCCCGCCAAATCGCCAGTTCCCCCTCGCATCCCATCACCAGCCCGTCCATCTCCACCCCCACCGCGCCCCCGTCTCCTCCGAACCCGACCCTAGCCGCCAACACCGCCTTCCTCAGCACCACCACCGCCACCTCCAGCCTCTTCACCAGCTCCTGCTTCCCTTGCTCCCTGTCTTCTCCCTCAGGTAGGTCCGCCCCGGGGAGCGGTACCCGGATTTTGTCGATGGAGAGGAGCTTGCCCCACTCGGCGAGGATGACGGCGAGGGTGGGGTGGTGTGGCGGGAGGGAGAGCTCGGACCCGGAGAACGAGAGGGCGAGGCGGGCAGTGGCGAGATTCAGTTCGTCGTACGAGGTCGGAGGGGTGAGAAGGAGGGCGTGCAGGCGGAGGAGAGGGAGGGTGGGGTGGGATGAGGGAGGGGTGAGCGTGAGGAGGTTGGGGAGGAGGGTGGCGAGTGTTGTGAGGGCCGATTTGCGGTCTACGTTTGGTCAGCTGCATGTCGTTCACCAGTCTGGCGAAGAAGGCATACCGAGAGTACCAGCCTCGTCCCGCGCGAGTGTCTCGTTACCCTGTTGCAAGACCGCCTTCACCTTCTCCGCGTTGATATGGAACCCCTCTCCGCATGCATCACACTTCAAATCCACCCGGCCCCTCGCTGCCATGCCTACTCCATATGGCTTGTCAGCTTCCCTCAAGCACGCCAAACACAAGTAGAGCTCGAAGCCTGACTCACCGGGCATCCTCCCCCTTCCACGCCGCTTGCACCCCGGATGCCAGACACACCAACGCGGATCTACCCACTCCGTCTCTCCCGCGATAGCACGGGCGCTCTGGTCGCACAGCTCGCAGTCGCATCGGAAAGCGTACCGCTCGAGTAGCTCGGCTTGGCGGGCGTGGTATGGGGTGGAGACGTCGATGTAGGCTGTGAGGATCTGTACAGGCATCAGCTGGGTGACCGTATGGGAACATCAAGCAATCGCCAGGGGAAGGTTAGGGGGGAAAAGACGCACTTCTTCGCCAGGAGAGATGTCACTGATCGCTACAACGTCCATCGTCTTCCCTCCTTTAGGAAACACCACAACGGCGTTGGGCGCACACGAGTGATTGGCAAGGGCCAGAAGCGGAGAGGAAGCCACCCCAATGGGCGCGAGTGACGGAGATGAGAGTGTGAATGAGTTCACTTTCAGCTGGGAATGAGTCCGGGCTGGGTCAGCTGCGCCGTCACCCTTCCACAGCATCGACGACAGCTGAGACGGTCCAACTCACCGCAGAACAGAGATCCATCACTTCGCCGACGCCAGCAAACCCGAAGGACCGCATATCAGCAGGCTCCAGTGTAGTCTCATCTTCGCCAGCTTGAAGAGCGACGCCAGCTTGGAGGTAGTGCGCGAGGTGCTGGACTTGTTGTCCGAGCTGCATGAGTTCGGGCTCGGGCAGGGTTTTCGTGTCTATTGATATGTGTTAGTGATCCGTCATCTTGACTCTCTTGCGACGAGGGAATGTCGAGCGATGGCATACGGCTTTCCATGGCTGCTATGCGTTTCCACTGTGCACCACTTAACGTCAGCTCTGAACCATAACCGATCACTTCGCCCCGCACCCACCCTCACCCACACACCCACTACCACCCACGCCCGCCTCCGATCCCAAGTAATTGACTTACCCATAGCCCATCCTTCCCCCCATTTGAACCCCGCTCCCTCACCCTCCCCCAGCACATCCTCCCCAGCGCACGCACACCATCCGGTCCAGCCCACCGCACGTCCCCCTCGTCCCCCGCGCGCGAGGGGTAGGTCTTGAGGTACATGCCGCGAAGCCGCTTGAGTGCTGTGCACTCTGGTTTGTGGGATGGCCAGTCTGCGAGTTGGCACTCCTGTAGGATGCGAAAGACTTGCGTTAGCTCGGCGAGGCAGCTGAAAGAGGATATCCGAGCGAACGTACTCGTGAGCAGTAATGCAGCGTCTTGCACCCGCTACATCGATTCAGCTTCACCGGCTTCCCAGCTCCCTTTGCCCCTCCAGTTCCAGACGCCCCAGCTAGCAGCAGCTCCTTCTCCTGCGCCGTGAGGAAGCACCCCGAGCAGGTCGACAAGATATGTTGCGTGCTGAGCACAGCGGTGGGAGGCGATGTGCGGAGGATCCTGTTCCCTGTGTACGACTTGCTCAGCTGATGTTCACTTGCAATGCGAAGTGTTAGATAGATGACACGGACCAGGTTTGAAAGAGCGGGAAGCGACCAGCCCCCGCCCCCGGCCGGGGACAGCGCGCACCTCGAGCCCAGCTTGGGAAAGCTCGTCTTGGAAGAGAGCTGAGATCTCGGGGAGGGGCGTCCCGGCTGGTCTCTTGGGATTTGAAGCTTCAGACATGGGCGCTGATACGGGTGTAGGTGCCGAGAGTGAGGGGGGTGCGGAGATGGGACTGGGAGAAGGAGATGGCGGTGCAGGTGCCGATGATACCGAGGTTCGGGCTGGGTCGGAGGGCGCGGAGGGCTGGGACGCGAAGCTCTTGTTTTGTCTTGCTGAGCGGGATGTCTTGAGGGATTGGAAAGAAGACATGCTTGTCTTCGGCCGGTCGATGATCGTGGACGCTTCTATATGCGTATAGCTGTCCGGGACTGGATGTAGACGACGACCTCCCTCGCCGTGCAAGAAGCGCCGATGCGCGGAGAAGCTCAGCCTCCTGGCGCGCGTGTCAAAGTAAGGACACCGTGGGAAAGCAAGTGGGAGCTAAAACGTAAACAAAAAAAAGGCTGGTGGTGCGTGGAAGAGGGTGGTGGGAACAATCGACGGCCTTGTGTATGCAGACAGCAAAGAGCAGCATGCTGCATCGCTGCGTCTAGTAGAGAGACCCGCAAGACCCATACATTGGTAGAAGAAGAAAACAGACGATTACCAGATTCTTCACGCTTTCCATCGACTTTCAATACTCTTCTTCTTCTCATCACCACCGCATCCGCGCTACAGAGAGTACACAAAGTCCGGATTCTTCAGATCCGTCAAGTCCTATCGAGAGAGAGGGGTGATGAGTGGTGGTCAGCATTGTAATAAGGGTGGCAAACAAACAGGCGCTCACCTCGAAAGCATGCGCATTCTCAACATACTCATCCCCCTCGGCAGCGCGGCGCGCTTCCTTGGCAGCGTGGTTCTTCTTGTTGCGTCGCCAGAGAAGAGTGCGGGTGAACAGCGCCGTGAGGATGAAGCAACCGTCTGTGAGAGAGTGGTCAGAATCTTTTCAGGGGCAGACTCGGAAGACTTGAGCTGGACTCACAGAGCGCGAGGTGAATGTACAGACTGCTCATGTAGCGAGGTGCCCACTTGGACTGGAAGATCTGGGGAGCAATGGCGTTGCCACCGGACCATCCGATGACTACAACGTCAGTCAGTGGATGGCATCCGTATGGATAGTCTCTCTCGCATGAACTCACAAGTGATGGCGTAGGTGATACTCTTCTTGGTTTGGCCTGCTGAGTTACGTGAAAGCAGCATCAATGAAGCGGGGTAGCACTGCGGTACTCGTCAGCTGATGAGCATTCGTCAACGAGCAAGGGGTATCCAAGCATACCGCTCCGAACAGCTGCATGATGTAGAAAGCAGCCACCAGTCCGCCCTTGGTCTTGTCGCTCTGCTTGACGGTAAGAAGCACGACGGTGCCGGCGATGTTGGGGATGGCGTAGCCGACCATGCAGAGACATGTCTGGTTAGTCCGCTTGATCAGGTAGCTGAAGAGTGCGTCAGATGGTCGTTCGTACATCACATTAAAACGGAGACGCCTACCCAATGAGGAGGAAGCTGACGATACCCATCACGCCGAGAGGAATACTGATGAGCTGTGCGTTGAGAGTCTATGTTGATGGTCAGCACCGGTCATCAATTGTCGTCTGATACCACTCACCGAGAAGCCGAATGCGTTTGTGATAAGCAACCCCGAGAAAGTGTTGATCCCTCCTACAATCAAGCAGTTGAAGAAGCACAAGAAGAACAGACAATAGGTGAACGGGTCGGTGAACGCCTCGCGAGCTTGCTCTGAGTTCCAGTGCTTTTGCTTGAGACCCTGGTTATTGGAGCGCACACGCTCAACTAGGAGCTTCTTCTCGTGCTCGGAGGCCCAGCGTGCACGGGTAGGGGACGCGGGGAGGAACACGTAGATGATAGCTACACGATTGGGGTCAGTACGGCCACGCATAAAGTACTCATCAGGGGCTTCAAGACTCACCGGCAGAGACCAAACTAACAAGCGCGATGGTGATATGCAGCCATTGCCAGCTGTGGAGGTGGCTACCGTGCACGTGGTAGAATCCATACTGCGAGCCCCATCATCAGATGTGCTTTTGTGGTTCATGTGACATGATAGACTCACAGCAAGAAGGTTACTGATAGCCACGCTCAGGCCCAGCATCGACTGCCAAATGGAGGTGACAAAAGGTTGTTCCTCAACTCGGTACCACTGGACCATCACTAGGTGTGGGGTCAACATTTGCTAGGGGCCCTTGATAGTAAGACTCACAAGCAAGCAGAGTTGGACCGACAAGAGACTCGAAGAAGCCCAAGAGGAACCGAATAGCCAGAACGGGCGGCATTGAGAGCGAGAAGCCAAGACCGAACAGCAGCTGTAAGAAGGCCGATAGGTCAGTCAATAGTTGTGGGAGAGCGACTCAGGTGCACTCACTGCACTCCAGATCACGATGCCACCCGACAAAAGCTCTCGAAGAGGTAGACGTCGGACACATTGGTTTGCCTGTTTGGGGTCAGCGGTCACTCGCATGCTGGACGACAAAGAGAGGGGGGGTCGACATACAACAGGCTCGCCAAAGATAATGCCACACCACAGCAAAGTACCCGTCAAGCTGTAGTCTTGCCCTTTGGCTCCGACATCGTTGATCCATCCCATGATGGAAGCTGAAGTAAGTGTCCCCTTGTCCAAAGCTTGACATAGGTAGCCCAAGCAGATCAGTGGCAAAATGCTACGGTGGTCTGTCATCAGTACCGGGACTCGCCTGCTGCTGCTCGGAGGGCCCCAGACATACCGTCGGTGGATCCTGCGCCTCATACGTGTGTTCTCTTCATCCGTGATGATGAGCGTCGGATCAATGTAACCGGCAGCTTCTTGATCTTTCACCACCGTTTCAGGCGCCGCCTTGAGGTGATCCATATGGTTGATCGAGTACTTGTCGTCTGCCCCGGTGGGCATGTTGAGTACCGACTCAACATCCCGTTCAATGTTGCTCATCGTATGTGCTGCGAGTGCTGGCTGTTATGCGGACTGTGACCGGGGGGGTTGGGTGAGATGGGAGGGGGATGGGCCGGAGAGAGTTGTGGGGCCACCATGGGGAAGTGTGCGGGGGTCTTTATATCTAGCTATCTACGCGCCGCCGAAAACAATGTCGAAGACTTATATCCGAGAGTGAACGGCACCCCATGACCTCCAGACGCATGCATATCAATCACAGAAGAGGGGATGAATGTAGAGTCGAGGGAGGATGATTGCCGGCCTACGGATATAGGATGCGCACGCCAAGATGAGTTCGGTGGAACTTTGTATATCCGTCCGTCTCTTTTTCGGCGGCCCGAAGACGGTCCGGACTGGTGTGCTCACTCGGATATGGCCTCATGCATGCAGTCGAGTGAACCCCGACACTGTAGCACGGCGCTCTCTGAAGCAGTCATACATACGATGTCTGTGAGGCGCTGCTTATCACAGCAGAATAAATGAGCCGTGAGGATTCTCCAGCACTTCTACGTGCCTCTCAAACAGGCAACGATGTCCATCGAACCTGTTCATTCACAAGTTACATTCCGTTCCCCTTCGGTTGTATTGAAAGTAGTCTATTTCCCATGCCCCTCTTGTTCTCATCACCCCTAGTTGGCCTCCAGACGCAGCTTGAGCAATTCGTTCCCGTACTGCATGAAATAGAAGTCGGCATCTAAAAAGTGTGGGTCAGATGGTGCGAGAGACGTTCTCGGTCTGCCCTGCCGAGCCGGGAGACTCACAAACAAGGCCGTGGTCGAGAAGCCTCTTGGTGGCGAGGTCGTTCCCGTTGATTGTCGAATGCTGAGGTTCTCGCTTAGCTCGTGCGTCATACAATGCCATATGTCCTAAGCTCACCTCAAGAATAGTCTCCCATTCACCCTCTCCCCAAGCTACCTCCCCATCAACGAGACTCGCCCTCCCAGTCCTGCACTCCCTCATGAGATCGTCGACAAGCTTGAACGACTTGGTGAGGTGGCCCTCAGCTGCGCGGGGGTTGGTGGGTCGGAGGAGGCGGTAGAGCATGAGAAGTGCGCACGCTACGATAGCGCTGGCTGAAGCATCGTATGGGCAGGGCTTGGGGGCGTCAAAGTCCCTATAGGGTAAGAGCGAGGTACACGGTCAGTGTTTGCGAGTGACGGGCGAGGCATACTGGCAAAACTGCACACACCACCAGGGGACACCGGACTCGGGGAGGAGCTCGAAGAACTTGTCGGCAAGCTTGCACGAGGTTTCTAGAAAGTCCTTTCGGCTGGTTCGAAGAGCTACCTAATCATCAGTTGGATTCTATGGAGGTAGCGAAGAAGGCAGAGACAGAACCAACCGCATTGCGCGTACCCATAGATAGCCCACGCTTGCCCGCGTGCCCAGGTCGACTCATCTGCATAGCCTGCGCAATCTTGTCAGCTATGCCCTGCCTCTCACATGAAGCCACGTCACAGCTTCACGTACCTTGGTGCGTCATACACTTCTTCACGGTCCCATCCTGGTTGAAGTCCACGACGTGGTATGTTGTAAAGTCAGGGCGGACATGACTGTGGAGAGACTTTTCGGCTTGCTGGGTCGCGACGTGGGCATACTTGGGATCGCCTGTGATCTCTGTGGCTTCGTAAAGCATGTCGAGGTTCATCTGTAGCTTGTCACTACTGAGTTTTGAGGCCGAGGCAACAGGTATAGCGACTCACGAGATTGTCGATGATGACCAAATAGTGCTCGTCCAAGTTGTCTTCCCTCCACAAGTCCGGCATGTTGACTTTGCGCATCGCCTTCCAGCTCCGGATGCAGCCGACCTGAGAGGGCAAGGGATCAGCAAGTACACAACCTTTAACAGATTTCGAGCACTAACGGCAGGAGTGTAAAGGTCCACCAGAGAGTCTGCCGCTTCAATCATCACCCTCTTCGCGTCTTCGTCCCCGGTCAAAGCGTAGTCCCTGCCATCGTAACCCGATGATCAGCATCTCGTATGTGAATCCTGACAGAGTGGGCTTCTAACTCACATGCCATAGCACAGCTGGAAACGGAACCCTTGGTCATGGTTGATCGCCACCTTCGCCATGTGCTTGAACGACTCCTGATACCTCCGCGCGAGGCGCACTAGCTCCGCATCGCTATAGCTCTTTTCCACCGCACCTGGAAGGAGACGACGACGCTCTTCAAGGAGCCATACGAGGCCCGGGAAGAACCCTTGCGTCCAGGAGGTTTCGACTACGTAGATGACCGTCAGCTGGCGGAGCTGATCGAACTGAGAATGCACCCACCTTTGCTGCAGTGATAGGCGTGGCTTCCTTGCGGGATGGTGTACTCCGGGACCCGTGTGATGGGGGTGTCCTGCAGATTTACCGCTGTCAGCTCAATATGAATGGCCCAGCATATTCCACTTACCTTGGGACCCTCGTACTTCTTGGCGACCTCGACGACTTTGATACTGTCGCTGATGTCGTAGAGCGAGGGGAAGGCGGCGGGAATCTGTTGCAGCTTGTTCATGATGTGGGCGGCGAATGAGTAATGGTGTGATGAGTTAAATCAGAGTGTGGGGCGGGGATACGTCTGGGGGCTGGGTGAACAAGTGGCCGTCGTAAAGTAGTCTTCACTTGTATCGCAAGCATGGGTGTCACCCGGCGGCCCGGCGGCGGTGAGCCGAACCAAGATCAACAATCTGACGGATATGGCGGTTCTGTCTGGTGTATTTCCGAAGGCACATGACCTGCTTGAGTCACGAGGTGGTGAATAGCCTTAACAATGGTGGTGAGACGAGAGGGGGCATAATCTCGGATATAGAGCTCGAAAGCGACTACTGAAGCAAGCAAGATGAGGACGGAGGAAACCCGCACCGCGCTCCTGCGATGATGGCTCAGGAACCGGGCCGGCCGTCTTCCAAGCCCCGAACTGCTCCTCCATTGATACTCTGCAGTCCAGTGTCTATCTCATAGTCACCTAGAGCCGTGCACGATACTGTAATCATATCAGTATCCATATCCGCTCCCGCATGGCCCCCAATCTCACCCCCACTTCGTCGGCGCGCAAGACGGACCGGAAGAGAAACAGCAAGGCGTGCAATAGCTGCCAGACCAGGAAGATACAGTGCACCGGAGTGGCTCCCTGCCCGCCGTGCTTGAAGCGTGGATTGGAGGACGCATGTGTCGTCAGAGAGAAAGCCAGACACAGAGGGTGAGTGAGAATTGTCTCGTAGGCTGGAAAACTCAATGCTAAAGTGAGGCGGCGGGTGTAGTGGATCGCAATCGACGACGACGGGCATATCACGCCAGCGGCCAAGCTCATCAACTTCTCTGCCGCCTTCGACGAGCCCCCAGAGAGAAGCAAATGTACAAGTAGGGACTGTTCAAGTGGCTCCCGATGGAACGGGCCATTGCGCCAGAGTTGATGCACTTATCGCCGGTGCAGAAGGGCCCATCATGATGGAGAGGCTGGGGTCGCCTGTGCTGCCGCCGTCTTGTGGCGCGCCTACTCTCTTTGAGACCAGTCTACTACAGGCAGGTGCTGGAGTGGTCGAGCCGCTCGCTCCGGAAGCACGTCAGTGGGAGGGAGGTGAAGGGGTGGCACGATCATCGTCTGGTCATATGGCTACCCCACTCTTGCGCATCGAGGCATCCCTGGAGAGGTGGTGTCAAACACGAGGTATGTTTTGTTCACCTGTGGCTTGGGAGACCATGAGGAGCTGACACCGGACATCAGATGTGCCTATCGCGTCTCTCAAGTTCCAGCAAGAGACCCGCCTAGCGCCGCTACCTGGAACGGCCCTTCCTTCCCCTCCCCTCATCAATGCCTTTGAAGACGCCCTCATCGAACACCTCTTCACCTCTTCCTCCCTCGACCACCTCCAAGCAGCCGACCAGCCGCGTTTTCTCGACCGTCCCCAGCTTCTTCGGCTTTACTCGCGCTTCCGCCATGTACCCAGTTCACTCACAGACGACCAGAGGGCGTTTGTGTACGCCACGCTGTGTTTATCGCGGTTCAACCAGATCAAGAAGGAGTGGGAGCAGGCGATGGAAGAGGGTACGGCCTGGTGGAAGCAGGAGGTCGCGAGAGAGGATGTGACATATTTCAGGAAGGCGTCCGAGGCGTTGAGAGAATGGAACAGGCCGTCGATATTTGCCATGTGTGAGTCGACTTTGCAGAAAGAAGGTGAATGCACAAGCTCATGCGTCGATGGCGTAGGGGCATTGTTCTGTTTGGTGCCATATACCACCGGCATGGGCACTTACAGCGAGATGAGGGCGCTTCTTGAGCAAACGGCATCGTATTCGAAGCAGTTGGGTCTGCACAAGAAGGCAACGGCTTCTCTGTACGCACCTCAAGACCAAGCCGGTCTTTTGTTCTCGGCATTTTACTACAGCGATATGTAAGTCCCACGATCTGGCGCTTTTATAGTGTCACAGATGCTGACACAACTTATCAGCTTCAGAGCATCCCTCACGGACCTCAAGCCCTGCATCACTCTACAAGAGATAGACGTCGACCCTACCCCTCCACTACTGCTCATTCCACATTGCCTTGCGCGAGCATCGTACCATACGGCGAGGTATCTCAGAGATTGCGCCGATGATACGGTGGATACGGAGACAGAGTACTACATCACCTCCATCGAGTCCGGGTGGCAGCCTGATTTGAAAGATCTGAGGCATGGGAGAGTGATGAACACGCCGAGGTGCCAGACGGCATGGGCCGAGTTCCGTTACAGCTGGTGGGTTTGTCCGTGCTATCGCAAGGCGTCGAGCTGACACGTACTTCTAAAGGCTGAGGATACTCCTGTACACCCCTCACCTCACCCATCCCCGCCTCTCTGCCCAAGCTCACGCGGTCGTCGCTCGCGCCATTACCCAGATCCTCCATATCTACGCCGAGCTCGTCTCCATCAAGCAGCTCAACCCCTCCTGGCCGCAGATCCAGCGGTTGGTAGTGTGTGGCCAGCTATTGATATTGTGTCACGAGTCGGGGGAGCTTCGGGCTTATGAAGCGCAGACCTTGTTCGGGCTAGTGGTGGACTTGCTGGATAAGCACGCGCCGACGTGGCCGGTGTGCGACGGGCTGGCGGAGGGGTTCCAGCGCGCGGCCAGGGTGTTTGGTGAGTTAATGTCTCTATCTCAAATTTTATTGCTAGCCTGGTGTACTGATCTTGATCCTTCAGGTTTCCAAATTGAGCGCCAGCCGTTAGCAGGGGAGGAGGGAGGGTGCCTACCCAACACGGCAGAGATTGGCGGTGTGCTTGATGCCGGGTTGTGGAACGGGTTTTCGATGGACTACTTTGCTTTTGATCCTACCTTGTTGTTTGCGAACATGGGCTATGATGCGGCTTTGCCGTCTGCATAGAGTGTTGTCATACTGTATTGGAATGCATATGTACTAGACTTCAAACTTCAACGATGCAGCATCTCGCCGTTCCCCACCTGGCGGCCTGGCGTTGTGCGTGCGAAAAGTGATGACGTCAGTTTGTTGACATGTTTTGCCGCGGCGAGGCGGGATTGGACGACGGAGGAGGGAGGACATCGCGGCCGCATCTGTTTAGACGACAATTTGAGTGGCCATGCATGCTCTCTGGGCCGAGCGATGGCAGGGGAGCGCGGGGCAACACACCATCCAACCGCATTAACGTAAAAGCCTTGGCTATTCATTGTATATAGAACCCGCTGCCGTCTTGACCAGCCTGTCGGTATCTGCGGGGCCGCCGTCATCTCGGCCCAAGCAACGTGCAGAAGGCAATCGCAGCACGCAGCCTACAGTATGGCCCACAAGCTTGTCAGAGGAGACATACTGTACGTACAGAAGTATAGAACAGACCTCAAAGGGAGGTTGGCAGACTGGCGAGCTCGAGTCTGCAAGATGATGTGGGCCTATGTATATCTCGAGTTCTAGACCCTCTGAGTGCGTCAGAAGATGTCACTGGGATTACGGAAGGTATGGGCTGTGCCCGCAAGAGCGCATGCAGAATGGCGATCTTGGACGTGGGCGGGGAACGGTAGGGTGTCTCTCGGGAGGGTGCTCGGTCTGGGTCTCTGGGCAATGACGTCTGGGCTGGATCGATCCGTGGCAGTCTGGAAGAACAACAAGAAAGTGATACGGTTGACGCCGAGTGGAGGCTGCGTGGCGTTGTTTTGAGAATGGGGAGTGGCAGTCCTCGATCTATATGGGGTTCGGCAGCCTATGCATGGGGCGCTATATATATCTCCCGGGGGCGTGGGCCACGGTGCTGGTCCTGCTGCGAGTGGCATGCATGCTTTACACATACTTATGCACATGGTGGACGAATAGAGCCACATACCGGGCTGCCACTCTGCGATTATTGTTCTGGATTTTGTTGACGGGTTTTTGTTTATGCCCTGACTGCAGCCACGACAATCCACTCCCCCTCGCTCTCGTCTCGTCAACTAGACACAATACCCCAACATCCATTCTATTGCCATCCTCCCTCTCAATTCATCCATCCCCCACCCCCTCCGACCCTCCGTCTTGCTACCTCCCCCCCCTGCCTCCCCCCCGCTCCTCATCCAGCTGCTCAATCTGCATCTGCGAGCGCTGCTTCCATCCCTCTTGCGTAGCTCTCGTATTCCCATTGGGTAATCTGCAGCCTCCACCCCTCTCCCCCTTTACCCTTCACCGCTGGCACCCCATTCCAACACTGTACATACCACTCTCCGCCTGGCGCATACCCTCCCACCACCGCCGGGCCACACATCGGAGAGAGCTTGACGGTGAGTGTTGTTGCGTCCATTAGAGTTTCGCTTTCGGCGAAGGGTGGGAGAAAAACGAGGGACGACGAGCTGCTTTGTTTTCTCCACATCCCCTTTCGATCATCAACACCGCCGCCATCTCCCCTTTCACTCTCTCTTTCATCCACTCCCCTGTCCCACCTGCTCTGCGTAGCGCTGCGGGCGATAGATATACCATTTACGTTCGGTTGCTGATATGGGACGCCGGGCCAACAGCTCTCACATAGGAACCTTTGACGACGCCGAGGGAGCGATAATGCCTGGTGCTGTCAACAAGTCGTTACATAGTGTTGGGCAGGTGAGCAGTTTCTCTTTGTGCTTTGAGGCCAGCTGGTCGTTTTCACCATCGGCCTCAAACGCGAGCGCCGACGTAAACACGCGAACCAGCTCTGACCCCGCCCGCCCGCAGCATTCGCCCATACGTACATCCCCCAGAAAAACATCCCATACATCCACCTCTGCCACTTCTCACCTCTACCCCACACCACTCTCCATGTCGCCCAACACCACCTCCTCCATCACCTCCCTCCACTATCCCCCTTCCTTCGAAACTCGGCACTCGCGCTACCCCTCTCATCACTCGGTCCACTCGGTCCACTCGCACCACACGCCGTACTCCCCGTACCGCCCGGGCGAGTACAGCCGTTCTGAGCGTGGTCTCGCGAGTGAGCGGGGAAAGGTCGAGCGGAAGCTGTTTGCGGACGGGGACGAGCCCAGAGATGAGGAGCAGGAGCAGGACGAGGATGAGGACAAGCTCGGAGGGGACCTGCGGGGCAGGAGAGAAGGCGGCAGCTCGCCGTTGGCGCCTGCGTTCGAGGCCAAGATGGTGCTCCGGAATGGTGCGAGTATCGATCTGATCTCTTGGTGAGCCTATCCCTTTGTAGTGGACACTTGAGATGCGAAAAGCTGACACACACTAGGTTGCGAACAAACTTCCACCACGTACCGCCGTCCCACCCCGCCCACGCCCACTCGATGCCCCTCATCGGCATCCGGCACCTCCTTCTCGAGCGTTTCCCCCGCGCTCCTGAACCCGAGGAGCTCGCCAAAGCCGTCCTTGCGGCCTTCCCCCACTCCCAGTGGGACTACCCTGCGCGTGGCTCGTCTGAGCCGCCCACTATCCGCGGGTTGATCTGGCACGGCAAGGAGATTGGGGACGAAGGCGACGAGATGGAGGAGGTCAAGCCCACTGTGCGTGGGTCGTCGCAGACCGTCGGTCACGTCCGCGGACGGCTATCTGCCGGGACGTCCAAGGGCAAGCAGACGTCTCGCAGCCCGACTCAGTCCACACTCGTGTCGCCCATATCCAGCTCGAAGCGGCCTCTTCCAGACACCCCCGCACGCTCTGTGCTTGAGGAGTTTGCAGAGATCGCTACGCTCGCGGAGAAGACGCCTGTGAGCCGCACCAAGTCTTTGCCCGGGGAGCCTCTTGCTGCGTCACCCGACAGTGGCATGACGGCGATTGCAAACCCGTTCGAGAGTAGCATGCTTCTCAAGGGCAAGCGGCCTGCAAGCCAGAGCCCCGAGCTGGGCCACCGTCGTCGAGCAAGCACCCCCGACAAGCTTCATGGGCTACTGGCTGCGGCCGAGGCCGTAGAGGGGAGCCCGATTACCTCGGTGCTGGGTCACAAACGGCGCAGGACGATCGGCACTTCCATCGGCGCGAGGGAGTTTATGCCACCCGCGGCAAAGGCCGTCCCGCGTAGGGCCCAGTCGTCGAGGGGTACTATGTCCCCTCCGCCGAGGGGCTTCTCGGTCCTTGGACACCAAGCGCACCTCCCGCAGGTGAGCGAGGACAACGTCGACTACCTTGTCCCGCTCAACGACACGGCGAGCGCGGACGAGGCTGGCGTGGCCGAGGCGGACGCAGCGAGCGCGGCCCTTCACGCGTACCGTGCCCCGACGTCTTCCACCTCACAGTCGTCTGCTATCTCGCACACTCTTCCGGCGTCTACCGCCCCATCCACCTTCAACGGCGTCGCCGGGCCCGGGGCACCCCGAGGCGGAGGCCGCAAGGTCAACGAGCTGCCGACTGAGGGGGAGCACCCCGGGTACGACTGCAAGCCTCCTTACCCGTATCACGAGATGATTCGCTACGCGATTGAGAACGCGCCGGACAGGCGATTGCAGCTCAATCAGATCTACTCCACGATCGCGGACAGGTTCCCGTTCTTCAAGACGCTGGATGAGAAGAAGACGGCCGGGTGGCAGAACTCGATCAGGCATAACCTCAGTCTAAAGTGAGTGGGGGCAACAATCCCGGCTCGATTGGACGAAAAATGTGAACGCTAACGATCTGTTCACATCTATAGGAAGATGTTTGTGCGAGTAAACAAGGTCGACGGCGTGCCCGACGATTCTGGAGGCAAGGGCGGCTGGTGGACGGTGCAGGCTGGAGTGCCGGACGAGGGCAGGCCTGGGCGCAAGGCCAAGGCAAGAAAAGCCAAGGAGAGCGCTGCGGCCGCCGCTGCAACCGGCCCTGCCGGCGAGGATATGCCCCAGCAGATGCCCTTCGGCGCTGCTCCGGTCACGGCACATGCCTTGGGCAAGGAGAACGGGGGAGGGGGCATGGGCGCTCCTGGGCAGGTGCTGCAAGAGCGGTGGTCGGAGGGGAACGTTGTGTGGATGGAGAAATAGGGAGCCGGTGGGCTCGGGCTGTGAGGAGGTGTAAGAGCGAATGGGCGACACACACACGTGACACGAGGCGGTAGAGGAGATACGAGGCAAAATCCATTTGTATTTACTTTCGGGCTCATCTCGGATCTCGGAGCAGCACAGGAGGGCAGGGATGGGGATGGGGAAGGGAGACGGGGCGGTGGGGGAAGGGAGACGGGGCCGGGGAGTGTAAGGGGGCCTAAAGTGGAAGCAAGGTCGGCGGTGGGCATAGGTGTACGGGAACGCAAAAAGTGGTAGCAGTTCATGGATTTTCTGACTTTTGGGCGATTTGGTGACGTGGCACGTTGCACAGAGAAGCAAACGTCGGAGGAGGGACATGTTGCTGGTGGGATGGAGGGCGGTCCGGCTGGTGGGCATGCTGACGACCTCCTCTGCCTTTCTTCAATTCAGACCAGACCTACCCATTTGAAGGGCCAGGTGAGATGAGGTACTTTATGTATCCACATTCACCGTGGGCCATCATCATGATCTCACAGCAGTCAAGCTTCCACTGTCCGGTTACTTCCAAGTCGCAACAGAGAGGAGCAAAGGGGGAGGGGTCATGAACGAAGAAGAAGCAATAGCAGTAGGGGTTTCTTTCTAGCATGTTCTCCCACCCCGTCACTTGTGGTGTCTGTATCCGGCAGCCACTGCTCTCCCAAGCGGCCTCCGCAGGCCATGTTATATTGTCCCAACCTGATGTATGCATGGAATGAGTATACATAGGGCCCCCACCACTTGCTCCGCCCCCTCACGCCACTTGGACATGCAAAGTGGAGGCGGCGCGACTGGCAGTTTCCCCGTGACGAGCATTCGCGCCCTCATCGCTCAGCACCCATCATCTTCGTTCATCTCGTTTCTGCGTCTTTCACCCACATCACATCCATCCACCACTCCCATCACCTCCAATGTCCGATCACTCCTCCGGAGATGAGAGGCGCGCAGGCAGCGAGGACTCGTATGCCAAGAAGAAGCGCGACGACAGGAAGGAGAAGAGCTCCAGCCGCAGGGACGACCGCGAGCGCGACCGCTCGGGGTACGAGTCGGATAACATCAAGAGACGGCACCATCGCCTCGACTCCGATGACTATGGCGACTACCGTAGCTCCCGAAGAGACACCCGCTACGACGACGACGACGACTACAGCCTCAGGAGTAGGAGTAGGAGCAGAAGTCGGAGCACGGGTCGCAGCCGGAGTCGCACGAGGAGCCGTAGTCGAAGCAGGCAGCGCGAGCTCGAACGGAGGGAGGAGGAGCCGCGGGTGTCAGGGGATGAGCTGGGCGCTGGGTCGGATCGGGGCGACAAAGAGAAGCCGAAGGAAAACAGTGGGAACTGGGAGCGGGTCGGCGGAAAGGGCAGGGGTGGAAGGGCCAAGGAAAACACCCAGAGGAAGAATGGGTGGGGGCAGAAGGGCCGCACGTATGAGCCATACGACAACAACCGCGGCCATGGGAGCGGTCACGAGAATCGCAGCCACGGCGGAGGGTACGACAACCGTGGCCTTAGTGGCATGGACGGTCCTCGTGAGCCTTGGAAGCCGGATATATCGGCGGAGTTGGTCAACACACCCTCCAACATCTTCCAGGGGTGTAACTTTCACATCTGCAAGACGGGTTTCCCGAAATTGCCCATCAACACGCTCGACTTGGTCAAGGTAATCGTCCTCCGGATCATGTACCACACCTTCAGATAAGCTGATGCGTGCGTGTTAGACCCATGGGGGGAAACTCTGCCCCGATCCGTCGGCTCGCCACTGCAACTATGTCGTGATCCCACTCGGGACCAATCTCCCTGCCAACACTGTCCTACCCATTGACCGGCATCTCCCCAGCTCGCAATGGCCCGTTCACACTGGCGACCAACGCCCCGGCGTTGGTTGGTACATCGAGGGACTCGTGCGGTTCTTTTCCCGTGTGGTGGGGCCCGTGCCCCCTGACGAGCAGAGGAAGCCCAGGATCGTGCTTCGTCAGGAGTGGCTGGTGGACTGCGTCCGGGTGGGTAGAATACTGGGAGAGGAGGACGGATGGGCTGGGTGGGAAGTAAAGTACGTCGGAGATATGTTGCGTATCTTGATTCACGATTTGAACGGAGAGCTGACGAGCCGAGCTACAGGTCAACCTACGATCCCAAGCTTGTCTTTACAGCTTCTCCCCACCCTGTCTCCAAGGATAACCGGTACGAGCCATCCCCACACCACAGTGGCGGTGGAGGTCCGTCGGATCTCGCGTCTCGCGTAAACGGGGGAGGTGCGCGGATGTCTGGAGATTACCAGCGGAGGGATAGTGGCATGCGCAAAAACGACATGGGCTCGGGGAGGGTGAGTGCAACTGCTGTTCACATAGATTGGGACTTGCCAGACTGATGTAAAACAGGACGACGATGGAGGCACTTGGCGAAATGCTGGGGAAAGTTCGGTACCCCCTGAATTCTTGTACGTTTGACGTTTTGTTTCAACCGCCTATCTTCAACTGACGAATCATGAACGACAGTGAGAAAGGTGACGCCAACCCCGAGTCTTACCAAAGCCCAAGCGTCACCCCATCGCTCGCAGCCAGGATTCAGCCTCCGGTGGTCAAGGACGAGCCAGCTCTGAGCAGCAAATTCACTCCTATCGCTAGTCTTCAACGTGTCGATCCACCCACAGCCCCCGTCCCAGACTACGTGAGTGATAGAATCCGGCCTGCAATAGGGTGCGCGGGGAGCGAAGCTGATATGTCAACCCAGTCCTACCCCAACCCTGCCCCTCTTGGTCCCGCGCCTCCCACGGCCGAGCCTCCCTCGACATTCCGGCCCTCAGCCACAATCAGCAGCACCCCCTCTCGATATGCGCCCGCTGCCCCCATCCCAATAGCGAGCTATACTCCTACCCCTGTACGACCGGTACAGCCCGCGGTGAACTCGACGACCCTTCCCCCGGCGGCGAGGTTATTCTCAGTCTCGGGTCTCGTGGCCATGACGTTCTGTGTGGAGGGGCCGCCCATGTCGCGGAAGACAACCGAGATGTTGATCACGGTGAGCACGCTCCTTGGATACCATACGTGTGCATACCAGGCGGCTGATACATCTCTATCCAGCGCACCGGGGGTGGTGTCATTGCTCATCGAGACCGCGCCATGTTCACCGTTTTACCCATCGCCAAGGACCAACCTGTCGTTGAGCCGGAGTTCCTGGCCATCCTGGACGAGCTCGCCACCGACCCCACTCGTGCCGTCATCTCTCAGGACTGGCTCATGGAGTGCATCGAGGCCGAAGTGCTCGTGCCCATCGCGGACTATGTAGCCCAGGCCGCTACAGAAGTACCTGCCGCCGCGCCGACGACGGTACCCGCGGCGGTCCCCGCGGTACCCATCTCAGTAACCGAGACGGCCCCAGTGGATTCTGTGGGGCAGAAGCGGCGGGCGGAGGAGGAGCTCAGAGAGCGAGTGAAGAGATCAATGTTGGAGAGGCAAAACAGTGAGGAGGTACGTTGTCATCGCATGACACACATACCGGGGATTCCGCTGACCGTCAGTATCTCGCAGAAGTCGAGCACGGTGCCATCTCGGTCGCTTGGTGGTGCCCTGGACTTGAGGGGTGTGCAGGAGGCCCATTACGTGGCAATGGAAGCGGTGATCCAGCGACTTCGGAGTTGGCAGCTTGAAAGCGGTTGGGATAGCCTTCTTGAGGTTCTGGGCATTTCTTCAGTGAGTTGCTTCACGGGTCTGGTGGGGTGTGTCCCATGTTGACAATCGGTGCTACAGGAGCCCGTCGAAACCGAGCACCAGCTTCGCTACGTCGATGACCTCTTCCTGCGATATGGCAAGGAACTCGCGCTCAACGTTCCTAACCTCGACATCCCCAGTCTCATGACATTATGGAAGCAGAACATGCCATCGTTGTCCTGAGGGAGGCTTCAGGAGGTGAAAGGTGTCCGGCGGTCGGGGAGCGGGAGTCTTGAACGTAGTGCGGTCGAACATGGGGCTGGTGTGCCACGTAGATAGATGGGGGGAGCATTGTGCCATACTCGAGAGACATCTATCAAATGCATACAGCAATCTGTTTATGGGGTGGTAGACGCCTGGGTAGTGATATAACGTGGTTGCGCACAGACAAGTAGTGCGTGTGTGTGCGGCCGCCACGTCGTCAGTTGCAAGCCGAAAACTGAAGGAAATGAGTTTCAAGAACTTGTACAACCCCCAAGCATAATGCGACATGTAATGCAAATGAACGTTACTACGCTACGCAAGAACCTCTATCAACAAAAAACCCTGGTCTCTATGCTGTGACAAGTCTACCCTCTGCTTCCTGCGCGCGAACGTGTGTGTGTGCGTACCGACATCCCCCGCCTACTTGCCCTTGTATCCCCTCCCATATCCGTTCGAATCCTCATCCACGAGCGGTCCTAGGGGACCATGCCGATTCGCCGGCCCACCTCCGCTCCGCTTCTTCGCATGTCCGCTCCCATGCGGTCTACTCTCAACACTGCTGCTCACACTGTTCCCTGACACCGGCGCCTCCTGACTGTCCCCGTCGATTGACGTGTACCCCCCCGGCCCAGGACCGTTGTCGTTGAGCGCGAAACGCGCATGGGGGGATTGGAACTCGTGCTGGTGGCGATGAAGGGGGGAGGGGGCGTTTTGGGCGGTGCGGAAGGCGGCAGGAGGGGGGTTGTCGTCGAAGCCAGAGTCGAGGATAGCCGCCATCTCGTCCATCCCGAGCGTCTGGCCATCTGGTGCCATGCCCTGCGGAGGAAGGGCGATAGGGGGAGGTGGGAAAGCCGAGTTATATTCGTTGTACTGTGCAAAGAAGTCAGCTTGAGTGCCCTTGGGGTCCGGCAACCGAGACTCACCCCTCCGATCTCCCCACCCCACACATCCTCCTCGCTGCTGAACACACTCCCAGAGTCGCTGTCGTATTCGCTCCTCGTCCAGGCGCCTCTGGGCCCAGGCCCAAGCCCGTCGGCGTCGCCATGGAATCCTGCGCCAAACTGTCTCTCCATATCCTTTCTCCGCCTCTCCTCCCGCTTGATCTTGCGCAGCCGCGACTTCTCCCAGTCCTCCCAACGCCGCAGGGGGATTGTGGTTCCGTTGAAGATAGCGCTGGGATCGTCGTGGCCCTTCTTGCTGACGACCTCACCTTGTACTTTTCTGTAATGAGTGAAAGTGTCAATTCTTGCCAGAACCCGAGAAAAAAGAAGAAGAACACACCGTGTCTCTCCCCACGAGAAGTCGTCGAAATGCCAAAACGAGTACACCGGTAACACAAAGTTCCAGATGGGCAGCGCCAGGAGGTACACCATCATCCACGCCACGTAAATCACCTTTCTCGTCGTGATCAAGATCAACACCGCTGGTAACCCCAGCACCGCCGCGAGCAGCATGAGCGGGATCGCCTCCTGGAAGGAGTTCGGCGGCGTTATGATCGAGTTGACGATAAGCGCGCCAGTGAGGCAGATCGCGACGGGCAAGACAACGGTGCCGACGAGATCCATGAACACGACGAACTGCATCGAGAAGCAGAACGTCCCGCACAGGTTGCGCACGCGCACAAGCTCCATCAGGTTGTGCACCGTCGAGTTGATCCACCGGCGCCGCTGGGAGAGGAGGACGGAGAAGGTGTCGGGGGCGACGGTGCGGCACCGCGCCTGAGGGAGGAAGATGTTCTTGCGCCGAGGGAAGGTGCGCAGCATGATGGTAGAGAGGAACCGATCTTCGCCCAGGAGGAGGAGGTTCTTTTGGTGAAGCGTCTCAACCTCGCACTGCGAGTACTCGGCGACGATCTCCGGTTTGACAAGGATCGGTACCCAGTCGTTGTCGGTGTCCTTGCGCGCCTTTATCCGGTACATGGAGAAGCACCCGGGGAGACAGGTGACACCTCCAAAGACCGACTCGAACGCCTTGACGAGGTGGTGCGAGATGAAATACTCGTAGACCTGGATGGCGGTGACCCAAGACTGGCGCTTGTTGGCGATACGCGTCTCGCCACACACGCCCATGATCATGTTGTCGGCGTGCATGCAGTTGACGAGGTGCTTGAGGGAGTCGGGGTAGACACGGGTGTCGGCGTCAACCTGCAGAATCACAGTCAGCTCTGTTCGTTTCGACTATCGGGTGAGACTCACCATCAAGACGGCCTCAAAGTAGTCCGGCGTAACCCCCATCAACGTCTGTATCTTCCTGAACATATCAAAGTCCAGCGGGCTCATGCGGTCGTTGTAGGTGACGCGCGAGAAGAAGTTCATGAGAACCAGCTGGCTATCCCGCTTCCCCCTGTTGCCGGGTTTCTTCTCGCTGGCCTCGGACGGCATACCGCACTTGACGACAATGATAGTTGGAGTTCGGTGTCCGTTCTTCGAAACTGTCGCGAGAACGTCAGCTTGGGTTCCGTCACACGTCCATGCACTTGCGACTCACCATAATGTCCCGCATACACCATCGCCCTGTTCTCCCGCTTTGCCCCACTTCCCACCGCGATATACCCCATCGGCATGGGGTTCCCGAACCGCGGGTCCGCATCCAGCATCCCCACACAGATATCAGGCGTGGACATTTTCTCCCCATGACCAGTAATCATCCCGTCGCACACCACCCAGATCAACTTGCGCGCGTCCGAGTAGTTGGTCGCTGCAATCGACTCGATCGTCCCCCGCACCGAATCCTCGCCCTCCGAGTAACAGGTGACGAGGCAAACAGTGAAGAGCTCGGTACCGATGCGTGCAAGGGAAATGAGGGGGTCGTTGGGGACGTTGACGCCGTTGGGGGGATTGCTGGGGAGCCCATTGATCTTCTTCCCATGCTTCAGCTTCTTCCCTCCTGCACCCGCCGCAGCTCCTCCCCCCGCCGCCCAAGGTGCCGTTCCCGTCCGGTTGTTCACCGACACATTCGCGCCTTCCGGCAGCACCGCGGGGCTGATGGCCGTCCTCGCTAGGTCAGTCGGTGGGCGTACCAGTCTGGCCGAGATGAACCAGTTGAAGATGCACGCCATGGCGAAGCGCGCGAGGACGACGGCGAGGATGACGAACAGGGACACATAGAGGAACAGGCTCGCGACGAAGCACCCGGGAGTGACTTTGTCGATCCGCCCGGCAAGATACCTCGTCTGCAAGCACTTGATCGCCTCCTGTGTCACCTTGCGGTTGTAGAACATCCTCGTCGCGTCCTTGCCCGAGGTCGACTGGTTGCCCAGCATCTGTCGGATCACCGCGTCCACCTCGTCGCCGACCAGAGCCGTGGGGTTGGCTTCCATGTACGGCGTGAGGTTGAGCACGAACCCGTCGAGGACGAGGTAATTGCTCAACGCCGTCACTTGCTCCCAGCTGTACCCCTCCAGTAACGATGTGTTTTGGATCTTGAGCGCGTCAAACGTGGTAGTGTTGGGCTGCGCTAACGGACACGCTTGGAGCGTGCCGTTCACGGTCTTCGTGGACGTGGCAGTGGAGTTACAGAGCGGAGTAGTGGAGTAGCCGAGGGAAGAGGTGCAGGAGGGGTAGTCGGTGAGGGAGCGGGTGAAGAGGTTGGTGATGTCCTGGCCGGGCATTTGGGTGGAGAGCGAGTAAAAGTCGACGTCTTCTTGGGTAAGAGAGGTGGATATGTTGAATACCCAGCCACCAATACTCAGTGTCACTGCAAAATGTCAGCTGAGTCGCCCAAGACTAGCGCAGCAGATTGAACTCACGGTCGGTCTCCCCTAGCCTCTCAAACTGACTCGTCCCAGCATCCTCCGGGCACAATGCTCTTTGCAGCCCCATCGTCGCGAATCCCACCACTGCCCCCATCAACACGGCAATCCAACAAAGCGTCACCTTCTCTCTCCAAGCCTGCCGACTTTGCTTCTCCTTGATGCCGAACCACGCCAGCACGACGGGCGGCGCCCAGAACGTCGTCGCGTAACTCCATAACCGCCACCAGTCGAGCCCGAGTGCCGACCCTTCTGGCAGAGGGGAAGAAGGGGAGAAGGATTGGGTGGGAGGAGCGATGAGGGGAGCAGGTGCGACGTGGCGCTCCGGGCGAGTGAGTGTCTTGCCTCGCTTCAGCGTGCCGCCCGGACGACGGTTGGTGGGTTGACGGGAGGGGAGTGCGCCAGAGGAGGTGAATGGGAGTGGTGCGTCGTTATAGTTGGGTGCCATGGTTGGAGGGTATATGGAGGGATGGGCGAGGGAGGCGTGATTGGAGTCCTCCCAGAGGACGCAGGATGATCGGGGGTGTCAAAGGCGATAGGGGAGAGCGAGATGACCCGCGATGCAACAGCAACTGCGTGGTCGAGATGCCGCTAGAGGTGATGGCGCGGGCAGAGGGGGTGAGCGTAGTCTACCGACCCTTCAGCATATCCCGGTACTACATCCAGCCGACGAGTCAGTAGGTGGCATATCGTTATATCCACACGGGCAGTTGTAGCTCACGCAAGGTCCGGCCCCAGTCCGTGCAGCGCCAGCCCAACAACCGCTCTCAAAATAGCGATGGGCGTTGAATAGGGCACCTGTGCCTACAGAGCTTCGCGCGTAGATAGAACCGGTGGTGTCAATTGACAGTGGTGTAGGGCAATGAGGATGTGCTGGGGGCGAGTCAAGGATGTCGAGGGGGTACGTAGCCGGCGGGAGCGATGGCCTGCTGGATTTGGTGGCTGGCGAAGGAGAGGAGGGGGGCGGGAGAACGAAGGGGATACGGATGGTGTCGTGGATGTCGTGAGAGCGCGTGGGGGTCGTGAGGGGCGGGTGCGTGGCCGTGGCTGCCGTGGGGTGCTTTCCACGGGGAAGAGATGGGGATCGAACAGCAAGAACGTCCTGGCAGAAAGTGACAAGGCAAAGACTGGAGAAAGAGGCGTCAATCATTTCAGGGTGAAACGCGTCAGATTAAGGGCATATTACAAAATGTTTTCTAATTGCGATTTCGCGGAAGACGCGTTGTATTGTACTTCTTGTAATCCCACTTTCTAATCAGCGAGTATAAGGGTGCTCTCACTCATCTTTCCTTCGATCTAAGCGTTGTCCGCATCATCTCTATCTATCCCTGTCTAATCCATCAGAATCATGCGGCAATGACTGCCCCCAGCCTCGCAAGATCCGTGGGAAACAGCAATGCTGATTGACCGCCGACGACACCCACATCGACTCTCAAGACTTGACACCCACCGCGTCGTCGCCCTCGGAGCCTGCTCCTCTCGTTCTTCGTTCTTGTCCATCGCGCTTACTACGGATTGACGTAGCTGATACTGCACCTACTGATTTATCAGTGTCATCCTGCACACCCACCCACCTATCAGTCAAAAGAAGTCATCACGGACGCCGACGGCGATGGGTCTTCTTAAAGCTCGGTCGCAGAGCGTGTTCAGATTCTTTTCTGATCGCTGACACGTAGGAAGCCCCTCAAGTCTTGGTGTCATGGCATAGTATACCATATCGTCTACTAATGTCCTTATTAAGGCGCGTGGCATGCAACTGTCTCTGTTACTCCAATCGCAACGGCCTGTAGAATTTACCCCCTCCTCTTCCTTGTGTCCGCGCTGAACGTCGCCGGAGCAGTGTTTCCTGTGATGCGAGTAGCGTTAGCCTGCTATTCGCTGCTCCCCTATAAGGGTACAGGCGGAGATAGAATAACACTGACCTTCCCATGCAGCAGAGCTAGTCGACCCAGCAGCTTCCTCGGTGGTGCTAGTGGCCTCGGTCGCCTCTGCACTCGTCTCGGCTGTGGCGGCACTCGTGGCTTCTGTCCACGCTTCTGTGGTAGAGGCAACCCCTGAAGTCTGCTCACTGGTTACGGCAGTAGCACTTGTCTCCGCTGTGACGCTCCCCGACTCTGTGGTAGATGAGACCGCTGTGTCGCTGGAGTAATCGTCACCATCGTCATCATCACCACCTTCGTCGTCGCAGTCATACCCATCGTCGCTCGCAGTGCTGGTGCTCTGGGCACCGTTCTCTGTAGTGCCTGCCGTGTCTGAAGTAGCCGTAGGACCGGCACCGCCTGTGCAATCATTCGTGGTCACCCACGTCGTGGAGGTACACGTCGTGGTACTCGCAGTCTCACGTTTGTTGTAGAAACGCGAGAAGCCAGTGGGGAGATCACGCGCTGCGACTGGTGCGGCAGTGGTGGCGTGTGGCGGGGATGACCTGTCCCCAAGCTGTGGAACAGAGCTGTCATTTGAGCCGTTTCGCTCTATTAAGTGAGTGACGTTCATCCCCCGGTTCCGCTTTTCCACGGATGGGGACGAGGTCTGGTTCATGGCGCGGTTGCGCTCCTCGAGCGATTCCCGTGCTGTGACGTTCATGCCTTGGTTTGCGTTACGCTTTTCCCCTCCGCCTCCAGTGGAGGCTCCGCGTACGATCCCCTCATACTGCCTCTCCTTGACATCCGCGCGCTTCCCGTTCTCTCCCCCGGTGGAGGCGCCACGAACGATGCCTTCGTACTGACGAGCCTCATTACTGGCTCGCTTGTGATTTTCGCCGTTTGGAGCGTCAACAGCTTCGCTCTCGATAGCTCTCTTCCGTGTGTCTGCACTGAAAGTGGCGGGCGCTGTGTTGCGTGCCTCGAGGGCTCGACGGTTATCCGCTCCAGTCCATGTAGTAGGCTCCGTGTTACCTACCCTTTTGGATCAGTGACGGCTTACTAACAGTCGAAGAAGGGGAGGAGCGCTTACCTTCGACACCTCCGTAAGAAGATGCAACGATACCTCCACTTGTGCTACCTCCGCTGCAATCGCACTCACCCCGCCTCATGATTCCCCTTCTGACAGACCTCTTGCGCGTGTCCGCAGAGAAGGTCGCAGGAGCAGTGTTGCCTTCCCAAGCGGTGGACTCGGCAGCTTCACTAGTTGAGCCGCAATCACAAGACTCTTCTGTGGTCGTAGGCGCAGCCTCGGTAGTGGTGGATGCCTCTTCCGAGCTAGTGGTGGTTGCCACATCGGTAGATGAAGGTACTTCCTCTGTAGAGGACGGGCATTGGCACTCTCCTCGTCGCATAACACCCCTCCGGCGTCTTCTCGTGTCCTCCGAAAAGCCTGCCGGAGCAGTGTTACCCTCCCATGCGCTAGATGAAGTGGACTCGGCCGCATTTGAGGTATAGCCCTCGCAGTCACACGCTTCCTCGGAGGTAGTGGGTGGGAGTGCTTCCGCTGTGGTAGTGGAATACACCTCAGTGGACGTCGGGGCATCCTCAGTGGACGAAGGGACCTCCTCAGTGGACGATGGAGCCTCGCCTGTAGACGAAGGACACTGACACTCGCCACGACGCATAACCCCTCGTCGCCGCCTTTTGGAATCAGGCGAGAAACCGGCAGGGGCGGTGTTGCCCTCCCAAGCAGAGGATGTGGCTTCGGCTGCGTTGCTAGTGTATCCATCACAATCGCAAGCCTGCTCCGAAGTGGTCTCTGGAGGCGCCTCGCTTGTGGTGGTTGCAGCTTCGGTGGTGGTCGGTGCAGCCTCTGTAGACGATGGAGCAGCCTCAGTGCTGGTAGTGGGGCACTCGCAAGCACCCCGCTTCATCACGCCTCTTCGCCTCCTCTTGTTATCGGCAGAAAAGGAGGCTGGGGCAGTATTTCCCTCCCAAGCTGAAGATGTAGCCTCGGCAGCATTGCCCGTCGACCCAGTGTCTGTAGGGCAGTCACACGCCTCCTCGCTGGTTGTCGGCGCAGCAGCTTCAGACGTGGTGGGGCAAGGGGTAGTGGTGGTGCTTGTAATCCAACTGGTCTCAGTTACCTCACCCGGCTGGGCTCCACCAGTCGAAGCAGAACACTGGCTGCTAGTCTGAGATGCTTGAGCAGTGGTTGTAGGCGGCGTATATGCAGGAGGGACATATGTTGAGTCAACTACTTGTGATGTTGTGTCCGGGGCGTCTGTTGTGGGCACATTCCCCCAAGTACAAGTGGTACCAGCCGCAGCACAGCTGGAGCTGAGAGTAGCGCATACCTCTGGAGTAGATTGCCCGGAGGTATAGGGGATGCAGCATTGCTTGAAGTCATCTCCATTTTGATCGATTCCGGCGCACTATAAGATAGGCGTCAGCATCCAACATCATTTTAGGCGTAGTTTTCCGCGAGAGAACAGACTCACACCGGAGTTGCAGTATCTGAAATAGTAGTCGTATGGGCTCTCAAGGTAAACATAGTACCAGCAGGCCTGAGCGGCCCCAAGGACCACCAGGGAGGTGATGAAAGTGGTCAGGGAGATGAACTGAGGCATCTCGGCCGTAGATCAAGTTGGAGTTCCCGCTAAAGGCCTGGTATCGGCGATACGATGTAGTCGAGGGCCGGGTGGTGTTCTGTTAGATGTCAATGCAAGAGCTTTGTGTAGGCGGTCTTCGATGACCAAACGTAGCAGTTTTGTTCAACACGACGGCGCAAGAACAAATGAGGAATGGACAGGAGGAAGGGACGCGATGTCGAGTAATGCAAGACCACGGGCGCGAGTACATATGTCTTCAGTCGCATGGGTATGACAGAACCTTTGTCAAGTGCTCCCCGTTTGCGAAGGGAACTACCAGAGTGACAAGGAGTCAATACAACAAAGGATGCCTGAGCAGCCGCGAGGACGCGGCGCGTTGCAGAGAAGCACCTCGCGTCGGCGGTCCTTTCATTCTTTGTGTACGATACTCGTGCATAAGTATCGATTTGACATGTACTACGCCTCACTGGGGACTACGCAGTTGTAAATCAATGCATACCAAGCTACCACACTCACCTAACGGAGATCTGGCCACCGCCGCTGGCCAGTGATGGACGGGGCATCAACAAGTGGACCACCTCCACCGCGATCCCTGATGATGGTTGCGGTGGCGGACAGTGCGCTCATCTTCAAAAGCCGCAAGCAGACACCACTACTGGATAATCCGGATCTTACGATCTCTCACCAGCTTCGTCTTCCACAGCATAGAAGCATGAGAGCATATTCGTGGCACGCAGATAATCGAAGATCACTGATGGGGCATACGTGCCATAGGAAGAAGGTGCTTCGTAGGACCGCGTTCTCCTCTGCATCGCACTCATTCTACTATTGGGACTTTTGGCTGGGTACCATCGGCGGTTGCATTCTAATCTCTTCATCGCCTATCAGCGTACGCTGCTCGTAAAGATAAAGCTCATCCTCATCAGAGGCACATGGGTGGAAGTTGTGAGCATCAAGAGCTCCGATACTGAGGGCACGATTTATATTAGCCTTCTTCCGATAAGAGTCAATGTTCCAATATTGCACACCTTCCCTAATAGTCAGCTTACCTTCCCTAATAATCAGCTTCAACGAGTGGCTGATGAACCGGTCACATATCAGGATCACTACTTCTCGTACTCGCAAACGAATTGAACGACTAGCATGAATGACGCAGCGGCAGTACAAGGCTGGTTGCATTGATTGGGACGAATATATATTCCTGAGATTCGAACCACTCAACGAATCCTCTCTTGGTCGAGCAGCCTTCCCAAGGTCGGTGTGAGTGAGTGTAGTAAGAGTACGGGACGGAGACAGGTGTTGATAGCAGAGGGTACGCCACCGTCACACACTCTCTCACCAAGCGTATAGAGCTGACAAGTCGCCACCACCTCTCAGCTTCTTCCCCTCTTTGCGCGGATACCCCGTATACCCCATGTCCACTAGACCGCACTCGCTCCATGTCTAGATCGTCGCGACTCCCCACTCTCTGTACCTTCGGGTTAGGGGTTAGGGGTTAGGGGTTAGGGGTTAGGGTTAGGGGTTAGGGGTTAGGGGTTAGGGGTTAGGGGTTAGGGGTTTAGGGTTAGGG